>CM038669.1:251291686-252692996 GCA_021605145.1 Aegilops bicornis | reverse complement strand
CTGTGGAATACCGTGCGTGAGGCCGCAAAGTGATATGAGGTGTTACCGGCTAGGTCGATGTGACTTGGAACCGGGTCCCGACAGCATCGCTATGGCCAAGACCGCCTCCAAATTAGACCGACGGACGCCCATGGGCGACACCATGGGGCCTGTGGTCTCAACCCCGCTTTGCGGCGGGTGCGGTGGCCGCACAAGTTCAGGCCGGAGATGCCACCCCGCTACGACGGCACGGCGGACTCGTCGGCCTCCCTCGCCGGGCGTCATTTAGGACGCCGTTTCAAGGCTGGAGACGCATTTACAAGGTCATGGCTAACTGGTTCCCCATGGCCTCATTGGGCACTGCGCTCGGGCTGTTCAGCTTGCCGACCTTTTTGTTGTGTGCTTCGCGCCTGCGCCTCTCGCCGTCGCGGCCATCCTCGGCGGCTCGCAGGCGCCACCCTCCGACCGCCATGCCAAGCAGTTCTTCCACCAGATCAGCGCTGCCTCCGTGCAGCAGAGGGGGCCCTCCAGGATGGGTGGCGCCCAAGGCTGACATCACCTTTGACTCAAGCGACCACCCTGCGACCACCATAATCTCGGGCGCGCTCCCAATGCTCTGCACGCCCACCATCTGCAACATAGACGTGACCAAGACCCTCATTGACGGCGGAGCCGGCCTTAATGTGCTCTCCGTGGAGGCTTTCGGCTTGCTTCACGTACCGGATGAACGGCTCCGTCCTACCAAGCCCTTCTCCGGAGTTGGCGGCGGCTCTAACAGCCCTCTAGGGCAGATCCGCCTTCCCGTGACTTTCGGCACCCACGACAACTACTGCACCGAGCTTATCGACTTCGACATCGCCCGCATCAGCCTCCCGTACAACACCATCCTCGGGTACCCGGCCTTGGCTCAGTTCATGGCGGCCACCCATCCTGCTTATAACCTCATGAAGATGCCAGGGAGCAAAGGCGTCCTCACCGTGGCTGGAGACACCAAGGAAGCCCTTACGGCCCTCAAGCTCGCCTTCAGGACTGCAGCTGCAGCCAATCCGGCCGATAAGTCCACTCCCAGGGCTAAGGGGGCTGCGCCGCCAAGAAGAAGCAGCTGTTATCTCAAGATTGGGCCAAGACGAAGCAAGTGCCAGTCGACAAGGATGGGGCCTCAGGGGCGACTTTCACCATAGGTGCCGACCTCGCTCTGGATCAGGAAAGAGAATTGGTGGACTTCTTGCAACGAACAAGGAAGTATTCGCCTGGGAACCCAAGCAACTGGTAGGGGTCCCCAGGGGGGTTATAGAGCATCACCCGAGGGTTTGCCCCAACGTGCGCCCGGTGAAACAGAAGGCACGACGGCAATCTACAAAGAAGCAGGCTTTCATCGTCCAGGAGACCCGCAGGCTGCAAGAAGTGGGTGTTATTCACGAGGTACGATATCCAGAGTGGCTGGCCAACCCGGTTGTCATGCCCAAGAAAGGCGGCAAGGAGTGCATGTGCGTCGACTTCACCAACCTCAACAAGGCCTGCCCCCAAGACCCGTTCTTGCTTCCGCGCATCGACCAGATCGTCGACTCCACCGCCGAGTGCGACCTGCTGTGTTTCCTGGACGTGTTCTTGGGCTACCATCAGATCAAGATGGCAGTGGAGGATGTGGAGAATACCGCCTTCTTGACCCCGTGCGGGGTATACTTCTACACCTGCATGCCGTTCGGACTGTGTAATGTTGGGGCGACCTTCCAATGGCTGATGCACATTACCCTGGGGCGGCAGCTCGGGAGGAATGCGGAGGCCTACGTCGACGACATCGTGGTAAAGTCTTGGGAGGCGAGAACTCTGATTCAGGACCTGGAGGAGACCTTCACAAGCCTGCGCCAAGTGGACCTGCGGCTTAACACAGAGAAGTGCGTGTTCGGAGTTCCCTCCGGCAAGCTGCTGGGCTTCCTCGTGTCCCACAGGGGGATCGAGGCTAACCCGGAGAAGGTCAAGGCAACAGAAGACATGAGCCCACCACAAACTCTCAAGGAAATGCAGAAGCTTGCGGGCTGCGTGACCTCGCTAGGGCGCTTCATCTCCAAGCTGGGGTAGCGCGCCCTGCATTCTTCAAGCTGATGAAGAAGAAGGGCCCATTCGAGTGGACCTCGGAGGCCGACCTGGCGTTTCAAGACCTCAAGAGATACCTGACCAGCCCTCCGGTGATGGTGGCGCCTCGTCCCCTCGAGCCCTTGGTGCTTTACCTTGCCGCCACTCCCTACTCCGCCAGCGAGGCGCTAGTGGCAGTTCGGGAAGAGCGCCAGGCCAAGAGTCCGTCACGCCGTGCCGCACCTCCAGCCAGGGCGATACGGCACCAAGAGGATGCCGCAAAGGCTGCAACAACTCCAATGAATGATCAGGACCAGCAAGATGGCGTTCTTGGGCCTGTAGAGGCCCCCATGGATAACCAGGCTCCTGAGGTCCCATCACCTCAGGAGATGCCCCAATCTCCGGTAGACGCAGGCTCCATCGATGCTCCCGCCATCGTCGAGCACCCAGTGTACTTCGTCAGCACGGTACTGCGGGACGCGAGGGCATGGTACACCATGCCACAGAAGCTTCTGCTCGTGCTCCTGGTGGCCTCATGCAAACTGCGCCATTACTTCCAAGGCCACCCAATCAAAGTCGTCTCAGCTTACCCACTGGAGAGGATGCTCCTGAGCCCTAATTCCGTGGGAAGGGTCGTCGAGTGGAACATAGAATTTCAGGCATTTCAGCTCGAGTCCAGCACAACCAGGGTCATCAAGGGGGCCGCCCTAGCCGACTTCGTGGCCGAAAGGACCGGCGTCCGAGAACCTGAAGTTGGCAAGAGCCTATCTCTCTCGCCAGGAAGTGAAGCACCAGATGGTTGGGTCATGTACTTCGACGGCGCCTTCGCACGCCAAGGCGCGGGGGCTGGAGCCATGCTCGTCTCGACCACCCAAAACAAGCTCTACTACACCGTGCAGCTCTGCTTCCAGCGGGGCAAGAAGGTCACCAACAACATTGCGGAGTATGAGGGGTTGATCGCTGGCCTCAAGGCCGCCGTGGCATTAGGGGTAAAACGTCTCACCATCAAGGGCGATTCACAGCTCCTCGTCAGCTTCTACAACAAGGTGTACAAGACGAAGGACGAGCACATGGAGGCGTACCTCGCGGAGGTGCGCAAGATGGAGAAGCAGTTCTTGGGCCTGGAGCTTCAACACGTGCCTCGCGGCACGAACAAGGAAGCCGACGACATCGCCAGAAGGGCATCCAAGCGCCTGCCCCAGGAGCCCTGTCTTCGAAGAGCGCCTTTTCAAGCCATCAGCAGCACCCCCATCTGCGGGGCTAGCGTCACCTCGGGAGGAGCTCCCCCAACCACTAGCCTCAGGAGCCCCCGCCTGTGGCCCGACCACAGGAGTACGCCTGCTCCTGGCGCTCGAGCCTTGGGAGGGGTGCTGGGCCGAGGAGTTCAAGGCGTACCTGACACAAGGGATGCTGCTAGAGAAAGAGGAGGACACGAAGCACGTGGCCCGACAGGCTACGACATACTACATCCAGGATGGTGAGCTACACAGAAAGTGACCAAATGATGTTTCCTTGCGATGCATCTTCGGGGAGCAGGGGAACGTGTCGGATATGGGGTTCTGGCAAAACCCTTAAGGTTCGAACTCTGGGGTGCGCGCGAAGTCTTTCCCCCTACCGATCGCCGCCCTAGCTCACTAAGATCTCGCGGACAAACTCGATGAACTTGCAACACAGAAAGACACGAGATTTATACTGGTTCGGGCCACCGTTGTGGTGTAATACCCTACTCCAATGTGTGTGTGTGGTGGATTGCCTCTTGGGTTGATGATGAACAGTACAAGGGGAAGAACAGCCTCCTGAGGTTGAGGTGTTCTTGTGCTTGTTGAACTTGTGTGGGTGAGGACTTGATCAGTTCAACCCGCCTCTACCGTGGTGGCTAGTTCTACTTATATAGGCCCTGGTCCTCTCCCCAAATATTGAGCGGGATGGGAGCAAACAACGGTGAGCAAATTTGAAGGGGGACAGCTAGTACAAGCTTTCCTGTCAAAAGTGGTCTTCGCCTGCAAAAGGCTCTGGTTGCCAGCCGTCTTGGGCTCCATGATGACCTCCGTCTTGTCGTCCTTCTGGTCTTGGTCTTGTTGCACCGATATGGCAACCTTTGACTGATGCCTCGGTACTCCTCGCCTGCGCTTGCCTCCTTAGCACCAAAGAGGAAACAAGGACGCTGCGTGCGCTGGCGCCCTCCTGGCACCCGCCTGGTGCCGATCGTCATGGCTCACGTCACGAGAGCCTCGTGAGGTTTACCCTGCCTTGATATCTCCGCTCCTCGTGAGCCTGCCTGGCTAGGCCACTCCTGAGGAGGTCTTGCATCGTCCGCCTCGCGAGGCTTGGCCCCTCGCGAGGGTCTTGGATGCCTTGTCGATGAAGATGGGCCGCACGGCCTGCTAGCTTAGCCACGCCGTGGGCCGCAGGGAGGCATGTCTGGGGACCCCCGTTCCCAGAATGCCGACAGTAGCCCCCGGGCCCAAGGTGTGCTCGGGCTTGGCTTCCCGGCGAAGCCAAGGGTCAAGTACGGAGCGTCGCGGGCCCGAAAAAGCCTGCGTCCTCGGTTGACGCATGGCGGTTGATTGGACATGGGCATCTCCGCTTCCCCATGCTACCTCGGCAACTGCACGACTTGACGAGTCCTTGCTTCTTCCTCCTTGATCCACTGCTAGGACAATGGCGCCTATTAGAAGGTTCTCCGCTGAAGAGAAGGGAAAGGCCCTGCGCGATGATCCGGGGCCGCTTCCACCGAAGAAGAGATCGGTCCACCGCCGTGATGAAGCGGTGATGCAGGTGGTGACGAGGCCTTGGTGCGAGCGGCCTCCTCCAGGGTATCTGCTGCCCTTGTACGCCCGAGCCGAGGGCTCAGGAGGACGGAGCAACGAGCAGCGTCTCCCGCGCCGCGCCCGTGGTCGCCACGCCACGACAACACGCGCTGTCGCCCCTGGAATCCACGTCACGAACTCCTCGCGCGAGCTTGTGCTATGGGCGCTGATGCCTCCAAGCTCTTGGATCTGCTTTCCACGGTTCTTCTCCGAGGTGATGCCGCCGAGTGGGCCTCTCGAGCTCTTGTTGCAGCACACCAACTGTGATGCTCCGACGACCGGAGCAGAGATCGAGGCGGTCCTCACCGGCAAGATCTTCATGACCCACGGCTGGGGCGAGGTCGCGCAGGTCTGCCGTGCGAGGGGCGCCCTCGCGATCCACTTCGAGTACTACGGCGCCTCCACGCTCTTCTTCAAGGTCTTTGATGCGGAGGGCCGCCGCCTGGAGTGCTGCTCCGGAGAGGAGCGTCAGGCTGACGTGCGCTCCGCCAAGGCCACTCAAGCAAAGAACCCCTGAGTTCAAAGAGCTCTCCCGAGTTTCTACGAGACTCCGGAGATGAGCGACGATAGCTACGTGCCCCCAAGCTCTCGTCGGGTCCGGGCAGGGCCGGGCGCTCGTCGCCGCCACGCCGATCCGATGGGTTTGGCGCCGCCTCCCGTGGCTCATTACAGGTGATGGCGTCCGCCACGGGAAGGTGTAGATAGGATCCCTCTTAGTTCTAGCTTTTGTTCCCTGTGAAGAATCATGAAGCACCACGCGGGGGCGTGTAAAGGGTCTGTAATGTTTTTCGCGCTCATCTTCCCTGTTATGAAAATTTGGTGAACCCATGTCCTGTTAAGGCTCGGTCCCCCCTTTCTTCCCTCACGATAGCTTATTGCTCTAAGTTGACAGGTCCCGGTCCCCAGGCAGGCTACACCGTCGCTGGTATGCCAGGTCGATTGCCGTGGTCAATGCCAGGAGGTGTGCGGCCTGAGGTCCAGTAAGAGCCCCTGAGGCGTGATGCTCAAGAGGTCCTCCTTAGTGCTCAAGCAGCCATGGTAAGGCAAGAAAGGGAATTGGTGTGGCCGCAACGGGGCTGCAGCGATGGTTACCCTTAGGCCCCAACAATTTAACCAATCCGAGAGCGGGACTTATCTTGTCGATTCCGTGGCGATTCCTGGTGGTGCACTAAGCCTGTGCGCCAGCTTGTGCGGTATAGCTAGGTCGTCCCATACGAGTTTCCCTCCTCCCATGCGCTCCTTAGTGCTCTACGTCCTCAGGTCCCGGCCCTCGAGCAAGCTCAGCCACCGCTGGTATGCTAGGTCGCGATGCCGTGGTCAAGGCCAGGCGATGAGGGCCGGAGAGCTAGTAAGAGCTCCTAAGTTGCGATGCTCAGGAGCCCCCTTTCAATGCACAAGCGAATTGCACGAGAGAAAAGGAGACTCGCGGTGCCGCCTGCTATCCTCCCCATGGGATCCCTATGAACAGGCACAAGAAGAACCACGGTTTGCCGTTATAGGTGCCAGCATACCGCTGGTTGTTCCGCGAAGAGGTGAGGGCACTAAGGGCCTGGTGAGGTGAAGTGTGCGAGGCGTGCCACGAGCCAGAGCTCGACCACTCAGGTTTGTCGATGTGGCAGGGACGGACCCATGCACCAGCGTCGTGCCAATGTGAGGAGGCCCCGTGGGAGGCGACGATCGAGCAGGTGATAACCGTAGGCAGGTTAAGCATGGAAGGCAAATCAGCTTGGGTAAATGCAGGAAGATACATGCCACTGGATCCGGCCCGAGCGGCTTGGGGATGATGCAGCCCGAGGGGCGTTCCCAGCTAAACGAGCTTGGAAAATGTCACCTGGTTCTATAGACGAAGTAGAGTTGGTGCATCTGAAGGAGTGCATCAAGGGAATGACTTTTCAAGAGCCACCGGGGCCCTGAGCCTCGGGAGGCTCCGGGGGTTCAGGTGGTTCCCTGAAGACCGTCTCCATCTCTTCTAGGATGGCGTGGTATCTGGCCTCCTGAGCCACCAGGACAGGCCACATGTTGTGTTGATAGGCTGACGCCACGCTCGGCAAGCCGAAGGGCATGCGAATGTAGCTGTGTTGTGGGCCCTCGCAACGGCCCACACGCGAAGGCCAAAAGCGCTACTGAGAAGCGGCCCTGTTGAGCCCTGGGACGTCGATGCAGACCCGCAGCCCGGCATCCTCGCCTAGATGGGGAGCTGCGTCTGGTGAGCGGCTGTCGCCGCGCATGGCCCTTGCGTCTTGCAGTTCCTGAGTGGTCTTGGTGATGAACTCCCGAGCGGTGGGCACTCCTTGCCCTGTGTTCTCCTGAGGGAAACATGCCATGAAGCACGCCTCCAAGTGGTGCCCAAGCGCCTCCCTCGTGAGGTTGGCAAGGTCTGAGGCCCTCCAGAAGAGAGCCCCGAGCCCTGCCCGAGGAGGGCGCCGGGCGTGCCTTCCTATGCGATGGAGGGAGGCGCGCCTGAAGCGGGCGCTGATCCTGATGGGGCTCCAGCCGCGTCGCCGCCCTCCTGAGATCCTGCTCAGCACAGCTTCTTCTTCTTGTTGGGGAGGGCCTCAGGAGGGCTCTCGCTTCTGCTGTTGGCATCGTCGATTGCTGCGGCTTGGAAGGCGCGCTCGAGGGACCGCACCGCATCTCTTTCTTCACATGGGACCGTGATGATTCCGCCGCTTCCCGGCATCATAAGGACATTGCAGCCGTGATGGGTGACTGCCATGGACTTGGCCAGGGCCGGATACCCGAGGATGGCGTTGTACGGCATGCGGATGTGCGTGACGTCGAAGTTGATGAGCTCGGTGTGGTAGTTCTTGCGCTCCCCGAAGGTGACAGGGAGGCGGACCTGCCCTATCAGTGTAGTGGAGCCTTCGGTCACTCCTGAGAAAGGCTTGGTAGGCTGGAGCTACTCATATGGCACTTGGAGGTTGTCGAACGTGTCGACGAATAGGACGTTCAGCCCTGCGCCGCTGTCGATGAGGGTCTTGGTAACCTGCACATTGCTGATGACTGGGGAGCACAGCATCGGGAGGGCGCTGTCGGTGTCAAAACCGGCGGATCTCGGGTAGGGGGTCCTGAACTGTGCGTCTAAGGCGGATGGTAATAGGAGGCGGGGGACACAATGTTTACCCAGGTTCGGGCCCTCTCGATGGAGGTAATACCCTAGTTCCTGCTTGATTGATCTTGATGATATGAGTATTACAAGAGTTGATCTACCACGAGATCGTAGAGGCTAAACCCTAGAAGCTAGCCTATGATTATGATTGTTGTTATCCTACGGAAAAAACCTCCGGTTTATATAGACACCAGAGGGGGCTAGGGTTACACAGAGTCGGTTACAAGGGAGGAGATCTACAGATCCGAATTTCCAAGCTTGCCTTCCACGCCAAGGAGAGTCCCACCCGGACATGAGACGAAGTCTTCAATCTTGTATCTTCATAGTCCAACAGTCCGGCCAAAGTCTATAGTCCGGCTGTCCGAGGACCCCTAATCCAGACTCCCTCAGAGCCCCCTGAACCAGGCTTCAATGACGATGAGTCCGGCGCGCAGATTGTCTTCGGCATTGGAAGGCGGGTTCCTCCTCCGAATATTCCATAGAAGATTTCGAACACAAGGATCGTGTCCGGCTCTGCAAAACAAATTCTACATACCACCATAGAGAGTATTATATTTCCACAAATCTAATCTACTGACAACTTTTCATAACGTGATATCACGCCATGGCCCGGTCATTATTCGAACCGTTTTTCTCAACCAGCTAATGCACATATTGCGAGGCGGTTTTCTTGGCACGTCTTGTCGAAGCAGAGATCGTGTCCCCTTATCACGGGATTCTCATCAATACGGGTGTGGGTAACCCAACCGTGCCATTAATCACGACGCTTGGGGAATAAGCGAGTTTACCAGGCAAGTCTGGAGGCGCAGAATCCCTGCTGCCTTTATAAGGGGATAAGGACTCCCTTTCGCACCCACGCTTTCTCTTCCCAATTCATTCCCCTTCGCTCGAGCTCCAGCACCCAAGGGTTCGTCTTCTCCGCCCACAAAGGCCTTCCAAAAATGTCCGGACCGGAGCAGGAGGCAAGTGGATGGCCTCTACCGTCCGGGATAAGGATATCAAAAAGCTTCGGGAGGCCGGGTACCTGGCCAAGAAAATCAGCCACCGTCTTCCGACGGCGGGACAAATCGTCCCTACTCCGGAACCCTATGAGAGGGTTGTATTCCTCCCTCATTTTGTCTGTGGGCTAGGGTTTCCCCTCCACCCGTTCGGTCGCGGCATCATGTATTATATGGGATTGATTTTCATGATCTATCCCCCAATTCCTTCCTCAACATCTCGACATTTATCGTCGTGTGCGAGGCTTTTCTTCGCATCTCGCCACACTTCGGCTTATGGCTGAAGATATTTAACATGAAGCCCAAGGTAGTGAGCGGCGAGCACGCGGAGTGCGAGGGCGCTATGGTGAGCAAGATGCCCAATGTCATGTGGCCAACAGGTAATTCTAATGATTCCGTCAAAGAGTGGCAACAACAGTGGTTTTACATCACTGAGCCGCGCGGCACGGAATGGGCCGCTGCTCCCGAGTTCCGATCCGGAGCCCCTCTGCGGCTTACGTCCTGGCCTAAAAAGGGCCTGAACTGGTCTTCGTTCGACAAATTGTCGGTGCTCCAGACGCGCGTTAAGGATATGGAAGACAAGAACATCGAACTTGTCAATGTAGTCCAGGTGATATTAGTTCGCCGAATCCTGCCTTGTCAACACTGGGCTTGCAATCTATGGGAATTCGATCCGGCCAAGCACCAGACCCTGCGAAAGCTCTTTGGCTCCTCGCACAAAGACATATGGAAGGTATTTTTCAAGTCCGGCAAATCATGGCCGGACTCGGCCGAGGACCACGGGTACCAACTGTCCCGCCCTGCAAGTTCGGTAAGTTATTTTACGTTTTATCCGCATAACCCAAGGGAAATGCTTAGTGTGTTTTCTTCAACTCCCCCAGGGTTGGACGAAGAAGGCGGAGCGGATCCAATGTCCGGGCCCGCTACCCGAAGGACCGACCGACCCACTTCTGATGAAGATGCTGGTCCCGGCGCCGTACAAGGCGCCGAAGAAGAAGGACGAGAAGGAGGCCAGAAAGACCCGGAGTGGCCTTCGTCACCGCGGCACTTCAGACACAATATCCAAAGATTCCAATGCCCATTCTGCCTCCGAAGAGGAGGAGGAGGAGGAGGAAGACAAATCCCCAGCGGGGGGAAGAAAGAAGAGGGCGGCCTCCATACACTTGGAGGCCGAGTCGCCTAAAAGGGGAAAAGCTCCTCTTCCAGAAGAGTCCACTGCCGCCGCCGACAACAGCCAGGCGTGGGATCCCAGGGCCCAGCCCTTGGTGAACTCGTGAGTATAAAATCCAAACACATTTATGCGTCCAGATTCATCATAGCATAATATTTCAACCTAAGCCATATTTTTTGTAGTCCGGCAGGGTCCCGCACCGAACGATCCTTATCGGAGGATTTGCTGAGCTCGGATGCTATGGAGAGCGGGACGCCCCCGAAGGCCCCTTCCCCCAAACATGTGGATAACACCGAGGCTTCGTCCCAGAAGGACCCCGGCCAAGGAGGGGAGGAAGAGATCATAAAAGCGGCGCCTGGAGGTCAACCTTGAGGGGCCGGTGACATGGGGGAGAAGATTCCCATGAGTCGTCGGCAGGAGCCATCTTGAATTCGGCTCCCAGCCGGATGCAATTCCGGAGGCCAATGCGGCTCCAGAATTAAGCAGGCGGCCTCCCTCGGCTGGAGGGGGCGTGCCTGTTCCACCGAAAATCTCTGTCCAACCAGAGGTGCCGGATGCTTTGTTGGCGGCGCTGAAGAGCGCCTCCATCATCGATGAACACCGTGCCCTTATGGGTGTGGTGATTGAGAAGATTCAGTCTGCTGAGAGTGGACTGAATGAAGCATGCATCAGCCTTATAAGATGCTTTGAGGTATGTTTTATGAGGTTTCGAAGAATGTCATAGTATGGATAGTAGCCCCTGATACACTGTTCGGCGAAAGAACCCGACAGAGGATCAAATTTATTTTTGTAGGAAGACTCATTTGATGACATCTACCTCTCTTTTATAAGCAGGCGTCTGCAGCAGCTGCTGCCTCGCATACTACGGAGGTCTCCGGACTGAATCAAAGTCTGGAGTGGACCAAATAAGAGCTTGGCCAGTTGAAAAGGCAGTTGGAAGATAAGCAAGGTATCCGCAAGCCTTGTTCGCGTTTGGTGCGAACGAATTTCCAGTATAATAAAATATGTTCCATGATTTTTTCTAAGGATGATGACCGAAGTCGAGGCTCTTAAGAAGGTTGAGGCCAAGGTCGAGGAAAAGGCAGCCGCAGAGCAGGCTCTTCGTGAGAAGCACGAGGCCAGGGTTATTGAAGCTGAGCAGAAGCTTCAAGAGGCCGTTAAGAAATGCGAGACCTTAGAGCAGAGTTTAACGGAGAAAGAATCCGAACTCACCAGGGCTCATCAGGCCACGCGCGATGCCCAGGAGGGAAACCCAAGGCGCCCTGCAGGAGATCCAAGAGGCGAGGAAGATCGCAGCGGGTAAGGCTCTTTTCCATGTAAATCAAGTATTTGAGGAGAAAATCGTGTTTCTAATTTTGAGTTCGGATTTCTCCAGGGGTGTTTGCGGAACTGCCCCGCAGCATATCGGATGCCGCCAAATTCTACCGAGCTGAAGAAAGGAACACTGCGGATAAGCTCTTCTGGTCACAGTATCTAGCACCGAATTATCCTGTGCCTTTTGCCGATCAACTGAAACAGTTGATTGAACTGCATAAGGCGGCGGAATTAGCCATGAAGGTTTTGATTATCCGGCTATGGCCCGCCGGCCGATTCCAAGCAGCTACTTCAGGCTCGTGAGCCGGCTTGTAAGTGCCTGCCCTTGACTTGACGTCATCAAGCGGTCGGTCTGTATAGAGGGTGCGTGAATGGCCTTCGCCCACGCAAAGTGCACTGGGGGAAGATGGATGCTGAAAAGCTGATGACCAAGGGACCGCCAGAGGGGAAGGAGCACCGCAAGCCCGAATTATATTATGAAAGTGTCCTGAAGGGATCCTAGCTTGCGGCGAAGTTATGCACCAAGGACGTTATATTTCCATGAATGCAAATCATGTTGTAATGTTTAAACAAGGTCATTATTTATTCCCTGTTGTATAAAAGTTTATCCTCTTGCGCGGCCGTTTTATATATTAATCCTGAGAGTTGGCCAGTCGTCGGCTTCTGCCCCCACGTAGGAAGTACGGGGGTGTTCGGGATAAATCTGATCACTCTTTATCCCAGTTTTGGGTCCTTCGAAGGAGGTGTTCAGCACAACGAACCAGGCAATCGGACTATAGGGCTTTATCACTCTCACTTAGCCATAGGAGCTTTAGGAAAGGAAGGTAGGCGCAACCCCTAGTGTTTGGAAGACCGCACGAGGGGCTCTTATAAGCACCTGATCGGAAGAAAAACCGATCCATCGCACGCTGCTTTGCTTATGGCATTATGCGGGAGAAATCCTTCAAGATTTTACAACCTCTCGAACAGCTGACCAGCTCTCGCCGTATCATGACAGTCGGTTTCGGCTTTCATCTTGAGGTGCTCGTCCAAGAACCGGGACACAATGGCAGTAGTTCTCCCTGTGCCGCCTTAGCCGATATAGCGGAACGTAAGGCAGCAAAACATGGGAGCTGGGCAAACCCAACATTTGACCCAAGACATGATTTGGAGCTGATGCATATAATGCTATAAGTTCGGGGTGCCGAACTTCCATGAAGGTGTTCGGACTTTATTGCCGTATTATGGGTAAGACGAAGCCCCTAGCGTATTTAAGACATATCGTAGTGTGCGAATGCCACTTGACAAAAGAATTTCAATAAGAAATATCAGTAGATAAGCATCATATAATTCCACATATTGTATTTGCATAGTACGTCGATGCGTATGAGTACATGTAATGTAATAAAAAAAGAAATATGACTATGGAACCTGCTGAGACCAGGGGGAAGAAGCTGTGTGCGGATCCGGAGTATAGTCGGATGGTCATCACGGGGAATATCTAAGGATTCCCTTGCACGTTCAAGCTGCTTCCATATCGCCAGTCCTGGTCTGAAAAAATTGAACCCGCAAGGAAAATGTGAGAAATGCTTGTGTGCCGCAGAGCGGTTGAGCCGTGGTATGTGGCCTGTCCTGGCCTTCGCCGGGGTGTTCTTAATTGAGCTTTGGACGAGCCTTTTTATTCTGCTGCGAAGCAGTTCTTAGTCCTTTGGCGGTGTCCGATAGCCTGGCCGTCAACTCAAGGTTCGATTGAAAGGTGCCACTCGTTGCTTCCGTTGTTAAAGCAGCGGTATACTCTTTGGTACCAAGGGAAAGTTTGTCCTTGCCATTAACCGTGATGACGCCGCATGGACCGGGCATCTTGGGCTTATGGGAGGCATAATGTGGCACCGCGTTGAATTGAGCGAACGTTGTTCGTCCGAGCAGTGTCAGATAATCACTGTGAAAGGGGACGATGTCGAATATTAGCTCTTCGGCACGGTAATTGTCTGGTGATCCGAAGACTACCTTAAGTGCGATGGAGCCTGTACAGCTGGCCTCCACACCTGGTATGATACCTCTGAAGGTGGTTTTAGTGGGCTTGATCACTGAATGATCGATGCCCATCTTGCGGACTATGTTCTGGTAAAGCAGGTTTAGACTGGTGCCTCCGTCCATAAGTACTCATGTGAGGTGGAACCCGTCAATTATTGGGTCGAGGACTAGTGCGGCTGGATTGCCCTGATTGGTGTTACCCGGATGGTCTGTGTGGTTGAAGGTGATCGGCCCTAGTTTATATTGTGGGACGACTGATTCCGTTAGGTCGACATCCCTAAAGGTGCGTATCCGGTCTGGGTTGGGAGTGTGGGTTCCGCTTACCACGTTCACCGTATGGATTTGCGGGGGAAATTTCTTTTGCCCTCCTGTACTCGGTGATCTGGGCTCCTCGTCGCCATCGTCGCTTTGAGACCCCTTGTCCTTGTTTTTGGCGCCTGACCTGCCGACTTGTTTGAAGACCCAACATTCTCTATTGGTATGATTGGCTGGTATTCCCGGGGTGACATGAATTTAGCATGGGCGGTTGAGTATGCGGTCCAGACTGGATGGACCTGGATTGTCATTTTTGAGTGGCCCCTTCCACTAACTGGACTTAGGGCCACTATATCCGGCATTGACTGTCGTATCTTCGGCGTTTTCACCATGTTTGCAGCGCTTGTGTTTGTTGCGTCGGGGTTTGCCGTTGCTATCTCTGGCCTCTGATGTGCCAGGGTTGCTTGCTGTGTTGTTGCTACGGGCCAACCAGCTATCTTCACCCGCGCAAAAGCGGGTCATGAGTGTCGTGAGGGCTGCCATGGATTTTGGCCTCTCTTGGCCGAGATGTCGGGCGAGCCACTCGTCATAGATGTTATGTTTAAAGGCCGCTAGGGCTTCGGCATCCGGACAGTCAACAATTTGGTTCTTTTTAGTTAGGAACTGAGTCTAGAATTTCCTGGCTAACTCTCCGGGCTGTTGTGTTATGTGACTTAAATCGTCAGCATCCAGTGGCCGCACATAAGTGCCCTGGAAGTAATCCAGGAATGTGTCTGCCAGGTTCTCCCAAATTCCAATGGAGTTTGCCGGCAAGCTATTCAGCCAATGCCGGGCCGGTCCTTTGAGTTTTACCAGGAGATACTTGATGGCGTGTAGATCATCCCCGCGGGCCATGTGAATGTGGAGGAAGAAATCCTCTATCCATACCGCGGGGTCTGTAGTGCCATCATATGATTCAATGTTTAAGGGGTTTAAACCCTTCTGGGAATTCATGATCCATTACTTCATCAGTGAAGCATAGGGGTGTGGGCGCCTCTACATGCGGGCTATATCACGACGCAGCTTCATCCGAATCTTGCTCGTGTGTTCGGCCCGGCCGGATTTGCTTTTAGTATATCCGGCGTGACGGTTGTCGTCACACGTTGAGGCGCGCCCCCGTGATCCATAGATCGATCGTGCATGTCTTGCTTTGTTTTCCAATACGTCTCGCAGGTCCTTCGTATGAACCCGGGCCTTAGTTTTTTTGTTTAACTTGCGACGTGGTGCGGGCTGGACTTCAGCCTGATATGCCGCTTTGTCTTGGCCACGAGGTGGCCGGTGAGCCGCATCATACACCGGAAGCATAGGCTTTAATGCTTCCTCCTCGAGCTAGGGTAGCAACCTGTGCTTTGGGTAACTTTTGTTTGGGCGCTCGAGTTCATATTGCTCGGCCGCCAGTACCTTGGTCAGCTTGAAGCTGCTGTTGCTTTTTCTTCAGGGTATTTGTTGTGGCTATAAGCCGGCACTTGAAGCGCTCCTGCTCGACGGGATCCTCAGGCACGATAAATTCTTCGTCGCCGAGGCTCGCCTCGTCTTCGGAGAGGGACATGTAAGTGTCATCTTCTAGTTCTCCGTCTGTCGCCTGTTTTTTAGGGCTAGCCTGTCCGTCCTCCTGCTCGGAGCCTGGCTGGTGGAGGTTGTATTTGTCTTCGGCACTATCCGTAGCATTATTGTTTCTTGTGCCGGTATCACTGCTTTTGCTATGGCGGGGCTTAGAGCGGCGCCGCTGACGCCGGTGCTTAGATTGCTTCTCGAGGGGATTATCCTATGTTGCCTTATTGCCATCGCTTTCTTTGGGGGTGTCCACCATGTATATATCATATGATCAGGTGGCAGTCCAGCGCCCTCTGGGCAGTGGTTCCTGTTCTTCTCCTACATCGTCGTCCATACCGTCGATGTCTTCGGAGCCGAAATCAAGCATCTCGGTTAAGTCGTCGACAGTGGCTTTTAAGTGGGTGGTGGGTGGGGAACGAATTTCTTCGTCGTCCGCTTCCCACTCAAGTCGGACACAGTTCGGCCAAGGGCCTCCCGACAAGGAGAGAGACCTTAATGAATTTAGCACATCGCCTGTGGGCGAAAAGTGCCGAAGATATCCGCGGAGGAAAACTCCATGATCGGTGCCCAATCAGATTCGATAGGCACTGACGCAGGCGGTTCGGAGCCCGTGGCCGGGGATGAATCCAAGAGTCGGGCAACACAGGTCTCGTAGGAGGTGAAGTCAGTATTCGGCTCTATCGCCACTAAGTGTGCGGCCTCCGGGGCAGGGTCCATCCACCCGTCCTCGGAAGGTGCAATCTGCTCCGGATTAAGGGCCGGAGCAGCCACAGGTGTGATCTCCCGAACACCGTCCAACGACAGAGTTAAGTCATGCTCGTCGTGACTGTGCGGCGCACCTGACATGGGCTCGAATCCGTCAAAGATCAAGTCTCCGTGGATATTGGCAGTATAGTTTAAGCTTCCAAACCTGACCTGACGGCCAGGGGCGTAGCTCTCGATCTGCTCCAGATGGCCAAGCGAGCTGGCCCGCAATGCGAAGCCGCCGAATACGAAGATATGTCCGGGGAGAAAAACCTTACCCTAGATCGCATCGTTCCCGATGATCGAAGGAGCCATCAAGCCTTATGGTGACGGCACAGCGAAACTCTCAATGAAAGCACCAATGTTGTTGTGAAAACCGGCGAATCTCGGGTAGGGGGTCCCGAACTGTGCGTCTAAGGCGGATGGTAACAGGAGGCGGGGGACACAATGTTTACCCAGGTTCGGGCCCTCTGGATGGAGGTAATACCCTACTTCCTGCTTGATTGATCTTGATGATACGAGTATTACAAGAGTTGATCTACCACAAGATCGTAGAGGCTAAACCCTAGAAGCTAGCCTATGATTATGATTGTTGTTGTCCTACAGACTAAACCCTCCGGTTTATATAGACACCGGAGGGGCCTAGGGTTACATAGAGTCGGTTACAAGGGAGGAGATCTACAGATCCGAATTGCCAAGCTTGCCTTCCACGCCAAGGAGAGTCCCACCCGGACACGGGACGAAGTCTGCAATCTTCTATCTTCATAGTCCAATAGTCCAGCCAAAGGATATATAGTCCGGCTGTCCGAGGACCCCCTAATCCAGGACTCCCTCAGGCGCCAGCGGTGGCTGCGCACTTGAGATGATCTGCCGAGTTGAAAGTGATGGCGAATTGGGACCACCTGAGTGGGCGCGTGGTCTCGAGCTTGGGGAGCACCGCGTTCACATCTCGAGCGAACTGTTTAAAGATGCGTTGAGAGGCCGGGGCCTGCGCGCCGCCCAAGATGCAGGCGATTGCACGTGGCTCCTGGAAGCCCCCGGCACCCTCATCCTGATGGTGATCATCGTTCCTTCTTTGTGGCGGCAGCGGGGGAATACCGGCGTTGCCCTAAGGGCGATCTTCACGAGGCTGGTCCCTCCAGGCGCCCTCGCGAGGATGGTCCTGCCAGCGGTCCTCACGAGGGCTGTCGCGCCGCCACTCATGGCGCGGGCCACGGTCGTCCCAGCGTCCGCCTCCACGTCCTCCTCCACGGCCGTAGCCCCGGTCGCTGCGGTTGGGGCATCAACCGAAACGTCCTTCGAGAATGGCCCTGAGCTCTTGGCAGTCGCTGGTGTTGTGGGTGTTCAGGTTGTGGAAGGCGCAGAACGGTCGGCTGTTCTTGGATGACTCGGGCTGATCTCTGCCCCGCTTGGTGTCCGGCTCTGCCGCAAGCACAGCGGCTTCCTTGCGCTTCATGTCCTTTGCCTTGGCCTTCTTCTCCTCTGCACCCGCAGCTGGCAGCTCGAGGAGGGAAAGGCGCCCCTCCTCAGCTCTTGCGCACTTGGTCGCAGGTTGAACAACTCCTGAGATGTGCACAACTCCTCATGGATAGCGAGCTCTTCCTTCATCTTGACGTCACGGACGCCGTCTGAGAACGCGGAGATGATGGCCTCGTCCGTGACCTTGGGGATCTTGAGGCGAGTGTTGTTGAAGCGCTGGATGTACTTCTGGAGGGTCTCCCCTGGCTGTTGCTTGATGCGGCGTAGCTCACCTGCAGCCGGCGGGCGGTCACAGGTGCCCTGGAAGTTGGCGACGAAGCGGTCGCGCATCTCATCCCAGGAGGAGATCGAGCCGTGCTGGAGGTTCGGGAGCCAGGAGCGGGCACCATCCTTGAGAGCCATAGGGAACCAGTTCGCCATGACTTTCTCGTCGCTGTTGGATGCTTCAATGCTCAGCTCGAAGAGCTGCAGGAATTCCGCGGGGTCGGCAGTGCCGTCGTAGCAAGGGGGCAGATCCGGCTTGAACTTTCCCGGCCAGGCGACGCTACGCAGCTCAAGGGTGAAGGCGCGGCAGCCGGTCGTGGTTGCCGGGGCCCGCCTCGGAGGTGGAGCTTGGTCTTGATGAGGTCCGCGCGGCGCCGCTGCAGGCGGTGCGCGGTCTTGACGAGGCGACGCGAGGAGCGCAGGTGTAGCTTCTCGCGGCCGTGGGATTTCTTGGCAGCTTCCCTCTTCGCGCGCCGACACTGGACGTGGCGGATCATGCCGTGGGGCCGCGCGCCTTGGCGCCAAGGCGCAGTCTTGGGGCAGAGGTGGTGGAGGCGCGCCATGAGCCACGTCGCCTGTGGCTGGCGGAGGGTGAGGCAGAGAGAGGGATGGCGCCAGGGAGCCCCCTGCGGCGCGGACGAGCTTGGCGACGCAGTCGAGCCACTCCTCGTAGAGCTCGTCGACTGGGTGGTAGAGCAGGAGCTCGTTCGCCGTGAGGAGCGCGGCCCGCGCCTCCATGGGAGCGCGGCGTGCATGAGACGAAGAACCGGCCGGGGTCAGCGACGTAGTGGCGGTGCGGCCGTCCTGCCGCACCGATGGATGCAGCGAGGACGCCTGTTGCTCGTTCCCCGCCGACCCGGTGACAGCGTTGGCGGTGGGAGACGCGGAACGATGAGGCGCCCCGCCGACGGGAGCCGTCTGAGCAACGCGGGCGGTGAGGGCAGCCAGCGCTCGGCCGCTCGGCGAAGGCCTCGCCATGGAGACGATGGTGCGACGGAGTGACAAATCGACGGAAGGGAAGCTACGGTGCACCCCTACCAGGCGTGCCAAATGTCGGATGTGTGGTTCCAGCAAAACCCTTAAGGTTCGAACTCTGGGGTGCGCGCGAAGTCTTTCCCCCCTACCGATCCACGCCCTAGCTCACTAAGATCTCGCGGACGACCTCGACGAACTCACAACACAGAAAGACACGATATTTATACTGGTTCAGGCCACCATTGTGGTGTAATACCCTACTCCAGTGTGTGTGTGGTGGATTGCCTCTTGGGCTGATGATGAACAGTACAAGGGGAAGAACAGCCTCCTGAGGTTGAGGTGTTCTTGTGCTTGTCGAACTTGTGTGGGTGAGGAATCGATCAGTTCAACCTGCCTCTACTGTGGTGGCTAGTTCTACTTATATAGGCCCTAGTCCTCTCCCCAAATATTGAGCGGGAAGGGATCCAACAACGGCAAGAATATTTGAAGAGGGACAACTAGTACAAGCTATCCTGTCAAAACTGGTCTTCGCCTACAAAAGGCTCTGGCGGTGACGCCGTCTTGGGCTCCACGATGACCTCCGTCTTGCCGTCCTTCTGGTCTTGGTGTTATTGCACCGATATGGCAACCTTGCCTTCTTAGCACCAAAGAGGAAACAAGGACGCTGCATGCGTTGGCGCCCACCTGGTGCCGATCGTCATGGCTCACGTCATGAGAGACTCGTGAGGTTTGCCCTGCCTTGATATCTCCGCTCCTCGCGAGCCTGCCTGGCTAGGCCACTCCTGAGGAGGTCTTGCGTCGTCCGCCTCGCGAGTCTTGGCCCCTCGCGAGGGTCTTGGATGCCTTGTCGATGAAGATTGGCCGCACGGCCTGCTAGCTTAGCCATGCCGTGGGCGCAGTGCAAGTCTGGGACCCCGTTCCCGAGCAGCAACGAAACAGTTGCTAGCTGACATACACGGCGGATACTGCGGGCACCACTCGTTGTCACGTACCCTGGTCGTCAAGGCGTTCCGCAGCGGGTTCTACTAGCCCACAGCACTCAACGACGCGACCGAGCTGGTGAGGTCCTGCGAGGCCTGCCAATTCCATGCCAAGCAGATCCACTAGCCAGCCCAGGGCCTCTAGACTATCCCACTCTCGTGACCATTCGCGGTCTGGGGGTTGGACATCCTGGGTCTGTTCCCGCGAACTCCTGGGGGCTACCGCGACCACTACATCGCCATCAACAAGTTCACCAAATGGGCAGAGGTGGAAGCCGTTCGCACCATCCCAGCCGGGTCGGCAGTTAAGTTCATCAAGGGCCTCGTGAGTCGGTTCAGGGTCCCTAACCGCATCATCACCGACAACGGCTCGCAGTTCACTAGCAATCTCTTCAAGACATATTGTGCTAACCTTGGAATGCAGATCTGCTACGCTTCGGTGGCGCACCCCAGGAGCAATAGCCAAGCCGAATGCGCCAACGCGGAGGTCCTGAGGGGCCTCAAGACCAGGACCTTCAAGAAGAATCTCGAGGCCTGCGGCAGGGGATGGCACGACAAGCTCCAGTCCGTGCTGTGGTCCATCCGCACCACCGCCACCAAGCCAACAGGCGACCCCGTTCTTCCTCGTCTACAGAGCAGAAGCAGTTCACCCTCACGAGGTTAGGCATCGCTTTGCGTCGGTCCTGGCGTTTGATGAGATGCAGCAGGACGCCATGCGGGGGATGGACCTTGTGCTGGGGGAGGAACGCCGCCGTGAAGCCTCGCTCCGAGCGGTAAGATACTAGCAGGCGCTGCGACGGTACCACTATCGCAGCGTCCGCTCCAGGACGCTCGAGGTGGGTGATCTCATCCTGAGGTGGGTGCTCTCCAGGGAAGGGTTGCATAAGCCCTCTCCCATGTGGGAGGGCCCGTTTAGGATTGCCCGTGTCTCAGGCCTGGCGTCGCGCGCCTGGAGACGCAAGACGGGATCCCCATCCAGAACGCCTGGAACATCCAGCACCTCCGGAAGTTCTACCCATGAAGCAAGGCCTGGTGCCTGTGAAGGTCTCCGCTCATGACACTCTCACGTAATAATGAGTGGGGCTGTACACGCCCCGGAGTCTCCGGAGTGCCGCCCTCGAGCCTCAGAGGCTCCCTCCCACGTCCTAGTGACAGCACTTAGCTCCGCATTGGTGAGAAGACTAGACTAGGTGCCGGATGCGGCTGTTCATTTGCTTTCCGTAGTTGGCTTGCCTCTCTTTAATGGAAAATTTGAATTCTGGTGTTTCTTGCTGGCTTGGTTCGGTTCCCCTTTCTCCCTGTTTCTTCCTTCGGTTCTGTATTTTGCCCGACACTCTCACTCGCACGCCTCGCGAGGGGGCTGGACAGGTGCGCGCGTAAGCGCTTCCCTTGGTCTTCACGAGGCACCCTCATTCGAGCTCGCGACCGGTGCACCCCTTTTTTAATTCCGTGCCCCACGGGTACCCCGACGTGGTGCGCTAGGCCATGACCGGCCACGCCTGGGGCCCTGAGCAAGGTAGAATAAGGGTTTCTTAATGAATTTTTGCAGTATCTCGACACCTCCCAAGTCTGCAGCAGGGAGGTCTCATCAGGTGTCGGGAGATGCGCGCCTCACGAGGTGGAAACTGCTTCAGACGCATCGAGCTAACTTATCCTTACATGCCTACTTAAAGCACTGATACCACAACACAACTCAGAAGCGATAAACACAGCGTAAGGCAGAAAAAGCGTTACGGATCATCATATGCCCCTGCGGGGCCCCATACTTGTTTCTTGTGATGCAGGGAGAAAATAAAGAAAAAATAGGCAAAAGCCCCTACACCCGTGACTACTCCCGAGAATCGGCTCCCAACGCTTCCCCAAACTCAGCCGGAGCCCTCCTCGCGCTTCACTGGGGCGCGACGACGGGATGACCCGCCACCGTCCTCGATGCGAGCCCGGCGACGCGGCGGTTGGTCGAGCCACGGCCATCACCGAGGGCGAGCTCACCCTCGTCCTCATTGCGGCCGTCGCCAAGGCCGAGCACTTCGTCACCGTCGATGTCTTCAGGGCAGCACCTAGCGCGGCGACCGTCTTCCCCGAACACCCTCACGAAGAGGGTCGAGGTGCCATCGTACTTGAAGTGGACGGTGAACCGCCTTCTCAGACCGCGAGTGCGGGCAAACGTCTACCAGCTGTGGGCCAGGGCTATGTTGCCCGCGACGGAAATCTCCACCGCGACACACGAGGCCTTGCTGCAGCAGTCGTCCGCTTGCAGCCAGAGGCCGCTGGGACCCGTGGTCGCCAGCTCACCGGCAAAGGAGCGCAGAAGCTGGAGCCAGGTGCCGATCGGGTTCTCCGACCACACAACGAACTCCGGCAGCACCTCTGCCGAGTGGAAGCGTGGCCGGGGAGGCCGAGCGACCATGAAGCGCCCCCCTCGCCGACAGGACCGCCACGCCTCAGGCGGCTTCCACCAGCGGAGAAACGCCGCCTCATCCCCCGGAGCGGCACCAGGCCCTGAAGAGATCCGTCCTCGCCCACAGGGAGCCACAATGGGGGTCGCGGCGTGCTTGTGAGGGCGACCACGCCCCCTCTTGGGAGGAGGAGAGCCGGGCCCCTCTTCGTGAGCCTTCCCCTTCTCCGCAGCCAAGAACCTCTTCGTTGGCGCTATGGGTGTCGCTACAAGATGGTGGAGCAAGGAAGAGGAAGAAGAAGCGAAAGGAATGGAGGAAGAGATGGGCGACGGGGGATCCTCCCCCCTCCTCCTTTATAGCCAGGAGGAGGCCAACCGCCGGCCTCCACGATCGAAGGTAATGATGGCTTTTCTTCTGCATGCAACAGGGACTCGTCAAAGCCGGGCAGTTGCCGAGGCAGCATGGGGAAGCGGAGACGCCAACGTTCCGTCGATCTCCACACGTCAATCAAGGCCGCAGGCTATTGGGGCCCGTGGTGCTCCGCACTTGGCCCTTGGCTTCGCCTCGAAGCCAAGTCCGAGCGCGCCTTGGGCCCAGGGGCTACTGTCGACATTCTGGGAACGGTGGTCCCTAGACTTACCTGCCTGCGGCCCACGGCATGGCTCCACTAGCGGGCTGGTATGGCCCATCTTCATCAGCAAACACTGAAGACCCTTGCGAGGGGCCAAGCCTCGCGAGGCCGACGCCACAAGACCTCCTCCGGGGCGACCTCCCTAGGCTGGCTCCTGAGGAGCAGAGAGATCTATGCAAGGGGCACCTCGCGAGGTCCGCATGACGTGAGCCGTGACGACCAAGGCCAGGCGGGCGCAGAGTACCGGTTGCCTCTTTGGTGCTAAAGGGGCAAGCGCAGGCGAGGATTCCTGAGGCATCAGGCAAAGGTTTCCATATCAGTGCAACGAGACAAGACTAGCAGGACGGCAGGATGGAGGTCACCACGGAGCCCACGACGATGTCACCACCAGAGCCTTTGGCAGGCGAAGACCACCTTTTGTCAGGATAGCTTGTACTAGCTGTCCCCCTTCAATTTGGCCGTTGTGGGATCCCTTCCCACCTAATATTTGGGAAGAGGACCCGGGCCTCTATAAGTATGACTAGCCACCACCGTAGGAGGCAACAGATCTTGGATTGGACTCATTCCATCCTCACACGCACAAGCTCACCGAGCTCAAGAAGACCTCTCCTCAGGAGGTTGTTCTTCCCTTGTACTTGTTCATCCCCAGCCTACAAGGCAATCCACCACACCACATTGGAGTAGGGTATTACACCACATCGGTGGCCCGAACCAGTATAAACTCTTGTGTCCCATGTTCCTCGGGTTGGCGAGCTAGGCTTTGAGATCATGGCGAGAGCGTGAGCTAGGGGGAGAGAGATCTTCGTGCGCACCCCAAAGTTCGAACCTCAAGGGTTTTGCCAAAACCCGTAATCTGACAGCCATGGCCGAAACCCGAGCGCTGATGGTTGGGGCAGAGGGTCGGCCTTGATTCTTTGAGCCACAAAAGGTGCAGAGAGGCCGTATTGGAGGAGCGGGATGGCCATTTCCTGTGTGAGAAGCCAGCCCACTGCCTCATCCTCCTATAAAAAGGGGGGCTGGGGCAGTGCTTTTCTGCACATCCTTCCTCCTCTCCCCTTCTGCAACTCTTCCCTTCTAGTCATGGTGAGAGGGCGAGGGTGCGGCAGTGTCCCTGCAGCAGCGACGAGAGTTTCTTCTTGACAGTGCATCCCACCTCCTCCGGATCCTGCGGTGGTGGAGCTCGCCGAGAGAGGAGGGAGGGGGCAAGGTCGAGGTCGCCGTGGCGCCCGGGGAAGAGGAGGACGGGCTGGTGCCTTGGCTGCGCCCCTTTCGGCGGCCCCTCCCCAATGGAAGGCCATGTCGGGGACCAACCTCGAGAGTTCACCATTAGGCTGTGCAAACCCCTGTGCGGTCATCTTCGGCTTCCCACTCAATTTGCTCGGGATATGGAGCTTGAACAACCACATGCTCTGAGGTTGCACATGCGGGGCTGTGGGAATGGTGGCATGTGGGTTGATGTCAACTTCCCTGCCCTCACATGATGTACCTCTGTCGCGGTTGGATTTTCCCCCGTGCCCACGGTTTTTCGGAGGGACACGTCCAGTTCAAATTAATGGAGAGTGGCCTGCTCTCTGTCAAGATCTTCGGGCGCTCAGGTGGTCGCATAGGGTGCTGCGCGGAGAGCTCAACCGACAACGAAAGCTCCTCCTTGAGCGAAAGCGACGAGGAGGACAGTGACGGTGCTGATGACGGTAGCAGGCGGGAGGCCGACGACTCTAACTCTAGCTGAGCGTCGCTCGCACCATCTTCATCGGTAGCACCATCATCTGCATCTGCATCTCCTTCTCGGCAGTGTGATTTGCTAGGGAGTTGGATGCAGAGGTGGGGATGGTGCTCCCTGGCTCCTCCAGCAGTCCCCCAGCTAGACCCCGGCAGGCTTCCTCTCGGGCAGTGGCTCTATTATCCCTGCCGTGTTCTGCTAGCCCTGGTGGCGGTGGTCGACGGGTCGCCTCCGCCGTGCTCTCCATCGACGCATTCCCCGGTGCTCTCCCGCTTCCGCCGGGCTACCTCTCCTGGAGCCCGAGGGGGGGCGGGCTGGGCTTCTGCCCAGGCTCTCCTTTTGCCCTCCTCGCCTTTGACGGCCGTGCCTAGGAGGACAGGGACAAGAAAGGGGATTATGAGGCACTTATCTTTTTCAATCTTAAACTTGTAGGCATTTGCCAAATTTTAATTCAAATAATGTAATCTCTCGAGTCCATGTTTGTGTTCTGTAATGCTTGCACTTGTATTACCAGCGTATTAATGAAAAAGATGAACCTTGCCGGGAACCCGTGCACGTATATGTCCATGCAGAGGTGAAATGCCTCTTTGTTTTAAACAAACGAGTTTTCCCCGGCAGGTTATCCTGCCAGTACCCTTTTGATTTTTTTGCCTGGGACCCAAGCCTT
This sequence comes from Aegilops bicornis, assembly GCA_021605145.1. Classification (NCBI taxonomy): domain Eukaryota; kingdom Viridiplantae; phylum Streptophyta; class Magnoliopsida; order Poales; family Poaceae; genus Aegilops; species Aegilops bicornis. The sequence continues at coordinate 252,667,825 of CM038669.1, read as the reverse complement.
CCGGGCAAAAAATAAAGGGACCACCCCCCCCCCCCCCCCGCCGCCAACTCTTTTCCATCAAAGGCCACTACAACCACCCTGGCCGAAGCAACGTTCGAGCCTGGGTGGGAGCACCTGAGTTTCGAAGAGCGGCGAGGTTTTCTTATGCACAAGTTTCAGCTTATAGAACACTTACGGACAAGAGGTAGGACTTACCTGTTTGTCTTGCCGGGGATTGCAGTGCCGGGCTATCTTCTCAACTCCTTGTTGAAGCCAAGTTCACGGCAGGAACCTACAGCTTCATGCAGATGAGAATGAATGCAGGATGCGATCCTATCTATATGCATATGCAAATGCTCATGAAATGCTTATGAAGTGATCTTGGGATGCTCATGCATGCATGCAACTTGGTTGGCCTCCCCCAGCGCTTCGTTTATTTCTCTTTTGCATAGGGTCATCGCCCTGGCTTTGTACAAGGGGTTACATGCAGCTGAGGCAAGGCCTGTACAAAAGGGTGGCTGTCGGGCAGGGCCCGACAGCCGCGCCTTACGGGAAGAACTTGCGCAGATGCTCAATATTCCATGAGTTTTGCAATTTAATGCCATCTCCGATCTCCAGATGGACTGCGCCAGGTCTGGTGACTCATACTACCCGGTAAGGGCCTTCCCACTTCAGCATCAACTTGTTTGTACCCTTGGCGTACTGGACGCACCTAAGGACAAGGTCGCCTTCCTCAAAACACCGGGCATGAACCCTGTGGCTATGATAGTGATGCAGAGCTTGCTGGTAGCGTGCGGCACACGTAGCAGCCCGGAGATGGTTCTCCTCGAGTAGCACATCGTCATCACGCCGGTGCTGATCTTGCACTACTTCATCATAGGCAAGCACTCAAGGTGACCCGTAAATGAGTTCCGTGGGGATAACTGCTTCTGCCCCGTAGACCAGGGAGAAGGCAGTCCGCCTGGTAGCTTGACTTGGTGTCGTTCTGGGGGACCAGAGAACTACTGGCAGCTCATCCATCCACCGCCTGCCGTGCTTCTGCGGCGTATCAAAGTTTCTTGTCTTGAGTCCCAGCAGCACTTCAGCGTTCGCCCTCTCAGCTTGTCCATTACTTCTGGGATGTGCAACAGAGGCAAATGAGATCTTACATCCGAGGGCATGAACATATTGCATGAAGGAGCGGCTCGTGAACTGGGTGCCGTTGTCGGTAATAATCCTTGCCGGGACTCCAAAACGGCACACCAATTCTTTAAAACTTGATAGCTGACTGATCAGTCACCTTTCTCACGACAGTCACTTCCGGCCACTTTGTAAACTTGTCGATAGCAACAAACAAGAATTCAAAGCCCATGATTGCTCGGGGGAATGGGCCGAGGATATCGAGCCCCCAGACCGAAAATGGCCATGATAAAGGGATCGTCTGAAGAGCTTGGGTAGGCCGGTGGATGTTCTTGGAATGGAACTGGCAAACTTCACACTTGGTGACTAGCTCGACCGCATCTTGGAGGGCTGTGGGCCAAAAGAATCCTTGCCGAAATGCTTTCCCAACTAATGCCCTTGATACAATGTGGGAGCCTGATACGTCTCCAACATATCTATAATTTTTTATTGTTCCATGCTGTTATATTATCAATCTTGGATGTTTTATAATCATTTTCTAGTCATTTTATATCATTTTTTGGTACTAACGTATTGACATAGTGCCAAGTGCCAGTTGCAGTTTTCTGCATGTTTTTTACATCTTAGGAAATCAATACCAAACAGAGTCCAAATGCAACAAAACTTTAGGGAGAATTCTTTTGGACCAGAAGACACCTAATGGGCCAAGGCTGCGCCTGGGGGTGCTCCGAGGAGACCACAACCCACCAGGGTGCGCCAGGAGGCCTAGGCGGCCCTGGTGTGTTGTTCCCACCTCGGGTGCCCCCGGACTGCCTCTTTGCTCTATAAATACCCCAATATTCCAGAAACCCTAGGGGAGTCGATGAAAATCAATTCCAGCCGCCGCATAGTCCAGAACCACCAGATCCAATCTAGACACCATCACGGATGGGGTTCACCAACTCCATTGGTGCCTCTCCGATGATGCGTGAGTAGTTCTTTGTAGACCTTCGGGTCCATAGTTAGTAGCTAGATGGCTTCCTCTCTCTCGCTGAATTCTCAATACAATGGTCTCTTTGAGATCCATATGATGTAACTCTTTTGCGGTGTGTTTGTTGGGATCGATGAACTTTGAGTTTATGATCAGATCTATCCATGAAAGTATTTGAGTTTCTTTGATCTCTTTTATGCATGATTGCTTATAGCCTCGTATTTCTTCTCCGATATTTGGGTTTTGTTTGGCCAACTTGATCTATTTATCTTGCAATGGGAAGAGGTGCTTTGTAGTGGGTTCGATTTTACGGTGCTTGATCCCAGTGGCAGAAGGGGAACGGACACGTATGTATCATTGCTACTAAGGATAAAACGATGGGGTCTATCTCTACATAGATAGATCTTGTCTACATCATGTCATCGTTCTTATTGCATTACTCCGTTTCTCCATGAACTTAATACACTAGATGAATGCTGGATAGCGGTCGATGTGTGGAGTAATAGTAATAGATGCAGGCAGGAGTCGGTCTTCTAATCTTGGACGTGATGCCTATATAATAATATTTTCCTGGATATCGTCATGATTATTTTAAGTTCTATCAATTGCCCAACAGTAATATGTTCACCCACCGTTTGCTATTTTTCTCGAGAGAAGCCACTAGTGAAACCTACGGCACCCGGGTCTCTTTCTCATATTATTTTCCTTTGCGATATAATTTTCCTTTGCTTTTATTTTCAGATCTATTAAACCAAAAATACAAAAATACCTTGCTGCAATTTATTCTTATTTATTTTATTTGGCATTCGATCTATCAATCTACTACAATTTTATCTCACGTCTGTTTGCCTATCTTGAGGCGCTGCTACCCGGAAGAGATTGATAACCCCTTTTAGACGTCGGGTTGTGAGTAGTTGTTATTTGTGTGCAGGTGTTGTTTACATTGTGTTGCTTGGTTCTCCTACTGGTTCAATAACCTTGGTCTCATAACTGAGGGAAATACCTACAGCCGCTGTGCTGCATCATCCCTTCCTCTTTGGGGAAATACCGACGTAGCTTCAAGCCGCATCAAAAGTAATTTCTGGCGCCGTTGCCGGGGAGTATCTTCAACATATACCAGGTTCCTAATCATAAATCTCATCTCCTCGCAATTTACATTATTTCCCATTTGCCTCTCATTTTCCTCTCCCCCACTTCACAAAAAATTGCCGTTTTATTCGCCCCTCTTTTTCTTTCGCCGTTTTCTTGTCAGATCTATCCTTTGCTTGCAATCATGAGTGATTTTGGTATGGCACCAACAGATGATGGCCTTACTCCTAAGATTGAATGAACGGGCAATCTGGATGCTAAAACTTTTATCTTGGGGCAAGGGAATGTTATGGGAAAATAACGTATCCAAGAATTTTGCAATTGTGTTGGAAATTTAAGTCTTGATGATGCTCCTATACTTAAGACTACTAGATCTTATGCAAATGCTATTTCAGCGCTAGTTCTGAAACTTGAAAGTAAATTTATTCGTACTCATCCTACTTTGCAAAGATTGTTTTTTGATCTCCCCCTTATAAAGAATCCTAAGGCTAAAAAGTTGGCCACTCTCATTCTTATGAATGAGTTTGACTACATAATACAGGAAGCTAGGGAAATCTTTTATTTTTATGGTATGAATCATGAAAAACCAGTGATAAGTGAAACTCTTTACAATAGTGATTATGCGCTAAGGCATTTGCTTGGGGATAATAAAATCTTTGATGAGAATCTCAAAAAAGAAGTCCCCATTTTAGATATAATCCAACAAGTTTTCAATAATGTTAATCAACATCACTCTTGGATTGTTGCGGGAAATCAAAGGGGTTATGATGAAAACCAACTTAGGAATGCTAAGGTTTCTATAGATAATATGTTTTATGTTGTCTTTACAAAACACCATGATGAAAACACCTCTAAGAAAATTAAGAAGAAGGCTGACAAAACTTAGATCCTTGCTTTATGCCTAGCTAAAGGCGTAAAAGAATAGCGCTTGTTGGGAGGCAACCCAATGAATAAAATTTATTTTTGCTTTTTTCTTTATGTTCTTGAGTGTTTACACAATTATGCTACTGTTATGATTGTGTTTTTTGTGTTTTAATTAGTGTTTGTGCCAAGTAAAGCCTTGAGGATCTTCTTGGGTGATAGTTGTTTCATCTTGCTAAAACAGAAACTCCTGCTCTCATGAAAACAATTCTCATTTTTTACCAGAGCACGATAAAATGCCAATTCTTTTTGAAGAAGATTAATATACTAATTTCTCAGGTCGTCCTAGTTTTTTAGATTTTTTGGAGTTTTAGAAGTTTTCGAAATAGTCAGATTGCAACAGACAGTTTTGTTTTGACAGATTCTGTTTTCTTTGCGTTGTGTGCTTTTTTTGATGGCTCTATGGTTTTCTTTGATGATTTTTTGCCATAGAAAAGTTGGAATAGAGTAGATATAATGTAAAAACAAAATATGAATTTGTTTGATACAACACTTATAGTAGTGATTTGCTTTCTTTTACTAACGGATCTCACGAAGGTTTTGTTGAGTTTTGTGTGGTTGAAGTTTTCAAGTTTTGGGTTATCTTACGATGGATGAAGGAATAAGGAGTAAGAAGAACCTAAGCTTGGGGATACCCAGCATCCCAAGCTATTATCCAAAAGAGGGCAAGCAACTAAGCTTGGGGATGCCCCGAGTGGCATCCCCTCTTTCTTCTAACGACCATCGGTATTTTACTCAAAGCTATATTTTTATTCATCACATACTATGTGTTTTGCTTGGAGCGTCTTGTATGATATGAGTCATTGCTTGTTTTATTATGTGTTTTAAGTCTTGATTCCTTGTTGGACACACCTTTTATTTTTAGATCTATTAAATCAAAAATACAAAAATACCTTGCTGCAATTTATTCTTATTTATTTTATGTGGTGTTCGATCTACCAATCTACTACAATTTTATCTCACGTCCGTTTGCCTATCTTGAGGCGCCGCTACCCGGAAGGGATTGACAACCCCTTTTACACGTCGGGTTGCGAGTAGTTGTTATTTGTGTGCAGGTGCTGTTTATGTTGTGTTGCTTGGTTCTCCTACTAGTTCAATAACCTTGGTCTCTTAATTGAGGGAAATACCTACTGCCGCTATGCTGCATGATCCCTTCCTCTTTGGGGAAATACTGATCTAGCTTCAAGCCGCATCAGAGCCACACATGCCTTTGTGTATCTCAGCAAGCAGTTCCATCTTATCGGCAGATGCACTTCAATTTCAGACTGTTGGGCCTCCTTCTGTATAGAGTGTCATCGACAAACGGACACATACTAGCCCCCCGGGCTACTCTTTCAGCTTCATCTTGGTCGCCGGGAAGCTCTCCGGTTTGGAGGAAGTGGACTATGTTCCTTGCCCAAGTTGGAGCATGAGGCTCAGCAACGAGGACTAGCGGCACCTCCTCTACTGCGGGGGATAATTCCTTGTTCGCAGGGACCACGGGCCCGGCTGGAGGGTGTGATCCGGCAGGTGGCGAGGAGTTGTTTCCGGCAGGGACTCTGCCAGGAGCGGATGGCTCTACCGGGAGAGGCTCACCAGAGTCCAACTTTCTCGTTTTCTGGGCCATTGTTTCTGGGGATACGAGGGCTGAGTAAGATGGAGAACAAAAGTCCCTAGTTCCATAGGAAGCTTTTGCGCTGCACACTTTGACAGATGATCAGCTATGCTGTTTTCCGCACGGGGTATGTGCTCTGTTTGCAATCCATCAAAGCGGTCCTCCAATCTCCTCACTTCCTCAACGTATGCCTCCATCAATGGGCTTTGGTAATCCTTGTTGACTTGTCTCACCACGAGATGTGAATCTCCTCGAATGATCAGCTTCTTAGTTCCCAATTCTGCGGCAATCCTGAGCCCGACAAGGAGCCACGCATACTCTGTTGTATTGTTGGTTTCCTCTTCCCGAGCAAAATGCAGCTGGGTGATGTACTTCAAGTGCTCCCCAGAGGGGGCGACAAGAAGCACGCTAGCCCCTGCACCTTGTAGGGAAAAGGCACCATTGAAATACATAATGCATTCTTGGGGCGATTCCTTGCTGGGGATAACTGTTTCTGGCACTTCCTCATCAGGGGTTGGCGTCCTTTCTGCCATAAACTCTGCCAATGCCCTACTTTGGATGTGCTCTCAAACTTCAAGCCAAAACTGGATAACTCCAAAGTGCACTCCACTATTCTGCCAGTAGCCTCAGGGTTTTGGAGTATCCTTTGTAACGGGAAACGAGTGACAACCGTGATCTCATGGGCTTGGAAGTAGTGGCGCAGTTTCCTTGAGGCCATGATGAGACCAAAGATCAACTTTTTCATGCCAGAGTACCTCGATCTAGCCCCTGTAGCAAGGAGTTGACAAAGTACACTAGGCACTGCACCACTTTCTTCCTTGTCGTGTCCTTGGGGTTGCTCTCGCTGCCATGCACATTGCTGTCCTGATCCATTTCTGGCTCTGTCGGTCCTTGCTCACTCTCTGTTTCGTCCACTTCCCCTTGCGCCACCAAGGCTGCACTAACTACTTTCTTGGTTGCCTCTAAGTACAGCAGCAACCAAGGTAGGCACAGAGGACAAGTAGGTCTTCAACTCTTGCAAAGATGCATCTGCCTCTGGAGTCCACTTCATGGGCCCTGCCTTCTTCAAAATTTTGAAGTATGGCAGGGCGCGCTCGGCAGACTTGGAGATGAATCTGCTTAGTGCCGCAATGCACCCTGTCAGACGCCTTACATCCTTGATTGTCCTTGGTGCTTGGATCTGCTCGATAGCTTTAATCTTGTCAGGGTTGGCTTTGATCCCCCGGTGGGACACAAAGAAACCAAGCATCTTGCCGGAGGGAACGCCAAACACACACTTCTCCGGGTTGAGCTTCAAGTTGATATTGCGCAAATTAGCAAATGTCTCCTCCAAATCCTGGATAAGGGTGGCTCTATCCTTGGTCTTGACCACAATATCATCCATATAAGCTTCAATGTTTTTGTGCACCTGTGGCTCGAAACCAACCTGGACTACCCTTAAAAAGTGGACCCGGCACTCTTTAATCCAAATGGCATGCGGATAAACAGTACGTACCACATGGAGTGATGAATGATGTCTTCTCTTCGTATTCCTTGGACATGAAGATTTGGTGATACCCAGAATATGCATCCAGAAAGGAGAGCAAATCATAGCCTGAAGTGGAATCCACAATCTGATCGATACGCGGCAAGGGAAACGGGTCCTTCGGGCCAGCTTTGTTGAGATCTGTGAAATCTATGCAAAGCCTCCACTTCTCGTTAGCCTTCCGGACTACCACTAAATTTGCCAACCATGTGCGATGTAACACTCCTCTGACCAAACAAGCTGCTTCAAGTTTCTTGATCTCTTTCGTAATGAACTGCAGCCTCTCCAAGGCCTGCTTCCAGACTTTCTGCATGACAGGTTGGGTGTGTGGGCAGACAACAAGGTGGTGCTCGATTACCTCCCTGGGAACACTGGGGATATTAGATGGTTGCCAGGCAACACATCGATATTCGCCCGCAGGAAGGCAACGAGCGCGCTTTCCTATTTGTCATCGAGGGTGGCGCTGATAGTGAAAGTACCATCAACGCCGGCCAGCCCTAACGGGGCCTTCTTCACTTGGGGCACAACGACCTGGGATCTCTTACTATTGGAGCTCTCTAGAAAGTCATCAATAGGTGGAGCGCACTCCCAGGAGGTACGCTTCCCGGATTCCTTGCCAGTGTCCTTGCTATCCTTCTTCTTTCCTCTGTCCTCCTTGGCAGGAACTGCTGCTGCCGCTGCCTCTGCCATGATTGTGTCCCGGTACATCTTGTCCACGCAAATGATTGCATCCTTATTGTCTGATGGGATGGTAAGGACTCGCATTGGCCCAGGCATCTTCAAGGTGTTGTAGGCATAGTGGGATGCTGCCGCGAATATAGCCAGGGCTGGGCGTCCAAGAATACCATTGTACGGTATGGGGAGGTCAACCACATCAAACACAATCTTCTCAGTCCGGTAGTTCAGCTCTCTCCCAAATGTCACCGTCAATGTGTTCTTTCCCTTAGGATGAATCCTGCCGGGATTAACTCCTTGAAACGTGCCGGTGACCTTCAATTCAACCTCTGTTATCTGAAGCTTGCTGATGACTGTTGGGGAAATCAGATTCAACCCGGCCCCGCCATCCACCAACATCTTTGCGACCTTGAGGTTGCGAATTGTTGGAGAGACCAACAATGGCAAACATTCTACCACAGTGGTACGGTTAGGATGATCCTCTTCGTCAAAGATGATGGGCATGCGTGACCATTTGAGCGGCTTCCGGGCCTCTGGCGCTGGTTCCACGGCATTGACTTCCCCTGCCCATCGCTTGAGCTGGCCGTGAGAGGTGTGCAAAGATGCACCCCCGTCAACGCATAGGGCGTCAGTGGCCTTCTGAAGCTCCTGCTCACTGGTTTCTTCTTCATCCCCTCCATCACTCCCATCATCAAAGTTTTCCTTCTCTCGACCTTTGGCGGGTTTTCCTTGGTTCCGGAAGGGTTTTCCGGGGCGATTTGCTTCATGGCCTCGGCCCTTACTGCCAGTGACATTCTGACCCTTTTCCTTGTCACGCTTCTCATATTCTGCTATGTGTCTCTTGACGAGCTGCTCAACCTGGTAGCACTGTTGAAGGTTGTAGCCTTTGGTCTGATGAATCTTGCAATACGGCCCATCACCTTTCCCGGCCTTCTCGGCAGTCGCGGCCTCCCGGCAGTCAACACACACGGTAGCTTCCTTGCCAGGGACCTCAGCTTTGGCCTTCATGCCGGTACTAGGTGTACCTGATCCTTCAACAGTCATCACTACCTTATCCTTCCGCTTCTTACTGCGCCTCTTGCTCTTCTTATGACTGGTTGATTCATCATCATCCTCTGAATCGACACTGGTGCAATCTTCCTCAACGGGAAACTTCCTTCCCTCCTCCATGCGAGCACACTGATCCACCAAGGTGTAGAGCTCCTTCACAGTCTTAGGCAACCGTACCCTGCGGTTGCGCACATTGGACTAGAAGGCGGCTATCACAGTTGCCAGATGGATATTTGGGATGTTCCTATGGACCTTGCTGAATCTCTGTAATACTTATGGAGGGTCTCTCCTTCCTTCTGTTGGAGAAGCTGCTAGTCGCTGGGTTGACCTGGCTCTTGATGGCCGCCGGTGAGGGTGCCAATGAATTCATGGCACAGGTCAGCCCATGACGAGATGGAGTTCTCCGACAGGTGCATCAGCCAAGACCTCACATTGGGCTTGAGGGCCAAAGGGAAGTAGTTGGCAAACGGCTTCTCATCTCTTCCCCCTTCGGCCTTAATAGCGATGGTGTAGATGCTTAGAAACTCTGCCGGGTTTAGTCTCCCATCGTACTTCTCAGGTATCTTTGGCTTGCATGTGAACGGATGGCCAACGGACTTGCCACAGCTCACGAGTAAAGGCAGGGCACCCAACCTAGAAAGGTAGGCACCCGCCAATACCGAGTGCAGGTTCGTCGACGTCGGGGCCATCGCACCCATCGGTTCAACGGTGGTCGTCGCGGCGTTGCTCAACAACGACACGCGTGTCTCCCCCTGCCTATCCTCCGGGGCTTGCCGTCGTCCTGGAGGTGCTCAAGGGTCAGAAGAGGCCATCGAGACGTCGTCAGGGTCTTGATTATGCTGCGCTCGCACTGGCTGCCGTGGTGGGGATTGTACTTTGGGGGTGGCCCCTTCCGTATGGCTGGCAACATGAGCCATCATCGTCGCATAGGGAGTCCGTGGTGGGCCAGCTCGCTGTGAGCGCCCGGCTTTGGCGAAACCGAGCAGGCTTTCGATGGTGGCACGCCATTCGTCCATCTGCTCGACCGTTGGTGAAAACCTCAACAGCAGCTGAGCCTGCTCCATGGCCTCCGTGGCTGTACTTGGTGATGATGAAGTAGATCGCACCATTGCTCGGCTCCTGATGCTGCCAGCGGCGGCAGCACTACGCCTTCGCTGTTGCGGGGCGGCACCTGGATGGTAGGGTGGCGCGGTGAAGGCGCTCGAGGGCCAGCGGCTCCATCGGGCGTAGCGACATGGTCGACCCGTCCCGGGGGAGGCGCACGCGCCGTGGCCGCTCCCGTGGTGAGGGAGGCCGGAGGGCGGCGATTTGCCCCCGACCGAGCGCCATTGTTGCGGCTGTGCCCGTCGGTGGGAGGAAGGGGAGCGAACAAAGTAACTCCTTCACCCGTACCTTGCGGAGCGTGGCCGTTGGGGCACTGCTGATGCTGTTCTCCCCGGTGTGTCCCGCTTCTGCATCGGCTATGGGGAAGTGGTGACGGTGCCGCCTGCTCCAACCACATCCCCCATAGTGTCCACTTCCTCACGTGCTTCCGTATCCCCCGCAGCGTCAGAGGCCGCTGGTGGTGGAGCCTTCGAGATGGATGGATGAGCCAAAGCACCGGATTTCTTCTTGGGCGCCATGGTCGATGGCACCGTCAAAGGTGAAGATGGTGATGAAGATGATGCGCTGCACACGCCTTCAGGTTCACGCAAGCGCTCCCCCTACCTGGCGCGCCAAAGTTGTCATGGGAAACCACGGCCACCTATGGGACCGGAGGGCCCCTTGCTGGTTCGCCAGGGAGACGTCGTGTTGCACAAGGAGCAGACGAGCGCGGGGCAGCACGACAGAGATCACACAGGCAATTTTACCCAGGGTTTGGTCCGCCGTGAGGCGTAAAACCCTACTCCTGCTTTGGTGGATTAATGGTGGAGAATGGTGGTGGGGCGTAGTACACTTGCCCGACAAGGGCGGCAGTGGCTACATGCGTATGGGCGTGTTTGTTATCCAACCTTCTAACCCCTTCTACGTTTGCCATGGGCCTCCTTTTATAGATTAAGGGGTTACCACAATGGCAAAGTAGTCATTATGCACTGATAAGATAGCAAACAGTGATATCATACCTTACTCTGCAGGCTGACAGTGTGCATTAAATGCACCACTTAACGTCACGTCATTGGTTGCCCGGCACACCTTGCCAGGCTATCTCGCAGGCCCACGCCTCCTGGCTTGACATGTCGCAGGACATGTGTCATCTGTAGGCATTTCCTGTAGAAAGAGGCCGCCATGTGGAATGGCTGCCACTTCTTTGCGGCTTGACACCGCATTGATTGACAGCATGGGTCGTGGCGGAGTGCTCGGATGAGGTGGTTCATCCTTTGTGAGTCCCGGTAGGCCCTGCCAGGATCTCTTGGACGTCTTCTTCGGGGGGTGGCCCCGTCCTTGTCGAGCTCGCCAACCCGGCAAGGGAGGCTTTACTCCTAGTGGTATCTTGCTTCCCTGGCTTGACTTTGGTCCTCCTGGTCTGCATGTTGGTTCTTCGAAGCTCTTGATCTCTTGTACTCCGACTTGGGTTGGTGCCTCAATCATGTTCCCGTGCCTATGCACAGTCTGGGCAATAGACCCAGGGCTTGTTGCACAAACAATGGTGAAGAACTTCAACAAGTTCTACAAGAGTAGAAGCAAAGAGAGAAGTTCCAAGTCAAGGTCCTACAATGAGAAAAGATCTTCTAGTCATGATCGCAATTGCTACAATTGTTTAATTCTTGGACAGTACTCTAGTGAGTGTACGGCTCCCTACAAATGAAGAGAAGACTCACCTAAAAGGAGAAGTAAAAGAGAGAGAAGGAGTAGAGATGATCGTTATGAATGAAGACCCTCTCGTAGAAGCAAGGATTCGGAAAGGAAGGACAAGTCATCAAAGAGCTACACAAGACGAACACATCAAGCTCCTGTTGGTGTATGGGTATCTGGTTCCGACTCCGACAACTACTCTGAGAGAAGTTATCACTCTGACTCCGAATATACTCAATATGAAGGTTTTGCCAGTCTTGCACTTGTGTCATCCAACTCCTATGACATATTTGACTCACCAAATGAAGGGATTGGAAGATGCTTCATGGAAAAAGGCCCCAAGGTATCACACCCTGAGTATGTTGATTTCAATAGTGATGAAGATGATTTGCTAGGTGATGATGATTTACTTGTTGACAACACTATTGATGAAAACTATGATGAAATTGCTATTAATCATGCTAATCAAGATGAAGCGAATGACAATGATAAGAAGGAGATTGGGTGTCTAACTAAAGAACTAAACACTCTTAAGTTAGCTCATCAAACTACCTTAGAAGATCATCGACAGCTTTTAAAGACTCATGAGAAGCTACACTTTGAAAAGCTCAATCTGGAGCAAGAGCATGAGTTCTTAAAAGCAATCAATGAGATCTTGGTAAAAAAAGTTCTTCTTAAATTGCCAAGCGTTTACTCTTGTCTACTTACATGCTACAAGTAAAATCTAGCAACAAGAGCAAGAAAGATTCTTCTTCTAGTAGTTACAATAATCATGCTAAATCCAACATTTTTGCTCCTAGTAGTTCTCTTGATTCCACTAATGATTCTCTTAGCCAAGTTACACTTGAGCAAGAAAATAGCTTATTGAAGGTAATTATAGAGAAATGTGTTTACAAGAGCCTTGCCAGAAGTAAGCAATTTGAGGAAATTGTACACAAGCAAGGAAGGCACCGGAAGAATCAAGGTGTTGGTTTTGAACGCAAGTTCCAATGCCAATGGAGTTGAATGGGAAGAAGATCAATACCCCAAGACGAATTTTGTTCCTCAACAAGAGAAGTATGATCCCACTTCCTTCAAGGGAACACAAGCTCAAGATGATCTTCCAGCACAAGACCACAATTTAAAAGGCAAGGACAAGCTTCAAGAATATATTGATTCATTTGAAGAAGCTCGAAAGGCCTTGGTCAAGTGCGTTCCCAAGACTACATCAAGTTCTACTTCATCAAGTACGACTACAACTCCAAGGATCCCCATCAAGTTTATGTGGGTCCCGAAGAAGAAGAACTAGAGAGTTCTTGAGGGTGACTCCGCCAACAAACTTCACTCATATTCATTTTGGCGAGGACAAGTGCAATCAAATTTCATATCTTGCACTAGTTCAAGGAGTCACAGACCCTCTTGTTGGTAAGACAAGGGACAAGTTAACCTAATGCTTTCATGGACATCATCATATGTGTATTTTACTCTATGTCTATGGATATCCTTGTGTGTTCCTTGTGGGATTAACCCGTGTAGGTATTGAAAGTGCAACTCACTCAAATGGATCGGAAAACTTTGTTTTTGCCACTCTAGCTTTTGCCAATTTTGCTTATGCCACTCTAGAATTTGACATATCGCTTTTGCCACTCTTGGCTTTTGACAATACATCACAAATGCCATTCCATGGCAAAAACGATAACTTTTCACTCACATGCCATTCCATGGCAGCCATTCGCCACATGGCAGCCATTCTCTACAGGAGTAACCCACAGACGACACCCGTCCTGCTACGTGTCAAGCGAGCAAGCGCGGAGCTGACAAGATAGCCTGGCAAGCCTTGTCGGGAAACCAACGATGTGACATTAAGCGGTGCATTTAATGCGCCCTGTATCCCCATGGAGTTAGGTATGATAGCACTGGTTGCTATCTTATCAGTGCGTAATGACTACTTTGCCACTGTGGTAACCCCTTGGTCTATAGAAGGAGGCCCATGGCACCCGTATAAAGGGTTAGAAGGTTGGATAACTCACACACCCATACGCGCGTAGTCGCTGATGCCCAGAGGCAACCCCTGCCGGTAAAGTGTATTACGCTCCACCACCACCTTTCCACCATCAATCCACCAAAGCAGGACTAGGGTCTTACGCCCCACGGCGGCCCAAACCTAGGTAAAATTGCCGGTGTGATCTCTGTCGTGCTGCTCCACGCTCGTCTACTCTTTGTGCAACGCGTCGCCCCCTGCCAAACCAGCAAGGGGCCTCCTGGTCCCATAGGTGGCCGCGGTTTCCCGCGATGGTGGGTCATCAAGGCTATTTTCTGGTGCCGTTGTCGGGGAGTGAAGCGCCTTTGGTAAGTGTAATTTGTAAGGAAACATTTATCTAGTGTGCTAAAATTTATTGTCACTTCTTAATATGGAAAACAGCCCTTTGAGGGGTTTGTTCACGGTATCTTCACCTTGACCGGAACCACAATTAGCTACCCCTCAACCTACTGAACCTACTGAAAATATTGAATATGAAATTCCTTCGGGTATGATAGAACAACTTCTAGCTAAACCTTATGCAGGAGATGGAACCGAACATCCTGATATGCACTTGATATATGTGGAACAAATTTGTGGATTGTTTAAGCTTGCAGGCTTACCCGGAGATGAAGTTATGAAGAAGGTTTTCCCTTTATCTTTGACGGGAAAAGCATTGGCATAGTATATGATATGCGATGATATTGGATCTTGGAATTGGAATCGATTGAAATTGGAGTTCCACCAAAAAATTTATACTATGCATCCACTTCATCGTGATCGGAATTACATATAATTTTTGGCCTCGTGAAGGAGAAATTATCGCTCTAGCTTGGGGGAGGCTGAAGTCAATGTTATATTCATGCCCCAATCATGATCTCTCAAGAGAAATTATTATGGAGAATTTTTATGCTCGGCTTTCTCATAATGATTGAACCATGCTTGATACTTCTTGTGCTGGTTCTTCTATGATGAAAACTATTGAATTTCGGTTGGATCTTTTAAAAAGAACTGAACACAACTGTGAAGATTGGGAACTCGACGAAGGTAAATAGTCACGTATTAAACTTAAGTATGATTGTGTTAAGTCTTTTATGGATGCCGATGCTTTTCAAAAGTTTAGCACTAAGAATGGACTTGACTCTGAGATAGTATCCTCCTTTTGTGAATCATTTGCTACTCATGTTGATCTCCCTAAAGAGAAGTGGTTTAAATATCACCCACCTATTAAAGAAGAAATTAAAGAATTGGTACTAGCTAAAGAAGAAACTATACTTTATAGTGTTGATCCAGTTGTTCCTACAACTTATATTGAGAAACCACCTTTCCCTGTTAGGACAAAGGAACATGCTAAAGTTTCAATTGTCTGTGGTTAACAAAAGTTATATTAGAACACCTAAACCTAATAAGAAAATTAAAGTAGAACCTAGTATTGCTGTGGTTAAGGATCTCCTGGAAGAAAATGTAGATGGGCATATTTACTTCTGTGAAGAAGCTACTAGAATTGCCAAACCTGATAAAAAGAATAAACATAGACTTGTTGTTGGCATGCCCGTTGTCTTAGTTAAAATAGGAGAACACTGTTATCATGGTTTATGTGACATAGGTGCTAGCATGAGTTCTATTCCTTATTCCTTATATCAAGAAATTATGAATGACATAGCACCAGCAGAGATAGAAGAGATAGATGTTACTATTAAACTTGCTAATAGAGACACTATATCACCAATTGCAATTGTTAGACAGGTTGAAGTCTTGTGTGGGAAAATAAAATACCCTACTGATTTTCTTATTCTTGGTTACCCACAAGATGAATTTTGTTCCATTATCTTTGGTAGACCTTTCTTGAACATCGTTAATGCTAAAATAGATTGTGAGAAACAAACTGTCGGTGTTAGCTTTGGTAATGAACCTCATGAGTTTAATTTTTCCAAGTATAGTAGAAAGCTTCATGAAAAGGAATTGCCCAGTGAGGATGAAATAATTTGTCTTGCTTCTATTGGCGTACCACCTACTGATCCTTTAGAAAAATATTTGCTAGACCATGAAAATGATTTACATATGCATGAAAGAAATGAAATAGATAAGATTTTCTTTGAACAACGTCCTCTGCTTAAACACAATTTGCCTATTGAAACTCTAGGAGGCCCTCCTCCACCTAAAGGTGATCCTGTGTTTGAATTAAAACAATTGCCAGACACTTTGAAATATGCCTATCTTGATGAAAATAAGATATATCCTGTTATTATTAGTGCTAACCTTTCAGAACATGAAGAAGAAAGATCATTGAAAGTTCTAAGGAAGCATCGAGTTGTTATTGGATATACTCTTGATGATTTAAAGGGAATTAGTCCCACTCTATGTCAGCACAAGATTAATATGGAACCTGATGCTAAACCATTGTTGATCACCAACGTCAGTTAAATCCAAAAATGAAGTGGTAAGAACGAAAAATTTAAAACTTCTGGAAGCAGTTATAATCTATCCCATAGCTGATAGTAGATGGGTAAGTCCTGTTAATTGTGTCCCTAAGAAAGGAGGTATTACTGTTGTTCCTAATGATAAGAATGAACTTATTCCACAAAGAATTGTTACAGGTTACAGAATGGTAATTGACTTTAGAAAATTAAACAAAGCAACTAGAAAAGATCATTAGCCTCTGCCTTTTATTGATCAAATGCTAGAAAGATTATCTAAGCACACACATTTTTTGCTTCCTTGATGGATATTCTGTTTTTTCACAAATACCTGTTTCTCAACCTGATCAGGAAAAGACCACTTTCACTTGTCCCTTTGGAACTTATGCTTATAGACGTATGCCTTTTGGTTTATGCAATGCACCTGCTACCTTTCAAAGATGTATGACTGCTATATTTTCCGAGTTTTGTGAAAAGATTGTTGAGGTTTTCATGGATGACGTCTCTGTTTATGGGAAGTCTTTTGATGATTGTTTAAGCAATCTTCATCGAGTTTTGCGTAGATGTGCACAAACAAATCTTGTCTTGAATTGGCGAAAGTGCCACTTTATGGTTAATGAAGGCATTGTCTTGGGTCATCAATTTTTTGAAAGAGGTATTGAAGTGGAAAAAGCTAAGGTTGATGCAATTGACAAAGTGCCATATCCTAAAGATATCAAAGGTATTCATAGTTTCCTAGGTCATGTTGGTTTCTATAGGAGATTTATCAAAGACTTTTCTAAAATTTCTAGGCCTCTTACAAATCTTTTGCAAAAGCCTTTTGTTTTTTATGATGATTGTTTAGAAGCCTTTGAAACACTCAAGAAAGCCTTAATTTCTGCACCTATTGTTCAACCACCTGATTGGAACTTGCCTTTTGAAATTATGTGTGATGCTAGTGATTATGTTATCCATTATGCTAGTAAAACTCTAGGCAGTGGTCAATGAAGTTATGCTATTGCTAAAAAGTAATTCTTAGCAGTGGTGTTTGCTTGTGATAAATTTAGATCTTACATTGTTGATTCAAAAGTAATTGTTCACACCGATCATGCTGCTATTAAATATCTTATGGAAAAGAAATATGCTAAACCTAGACTTATTCGATGGGTTCTCTTGCTACAAGAATTAGATTTACATATCACTTATAGAAAAGGACCTGAGAACCCCGTAGCTGATAACTTGTCTAGGCTTGAAAATGTGCTTGATGACCCACTACCTATTGATGATAGTTCTCCTGATGAGCAGTTAGCTGCAATAAATTTTGCTCATAACACTCCTTGGTATGCTGACTATGCTAATTACATTGTTGCTAAATATTACCGCCTAGCTTTACATACCAACAGAAGAAAAAAATCTTCTATGATTTAAGACACTACTTTTGGGATGACCCACATCTTTATAAAGAAGAAGTAGATGGTATTATTAGACGTTGTGTACCTGAGCATGAACATGGACAAATCCTACGAAAATGTCACTCGTAAGCTTATGGAGGGTATCATGCTAGAGATAGAACTGCTCACAAGGTATTGCAATCTGGATTTTATTGGCCTACTCTCTTTAAGGATGCCCGTAAGTTTGTCTTATCTTGTGATGAATGCCAAAGAATAGGTAATATCGGTAAGCTTCAAGAAATGCCTATGAATTATTCACTTGTTGTTGAACTATTTGATTCTTGGGGATTTGATTACATGGGACCTTTTCCTTCCTCTAATGGGCATACACATATTTTGGTTGCTATTGATTATGTTACTAAATGGGTAGAAGCTATGCCAACCAGTAGTGCTGATCACAAGACCTCTATTAAAATGCTTAAGGAAGTTATTTTTCCAAGGTTTGGAGTCTCTAGATATTTAATGACTGATGGTGGTTCACAATTTATTCATGGTGCTTTCCGTAAAATGCTTGCCAAGTATGACGTTAACCGTAGAATTGCATCACCATATCATCCTCAGTCTAGTGGTCAAGTTGAACTTAGCAATAGATAAATAAAATTAATTTTGCAAAAGACTATCAATAGGTCCCGGAAGAATTGGTTTAAGAAATTAGATGATGCACTTTGGGCTTATAGAACAGCATATAAAAATCCTATGGGTATGTCTCCTCATAAAATGATTTATGGAAAAGCTTGTCATTTGCCTCTTGAGTTAGAACATAAAGCATATTGGGCAATCAAAGAACTCAACTATGATTTCAAACTTGCCGGTGAAAAGAGGTTATTTTATATTAACTCATTAGATGAATGGAGAACCCAAGATTATGAAAATGCCAAGTTGTTTAAAGAAAAAGTCATAAGATGGCATGATAGAAGAATCCAAAAGCGTGAGTTTAAAGTTGGAGAATATGTTTCAGATTCTTTGCAGGAAAACTCTTCTCAAAATGGGAAGGACCTTTATCGATCTGGAGACATCAAAATAAATAATACCGAAGGTACTAACCCGAAGGTTGTTAACAAGCAACGAACAAAACATTATGTCTCAGGTATGCCCATTAATGTTGAAAGTAATATTATGCAAAATTTGACACCGCAAGAACACATAAAAGAGTCCTTCCGGAACACTCCAGAATCGTGAAAATAAGGAGCTATGTGATACGGTAAGTAAACGGACTCCAAAAAATCCGCAACAATATTTTTTATCAGTTTTGGAATATTTAGAAAATTAGGAAAATAAGAAATTTCCAGGAAGCGTACCCTGGTGCGCACAAGACACCTGCCAGGCGCGCCCAGGTGGGTTGTGCCCACCTGGGGTACCTCCCGGACTCCGCTTTTCTTCCATTTGCTTGATTCCCAAGATAAAAAATCTTTATATACCCCCCGAACCTATTGACCACCGTATCGCGGAGAAATCTTATGTTATCTTTTCTTGTTGTTTTCCTGTCAGATCTAAAAATATGTGGTCCCAAGACTCCGAGGGTGAGAGCTATGCTGCTGATTTCATCTCAAACCCCAAGTCCTATGGGGATGTGGAGCACTATGGCTGGACCACGGAGGAAGAGGAAGACTATTATCCTAGGGCGAAGGAGGAGACGAGCTCAGATGAGGACGAGACCCCGCTGCCTCAACCTGGGGACATGCATGTGGAGTTGAAAAGTGAAGCCTCCCGAACAAACCAAAGAGGCCTAAGGTTCAGTTTATACCCTTCCGCCATTTGCAGGATAGTAAGCAAGATTTATGCAAAAAGGTACTGGAGCTCGAACAGGAGATCGGTGAATTGAAGGAGGAAAATTTTGTCCTCAAGCATAAGCTAAGGAAGAAGGACAAACCCTCTACTACACCACCAACACCTTCTTCTTCATCACCAGAAGAAGATTGAGTATCGGGTATGGGCACTCCCCTTGGCTTCCGCCAAGCATGGGGGAGGTGCCCCGGTATCGTATCATCCCCACTATCTTTTGCCTTTACTTATTTTAGTTCGATCCTTTGCTTTAGATGAATAAAAGCTTAGTTCGATCCTTTATTTTCGAGAGTTTGCTTGATGATCTATCCTTGTAATCGTGTGTGGGATATATAATAAAGTTTAGTTTGAGTTTTCGCTTTCTTACTTTCAAGTTGCAATAAAAAGAAAGGAATTAATTAAGAAGAAAGGAAAATAAATGAAAAAGATCATATTCTAATCTTATGGTAGGTGATGACACCACATAAGGAAAAGTATAAGTAGAAATTTTTATTAGAGATTGACAAGCATAGCATTTGTCAATGATGCAACTCATGAAAGAATTAATAAGGGAAGCGAAGATTCACATATAAATACACTATCCTAGAAATATTTTGTGATTGTGAGCCCCCTCAAAATATTATATGCCAAAATTGTTGGCATTGGACAAGGAAGACAACTTAATAATTTATTTTTGTTCATATTCACATAGAAGTCATATTGTCATAGATCCTTTAACATGTGGTTCTTGCCCCTATCTTTGCTAGCCAAAAATTCCGCACTAAGTAGAGATAGTACTTGTGCATCCAAAACCGTTAAACCCAAATCTTATTTTCAAGTGTCCACCATACCTGCTAGGGATTGAGCAAGATCCCTCAAGTAAGTTGTCATCGGTGCAATAAGGCAATTAATTGCTTCTAAAAGTGTGAGATCATTTAGTGTAAGGGAAAATTGAGTGTTGTACAAACTTGTGATGATGAAGAATAAAAGCGACAGACTGCATAATAAAGGTCGCTATCACAAGGGGCAATACAACATGACGTTCTTTTTCACTAAGGAGTTGAGCAAACAAACAAATAAGCGCATGTCAACCTCTGCTTCCCTCTGCGAAACTATAAGCTCCTATCTTTCTATGTGTCCGGTGGAAACGTTTTGCTCATGTGTATGCGGTGAGTGTTAGCTATCATAGAAGACTATATGATGGTTGAGTATGTGGACTTGCCTAAAGGCTCCGATACGTGACCCTTCCTGAAAAGATGCTGAATTGTAGTTGCAAACTTGACTGAGAACATAGTTTCTTGGTTTCTAATAGAGTTTTTGCTTTGTACTTCAATAGTGTGATGAATTGTCACTTATTCATGAGAAGTCTATGATAAAAGTCTTATGTTTAAGCTTGTTGCTATTATAATAATGAACATGATGCTTCTATGTCCGTATTTTGTTTTTATCGACACCTCTCGCTCTCTCTAAGCATGTGGACATGTTTTCGATTTCGGTTTTCGCTTGAGGATAAGCGAGGTCTAAGCTTGGGGGAGTTGATACGTCCATTTTGCATCATGTTTTCCTACTGTTATTTATGATTTTTTATGCATAATAATGCTTTTTGGAGTAATTCTAATGCATTTTCTCTCATAATTTGCAAGGTACACACAAAGAGGGAGAATTTCGGCAGCTGGAAATCTGGACCTGGAAAAGTTACGTCAGGCCACCTATTCTGCACAACTCCAAACAGGCTGAAACTTCACGGAGAATATTTATGGAATATATGATGAATATTATAACAAATAAGTACCAGTGGAGGCCCACCAGGTGGGCACTACCCACCTGGGCACGCTAGGGAGCCCAGGCGCGCCCTGGTGGGTTGTGCTCACCCAGGCCCACCTCCGATGCCCATCTTCTGGTATATAGGTCATTTTGACCTAGAAAAAAAATAAGGAGAGGACTTTCACGATGGAGCGCCGCCATCTCGAGGCGGAACTTGGGCAGGAACACTTTTGCCCTCCGGCGGAGTGATTCCGTCGGGGGAACTTCCCTCCCGGAGGGGGAAATCATCATCATCATCATCACCAACAACTCTCCCATCTTGGGCAGGGCAATCTCCATCAACATCTTCAACAACACCATCTCATCTCAAACCCTAGTTCATCTCTTGTGTTCAATCTTGCTACCGGAACTATAGATTGGTGCTTGTGGGTGACTAGTAGTGTTGATTACATCTTGTAGTTGATTACTATATGGTTTATTTGGTGAAAGATTATATGTTCAGATAATATGCTATTTAATACCCCTCTGATCTTGAGCATGATTATCATTTGTGAGTAGTTATTTTTGTTCTTGAGGTCACGGGAGAAATCATGTTGCAAGTAATCATGTGAACTCGATATGTGTTCGATGTTTTGATAGTATGTATGTTGTGATTCCCTTAGTTGTGTCATGTGAACGTCGACTACATGATACTTCACCATATATGGGCATAAGGGAATGCATTGTGGAGTAGCAATTAGATGATGGGTTGCGAGATTGACATAAGCTTAAACCCCAGTTTATGCGCTATTCCGTAAGGGACCGATTGGATCCAAAAGTTTAATTCTATGGTTAGAATTTATTCTTAATACTTTTCTCGTAGTTGCGGATGCTTGCGGGAGGGTTAATCATAAGTAGGAGGTTTGTTCAAGTAAGAACAGCACCTAAGCACCGGTCCACCCATATATCAAATTATCAAAGTAGCGAACACGAATCGAACCAACATGGTGAAAGTGACTAGATGAAATTCCCGTGTACCCTCAAGAACACTTTGCTTGTTATAAGAGACTGTTTTGGCATGTCCTTTGCTTCAAAAGGAATTGGCTACCGTGCTGCACTTTTGTTACTACTACCGTTACTTGCTCGTTACAAATTACCTTGCTATCAAGCTACTGTGTTGCTTACAATAGCAGCACTTGCAGACATTACCTTGCTGAAAACCACTTGTCATTTCCTTTTGCTCCTGTTGGGCTTGACACTCTTACTTATCGAAAAGAGCTACAATTGATCCCATATACTTGTGGGTCATCAATGATCAACATCAACATTGAGCATGTACATCTTCAACGCCTACATGAAGTCATCATCGACAAAATCCAAGGTTAGTTCATCCCTCTTAGGAGGGATATCACATCTAGGGGGACGTTTGCTCTAAGAATTGAGCTAAGGCAACTCTAATGGTGTGAACACAACAATGCTTTATGTAAAATTGGTAACCTCACTTGTGCTTAAACGATGAGTATGACCTACAATCAAATGTTCTCATTTGACTCCTCGGTCAGTATACTCATATATAGATGACCTAGTCATCGCCAATTGCTTGATAGATGCTAGAGTGTTTGTGCATGCTTTGCCACATACTTCATTTGTATCTTATTGTGTGAGTATGTTAGTTGCATAATTTTCTCCATTCGAGGACATCCATTTGTTGCTTTGATAGTTTGTTTTTTCTTTTTACCAAATGGATGGACAAGAATGCCTAAGAACTCCCTCTAGCTATCTATGCTTCTCTCATCTCAAACTCTATTCATGCTACATCACAAACTTTGAACTAGTAGAATTCGGACCCTCCTGGTGAGGAGCACTCGGAGCCACCGATCCGTCAATGGCTTAAACTTCCAAACCCTCTTAATGGCTTTTGGTCTGATCGATTCTTTCCCCTCGGTCCATCGAAATCGTTGAGTTGATCTAGGTTTTCACCTCGGTGTAACCGATTAGAACAGTTTGGTCTCACCGAGTTGCTGTAACCGCTTGCGATTCTGCATCTCGGTGCCACCGAGTCGTTCCACTCGGTCCCACCAACAGTGATTGGGTATATAAACGCCGCGGGTTGAATTTTGGAAAATTCTTCAAACACCCAACCGCGCCTACCTAGGTCTACCGCCCAACTCGTCTCCGGATCGTCTTCGTCGTCGCCAGCTCGCTCCTGCCGCTGGTCTCTGTCACCGTCAATGGAATCTCACCGTCGTTGTCGCCGTAGCGAGTTCGTCGCCAAGCTAGGGTATGAACTCGATCTCTTTGTGCTTTCCTTAACTCCGATTCTTGCACAAAGAATAATGCCTAGTTTCTTGCCACGATTGAGATCAATCTATCCACCGAAAACTCCATTAGAATAGATTTGATGCAAAAACTTAGGGTTAGGTTTCTGCCAAATTCATCTCGGACCGACCGATCTGAAGATTTCGATCTCACCGGTTTGGCTCAGGCCATTGCACATGTACTACTCGGTCTGACCAAAGTATACAAATCGGTGTAACCGAGTTCACTTTCTCTATGAAACCCTAGCATCTCGGAGTAACCTAACTACATTTCGGTCTGACCGAAATTGTATATTTAGACTCTAAAGTTGCTTCGCTGGCACCGAGTTTGTCATATCGGTAGCTCCGAAATGCATTCTGTAGAAAACTAAAATTAAGTATTTGTCTCAACTTTTTGCAAAAACAATTGTGCTTTGCGATGCTCATCGAGTCTACCTACACTACTGGAATCAGCAGATTTGCCATCCGCCAACTCTTTGCCGTCAGCTAGCAGACGGCAAAGGAAGGCTTTGCCATCTGCCACTAGAAAATGGACGGCAAAGAGGCAGCGGACGGCAACAGAAGGCTTTGCCATCAGCCATATCTTTGTCGTCCGCTAGCGGACGGCAAAGAGGGTGGGTGGCGGGCTTACGAGGACGACCTAAGGGCCATTTTCTTTGTCGTCCGCTGCCGGACGACAAAAATTCTTTGCCGTCCGCCAGCGGATGGCAAAGAAACTGGCCGTTTAACAGCCGTTTCCCCCCGAACCCAGCCCACTAGGTACGCTCTTTGCCATCTGCTAGCAGACGGCAAAGGGTTGTGACCTACTAGCAGAAAAGGGGCCGCGCCCACGCCCCCACCTCTCTCTCTCTCTCTCTCTCTCTCTCTCTCGATCTCTCGATCTCATGGTCTTCCCCACCCGCGCCGCCGCCCCCGACCGCCACTCCGCCCCGCCGCCACGCAGCCCCGCTCCATCGCCCCACCGCCCGCCACGCCGCCCGCCCCATCGCCCCACCACCGCCGCCCCATCGCCACCGCCCGCCGCCATGCCGCCTGGCCCGGGCGCCTCCCCATCGCCCCACCGCCTGCCCCGGCTCACCGCCTCTACCTCACGCCGCCCTCAGCTTGTCGACCCCATCACAAGGCTGCTCGGCCTCGCTGGGCGCCTCACGCCGCCTCGGCGCCTGCCTCCTCCTCCACCACCGCTGGAGCCAAGGTGATTTTTTTCTACTGTTATTTGTGTTTAGGTTTAGGTTATAGTGGTAGGATTAGGTTAGTGCTAGATTTAGGTTTAGATAATTAGAAGAAGAAAAAAAATTGAAAAAAAGAAGAATAAGTAGAAGAAGATGAAAAAGGGAAAAAGGAAGAGGGTTGCCGAGGGGGTAGATGGTGGAGCCAGTGGGTCACGCCGGTCCCGACGCCCATGCCAAGAACCCCTCGGTCCGAAAGTGACCCACGACCGCAAGGCCGCCATACCGAGGGCGCCGGATTTAGTGGGTTAGGGGGTTCCTCGGTGTCGATGGATCCCTAAATAGCAAGTATCGTCGGTGCGAGATACATGTGGCCGTCGGTGTCGAACACTACATCCATGTCCCACAAGTGATGCCGGCGTCCGGTGTCCAAAATCAACAGTTCTCGGTGTCGATGGCGGTCAAACACCATTGCGAATTTGTCTGGCAGCCTCTGCGATGACGATTAAAAGGCAAGTGTTGAAACTTGAAACAACCAAACTGACTCAAGTCGGTTTGGTTGTTTGAAATTTCAAAACTTGGCTTTAATCCTCATCGCAGAGGCTGCCAGACAAATTCGCCAAGGTGTTCGACCGTCATCGGCCACCAGAACTATTGCTGCGGGACACCGGGTGCCGGCTTCACTTGTGGGATGTGGATCTAGTGTTCAACGCCAAGCGCCACATGTATCTCGCACCGATGAAACTTGCCATTAGAGCTCCATCGATGCCAAAGAACCCCCTAACCCTCTCATCATGTTATAAATATTTAGTTAGGTCGACGGAAGAAGCAAAATTTCTATGTTACTCATCTTTCGATTTAAATGTGCAGTTACTTCATCGCTGCGAGGGTCTAGTGTTCGACGAGCTCTGCCCTTGCGTTCGTGGGTGAGCACAAAGACATATCCTCCTCCCCCCTTCATTTGCTCTGTTCCGGTCTTCGTGTCGATGAAACTTGCTAGCTATAGGTGTCTTCAATCATCAGTATGCGTGACCACTATGTGTCTCCTGTTTGAAAGGGTTACATCCATAAATATGCATGCATTTTCATATTTGTAACCGTGATTCTTTTGAATTATCCAACGTTATCCATGGACAACCCGAGTATGTGTAGGTTGGGTTCGTTTTCCCAAATGCTCTGCCCTGGATCCGATGCAGAATTTTGTTAGTGCCTCCCTGTTGTTCTCCGGTTACACATCCTCTCTGCTTATTGCCGATACATGTATCAGGAGAACAGCGGGGAGGTGCTGCTGAAATTTTGCGTCGGATCCGGAGCAGAGCATGGGAAAATGAAACCAATCTACACATACTCGGGTGGGCTTAGGACCTATCTTTACCTATTAGCGTCTAGCTTGCATGGACATAATAAAAGTGACAAACTCCATTAATTGATGAATATATACATGCTGATATATATATATATATATATATATATATTTCTTATGTGTCCAGTAGCTAGGTAAGATGACTGATCGTGCGTGGATGTACATTGGTCACACTAGTCAGAAAAGCCATGACCATTGAATGGTTAACAAAAACCAAGGGGTTTCTGAGAGCCGCATCTGCAAATGGCCAGAGGACAACATGGTGCCCTCACGGTGCAACAATTGGCACAAGAGGACAGAGGATGAAATGGGCAAACACCTACATAAGTGGGGTTTTACGCCAGATTATATGGTGTGGACATTTCATGGCGAGTCTGCCCAACGTGCCAGAGCTGAGGTGCTTCATCGTCGCACCGACGAGCATGGTACCGGGATGCAAGACATGGTGCAAGACTTTTATGATGCTCGGGACTCGGACGATGAGATGGAGGAATCTGCAAAGGCCCTCAATGAAATGTTGGAGTCTTCAAAACGTCCTCTCCACGAGCCCACCGAGCTTTGTCAGTTGGATGCCATCTCACAAATAATGGCTCTGAAGGCTCAATTCAACTTGGGCAGAGAATGCTATGACACAATTATGACAATATTTGGACGTTTTCTAGCCAAAGGCCATGTATTACCTACAAACATGTACTAGTCAGACAAAATTCTCCGTGCTCTTCAGATGCCCTATGAGAAGATACATGCCTGTGAGGAAGGATGTGCCTTATTTAGGCTTTAGTATGCGGACTTGAACTATTGTCCCATTTGCAAGTCGTCCAGGTATGTTGTAGTAGACGAGAAGACGCAGACCAAAATCCCCGTTAATGTTCTTCGGTATATGCCAATCGTACCAAGACTTCAACTTCTTTTCATGGTCGAAGAGACGGTAAGACAGATGACATGGCACAAAACAGGCAAAAGAACCCAACTAGATGCAGATGGGAAGCTGATGATGGTGAGCACATCGGACGGTGTAGCATGGAAGAGCTTCGATGCGTTACATGTTGATAAAGCGACAGATCCGAGGCATCCTCGAGTCGGCATCAACACAAATGGGTTCAGTGTGTTTGGTCTGACGGCAGCCCAATACAGTTGTTGGCCCGTATTTGTCTTTCCACTCAATCTCCCCCCGGAGAGATTATGCAAAGAAAGAACATTTTCCTGACGTTGATAATTCCAGGGCCCAACTATCTGGGGAAGAATATGAATGTGTACATGCAGCCGCTGAAGGACGAATTGCAAGAAGCCTGGGATAGTGGGTTCAAGACATACGACGCCTTTAGCAAACGGAACTTCATAATGCATGTCTGGTACATGTACTCGACGCATGACTTGCCGGCGTATGTGCTATTCGTTGGTTGGTGTGTGCATGGAAGGTCCCCGTGCCCCACATGCAACGGAGCTCTTGAGTTTCGTTGGCTTCAGGTCGGTCGCAAGTTTTCTTGCTTCGACATGCATAGACAGTTCCTGGATCCTCGCCATAAGTTCAGGAAAGACAAGAAGAACTTCATCAGAGGTAGAGTTGTCAAAAACTCTGCACCACCTGCATTGATAGGCCAAGAGACACTAGATCAGTTAAACGCTCTTGAGCCAGATCCAGAGCGTCCAGGGTATTTCAAGGGGTATAATTCGAAACACGCCTGGACTCACAAGACATGCTTGTGGGATCTGCCTTACTTCAAAGACCTCCTTTTCCCCTTGGCAGACTGATACGTCTCCAACGTATCTATACTTAAGAATATCGCCGAGGCACTTTTTGGTACATTGTTCGACATAGATGGGAAGTCAAAGGATAATACTAAGTCTAGAGTCGATCTGGAGGCGCTATGTGATAAGCCGTTACAAAACATGAAAGAACCGAAAGGAAAGCAGAACTGGACGAAGCCAAAGGCATGGTTCAATCTTGGAAGGCCAGCTCTGAGGGAAATTATCTTCTGGGTGCAACAACAGTTGATGTTCCCCGATGGGTATGTAGCGAATCTAAAGAGGGGAGCGAGTCTTGATAAATTGAAGATATTTGGTCTCAAGAGTCATGATTGGCACATATGGATTGAGCAGGCAATGCCGGTGATGTTGCATGGCTTCATCCCTGAGGATGAATGGCTAGTGCTGGCAGAGCTGAGCTATTTCTTCCATGTTCTCTATGCAAAAGAACTATTGCCTGGCCTGCTAGATGAAATGGAAGAGTTGGCGCCGGAGTTGATCTGCAAGTTAGAGAAGATCTTTCCGCCAGGCTTCTTTAATCCAATGCAGCACTTGATTTTGCATCTCCCAACCGAGGCAAGATTGGGGGCCATGAAAAATCGTTGGTGCTACGCCACTGAGAGGATGCATAAGACGCTACGAGCAAAATGTGAAAAAAAACGTAGAATTGAAGCATCGATGGCTGAGGCATTACTGAGGAGGCGGCAAACTTCATGACAGCACACTACGAAGCCAAAAATCGTCATTTGCATAATTTGAAGCCTCGGTACAATGCTGACGAACCTAAAAAGGGTGGATCCAACCTCAGCCTATTCAAAGGGGATCTCGCACCAGCCGGTGCTTCTAATTCCTTAACGTAGGATTTCAAAGAATAGCAGATCATTTCGTTGTATATCATCACCAACCAAACAGAAGTGCGGCCATACATCGAGTAAGTTCTCGGTACATTGTTTCGCAACTTCTAATTCCTTTGAACTACTCTTATTCCCGGATAAATTTGATTCAGTCGATACGTCGCCATATTCTCGTATGGAGAGGTGATCTAAAAGGATTCCATCGAAGAGTATGAGCTTCTGGCAAAGCATGGACGCGGCTATCCTGGTTTCATCTCTTGGTTCAAACAAACGGTAATTTCCATTAGACAATTTCATTTCTTCGTCTAATTTGTGGCTAATGCAAAAATCCCTTTCGTATTAAACTTGTAGGCTAATTAAGAGCTTATGGACGCGAATTGAGACAAGTTGCTAATGGTTTTGACTATAAGGTCCGTTCATTTGACAAATACGACATCAACGGGTATCACTTTCGTACCTATGGCAAAGAGTTATCTATGGCCGACTGAAAGTCTACAAATTGTTGTGTCTCTGCTATCGGCGAAGGAGATACTGAGTATTATGGAAGAGTTGAAGCAATTTATGAACTTCAATTCTATGGCGCAAACCGACCAAACATCATAGTCTTCAAATGTTA
The DNA here is from genome assembly GCA_021605145.1 of Aegilops bicornis. Lineage (NCBI taxonomy): Eukaryota > Viridiplantae > Streptophyta > Magnoliopsida > Poales > Poaceae > Aegilops > Aegilops bicornis. Next base: position 252,638,715 of record CM038669.1, on the reverse strand, counting down.
TTGGTTCCAGCGGAAGGAGACTAGAAGGGCTCATGAACATATAGGGCTAGTGGAAATCAATCAAAGCACCCATTTGGATGTTCCCGATGTCTATATTATGGCTCACCAGGCAACCCAAGTTTTCTATCTACCGTGGGCCTGTCAAAGTGATCCTAATCTCAAAGGTTGGGATGTCGTTTATGAAGTGCCGCCACGTGTTAGACCACCTCCCCCAATGAAGATGATTATGCACCTCACATTAACCTGCATACATATGAAGGAGAATTCTTCCAAGAAACGCATCTTTCCAAAAACGCTTTCAAGAACCACTCTACTTCACCCCGTAACATTGAAGTAGACAAATGACAGGAACCCGACTTCACCCCTCAAATAACAAGAAGAGCCCTGAACCGTAAGAGGTTATCTTTGCAGATGAGCTGTCAATGCTTGACATATTACGTAGAGGTGGCCTCCCACATGATGATGATGCATTTATTAATGATGATGATGAGCACGTCATTACTGATAGTGATGATGATGATGATGCATTTATTGATCCCGAAGCATTTATTGAACCAGATTATGACTAGGTATTCAATTTTTTATGTTGTACGTGATTTATATACTTACTTGTATGATTGTATGATTTATAGAGTTACTTGTATATTTTTCTTACTTTGTATGATTTTTTGTTATACATAGTGCCATGGTCTTGATGTCTGTCCCCGTCGGCCCTCGACCGCTTTATGATTCAGATGTGGTAAATTCTCTTTCATAACTATTTGTTGCATTTCTCATTTATGACAATTATGGCCATCAAGTCGACATAGAGATATTTTAATCTAGGAGGTATGTGAATCGGAATTTGAAACCGACCCTCTGGTCGAGAAATTAAATTTAGTTGAAAAATAAAATGAGTAGTTGAAAGAAAAAATTAAAAGAATTGAAGAAGAGAAGATGACATTGGAGTTGTATGTTGCCGATGTCGTTGATGATCACAAGATGAAGATGAATGCAATGTGCTTGAAGATGGATGCAATGCACCTGAAGCTTAAGAAGATTAGAAAATATGCCATTGATAATGAGGCTTGGTATCATTATGTCATCGGATCAATTGTTAAATTTGTTGAGATCTTCATCGCATTTGTTGTGATGAGGGTAAGTTTTCTCTAGTGTTTTGCTTAACAAATGCATACTTAGCTTACTTTCCTCCTAAATGGCATAACTACCTAAGTTAGACAAAAAATTAGCTATACTTAGCTTTCTTTCCTAAAATGATATAGACTTGCCTTACTTTCCTCGAAAATGACATAATAACCTTAGTAAGCTCCAAAATGACCTATTTACCTAGCTTAGCTCTAAAATGACCTGCACTTAGCATTTTTACCTAGCTTAGCAATAAAATGGCATTTTTACCTACCTTAGTTAGAAGAAGAAGAAGAAGAAGAAGAAGATAAAAAAGAGGAGAGGAGAATTTATTCCTTTTCTTCCTTTTCTTCCTCTTCTTCTTCTTCTTCTTCTTCTTCTTTATCTAGCTAGTCTTCTTCTTCTTCTTCTAACTTGCTTCTTTCCCAATTTGCAGATTTGCTTTAGATGACGAAGCTTGCGTTGATGGAGTCTACTCTTCTCTTTATGCTTCCTTCTTGTTTTGATTTTGTAGGATGAACAATGTCAAACTTGCTACCTATATATGTATGGATGGGTGAAACCATTGGTATGCTTGTTGTTGGATATGTTGGCTATGTATATGTGTTGGATGAAACTATTTGCTATGTATATGTGTTGGATGATCATATCCATATGGCAGGGATATGATTTGGTATGTATATGTGTTGGTATGCTTGTTGAATGTATTTTCATATGTGTGTGTGTATATATATATATATATATATATATATGTGTGTGTGTGTGTGTGTGTGTGTGTGTGTGTGTGTGTGTGTGTGTGTGTGAAATTCTGTCAAATTGAATGAATTCAAGAAAAAACAGAAAAAATAGGGGCTATATAGACTATTTGCCGTCTGCTGGGGGACGACAAAGAGCTATGCCATCAAAGATGCAATGGTCTTTGCCGTCTGCCAGCAGACGTCAAAGCATCCAAATAGCCAGCCTACTGTCCCAGGTTGCATAGGTAGCTGCCACATGGCATGATATGCCGTCCGCTGGCGGACGGCAACGATTCAATGCTATTTGCCGTCCGCTGGCAGACGGCAAATATGCAAAGGTCTTAGCCGTCCGCTGGCGGACGGAAAAGCACACCATTAACCACTTAACGGATCTAAGCTGACACGTTTGCCATCCAGGCTCTTTGCGTCGGCTGGCGGATGGCAAAGACCTTTGCATCTTTGCTGTCAGCCAGTTGACGGCAAAGAAGCCTTTGTCGTAGCTTGTTCAGCCAGACGTGTTGCCGTCAGCTGGCTGACAGCAAAGGTCTTTGCTGTCCGCCATGCGTGGCTTTACCGTCCACCATGGCTGACGGTAAAGTTCCTGATTCCTATAGTGCTATACCTATCTCTTCACAGGGTCAGTTTCAGAGATGTCAAAAGGCAGTGACAGTCAGAACATGTCAGAGGAGCAGGTGAATCTTAGTGAGGGCACTAGTCCCTCAAGCAGCTATGATGATGTAAGCAGAAGCACACCAAGAAATTTGCCTAAGGCTGCAACTAGGCAAAGAAAGAAGAAAACCTCAAAATCTGAAGATGAGGACTTTTTTGTTGATGAGGAAGTGACCTCAAAGAAGAAGGTGCTTAAGAAAGAGCAAGTTGCTACTGCTGCCATCAAGCCTGGCATGCATAAGAAAGCTCCTGCCAAGAGAGTCCCAATGTCGAAAGCCAGAGCCTCCACTAAAGAAACCATGGAGTTCACTCTTGAACCTAGAGAGGAAGAGGCTGCTGGAGGAAAGAAAAGGAAGGAGAGAGTCAAGAAGACTATGGCCAGGGTCATTGGCAGATCATCTATGATGAAAGAGTCAGATGAAGATGAGGAGGAGGAAGAGGCAGCTGCACCACCACAAAAGTCTCAGAAGCTCATGGGGGATGCAATTAAGTCTAGGGCTGCTCCATCTAAGCCCAAGACAACTCCCAAGCCTCCAACTCAAGCTCGAAAACCTTCTGCACCCAAGAGATTCACCAGAAACATTTCTGCAGCTGAGAAGAACAAGGCCCCAGTGCTAGAAGCTCAAGAGGATGAGGAGCAGCAAGTGCTCAGAAAATTGAAGCCCAAGATACCTGATCATAATGATGATCATCCTGTTGCTGAGAACATGAGGATAAGGAAGGATGCAGGTCTCAGATTGTGGAGACAGACTGATCCACATGCTACAAGGAGAAGAACTGTTGTTGATTATCACTTCCACACCATAGAACAACAAGATTTCTATGAGACAATCTTGTTGGACAAGAAGCCTATTGTCTGTGACATGAAATGGGTTGACTGGAAGTACATTGATGAAAATGAGGATTACTTTCCAGGAGTACATGAAAGTTTCAAAATGAATGGTGTTGACACTTTTGTTGGTCAAAAGTTGACAAAATGGAATGATGAAATGATTATGCAATTCTATTCAACTGCTCATTTCTATCAGATGGCTAAATAGTCTGGATGACAGAAGGAACAAGGTACCAATCTTCAATTGCTGAATGGGCCAAGTTGATGAATGCCCCCAAGGAAGATGAAAATGACACAAAATGTGTATGCCAAGCCCAGAAAGGATCACAACTCCATGGCTCACATGTATAAGCCAATTCCTGATGCTGCATTGGAAACTCACAAGTTTGGATCCATCTATTATCTGTTGTCAGGTCTAACCATGATGAACACTATATTGAGGCACACTCCGTTTCCCAAGTCAGGAGATCACAGAATGATCTGTGGCCACTAAATCAACTTGCTTCATATGTTTGATGTGCCACAAAAGTTCAAGGTGATGAGTTTGATTGTTGAGACTGTGAAGAGAACGGCAGCTGATCAGAAAAGATCATATGGATATGCCCCTCACATACAGATGCTAATCAACTCCAAGATGGGAACAAGGACATATCTTCTTGTCAAAGAGCACCTTCCCGTGAGGCCAGAATTTGAGGACAATGAGGTTGTCATGGATGCATCACATCCTACTTTAGTAGAAGCCCAGGAGAAGAGAGAGAGGGAGAGACAAAAGGATGCTAAAGCACCAAGGGCAACTAGTGTACCAGATGCTTCAGGTTTCAATCTCAAGACCAAGCAAGATCAACTCAGTTATCTGTTTGAGGCAACCGTGAGAATTAAGAAAGGACTAGCCACCCAGACTCAAAATCAGGAGAGTCTTGAGAGGATATTTGACACTAAACTTCATGATCTAGATGTGAAGGTCACCGAGATCCAGACCACTGTTGATAAGCTCCAGGAAGAGATTGAAGACATGATTGACAGACCTACCACTGACACATTCTAGAGAATGCCAAGGGCACAAAGGTCTTCAACAGTGCCAATTGCCAGAGATTCCAGAGCTACTACTTCAGCACCTGCAGCAACTGCCACTGTTGTTCCTCCAATTGCAACTCCTCTAGCTCCTCAAACATCTTCAGAAGCATTTGTAGATGCTGTCCTCTCCACGCCATCTACGCACACCGGAGATCATGCCTAGAGTGTCGCATAACACTATGCATTTTCGAGCTTTTTGGTAACTTGTTGCCAAAGGGGGAGAAAGTGTATAGATCATTAGGCTTCGAGAGACAAAGTGTCTTGCCTTTTGTTTCCTCTCTTGCTACGTGCTACTTTGATCGTTTGATTACTTGATTCCTATGCTACTATTTGTTCTTGCTGGTGAGATACTTTCATGATCATGTGTTTGATCATTCTATGCTTTAAAGTGTGCTTAAATGTCTATCTCCATTACTTGTGTATGATCAATCATGTTTTCCCTTGGTGATGAGTGCATGTCATTTATATCTTATCATTTTGAGCACTCCACCAAGATGTATGTGACATGGAAGAGTGACCCATGATCCTAATCGATTGTGCATTTGCATTCAAAAGAAAATTTTAAATAATGAAAAAATTTACGGGGAGCTCTTGCTTATCACATACTTCTCAAAGCGATGATGTATTTCACTCATATTATCATTTGTCGAAGCTTCGATCTATATGTTGTCATCAATTACCAAAAAGTGGGAAATCGAAAGTGCAACTTATCCCCGGGTGGTTTTGGTAATTCATAACAACATATAGCTCATTGAACTAATATTCATTCAAGTTAAATATTTCAGAAATTCAATGTTTGGCATGACATGGACTAGAGATGTGGACCCCTCAAAATGCTAAGGACAAAGATTCGCTAAAAGCTCAAAACTCTTCATTTCTATTTTAGTGATCCAAGATCACATTGAGTCCGTAGGAAAGCCAATACTATTAAAAAGGGATGAGGTGTTGCTTAATGGTCTACTTGCTCAAAATACTTAGTGATATTGCTCCATAGCTCTCAACCACTTTCTCGTTTCCAAATATGTCCAAAACCCAAAGTGAAACTCGGCCCCATCGATTTGATCTATCCGGCGCCATCGAGTTCTTTTGACATAGCCACAGCCAGAAACTCTAGACAATTCGGTCTCACCGATATGGATCTCGGTCCCACCGAGATGGCAATGCAAACTCTCTGTTTCCCTTCGTAACGTTTCGGTCTTACCGAAATGAGTGATCGGTCCCACCAAATTCGCAATGCAAACTCTCTATTTCCCTTCGTAACGTTTCGGTCTCACCAAAATGAGCGATCTGTCCCACCGAGTTTGACTAACCAATTCTCTGTTAACTCATTGCTGAAATCGGTCTCACCGAGTTCATGCAATCGGTCACACTGAGATGAGGGTTTTCCCTAGCCCTAGCACATCAGTCCCAACAAGTTGATCATGTCGGTCCCACAGAGATTCCTAACATTCCCATTTTGAACTGAATCGGTCTCATAGAGTTCTTCTATTCGGTCTGGCCTAGTTGGCTCAAATCTCTGTAATGGTTGGATTTTGTGTGGAGGCTATATATACCCCTCCACCCCTTCTTTATTCAAGAGAGAGCCATCAGAACGTGCCTACACTTCCACTACTCATTTTCTGAGAGAGAACCACCTACTCATGTGTTGACCAAGACATTCCAATCCAACCACAAGAATCTTGATCTCTAGCCTTCCCCAAGTTGCTTTCCACTCAAATTATCTTACCACCATAGCCAAATCTGTGAGAGAGAGTTGAGTGTTGGGGAGACTATCATTTGAAGTACAAGAACGAGGAGTTCATCATTAACACACCATCTATTACCTTTTGGAGAGTGGTGTCTCCTTGATTGGTTAGGTGTCACTTGGGAGCCTCCGACAAGATTGTGGACTTGAACCAAGGAGTTTGTAAGGGCAAGGAGATCGCCTACTTTGTGAAGATCTACCCGAGTGAGGCAAGTCCTTCGTGGGTGATGGCCATGGTGGGATAGACGAGGTTGCTTCTTCATGGACCCTTCATGGGTGGAGCCCTTTGTTGGCTCACGCAACCGTTACCCTTCGTGGGTTGAAGTCTCCATCAACGTGGACGTACGATAGCACCACCTATCGGAACCACGCCAAAAACTCTGTGTCTACATTGCATTTGCCTTCTCCAAACCCTTTCCTTTACCTTCATATGCAATGTTTTACTTTCTGCTGCTACACTCCCAGAACTGCATGTGTAGGTTGATTGCTTGACTTGTGCTAAGTTGCTAAAATCTCCCAAGACTTCAAATTAGGAAAAGGCTATATTTTTATTTGGTCAACTAGTCTAATCACCCCCCTCTAGACCTACTTTCGATCCTACAAAAGATATTAGAGCATTTAAACCCTCTGAACAAATTAAAGTTGAACCTAATGTTGCTATGGTTAAAGATATCTTGGTCAATAATATTGAAGGGCATGTTATTTATTTATGTGGCGAAACCGCTAGAATTGCTAAATCTGATAATAAAGATAAGAATAAACATGTGGTTGGCATGCTTGTTGTCTGTGTTAAAATAGGAGATCATTGTTATCATGGCTTATGTGATTTGGGTGCTAGTGTGAGTGCTATTCCTTTTACCCTATATCAAGAAATTATGAATGATATTTCTCCTGCAAAAATAGACGACATTGATGTTACTATTAAGCTTGCTAATAGAGACACTGTCACACCACTTGGGATTTTTAGAGATGTAGAGGTCTTGTGTTGAAAAATAAAATACCCTACTAATTTTCTAGTTCTTGGTTCTTCACAAGATGATTTTTGTCCCATAATATTTGGTAGACTGATACGTCTCCAATGTATCTATAATTTTTTATTGTTCCATGCTATTATATTATCTATTTTGGATGTTTATGGGCCTTATTAAACACTTCTATATTATTTTTGGGACTAACCTATTAACCCAGAGCCCAAAGTGCCGCTTCTGCTTTTTTCCTTGTTTCAAAGGTTTCGCAGAAAAGGAATATCAAACGGAGTCCAAACGGAATGAAACCTTCGGGAGAGTTATTTTTGGAACGGAAGCAATCCAGGGGACTTGGAGTGCACGTAAGGGAAGCAACAACGAAGGCACGAGGCAGGGGGCGCGCCCACCCCCTGGGCGCGCCCTCCACCCTCATGGGCCCCTCATGGCTCCCCTTACCGACTTCTTTCGCCTATATATCTCCATATACCCTAAAAACTTCGGGGAACAGAATAGATCGGGAGTTCCGCCGCCGCAAGCCTCTGTAGCCACCAAAAACCAATCGGGACCCTGTTCCAAGACTCACGGGAGGGGGGATCCTCACCGATGGCCATCTTCATCATCCCGGCAATCTCCATGACGAGGAGGGAGTAGTTCACCCTCAGGGCTGAGGGTATGTACCAGTAGCTATGTGTTTGATCTCTCTCTCTCTCTCTCTCTCGTGTTCTTGAGGTGGTACGATCTTGATGTATCACGAGCTTTGCTATTATAGTTGGATCTTATGATGTTTCTCCCCCTCTACTCTATTGTAATGGATTGAGTTTTCCCTTTGAAGTTATCTTATCGGATTGAGTCTTTAAGGATTTCAGAATACTTGATGTATGTCTTGCGTGTGCTTATCTGTGGTGACAATGGGATATCACGTGATCCACTTGATGTATGTTTTGGTGATCAACTTGTGGGTTCCGCCCATGAACCTAGGTATAGGGGTTGGCACAAGTTTTTGTCTTGACTCTCCGGTAGAAACTATGGGGTACTCTTTGAAGTACTTTGTGTTGGTTGAATAGATGAATCTGAGATTGTGTGATGCATATCGTATAATCATACCCACGGATACTTGAGGTGACATTGGAGTATCTAGGTGACATTAGGGTTTTCGTTGATTTGTGTCTTAAGGTGTTATTCTAGTAGGAACTCTATGATAGACCGAACGGAAAGAATAGCTTTGTGTTATTTTACTACGGACTCTTGAATATATCGATCCGAAAGAATAACATTGAGGTGGTTTCGTACCCTACAATAATCTCTTTGTTTGTTCTCCGCTATTAGTGTCTTTGGAGTGACTCTTTGTTGCATGTTGAGGGATATTTATATGATCCAATTATGTTATAATTGTTGAGAGAACTTGCACTAGTGAAAGTATGAACCCTAGGGCTTGTTTCCTAGCATTGCTATACCGTTTACGCTCACTTTTATAATTAGTTACCTTGCTGTTTTTATATTTTCAGATTACAAAAACCTTCATCTACCATCCATATTGCACTTGTATCACCATCTCTTCGCCGAACTAGTGCACCTATACAATTTACCATTGTATTGGGTGTGTTGGGGACACAGGAGACTCTTTGTTATTTGGTTGCAGGGTTGCTTGAGAGAGACCATCTTCATCCTACGCCTCCCATGCATTGATAAACCTTAGGTCATCCACTTGAGGGAAATTTGCTACTGTCCTACAAACCTCTACACTTGGAGGCCCAACAACGTCTACAAGAAGAAGGTTATGTAGTAGACATCAAGCTCTTTTCTGGCGCCGTTGCCGGGGAGGTGAGTGCTTGAAGGTATATATTTAGATCTTGCAATCGAATCTTTTAGTTTCTTGTTTTATCACTAGTTTAGTCTATAAAATAAAACTACAAAAAAAAGGAATTAAGGGTGCCTCATATGCTTCATCTTTTTAATGTCTTTCGTGAAAATGATGGGAAGGAAAATTGTGCTCAAGTACTAGAAGAAGAATTACATAGAATGCTTGGCATAAAATATGTGAATGATGAGCATGATTGCAGTGTTGTTAGAGTATGAATTCTTTGACTACCCATGATGCTAATGATATGCAAAGCCACAAGCTTGGGGATGCTATGTTTGATGAAGATGATATTTTTTGTCCCCAAAGCTTTGATGAGCAAATTTACTATGATGAAAGCATGCCTCCTATCTATGATGATTATTGTGATGACACGTATGCCTTAAAGAATAATGATAACCATGAAACTTGTCATCTTGATCTTAATTTTCAATCACATGATAGTTGTTTTGTTGAGTTTTCTCCCACTACTATTCCGAATGAGAAGAATTTTGCTTATGTGGAGAGCAGTAAAAATTCTATACTTGTAGATCATGAAAAGAATGCTTTAGGTGCTGGTTATATTGTTGATTCATTCATGATGCTACTGAAAATTATTATGAGGGAGGAATATATGCTTGTAGGAATTGCAATAATATCAAGTTTCCTCTCTATGTGCTTAAAATCTTGAAGTTATGCCTGTTTTGCCTTCCTATGCTAGTTGATTATTGTTCCCACAAGTTATTTGCTCACAAAATCCCTATGCATAGGAAGTGGGTTAGACTTAAATGTGCTAGTCATATTCTTCATGATGCTCTCTTTATGTGTCAATTCTTATCTTTTATGTGAGCATCATTGAAATCATCATGCCTAGCTAAGGGTGTTAAACGATAGCGCTTGTTGGGAGGCAACCCAATCTTATTTTAGTTTCTTGCTTTTTGGTTCTGTTTAGTAATAAATAATCTATCTAGCTTCTGTTTAGATGTGTTTTCGTGTTTTAATTAGTGTTGGTGCCAAGTAGAACCTTTGGGAAGACTTGGGTGAAGTCTTTATGATCATGCCGTAAAGAACAGAAACTTTAGCACTCATGAGACTAGCTAAAACGTTTTACTGGAGAGGGCTATTTAGTTGATTCTTTTTACAGATGATTAATAGACAAATTCCTCAGGTCCGCCAACTTATTTTAGAATTTTTGGAGTTTCAGAAGTTTGTGTTAGTTACAGATTACTACAGACTGTTCTGTTTTTGACAGATTCTGTTTTTCGTGTGTTGTTTTCTTATTTTGATGAATCTATGGCTAGTAAAAGAGTTTATAAACCATAGAGAAGTTGGAATACTGTAACATCCCAAATTTTCAATTTGGAATGTTATACATTAAATCATCATGCATTACATATTTTCTTGCATTTTGCCGATTCTAGAAATTTCACACAACTCAAGGACCCTCGGAGAGAGTTGGAGATTTCGTTATTTTCATATTTGAGTTTTCTCAAATTTTGAAAATAGGATCACTTGATTTTATTATTTTATCTTCAATTATTTCTACTATCAAAATATGAGAGAGGGAATAAAATGGCTTTCCCAAAATAAAGAAATAATGAAGATTTATAAAAAAATCAAATAAGATTTTTATTTTGGAGTTTTTCGCTTTTATTTGCCTTAGGGAAAAAATGCGTGTTTTCAAAAATTGCATTTTAGGCCCCGAGTAAAAGTTCATTTTGTTCGACTCATTTTTAGAGTCGGGAAAATTTACTTTGTAAATTTTGGAGTTCGTTTAGATTTTATTTTATTCGCTTTTTCTCGTGATATTTAAAAAAACATGGCGCCCGCTCGGGCCAAGGGCCCACCGCCTCACATACCAGCCCACAAGCCAGCCGCCACGGCGAATCCGAGGAGGATTCCTCCTCCTCCTCCTCCTTGCTTGCCCTCCCCAAGCTACCCCCCTTTAAATACCCAAGACCCCCTCCTCCCAACTCCGCCTGGCCGCCCCAAGCTGAAGAAGAAGAATCACACATCATAGCCCGCCGCCGCCACCGCCACCACCGCCGTGTCGCTCGCCCCGCCGCCTAGCTGCCGCCTGCTGAGCCCCACCTCGTCGAGGTAGCCGCGCCGCGCCACCCTCCCCCTCGGTTCGGTTTTTTATAAAAACCGTTCCGGTTTTCTTTTTCCATCGTTTCGGGTTTTTTTCGAAACCCTAGATCGGTTTTATTTCCGATTTTTTTGTTTAGCGAGCGTTCGCTGGACCGTTCGTCTTAACAAACGTGATCACCGGTTATTCCCGGTTAACGAACGTCCGTTCGTTTAACCGTTCGTCGTTTTTCTTTTAATCGGATTTAATCCGCTATTTTTCTGATTACGATTTCAGATCCGATCTTCGTTCTAGTTTATCTTCTCGCCGCTTATCGAATCAGGTGATTCAAGCGCCTGGAGTTTCGTTTCGAAACCGCCGTTACGACTAATCAACTTAAACAAAGTTTTGCTACTGTAAAATTTGACCTAGTTTCAACTTGCTAGAACCGAGCTGTTTTCTTCCGCCGGTTGTTTTTCCATTGTTTTGTTTGATTCGTTCTCTTTTGCAATCAGGGTTCTGAAGTTGAAATTTCTGGTCAGATCTTTTATTCGAGATTTACCCGTGCATTAGATGAGTACTTATTGTATGCTTGTTATTTGTCTGCGATAGAACACCCGGAGTGCGCCGCTTGTTACTTCGAATCTCTAGGTTTCGTGGATCATCAGCAAGGCAAGTAACACTTGATTATACCTTTTTCTACTACCCAGTTTTATGCATTAGATCAATCCTCAAACACTTGCATGATTAGGATCTAATTAAATTGTGGGATGGCAAGTAGTTGAGGTAGTACCTATTACCTGTTTTACTTATGAAACCTTGGGAGTTACTTCTACGTTGCTTATTTGCCATGCTATGCTAGTAGACGTGGATTGGGTGAGTGTATCCATGACAGATGTGAGATTGTTAAATTAATGGTTTATTTAAGGTGGCAACTTAAACACACATCTGGGTGGATTGAGGCACCTGGGGTATCCAGTGATTGCCTGTTTTTATTCTGACCGCCACCCAGGCTCAAAGGGATCATAAGATAATTAATACTAGTAACTTCCGTGTGCAGCCACAAGCCATTATGGGCTCGCATAGTTGATTAAGTCGTATGTAACTCTTATAGTGGTGGACTAGCGTATGTAGGGGATGTAGGTGTACCGGTCTACCGTCGTAAGGTGCTAGCGCTTCCGAAAGACTATGTCTCGGTCATCCGCTTCTCAAACACCTCAGCAGACGAGAAATCAAACGGAGGCGATCGAGTCTTGTGGAGAAAAGTGCAAACCTCTGCAGAGTGTATAAACTAATCATGATTAGCCGTGTCCCCGGTTATGGACATCTTGAGTATCTAGTACTTGAATATCATGTGAATCTCATCATGTTACTTAATAAAAAATTTGTTTGGGTTTTAATGAGTACTTTTAATTGGGATTGAGGATGCTGTCAACCATTCTCAATGTTTAACAACCACCATGATAGTTAAACAAATTTATTCCTTTGCAAGAGGGAAAAACTGGCTTTATGCAAAATCAGAATCAGAGAGCTTTTCCACCAGCCATATATCCATGTAGTATATACTTATTCCTTCATTACTCTCTATGTGTTACATTGCCAGATATTCCATGTGTCAATTGACCCGTTTTCGGCTGCAACTTTCATGTTGCAGACTTTTCGCATTTACAGTAAGGTGCTTTAGGTCGTGGTTCTATACTCAAGGATGTTACCGAGTTGATGGACTCACTTATCTTCCAAGTCTTTCGCTGTTATCGTTATTAGATGGCCTTAAGCCATATTTATTGTAATAAGTCCTCTTTTGGACAACGATGTAATAAGTGTGTGATTGCTACTCCGTTATAAATCCTTCGGCATCTTGTGTGGTGTCGCGATGATCGATCCAGGATGACACCGAGCACAGAGACTTGATCCATTCGGGTCGGGTCGCTACAGAGATGGTATCAGAGCACACGCTGACTGTAGGACACGACCACTAAGTTAAAGCCATAGATCACTACTCTCTTCACATTTTCTAACCCCTCATCTTTTTCTACTCTTTTAGGATGACGGACGCAAAGATCAAGTACGCCCAACCAGATAAAGGCACACCTTTTGGATATCACTTGAAGGAAGTCACCAAGTACCTGAACATTGGACTACCAAGCTTCACCGGGACTTTCAACGCCACTGCACTCAAGAAGAGCGTTGGAAGATTCAAGCTCACGTTCGGGAAGGACATTCGCCCCAATCACCAAGCCTATAGATAGTGTTTTCAATTGCACCAACTCGAGTCTGGGAAAGAGCATGGCAGCTCATATCACCATGGGATGCATTGGAGAAGTTTACCAAGAAGACCTCAAGGACACCATCTACCAGATTTGCGGACGCCGAGATGAACAATGGGAGATAGTCAGCACCAAGAAGGATAGATCCATTGCAGCTTTCATCCAGGAGTTAAACCTGCACATTCGACGCCAGGAGAACCAGATGTGCAATGATATGATCGAATTGAAGGATGCGAAGGGAAGGATCATCGAACTTGAAGAAGAACTAAAGTCTACACGTAAGGACTACATGGACGAGATCGTAGCTGTAGCAAGGCACAATAGCGATCTTAAGTATGAGATTGAAGAACTCAAGAAGAAATTAGCACTCAAGAATGAAGACAAGTACATCGACTGTCCGAGCAACTACATCATCATCGACGACACCGATTCGGATCCAAGTGAACCCGACTTTGAAGACGGTCGAGCGTACATCATGGAGTCTTCCACCGGTTCAAATTAATAGATGACCCCACATACTAGTAGTATTACCTCCATGTAACATCATAGTACACGCACTTTTGTGATAGTTAGAACGTTGTAAGCTCTTTGTTTGAATTAAATGAAGTGATTTTGTGTGCATTTGCTCATATACATTTGGGTAGTGTTTCTCCATAGACCTCACTCTATTCTTAATTTCTCGCCTTTTCTAAACCCATCGATGCCTCCGAGACGCGACCGAAGTTTGTTTTTCCGCCAGAGATCACCCAGTTGATTCGGGCAAACAGTAACACTTTGATCCAAACACTGGTACAGAACCAAGGCAACAACAACAACAACAACAACCCACCACCACCACCTGCGGATCACTTGACTCGTTTCCTTAGGCTGAAACCGCCGGTGTATGCCAGTAGCACCGAGCCGATTGTAGCGTATGATTGGCTCCGCAGAATAGGAAGGGAGTTGACCACCGCAGGATGCATGATGGAGAGAAGGTGAAGTTTTCTGCACATCAGCTTGAAGGACCCGCAGCAACATGGTGGGAAAATTTTACAGCCACTTACCTCAGAGACACCGCCACATGGGATCGGTTTGACAAGCTTTCCGCCTTGCCCATGTCTCAAGCAGGAGCTATGGCCATGAAGAAGCGTGAGTTTCGCAATTTACGCCAAGGAGGAAGGACTGTTGGCCAAGATGTGGATGATTTTAGTAAGTTAGCACGTTATGTCCCGGATGACGCGTTACATGATGCAGCTAAGCAGGAGAAGTTTCTGGAAGGACTGAATGATGAGTTAAGCATGCAGTTGATGGTAGCAAGTTTCAATAACTACCAGGAGTTGGTAGACTGTGCCCTCATGATTGAAGGAAAGCAGCAGCAAATTGAGAACCGCAAGAGGAAGTATGGGCAGGGGAAGTATAACTCTGGAGCCCAGCAGAAGCCCTGCTATACCCCTAAACAGGAGTTCAGCCAAAGATACCCATGGAGGAGGTAGTTCGCACAACCATAATGGCCACAAAAATGGTAATGGGAATGGAGGAAGCAACGGCCGAACCGGACCACACCATCAACCCCAACCAAGAAAGGCCTGAGCCATGTCACCGTTACAAGTGTTCCAAGACCGGACATTATGCAAATGATCGTCCCGAAGGCCAAGGTGGAAATGGAAGCTCGAAAGAAGCCAAACCCTTTCAACAGGGGATGTGAACCACATTGATGTGGAGGAGGTTGAAGATCAGCCCGATGCAAGAATCGGTAAGTTTTGGTTAAGTCATTTATCGCACTAGTTCTTTTCGATACCGGTGCAACGCATTCATACATATCAAGGGGATTTGTAGAAAAGTATAGCCTGCCTACTCAGATTCTTAAAACCCCTATGCTAGTAAGCTCACCAGGAGCAGAGTATATGGCCAGGCAAGGATGTTTTCAAGTGCCATTAAGTATAGGAAGGCATGTGTTCCCGACGGATTTGGTCATTTTGGAATCCCAAGGATTGGATGTGATTCTCGGTATGGATTGGCTGTCGATGTATGGGGGAAACATCGATTGCACAAGTAAGACGATTTTGCTCACAACACCGTAAGGAAGAAGGATTAAGTATGTATCGCGACATGGACCAAATAGGAATCAAGTAAATTCCTTATCGAGTTGTGCAGAAGAGGTGCCATGGTGAAGGATTTCCACGATGTATTTCACGAGGAATTGCCAGAATGCCACCGATAGAGACATTGAGTTTTGATTGAGCTTTTGCAGTGCATGGGCCCAATATCGAAGCGACCATACAAGATGCCCGCACAGGATTTGGCGGAAATCAAGAAGCAGATTAAGGAGCTATTGGATAAAGGTTATATACGCCCAAGTTCTTCGCCTTGGGGATCACCCGTACTTTTAGTAGAGAAGAAGGACGGATCGTTAAGGATGGTTGTTGACTATCGTGGTTTAAATGAAGTAACAATCAAGAACAAGTACCCACTACCAATGATAAATGATCTGCTTGATCGCTTGCAAGGAGCTAAAGTGTTTTCCAAGATCGATTTGCGATCGTGGTACCATCGATTGAAGATTCGAGAGCGGGACATACCTAAGACATCATTTACCACGAGATATGGACTGTATGAATATACCGTTATGTCATTTGGGCTGACTAACGCGCCTGCCTATTTCATGAACCTGATGAACAAAGTGTTTATGGAGTTTTTGGATAAGTTCGTCGTGGTGTTCATAGATGATATTTTGGTTTTCTCGAAGAATGAAGAGGAACATAAGGAACATTTGTGATTGGTTTTGGAGAAACTAAGGGAACATCAGTTATATGCCAAGTTCAACAAATGTGAGTTTTGGCTAAAGGAAGTTGGATTTCTTGGACATGTTATATCCGGAGAAGGGATAGCAGTTGACCCCACAAAGGTTGAGACCGTAACCAAATGGGAAGCACCAACGACAGCTTGGAGAGATCCGAGTTTCCTTGGACTCGCAGGATACTACCAAGATTCATTGAGAATTTCTCAAGGATTGCAAAGCCTATGACGGAATTGCTGAAAAAGGATACCAAGTTCATATGGCATGAGGATTGTGAGGCAAGTTTTCAGGAGTTGAAGAAAAGATTGGTTACCTCACCAAAGGTTAATTTTGCCAGATCGCACCAAGGATTATGAGGTGTATTGCGACGCTTCACGCCGAGGACTTGGAGCAGTGCTTATGCAGGAAGGAAGAGTTGTTTCGTATGCTTCACGACAGCTTAAGCCTCATGAGTTGAATTATGCCACACATGATTAGTAGCTGTTGTGCATGCATTGAAGACATGGAGACATTTTCTCATTGGAAATCATTGTGAGGTGTACACGGATCACAAGAGTTTGAAGTACATCTTCACGCAGAAGGAATTAAATCTCGCAGAGGAGATGGTTGGAGCTTATTAAGGATTATGATATGAGATTGCATTACCACCCGGGAAGGCTAACGCTAGAAGCGCATTGATTGAGCCGTAAGAGCCACGCCAATACACTAATGATGGGAGGAATACCCAAGGAGTTAGCCGAGGACCTTCGAGAGCTATGTTTGGAAATAGTTCCGAGAGGCTATGTAGCAACATTGGAGATTCAGTCTACGTTGATGGACAAAATCAGAGAAGCTCAAAAGGCGTATAAGGAAGTTGCCTCTATAAGGGAGAAAATGAGCGAAGGAAAAGCTAAGGGATTTCGTGAGGATGAGCACGATACCCTATGGTTTGAGGACCGTGTGTATGTGCCAAATGACCCGGAGATCAGGAAGTTGATTCTGCAAGAGCCACATGATTCACCATATTCGATTCACCCTGAAATACCAAGATGTATTTGGATTTGAAGAATACTTTCGGTGGACCGAATGAAGAAAGATATTGCGAGTATGTAGCAGTTTGTGATGTATGTCAAAGGGTGAAGGCGTAACATCGGCCAAAGCCAGGATTGTTGCAACCATTGCCGATACCCGAATGGAAGTGGGATAAACTAGGCATGGATTTCATCACAGGTTTGCCAAAGACCTGCTCGCTATGACTCGATTTGGGTTATAGTCGACCGCTTGACGAAGGTAGCTCATTTCATTCCAAATCAAGACTACCTATAGAAGTGCTAAGTTGGCAAAGATATACATGACCAGAATTGTGTGTTTACACGGAGTTCCGAGGAGTATCAGACGATAGAGGAACCCAATTTACCTCAAAGTTTTGGAATCGCTTGCACGAAACATTGGGAACCAGGCTGGAATTCAAGACAGCTTTCCACCCACAGACCGATGGATGACCGAGAGAGTCAATCAGATTTTGGAGGATATGCCGAGAGCTTGTGCACTAGATTATGGATCTAGTTGGGATGATAACTTGTCGTGATGCGTAGTTTTCTTATAACAACAGCTACCAAACCAGCTTGAAGATGGCACCTTTCGAGGCTTTGTACGGAAGGAGGTGCAGGACACCGTTATCATGGGACTAAACCGAGACCGCTGGTCTTGTTTGGACCAGATTTGATTGAGGAGTCTCAATGTAAGGTTAAGTTGATTCGCGATAGGCTCAAGGTAGCCCAGTCCGCATGTAAAAGCTATGCGGATTCAAAACGCAAGGCGATAGAATATGAAGTTGGAGACAGAGTTTATCTTAGAGTATCCCCACTTCGAGGAGTTAAGCGCTTGGAGTTCAAGGAAAATTAGCACCACGCTTCGTTGGACCGTATAGGATTTTGCAACTCATGGGAGAAGTTGCTTATATGCTGGCATTGACAGAGGGTCTGTCAGGAGTTCTTGACGTATTCCATGTTTATCATCTGAAGAAATGTCACTACGTGATTGCAGAGATACCGCTAAGAGATACAGTGCCACTTGAAGCAATTCAGTTGAAGGATGATTTGACATATAAGGAGAAACCAGTCAAGATTCTCGATTATGCCAGCAGAGTTACTCGCAGCAAGGTTATCAAGTTTTGCAAAGTTCAGTGGAGCCACCACACTAAGGATGAAGCCACCTGGAAAAGAGAAGAAGATTTGCTCAAGGACCACCCTCACCTATTTTCTAGCCAACCCGAATCTCGAGGGCGAGATTCATCTTAAGGGGGTAGGTTTGTAACATCCCAAATTTTCAATTTGGAATGTTATACATTAAATCATCATGCATTACATATTTTCTTGCATTTTGCCGATTCTAGAAATTTCACGCAACTCAAGGACCCTCGGAGAGAGTTGGTGATTTCGTTATTTTCATATTTGAGTTTTCTCAAATTTTGAAAATAGGATCATTTGATTTTATTATTTTATCTTCAATTATTTCTACTATCAAAATATGAGAGAGGGAATAAAATGACTTTCTCAAAATAAAGAAATAATGAAGATTTATAAAAAAATCAAATAAGATTTTTATTTTGGAGTTTTTCGCTTTTTATTTCCCTTAGGGAAAAATGCGTGTTTTCAAAAATTGCATTTTAGGCCCCGAGTAAAAGTTCATTTTGTTCGACTCATTTTTAGGAGTCGGGGAAAATTTACTTTGTAAATTTTGGAGTTCGTTTAGATTTTATTTTGTTCGTTTTTCTGCGCGTGATATTAAAAAAAACACGCAGCGCCCCGCCTAGGCCAAGGGCCCAAACCAGCCCGCCCCTCCTCACAGGCTACCACACAAGACGCCAAGACCGGCCGAATCCGAGGAGGATTCCTCCTCCTCCTCCTTGCTTGCCCCCTCCCCAAGCTACCCTCCCCTTTAAATACCCAAGACCCCCTCCTCCTCCCAACTCCGCCGCCGCCGCCTAAGCAAAGAAGAAGAATCACACACCAGCCGCCGCCACGCCAGGTCGCCGCCGCCTTGAGCCCCACCTGCCGAGGTAGCCGCCAGCCACCCTCCCCTCGGTTCGGTTTTTATAGAAACCGCTCCGGTTTTTTCCGTCGTTCGGGTTTTTTTCAAACCCTAGATCGGTTTTATTTCCGGTTTTGTTGTTTAGCGAAGCGTCACGGACCGTTCGTCTTAACGAACATGATCACCGGTTATTCCCGGTTAACGAACGTCCGTTCGTTTAACCGTTCGTCGTTTTTCTTTTAATCGGATTTAATCCGCTATTTTTCTGATCACGATTTCAGATCCGGTCTTCGTTCTAGTTTATCTTCTCGCTCGTTTATCGGAATCAGGTGATTCAAGCGCCTGGAGTTTCGTTTCAAAACCGCCGTTCCGACTAATCAACTTAAACAAAGTTTTGCTACTGTAAAATTTGACCTAGTTTCAACTTGCTAGAACCGAGCTGTTTTCTTCCGCCGGTTGTTTTTCCATTGTTTTGTTTGATTCGTTTTCTTTTGCAACCAAGGTTCTTAATTTGAAATTTCTGGTCAGATCTTTTATTCGAGATTTACCCGTGCATTAGATGAGTACTTATTGTATGCTTGTTGTTTGTCTGCGATAGAACACCCGGAGTGTGCCGCTTGTTACTTCGAATCTCTAGGTTTCGCGGATCATCAGCAAGGCAAGTAACACTTGATCATACCTTTTTCTACTACCCAGTTTTATGCATTAGATCAATCCTCAAACACTTGCATGATTAGAATCTAATTAAATTGTGGGATGGCAAGTAGTTGAGGTAGTACCTATTACCTGTTTTACTTATGAAACCTTGGGAGTTACTTCTACGTTGCTTATTTGCCATGCTATGCTAGTAGACGTGGATTGGGTGAGTGTATCCATGACATATGTGAGATTGTTAAATTAATGGTTTATTTAAGGTGGCAACTTAAACACACATCTGGGTGGATTGAGGCACCTGGGGTATCTAGTGATTGCCTGTTTTTTTTATGGACCGCCACCCAGGCTCAAAGGGATCATAAGATCATTCATACTAGTAACTTCCGTGTGCGGCCACAAGCCATTATGGGCTCTGGCATAGTTGATTAAGTCGTGCGAACTCTTATAGTGGTGGACTAGCAGATGTAGGGGATGTAGGTGTACCGGTCTACCTGTCAGAAGGTGCTAAGCGCTTACGAAGACTATGTCTCGGTCATCCGTTTCTCAAACACCCTGCAGTACGAGAAATCAAACGGAGGCGATCGAGTCTTGTGGGGAAAAGTGCGCAAACCTTTGCAGAGTGTATAAACTAATCATGATTAGCCGTGTCCCCGGTTATGGACATCTTGAGTATCTAGTACTTGAATATCATGTGAATCTCATCATGTTACTTAATAAAAAATTTGTTTGGGTTTTAATGAGTACTTTTAATTGGGATTGAGGATGCTGTCAACCATTCTCAATGTTTAACAACCACCATGATAGTTAAACAAATTTATTCCTTTGCAGTAGGGAAAAACTGGCTTTATGCAAAATTGTAACCGTAGAGCTTTTCCACCAGCCATATATGCATGTAGTATAGGCTTATTCCTTCATTACTCTCTATGTGTTACATTGCCAGCATATTCCATGTGTCAATTCGCTGCTGGCTGCAACTTTCATGTTGCAGACTTTTCGCATTTATGAGTAAGGTGCTTTAGGTCGTGGTTCTATACTCGGTGATGTTACCGGAGTTGATGGACTCACTTATCTTCCAAGTCTTCCGCTGTTATCGTTATTAGATGGCCTTAAGCCATATTTATTGTAATAAGTCCTCTTTTGGACAACGATGTAATAAGTGTGTGATTGCTACTCTGTTATAAATCCTTCGAAGTACTGTGTGGTGTCAGCATTAATGATCCAGGGATGACACCTGAGCACAGAGACTTGATCCATTCGGGTCGGGTCGATACAAATACAGTAGTTTTAACACCAATATAAATAAAGAATGAGCTCATTACAATACCTTGAAGTGGTGTTCTGTTTTCTTTCGCTAACGGAGCTCACGAGTTTTCTGTTGAGTTTTGTGTTGTGAAGTTTTCAAGTTTTGGGTAAAGATTCGATGGACTATGGAATAAGGAGTGGCAAGAGCCTAAGCTTGGAGATGCCCAAGGAACCCCAAGGTAATATTCAATGACAACCAAGATCCTAAGCTTGGGGATGCCCCGGAAGGCATCCCCTCTTTCGTCTTCATTCATCGGTAACTTTTACTTGGAGCTATATTTTTATTCACGACATGATATGCGTTTTGCTTGGAGCGTCAATTTATTTTATTTTATTTTGCTTGATGTTTGAATAAAATATCAAGATCTGAAATTATTGAATGAGAGAGAGTCTTCACTTAGCTAAATAATTATTCAACTACTCATTGGTCTTCACTTATATCTTTCGGAGCAGTTTGTTGTTTGCTCTAGTGCTTCACTTATATCTTTTAGAGCATGACGATAGTTTTATTTTGAAGAAATAGATGAACGCTCATGCTTCACTTATATTATTGAGAGTCTTTATAAAAGCATGGTAATTTGCTTTGGTTATGAAATTAGTCCTAATATGACGGGCATCCAAGAGGGATATAATAAAAACTTTCATATAAGTGCATTGAATACTATGAGAAGTTTGATTCCTTATGATTGTTTTGAGATATGAAGATGGTGATATTAGAGTCATGCTAGTTGAGTAGTTGTGAATTTGAGAAATACTTGTTCTAAAGTTTGTGATTCCCGTAGCATGCACGTATGGTGAACCATTATGTAATGAAGTCGGAGCATGATTTATTTATTGATTGTCCTCCTTATGAGTGGCGGCCGGGGACGAGCGATGGTCTTTTCCTACCAATCTATCCCCCTAGGAGTATGCGCATAGTACTTTGTTTTGATAACTAATAGATTTTTGCAATAAGTATGTGAGTTCTTTATGACTAATGTTGAGTCCATGGATTATACGCACTCTCACCCTTCCACCATTGCCAGCCTCTCTAATACCGCGCACCTTTCGCCGGTATCATACACCCACCATATATCTTCCTCAAAACAGCCACCATACCTACCTATTATGGCATTTCTATAGCCATTCCGAGATATATTGCCATGCAACATTCCACCGTTCCGTTTATTATGACACGCTTCATCATTGTCATATTGCTTTGCATGGTCATGTAGTTGACATCGTATTTCTGGCAAAGCCACCATTCATAATTTTTCATACATGTCACTCTTGATTCATTGCACATCCCGGTACACCGCCGGAGGCATTGATATAGATTCATATCTTGTTTTAAGAGTCGAGTTGTAATTCTTGAGTTGTAAGTAAATAAGAGTGTGATGATCTCCATTATTAGAGCATTGTCCCAGTGAGGAAAGGATGATGAAGACTATGATTTCCCCACAAGTCAGGATGAGACTCCGGATGAAAAATAAAATAAATAAAAGAGATCAAAGAAGCCCAAATAAAAAAAGGCCATAAAAAGGCCCAAAAAATGAGAGAAAAAGAGAGAAGGGACAATGCTACTATCCTTTTACCACACTTGTGCTTCAAAGTAGCACCATAATCTTCATGATAGAGAGTCTCCTATGTTGTCACTTTCATATACTAGTGGGAATTTTTCATTATAGAACTTGGCCTGTATATTCCAATGATGGGCTTCCTCAAATTGCCCTAGGTCTTCGTGAGCAAGCAAGTTGGATGCACGCCCACTTAGTTTCCATTGTTGAGATTTCATATACTTATAGCTCTAGTGCATCCGTTGCATGGCAATCCCTACTCACTCACATCGATATCTATTAATGGGCATCTACATAGCCCGTTGATACGCCTAGTTGATGTGAGATTATCTTATCCTTTTTGTCTTCTCCACAACCACCATTCTTTTCCACCTATAGTGCTATGTCCATGGCTCACGCTCATGTATTGCGTGAAGATTGAAAAAGTTTGAGAACATCAAAAGTATGAAACAATTGCTTGGCTTGTCATCGGGGTTGCGCATGATTTAAATATTTTGTGTGATGAAGATAGAGCATAGCCAGACTATATGATTTTGTAGGGATAGCTTGCTTTGGCCATGTTATTTTGAGAAGACATATTTGCTTTGTTAGTATGCTTGAAGTATTATTGTTTTCATGTCAATATTAAACTTTTGTCTTGAATCTTATGGATCTGAATATTCTTGCCACAATAAAGAAGATTATATTGATAAATATGTTAGGTAGCATTCCACATCAAAAATTCTGTTTTTATCATTTACCTACTCGAGGACGAGCAGGAATTAATGTGGCACCCCGGCTCAGAGCGACCGGTTTACCCTGCATTGCCAGCCCAGAGACCATGTCTTCTGGCAACACACAACACATTGGTACAGAAAACAACCGCTTTATTGATGCTAGCGGAACAGGGTTCATATTACAACAGCGGTCGAGGCCAAGCGGCACACTCGGTGCGGCTGAACAATATGTACATTATTTAGTGAACATAAAGGGGCCTCGATCCGAACAACTACGTGGCAGCAGAATAACGTCGTAGCGGAAGCTCCATATCACAGGGATACCGACGTGGACACGATCTAGACTCGAACAGCGCTCCTTTCCAACTAGACTTTCCTGAAATATGGCATGACACGCCAGGTCAGTACATTGAATGTACTTGCAAGCTCACAACAAGCATAATCATAATGACAAACAATATCATGATATTTAGCCAATTATTAATGATGCAACACTATATGCCAACATGATGTGATCATGCTTGAACGTCCCACAAGACAACTTACCAACCGTGATCATCCTCAGATCACAAACACCACCAACATGGTAAAACACACCACCAACATGGTAAAATACACCACCAACGTGGTCTTTAACAAAATAACTCGTGATCCTTACGGCGATCACCACCACGACCAATACCTGGTCCCAAATTCCTTAATGACCTTACTGCCATCCTCGACAATGCAAAGTTTACAGCTTTGTGTGCAATTTTTATTATTCGTTGACTCATGGTGGGACCTACTACGAGGTGTCCGTAACCGTGGACACAGCTATCGATAGATTATACACTCTGCAGAGGTAGCACACTGTACCCACACCACAGATCCCATGGCCTCGTACTCCCATTCGGGTGGACCAACGGCATTCCGACGAAACCCCTCCATTGCCACAGCACTCTCCTGGCAACTCCGACCCAAATCCCCAACGGACTGGTCCTGGGTGGCCCCGTGTCTACCAAAGACACCCCGACCACCGTCGTGGTCAAACTCCCACTCGGGGACACTCCCACTTGGGGAAATCGGTACCATAATCTCATCAACGAGCACACAAGGTTATGTCTACTTGCCGGGCCAGGGCAAACACGACATAACCTTCCCTAGATGGAGGCACCGACCAGAGGCCGTGTCAATGGACCGAATCAAGGCCCCCCATAAAGGCAAATGTGGTTGCACTGGGAAGAACTCAATTCAGCGGCACCATGACCCAGTCAACGGTGTATTCAAGTTGAGTTATTTTCAGTTTCAACTTTAAACTAACAATGACCGGTGTCATAGCATGCCATGAAATGCAAAACGACACATGCATCATATTATGAACAAAAATGACCGATGTCATATACACCAAGCATAACCATCAACAACTCACGTTACTCTACTAGCTCAAAATGACTCACAACTTATCCAAAATATTTGGCAACAAGTTTCATTAATTTCTTACGCAAGAAAGCAACTCCGATAACTTTTTCATGTGCATAACAAAAGATTTTACTAACAACAATTCTTACTTTCTTTATCACTAAATTAAGTTCAAACATTCTGTAAAATATGATTTAACAAGCATTTAACAGAATATTTTCTAACAAATTATCATAAATTTTAGGGAGGCAAAAACATAGCTAAATAACTACTAACATGCATACCAAATTATTTCTAACATCATATCAAATAGATCTTAACTTGCTTTCTTCACTAAACTAGATTCAACTATTCTGTAAATCAAGCATACTAACTATCCAACAATTAACAGAATGCAAATAACTTAATAACTATTCAAATGCATGGATTAATCATTTCATTCAAGTGAGAAAATCACAAATATTGAAATGGCATCATAAAAATGTTGATGTGGCTTGCCTTAGTGCAGATGAGGTTCAGAAGCCTCCTGGTGATCCTCAAGACAAGCCTGACCTTCTGAAAATAATTTTAAACACAAAAATAAAATATCAAGAACACTTCTGAAATTCACCAAAAATTCTAAACAGCTCAGAAGAATCTCATCTTTGGTGAGTTGTTAGATTTCCTTTCAAAGAACACAATGCAAAAAGAATCAATTCATTTGGACTTATGGTTAAAAAGTTATAACTGTTTGAAGTGTTCTGTAAATTCAAATGAATTTGAATAAAAAGAAAAAGACTGGGGGGTGACGTCGAAGGCGTAAAGCCCAGGGGCGCCACCACTCGTACCGCTGCACGCACGTACTTGAGTGGCTGACTAGCAGGCCCCGCTAGTCAGGTGAGGGAAGAGGGAGAGAGAAACAAAGACAGTCGCGGCTTCGCCGGAGCTCTCGCCGGCGACGAGGGCTCTTAGGCCAAAACGAGAGGGAGGGATGGCAAGAAGAGGTCGAGGCGCACCTGCCCGTACCCGTAGCATGGCTAGGGGTGGTCGGACGGCGTCGGAATCAAGCTCGCGAGCGGAGCCAGAACGGGGAGGTTGCCGGAGTTGTGGGAGACGGCGAGCAGAGGCCACTCCAAGGGCTCCCAGTGAGCGAGACGGCCTCACCGGAGAGAGGCGGAGGCCCTGGAGAGGTCGCCCAGGCCTGGGAGGGGCTGCAGCTACTGCGGCTACCAGAGGGGATCGCCGGCGAGCTCGAGCTTGGGGACGGCGGCCCGAGGCCTGCCCGGCCGGGCTACGGCTTCCTACTCGATCGTGGAGTGTGTGTGAGTGCTGGAGGATGCTCAAGGAGGTTGGGGAGGGGCTCTATATATAGGCGAGCGGCGAGGGTGCTTCGGGCTCCGCCGGTGGACATCTGTCCACGGCCCAACGACGAGCGGCGTCAGTGAGAGGGGGAGAAGGCGACGGAGGTCACGCGGCCACTGTGGGCGAGCAGAGACGAGCACAGGATCAAGGGGGTGACGACGAGCACAATGCGTTACACACTGTTGGGCTGGCCGGACCTTGCCCGTGCTCGCTGCGGTGAGCTCCGGCATCGGCGAGTGCCAGGGTGGAGTTAAGGGCGTCGAGACGATGATGGTGGCGAGTTTTGGCTAGGTTTGGCAGGCGGGGGAAGCGAGCACGCGCGGACAGAGCGCTCGGCGGCTCCCAAAGCGCGTCGACACGCATGCCTGGCATCATGGACACACGTGGTCACGCGCGAACTCTGTCCACTGGCCAGCCTTCGTCCAAAAACCATGTCTGGCATGTTGTTCGTGGTGGTTCTGAAGTTTACCATGGTTTGGTTTGGATCCAGGTGCAGTAGAGAAAATTTTACAAGTCTGGTAAGTTTCTGGACAGTAACTTTGTGATGTTACTGTGGTCAAATGGCTGGGAGTTTGAGGCTGTGCTTTGGAGGCTAGCTTAGAGTTACTAAGGTAAATAAGCACAAGAAAGATCACGTCAAATGGAGCAAGTAAAATGGTAGTTGCTGTAGAAACCACCATTTCTGTCCAGAACAGAAAAGATTTTCTGTAGCAAAATTATTCCAAAAAGTGATGAAATATTTTTGCTCAGGGAGATGCCCTAGGGTCCCTAGAATATTTGTGAATTATCTTAGAATTTTCTAAGCCATAAAAATTAGGGTTGCTTTGGAGCAAACAAATTTGGCTTAGGGTTTTTGAGAGAAAATGAATATTTTTCATTTAAGAAAAATATTCCAAAGATTATTTTGTGGTGGATCAGAAGTGAAATGATGGTTTGGGAAAGAAGTGAAACACTTGGGTGAAAGCCAAGGATGCCCAAGTGCTTAAGTCCAAATGAAAAGATTCAAGAACTCCAAGTTTCAAAAACTTTCGAATGAAAACTCAAACAAATAAAAGAGGGCAAAAACCAGGCTGCCACAATTAAGCTTGGGGATGTTGATACGTCTCCAAAGTATCTATAATTTTTTATTGTTCCATGCTATTATATTATCTGTTTTGGATGTTTATGGGCCTTATTAAACACTTTTATATTATTTTTGGGACTAACCTATTAACCCAGAGCCTTAAGCCAGTTTCTGTTTTTTCTCTTGTTACAGTGTTTCGCAGAAAAACAATATCAAACGGAGTCCAAACGGAATGAAACCTTTGGGAGAGTTATTTTTGGAACGGAAGCAATCCAGGGGACTTGGAGTGCATGTAAGGGAAGCAACGAGGAAGACACGAGGCAGGGGGCGCGCCCACCCCCTTGGACGCGCCCTCCACCCTCGTGGGCCCCTCGTGGCTCCCCTTACCGACTTCTTTCGCCTATATATCTCCATATACCCTAAAAACTTCGGGGAACAGAATAGATCGGGAGTTCCGCCGCCGCAAGCCTCTGTAGCCACCAAAAACCAATCGGGATCCTATTCCGGCACCCTGCCGGAGGGGGATCCCTCACCGGTGTCCATCTTCATCATCCCGGCGCTCTCAATGACGAGGACAGAGTAGTTCACCCTCGGGGCTGAGGGTATGTACCAGTAGCTATGTGTTTGACCTCTCTCTCTCTCTCTCTCTCTCTCTCTCTCGTGTTCTTGAGGTGGTACGATCTTGATGTATCACGAGCTTTGCTATTATAGTTGGATCTTGTGATGTTTCTCCCCCTCTACTCTCTTATAATGGATTGAGTTTTCCCTTTGAAGTTACCTTATCGGATTGAGTCTTTAAGGATTTCAGAACACTTGATGTATGTCTTGCATGTGCTTATCTGTGGTGAAAATGGGATATCACGTGATCCACTTGATGTATGTTTTGGTGATCAACTTGCGGGTTCCACCCATGAACCAATGCATAGGGGTTGGCACACGTTTTTGTCTTGACTCTCCGGTAGAAACTTTGGTGCAGTCTTTGAAGTACTTTGTGGTTGTTGAATAGATGAATCTGAGATTGTGTGATGCATATCGTATAATCATACCCACGGATACTTGAGGTGACATTGGAGTATCTAGGTGACATTAGGGTTTTGATTTATTTGTTTTTTAAGGTGTTATTCTAGTACGGACTCTATGATAGATCGAACGGAAAGAATAGCTTTGTGTTATTTTACTATGGACTCTTGAATAGATCGATCCGAAAGAATAACTTTGAGGTGGTTTCGTACCCTACAATTATCTCTTCGTTTGTTCTCCGCTATTAGTGTCTTTGGAGTGACTCTTTGTTGCATGTTGAGGGATAGTTATATGATCCAAATATGTTATAATTGTTGAGAGAACTTGCACTAGTGAAAGTATGAACCCTAGGCCTTGTTTCCTAGCATTGCAATACCGTTTACGCTCACTTTTATCATTAGTTACCTTGGTGTTTTTATATTTTCATATTAGAAAAACCTTCATCTACCATCCATATTGCACTTGTATCACCATCTCTTCGCCGAACTAGTGCACCTATAAAATTTACCATTGTATTGGGTGTGTTAGGGACACAAGAGACTCTTTGTTATTTGGTTGCGGGGTTGCTTGAGAGAGACCATCTTCATCCTAAGCCTCCCACGGATTGATAAACCTTAGGTCATCCACTTGTGGGAAATTTGCTACTGTCCTACAAACCTCTGCACTTGGAGGCCCAACAACGTCTACAAGAAGAAGGTTGCGTAGTAGACATCATAGACCTTTCTTGAACACTGTTAATGCTAAGACTGATTACACTAAAGAAACTATCAGTGTTAACTTTGGTGATATATCTCATGAGTTTAATTTCTCTAAGTTTCGTAGACAACCTCATGATAAAGAATTGCCTAGTAAAGATGAAATTATTGGTCTTGCCTCTATTGTCATACCTCGTATTGATCCGTTGGAACAACTTTTGCTAGACCATGAAAATGATATGAACATGAATGAAAGAAATGAAATAGATAAGATGTTCTTTGATCAACAACCTATTGCTAGAGGCAAAGGTGGCCCGTCTTTTGATGAGAAGGTGATTGTCGCTTTCTGTGGGAGTAGACTTCGACGATCCGACTACGAGCGTGCAAGACGTTGCGCCTTAGCAATCGCTAAACCAACTTCCGAGGGTTATTGAGCACGCCGAAGCACGATCAACCTGACCACGAGGGTCTATTTCCTACGAGCAAATGAAGAACAAGCAAGAAACTGAGATTGCAATATGGATATTGTGAATATAAGAGGAAAGCTTTATTGATGAATGTGGGGTTCTGTGACGTCTTGGTCTGGTCGTTGAACACAAATGAAGTACCCGAAGTTGAAGCTATGGCGAACTTTAATCTGAAGAAAAACCAAAGTCTAAACGACGTCCTAAGGGCTATATATATGGAGGAAGAGGGGGGGATTTCTTGACCCTTGTAGGAGTGGTCTGAAACCAAACCTAACTCTTGTTTCCCCACACATACGGACTCTCACTACAAAAAATACACTTCTGTGATGATACATGTTTGTCATAGTAGGTCACGTTTTGTGTCATGCATGTACATCCATGACGATTTTATGACAGAATCAAGATAGTCATACCTGTGCTGTCGTAGACGTGTTCCATGGCATTACCAAAATTATCATCACAGAAGTGTCCACTTTCCATGACGATAAATCACGCGTCATAGAAGTGCTTTCGGCAAGGGTAACCGACATGTGGCATCCACCGTAATGGGTCGCCGTTAAGCTATCCAGTTCTAGTTTGGATCCGATAACCCGTTAATAACCCGTACCAATGGCAATTTTCCACATGTAAAATTCTCATTCACCGACGATCCATGTGTCGGCTCAGCATTGGGATATAAGTCAACCGGCCATTGCAAAAGAATCACCAATGAAACCTTGACACGTGGGACGACCCAATAGAGGCCCATATAGGTTTAAAAGTCGGCCTAGGAACAGGCCCACAAGATTTCGTCAAATCTAATGGGTCGGCCCATTAACAGCCTAACATTTTCTAGACCAAATTATGGCCCACATTAGATACGGGCCGTTAAATGACTGCAATATTCTGGGCCAGTTTATGACCCATATTAGATCTGGCCCGTTAACATCCTGCAATAGTTTGGGCCAAATTACGTTCCATACCTGATCCGGTCGTTAACTGCCTTTCATTTCTTGGGCCAAATTACGGCCCATAACAGATATGGCCCTTTAGCAGCTACTATGCCATCCGGCCAATTGGGGGCCTGATTTGCTCTTCAGCCTCTTAATGGCCCATTTAACAGTTTGGCCCAATATTAGTTTCGGCCTGTCAGCGGCCATGTCTACATATGGGCCTCTTTCGGCCCGGTTTCACGTTCAGCCATGTAAAGCCCAGAGTTTCACCTGGGCCTAATTCTGGTTCGTAGTTACTTTCAGCCTCTTAACGGCCCGTAGTCTTCGTGGATACATTCTAGCCCAAACTGCCTATTAGCCCGTTAAAGGCCCTTGAGAGTGTTGGGCCTAATTTTGGCCCGTTATACATCCGGCCTACTTCCTGCTCGTCATGTAATTGGGTCAGCCTAGGCCCAAAAATATTTCAGCCTGTTAATGGCCCATCACACGAATGGGCCAATAATGGACCAATTTATATTACAACACGTTGTCGGCTAGTGATTTGTTTGCCACAATTAAGGCTCAATCTAGTTTTAAACCTGTTGAAAGCCTGTTTAATTTTCCGGCCCAATTAAGGCAAGCGGTTTACTCGGCCTTTTAAAGGCCCGAAACTAATTGTGGGCCAGATTAAGACTAGACCTAACTAATGGCCCAAGATGATTGTAGGCCCACGGCTCGGCCCATACTAGCAATTGGCGACCGGCCAGTTTTAGTACAAAAATTATTATTTTGTAAACCTAACATATTGGCTCATTGCACATCGATAGAAGATTACGACCGTTTCTCAGAGCGACGACAACATAAACAGCAAATAAATTACAGTATCGTGATGAAGAATAAACCTAGACTATACAACAAAGAAATTACAGCATATTACATCCCCTGGGCATCAAAGTTCGCCGCCAGTGATAATAAAGGGTAACCAGATAGCAGATTCCATAAACTAGGCAGGTCGCCGCTAGTGGAAGTAAACAGGCCGACAAAATAATAGACAGAACTGACAACACTTCAACACAGTTCAAGAAAGTTTAGCCCGGCCCAGGGCTACAGTGCAAGCACCTTAGCAACCTTATGAGACTGCGCTTCTTTGGCGCTTATATCCACCAACTTCAGCTGCATAGCATCAATAGATGTCATGTACTTATGGTTAATCTTGCATAGAGATTGGAGTTCCAGTCGGATTTGAGCGGAAGCATGTCTTTCTGCTTGAATTTCGCATCAAGAAGTCGAATGATTCAAAGCGGCAACATCATCGAGCTTGTGTCACTGAGTAAGTTTGACACTACATCAAGACATGACTTTGTGGTTGTATCCCTACCATCAAGATGCGTTGCCTTCTTCTCTGAAATATATGTTAGAGGGACAACAATGGGTTCATCTCACTATCATTGTGGCAGTTCTTCCTAGTAGTAGTGCTATCACCCTGAAAGAGAAACAAGTAGGTACACTACTAGGGAAAAGCCTAGCAGTAGCGTTGGTATTTTGACTAGCAGTAGCGTGGGACGCCACGCTACTGATAAGGCCCTACAGCTAACATGTAGCAGTAGCGCGTGTCGACCCACGCTACTGCTATACATGTCTAGCAGCAGCGGGCTTTAGTGCCACGCGCTGCTGCTAAAGCTGCAACGCTTTTAACTGGGACACGCTACTGGTAAGAGAGCGCTACTGCTAATTTTATTCCCCTCGCTACTGCTAGTTTTATTAGTTTCTGTTTTTTTTGCATATTTGTTTTGTATTTCAACAGGCTTTATACAATAATCTTTAGCATATCAAACACATACAAATGTAATCATAGCATATACATACAGATAATCTCATCAAATCATGTCATCATCATAATCATCATCCAACACAAAGTGGTCTCTCTGTCATCATCTTGAAAATAGCGATACAAATCTCGATTACTTGCAACTACATCATCATCCATCTAAACAATGATATACGCGAGAAGAGCTATCACTATGAGTGAGAGCGGAACTATGCAGTACATGCGTTCGTATCCCTCTCTCGCATTAGCGTGAACCTATACTAACACCTGGGCCTGACACTCCGGCCACTCATCATATACTCCTAGCGTTGCACTTCTTTGTCATCGATGATCTATGCACCTACATCGTCACATGAGTCGACGATATGCAACATATATAGTTGAGTAACAGAAAGAGACAGACTTGGCAAAAATAGAAGCAACATATCATAAGCGTAAATAACAAAGTTCATCGTGCCCAAAATTCCCTAACCAGAGTGATCTTCGCTAGTTGAGGAGGACGGTTTAATTACATCACAAATAAAGTTTCGTCGTGCATAACTCAAAGTTTTGTTATTTAGAAAGTATGGACTAAACGGACACATTGTCATATATCGACAATCACTCCAACATGTCGTTCCATCCATCCAAGTCAGGGAAATAGTCCCCGAGCTTAGTGAAAGGCTTCAGGTCGAGACGCTGAGCGGCTACGCGTGTTCGGACATATTCCCGCGACATTTGCCCTTCCTCATAGAACAAACCTGTTTTGTCGAGGACCTCCTTCACGATGACTTGTGCAAGTTCATGCTGGATGTGATAGAATTTAGCTCGAAGTCGATGATCCGGGATATCTCCTACCTTCTTTGCCCATTGCAGAATATGGGCATCGCCAGATTTAGCTAACATGTGAAGGTTCTACTCATCATGTCTGTACTCTAGCATGTGGTGTAGTACATAGAATCCATCACTAAGAGTATCACTCGGTTGCTGGATGCAGCAGAAGTTGGTCTTATGGCCGAAGGCGGGCCTGCCGTCCCTTTTCTTCCTGTCCTTAACCTCTCCACCCCGCACGCCGTAGTAAAACATAGCACTGTCGAGAACATACTTGATGTGGGTGTAATCCTTTTTGTTCATGTTCTTCGACTAGTACAAGTAAAGAACGTGGGAGTATCGGGGGTAAAGGATGATGAGGACGGCGCGCCCGCCGCTGCGCAAAATAAGTACACCTCAAATTAATTAGTATCCATCGTGCAAATGAATGATTGAAATCAATGGAAGGATATCCACGTGGATGACTTATAGGGGATGATAAGGCACGAGAATTTCTTCCTTGTCCTTATTGGCGACCATGAAATTGGCGATGTAGTCCCTCACGTATTCACGGTGCTGTGCGCAGACTGCCAAGAAGCTCTCATGCATGAAGTACGGGCCAGCGACACAGATATAAGGTATTTGCTCAATCCCGATGATGTAGTTCATGACCAAGGCATAAAGGCGGACAAACGTAAAATCTAGCTTCTTCATGTGAAACATGTCGAAGATGTAATCGAATCGAAGGAAGAACTTGTCTGCGGCGCATGTGTGGACGTATGACTTTTGCCGCGACACGTTAACCACGTAGAGTGGGTATCCTGGATTTTCCGAGGCAATGAGGCTTTTCTCTCTCCGCGGCACATCATCATGAAGTCTCCTTAGATCGCCGTGTGTGGCCTCTACCACTGCCTTAGGTAGGATTGGTTCACCGGGATATGCCATTTTGCCACACCAAGTATAGGTATACGGTCTTGAACCCGAGGCTACTGAGGCGGCTGGATCATAGAAGAAGCTTTGTTGCCTTTCCTCGCTCTCTTCCTATGCTTCTTTGGTATCGAAGGTCGTCTATAATACGTCAGCCTCCGGAGGCGGCAATTCAGGCACCGACTCATGACGCTCAATCCCTGAGTACTCATCATAGGCGCCAGTATTGAGATACTGTTGAGTGTGATCGTCACCCTCATCCCCATCTATGGCGATGTAATCAGTGACTAATGTAGCCTCTTCCTCACCCCGTCCGCTATCACCCTGCATGGCAGCCTATGCTAATCGGGTAGGTGGGGTGTGGATGTTCATACCTTGCTGAGGCTGCGTGCTCGTGGGTGTGCTCCGAGCCGTCTCCAGACGAAGCAGACTCTTTGGCCACAATAGGACCCACCCATTGCAACCACCAAGCCGCCGCGGGGTCTCGTCGTCATCCCCCTAGTACCGGAGGAGCCAAATTCTCGTTGCCCGGTTTGACACTGCCCACGGAAACCTTGAAGACGTTAGGGGGGATCGGCCAGCTGTGGAACAATGGTCGCCAATGGTGCACGGGTTTGACATTATCTTCGCCTTCCCCAAGTCCACCTTTTGGTCGCCAATGGTGTACAAGATGGTGCACGGGTTACGTTGGCCTGCAAGGACATGTCTCCGACGTGAGACATCCGAAAGGCAACGGAAACGGGAGATTATACATTTATTGAAGAGGGCCGGTGTGACAGATACCGTGAGGGCGTCGAGCTCAACCAAAGATGAAGCACCGCCGAGCACGTCCGAGATGGAGGAAGGACAGCTATGAGCAGGTGCGGGAGCAGGTGCAGGTGCTAGTGCGGGAGCCGGTGCAGGAGCAGGTGCTGGTGCTGGTGCAACGCTAGTCGAGCTGCTCCCGAAGAAGACGGCAAGGGGAAAGTCCGCTGTATTTTTTCTTCTGGAATTTGCCTACTCCAACTGACAATGGACGGAAACAAGACACCAGACATATCTACAATCACCTGTTTTGTAGCAGCTACCGCTATTGCGACTACCTCAGTTGATTTCTTCTCAACCACAATCTCAACCTTCTTGTCGATGTTTTCTTCAGTTAACCTCTATCTTTCCTTTCTCTCCTCCATGGTCACACGATAGTACTTCTTCCACATGGCGCCGTCTCCAACACCGTGCACGCGTTCATATGACGGCTGAGTGTCCACCGGGAGTCCTTTCAATATGTTCAATGCCCAGTTGAATGGTGTGTCCCACTTGGGCCTCGCCAACGCCTCAGACGACGAGTCGCTTTCGGCCACAATACTGTGGTGCTCTCTCTGCAAAATAACAAGGATCGTTTACAAATATGACTA
Organism: Aegilops bicornis; assembly: GCA_021605145.1. Lineage (NCBI taxonomy): Eukaryota > Viridiplantae > Streptophyta > Magnoliopsida > Poales > Poaceae > Aegilops > Aegilops bicornis. The sequence continues at coordinate 252,603,548 of CM038669.1, read as the reverse complement.
AATGTGCAGTCGAATTGATTAGAAACTAAAATTACCAGCAGTCTCATGAACTCCGTCGTGACCGGGTCTGTCTCGAAAATCTTCTTGACTGGGTCCCAATGGTACCGGGCCCTTAGGACGTCACGCTCCTGTGGGACGGTAAAGTCCGCCAAGGGGTCTGGGATGCCCAGACTTTCGCGTTCCGCGTCCTCCTTGGCCCATATGGACCTCTTCCCGACGTAACCACGGCTTCCAAGGTGGTGGCACACCATGTTCCTCTGTTGAAGCCCCTTCATGTACTTTGACTTTTTTTGGCAGCTTCGGCCTCGCAAGCCTTATTGAATATTTGAAACTGCTCTTCCGTGATTGTCGGATTATCCTTTACAATCTCGGAGTATGGTTCCTTTTTGTTGACGATCTGATGTTTCACCCTTGCTTTCCCGGCAGCCAATGCATCGCTAAATTTGTCATGGCGTGTTTGTTTATCTTCTTGATTGTCGGGTCCTTATGTAGATTTCTATATTCCTTTTCATCCCGGCCTGGGAACAAGAATATCTGGTGCAACTTCTTTAGGAGGGAGGGCCTCATATTATCTATCTTCATTAGTTTCTCATCGTTGATGGTGGCGGTTGTCCATACGATGCAGCCTATTTGATTGCCGTAGCATGCGCGTGCTTCCGCGGGCTCTTTTGGCTCAAAAATTCCGTCGTCCACCTCCGTGACTTGCAGTCTAGTAGTCATCAGCTGGTTTGGGCGTTGTTGCCTCTTTGCTTTCGGTTCTATACCGGCTCCGCTAGTCTCGGCGCCGGTCTCAGTCACAGCGCCGGTCTCGATGTCTGTCTCAGTCTCTGATGTGACATGTGGGCCCAGCAACAACAACTGTTGATCATTGGCAAGGCTCAAAAATTCGTCTGCCGCCAGGTAGGCGTTGTCTCAATCACCAGAACCCTGTCCTTCATTATTGCTAGCCATGTTTCCAACGATTAAATCTAGTCAATTAATTCTAGACCTAATAAAATCAATAATGACATAAAAAGGCCTATGTTTTGCAGGAATGTTGACTCCTTCCCAGTGCGGCAAATCCCGGGCACTCGATATGTCCTAGTTTGTAGCACAAGTCATGCCGAAATGCATGGAAAATTTCGGCATGACCTTTGCTAAAAAGTGGACAAAACAAACACCTGAAATTTGCCGGAACGGAAATGAATCAACATTCCGGCAAAACATAGGCCACTTAGCTTCATTCCCTGGAAAAAACAAAAGGCCACTTGGGCACAATCGAACCACTTCAATGAAAAGATATAACATGACCACTTCAATGAAAAGACATAATCAACAACAAAAGTCTAGGAAGGGATCATCTTTAAAATAAAACTTGCCTAAATTCTTTTCCTAGAAAAATAGTGGTCTTTTCAAAAATCAAAAACCTTTGCAAAATGACCTCACTAAACACTTCTCTGCCTAGGACAGAACCTAAATTCTGTTCTAGCTATTCCTCTCTCTCTCTCTCTCTCACACACACACACACACACACACACACACACACACATTATTTTCTCTAACCCTTATCTGCCTAGGATAGAACCCAATTAAATTGCAAAGGAACTCCATTTCTCTAACCCTTCTGACCTAATGCTCTAAAATAAATTTTTGCTCTAACCTAATTAACATAGCTATTTAACCTAGTTAGTTAACCTAGCTAGTTAACCTAGTTTACCTAGATAATTAACCTAATTAAACTAGTTAACCTAGCTAGTTCTCTATCAAAGCCCTAAATATAATTTTTCTTAACCTAGATAATTAACCTAATTAAACTAGTTAACCTAACTAGTTCTTGGTCAAAGCTCTAACTAATTTTTTGCACTAACCTAGATAATTAACCTAATTAAAATAGTTAACCTAGCTAGTTAGTACTATGTCCAATGTTTGTGCTATGCATGAGAGAAAGAGGAGGGGTGCTTATAGAGGATGGCTCCGGTGGTGGCGAGGGAGGCAGGGGCGTCTCCGGTGACTGCGAGGGAGGCATTTGTGGAGAGGGAGGGAGGGGCGTCGACGGTGGTTCTGGTGGCGCCGAGGGCGGCTCCGGTGGCGTTGATGAGGCCGCTGACTCTCGTGGAGTTGGGGCGGCCCGTGGCGTCGATCGCTGCTGCCTGTGGCTTCGGGGGCGTCGACATCGCAGGAGATGGCGGCGAAGTGGGGCGAGGGATTTGGGGGAGAAATGGTGGCTGGGGGGAGCGAAACTGGTGGTTAAGTCAAACATAGCGGTAGCACGTTACTGAAAACACGCTATAGCTAAGTTAGCTATAGCGTGTTTTACAAAATGCGCTACTGCTATGCATTTCTCCCTTTTTCCTTTCTCACGTATTTTTATTTACATTTTATTTTTTTCCTTTCTCCTTTTTCTATTTCTTTCATTTTCACTTACTTTTCTATTTTTTTCATTTTATTTTCTTTTCGTTAGCAGTAGCGCCTTTCTCCGTAAACGCGCTACTACAACAAGCTTAGCGGTAGCGCGGTTTTTATAAGAACGCTACTACTATGTGTAGCCTATCGACTTAGAAGTGGGAATTTTAGTAGTAGCGCTTTTACCGTGAGACGCGCTACTGCTACATATGTATCTGTAGCGCATTTATCGTCCACGCGCTACTGCTATTTAGCACTAGCGCGCTTTTTTAAAAAGCGCTACTACTAAAGTTCTGTGTATAAGGTTTTCCCTAGTAGTGGTAGATAACAGGTTTTGCACGTATAAGCATCACCGCTGTCAATTCATGTCATTTCGAAATAAAGAGACACGGTTTAAAATAGCATTAACATAATAGGCATTGTTCATAGTTAAGACGGCAGGAAATGGCATTTTGCAGGAGCGGCCAGCTTCACCAGACCACTGGATTACAGATCAAGAACACAACCATACATGTAGTTCTAAACAATGTATAAGCATTAATGGTGACTGTACTATCAATTTATACCATTTTAGATTGGTAAATAAAGAGACACGATTTAAATAACATTAATATAATATGGCATTGTTCATAGTTGAGACATAGCAGGATATGACAATGTGCTGTTGTTGGTAGTTTCACCACACCACTGGATTATAGATCAAGAACACAAGCATACACATAATGCTAAATAAGATAACTTTCTATGTTTAGTTTAATTTACATGGTACGAATAAGGAACTAGATTGTACAACTAAAGACTGGAATTGAGAAGGACAAACTTATGTTTATGTACTTCTTCTTTATAAACTTTGAACAAGCAATTTTATGCAGACGACAAAAATAAAAATCATTTGCACTCATAGCTATACAAATATACACAACAAAGTTTGAAGGCTCAAGGAGGACAAACTTACATTAGTAGTGAAGACATGCTCTATAAAGCCTTTGTCCATGTTGATGGGCGGGGCAATTCAAGAAGTTTACTGCACACTCTTCTTCAAGAGCATTGCCTTTATTCTACATTTTGTTAAGACTAAATATAGATGTGAAAATATAGGAACAAATGGCGATTATTTAACTTAAGATGCAGAGTACAAATGTAAATACTGCATATAGGCAAAAGGCATTACAAGACCAATGCGGAGCTAAACTTCTTCAGTAACATTGGTTTTATTCAATATTGTGGCAAGAGTAAATGTAGATCTGATGTGTAGAAAATGGAGGGCAAGGGAAAATAAGCTGCAAAGTGTACATGAAGAACCGGCTGACAATATAAGTACAGTGATGAAGGAAAGCAGATACTTACAAGAACAATGCAGAACTAAATTTCTTCATAAGCATTGGGTTTATTCTACATTAATTTAAGCATTAATATAGATCTGATAATTTGGAGCGAACAGTGGATAAGCAAGCAATAATGCACAATGATGTCACATAATCCACCAGGTATGAATGTAAGGACAGCGATAGGACAATAGGTACTCACAAGAGCAAAGCAGCGACCAGCATAGTTGCGATATCCTAGGTTTTGCGACGCTGGTTCTATCGCCAATATATGGCGGGTGCTATGTGATTTCTCCAGTAACACCACCTTTTTCAAGGACTTTTCTTGTACTCCTTCAGGTTCTGCAATCACCCTCTTCCTTTTGGATGTCTAAAACATAAGAACAACATTTGAATGGAAAAACATGGTATGACAACAAATGGAATAGCTGTTGATAATGGATGGGCATGGCATCTTCACATATATCATGAGTAAACTAAGCATATGGTGGTGCAACGAAGCAAAAGAAATGCAAGACACCTTGTGCAAGATATGTGCAACCAATAAAACCTTGCCAAATTAGAACAGGCACCTTATTGGGCGAACATGATAGGCCATCTGCCTTTGACTCCTTGAGCTCAGAATAGTCATTAGGATCATATTCTGAATACGAATCTATAGGTCGGGAGCATTTGGGTTTCATTGCATCCACAATGGACCTCAATCCCTTGATGCCAAGTTTGTTACCCATTGAACTGTTCCGCAAAATTCTTCTGATGTGCGCATTCTTATATTCATTGTGATTACATACAATATCTGAAAAACATGAAAACATAAATAGTAGTAAGATTATCTTTGTAATGCAGAGGATATTGCAATATAATAAGGGCTCCTTGTAAACCCTTGTTTGCTATCACTGGATTCTGATGAGAGAGCCCATGTGTGCTATAGTATGGTGAGTAGATTAATATAATCTGGCACAACTACACACAAAAATAGGCTCCCTATTGGGAGCTCTAGATGTAAGGATAGTTGGCAGATGATAGATTCATAATATACAATACAAATAAAGACACATCCGTGACATTTTGGGCCGAACAATTTTTTTCTGTCATGCTTATGACACTTCTATGACGATAATTGTCACAAAACCCGGTATCATCATAGATGCGGTGGGCTCCTACTTCTATGACAAAAATCATGACAGAACATGGACTTTTCATCCTGGGCGGGCTGGAGACGCAGCTGCATGACATTCTTTGGGCCGTCCATGAAGGAAAAAACCGTGGTAGAAGCGAGGGCGAGGAAAATATCAGGGAGTTCCAGGTTATGGTGGGTGGTCGGGCCGAGCGATGCACGGAGGGGTTGCGTGTTTCTCTCATACACGTATGTGCGTGGGTGCGAGGCGTTGGGATCTAACTAAACCCGAGCGAGTGTTCGCCTACTGAACCCGAGCGATTGCATTGGCTACACGTGATCGATCCCTGGCTGTTAACTGAACCAGATTGAGCGATTCCTTCGCTACCGCTGCTAACTCAAGCCGATCGAACATGCTGCCTCTTGATGAACAGTGAGTGTTGTTGGTGGTTGGATGAATATTTCTCGGTAGGGGTTGGATGAACAGGACCCCGATCGAGCCGGTTGGGGTGGATGAATAGGACCCCACGGAGGGCTGGTTGAATAGTAGCTGGTGGAGGGCTGGAAGAAAAGTAGCCCATGGAGGGGTGGTTGAACATTAGCCAGTGGAGGAGCGGTGGAGGCTGGATGAATAGGAGCCCGTGGATGAACAGTAGCTGGTGCAGGTAGGAGGGAGACGACGTGGATGAACAGTCATAGGTGGAGGCTGGAGGAGGTCAACGGTGGAGAACAGTAGCCCATAGAGTCCCGTTTTGCGGTACGCCACACCCCTCCCGATGAACAGGACCCCCCGTTTTAACCGTAGGTGGTCGAAGAGAAGTATGTTTCCTCTGATTTGCGGTACGCCACACCCCTCCCGATCAACAGGATCCCGTTTCGACCATAGGAGGTCGAAGAGAAGTCTGTTTCCTCTGTTTTGCAGTACGCCAGACCCCTCCCGGTGAATAGGATCCCGTTTCGACTGTAGGAGGTCGAATAGAAGGCTGTTTCTCCGTTTTGCAGTATGCCATGCCTCATTTCGGCTATTCTGTCCAACCCGGTTGGCTCCCGATGAACAGGACGCACTTCGTTGCCTCCCGAACACGATGCAGTTTCTCCGTTTTGACCCAGCTGGTTGGCAACTGATGAACAGGACGCCGTCGCTGCTCTCCGTTGCCTCTCCATGTACACGAGCCCTGGCCGTACGTATGCGCGAGTAGGCGTTCGAGACCCCGCCCGTATTTATGTACATGGCCGTATTTACTTTCTTGCACCCTGGTTGTACGTATGTGTACATGATATTGATGGGACTGCGTGACATGCTACGTCCACGTCTCTACTACGACACGTGCCCTTCCTTACTCGGCCACGGGTCATCGCTGCAGCCTACAGATAGACCGATCAACTAGTATGTACGTACACATTCACGACCAGACAGACAACCCTATGTACGGTTTGACCGGGTGGGTCCTAGCTGTAAGGAAGGTAAGGAGGCACTTCCTTGCGTGCGAAGATATAGCTGGCGGGTCCCAACTGTCACGGGAAGAATCGTATTTTTTGCCCGCAATATGGACGCACTTCCTTGCGTGCGAAGATGTAACTGGTGGGTCATAACAATCAGGGGAAATGTTTTTTCATGAAATACGATGGCCCATCTGGTGGGTCCCTACTGTCAGGTGGAGGAATCATTATTTTGTGCGTAATAAGGAGGCACTTCCTTGCTGCGGCTGTGGACCCAGCTGTCAGCCTATCCACGTATAGTACTCTTTTGATGGAAGTCGTTCCTTGACCACATTGACCACGCCGCGCCGAGAGCACCAAAGCAGTGGACGACGGTGAGGCCTAGGAAGGGGACGATGCGGAGCCAAGGAAGGCGCGGTAGTGGATACCCACACGGAGAGGAGTACGAGGGGTGACTGCTTCGGCTGCGGTGTGAGGTTGCCGGCGCTACAAAATAATAGGGGTTGTGAGTGAATAGAGGGATAGCCTGGCCAGAGGTTGGAGTAGGGTGGGGAGGTTAGGCCTGTGCGGCAGTAGAGCCGACCACCGGAGGCTAGAGCAGACGGCACGACTGGCGCTAGTTTGGGCGTCCATTCGCATCAGTAGGCCCACTGCATTCGTATGGTCACTGGAGCTATAATCGTTCATATTGACTAAGTTGACAAAGCCCTCCATTCGCATCAGTAGGCCCACAAGTCAGCGTCCAACTACGGTGGGTCCTAGATAGCAGGGGAGTATTCATTTTTTTTGTTGACCATGCCACGCCGAGCGCATCCAAGGTGGTGGACGACGGTGAGGCCCCAGAGAGCAACAAGCCAGAGATGGGAAGACATGGGAGTGGAGTCACAGACGAAGAGGTGTACGAGGGTTAACTGGTTCGGGTGCGGCGTCGTTCATGTCGCCGTTCTGGGAACGGGGGTACTTAGACTTGCCTGCCTGTGGCCACGGCGTGGCTTCATCAATGGCCTGGTACGGCCCAGCTTCAGCATCAACAACTCAAGACCCTCGTGAGGGGCCAAGCCTCACGAGGCGGACGACACCAAGACCTCCACGAGGAGCAGCCTCCTCAGGCTGGCTCCTGAGGAGCGGAGATTCCTATGCAAGCCGCACCTCATGAGGTTAGGATGATGTGAGCCATGATGACTAAGGCTAGGCGGGCGCTAGCGGGCGTAGTGTACCAGTTTCCTCTTCAGTGCTAAAGAGGCAAGCGCAGGCACGGAGTCCCGAGGAATCAGCCAAAGGTTTCCATTCCGATGCAACAAGACCAAGGACGACAGGACGGAGGTCATCGCCGAGCCCATCGCGGCGTCACGACCAGAGGCTTTTGCAGGCGAAGACTACTTTTGTCAGGATAGCATGTACTAGTTGTCTCCCTTCAAATTTGGCCGTTGTGGGATCCCTTGCCGCCTTCATTTGGGAAGAGGACCAAAGCCACTATAAATAGAGCAGCACCACCACCGTAGAGAGGGGACACACGACACAATGGAGAGACCGGACCGGATCCATTCCATCCTCACACTCACCAGCTCACTCGAGCCCAAGAACACTCCTACTCCTAAGGTTGTTCTCCCACTGTACTAGTTCATCCTCAGCCCCTCGAGGCCAATCCACCATAAAGCGGGAGTAGGGTTTTACACCGCAAGGTGGCTCGGGCCTGGGTAAACTGCTGTGTCTCTTTTCCTTCCTGTTCATTGAGCTAGGCCATGGGATTCGCGAGTAGGCAGACTAGGAAGGTTGAGTTCTTTGCACGCACCCTAGAGTTTGAACCTCTCAAGGGTATACGGAGCCCGAAATCTGACATTTGGCGCGCCAGGTAGGGAGTGCATCGGAGCTTCTCTTCCTCCAGTCGATCCGCCACCACCTCACAGTGCTCATGGCTGATGCTCCGAGGGCTCACGTTGAGAACTAGGTTGTTCGGCCTGCCCGAGCGGTCCCGTCCGCACCTGAAGATCTCCACTCCGCGCTCCTCGCGGCCCGCATGTCGCCTAGTGCCATTGGTCACTGGTGGCGCAGGGCGCAGCCAGCCGCCCTAGTGTCGCGCCATAACTGCGCCACCACGCGGTCCTCAAGCTATTCTGCGGCGACGGCATCACACTCTTGCCAGGAGCAGGCGAACATGCAAGCCACACTCATTGTGGCATGGGAGCTGCGGCGTTGCAGCTTGGCTGAAGGCGGCCACGACACCTTGCTGGAGCGGGTCGCCGAGCTGCTCAAAGTCCGCCTGCACGAACTGTGGCGGGGGCGCGTGCCGGCCCCCGCCATTGGCGGACCCGACGGCATCAACCCGTTCCACAGTGTCGCTCGTCCTACCTCGACTCTGCCGCCCCTAGGCGAGGCAAGCTCGGGTGGCCCTTCCTGGGGCTGCACCGAGACGCCACCCTGCGGCCATCAGAGCCTGGCGTCGAGCCCGCTGGCCAACAATGCAGGGCACCTAGGCGACGACCCTAGCGCAGCAATTTCAGAGGCCTACGTACCTCCCATGATGGATCTGCAGTATGCGTGAAGAGAAGGCCCCGGCGGGTTCTCCTCACCAGGCTGGATGCCGGGGGCACATGAAGCCGAGGCTCTCCGCGAGCCGCCATGGAGCTTGGCCGACACCTTCAAAGACAACAACCACTGGGTACAACCGATATCTCAGGAGCACGATTACGCTAACCGTGGACCGTAGGTGTACCAAGCCGCAGTGGCGGCCAGGGACCCCAGGGTGATGGCCACGCTGTAGGCGGGCGAGATGCACTGGGGGCCGCGCGACGGGAGCCTAGAGCCAGGGCCTCCCCCACTCCGCATGGAGCAAGGCGCTGCATGGAGGTAGTTCCTCTGCCGGGGAAGGTGCCGGCGAGCCCTTCCCCCGGCGGAGGGCCTGCAGTCGCCGAGGGCACGGCCAGCATCCCCCTTGCCCCTTGGTCTCGTCCTGGTTTCTAGACTCCCCAATGGTGGTCGTGGGAGGCGTAGGGCGGGGCCCTCGTCAGGCGCCATGAAGCAAGGCCCCGTGCCTGTGAAGGTCTCCGCTCGTGACACTCTCACGTAATAATGAGTGGGGCTGTACACGCCCCGGAGTCTCCTGAGTGCCGCCCTCAGGCCTCATGGGGGCTCCCGCCCACGTCCAAGTGGAAGCACCATGCTCCGCGTTGGCCGTCGACACTGTCCCCCAATGACTATGCCCACGCCTAGTGGAAGCACTTAGCCCTACGCTAGTGAGAAGACAAGAAGACTAGCTAGGTGCCGGACGCAGCCATTTGATTTCGCCTTTCTTTCCGTACTTAACTCGCCGCCTTTTGGAATGAGATTTGGCTTTTCGCGTTTTTATCAAAAAGAAAAACGGGGGGATTTTTCTTGTCTCATGGCGGTTTCTTGCTTTATGGATTCGTGTTTTAAGGGAGAGGCCCAGGCCTGCTACCCCCTTTGTGAGTACCCCGTGAGTGGGGGCTGGGCGTGGTATGCGCGCGCCAAGGCACACTCAGGCTGACTCCAGAGACGCCAAGCCCCCCCCCCCCCCCCGGGTAGCTGGAAGGCAACCACCACAGGATTGTCGCGTGCAAACCTTGCCATGATCCGGCAATCGGCTCCTCACGAGGGCCCCTTGGGCGGGCCAGTAGGCCCCTCAGGAGACTTAAAACCTCGCGAGCCCCGTAAGGCTCGTGTCAGGAGGAGGGCGCTTCCGCGACCTCAGGACCCGCTCAAGACCTACCAAAGATAATTCGCAACAACTACCCCGCTCGGGAGCCTGCAGGCTCACGACGTCACATCCCAAATCCTATTTTTAGAAGGCATATAATCATTTCATACATCAGAAGGGGCCCCCTTTAAAAAATACTTTCACGCCCCGTAGGGCTATACCCGAAGGTTTTTGCATGCATATTAAGGCAAAGGGGAATGCAGGCCTAGCTGGATGCGCTGCCTCCGGCACCATCCTCATTGTCTTCTTTTGTGCCATCTGCATCGTCACCAGCGTTGTCTTTGTCATCGTCATCCGCACCACCTTCATCAGCCGCGATCACGACCGCGTTGTCCTCGGGAGCGAACTCTGCGACTAGGGCGTCCATGTGGTCATCCACCCAGTTCGCCAGGTTGTCCTGGATGACCCTGGGCACGGGGGCTATGGCAGCGTCGATGTCAAAATGGGGGTCGAGGTTGAGGTGATGGATGAAGACACGTGATAATGCGCGCCCTAGAAGGCCCCGGCTTCTCTCTTCAACAAGCTCGTGAGCCCTCACGACCTGGTCCTCCAAGCGGGTCACGATCTCGGTGAAGAAGCGAAGGTGGCTGGCGTTGTCATCCTCGTGCGGGTGAGTGACGCTCTCCTCGCAGATGGTTCCCAGGGCCCAGTTGGCACTGACCCTGAGATCTTGAAGCATCGAGGAACGCATGTGTTGTAGCATCCAACGGCGGCATGCTTCGTCCGTGTTCTTCTTCGCGAGAGATGCGGCACACCTCGACCTGCTGGTGAAGTGAGAGTAGATCGGCGCGAGTGGAGGCCAAGTCAGCTTGAGCAGAAGCCTGAGCTTCCTTGGCAGCCCTCTCGCGCTGCTCCGCCTCGTCCAGCTTTGTCCTGAGGGCGGCGGTCTTGCCCTCAACCTCGGCCACCAGGAGCTCCAACTTCAGGCGGTACTTCTCGGCGAGAGCCGCGCGAGCCTTCGCCACCCTCTGGTTGACCTCGTCCTGGATCTTGGCCTCCTATGCGGCGACGGCGTCCTCAGCCATGGCTACCTGGCGCTCCCTCACTACCAGCCGCTCAAGCTCCAGGCTGCACTCAAAGACCTCCAGCGCCAGCGCCTCCTCGCGTTTCTCGACCTCTTTCTCGTCGAAGGGGGCCTCGCCCAGTGATGCTGCCAGGGCAGCCCTGCGCGCTTTGAGCTGCCGCTCATGGGCGGCGTTTGAAGCTTGAAGCTCCCGTCCCGCTCCTGGCCACTACACGACGGCGGTCAGCGGCCCTGGCCTCCTCCAAGGCGCAAGCGCAAGCCTCATGAGAAGTTGCAAGGGACACCGTGGCACTTGCGCTGGCGCGCTAATGCTGAAGATGCCCGAGGTTGATGGCGACCTTCAACTAGTGCCACTCGTGCGCCAGGCGAAGGTCTTCCGTCTTGGGGCGGGCGTCGACGTCGGCAAGCTCTTCTCCAAGCCGACTCAGCGCGCCCATCGCCTGCGGGAAAAGCTCATGGCGGACGGTGCCACGCCCGCGCGTGAGTTCCAGCGCGCAGCCAAGCCCATCCTTTGCGTCGGGGGCTGTCAGAGAGGCGCGAAGCAGCTCGCCCGCCTCTGCCAGGGGACTGGGGGCCAGTGCCCTCCCGGCCACTCTCCGGGAACGGAGAACGCGCTGGGCAGCACGGTCTCCCTGCTCGATGATGAAGCCGATGCTGGGATCACCCAGCCACCGGTGATGGCCAATGGAGGAGCCCTCGGCACGCCTTCTGCACCTCAGACCGGACCACAAAGGAAGGATGCTGGAAGCACAGGCACATGCCCCCCCATCGGTGCGTCCGCCTCTTGGACCGGCCCCGTACCTCACGCGGGAGTCCGGTGCAGGGGGCTCGAAATCAAGAGCGAGCCAAGAACTTGTGGGGGTCACTTCCCAGGAGGCGTTGCCGCCACAGCTGAAGGGACCCTAAGGAGCCATTGTCAGGAAAGGACGCGACACGCGGGAAATCACAAAAATAAGGTACTTACTCGTCTACGGCTATGTACTTCCTCTGCTTCAGCGGCCGGTAGGCGTCACCACTTCAGCTCAGAGGCCCTTTCCTCTTGCAAAGTGCTTCAAGGTTCAGGCGAAGCTGGCCGAGGCTCGGGGCGCGTGGAAGTACAAGTGCTCCCTGGGTGATTTTGGTAATTAATGTCAACATATCTCTTGTTGGACTAATATTTCCATCTAGTATATTTCAGATGAGTTCAACAGTGGAGTGGCAGGACATGAGGATGTGAAACCCTTGAGGATGTTAAGGACACATATTCGCAGAAGGTCAAGACTCTTCATTTCTATTTTAGTGATCCAAGATCACATTGAGTCCATAGGAAAGCCAATACTATTAAAAGGGGATGAGGTGTTCCTTAATGGTCTACTTGCTCAAAGTGCTTATTGATATGCCTCAAAGCTCTCAACCACTTTCTCAATTCCAAATATGTCCTAAACCTAAAGTCAAACTCGGCCCCACCGATTTGATCTATCCGGTGCAACCAAGTTCACTTGACATAGCCACTGCCAGAAACCCTAATCAGTTCTATCTCGCTGATGGGATCTCGGTCTCACCGAGATTGGCTTGCAAACTCTCTGTTGCCTGTTGCAATTATTTCAGTCCCACCGAGATATGCAGTCGGTCCCACTAAGTTTGTTTGACCAACTCTTTGTTTGCTCATTATCAAAATCGGTCTCACCGAGTTTGTGTAATCGGTCAAACCGAGTTGAGGTTTTACCCTAACCCTAGCCCATCGGTCCCACCCAGTTGATCTTGGGGTCCCATCGAAAAGCCTAACGTTCACATTTTCAACCAGATCGGTCTCACCGAGTTTCACTATTCGGTCCCACCGAGTTCGGTAAATTGTGTGTAACGGTTTGATTTTGTGTGGAGGCTATATATACCCCTCCACCCCCTGCTCCATTCGTGAGCGAGCCATCAGAACATGCCTACACTTCCAACATTCTTTTTCTGAGAGAGAACCACCTACTCATGTGTTGAGACCAAGACATTCCAATCAAACCACAAGAATCTTGATCTCTAGCCTTCCCCAAGTTGCTTTCCACTCAAATCATCTATCCACCATAGCCAAGTCTATGAGAGAGAGTTGAGTGTTGGGGAGAGTGGTGCCTCCTAGATTGGCTAGGTGTCACTTGGGAGCCTCCATCAAGATTGTGGAGTTGAACCAAGGAGTTTGTAAGGGCAAGGAGATCGCCTACTTCGTGAAGATCTACCCAAGTGAGGCGAGTCCTTTGTGGGCGATGGCCATGTTGGGATAGACAAGGTTGCTTCTTCGTGGACCCTTCATGGGTGGAGCCCTCCGTGGACTCGCGCAACCGTTACCCTTCATGGGTTGAAGTCTCCATCAACATGGATGTACGATAGCACCACCTATTAGAGCCATGCCAAAAATCTCCGTGTCTCCAATTGTGTTTGCACACTCCCATCCCGTCCCTTTACTTTCTTGCAACTTGCATGCTTTACTTTCCGCTGCTCATATACTCTTGCCATGCTTGCTTGAAATGTATTGTGAATGTTTAACTTGTGCTAAAACTCCACCTTAACTTGAAGAACTTAAAAACTGCTACTTTTCTTTGTTGAGGGTCTAATCACCCCCCCTCTAGACACCTCTTCTCGATCGTTTCAATTGGTATTAGAGAATTGGTCTCCATTACTTTGGTTTAATCGCCATTGGAGGAAGATGGATGAGTCTACGTTGGGGAGTTTTAGATGTAGAGTGCCTATGCTTGATGGGGAGTTCTTTAATGCTTGGAAAAATGAGATGCTTGAGATTTCCAATGAATATCACTTGAACAAGTACAATGCTAGCCCGTGTGCGCCCCTTGTTGATTCTTTGCATCCTACTCCTGATGAATCTCTTGACATGATCCGCAATCTTAGAACTATCAATCTTATCATTAGAGGATTGCCTAGAAATTTGATTGGTTGCTTGCCTACTCTTGATTGTTCTTACACCATATGGAGATTTCTTGCGGAACATTTTCCAAACTATTCCTTGCAATATCTAGATGTGATTCTTCAAAAGTCCGTTGCTTTAAATAAGATGAATCTTAAAGATCCTAAGTTTGGTGATTCTTTATTTGAGCTTCATGACCTTGTGCGTGCCAAAGGAGACGTTGGAATCATTTGTAACATCATCTCGGAAGTTGTTAGAATTCATAAGGATGAACATTGTCATGATTATAAAGCTAATGAATCACTCTCTCTAGGTAATGATCAATCACAAGATGATGTTGAACATGGATACTATGATGAGGATGATGATAGTGACTTCGATCTCGATGAGTCTATGAGACACTTTGGTCCTATGGCTAACCTTCACGGCTACATGGCTGGACGAAAGGAATGGATTCTTGATAGTGGATGTACCGATCACATGACCGGAGACAAGGATATTTTTCGTGAGCTTGCTGAAAATGACAGCCCTCGTAAATATGCAATTTTGGTGATAACTCAAAGGGTAAGGTTGTTGGCCTTGGTAAGGTGGCCATCTCACATGACAGCTCCATCCAAAATATTATGCTCCTTGAATCTCTTGGCTACAATTTACTTTCCGTATCTAGACTAGCTGACTTTGGATTCAATGTGCTATTTACTGAAGTAGATTGCCAAGTGTTTCGAAGAGATAATCGTAAAATGGTCTTTACCGGTATACGTAGAGGTGATCTATACATTGTTGATTTCACTAAAAAGGTTCAACCTAGAACTTGCTTAATTGCTAAATCTTCTAAAGGTTGGTTGTGGCATAGAAGTTTAGGTCATGTGGGCATGCGAAATCTTGATAAGCTTATTAAAGGTGATCATATCCTTGGAGTGAAAAACGTTATATTTGACAAGGATAGATTGTGTAGTGCTTGTCAAGCAGGAAAAATGGTTGGAGGAAGCCACACCGTGAAGAACATCATGACCATGAGAAGACCACTCGAGCTGCTTCATATGGATCTTTTTGGTCCCAATGCCTACAAAAGTATCGGTGGTAAATCGTTCTGTTTAGTCATTGTCGATGACTTTTCAAGATTTACGTGGGTGTTCTTTCTTGATGATAAATCGCAGGTCCAAAAGATCTTCAAGAACTTCACTAAGAAGTCCCAAAATCAATTTGAAGTGAAGATCAAGAAGGTTTGCAGCGACAACAGAATGGAGTTCAAGAACATATATGTGGACACCTTTCTTGACGAAGAAGGGATTTCACATGAGTTCTCGGCTACATACATGCCTCAACAAAATGGAGTTGTTGAATGGAAGAAACGGACTGTTATTGAGATGGCGAGAACGATGCTTGATGAGTACAATACGCCAAAACACTTTTAGGCGGAAGCGGTTGAGACAGCTTGTCATGCAACAATTCGTCTATGTCTTCACAAGCTACTCGGCAAGACGGCATACGGGCTTCTCACCGGTAACAAACCCCAAGTTGGATACTTTCGAGTATTCGGCTCAGAGTGCTATATTCTTGATAAGCAGCGTCATTCTAAATTTGCTCCTAAATCTCATGAGGGTTTCCTACTCGGTTATGGCTCAAACTCTCACACTTACCATGTCTACAACAATTTCACCGAAAGGTTGAAGAGACAGTAGATGTGAAGTTTGATGAATCTAATAGCTCGCAAGTAGAGAAATTGCCAATTGATGTAGGAGACGAAGACCCCTCGTAAGGAATCCAAGACTTTTCTATTGGCAAGATTCTCCCAACATAGGTGAAGGAGAGTACCTCGTCCATCCAAGTGGAAGCCTCTACCTCACAACAAGGTGAACCACGATTTGACTCGGAGACATCCACAAGTGGGACACGCCAAGATGAAGAAAACGAGGATGTACACCAAGATGAACCTCATCAACCTCCTTATCCACCTCCACAAGAGAACAACACCAACAATGAAGAAGGCCAAGAGGAAGAACAAGATGATGAAGAAGATGTTCCACCCCTACCCAAACAAAAGCTCTCATGAGTTAGAGCAAGAGTCTCAAGAGACCATCCCGTCGAACAAATCTTTGATGATATTTAAACCGGGAGAATAACTCACTCTAAAACTCGTTTGGCTAATTTCTGTGAACATTATTCATTCATCTCTATGATTGAACCTATGAAGGTTGAAGAAGCGCTTGATGATTCGGACTGGGTGAACGCTATGCATGAAGAGCTACACAACTTCGAAAGTAACCAAGTGTGGATGTTGGAAGAAAAGTCGGACAACAACCAAAATGCCACTGGTACCAAATGGGTGTTTCAGAATAAGCAAGATGAAGATGGACAAGTTGTACGTAACAAGGCCCGTCTCGTCGCTCAAGGCTACACTCAAGTCGAAGGTATGGACTATGGTGAGACATATGCCCCCGTTGCTAGACTTGAGTCCATACGCATCTTACTTGCTTATGCTAATCATCATGATATCACACTGTATCGAATGGACATTAAGAGTGCTTTTCTAAATGGTGAAATTGAGGAGGAATTTTATGTTAAACAACTAATACGTCCATTTTGCATCATGCTTTTATATTGATATTTGTTGCATTGTGGGCTGTTATTACACGTTATGTCACAATACTTATGCATTTTCTCTCTTATGTTACAAGGTTTACATGAAGAGGAGAATGCCGGCAGTTGGAATTCTGGGCTGGAAAAGGAGCAAATATTATAGACCTATTGTAAGTGCATCTAGTGCCCCTTAGTGATTTTGGTGTATTGAAGACTTATAGGTTAAGGGACTAATGTGTTTTTGAGTGTACACAGGTCTATAAGTCTATGAGGAGTTTGATATTTACAGAGAAAGTCAACCCCTAAAATGAAGTTCTTCGACTTAAGACTTTGGATTTCTGAAGACTTCGAAAGTGAAGAAATTGGTGTGACCTTGACGACTTGGTATTCATTTGAGGAACATGAAGCGTGAAGACTTTTGTTTTCGTAGTTTCTTTTTTTCTCTTTCCTGAGTCATAGGAAACACCGTACTGTTAAAGGGGGTCGAGGAAATACTAAGGAAAAATTTCCATGTGATGCTCAACTCAAAATCCTACACCTACCAATCCCTTTGAGTGAAGCCATTGGAAATCTCATACAGTTCAGTCATATTCTTCAGTGACAGAGACGAAGTTCTTCTGATCCCTGAGGAATTTGTTCTGACTGAGGAGCTAGGAATTCGCCTGTGAAATTGCCTACACAGTGAGGAACATGATAGCTCTATGGTATTTAATACTCAAATTTCCGACCGTTGCTGTGCTACGCGCCATCTATCCCAAAATATCTACCCACCTAACGGTCATATCAGTGAAGGGCATTTATGTCTTATCATGTCGGGCTGCTCCCTAGGCTATAAATAGCATCCCCCTACAACCACTACCTGGTTGGCTGCTCCTAGAGAAACTGACACTTGTCATTTGAGAGCATCCCATCCTCCGAGGACTTTGAGCGAAAATCATCAAGTGAGGCAAACACAAACCCAAACACCTACAAACCCAAAGTGATTGAGCATTACTGAAGAGATTGATCCTCCGTGGATCCGACACTTGTTACCTTTGAAGACTGTGCTTCTTCCAGACGGTTAGGCGTCATGGTCTAGAGCATCCAAGAGGAATTGTGGATCGCCGAGTGACCGAGTTTGTGAAGGTTTGGAAGTCACCTGATTGGGCGAGGTCTGTGTGACCTTAGCTCAAGGAGAATACGGTGAGGACTGTGTGTCCGGGACTGTGTGTCCTCAGGTTTAAATACCTAGCCGCTCCAACCAGACATACAACTGAGACAACAGTTGGAACTGGTCTACCAAATCATTGTCTTCACCAAGCTTACTGGTTCTATTTCCTCAACTCTTTCATTTCCTCATTACCATATTGTACGTTTGTTCATACTGTGTGTGAAGACTTTGACTTAAGGCTTTCTCAATTTCCTTAGTTCAATTTCTTCAGTCTGTTTGTCTTCATCCTGTGTTATCCTGTGTACGTTTTCTGTACTCTGTGCCTGTCTTCATTTCATTATGATGACCATGCTTGTGTTCTATTATGTTTACTTCTGAGTACTTATTCCGCTGCAAGTAGTTCTTCGCTAAGGAATTTCCTCGCCCGCAAATTCCTCAGTGAAGAATTCATAAAAATCGCCTATTCACCCCCCTCTAGTCGATATAACGCACTTTCAATTGGTATCAGAGCAAGGTACTCCTTGTTACGTGTGATTTTGGTTTAACCGCCTCGAGTTTTAGTTATGTCGACCGCAGGTATGATCAAGGTCTCTGCTGGGTGTCCTACCTTCAATGGGACGGACTACCCCTACTGGAAGAATAAGATGTGAATGCATCTTGAGGCAATTGATAACAATCTCTGGTATGTTGTGGAAAATGGTGTTCCCTCAGTCAGACCTTCTCCGATCGCCGATGTGAAGAGATTCAAGCAACTCGATTCTCAAGCGAAGAATATCATATGTGGCCATCTGAGCAAAGGACAGTATGGTAGAGTGAGTGCTTTGGAAACTGCCAAGCTTATCTGGGATAGGCTGTCCAAAGTCAATGAAGGAGTCTCAACACAGCGTGACTCTCGAGTTGACGTTCTTTGCAATCTCTTCAACCGCTTCAAAATACTCGACAATGAAAATGTTCAACAAACCTTCGATCGCCTCACTGACATCTCAAATGAGCTTCAAGCACTTGGTGCCACTGACATCACCGACCATGAGGTGGTGAAGAAATTGCTGAGATCGCTTGATTCCTCATTTGATACTCCGCACCGATGATACAAGAGCGTCTGACTACAAGTTACTTGATCCCACCGATATCCTCGAGAGGCTAAATACTCATGAGTTCCAAATTGCTGAAAAGAGAGATCTCTATGGTTCGAGCTATGGCGAGATCACGTGTTCAAGGCCAAGGTCGCTCTCACGAATCAAGGTGAAGATTCTAGCAGCAGCCTTGGTGATCCTCAAGAACCGATCCATGAACTAGCACCGCCAGAAGAAATTCCAAGTTCTCAAGATGTGGTCGCTTTGGAAAACCCTCAAGGAGCAATGATTCCTCATCCAGTGACTACAAGAAGAGGCTATGCCACAAATGCAGGAAACCTGGTCATTCCATTCAAGATTGTCCTCAATGGGAAAAGGAATCAAAGAAGAAGAAATACAAGGATTATGGCTCTGATGATGCGAAGAAGAAGCAGAAATCCTCAAAGTCTTCATCATCAAAATCCTCAAAGTCTTCATCTCACAAGAAGAGCAGCTCCAAGAAGGCTCGGGCATTCATTGGCATGGAAATGGACTCTGAGGCTGAATCTGAAGAAAATGAGGAAGAGGAGGCATCTGAGGAGTCCGAATCTGGTGTAGCGAGTCTAGCTTTCGCTACTGCATTCGTCAGCAAGTCTATCTTCAACTCTGAAGAAAATGGCTTCACAAACAAGGCTGATGAAGGCAATGATGACTACGCTCCCACCTATTGCTTCATGGCAAAGGGTGCCAAGGTACTCAAATATACCTCCTCTGAATCAAGTTCGAATGAATCTGATGAAAACATCAAGCCCAGCTACTCTAAACTTGCTAAGATTGCTGTGAAACAACAAAAGGCTTTATAAAAGGTTCAAAACATGCTAGACAAAAGTGATGATATGTTGGGTGAAGAAATGGATCACACTAAAACCTTGACTAAATATCTTCAGAGACTTCAGTCTAGGTTTGACAACCTTCAGGGTCATCATAAAACTCTCTTATCTGATCATGAGAAGCTTTCTTATGAATTTCTTCAAAGAAAGCAAGATCTTGAAAAGCTAAGAGTGAGTTATGAAGATCTTCAGAAGGAGCGCGATTCATTACTTGCTCAACAAATCAGCGCTTCTGAGGAAGAATTTGTTCCTCCATGTTTGAAGTGCATTGAACGAGATTCTGCTAATTCTTCACCTGAATGTTCAAATGCTTCTAATGCTACAAATTCTTCAATTGTCTCTGCTATCACTAATACCTCATCTAAGCACATTGCTAGTATCACTGATGATGCAGGGTTGAAGGAATTGTACATGACATGCATGTACAAAAGCCTCAAGGGGCATCAGACTTTTTGTGATGTGCTTAAAATGCAGATCCTCAACAGGAACCCTAGGAAAGAGGGTATATCCTTTGAGAGGAAACTCAATGCTGATTGAACATATTGGAAGCCTAAGTAGTACCCCAAAACCTCATGGGTTGCTGCAAAGGGACCTCTAGTTGATCCATCTAATCTATCTGGCTTTACATGTGAATCTCCTCATTCTGTTGATGAGTCATTTGACTCCAACTATAAACTGTTCAAAAATTAGAATGGTGAAGTATTTGCTAGATATGTTGGCACTAACTGCAGGAATTGTTCCCCTATGAAGAAAATCTGGGTTCCCAAAAGGTACCTTGAAAATCTTCAGGTGAATGTCATCATGACACCACCAGTGAAGAATAGGAACCCCAGATCAAATTCTTCATATGGACCAAATTCTTCATATGGATCCAAGTCCTCATACGGACCAAATTCCACACGAGGATCAAATTCCTCAAAAGGATCCAAGTCCTCATATGCACATCATCGTGCTAACCCCTTCAGATGTGGGTGGTGAAGAAAAGGAACAAATTTCTTCTGCAGGGTCAGGTCTCCAGACGTGCTTAAAACGTCTGAAGAATTTGCTGGAGACCTGAGATTGCCTGAAAGGACGCAGCCTAATCATGAATAAATGAAATTTCATTTCTCACGTCCTCATATTGCTTTATCTGTTCTATTACTTGATCTGATGAAATTGATGTCATATTCTTCACTGATGAAGTATATGAGTTCGTAAGTTGCACTAATTCATCTGCAGGATGATCAACCCAAAGCCAATGAGTGGGTCCTCGATAGTGGATGTACAAATCACATGACTGGTGACAAGAATCTATTGATAGATGTTCCCTTATCTCCATCACACCTGAAGCATATCATCTTCGCTGACAAAGGCAAAAGTCAGGTATTGGGTCTAGATAAGGTTGCGATCTCAAAGGATCGACACATGGTCAAAGTCATGCTTGTCGAGTCCTTAGGATACAACCTCATGTCTATCTTAATGCTATGTGATCCTGATATGGTTGTTGTCTTTGGCAAGTATCGTTGTGTTGCGATCATGGAAGCTGACAATTCCAAAGTCTTCGAAGGCTTTGGAGATGAGACTTGTATATTGTTGATTTCTCTACAGGACCACAACCAGCCGTATGCCTACTTGCAAAAGCTTCAGAAGGCTGGTTATGGGATCGACGACTTGGTCATGCAGGCATGAGGAATTTGCACATGCTTGCGAAGAAGAAGCATGTCATTGGCATCGAGAATGTCAAATTCCTCAAGGATCACTTGTGCGAAGCCTGTGAAGCTGGAAAGATGACCAAGGCCAAGCATCCAGCGAAGACAATCATGACTACCACTCGACCATTTGAATTGCTTCATATGGATCTCTTTGGTCCTAATCATTATTTTGCAGTTTCAAATGATGCATCTCTATATGGCTTTGTAATTGTTGATGATTACTCTCGTTACACATGGGTACATATTGTCACTTACAAACATGAAGTGCAGGAAGTCTTCAAACGTTTTTCCTCGAGGGCTTCAACCAACTTTGGTGTGAAGATCAAGCACATCAAAAGTGACAATGGAACTGAGTTCAAGAATTATGGTCTTGATGACTATCTTGATGAACTCGGTATCACTCATGAGTTATCTGCTCCTTATACTCCTCAGCAAAATGGCGTCGTGGAGCGCAAGAACATGACTCTTGCTGAGATGGCTCGCACTATGCTTGATGAATACAAGACGCCTTGGAGTTTCTGGATTGATGCAATTGATACTGCGTGCCACATCATCAACAGGGTATATCTTCACAAATTCTTCAAGAAGACTGCTTATGAACTCCTCACTGACAAGAAACCCAATGTGAGTTATTTCAAAGTCTTCAGTGCTAAATGTTGGATTAGAGATCCTCATCACAACTCTAAATTTGCACCGAAAGCACATGAAGGTTTTATGCTTGGTTACGGAAAGGACTCGCACACCTACAAAGTCTTCAACAACGTTCTTTACAAAGTTGTTGAAATTGTAGATGTGCGGTTTGATGAAATTAATGGCTCGCAAAGAGAGCACCTACCTTCTGTGATAGATGAACCAGCACCTGAGGAAACCATCAAGTTCAAGGCTACTGAGGATGTCATTCCGACCAAAGAATCTGCTGAAGAATTCATTCCAGAACATGAAGAACGTCGAGCTAATGCACCTGAAGAAAATTCTGCTGAAGAAAATGGTGCTGAAGAAAATGCTGATCAAATTCCTCAACGACAACCAGCTCATCCTCGCGTGGCAATTGAAGTGCAAATTGAGAAAATCATCGATGACATTGAAGCACCAGGTCCTCTCACACACTCAAGAGCCTCACATTTATTTAACTTTTGTGGAGCATTTCTAGAGCCTGAGTGGATTCAAGCTATGCAAGAAGAATTACATCAGTTCAAGCTCAACAACGTCTGGGAACTGGTCAAACGTCCAGATCCTCGCAAGCATAATATCATTGGCACAAAGTGGATCTATCGCAACAAGCAAGATGAAAATGGCCTTGTGGTGAGGAATAAGGCACAACTTGTAGCTCAAGGCTACACATAGGTTGAAGGAATTGATTTCGATGAAACTTTTTCACCTGTTCCTAGACTTGAGGCTATTCGCATATTACTTGCTTATGCTAACCATTATGACATCATCTTATATCAAATGGATGTGAGAAGTGCATTCCTCAATGGTAAGCTTGAGGAAGAAGTATATGTTGCTCAACCCCCATGTTTTGAAGATCCAAAGCATCCTGACAAAGTCTTCGGACTCAATAAGGCCCTCTATGGCCTCAAGTAGGCCCCTCGGGCGTGGTATGATACTTTGAAGGGATTCCTCATGAAGAAAGGCTTCAAACCCAGTTCACTTGACCCTAGTCTTTTCACTAAATCTTATGATGGTGAACTATTTGTGTGCCAAATATATGTTGATGATATTATGTTTGGCTGTACTGACCAATGTTACAGTGATGAATTTGCCTATATGATGAGTGAAGAATATCAAATATCTATGATGGGAGAATTGAAATTCTTTTTAGGTCTTCAAATTCGTGAACAGTGCAATGGCATATTCATATCTCAGGAGAAATACCTCAAGGATGTATTGAGGAAATTCGGCATGCAAGATTGCAAATGTGTCAAAATCCCTATGCCCACAAATGGCCATCTATGCACTGATGAAAATGGTATTGACTTCGATCAAAAGGTATATTTCTCCATGATTGGTTCTTTATTGTACTTATGTGCATCTAGGCCAGATATTATGCTTAGTGTTTGCATGTGTGCCCGATTTCAAGCTACACCAAAAGAATCACACCATAAGGCTGTGAAGCATATTCTTCGATATCTAGCTCACACACCAACACTTGGATTATGGTACCCCAAGGGCTCGATTTTGATCTCATTGGATATTCTAACTCTGACTATGTTGGAGATCGTGTGGACCGCAAGTCAACATCTGGCACATGCCATTTCCTCGGATGATCTTTGGTCTGTTGGTCCTCGAAGAAGTAGAACTACATATCACTGTCTACTGCTGAAGCTGAGTACATTACTGCTGGTTCTTGTTGTGTGTCGGATGTGGGGTTCCGGCAAACCCTTAAGGTTCAAACACTGGGGTGCGCGCGAAGTCTTTCCCTCCTACCGATCTACGCCCTAGCTCGCTAAGATCTCGTGGACGAACTCGATGAACTCGCAAATACGTAAAGACACGAGGTTTATCTTGGTTAGACTGCCGTTGTGGTGTAATACCGTACTCCAGTGTGGTGGTGGTGGATTGCCCCTTGGGCTGATGATGAACAGTACAAGGGAAGAATAACCTCCTGAGGTTGAGGTGTTCTTGTGGCTAGGCTCTTGATCGGGTTGGATCAAGCTAAGATGAGATGCCTCTACTATGGTGGCTAGCTCTACTTATATAGGCCCTGGTCCTCTTCCCAAATATCGAGCGGGAAGGGAGCCAACAACTGCAGGCAATTTTGAAGGGGGACAGCTAGTACAAGCTATCCTGACAAAAGCGGTCTTCGCCTATGAAAAGCTCTGGGGTGACGCCGTCTTGGGCTCCACGATGACCTCCGCCTTGCCGTCCTCCCAGTCTTGGTCTCGTTGCACCAATATAGCAACCTTTGCCTGATGCCTCGGTACTATTCGCCTGCGCTGGCCTCCTTAGCACCAAAGAGGAAATAATGACGTTGCGCTTGCTGGCGCCCGCCTAGTGCCGTTCGTCATGGCTCACGTCACGAGAGCCTCGTGAGGTTTACCCCGCCTTGATATCTCCGCTCCTCATGAGCCTGCCTGGCTCGGCCACTCTAGAGGAGGTCTTGCGTCGTCCGCCTCGCGAGGGTCTTGGATGCCTTGTTGATGAAGATGGGCCGTGACGGCTCTTTGGCTTACCAGTGGCTGCGAGCAAGTCTGGGGACCCCGTTCCCGAGCGCCGACAAGAGCCCTGGGCCCAAGGTGCGCTTGGGCTTGGATTCATGGTGAAGCCAAGGGTCAAGTTCGGAGCACCGCGGGCCCCAAAAGCCTACGGCCTTGATTGACGCGTGGCGGTTGATTGGACGTGGGCGTCTCCACTCCCCCATGCTGCCTCGGCAACTGCTTGCCCTGACAAAAGGTTGGCGCAGGCAGCACTTGCCTTCATTGCTTCTTCCTTGCCTCGCTCCAGATCCCCTTCTCGCTCTTCGCCGCCGCTATCTCCAGATCTGCTCCATCCCTGCTCTGCATCTGCCGCCCATGGCGCCATGCAAGGTGAAGACGTCATCAGCACCGGCTTGGTATGAGCCCGCTCTTGAAGCGCCCACCATCACGGAGAAGAGCCTCGCCTCCGTACGCCTGCTGACGGCCGGAGAGGGCAATAAGTGGGGGAAGACGGACCTCCGGCTTGCGTCCAACGAGTCAGAGCATGAGGGGAGCACCTTCTTCCCCTTCTTCTCGAGCAACGTAGCCGTCGGGTTGGTTCCTCCCTTCTCTGATTTCTTTTATGAAGTCCTCGACCACTACGGGCTGCAGGCGTTGCATCTCCATCCCAACTATGTCCTCCTCCTGTCCATCTTTGCCTACTGTGAGGCGTACCTGGGCGTTATGCCGTCCGTGGCGCCCCTGCGCCATTTCTTCTTCCTCCGCGTCAGCGGCGAGCACACCTCCTGGTGCGCTAATTTCGTCGCATGCGGCAAGGACAACTCGATCTCGAGCACCGGGAAGAGGGCCAACAACATCCGATCCAAATGGGTCATGATGGATGCCCAGCGTGCCGACCCGCGTCTGGCGTTGCCAACAGCGGTGCCCCCTCCCAATGGGGGTGGCCCAAGGCGGAGCTCGTCGATGAGCGGGCATCGTTGGTGTTGGGGCAGACGATGACCGACTTGAAGCCAGGCAACGCGAGGGCGGCCAAGGTAATGGGGGTTATGCTCCTGAGGGAGTTCTTGATGCTGCGGGTTGCCCCCCTCCAGGCGCGCGCGCCCCCTCTGGGAGCTTGAAGAAGAGGAGAACAAGACCCGGCTGAGGCCAGGGGACCTGCTTGGCGATGAATTGGACGTCGTCCTGCGCCTCATAGTTCGGTACAACCAGGAGTACCCGCCTAGCGCCTTTTTTCCCCTGTTCCAACGCAGGGACCGGGAGGAATTCGTCGCCTCCAGGCCGACTTCCTCCCTGACCAAGGCCGAGATTCTCAGTGCCCTTCCTGATGACGCCGAGGCCGGCGCCTACCAGGGGGAGAGGAGCAACCCCTCATCCCAACGAAGGGAAGGTCGTCGCTGGTGGCCCGTGGTGCCGCCTCCACCCCGACACCTCCTGGGCTAGATCCGGTTCTGCCTCCACACCGCTTGGCACCACTGGAGCCCGAACGCCTGCTTCTCAGGTCCCGGAGCTGTCAGGCTTCAAGCTTCCCAAGCGGAAGTTTGTTGCAGTGGATCACTAAGTGTCTTAAGCTTCGCCTTGGCCTTGTTTGCACTCGTCGTTTCCTGACGCTCGCCCTTGGTCGATCAGGCCGACATCTTCAGCGAAGAAGAAGAAGGAAGACACAGTGGCCGTGCCTACTCCCGCAGAGAAAGGAGGCAGCAGCGCCCAAGTCTCCCCAGCCGGTCGTCCTCGCGAGGCCAACAGGAGCGTCGCCAAGGGGGGGTCAGCCCCCATGGCCCCGCTGGCTCCGGAGGTGTCGGTACTCGGCGCGGCTGATGAGGTCCCTGCTGCTCCGGAACCCGCGATCCCTCAGGTCCTGGTGATGATGTCGCCTCCTCCTACTGCTGCACCTCCACTCCCTGGTTCTTCTGCTCCTGCTGCTGTCTTGGAGCGTGCCCTTTCAGAGATGACCCAGCTGCAGGTGGATCTCCTGAGGGCGGACCCGCGCCTGGTGTCCGGGCGTCTTGAGTTGGCCTCTGGCTGGCTTCACTCTGACCTGGTGGTTCACGCGGTGCTGGCCCAGGCTACTGCGGCTTCCGAGAAGGAGAAGCAAGGAGCCGCCAGCGCTGCAGCCAATCATGAGGCGACGCTGGAAGACGCCAAGGCCGCTCGTGACTGCTGCCAAGTGCTGGAGAGCGAGTTGCAGAGCCTGCGCGACAAGCACGCCGAAGAGGTACGCTCCCGCCAAGCGAAGGAGGTGGAGATGAAGGCCCGGGAGGAAGCCGTCTAGAACCGTGATGCTGAGCTGACGGAGCTGGGGAAGAAGCAGGCTGCCGAGCGCAACCGGTTGGAAGAGTTGGAGCGGAAGATGGGGACGAGGGAGGCCGATCTTGATGCCAAGGCGCGAGTCCTAGCCGAAGACCGCGTGGCCTTCGTCGATCTCGAGAAGAGATCTTGCAAGGCGTTGAAGACGCTCTAGGAGCACGGCCTGGAGAAGTGGCTGGACACCGATGAGGACGGCCCCGCCCAGCTGCTTCCTCTCGTGGTGAAGGCGCTTGAGGAGGTCATTGATGGCCTCGGTCCCATGCCGGAGGCAGAAGCTCGCATCCTGTCTTCAGCCGCATTGACTTGAGTCTTCAGCCATCTACACCTCCGCGACTCCAATGCTCGCCTTGACGAGCTGCTGGAGCCTGTGGCTGAAGATCATTGCGACGCGGCCGCCGCAGCTATACAAGGTCAAGTGGAGGCCTTGCTGGGGCGGTTCCGCGGCTTTGTCTCCGACCCTCTGTCTGGCGACGCCGCGGATCCTGCGGCTGGTGGTGAAGGTGAGAACATCGCTGCCCATGGGGGAGCACCTTCCGCAGGCGATGGCGATATCCAGGGGTGACCTGCGGCTATTCTTCCCATTTCGTTCCTGCAACATGTATCAGGCCTCGTGGAGGCGTTTAGACTTTTCATTTGGTATTGTGAGAACAATATGCTTGTAATATTTGCTTCGAGATTTTGCAATTTCCTTCCTATTTCTTTGTGTTCTGCGTCGGTAGAGCCCGACCCCACGCATACCTCAACCGCCATTGGGCCGACCGAAGACCAGGGCGGATCAAGGAGTGAGGGGCTATGTGACCAGTTAGGCTCCTGAGTCGCGATGCTCAGGAGTCCCCCTTGACACGCAAACAACATATAGGCAGGGTTCGTGAGGATAGATTAATGTTCTACGTCGGCAGAGCCCGGCCCCGCGCGTACCTCAACTGCCATTGGGCCGACCGAAGACCAGGACGGACCAAGGAGTGAGGGGCTACATGACCAGTTAGGCTTCTGAGTCACGATGCTCAGGAGTCCCCCTTGACGTGCAAACAATTTCCATACCTGCCCTCGTCGAGGCCTCGGGAGGGGCGCGTGATGCCCAGGTCCGAGGGACCTGGTTGGGTGGCGTGCACTTGGGCGTGACCCGAGCACAGTCCCCGTGCCCAGCCCCCATGCGTGGCTCTCCCAGGGAGGCGCTATGCGGTAAGGCGGCGCCGAGCCTGGGCTCCCCGAGGTTGGCACGACCGTGCGGGGTCGCCTCGCTTGTTTATCACCAGCGCGGTGCATAGTGCTTCCGCTTGTGCACGGGCATAGCCGCTCCTCGAAAGTGTCGACAGCCAGCGCGGAACATGGTGCTTACACTTGGGCGTGGGATGGGGGCCCCCTCCAGGAGGAGCCCCCAGGGCGTGTACAGCCCCGCCCTGATACGTGGCTTGCATGGCAGGGCTGTGAGGTGTATCTGGGCACTCGTGAGCCAGCGCGGGACTCACGAGGCCCTACCTCAAGGCGGGTTGCGCCTGGTCTTTAGCCTTGGTGACTGTATGTTCCTGCAAGGCGGTTAGATGCAAGCACTCTACGTCCTCAGGTCCCGGCCCTTGAACGAGCTCAGCCGCCACTGGTATGCCAGGTCGCGATGCCGTGGTCAAGGCCAGGGGGTGAGGGCTGGAGAGCCAGTAAGAGCTCCTGAGTCGCGATGCTCAGGAGCCCCCCTTTTTACGTGCAAGCGAATTGCATAGGATGAACAGACCCGTGGCGGGCGGCAATCGAGTGGGCGATATCCATTGGCAGGTTAAGGTCAAGTGGAGAGCAGATCAACTTGGATAAATGCAGGAAGATACATGCCACTGGGTCCGGCCCGAGCGGCTTGGGGATGATGCAGCCCGAGGGGCGCCCCCAGCAAGGTAAGCTAAAGACATAAGCAAAAGGGATACATGCCACAGGGACGGACCCATGTGGCCTGGGAATAATGCAGCTCGTGGGGCGCTCCCAGCTTGAACAAGCTCGGAAGATGTCACCTGGTTCTGTAGACGAAGTAGAGTTGGTGCAGCTGAAGGCATGCGTTGAAGAAGCGACTCCTCATGAGCCACCGGGACCCTGAGCCTCGGGAGGCTCTGGGGGCTCGGGAGGTTCCCTGAAGACCATCTCCATCTCCTCCAGGACGGCGTGGTACCTGGCCTCCTGAGCAGCCAGGAAACGCCGCATGTTGCGTTGATAGGCCGACGCCACGCTCGGCAAGCCGAAGAGCATGCGAACGTCGCTGTGTGGTGGGCCCTCGTAGCGGCCCACACGCGATGGCCAGAAGCGCTCCTAAGATGCGGCCCTGTTGAGCCCGGGGACGTCGATGCAGACACGCAGCCCAGCATCCTCGCCAGGACGCGGAGCTTCGCCTCGTGAGCGGTTGTCGCCGCGCATGGCCCTTGCATCTTGCAGTCCCTGGGTAGTCTTGGTGATGAACTCCTGAGTGGTGGGCACTCCTTGCCCTATGCTCTCCTGAGGGACGCGTGCCGCGAAGCACGCCTCCAAGTGTTGCCCAAGTGCCTCCCTCATGAGGTTGGCAAGGTCTGAGGCCTCCCGTGAAGAGAGCCCCGAGCCCCGCCTCGAGGAGGGCGCCGGGCACACTTTCCTATGCGATGGAGGGAGGCGCCCTGGAGCAAAGCGCCGATCCCGACGAGGCTCTCGCCGACGCCGTCCTCCTGAGGTCCTGCACGGCGCGGCTGCTTCTTCTTGGGGATAGCCTCCGAAGGGCCTTCATTTCTGTTGTCGGGGTCATCGATTGCTGCGGCTTGAAAGACACGCTCGAGGGAGCACACCGCATCTCTCTCTTCACACGGGACCGTGATGATTCCTCCGCTTCCTGGCATCTTGAGAACGTTGTAGCCATGATGAGTGATTGCCATGAACTTGGCCAGGGCTGGATACCCGAGGATGGCATTGTACGGCAGGCGGATGTGCGCGACGTCGACGTCGATGAGCTCGGTGCGGTAGTTCTTGCACTCCCCGAAGGTGACAAGCGGGCGGACCTGCCCTATCGGTGTGGTAGAACCGTCGGTCACTCCTGAGAAAGGCTTGGTGGGCTGGAGCTGCTCGTATGGCACTTGGAGGTTGTCGAACGTGTCGACGGACAAGACGTTGAGCCCTGCGCCACCGTTGATGAGAGTCTTGGTGACCTGCACATTGCTGATGACTGGGGAGCACAGCATAGGGAGGGCACCAGCGGTGGCTGCGCACTTGAGCTGATCTGCCGAGTTGAAAGTGATGGCACATTGGGACCACTTGAGCGGGAGCGTGGCTCGAGCTTGGGGAGCACTGCGTTCACCTCGCGAGCGAACTGTTTGAAGATGCGCTAAGAGGCTAGGGCCTGGGCGCCGCCTAGGATGCAGGCGATCACACGCGGCTCCTGGAAGCCCCCAGCCCCCTCGTCCTGGTGGTGGTCGTCGTTCCTTCTTGGTGGCGGCAGCGGGGGAAGACCAGTGTTGCCCTGGGGTCGATCCTCACGAGGCGGGTCCCTCCAGGCGGCCTCGCGAGGTTGGTCTCGCCGGCCGTCCTCACGAGGCCGGTCGCGCCACTCTGGCGCGGGCCACGGTCGCCCCTGTCCGCCTCCACGTCCTCCTCCATGTCCGTAGCCCCGGTCGTTGCGCCGGGCGTCGACCAAAGCGTCCTTCTCAGATGGCTCGAGCTCTTGACGGTTGGTGTTGTGGGTGTTCAGTTGTGGAAGGTGCGTAACGATCGTCTGCTCTTGGATGACTCAAGCTGATCTCTTCCCGCTTGGTGTCGGGGCTCCGCTGTGAGCACAGCCGCCTCCTTGCGCTTCACGCCCTTGGCCTTGGCCTTCTTCTCCGCCTCCTGCACTGGCAGCTCAAGGAGAGAAAGGCGCCTCCTCGCCTCTTGCGCACTTGGTCGCCAAAGTTGAACAGCTCCTGAGATGTGCAGAGCTCCTCGTGGATGGCGAGCTCTTCCTTCATCTTGACATCACGAACGCCGTCGGAAAATGCAGAGATGATGGCCTCGTCCGTGACCTTGGGGATCTTGAGGCGGGTGTTGTTGAAGCGTTGGATGTACTTCTAGTGAGTCTCTCCTGGTTGTTGCTTGATGCGGCGCAGATCACCCGCGACCGATGGGCGGTCGCGAGTGCCCTGGAAGTTGGCGATGAAGCGGTCGCGCATCTCGTCCCAGGAGGAGATCGAGCCGTCTTTGCAGGTTCAGGAGCCAGAGCGAAGCTCCATCCTTGAGAGCCATGGGAAACCAGTTCGCCATGACTTTTTCGTCGCCGTTGGCCGCTTCGATGCTCAGCTCATAGAGCTGAAGGAACTCCACGGGGTCGGCGGTGCCGTCGTAGCGAGGAGGCAGATCCGGCTTAAACTTGCATGGCCAGGCGACACTATGCAGCTCGGGGGTGAAGGCGCGGCAGCCAGCCGTGGTTACCGGGGCCCGCTTTGGAGGTGGAGCTTGGTCTTGACGAGGTCCGTGCTGCGCCGCTGCAGGCTGCGCGCGGTCATGACGAGGTGGCACGGGGAGCGCAGGTGCAGCTTCTCGCGGCCGCGGGATTTCTTGGCAGCTTCTCTCTTCACGCGCGGGCGCCGGGCGCGGCGGATCACGCCGTGGAGCCGCACGCCTTGGTGCCAAGGTGCCGTCTTGGGGCTGAGGTGGTTGAGGCACTCCGTGGGCCCCGTCGCCCGTGCCTCGTTGAGGGGGAGGCAGAGAGTGGGACGGTGCCGGAGAGCCCCCTGCGGCGCGGACGAGCTCAGCGACGCAGTCGAGCGACTCCTTGTAGAGGTCGTCGACGGGGCGGTAGCGCAGGAGCTCGTTTGCCGCAATGAGCGCGGCCCGTGCCTCCATGGGAGCGCGGTGCGCGTGAGACGAAGAACCGGCAGGGGTCAGTGATGGAGTAGCGGTGCGGCCGTCCTGCCGCATCGAAGGATGCAGCGAGGACGCCTGCTGCTCATTCCCCGCCGGGCCGGTGGCAGCGTTGGCGGCGGGAGAGGGAGAACGACGAAGTGGCCGGCCAATGGGAGCCGTCTGAGCGACGCGGGCGGTGAGGGCAGCCCGACGCTCAGGTCGAGCACGACGAGCGTCCGCCATGGAGACGTCGGAGCGATGGAGTGATGAACTGATGGAAGGGAAGCTACGGCGCACCCCTACCTGGCGCGCCAAATGTCAGATGTGGGGTTCCGGAAAACCCTTAAGGTTCAAACACTGGGGTGCGCGCGAAGTCTTTCCCTCCTACCGATCTACGCCCTAGCTCGGTAAGATCTCACGGACGAACTCGACGAACTCGCAACACAGAAAGACACGAGGTTTATACTGATTCGGGCCACCGTTGTGGTGTAATACCCTACTCCAGTGTGGTGGTGGTGGATTGCCCCTTGGGCTGACGATGAACAGTACAAGGGAAGAACAGCCTCCTGAGGTTGAGGTGTTCTTGTGGCTAGGCTCTCGATCGGGTTGGATCAAGCTAAGATGAGATGCCCCTACTATGGTGGCTAGCTCTACTTATATAGGCCATGGTCCTCTTCCCAAATATCGAGCGGGAAGGGAGCCAACAACGGCGGGCAAATTTGAAGGGGGACAGCTAGTACAAGCTATCCTGACAAAAGAGGTCTTCGCCTGCGAAAAGCTCTGGGGTGACGCCGTCTTGGGCTCCACGATGACCTCCGCCTTGCCGTCCTCCCGGTCTTGGTCTCGTTGCACCAATATAGCAACCTTTGCCTGATGCGTCGGTACTCTTTTCGCTGACCGCCTCCTTAGCACCAAAGAGGAAATAAGGGCCATGCAGCGCTAAGCTCGCCTTTGGTGCCGTTCGTCATGGCTCACGTCACGAGAGTCTCATGAGGTTTGCCCCGCCTTGATATCTCCGCTCCTCGTGAGCCTGCCGGCTAGGCCACTCCAGAGGAGGCCTTGCGTCGTTCGCCTCACGAGGCTTGGACCCTCGCGAGGGTCTTGGATGCCTTGTTGATGAAGATGGGCCGTATGGCCTACTGGCTTAGCCACGCTGTGGGCCGCAGCCAGCCAAGTCTGGGGACCCCGTTCCCAGAACACCGACACTGTGCTGAATTTCTATGGATGAAGCAAACTCTCAAGGACTACATCGTTGTAGGATCTTGAGAAGAGGTGTCTAGAGGGGGGGGGGATTAGACACTAAGTACCAAAGTTGCAGTTTTTAACCTTATTAAAGTTTAAGTGGAGTTTAGGCACAAGTTTAACTTTTTCAAAACATAACAAGCAAGCATGCAAAGAGTATATGAGCAGCGGAAAGTAAAGCATGCAACTTGCAAGAAAGTAAAGGGAAGGGTTTGGAGGATTCAAACGCAATTGGAGACACGGATGTTTTTGTCGTGGTTCCGATAGGTGGTGCTATCGTACATCCACGTTGATGGAGACTTCAACCCACGAAGGGTAACAGTTCTTGCGAGTCCACAGAGGGCTCCACCCACGAAGGGTCCACGAAGAAGCAACCTTGTCTATCCCACCATGGTCGCCGCCCACGAAGGACTTGCCTCACTAGCGGTAGATCTTCACGAAGTAGGCGATCTCCTTGCCCTTACAAACTCCTTGGTTCAACTCCACAATCTTGTCTGAGGCTCCCAAGTGACACCTAGCCAATCTAGGAGACACCACTCTCCAAGAAGTAACAAATGGTGCGTTGATGATGAACTCCTTGCTCTTGTGCTTCAAATGATAGTCTCCCCAACACTCAACTCTCTCTCATAGGATTTGGATCTGGTGGAAAGAGGGTTTGAGTGGAAAGCAACTTGGGGAAGGCTAGAGATCAAGATTCATATGGTAGGAATGGAATATCTTGGCCTCAACACATGAGTAGGTAGTTCTCTCTCGAAATGATAAGTTGGAAGTGTAGGTTTAGTCGATGGCTCTCTCCACGAATGAAGAGGAGGTGGAGGGGTATATATAGCCTCCACACAAAATCTAACCGTTACACACAATTTGCCAAACTCGGTGGGACCGAATTGAGAAACTCGGTCGGACCGTTAGGATTTTCGGTGGGACCGAAATGCAACTCGTAAGGACCGATATGGTTAGGGTTAGGGCATAACGTAATCTCGGTGAGACCGATTACTCAAACTCGGTGAGACCGATTTTGGTAATTAGCTAACCAGAGAGTTGGTCAGGCAAACTCGGTTGGACCGATTACTCAAACTCGGTGGGACCAATTTTGGTAATGAGTCAACCAGAAAGTTTGCATTGTAATCTCGGTAGTACCGATTGCTCAAACTCGGCGAGACCGATTTTGACAATGGACATACACATAGAGATTACAATCCCATCTCAGTGAGACCGAGATCCCTATCGGTGAGACTGATTTCCCTAGGGTTTGTGGCAGTGGCTAAGACATCCAAACTCGGTGGCGCCGGATAGGAAGAATCAGTGGGGCCGAGTTTGACTTTAGGTTTTAGGACATATGTGTGGAAGTGGGAAAGTAGTTGAGGGTATTTGGAGCATATCACTAAGCACTTGAAGCAAGAGGCTCATTAAGCAACACCTCATCCCTCCATGATAGTATTGGCTTTTCCTATAGACTCAATGTGATCTTGGATCACTAAAATGTAAAATGAAGAGTCTTGAGCTTTTGAGCTTGAGCCAATCCTTTGTCCTTAGCATCTTGAAGGAGTTCCCACATCCTTTAGTCCATTCCACTCCATTGTTGAACTTATCTAAAACATACTAGATAAAAGTGTTAGTCCAACAAGAGATATGTTGACATTAATTACCAAAACCACCTAGGGAGCACTTGTGCTTTCAAGCGTCAACGTGAAGAATGTGCCTCTCTACTGTGACAATGAGAGCGCCATCAAGATTGCTCATAACCCAGTTCAGCACTCGAAGACAAAGCACATTCAGATTCGTCATCATTTTCTTCGCGATCATGTGTTGAAGGGCGACATTTCTATTGAGCATGTGAAGACTGAAGAACAACTAGCCGATATCTTCACAAAGCCCTTGGATGAGAAGATATTTAGCAAGTTGCGATGTGAGCTACATATCTTAGAATCTTCTAATGTTCTTTGAAAAGGACACACATCCTAACACTTATGCAAAATTGATGACTTAGATGCGCAACACATGAAGAAACATTTTTCTTCAATCAATGAAGACTAACACTCTAAGTGTGAAGAAATTAACGAAGAATTTGATTCTCAGAGCCCTACGACAATTGTACGCGTTGTCTGAAATCATCATTCTTATACGGTGGGTCACGTCACCAACAAAAGTTGAAAATCTTCAATTTGAGTTTTTCCTCATTTTTTTTGAAATTCCTCAGTTGTTCAATTTTCTTCAACTTTGCATTGTCTTCACCATTTCCGTCGTTTTTCTTCATTGGCTATATATGTATATATGAGTTTATGTCCTCTACAGCATTCACTTATTGTTATTTCTTCAAGTTTCTTTTTCCGCTAAGTGAATGTGATCGGACCCTTCCCCCTCTATGCTAAACTCAACCCAATCTATTCACAAATTCTTCATGCGCGTTCTATTTGAAACTCGTTCAAAATCTTCACTGTGTCCTTGTTAGCTGAAGAATTTGCGAACGGAACTTTAAAACTTATCTTATCTGATTTTTTGGCGTTTGCCGCTCAAACCATCCGCATTCCACGAAATACTTATCTATTCACCCACGATCTCACACGATCACCACCTCTCAGTACGTGGGTGACACATGTCAAGCGAATGAGAAGGGTCAGGGGCACGTTGTAGCGACCCGACCCGAATGGATCAAGTCTCTGTGCTCAGGTGTCATCCCTGGATCAATAATGCTGACACCACACAGTACTTCGAAGGATTTATAGCAGAGTAGCAATTACACACTTATTACAGCGTTGTCCAAAAGAGGACTTATTACAATAAATGTGGCTTAAGGCCATCGAATAACGATAACAATGAAGACTTGGAAGATAAGTGAGTCCATCAACTCCATCGGCATCACCGAGTATAGAACCACGACCTAAAACACCTTACTGTCAGTCCTAAAACTCGCAACATGAAAGTTGCAGCCCGAAACGGGTCAAGACATGGAATATGCCGCAATGTAACACATAGAGAGAAATGAAGGATTAAGCCTATACTACATGCATATATGGCTGGTGGAAAAGCTCTACGGTTACAGCTTTGCATAAAGCTAGTTTTTCCCTCATCGCAAAGGAATAAATTTGTTTAACTATCATGGTGGTTGTTAAACATTGAGAATGGTTGACAAAGATCCTCAATCCCAATTAAAAGTACTCATTAATACCCAATAATATTAATTAGAGTAACATGTTGAGATTCACATGATATTCAAGTACTAGATACTCAAGATGTCCATAACCGGGGACACGGCTAATCATGATTAGTTTATACACTCTGCCGAGGTTTGCGCACTTCTCCCCACAAGACTCGATCGCCTCCGTTTGGTTCTCGCACTGCATGGTGTTTGAGAGACGGATGACCGAGACATAGTCTTTCAGAAGTACTAGCACCTTAGATGTGGGTAGACCGTACCAACCTACATCCCCTACATCAGCTAGCCTACCCGTAAGAGTTCGCACAACTTATTCAACTATGCCAGAGCCCATAATGGCTTGTGGCTGCACACGGAAGTTTCTAGTTTGAAAATCTTATGATCCCTTTGAGCCGTGGTGGCGGTCCAAGAAAACAGGCAAGTCCTGATAGAAACCAGGTGCCTCAATCCACCCGGATGTGTGTTTAAGTTGCCACCTTAGATAAACCATTAATTAACAATCTCACATCTGTCATGGATATTCACTCACCCAATCCACGTCATCTTGGCATAGCATGGCATAATAAGCAAACGAGAAGTAACTCCCAAAGGTTCATAAGTAAAAGCAGTAATAGGTTCGACCTCATCCACTTCCCAGCCCACAATTTAATTAGATCCTAATCATGCAAGTGTTTGAGGATTGATCTAATGCATAAAAACTGGGTAGTAGAAAAGATATGATCAAGTGTTACTTGCCTTGCTGATGATCCGCGAAACCTAGAGATTCGAAATAACAAGCGGCGCACTCCGGGTGATCTATCGCAGACAAACAACAAGGATACAATAAGTACTCATCTAATGCACAGGGAAATCTCGGATAAAAGATCTAACCAGAAAGTTCAACTTAAGAACCCTGGTTGCAAAAAGAATCGAATCAAATAAAGCAACGAAAGTCAAATGTCGAAAAGAAAAGCGACTCGGTTCTAGCAATTTGAAACTAGGTCAAATTTTACAGTAGCAAAACTTTGTTTAAGTGGATTAGTCGGAACGGCGGTTTCAAACGAAACTCCAGCGCTTGAATCACCTGATTCCGATAAACGAGCGAGAAGATAAACCGATTCGAAGATTGGATCTGAAATCGAAATCGGAAAAATAACGGATTAAATCCGATTTAAAAGAAAAACGACGAACGGTTAAACGAATGGACATTCGTTATCAGAAACTAACCGGCGAACGCGTTCGCTAAAACGAATGGATCGGTGAACGTTCACTAATTAACTAAACCGAAAAAAAATAAACTGATCTAGGGTTTTTAAAAAAACCGAACAACGAAAGAAAACCGGACGGTTTTTTTAAATAAAACCGGACCGGGGGGGGTGTGGCGCGGCGGTTACCTCCGGCGAGGTCGCCGGCGGGGCACCGGGCTCCGGCGGGGTCGGCTTGGGGCGGCGGGGCGACGGGGGGGCACCGCGGGCACCGGGCGGCGGCGGGCGACGGGCACCGGGCGGCGGCGGGCTGGGTTGGTTGGCGGCGGCGCTGGTGCGGAGGAGAGAGGGGGCAGCTTATAAGGAGGGAGGGGTTGCTTGGGAGGGGGCAACAGCGGCGGGCGTGGCCGAGCCGGACTCGGGCGGCGGCGGCGGCGGGACTCCTCCCAAGGGAGCGCGTGAGGGAGGGGGCGGTGGCCGTCGGGCCGGGCCGGGCCCTTGCCCAAAGGGGCGCTGGGGGTTTTTTAAACCGAAAACGAATTAAAATAAATCTAAACGAACCCCAAATTTAATAAAATAAATTTTTCCCGACTCCTAAAAATGAGTCGAACAAAATGAACTTTAATACGGGGCCAAAATGCAAATTTTTAAAATACTCATTTTTTCCCTAAAGCAAATAAACTCCGAAAAATCCAAAACTTGATTTATCTATTAAATCTTCATTTTTCCTAAATTTTGGGAAAGTCATATTATTCCCTCTCTTATTTTTTTATTGGAAAAAATATTTGAAGATAAAATAAATAAATCCAAATGATCCTATTTCCAAAATTTGAGAGAAATCAAATATGAAAATTATGAAATCTACAACTCTCTCCGAGGGTCCTTGAGTTGCGTGAAATTTCTAGGATCGGAAAAATGCAAGAAAATATGATATGCATGATGACTTAATGTATAACATTCCAAATTGAAAATTTGGGATGTTACACACGTTCCTCCAATTTCTTCGGGCGAATAGTTTTTCACCGAGGCTATATATACCCCTCCCCTTCCTCACTTCTCTTTTACTTCGCTTGACCTCTCTCCTGCTCGAGCTTCCCAAAACCTAGCGCCGCCGCTACCTCCATCGTCGCCGGTGAGCAAGAGTTTCACTGCCTCGACCTCATCACCGTCGTACTCGCGCTGGCTGCGGATTTCTTCACTCCGCCGCCGCCATAGCTGTCTTCCTCTGCCGAGTTAAGGCGTGGAAGATCTGAACTGATGAACTTCACATCTACACTTCCCAGTTCGTCGTGTTCTTCATCCAGGGTAATTAAAAGTTACTTTTACTGCCCTCTTTGATTCAAATGTTTCCTACAAAATCTTCAAAGGTGTTTATTCTTCATCTTCACACACATTAAACACCTCGCATGTCATCTGTTCTTGATCTGTTTCTCTAAGCTACATTTTTCTTCAAGATTCCTCAATTGTGTGGATTTTCAATCTATACAACTCTGGAACCTAAGACAAAGAACGCTTAGTGAAATTCTTCAAGACACATCTCGTCAAATTCCTCAAACTTGTTCTTTTTGAAAAACCTTTTGAGAACGCATATGACCTATCCAAATTCCTCGCAACTATACTCTGTTCACAGGTACTCATGTCCACTTCTGAATCACTAGGTTCTCATCAAGTTAACTCATTTGCAGTGTTCCTCGAAGAAAAATTGCACACATCTTTAGAAAATTCAGTTGTTCATATTCCCCAGTTGAAGAAAATGGCTGACGGTAAGAAGCCACAGAAAGGAGGAAAGAGGCCTGAGGTCAATACTACCTTTGAGATACCTGATGACATATACAAGGAGTATTGCACTCCTGATGAGGCCAAGTTTGGCAAGGAGGACAAAAATCAGCGCAAGGTGCGCATCCAAAGAATAGAGAGGAGATGGGCAAGGGAGTGTTGGGAGTACAGGTATGTTACTCCCAAGTATATGAAGAAATTCGCTCTAAATCCTCCATGACCAAGACCTCCGTTGGAACCTGGCCAAGTAGCAGATCCCACCAACCTCAAGCACGGTGAGGACTATCCTGATGAATGGGCCGAGCGCCAGGCCAAGCTAGCCAAACATGCAAAAGAAGCAGTGAGGAAATTTAATGAAGATTCTGCTGCTGCTGCTACCACTGCTGAGGCCTCTACAAGCAAGCCGAAGAAGGCCATGGCAAAGAAGCCTGCTCATAAGCCAAGTGCTTCACCCTCAATGCCCTCACGGCCAGTTTCTTCAAAGCCTTCACGGCTAATTCCTCAAACTGATCCAGCTCCTCCGCCAAAGTCCTCAGCTGCTCCGTCCAAATCCTCAGTACCTGTGCATCTCACCACGTGCCAAAGGACAACAGGCATCTCTATTGCCTCAGGAGCATCTG
Organism: Aegilops bicornis; assembly: GCA_021605145.1. Taxonomy (NCBI): domain Eukaryota; kingdom Viridiplantae; phylum Streptophyta; class Magnoliopsida; order Poales; family Poaceae; genus Aegilops; species Aegilops bicornis. The sequence goes on along the minus strand of CM038669.1, from coordinate 252,564,066 downwards.
CTAGTTCCTCAGCTCCACCAAATTCTTCAACTGGCCCCTCTCTGCTGAAGAAAAAGGCCACTGCTGGATGAGGCACTCGACCAAGTCCTCACAAGAAGCAGGTCGCCTTCCAAGTGTCGTCTGATGAAGACGAAGCTGATGATGATGAACTTGCCGAAATCATCAGAGACAGGCAGGCCAAGGTCGCTAGACCCAAAGGCAGCAATGTGCCAATGCTTCTGGATCCAAAGCTGGTCCTAGACTTCATCGACCTATGGCACAAGGATCCCAACACACCTTTGCCGGAGATGAACCTCACTCCTGGTCAAAGTCATGTTTTGACTGCCTTCATTGAAGAAGAGAAGTGGAAATTTGAGCAAGGAAGGAGAGTGAAGAAAGCGCAGTACAAGACGCAACACTTTCTGAAGCAAAACGTTTTGAAGCTTTCTCTTGAAGAACTCGTTGCCTTGCAAGCTAAGATCAAACAATTAAGTGATGAATTTGATCGCTACTATGCTGACTGGCTTGGAGTCAAAGTCAGATTTGTAAATTTGACTGAAAAGTTCACTTCAAAGGTTGCAGCGCTAAGGCAACAGGAAAATCCTCAGTCAAGCTTACGCTCGACCCTCTTGAAGAAAATGCCAAGACCGGCCGATGACATTCAAAGTCAAGAAACTCAAAGTACTGTACTGATGACTGCATTCCAGACGCTGAGGAAATTTCCAGGGCAATCACTAGTTTTGCGCCTGAAGAAAATGAAGAAATCAGGGCAACTGCAACAGTTGTGCCTAAAGAAATAGAACCAAATTCCTCTGCTCCACTTGTGCCTACTCCAACTCCGATCCTTCCGTCTACATCAGCTGTGAAGAAGACCAAGGCTACAGAGCGTGCAGCTGTGAAGAAAAGGAAGGCATCAACTTCATCAGATTCTTCAGCTCCGAAGAAGATGAAGCCATTGACCAGCTCTTATGCAAATCCAATTGATGTTGTTCCAGTCTCATCCATGCCATCTAAGGACCTTATTCCTTTTGATGAAGAATATGTGATTCCAAGTGAATCAGATAAAGAGATTCATTATGCTGCTTCGTCAGAGCAGTTGGATGAAGAAATTGAAGTGGATGCAATCCCTTCAACCCCACAAGTCTCATTGCCAATGCCTCAGTTCACTGCTGAAGAGGCCGGCGTTGAAGAAAAAGAAGAAGATGAAGATGTGGACATTGGGTGTACAACACCAGTGCTGAATGATGACTTTTGGGAAAGTCAGCACCCCGACTCTCCACTGTTCACACACTTCAACAAATTCCTCAGTCCCACATCCAACCTTTGAAGTACAAATGGGATCTGAAGAACCTCGTGCAACTCCTTCTGTACATGAAGAGATTCCAGCCACTAGTGCTGACGAAAATGTAAATGAAGAATTGTAGACCTAGGCTGCCACTGAAGAAGAAGCTGAAATTCCTCAGCCTGTGGAACCTTAGATTGTGATTCCTGAGGTAATAATGCAATTGACTGACACTCCTCAGCCCAAGCCAAAGGATCCATTCTCGAAGAAGCAGAAATTCAAGGCTGATGATTTCTTCGGCGAGCACGTGTTCTTCACTGATTATAATCCTTATGACTCTGCTCGTCTTAGAAGAAAGCGCTTCTGGACTGCCAGCCAGGCTAACTTCTATTCATCACTGCTCTTCAACAAGGATAAAGTCTTCGACCACGAGCACATTCCTCATGTGGACATGGAATCCCTGCCATGCTTCTCTCTTGTCCTCAGTGTGCTTCATGACACAGGCCTCCTCAACTTTTGCTCTGACATTGTAGATTGGAATGAAGAGCTTATTCTTCAATTCTATGCAACCCTGCACATCACAGGCGATGCTGATGATATCAACTCTTGGGTGTTGGACTGGATGATAGAAAACACTCATTATAAAGCACCAACCTCTAATTTGCTTCATGCCCTGCCAATCAGTCCTCCACCTGAAGGAGCTCGTTGCATGTACCAAGAGCCTGAACTCACCGCCCATTATATGCAAGTTCTTATGAAGCCTCTGAAGCCTGGTCAAGCACCAAGGACCAAATTCCTCGTGAGGGAATTGCTCTATGTGCCAAGAACAGTCTATTGCATTCTGACAAAGACTATGAGTCTGATCAAAGGCCACGACTCATTTGATGAAGAAGTTGTTGGCATCATGAAGAATCTGCTATTCAACATTATGCATGGCATTCCTGTCAACTATCACGATTTCTTCATGAGGACTCTGGCAAATGTTGCACTCTCTCCATTTGAGTTGAAGCCTTATGCTCCTTGGATTATGAGATTCCTCAGAACAAGGTCTTCACTCAACTACAAGGCTGATTTTCAGAATCACCTCAGCTACTTGCCCCCAATCGAAGTCCTCAAGCGAACATATTCCTCAGCTGATGAGAAGGGAAAGGCACAGCATTATAGATGAAGGCATTCATCCATTGGATGGTCAGTTTCGCAAAGCTGCATCTTATTCCACCAATGATGATTCTGCTACTAATGCATCCAAGCCAAATACTCAAGCCACAACTCCAAGAGTGATGACTGACCGTGAGCTTCTTCTTAGTCTTCACCAGAAGGTGGATCGAAACCATAAATGGGTTAAGCGTCAGTTTGGTTCTATTCTTCACAACATGACTGCTACACATAATGAAGTGAAGAAAAACCATTACACCTCCATGAAATCTTCGGTCGCACTTGGGTTGTTCTGTCACATATATATGGTGAAGAAGATCTGAAGCAAATGGGTCTCAAGGAGTATTTTGACTGGTCTGCACATCCTTCTAAGAAATACAAGAAGGTCAAGGTTCCTTCCTTGGTGGCCAACTCCTGTTCCTCATCACGCGACACCTACGAGTATGAAGACTTGGATGATACCGCGGCAGGCCCTACAACAACAAACAACCCCAACAACGCTGGCGCTCCTCCATCAACTTGATATTCTTCAGGGGCTTTAGTCCTCATTTTCGATCCTTTTGATCATTCGATGACAAAGGGGGAGAAATTTGAGTTAGTCTTCAAGCGGGTCTATCTATATGGGTGTTTTTTTTGCTAAGTTACAACTCTCCTTATTTTGAAGATTTTGCTGGATCGAGTTGTAAACTTAAACTCTATGGTGGTCTGATACTTTTGCTGTGTTCTTCTGCATGCTTATTCCTCGCTAATGTTAATGCACGCATGCTGAATTACATCAGTCACCATATTTCATCATGCATTTCAAATTCTTCATATTATATGTTAAATGTGTGTATGAATTACAAGATATAGGGAGAGATCTCCATGATTCTACTCTTCAAGTGTGCATTGCTTCAAAAGCAAATTCCTCACTATGCACATCTTCATGGGGAGTTCTTCTATATCTTGCAATCAAATTCCTCAATTTCAGTATTTACACTTCATATGTTTATCCCCGTTGAAAACTTAACCTATATTATCAATCACCAAAAAGGGGGAGATTGTAAGTGCATCTAGTGCCCCTTAGTGATTTTGGTGTATTGAAGACTTATAGGTTAAGGGACTAATGTGTTTTTGAGTGTACACAGGTCTATAAGTCTATGAGGAGTTTGATATTTATAGAGAAAGTCGACCCCTAAAAATGAAGTTCTTCGACTGAAGACTTTGGATTTCTGAAGACTTCTGAAGACTTCGAAAGTGAAGAAATTGGTGTGACCTTGACGACTTGGTATTCATTTGAGGAACATGAAGCGTGAAGATTTTTGTTTTCGTAGTTTCTTTTTTTCTATTTGTTGAGTCATAGGAAACACCGTACTGTTAAAGGGGGTCGAGGAAATACTAAGGAAAAATTTCCATGTGATGCTCAACTCAAAATCCTACACCTACCAATCCCTTCGAGTGAAGCCATTGGAAATCTCATACAGTTCAGTCATATTTCTTCAAAGGATGTAGACGAAGTTCTTTCCGTCTCGAGGAATTTGTTCTAATCCGAGTTAGGAATTCGCCAAAGGCGGATTGCCTACACGATGAGGAACATGATAGCCCCAGGCTATTTGATACTCAAATTTCGACCGTTCTTTGTACTTTCGCCACTGTCCCAAAATATCTACCCACCTAACGGTCATATCATTGATGGGCATTTATGTCTTATCATGTCGGGCTGCTCCCTAGGCAATAAATAGCCACCCCCTACAACCACTAGCTAGTTGGCTGCTTCGAGAGAAACTGACACTTGTCATTTGAGAGCATCCCATCCTCCGAGGACTTTGAGCGAAAATCATCAAGTGAAGAAAACACAAACCCAAACACCTACAAACCCAAAGTGATTGAGCATCACTGAAGAGATTGATCCTGCGTGGATCCGACACTTGTTACCTTTGAAGACTGTGCTTCTTCCAGACGGTTAGGCGTCATGGTCTAGAGCATCCAAGAAGAATTGTGGATCTACGAGTGACCGAGTTCGTGAAGGTTTGGAAGTCACCTGACTAGTTACCACGAGTGATTGGGCGAGGTCTGTGTTACCTTAGCTCAAGGAGAATACGGTGAGGACTGTGTGTCCGGGACTGTGTGTCATCAGGTTTAAATACCTAGCCGCTCCAACCAGACATACAACTGAGACATCAGTTGGAATTGGTCTACCAAATCATTGTCTTCACCAAGCTTACTGGTTCTATTTCCTCAACTCTTTCATTTCCTAATTACTGTGTTGTGCGCTTGTTCATACTGTGTTTGGAGACTTTGACTGAAGACTTTCTCAATTTCCTTAGTTCATTTTCTTCAGTCTGTTTGTCCTCATCCTGTGTTATCCTGTGTTTACGCTTTCTGTACTCTGTGCTCGTCTTCATTTCATTATGATGTCCATGCTTGTGTTCTGTTATGTTTACTTCTGAGTACTTATTCCGCTACAAGTAGTTCTTCGCTAAGGAATTTCCTCACCCGCAAATTCCCCGGTGAAGAATTCATAGAAATTGCCTATTCACCCCCCTCTAGTCGATATAACGCACTTTCACCTATTCTGCACAGCTCCAAAAGTCATGAAACTTCACCGAAGTTATTTTTGGAATTAATAAAAAATACTGGCGAAAGAATCCACTAGAGGGGGCCAACACCCTGGCCACGAGGGTGGGGGGCATGCCCTACCCCCCTGGGCGCGCCCCTCTGCCTCGTGGGCCCCCTGGCAGGCCTCCGGTGCCCATCTTCTGCTATATGAAGTCTTTTACCCTGGAAAAAATCATAAGCAAGCTTTCGGGAAGAAACTCCGCCGCCACGAGGCGGAACCAATCTAGGGCTCCGGCAGAGCTGTTCTGCCAGGGAAACTTCCCTCCGGGAGGGGGAAATCATCGCCATCGTCATCACCAACGATGCTCTCATAGGGAGGGGCTCCATCTCCATCAACATCTTCACCAGCATCATCTCATCTCAAACCCTAGTTGATCTCTTGTATCCAATCTTTATCCCAAAGCCTCAGATTGGTACCTGTGGGTTGCTAGTAGTGTTGATTACTCCTTGTAGTTGATGCTATTGGTTTATTTGGTGGAAGATCATATGTTCAGATCCTTTATGCATATTAATACCCCTTTTATTATGAACATGAATATGATTTGTGAGTAGTTACGTTTGTTCCTGAGGACATGGGAGAAGTCTTGCTATAAGTAGTCATGTGAATTTGGTATTCGTTCGATATTTTGATGAGATGTATGTTGTCTCTCCTCTAGTGGTGTTATGTGAGTGTCGACTACATGACACTTCACCATTGTTTGGGCCTAGAGGAAGGTATTGGTAAATGTCGTAGATGATGGGTTGCTAGAGTGATGCGGCTTAAACCCTAGTTTATGCGTTGCTTCGTAAGGGGCTGATTTGGATCCACATGTTTCATGCTATGGTTAGGTTCACCTTAATACTTCTTTTGTAGTTGCGGATGCTTGCAATAGGGGTTAATCATAAGTGGTATGCTTGTCCAAGAAAGGACAGCACCCAAGCACCGGTCCACCCACATACCAAATTATCAAAGTAACGAACGTGAATCATATGAGCGTGATGAAAACTAGCTTGACGATAATTCCCATGTGTCCTCGGGAGCGCTTTTCTCTATATAAGAGTTTGTCCAGGCTTGTCCTTTGCTACAAAAAGGATTGGGCCATCTTGCTACACCTTATTTACTTTCATTACTTGTTACTCGTTACTAATTACCTTATCACAAAACTATCTGTTACCGATAATTTCAGTGCTTGCAGAGAATACCTTCATCGAAAACCGCTTATCATTTCATACGCTCCTCGTTGGGTTCGACACTCTTACTTATCAGAAGGACTACGATAGATCCCCTATACTTGTGGGTCATCAAGACTCTTTTCTGGCGCCATTGCCGGGGTGTGAAGCGCCTTTGGTAGGTGGAATTTGGTAAGGAAAATTTTATATAGTGTGCTGAAATTTACTGTCACTTGTTACTATGGAAAGTAATACTCTGAGGGGCTTGTTCGGGGTATCTTCACCCCGAGCAGTAGATCCAAGAGTTTCACCTCAACCTACTGAACCTACTGAAAATGTTTAATTTGAAATTCCTTCGGGTATGATAGAGAAACTGCTAGCTAATCCTTTTACAGGAGATGGAACATTACGTCCCGATTTGCACCTAATCTATGTGGATGAAGTTTGTGGATTATTTAAGCTTGAAGGTATGCCCGAGGATGTTATCAAGAAGAAGATATTCCCTTTATCATTTAAGGGAGAGGCATTGACATGGTTTAGGCTATGTGATGATATGGGATCATGGAACTACAACCGATTGAAATTGGAATTTCATCAGAAGTTTTATCCTATGCGTCTTGTTCATCGTGATCGTAATTATATATATAACTTTTGGCCTCGCGAAGGAGAAAGCATCGCTCAAGCTTGGGGAGGCTTAATTCAATGTTATATTCATGCCCCAATCATGAGCTCTCAAGAGAAATGATTATTCAGAATTTTTATGCTCGGCTTTCTCTCAATAATTGCTCCATGCTCGATACTTCTTGTACTGGATCTTTTATGATGAAGACTATTGAATTCAAATGGGATTTATTGGAAAGAATTAAATGCAAATCTGATGATTGGGATCTTGATGAAGGTAAGGAGTCAGGTATAACACCTAAGTTTGATTGTGTTAAATCTTTTATGGATACCGATGTTTTCCGTGAATTTAGCACTAAATATGGACTTGACTCTGAGATAGTAGCTTAGATTACGTGAATCCTTTGCTACTCATGTCGATCTCCCTAAGGAGAAGTGGTTTAAATATAATCCTCCCATTAAAGTAAAAGTAGTTGCACCTATTAAAGTTTAAGAAAAGACTATCACTTATAATGATCATGCCGTTCCTACTGCTTATATCGAGAAACCACCTTTCCCTGTTAGAATAAAGGATCATGCTAAAGCTTCAACTGTGGTCAACAAAAGTAACATAAGACACCCAAACCCCCTGAGCAAATTAAAGTTGAACCTAGTGTTGCTATGGTTAAAGATCTCTTGGCTGATAATATTGATGGGCATGTTATTTACTTCTGCAATGAAGCTGCTCGAATTGCTAGACCTGATGCTAAAAATAAACATATACCTATTGTTGCCTGTTATTTCTGTTAAGATAGGAGATCATTGTTATCATGGCTTATGTGATATGGGTGCTAGTGCAAGTGCAATACCTTATTCCTTATACAAATAAATTATGCATGATACTGCACCTGCTGAGATAGAAGAAATTGATGTTACAATTAAGCTTGCCAATAGAGACACTATTTCACCAGTTGGGATTGTTAGAGATGTTGAAGTCTTGTGTGGGGAAGTTAAATATCCTGCTGATTTTATTGTTCTTGGTTCCCCACAAGATAACTTTTGTCCCATTATATTTGGTAGACCCTTCTTGAATACTATAAATGCAAGGATAGATTGCGAAAAGGATGTTGTTACTATTGGTTTGGGGGATATGTCTCATGAGTTTAACTTTGATAAATTTCGTAGACAACCCCGTGACAAGGAATTGCCTAGTAAAGATGAAATTATTGGTCTTGCTTCTATTGTCGTGCCTCCTAATGATCCTTTAGAACAATATTTGCTCGACCATGAAAATGATATATTTATGAATGAAAGAAGGGAAATAGATGAAGTATTCTTTAAACAGGGTATTTTGAAACATAACTTGCCTATTGAAATCCTAGGGGATCCTCCTCCACCCAAGGGTGATCCCGTGTTTGAGCTTAAACCACTACCTGATACTCTTAAATATGCTTATCTTGATGAGAAAAAGATATATCCTATTATTATTAGTGCTAACCTTTCAGAGCATGAAGAAAAGAGATTATTGAAAACTCTGAAGAAGCACTGTGCCGCTATTGGAGATACTCTTGATGATCTTAAGGGCATTAGTCCAACTTTATGCCAACACAAAATAAAATTGGAGAAAGACGCTAAACCAGTTATTGATCACCAATGATGGTTAAATCCTAAGATGAAAGAAGTGGTAAGGAAAGAAATACTAAAGCTTCTGGAGGCAGGTATAATTTATCTCGTTGCTGATAGTCAGTGGGTAAGTCATGTCCATTGTGTCCCTAAGAAGGGAGGTATTACTGTTGTTCCTAATGAAAAATATGAATTGATCCCACAAAGAATTATTACAGGTTATAGAATGGTAATTGATTTCCGCAAATTAAATAAATCTACTAAAAAGGATCATTACCCTTTACCTTTTATTGATCAAATGCTAGAAAGACTATCCAAACATACACATTTTTGCTTTCTAGATGGTTATTCTGGTTTCTCTCAAATACCTGTGTCAAAAGAGGATCAAGAAAAGACCACTTTTACTTGCCCTTTCGGTACCTTTTCTTATAGACGTATGCCTTTTGGTTTATGTAACGCACCTGCTACCTTTTAAAGATGCATGATGGCTATATTCTCTGATTTTTGTGAAAAGATTGTTGAGGTTTTCATGGATGATTTCTCCGTTTACGGAACTTCTTTTGATGATTGCTTGAGAAACCTTGATCGAGTTTTGCAGAGATGTGAAGAAACTAACCTTTTCTTGAATTGGGAGAAGTGCCAGTTTATGGTTAACGAAGGTATTGTCTTGGGGCATAAAATTTCTCAAAGAGGTATTGAAGTTGACATAGCTAAAGTTGATGCTACTGAAAAGATGTCGTGTCCCAAGGACATTAAAGGTATAAGAAGTTTCCTCGGTCATGCGGGTTTTTATAGGAGTTTCATTAAGGACTTCTCTAAAATCTCGAGGCCTCTGACTAATCTCTTAAAAAAGATCATTTTGTCTTTGATGATGATTGTGTAGAAGCATTTGAAATACTTAAGAAAGCATTGATTTCTGCACCTATTGTTCAGCCACTTGATTGGAATTTACTCTCTGAAATTATGTGTGATGCTAGTGATTATGTTGTAGGTGCTGTTCTAGGACAAAGAGTTGATAAGAAATTAAATGTTATCCAATTATCCAATATGCTAGTAAAACTCTAGACAATGTCCAGAGAAATTATGCTACTACTGAAGAAGAATTTTTAGCAGTTGTATTTGCTTGTGATAAGTTCCGACCTTTATATTGTTGATTCTAAAGTAACTGTTCACACTGATCATGCTGCTGTTAAATACCTTACGGAAAAGAAAGATGCTAAACCTAGACTTATTAGATGGGTTCTCTTGCTACAAGAATTTGATTTGCATATTATTGATAGAAAGGGAGCTGAGAACCCCGTTGCAGACAACTTTTCTAGGTTGGAGAATGTTCTTGATGACCCACTACCTATTGATGATAGCTTTCCTGATGAAAAATTAGCTATCATAAATGCTTCTCGTACTGCTCCATGGTATGCTGATTATGCTAAGTACATCGTTGCTAAATTTATACCACCTAGTTTCACATGCCAGCAAAAGAAAAAGTTTTTCTATGATTTAAGACATTACTTCTGGGATGACCCACACCTTTATAAAGTAGGAGTAGATGGTGTTATTAGACGTTGTATACCTGAGCATTAACAGGAACAGATCCTACACAAGTGTCACTCCGAGGCTTATGGAGGACACCACATTGGAGATAGAACTGCACATAAGGTATTGCAATCCGGTTTTTATTGGCCTACTCTCTTCATATATGCCCGTAAGTTTGTCTTGTCTTGTGATGAATGTCAAAGAATTGGTAATATTAGTAGACGTCAAGAAATGCCTATGAATTATTCACTCGTTATTGAACCATTTGATGTTTGAGGCTTTGATTATATGGGACCGTTTCCTTCCTCTAACGGGTATACACATATTTTAGTTGTTGTTGATTATGTTACTAAGTGGGTAGAAGCTATTCCAACTAGTAGTGCTGATCATAACACCTCTATTAAGATGCTTAAAGAAGTTATTTTTCCGAGGTTTGGAGTCCCTAGATATTTAATGACTGATGGTGGTTCACATTTTATTCATGGTGCCTTCCGTAAAATGCTTGCTAAGTATGATGTTAATCATAGAATTGCACCCCCTTATCACCCGCAGTCTAGTGGTCAAGTAGAATTGAGTAATAGAGAGCTCAAATTAATTTTGCAAAATACTGTTAATATATCTAGAAAAAATTGGTCCAAGAAACTTGATGATGCATTATGGGCCTATAGAACTGCATATAAAAATCCTATGGGTATGTCTCCATATAAAATGGTTTATGGGAAAGCATGTCACTTACCTCTCGAACTAGAACATAAGGCATATTGGGCCATTAAAGAGCTCAATTATGATTTCAAACTTGCCGACGAGAAGAGGTTATTTGATATTAGCTTACTTGATGAATGGAGAACCTAGGCCTATGAAAATGTCAAATTGTTTAAAGAGAAAGTTAAAAGATGGCATGACAAAAGGATACAAAAGCGTGAGTTTAATGTAGGTGATTATGTGTTGCTATTCAACTCTCGTTTAAGATTTTTTGCAGGAAAACTTCTCTCTAAATTGGAATGTCCTTACGTTATCGAGGAGGTCTATCGTTCTGGTGCCATAAAAATCAACAACTTCGGAGGCACAAATCCGAAGGTGGTGAACGGTCAAAGAATCAAACATTATATCTTAGGTAATCCTATAAATGTTGAAACTAATGTTATTGAAACCGTAGCCCCGGAGGAGTCAATCTTTTAAATAGCGTCCGCTACCTCCGCTACTGCGGCCGCAATAGCGGTAGCGTCACCCTGCCGCTATTAGTTTAAGGTTGCGTTAGAAAATAGCGTGTTGTCATGATGTGGGGGCAATATCACCTGTTAGACCGCTATATCATCCGCTATTTGTAATATTGCCTGCTATATAAGTCCTTGTTGTTCTGTTGTGTAATCTATTTTGGTACTCCCTCTGTCCGCGAATAAGTGTACATCTAGCTTTTGTCTTAAGTCAAAGTTTTAAAACTTGGACCAACTTTCTAAGAAAAAGTAAAAGCATTTATGACACTAAATTAGTATCGCCGGATTCGTTTTGAAATATACTTTGATAATATACCAATTTGATGTCATATATGTTACTATTATTTTCTATAAAGTTGGTCAAAAATTTAAAACTTTGACTTAGAACAAAAGGTATATGTACACTTATTCGCGGATGGAGGGAGTAAATGTGTCTTGCTTGCATGGTTGCATAACCAAATATTGTTCAATTATAGTTTAGATTCTTATATAAATGATGATTTCTCGAATTAAGTGACACATTTTTTGTCAATGGCCTAGAAATATACACAAGAATCTCAAATTTATGAGTGTTCTTTAAAAACTGGCTATGTGGATATAGTGCCCGCAATATCGCCCGCTATCCGCAATCCGCTATGCGGACCCTAATCCATCACCAGTCCGCTATCCGCTATTTAAAAGCTTGGGAGGAGTACATAAGGGACACTTTCCAGAACGTTTCAGACTCCAAAAAGGAATAGGTATGTGGTACGGTAAGTAAACCGACTCCAAAACAGTTCTAACAGCTACTTTTCTCTGTTTTGGAATATTTAAGAAAATAGGAAAATAAGAAGTAGTCCGGGAAGGACACGAGGCGTCCACGAGGGTGGAGGGCGCGCCCCCCTGCCTCATGGGCACCTCGTGTGCTCTCCGGACTCCGTTCTTCTGCGATACTTCTTTTGGTCAGTAAAAATTCATTATATAATCTCCCGAAGGTTTTGACCACCGTACCACGCAAATATCCTCTATTTTTGTTTCGAGCTATTTTTTGACAGATCTAGATCACCATGACATCTCCAAGTGCCCCCAAGGACAAGTTCTTCGAGAAGGTCATCAAACCCTACCTCACGGAAGTGCTGCAACATCCTCAAACCATTGAGATGCGTGAGGGGTTGCTGCACATCCGCGATGTTGAGGGAGCAAGGAGGACTGGAAGCGTGGAGACAAGGCTCGAGGCAATGAGCAACAAGTTTTCAAGTGTCAAGAGATGGTGGAGCGCGGACTCGACTCCAATCACATAATGATCACGGAGTTCACCAACAACCACAAGGTGGATGCCAAGGACATTGGGGAGGCCATGTTCAAGCTTCATGAGAAAATCGAGCACCTCCAAGCCCAGATCTATGACCTGCAAAACCAAAACTGTTAGTATGAATATAGATTCAAGAGGATGAGTTTGGCTACAAATTTAAGGATCCCGGAGACTCGATCATCCTTCTATGATGGTGAGCCTATGCCCTGGAAGAGGGACGACAAGCCTACATCATCAACAACTCCATCTCCTGCACCGGCAAAAGAGATATAATCACATGGGTATGGGCACTCCCCTTGGCAACTGCCAAGCTTGGGGGAGGTGCCCCGGTATTGTATCACTATCATACTCCTATATTTACCGTTTTTCTTACTTCGATCCTTTTGGTAATATCTTGATCTAGTAGAATAAAGTTTTAGTATGATTTAGTTTTGCGTTTTGCTTTATGATCCTTCTATGTAATCGAGTCCATGAGCCATATATAATAAAGATTAGTGTTCAGTCAAGGGCTTGATTATCTTGCTATGATCTTGAGGGATTTAAAGATAAAGAAAGAATAAAAAGAAGTAAAGAGATCACACTGATCTTATGGAGAGTAATGACTGCACATATAAAGAGTATGATGAATAAAAGTTGTTGACAGTTGACAAACATAGTTTTGGTCATCATTGCAATTAATAGGAAGTAATAAAGAAAGAGAGGTTTTCACATATAAATATACTATCTTGGACATCTTTCATAATTGTTAGCACTCATTAAATTATGACATGCTAAAGAGTTGATGCTGGACAAGGAAGACAACGTAATGGGTTATGTTTTCTTATATCTGAAATAAAGTATATTGTCATGGATCATCCAACATGTTGAGCTTGCCTTTCCCCCTCATGCTAGCCAAATTCCTTGCACTAAGTAGAGATACTACTTGTGCTTCCGAATACCCTTAAAACCAGTCTTGCCATGAATGTCCACCATATCTACCTATGGATTGAGTAAGATCCTTCAAGTAAGTTCTCATTTTGCATGCAATAAAAATTTGTCTCTAAATATGTATGATTTATTAGTGTGGAGAAAATAAACTTTATACGATCTTGTGATATGGAAGCAATAAAAGTGATGGACTGCATAATAAAGGTCCATATCAGAAGTGGCAATATAAAGTGACGTTCTTTTGCATTAAGATTTCGTGCATCCAACCATAAAAGCACATGACAACCTCTGCTTCCCTCTGCGAAGGGCCTATCTTTTACTTTTGTCTTATTCCTGATGCAAGAGTCATGGTGATCTTCAGCTTTCCTTTTTACATTTTATCCTTTGGCAAGCACCTTGTGTTTGAAAGATCCTGATATATATATTTCTAATTGGATGTAAGTTAGCATGAATTATTATTGTTGACATTATCCTTGAGGTAAAAGGTTGGGAGGCAACACTATAAGCCCCTATCTTTACTGATTAAAACTCCATACCCATAAGTATTGCGTGTGTGTTAGCAATTGTGAAAGACTATATGATAGTTGAGTATGTGGACTTGCTGAAAAGCTCTTATATTGACTCTTTCCGATGTTATGATAAATTGCAATTGCTTCAATGACCGAGATCATAGTTGTTGGTTCTCAATGAAGTTTCGATTCATACTTTACATTGTGAATAGATTATTACTTGAGCATAAGCAATCATATGACGATATCCATATATGTTGTTGTTATAAGAATGATCATGATGCCCTCATGTTCGTATTTTATTTTATCGACACATCTATCTCTAAACATGTGGACATATAAAACAACCGAACTTTTTCTATTATCTATTAATGTGTATCTATCTGTATCGTAATATTTTGGAATATTATGAATTAGAGAAATTTACATGCTTTCTCATTCCATTCGCGAGGAGCTGGATGAGAAGAAACTCTCATGTCCATTATAGTTTTCGGCTTTCGCTTGAGGACAAGCGAGGTCTAGGCTTGGGGGAGTTGATACGTCCATTTTGCATCATGCTTTTATATCAATATTTATTGCATTATGGGCTGTTATTACACGTTATGTCACAATAGTTGTGCCTTTTCTCTCTTATATTACAAGGTTTACATGAAGAGGGAGAATGCCGGCAGCTAGAATTCTGGGCTGGAAAAGGTGCAAAAATTAGATACCTATTCTACACAGCTCCAAAAGTCTTGAAACTTCACGAAAGTTATTTTTGGAATTAATAAAAAATACTGGCGAAAGAATCCACGAGAGGGGCCCACACCCTGGCCACGAGGGTGGGGTCGCGCCCTACCCCCCTGGGCGCGCCCCCTGCCTCGTGGGTCCCCTGGCAGGCCTCCAGTGCCAATCTTCTGCTAAATGAAGTCTTTTACCCTGGAAAAAAAATCATAAGCAAGCTTTCGGGAAGAAACTCCACCGCCACGAGGCGGAACCTTGGCGGAACCAATCTAGGGCTTGGCCGGGCTGTTAGGAAACTTCCCTCGGGAGGAAATCATCGCCATCATAATCACCAACGATCCTCTCATCGGGAGGGGGTCAATCTCCATCAACATCTTCACCAGCACCATCTCATCTCAAACCCTAGTTCATCTCTTGTATCCAATCTTTGTCCCGAAGCCTCAGATTGATACCTGTGGGTTGCTAGTAGTGTTGATTACTCCTTGTAGTTGATGCTAGTTGGTTTATTTGGTGGAAGATCATATGTTCAGATCCTTTATGCATATCAATACCCCTCTGATTATGAACATGAATATGATTTGTGAGTAGTTACGTTTGTTCCCAAGGACATGGGAGAAGTCTTGCTATAAGTAGTCAAGTGAATTTGGTATTCATTCGATATTTTGATGAGATTTATGTTGTATCTCCTCTAGTGGTGTTATGTGAACGTCGACTACATGACACTTCACCATTGTTTGGGCCTAGAGGAAGGCATTGGGAAGTAATAAGTAGATGATGGGTTGCTAGAGTCACAGAAGCTTAAACCCTAGTTTATGCGTTGCTTTGTAAGGGGCTGATTTGGATCCACATGTTTCATGCTATGGTTAGGTTTACCTTAATACTTCTTTTGTAGTTGCGGATGCTTGCAATTGGGGTTAATCATAAGTGGTATGCTTGTCCAAGAAAGGACAACACCCAAGCACCGGTCCACCCACATACCAAATTATCAAAGTAACGAACGCGAATCATATGAGCGTGATGAAAACTAGCTTGACGATAATTCCCATGTGTCCTCGGGAGCGCTTTACTCTATATAAGAGTTTGTCCAGGCTTGTCCTTTGCTACAAAAAGGATTGGGCCATCTTGCTGCACCTTATTTACTTTCATTACTTGTTACCCGTTACAAATTACCTTATCACAAAACTATATGTTACCGACAATTTCAGTGCTTGCAGAGAATACCTTACTTATAACCGCTTATCATTTCCTTCTGCTCCTCGTTGGGTTCGACACTCTTACTTATCGAAAGGACTATGATAGATCCCCTATGCTTGTGGGTCATCAACAACCTCCCGTCTTTGTTAATCCTAAGAAACCTGACCATGTTTACAAACTTCACAAAGATCTTTATGGTCTTAGAAAAGCTCCTAGAGCATGGTATAAATGCTTGACCAAGTTCCTTATTGAAAAAGGCTTTGAGATTCGAAAATTTTATTCTACTCTTTTTACTAAAAGGGTTAATGGTGAATTATTTGTGTGCCAAATTTATGTTGATGATATCACATTTGGTTCGACTAACCCTCTTTTTAGTGAAAAGTTTGGAAGGCTAATGTCAAAGAAGTTTGAGATGTCTATGATGTGTGAACTCAAGTTCTTTCTTGGTTTGCAAATCAAGCAAACTAAGGAAGGTACCTTTGTTTCTCAAATAATGTATACCAAGGACTTATTCAAGAAGTTCAACAAGCAAGAAAGCAAAGGTATGAAAACACCCATGCCTACTAGTGACATCTTGACTTGACTAAGGATGGCAAACCAGTGGACCAAAAGGTCTATCGCTCTATAATTGGTTCATTGTTATATCTATATGCCTCACATCCCGATATTATGCTAAGTGTGTGCATGTGTGCACGATATCAAGGGGCCCCTAAAGAATGTCATCTTAAGGCTATGAAAAGGATAGTGATATACTTAATTCACACACCAAACTTTGGCATTTGGTATCCTAAGAGGTCTTCCTTTGATCTTGTTGGCTATTCCGATTCGGACTATGCCGGAGTCAAGGTTGATAGAAAGTCCACTTCGGGTACTTGTCAATTGCTTGGTAGATCTCTTGTGTCTTGGTCCTCCAAGAAAGAAAACTCGGTATCCTTATCCACCGCCGAAGCGGAATACATTATCGCCAGTTCATGTTGTTCTCAATTACTTTGGATGACCCAAACTCTTAAATATTATGCAATGTATGTGAAACATGTTCCATTGCTTTGTGATAATGAAAGTGCTATTAAGATTGCTCACAATCCCGTGCAACTTTCTTGAACTAAGCATATTGAAGTTCGTCATCATTTCATTCGGGATCATGTTGCTAAAGGATACATTGATCTTAAGCATGTTCGTACCGATAATCAATTGGCGGATGTATTCACCAAACCACTTGATGAGAAATTATTTTGCCGTTTGAGAGGTGAATTGAACATCATTGATGCTTCCAACATAGAGTACAAACTCCATTTGGATGCGTGCAAGGCATGAGCCTTTGACTAATCCTTGATATGTCTCTTATGATGATGATCATTTGTCTTGGATCTATATTTGTACCCTTGCATGTCATCTAACCCTTGTAGGTACTTGGATGAATCCAAATCTATGAGATTGCAACTCACTCACATCTTGAGCAATCTCTACATCACCAAGTCTCTACAATATGGAGGTTCAAGACAAGGAAGCATGAAACCTTTCAATATATCCTTTGACAATTTCTTTACACCAAATTTCATTTGGTATCAAATTTCATGATTGTCACTTTGGATACACAAGTGCTCTTCCTTGCAAGAATAACCCATGGAGGTAGATGAACTCAAATTACAAGTGGTTCTCCCAACCATTGATGAGCTACATCAACCTTGAGCATCATACACAAGTTCAACTACATGACCAAGATCAACACCACCACCCAAGGTATGTCATTCCATCTTAGAGAAGATTTACCCCAAGTCATGGGTCAAAGCAGCTCAACAAGATGTGAATACATCAAAATGCTTAAACGAAAAATGGTAACCCCATTTTGAGCTTAAACGATGAGTATGACCTACGATCAAGTGTTCCCACTTGACTCCTCAGTCAATATACTCTAACATAGGTGACTTTGTCGCCGACTCTCTCTAGATGAAGTTCTCTAGTGTTTCTTTGAGTTCTTGCATTTGTGCCTAGCATGTTTCCCTTCCACTTCATCTAGATTTCCTTTCTTTTTCTCTGTTATGTTCTGCATTCCCTGCATCCAACTCATTGCAAATATTTTTAGTTAATTCCTAGCATATCTTTGTGAGATCTCATCTGCCTAGTGAGCTGAGATGACAAAATCTTTCCTCTATATTGAACTTGGTCTCATCGATTTATACATCCTGGCTAGACCAAACTACAATGCCACATTGTAGATTGTTCATCGGTTCAACCGACAAGGACAAACCTGGTCTGACCGATACGCATCATCTCTGACATCTCCAACTCAGTGTCACCGATGAGAATAACTCGGCGTTACCGATTTCACTACTAAGAAAACTTTTTGCCATTACCATTATCTTTTTCCTTTCCAGCTCCACTCGATGATTCTTTCCCTCTACCAGAATCTTAAAATTACATGTTGCTTTGTAATGTGACTCAAGGCCAAACCTATATGACACATGCTCTAGAATATCCCTTCTTGGAAATTGATGTCGAAGGTGGAGAGAGAGAGAGCACATCAAAGCTTATCACATAAGAGAGAAAACACATCTTAGCTTTTATAGATGCTTATAAACCATAGTGGAGAAAAGTCACATGTCTTTAAGAGGGGAAAGACATGTTAAGTAAATGTTATGTTGCTTTGTCCTTATTTTCTTTTCCCTATCTTTTCCCATTATCAAATATCAGATTCAGGGGGAGAAAGAGCTCATTTCAAGGGGAATAAAATCTTTGGAATTCATTGCATATCTTTACTCTTTGGGGACATCTCTATATCCAAATAGAGTACTAAGTACTCACTCACTACATGTCATCCCAATCTTGGTACTTTTATGGTTCTCTCAATTTGCTTTGTTTAGTAGGTGTTCTTGTGTCATCTAACCCTGTTTTCTCAAGTTCATCTCCACCAAAGCCAGCTCAAGACCACAAGGTAAGTATATGCATAACACTCATGTGCATGATGATCTCCTGCTGATGTACATATTGTTTTCAAGGACTCATGAGCATGAAGGTATATTTCCTGTATCTACATCATTTGCTCTGATGCATATAGCCAAGATACATGTAACTCATTGCTTGTTTTGACATGCTTATGCATTCACATGCTCTTATATTCTATATTTACATGATTGATTACATGTAGGGGGAGCCTATGTATGTTACATGTCTTTCCAAAGCTTTACTTGTTATGCTACATATATTTATCTAAAGCTTTGATGTATGTTGTCATCAATTACAAAAAGGGGGGAGATTGAAAGCACAAGTGCTCCCTGGGTGATTTTTGTAATTAATGTCAACATACCTCTTGTTGGACTAATATTTTCATTTAGTATATTTCATATGAGTTCAATAGTGGAGTGGTAGGACAGGAGGATGTGGAACCCCTTCAAGATGCTAAGGACACATATTGGCAAAAGCTCAAGGCTCTTCATTTCTATTTTAGTGATCCGAGATCACATTGAGTCCATAGGAAAGCCAATATTATTAAAAGGGGATGAGGTGTTCCTTAATGGTCTACTTGCTCAAAGTGCTTATTCATATGCCTCAAAGCCCTCAACCACTTTCTCAATTCCAAATATGTCCTAAACCTAAAGTCAAACTCTGCCCCACCGATTTGATCTATCCGGCACAACCGAGTTCACTTGACATAGCCACTGCCAGAAACCCTAATCAGTTCGATCACACCGATGGGATCTCAGTCTCACCGAGATGGGCTTGCAAAATCTCTGTTGCATGTTGCATTTATTTTGGTCCCACCGAGATATGCAGTTGATCCCACCGAGTTTGCTTGACAAACTCTCTGTTTGCTTATTACCAAAATCGGTCTCACCGAGTATGTGTAATCGGCCAAACTGAGTTGAGGTTTTACCCTAACCCTAGAACATCGGTCCCACCGAAAATCCTAACATTCACATTTTTAACCAGGTCGGTCTCACCGAGTTTCACTATTCGGTCTCACCGAGTTTGGTAAATTGTGTGTAACGGTTAGATTTTGTGTGGAGGCTATATATACCCCTCCACCCCTTATCCATTTGTGAGAGAGCCATCAGAACGTGCCTACACTTCCAGCATTCATTTTCTGAGAGAGAACCACCTACTCATGTGTTGAGACCAAGACATCCCAACCCAGCCACAAGAGTCTTGATCTCTAGCCTTCCCAAGTTGCTTTCCACTCATATCATCTTTCCACCATAGCCAAATATGTGAGAGAGAGAGAGAGTTCAGTGTTGGGGAGACTATCATTTGAAGCACAAGAGCAAGGAGTTCATCATCAACACACCATCTATTACCTTCTGGAGAGTGGTGTCTCCTAGATTGGTTAGGTGTCACTTGGGAGCCTTCGACAAGATTGTGGAGTTGAACCAAGGAGTTTGTAAGGGCAAGGAGATCGCCTACTTCGTGAAGATCTACCCAAGTGAGGCAAGTCCTTCATGGGTTATGGCCATGGTGGGATAGGCAAGGTTGCTTCTTCATGGACCCTTCGTGAGTGGAGCCCTCCGTGGACTCGCGCAATCGTTACCCATCGTGGGTTGAAGTCTCCATCAATGTGGATGTACGATAGCACCACCTATCGGAACAACGCCAAAAATCTCCATGTCTCCAATTGCGTTTGCACACTCCAATACCATCCGTTTACTTTCTTGCAACTTGCATGCTTTACTTTCCGCTGCTCATATACTCTTGCCATGCTTGCTTGAAATGTATTGCGAATGTTTAAACTTGTGCTAAAACTCCACCTTAACCTGAATAACTTAATAACTGCTACTTTTCTTTATTGAGGGTCTAATCACCCCCACCCCCCTCTAGACACCTCTTCTCGATCCTTTCAGCGCGACTATTAGCAGCTAGGGCACTTGGCGGGGCTTCTTGGGCGGCAGCCTCAGGAGCACCAGGTTGCACCTGCCCACCAGCCACCACCTCAGGACCACGCGCCCGAGCTTCGGTGGCAATCGCCTTAGGAGCATTGGGCTGCACCAGCTCTCCAGCGGTCCCCTCAGGAGCACTCGCCAGAACCTCAGGAGCGACTGCCTCGGGAGCACCTGGCGACACCCGCTCCCCAGCAGTTGTCCCAACGGTATCCGGTGGCATTCACCCCCTTGCATCCACATCTAGGGCACGCGCTGCAGGGTCGACCAGCAAAGGAGCCACGAAGATGGGATTCTCGTGAGGCCTGCAAGGCCCACCGGGCGCAGCCCCCACTCGTCAAAAAGGGGCATCTACCTCACGAAGTCCTCCTTGTTCGAGCATTGGTACATGAGGCAGCCCTCCTCATTGGGTCCTTGCTGCCGGTGAAGGCCCACATTGGGCGAGAATGGCGTTGGAGCAGAGCAATCCGCCACCGGACGAACTCCTTCACCACCATCGGCGCCGTCACCCCGACCTTCTTCAACCTGGTCAGCCTGGACCAGACATGGGCGAGCCAATGGTCGACAAGCTTCGCGTGCCCCCAGCCGGAGCTGGGTACCGCCGGTACTCGCAGAAGTAGGAGCAAGGGCTTGAGCACGTCGGCATCCACATACACCCACCGCTTCCGGAACTCTCTCACATCTAGCCAGAGCTCAAAGTCGATGCCCGAGCCGGCCGTCGCCGCTACGGCCTGGAAGGCCACGCATCCCGAGCGCTGGTGGGCGTCGAGCAGATGAAGCGAGAAGAAATGGCGAAATAGGGCTACGAAAGGGGCAATGCCCACCATAGCCTCACAAAGGAAGGCGAAAACAACAAGGAGGATGATGGATTGCAGGTCCAGATGCAACGCCTGGATTTGGTAATGCGAGATTATAGCGTTGAAGAAATCAGAGAAAGGGGGGATCAGGCCAGCCAAGAGCGCATGAAGATGGATGGCGATATCGGTGGTTTCCATGTCGATCATGGCCCGGGAAGCGGGCCAAGCCGTCGTCGCCTTCCACTCATTGGAATCGGCGGCAAGGGCCGGACGGACCTTGGCCAACCCCTCTTGATTGATATCCATCGACCGCTCAAGAGCAAGCTCCAAGACTGGCTGGGATTCGGCCAGAGCGCAGGTTTTCCCTTCTTCTTCGACCGTGGGGCCATGGTGGCAAGAGAGGGTCGGCACCGGCGTCAAATCTGGGAGAAGAGCCGCGTTTTCTCAGGAAGGTGGAGGAGCCAAGGGCGAGCATGGCAAGCAATGAAGGCGGGGCTGCACTGGCAACGGGTGGCCGCCGTGCCTGGCGGATATCAAGGCTGTGTGGGAAGTGGGGGGCCCCACGTCCCGTCAAGCGCCACGCGTCAACCGAGGCTACAGGCGGTTGGGGCCCGTGGCGCTTCGCCCTTGCCCCTTGGCTTCACCTCGAAGCCAAGTCCGAGCGCGCCTTGGGCCCGGGGACTATTGTTGGCGTTCTAGTATCAGGGGTACCCAGACTTGCCTGCCTGCGGCCCACGGCGTGGCTTCATCAACGGCCTGGTACGGCCCAGCTTCAGCATCAACAACTCAAGACCCTCGCGAGGCGGACGACACCAAAACCTCTACTAGGAGCGGCCTCCTCAGGATGGCTCCCGAGGAGCGGAGATTCCTATGCAAGCCTCACCTCATGAGGTTCAGATGACGCGAGTCATAACGACCAAGGCTAGGTGGGTGCTAGCGGGCGCAGTGTACCAGTTTCCTCTTCGGTGCTAAAGAGGCCAGCGCAGGCGCGGAGTCTCGAGGAATCAGCCAAAGGTTTCCATTCCGGTGCAACAAGACCAAGATCGCCAGGACGACAAGACGGAGGTCATCGCCGAGCCCACCGCGGCGTCACGAGCAGAGGCTTTTGCAGGAGAAGACTACTTTTGTCAGGATAGCATGTACTAGTTGTCTCCCTTCGAATTTGGCAATTGTGGGATCCCTTCCCGCCATTGGGGAAGAGGACCAAGGCCATTATAAATAGAGCAGCACCACCACCGTAGAGAGGGGACACACGACACAACAGAGAGAATGGATCGGATCCATTCCATCCTCACACTCACCAGCTCACTCGAGCCCAAGAACATTCCTCCTCCTGAGGTTGCTCTCCCACTGTACTAGTTCATCCTCAGCCCCTCGAGGCCAATCCACCACAAAGCAGGAGTAGGGTTTTACACCGCAAGGTGGCCCGAACCTGGGTAAACTGTTGTGTCTCTTTTCCTTCCTATTCATCGAGCTAGGCCATGGGATTATCGAGTAGGCAGACTGGGGAGGTTGAGTTCTTCGCACGCACCCCAGAGTTTGAACCTCTCAAGGGTCTGCGGAGCCCGAAATCTGATAGTTCGACAGTCGGTGGAGAAGAACAGGAGGTGTGGAGGGGTGGAGGGATGGCCTTGCCGATGGTGGGCTAGCGCTTCACAGTGAAGCATGCTAAGCAGAGCTGCTAGCAGCGGGAGGCGGGAGCAGGTGGTCCCGCGGTGCTGGAGGAAGAAGATGAGAGATTGAAGATGGATGTCGGTCGTTGCATGTAAATCCAACGACTGTCGATGTCAGAATCATTTGTTGCCTAAGTTGACAGCGACTTGCGTTGGCTTCAACCTATTGGCCCACATTTCAGCCTCCAAAAATGTGGCACATATTCAACCCATTTTTCCAGAATTTACAGTCCATTTGATCTTTTTTTTGAGAACTATAGTCCATTTGCTGTGCTGGGTGAATAAATAATGTAGTGTCCATGTGGCCCATTTTTTAAAAACTACATCCCATTTTCACTTTCTCGAAATACACGAATTTTCTGGCTGGCTGAACAAATGATGTATCTTCCATGCGGTCCATTTATTTTTCCTAAAAAATTACAACCCATTTGCACTTTCTCGAAATACACGATTTTTCTGGGCTGGTTCTAATTATAATGTTGGGTTGGGCGCAGCAATGTTATCAAAAAAGTAAACAGGGACTGAGCTTTTTTTATAAATATATTTAAATAATAAGTGATTTATTATTTCATTGGTCCTTAAATCTTAACAAGCTTTTGTACACAATCACCAGCACTTTTCATTACCTTAATGTAAAAATATCCAGGATTTTAATGTTAAAAAATTGTTTTTATAAGTTAATAAGACGTGGGATATTGCTTTCTTATATATGTAAGTATCTGTTAAATAAATGATTACAATAACACTAATATATAATAACATATAAAATAATATAAATATATATAATATAGTTAGAAGGGAAACATAAGTTGGACCTGGCGTTCCTTTTCTTATATAGAAAAATAGAAACGGAACATGTGTGTTTTCTTCAAAAAATACATAAGTTGGTCTCTACGGATGTTCGGAAAAATAAAACCTAGGATGGGAGGCCCATAGGCCAGTCGGTACATGACGGCCCTCAAGAAAATACAAACCGGCATGTCATGGGTTGCGCATGTTAGAAAAGAAAGCCTAGACAGGGCAGCCCACAACCCAGCTGATACTTGCTGGCGCACTGATAATAAATGATACATGCCAGCTCCCCGGCTTCGTTGTAAATTTATCTCCTTTAGTAACTACGTTGAAGCACCTCAAAACAAAATGTAACTATGTTGACAAACCCATGGGCCCCAACGTCGTATAGCATTAGGAGGAAGTATTTTTTCAATGAGGCACTTGCTTGCCTACGGCCATAGACCTGCTAGGTCCCGACTGTCCGCCTCTCCACATACAGTCCTCTCCAGATTCCTATCATTTGTTCAGCATGTTCACAACGGAAGACAGAGGCGATGCGGCTAGCGCACAAAGGCGGAGGACGAGAACGAACCATCGGAGCCGGGGAAGGCATGCTACAGTAATGGTAGATGATGTGCCTTATTTCTACCAAAACTACTGAACTAGCCCAGTGGCCAAGTGACACTACCCGACCGCTGTTCCGCCCGGGTTCGATTCCACCTGATGCAGTGAAAATATCTCCAATTTTTTTGCGTCTGCCATTATTGACATGTGGGTCCTCATTGTCATCTACGCACACCACGTCCAGCACTTGCCAAAACTTCGTCCCTCGCTTTCTCTATTTTTCGCACACTCGACATTATGTGGGCATTTTGAAAATAGCATATATTTTTGACTGTGCATCATATGAAGATGTGTTATGCATGAATGTTGATTAGCATGATGTTAACTGGCCGGTAGTTCCATTTTTGACCATGAATAAAACTTCCAACATGATGTTATCCATGTTTTAAAAGGGCGTGTTAATATAAATGCTCTGCCTCTAAAACTTGCAGTATCTTATCTAAAACTGAAACTTGCAGTTTCTTCTCTGAGAATCACGTTGTTTGCACTTTTATATGAAACTACATTTTTAAGTGCTAAACATAGATCTCTAGAATTAATAAAATAATTCATATGCTCAGTACTGCAAATCTGAAATTCAAAAGACATTCATATCTGAAAGTACTTGCAAAATACACAACACAAAACACAATTCACAACCTGCAAATACTGACAACCCTAAGCTCCTCCTGAAAATTCACAACCTACCCGACTATTGGGTTGGGGGCAGTCCCCTCCTATTCCTCGGTGGCAGACAACCGCCCCGTGAGACAATGTGAACGGCGAGGGAGAGGATGGCGGGGAAGCATCGTCCCGACAACTGCTTTTCTGCTCTTGCAGTTGGTTTTGGTCGACGAAGACTCTACCTGCTCGCTCTAGCACGGCACCCTCACAAACAGCACCGTGTAGATGCTCGATCCTTCAATCTCTGGTGGATGCTCCATCTTGGATCGATACTACCACCACCGCTGCCTCATGATCGGATTCGGTGAATCTGTTTGCTCCATGGCCCACAGGAGTAGCTCTATGTACTCCCGCGCGTCTCCCTTTGGGAGTATCGCCGCCTTTTCGCTCTGTTGCAGATATTTGGCCACGGATGTCGCTGTTGTAGCTAGTTGGTCCTTGTTGTCAAACCAAGGCAGATCTCCAACATCCTAGCTAGCTTCACGGGTCGCCATCTGCGATCCTCACGTATCGGTTGTACTCCTCCATCTATTTACTTCTCCAGAGCACCTTCACTCACCGGAAGTGGTTTGAGAGGAGCGGCGCTGGTTTTGGATAAGAACGGGAGAGGAGCGGCGCTAGTTTTGGTTTGGAACAGGAGAGGAGGGGCGCTGGTTTTGAAATGGAAGAGGAGAGGAGCGTCGCTGGATTTAGATTGGAACAGGAAAGGAGCGGCGGTGGTTTAAGAGGAGAAGAGCGGCACTGGTCTTGGAAGTATTTTTTTTTGCGTATTTTGGGTCAAAGTTTGACCACGTACTGTATTTGACGAGCAAAATGTGAATGCACGTCACCAAAAATTGTATCGTTTGGTTCGTATCCGAATGTACTTTCAAATTATATTATTTTTTGCAGCGTATAACATATATTTTATTTGTGAAAATCATGGTCAATTATGACCCAGAATAAAAGGGAGACTAGTTAATGTGGGGTCGCTTTCTTAACTGAAGGGTAAATTTATTTTGATTTTTGATCCAGTAATAATGCGCCGGCCCTCTCGTCCAATCCTAAATCGCTGTCGCACGCTCCTCTCCCTCTTCTCGATTGCAAAACCACCTCCTGTTCTCTCCATCATCTCCATTACAGAACCATCGTCTCGCCTCTCCCTCTTCTCCATTGCAAAACCACCCCCTCTCCTCTCCATCTTCTCCATTGCAAAACTACCGTCTCGCCTCTCCCTCTTCTCCATTGCAAGACCACCGTCTCGCCTCTCCCTCTTCTCCATTGTAAAACCACCGCCTCGAGGCGAAAGTCAGGCGGAGGTGGTGGGCGTACAGATCGAAGGTCGAAAATCCAGAGGATAATGAATCAAAGGAGTACGGTGTGCCGCTCGTGAGGGTGCAGAGCCAGCCGGAGCCACAGGAGTATTCGTTCTCCCACCGCAAGAGGAGGCCGGATGGCGCGACGTCGCTTACCCACCGTTCTCCATGGTTCCCTCGACGCTCACCTCGTTTCAACGGCGGCGGTAGGGTTTAAGGTAAGCTTCACAATAACCTAATCTTCCATCTGCTCATGCTTACAATCAGTGTGATGGCTAATGAAAATCATGCTTACAATCAGTCTCCGAGTACCACGCCAATCACCCTAAAATAGCTCTGGACCAAAAAAAACGTTGTGACACTTTGTACAAATAAAGAAAAATAGATTGGTGCTTCTTTTAGAAAAGAGTACTCCCTAGAAAAATGCCAATATAAGCTACTAGTATTTGGTTAGAGAATTTGCTGCCGAGAAAGATCCTTCCACAAAGAGCGCCACACATCCCACTGGTGGTGGTGGATGCCAATGCTTAGATGGAGCATGGTTGGTGTTGATAATTTTTACTTGGCACACCTCGCACTCTGCATATATGCCGGTTCCATCCATACATTTGTGCAGTTCCACCAAAATGCAACTGAATAACCATGTTTACACAGATAATGAAAAAGTGTGATTACATTATCATGGCACTAGTTGATGAAACATACACTAATAAATAGAATAAAATATTGCGATAGTTGATACGTCTCCAACGTATCTATAATTTTTGATTGTTCCATGCTATTTTATTATCAATCATGGATGTTTTATAACCATTTTATAGTCAATTTATATCATTTTTGGTACTAACCTATTGACATAGTGCCAAGTGCCAGTTGCTGTTTTCCGCATGTTTTTTACATCGCATGAAATCAATACCAAACGGAGTCCAAATGCAACAAAACTTTACGGAGATTTTTTTGGGACCAGAAGGAACATAATGGGCCCTGGCTGCGCCTGGGGGTGCTCCGAGGAGAGCACAACCCACCAGGGCACGCTAGGAGGCCCAGGCGCGCCCTGGTGGGTTGTGCCCACCTCGGGTGCCCCCCGGACTGCCGCTTTGCTCTATAAATACCCCAATATTCCCAAAACCCTAGGGGAGTTGATGAAATA
Organism: Aegilops bicornis; assembly: GCA_021605145.1. Taxonomy (NCBI): domain Eukaryota; kingdom Viridiplantae; phylum Streptophyta; class Magnoliopsida; order Poales; family Poaceae; genus Aegilops; species Aegilops bicornis. The sequence continues at coordinate 252,536,445 of CM038669.1, read as the reverse complement.
TTCATCCAGCCGCGTAGAGTCCAGAACCACCAGATCCGATCTAGCCACCATCTTGGATGGGGTTCACCACCTCCATTGGTGCCTCTCCGATGATGCATGAGTAGTTCTTTGTAGACCTTCAGGTCTGTAGTTAGTAGACAGATGGCTTCATCTCTCTCTCTGAATTCTCAATAAAATGGTCTCTTGGAGATCCATATGATGTAAATCTTTTGCGGTGTGTTTGTTGGGATCGATGAACTTTGAGTTTATGATCAGATCTATCATTTTATATCCATGAAAGTATTTGAGTTTCTTTGATCTCTTTTATGCATGATTGCTTATAGCCTCGTATTTCTTCTCCGATATTTGGGTTTTGTTTGGCCAACTTGATCTATTTATCTTGCAATGGGAAGAGGTGCTTTGTAGAGGGTTCAATCTAACGATTGCTTGATCCCGATGTGACGTAAAGGGAAGCGACACGTATGTATCGTTGCTCCTAAGGATAAATCGATGGGGTCTATCTCTACATAGATAGATCTTGTCTACATCATGTCATCGTTCTTATTGCATTACTCTGTTTTCCATGTACTTAATACACTAGATGCATGCTGGATAGCGGTCGATGTGTGGAGTAATAGTAGTAGATGCAGGCAGGAGTCGGTCTACTAATCTTGGACGTGATGCCTATATAATGATCATTGCCTGGATATCGTCATGAGTATTTGAAGTTCTATCATATGCCCAACAGTAATTTTTTCACCCGCCGTTTTCTATTTTTCTCGACAGAAGCCACTAGTGAAACCTACGACCCTCGGGTCTCTTTCTCATATATTTGCCTTTGCGATTGTCGGGTTTCGGGTTCCGTCAAAATCCTTGAAGTTTGAACACTGGGGTGCGCATCTTTCTCATATATTTGCCTTTGTGATTGTCGGATTTTGGGTTCCGTCAAAACCCTTGAGGTTCGAACAGTGGGGTGCGCACGAAGATTTCCCCCTACCTAATCACTCCCTTAGCCTCACCGCCATCTCAAAGCCTAGCTCGATGAACCCGCAACACAAGAGACACGAGATTTATACTGGTTCGGGCCACCGTTGTGGTGTAATACCCTACTCTAGTGTGGTGTGGTGGATTGCCTCTTGGGCTAAGGATGAACAGTACAAGGGGAAGAACAGCCTCCTCAGGTGAGGTGTTCTTGTGCTTCGTGGGTGTGAGGATGGAGTGGATCGAGTCCAAGATGAGTTGCCTCCTGCTGTGGTGGCTAGTCCTATTTATAGAGGCCTGGTCCTCTTCCCAAATATTGAGCGGGAAGGGATGCCACAACGGCTAATTTGAAGGGGGACAGCTAGTACAAGATATCCTGACTAAAGGTGGTCTACTCCTGCCAAAGGCTCTGGCGGTGTGCCGTCTTGGGCCCCACGGTGACCTCCGTCCTGCCGTCCCGCTGGTCATGGTCTTGTTGCACCGATATGGAAACCTTTGTCCGATGCCTCGGTACTCCTCGCCTGCGCTTGCCTCCTTAGCACCAAAGAGGAAACGAGGACATTGTGCGCACTAGCGCCCGCCTGGCGCCCGCCTGGTCTTGATCGTCATGGCTTACGTCATTGGAACCTCGCGAGGTTCACCTTGCCTTGATCTCTCCGCCCCTCGCGAGCCATCTTGGTGAGGCTACCCCCGAGGAGGTCTTGTGGCGTTCCCCTCGCGAGGCTTGGCCCCTCGCGAGGGTCTTGAGTGTTTGCTGGTGAAGACGGGCCGTACTGGGCTGTGAGTGGAGCCACACCATGGGTCGTAGGCAGGCAAGTCTGGGGACCCCTGTTCCCAGAACGGTGACAGCGATCTACTTTTTCCTTGCATTTATTTTCAGATCTATTACAAAAATACCTTGCTGCAATTTATTCTTATTTATTTTATTTGGCATTTGATCTATCAATTTACTACCTTTTTATCTCATGTCTGTTTGCCAATCTTGAGGCGCCATACCCAGAGGGGATTGACAACCCCTTTAACGCGTCGGGTTGCGAGGATTTGTTATCAGTGTGCAGGGGATGTTTATGTTGTGTTGCTTGGTTCTCCTACTTGTTCGATAACCTTGGTTTCATATCTGAGGGAAATACCTACTGCTGCTGTGCTGCATCATCCCTTCCTCTTTGGGGAAATACGAACGTTGCTTCAAGCGACATCAAAAGGAATTTTTGGCGCCGTTGCCGGGGAGGATCTTCAACATATACCAGGTTCCTAATCACAAATCTCATCTCCTCGCAATTTACATTGCCATCTGCTTCTCTTTTTTTTCTCTCCCCCACTTCACAAAAAATTGCCGTTTTATTCGCCCCTCTTTTTCATCCGTCGTTTTCTTGTCGGATCTGTTTTTGAGTGCAATCTTGTTGTGTAGTCATCATGACTCAAGAGAACACCAAGTTATGTGGTTTCTCAAATACCAACAACAATAATTTTACAGGCACTCCGATTGCTCCTCCCGCCACTAGTGCAGAGTCTTGTGATATTAATACTACTTTGCTGAATCTTGTTATGAAAGATCAATTTTCCGGTACTCCTAATGAGGATGTCGCGTCCCATCTTAATACCTTCATGGAATTACGCAATATGCAAAAGAAAAAAGATGTGGACAAGGATGTTGTGAAGATGAAATTATTTCCGTTCTCTTTGCGTGATTCTGCAAAAAATTGGTTCTCTTCTTTGCCTCGCAATAGTATTGATTCTTGAAATAAGTGCAAAGATACTTTTATCACTAAGTATTTTCCTCCCGCAAAAATTATTTCCCTTAGAACCCAGATCATGAATTTCAAACAACTTGAACATGAGCATGTTGCACAATCTTGGGAAAGGATGAAAATGATGCTAAGGAATTTCCCAACTCAGGGGTTAAATCTTTGGATGATCATACAAAAATTTTATGCGGGTTTTAATTTTGTATCTCGTAATATTTTATATTCTGCCGCAGGTGGTACTTTTATGGAAATTACTTTGGGAGAAGCCACCAAATTGTTTGATAATATCATTGCAAATTATTCACAATGGCATACCGAAAGGGCTCCTACTAGTAAAAAAGTTAATTCGGTTGAATAAATTTCTTCTTTGAGTGAAAAAGTTGATGCTCTTATGAAATTGGTTGCTAGCACAAGTGCTCCCATTGGTTTTAACGGTATGCCTTTGTCTACTTTGATTGAGAAAAATAGTGATGCCATAGATATGAATTTTATCTCTCGAAATAATTTCAACAACAATGCTTATAGAGGTAATTTTAATCCTAGGCCTTTTCCTAGTAATTCCTCTAATAATTATGGTAATTCCTATGGAAATCAATATTATAAAATAATAGGAACACCTCTGATCTTGAGAACAATATTAAAGAATTTATCAACACGCAAAAAGCTTTCAACACTTCCATAGAAGAAAAGTTGAGTAAGATTGATGATTTCTCTAGAAGTGTTGATAGAATTGCTCATGATGTGGAAAATCTCAAGATGAAAATTTTTGTGCCTAAATTGGATGAATCAATTAAAGATCTTTATGTTTCTATGGATGAAAATAAGAAAAGAACCGCTATGCTTAGAGCTAAAAGAGAATTTTTGGAAAAAGCGTTTTCTAGTGATTTCTTTCGCAAAAGTGATGAAGATCTTAAAATGATTGGTGTTTCTTCTATTGATTCCTTGTGTAGTAAAGTTAAGGTTGATGAAAAAGGGACTGGATAATAATCAAATTTATGTAGAAGGTGTCCCGATAATTCGGAGGCTGAAAATCTTGTTGAGAAAATTGATGAAAGTGGGTTTGAAGAGGTCAAAACTTTAGTAGTGATGTGCCCACTATTTTGGATTACAAATACTTTAATTATGATAGTTGCTCTTTGATTGATTGTATTTATTTGTTGCAATCCATGATAAATTCACCCCATGCTTATGAACAAAATAAAGCTTTTACTAAACATATTGTTGATGCTATGATGGAAGCTTTTGAAGAAAAAATGGAATTAGAAGTTCAATTCCCAGAAAATTGCATGATGAGTGTGAACCTACTATCAAAGTCAAGATTAAAAATTATGAATGTTTTTCTTTGTGTGACTTGGGTGCTAGTGTTTCTACAATTCCGAAATCTTTATGTGATGTGCTTGGTCTTACCGATCTTGAAGAATGTTCTTTAAATTTGCACTTGGCGGATTCTACTATTAAAAAGCCTATGGGAAGAATTAATGATGTTCTTATTCTTGCAAATAGGAATTATGTGCCCATAGATTTTATTTTTCTTGATGTTGATTGCAATCCTTCTTGTGCAATTATTCTTAATAGACTGTTTCGACGCACTATAGGTGTCGTGATTGATATGAAAGAAGGCAATATTAAGTTCCAATTTCCTTTGAGGAAGGGTATGGAACACTTCCCTAGAACAATAATTAGGCCACCATATGAATATATCATGAGGGCATCTTATGGATCTCGAACCAAGGATGACAAAACTTAGATCCTTGCTTTATGCCTAGCTAAGGGCGTAAAACTATAGCGCTTGTTGGGAGGCAACCCAATGAATAATTTTTTTCTGGTGCTTTCTGTTCTTGAGTGTTTGAACAATTATGCTACTGTTATGATTGTGTTTTTTTGTGTTTTTTGTGTTTTGATTAGTGTTTGTACCAAGTAGAACCGATAGGATCTTCTTGGGCGCTAGTTGTTTGTTCTTGCTGAAAAACAGAAACTTTTGCGCTCACGAAAACAATTCTTATTTTTTACCAGAGTGTGATAATATTCCAATTATTTTTGAAGAAGATTAATATATAAATTGCTCAGGTCTTCCTACTTTTTCAGAATTTTTGGAGTTCCAGAAATTTTCGAAATAGTCAGATTGCTACAGACTGTTCTGTTTTGACAGATTCTGTTATCTTTGCGTTGTGTGCTTATTTCGATGGCTCTATGGTTTTCCTTGATGATTTTTTGCCATAGAAAAGTTCGAATACAGTAGATATAATGCAAAAAATATATGAATTAGTTTGGTACAATACTTATAGTAGTGATTTGCTTTCTTTTACTAACGGATCTCACAAAGGTGTTTTTGAGTTTTGGGTGATTGAAGTTTTCAAGTTTTGGGTTATCTTACGATGGATGAAGGAATAAGGACTAGAAGAGCCTAAGCTTGGGGATGCCCCGGCATCCCAAGCTATTATCCAAAAATGAGCAACCAACTAAGCTTGGGGATGCCCCCGAGTGACATCCCCTCTTTCTTCTAATGACCATCGGTATTTTACTCGAAGCTATATTTTTATTCGTCACATACTATGTGTTTTGCTTGGAGTGTCTTGTATGATATGAGTCTTTGCTTGTTTTATTTTGTGTTTTAAGTCTTGATTCCTTGCTGGACACACCTATTTGGTACAGCCAAAATTATGTCATGACTTGTTAGAATTTCTCTCTGTGCTTCACTTAAATTTTTATGAGCTATGGACTTGCTCTAGTGCTTTACTTATATCTTTTTAGCATGGTGTGCTTTAGTATTTTTGAAGAAATGCTCTCTTGCTTCACTTAGATTTATTTGAGAGTTAGTAAAATTTTCAAGAAATTCTCTCTTGCTTCACTTCAATTATTTTGAGAGAAAGAAAGAAATATTATGCTCATGATCTTCACTTATATTTGTTTGAGCTTATGAAAAGCAACACCGGAAAATTAGTCCCAAAGTGATAGATATCCAAGAAGGATATAATAATAACTTTCATGAAGATCATTGGACAAAATAAACTTGATTCTTAGTAATAGTATTGAGATATGATGATGTGATATGTGAGTTATGTTGATGAGTAATTATGCTTTAGTAAGAATACTGGTGTTAAAGTTTGTGATTCACTGTGCAAGCACAAAAGTAAATAGTCATGCAATGAAATTGTATCCTACTTGTGGTGCATTATTCGGTGTTATTTATGCTTAATGCTTGCTTATGAGATTATACGTTTCTTAGTTGGTCGCTTCTCAACCTTTTGCTAGCCTTCATTTTGCACTAAGTATGATCTCTACTTGTGCATCCAAAAACCTTTAAACCAGTTTTGCCACATGAGTCCACTATATCTACCTATATGCGGTATTCTTTTGCCGTTTTAAGAAAACTTGCATGTGCCATCTCTAATTTTCAGAATAAACTTCTCTTTTGTGTGTTTGTTTATTTCATGAGCGAGCGTGAGGTGGCTAATATTTTCCATGCTAGATGTGTTATTCTCACGATGAGTGTTTATTCACTTGTCGTTACTTGCGAGAGTAAGGCAAAGGTATTAGGGATGCCCAGTCCCGAAATGGAAAATGAATTTACTTTATGTTGTCAAATAATAAATTCCTTGGAAAGTGTTGGTATGGAAGGCACCCGTGGATACGATTAGCCATGGAAAGTGAAAGTATGGCAGAAAAAGGAATAAACTTTATTTTCTTTTTAGAAACCGCCTATGATATATCTAGCATGGAAAGTGTTGGGAACTCTAAGTCGTTTTCGTTGGTGGGATCGACACACCTCCCAAAATGCTTTTATCTCGAAGTTTTTCGCTTTGAGCTTTGGCACCTGTACAAATCCCTACTTCCCTCTGTGAAGGGCCTTTCTTTTACTTTACGCAATTTTTATTTTGAATTTGAGTCTCCATCTTCTCTTATAAAAAGAACCAACTAGGAGGCAATATGATCATACATAAGTATTAGGTGTAGCTAATATGCGAGTGTGTTTCATGAATGGATCAATGGTTGAGCATGATGGGCTAGGGATAACTTATTTTAGTGTTGATATTTTGAAAGACATGGTTGCTTGTTGATATGCTTGAGTATTTAAATTATCATGTCAAAACTAGACTATTGCTTTGAACAATATAAAAGTCCAAATGTCCATGCTATAAAGAAAAGAATGTGATATGACATGTTAGGCAGCATTCCACATCAAAAATTCTGTTTTTACCACTTACCTACTCGAGGAGGAGTAGGAGTTAAGCTTGGGGATGCTGATGCGTCTCCAATGTATCTATAATTTTATATTGTTCCATGTTGTAATATTATCAATCTTGGATGTTTTATAATCATTTTATAGTCATTTTATATCATTTTCTGGTACTAACCTATTGACATAGTGCCAAGTGATAGTTGTTGTTTTCTGCATGTTTTTTACATCGCAGGAAATCAATATCAAACAGAGTCCAAACGTAACGAAACTTTACGGAGATTTTTTTTGTACAAGAAGGAACATAATGGGCCCTGGCTGCGCCTAGGGGTGCTCCGAGGAGAGCACAACCCACCAGCCGGCCAGAAGCCCAGCCATACTGTGGGTTGTGCCCACCTTGGTGCCCCGGACCACCTCTTTGCTCTATAAATACCCCAATGTTCCCAAAACCCTAGGGAGTCGATGAAATATTCATCCATCCCCCAGAGTCCGTAACCACCATATCCAATCTACACACCATCTCGGATGGGGTTCATCACCTCCATTGGTGCCTCTCCAATGATGCATGAGTAGTTCTTTGTAGACCTTGAATTCCGTAGTTAGTAGCTAGATGGCTTCATCTCTCTCTCTCTCTCTCTCTCTCTCTCTCTCTCTCTCATAATTCTCAATACAATGGTCTCTTGGAGATCCATATGATGTAACTCTTTTGCGGTGTGTTTGTTGGGATCGATGAACTTTGATTTTATGATCAGATCTATCTTTTTATATCCATGAAAGTATTTGAGTTTCTTTGATCTCTTTTATGCATGATTTCTTATAGCCACGTATTTCTTCTGTGATATTTGGGTTTTGTTTGGCCAACTTCATCTATTTATCTGGCAATGGGAAGAGGTGCTTTGTAGTGGGTTTAATCTGACGGTGCTTGAGCCCAGTGACAGAAAGGGAACCTACATGTATGTATCGTTGCTACTAAGGATAAAATGATGGGGTCTATCTCTACATAGATAGATCTTTTCTACATCATGTCATCGTTCTTATTGCATTACTCCGTTTTTCCATGAACTTAATACACTAGATGCATGCTGGATAGCGGTCGATGTGTGGAGTAATAGTAGTAGATGCAGGCAGGAGTCGGTCTACTAATCTTGGACGTGATGCCTATATAATGATCATTGCCTGGATATCCTCATGAGTATTTGAAGTTCTATCAATTGCCCAACAATAATTTTTTCACTCACCGTTTGCTATTTTTCTCGAGAGAAGCCACTAGTGAAACCTATGGCCACCGGGTCTCTTTCTCATATATTTGCCTTTGCGATCAACTTTTTCCTTGCATTTATTTTCAGATCTATTAAACCAAAAATACAAAAATACCTTGCTGCAATTTATTCTTATTTATTTTATTTGGCGTTCGATCTATAAACTTACTACCATTTTATCTCATGTCTGTTTGCCTATCTTGAGGCACCGTACGCAGAAGGGATTGACAACCCCTTTAACACGTCGGGCTGCGAGGATTTGTTCAGTGAGCAGGGAGCCCCAAAGTAATTTGTAACACGAGTATAAACCGGATCAAGAGGGTGTGAATAGCTATGCTATTTGAGCAGGAAGCCCCCAAGTAATTTGCAATCAAGGCGTACCAGCCGGATCAAGAGGGTAGTCATAGCTATGCTCAGTGAGCAGGAAGCCCCGAAGTGATCAATAATATGATAAGCCAATAAGGCAGGATCCCCATGTTTGAACTGCGCACTGCAGCAAGTTCTCTTTGGCAACCTTTATTTTTTCTTGAAAACTCGAACTTGCGAGAGATGGATTTTTTTACTGGAATTTTAGACCGGATATTGAGAGCTTCAAAGCTTTGTAAGAAACCATTTTCCCTGGAGCCGGATTTTAAACCGGAATCCTTCATTTTAAGCTGGAAATTTTCTGACGGCCTTTAAAATGTCATCGATAGGTCAGTAACCTCCGGGGCCGGGATATTTTCCCTCCAATGCCCCAGAGTTCTTGAATTCACTGAAACCGACCAATTCTGCCGAGTCATGTCATTGTAGCCCCTGAGTCTCAAGACGACTCGAGGAGTTGGCTTGAGATTCTTCATATTTAACCTTGGCATAACCGGCATATAATTGAACAGCGGAACGCTGAAATTTATGTAAACTGGAAGCTTGAAGCGAATTGATAATCCTCGCAATATTTGCTATATATTCCCGGTATGAGTCATTCAGCCACTCAGTGCCATAAATGTCTTTTTTGCAGTAGACAATGTGTCCTGCATTTAAAGAAGTTTGCAAACCAGAATAATTATGCAATACAAAAACACTGGATGGATTTCACCTGATATGTTATGCCAGAAAATATCCACATGAGTTGATGATCACCACGATGAAGCTGAAATCAATCATGGCCGAATCGGCCGCCGGAGCAGATAGATGAGCCGGTCGCGGCATTGTAAGCCAGCGCGGACGGGCGAGTTAATCACACGCACGGTAAGACGCGCGGACGGGCGAGTCAACCGCGTCATGTTGATGTTAATTGGGTCGTAAGGCGGCGGTTTGCACATATATTCATCGAGCATCATGGCACGGTCAGATGCTGGCGCATAATAATGGTGGCGCGAGCTATACATCCATGACACGGCCATCACTCTTGCAGTGAACAATTGTCCTGCATAAACAATATTACAGACCAAGGCAAAGATAAACTGCTCTTTGACAAAAAATAATATGTGATAATAAAACAAACTTGGATGGATATCACCTGATTCGTCTGGATGATAGACGGAGTCATACATTCCATCTGTAGGTCACCTCCAGTAATTTCAACGGCAAGTTAACCGCTCGTCCAAGGCCACGGCGGAGGCGGCGCACTGGCGGCTTAAGACCGGGCCTGGCAGAGGAGGAACAAGGGCATGGGCGTGGGCGGTGAGCCGGCGCGCGTGGACGGCAGCAGCTTGCAGCAGTAGTGAGCCGGCTCGCAGAGAGCAGCAGTAGCGATTCGGCGCGATGGGTGCCGGGGCCTAGGCTTCTGCGTGCGCATAGGGCAGCACTATAGTGGGGAGCCCGAGCAGAATAGGAGCAGAGGAGGCAAGGCAGCGACGAAGGCCGACCTGGCTCGGGCAACTCCATCCTACCACCATGGGGTCACTTGCGGGCAGGGCCTCAGCGGAGGCGACTCACAAGGAGGTAGAGTGGTTTGAAAGCAGCCGTTGGTGGTGGCGACCTGTCCGGAGGTCGAGGCGGAAACCGGCCAGTTGAGGCGCGGGTGTCGGAGGTGCCGGACCGCGTCAGAGACAGAGACGAGCGGCGGCTCGGGGCAGGCCCAACAGGTACTGGTCGAACAGAGGCCGGCGACTCAGCGAGATAGAAAGTTTCCAGGGCGGCTCTCCTGGCGCGCCGGCCGGCGGCTCCACGCGGCCGCGGCGGAGAAGCGGGCCAGGCAGGCCACGACAGATTAGAAGGCAGGGCCATAGGGGCGAAGATCGTAGTCCACCTTCGAGTCGCGGTCAGTTGGACGAAACCACGTTTGTGTTTTCCTTCGGGTCGTTGACTTCCCTTTTTTCAGTTAAATCCGAATCCATGTTTTATTTGTTTCACTTCTCGTGGTAGGAATTGGAGTAGCACTAGTATTAGTCTGTACTTCTGATTGCTTTGGTCCTTTACGCCTGAAGAGCAGCAGCACAAAAGATTCGCTCTAGTGTGATGCGCGTGTGCACAGCAATAGTGGATGCATGAATATTGGATAATTATGCATGCACGCATTGACTATCTTTAGTTGTGTGAAGACGACATGCGATCTGACTGCGGTATAATTAAAAAATCATATTGATCTGGGCTGACTGCATCAATTTAGCCGTAGCTGAAAAAATCTTGTTTGATCTCGACGAAACTTGCGGCCAGGCGGTTTAAACGGATCTTGCTCCCTTCTATGTTTATTGATTTTCTGGGTGGCGGCTGCACCCGATGCAATCCTAATCTCATCAACTCAAACCTCGTACTACCAGCTCCGAACCTAATCGGTTCTTGTCCAAAGTTATCCCTTGCCGGGTTATTCCGTGTGATTGCTTCATGCCGTCTCTTCTTCATCCGGTTTGATTGTTTCGCGCTGGTTCTTACTCCTCCGATCAATCGAGAACTTCTCGTTCCCTGTGAGAGATCCCTCCAAGAACTCAACACCACCGTGTGCAAGCCCCACGGTGGGCGCCAACTGTCGTGGACTTGTCACGGCAGATGTCCTTAGTGTGAGGACTTAGTCGCGAGGCCAACACATCTATGTGGTAGCTTGAGAGGGGTTGAGTGGGACGAGAGACGCGAGTTTTTTACCTAGGTTCGGCCCCTCACAGTGGAGGTAAAAGCCTACATCCTTCTTCATTGATATTGATGATCATGATCATGATTACAATGGTGGTTTATCTCGAGAGCTATAGACGTGTATGTCTCACCCTAACTTGTCCGACTCATCAAACTTGTCCCTCCTTATGTAAGTTGGAGGGGCAGGTTACATGTGAAGTCCTAGTACAACTAGGACTAGTCTATCTTCTATTACAAACCGGATACAAGTCCGTGTCTTGCTTCCTTGTAAGGGAAATATTCCTCATGCCTCTTTCCTCTTAAGCCGGCCCACCATAATATGAGCCGACCTTTCCATGAACCGCCTTCTGGGGCACCGGGTCTTGTTGCACCTCTCACTGGTGCACGTCGGTCCTAAACAAACGGTTTTTAACCCCTTTCCGCGACGGCCTTCGGAACCGTCGCCAAGTGAGTGTGTGCGATAGGGGGTCCTTCCCACATGACCCAGAAACTGTCAGGGATATGGAACAGTGATCCAGAGGCCTTCCAAAATGTAATCGTGTGTGATGCAGCACACACTAAATTCTTTCGCACGTGTGGTGTCGGTGATTAAGTGTTTCTAATGATGCGGTGAAACCATAGGTCTGTCATAACGAACCGTTTGGGAAACAGTATGTAAGGCACACGGGCCAACATATGAACTGTGTGTGATTTGTGCCCTATCACACACGGTTTTATGTGTAACCCGTCTGCCATGCTAGACTCCATCGCACACGTTTTCCAACAATTACCATCTACGATAATGTTCTATCACAAACGGTTCAGGAGCCACTTCGCACACATACATGTGATGCAGACCGTTTGTGATTTGTTAGGTATCACCGACGGTTGCCGCAAGAGTGATGTGTGCTTTTCATTTGGGATCCCACATGTTTCTTGAAAAAAATACGACTGGGATTGTATTTTGCATTGGGCACGGTTTACTCCCAGTTCTCGTGTGCGATAATGCGATATCACAAACGGTTCCGGAGAACCTGCGCACACGTAGTAGCGCTGTGAATCGTTTGCGATCTGCTGTGTATCACCGACGGTCCCAATATGATTGATGTATGCTTTCCGATGTGGATCGCACACACTCATTTAGTTGAACCATGTGCGGAGCAATTGCCAGGTTAAAACAAAAATATCCCATTTTGAATCGGCACGCAAAAAGAAAATTCGCCATATTCAATTGAACAAATAAAGAAAAATATCCCATTTTGAATCGGCACGCAAAAAGCAAATTCGCCACAATATTCAATTGAACAAATAGTGTCCACAGGAAGAACATTCATCAGATTTCGCAACAATTGCAATTGAACATATGGTAGCTAAATTCCAATGATTTGTCCACACATATATGCATTACATAATTAATCATAGTGTAGGAAATACGAAGACCTCATCAGATGGAAAACAATGGATCCATGCGTTATATGTTTAGCGGCTAACTCTTACTCAATGTTTCAAGAGAACGCATACTAAAATCTTGATTATCACGAGTGGGATTGATGTAGTGATCCAGGAAGAAGTCACTGATAAATCTCCGAACCATCAGCAATTCACCAACCGGGAGCGGTTCAGGGGTCCTCAGTTTTAAGATGAGCTGCAGTATTTTAAAGATCAAAATGTGCCAGATGAGTGGAGATATTAATTAAGATAAACTTACTGGTACTAATTCGCGAGGATCGTCACAACTATCAGCAGATTTGTAGATGGAGATCATGTGTCTCCAAACATAGTATCCACAAAGGTTGGTCCCTGCTTCTTGCTGAGGACACTGAAATTTTTTGTACAAATTTAGTCATGTATTTGTCCTATTAGGAACAACCTAACCGGTGTTAGATGTATTATTTTTTCTTTGGACAAAATAGAAAGAGGTTTGTTTAGAAGCTTGAACATTTGACTAGCATAAGGAAAGGTATTTGCAGACTGTTGTCCAAAAATAAAGGATTTCGGTGTGTTACCGGAGAAACGATCTCATGCTGCAGAGGTAGTTTCCTCTTGAACATGTTCCCTATTTTAGTTTCCCACAATGCGAGCACACTGCAAATGATGATGAATTTTGACAACATCAATTAATGAACCAGATATGAATGCAAATTAATTTCAACATCATAGAATTCAATACCTATCCAAGAATTGCTGAAGATGCGTTAGATCCTGAGCGTTTGTTGACTCTCTAAGAGAATCGCTGTAGTAAACTGTGTTCTTGTTTGGAAGAATGAATACCAATATCTAGTGATTGTTAGATATTAAGAAAGCCATGAACTTACGAATGATGTCGAAATCTGAAAGACAATCAGTGTATGTGTGGTTGTTTACTTGACTTACCTTCATGATATGGCCAGAGAAATGATTCTGCATGGGACGTGTTTTCGAAGATACGGACGACCGTGTTAATGGCCCAGTCCTGTCGGTCCTTTTCATGTGATGTTGTGCCATTTGCTAATGCATGATCTATGAAATACACACTCTCAATTTGTCTTTTCTGCGCATTCAATCCCCTGAGAGGAATAAAATGCAGTTAGTTGTTTATCATTTACAACCTTGTATGGAGAAGTTGATCAGAGTTTGTTAAGTACTTACAAAATCGTGCATCTAACAAGAGTGGCATCGAGCATGTTGAAGTTGAAGAAGAGATGTATGTCCTCGAAACTCACAATGATTGAACCAGCATCGTCTCTGAAATGATCTCTGTTGTAGTGGACTAGCAAGTGGTGATGACCTTCTGACATTTGATCCATGCAATATTCATGTAACACGCGGCAACTGGAGCTGCACTCATCAAAGTATTCGCCAACATGAAATGGCTGGCCATGGACGTAATTGCGTGCTTAAAGTATGTCTGCTTTTCTTTTAGCAAGCAACTATTCTACTTGTTCATCATCCATGGCGTCAGAAATAATATTACTCCCCGATTCGAACAAGGTGTTGTTAATTTGGTTCTAGGCGATGAGTGCTTTAAGAGGCGATCGTTTTGTTTCCTCTTCACTTTCCTGCTGTGCTTCCTCGTGGTCGTGGGTGTAACCTTTTTGGCCACTTCCTTCTTGGTACTTGAAGCATTTCTGGCAGAACGTCTGGTTGCCTGCACGGTTGACTGCCGAGCAGACGGTGAAGCTTGGACGGACTTCTTAGCAGACTATTTATCTATGCCAAACCGCTGAGCTGGCGGTGCTGTAGTGACGGACTGCTGGGCTGTAGGAGCAGAGGCATCGGACTGCTGACCATGCGTTGAAGCTATGTCGGGTTTCTGCGCAGGTGGTGCCAACTTGTCGGTGTGCTGAGGAGGTCGTGCCAACACGTTGGTTTGCTGAGCAGGAAGTGCTGACGCATTGGTATGCTGATCACGCGCCTGCGGACCTACGGACTGATGAGTAGTCAGTTCTGGACCTATAGACTGCTTAGCAGGTAGTTCCGAAGCATCGATCGCTTAGCGATCTGTTCCACCAGTTGATCTGCCGAGCATGTCTTTGCGGTGGGTCTCCCCTAACGCTTGGACCGGCATCTGAACCGGTGGTGCGTCATCAGCAGTTGTAGGCCTTGCCACTTGTTGCTTTGGGGCGAAGGATGACATGGCATGTACGCCACAAAGTCGGTCTGGATGATCACAGGTTGATGCATCAGCCCGCGAGAGCTGCTCTGGCAAGGAGAGCGTCACCTGTTGAGGGGCGACAGTGGTTGCTCTTGGCGGGGCTTCAGGAATCGCATCGATGAACTCTATTTCCTTTCATGGCCACTAGATGTGATGTAACAGTGTTTCTCCCAAGGTCCTTTGCTCATCAAAGTCTCCTAGGACATTCTTCAGGGCCTATTCATTGAATCTAGGCTATACTTCAGTCACGTAGCACTTCACACAGCCCGGCTTCAATGGCACGTTGTCCAAGAAGAGTCCATCTTCCAAGAAGGGTGGGCAAACCCAGGCTGTTACACATTTTAATGTACCTTCATAATGTGTAAGCACGCCCTTCACACTGTCTTTCATTCTAGATAGATCAGATATAGCATCATCGCGAGCAGTCTCTCATACTGGGTCACCGATGATCTGAGCTACTCTTGTGCAGTGTTGTCGCGCAATAAGCAGCATCATCCATACCCGCCTCCCATCCCATCTGCTGGCTATCTGTTAGTGTTAGAGTCTTCTGCATCATCATCATTGACTCCTCAACATCCTTTCGAACAGCCGGATAAATCTCCTTCAACTTTTCAAACAATGCATTCTGCTTCATTTCACTCCTCACTTTTTTCATGCCGAGCCTCTCTTCTTTGCTCAGTGTGAAAGCCCTCTTGTGCGGGACATTAACACCTATACCCCTTGCACAACCAGGGGGCTCTTTTGTCTCCAGAGCAATGGACAGAATGTCACATGGCCCTGAGTTCCTGTAGAACCTTCCAGGGATCTTGGAAGCCTCTGCCATCACTTCATACAGTTTGGCGTCACGTGTGTTTTCAAAGTAATAAGTTCCGTCATCACGCCTCTTTGCACATGCCCGCAAGTAGTCTTTGGTGCTTTCGCCCTTGATTTCACTAAAGACTGGATTCCCACCCGCTGCTACTACTTCTTTGCCCTCCTGTTCCCATATCAGTTTCATGCCGTAGTATCCTGCCACACCCATACGGTGGGGGTGTATGTTCTTCTTCTGAAGTTCCGATTGCTTGAAACTCTTCTCAGCAAACTCTGGAGTTGCCCTGACCCTTTTGAATTCTTCCTAGTCTGCCTTTGTAATTTGGGGGTATGCGGGGATTGGGTCCTTGCCTTCACTCAAGTGCTTCTTGTACAGCACGTGCTTCCAGTTTCTCCAAGCATCCCTAGCATTCTTCAGTGCAACGTGTTCCACTTGCATTCTCCACTGCTCTGGAATGTTGAAGTGATCCATGATCTCCCGGACTATCCTTCGCCGTGTTTCTCTGTCAGCCTTCCGAAACCCCGGCAGATTAATATTGAGCCTTGCCCTGCCAACAAATCCACACACACTCCTGAACCTCATGTGTGCTTTATCTGGTTTAGTTGGAGCCCAAGACTTTAAATCAATCTCGGTTACTTCATATACACCTTTAGGTTGGTGTGTGGGCTTCCTTGGACCGTTCCTCCGTGTCCTGGCTGGAAGGGTAATTGTTGCAGCTCTATCCCGTTCAAGACTACTTGATCCCTCACAATCTGCTGAAGACATAGGGTTGTCCGAATCAGATGAAGATACATGGCCTGAATGAGTGTTGTCGCTGCTACCCGGCATCTACAGAGAACACATGCGAAACTCAGGAAAGGAGGATAAGCATAAAACTAACAACTTGGTATCAAGCTTTCTAAACAAGCCATGCAATAATTTAGAAAATGTACGGCTAATTTGTTAAGTTTGTGTGACTCGAACCCATGATCTGTAAATAGGCAGTAACTTATTGGAACAAATACAGCTTATATGTAGTAACGAAGGTAGATAATGAATATATATACGCTCTCCGTTATTTTACAGCCAATTTCGGAACATAGGGAACGAAATTGGAAGAGGGATTGCGAGGAAATATGCCTCGCCACGATGGAGAGCAATAACTAATAGGCTTCTTAATGCAAACCCGGCCGGACCAGAGGAGAGGCGAGGGTTACTGCATCGATATGCTCGAGGGTGGCTGGCGAGCAAACGAAGACGGCGAGGCACGGCCCGCCATGTGTTGGGAACGGCAGTGGAGGTAGGCTTGACGCCGAAGAGCGGGCACACGGCCGAGGTGAGCACGGCGGCGCTAGAGAGGGTTCTGTTGTGGATCTGGGGGAGGGGGAGATGGCAAAGGAGATTGGGTTGACTAGTTGAGTGAAACGTGGTCGGACGGTGGGGTGGTGTTGGTGGCCTAGGTGAAAAGGGTGAAAATATCCCTGATCGCCGCCCGCGCGGAAAGGCGTACAGAATAATTTTGTTTTAAATGAAGACGTACTAATTTTGAAATGAAGACGTGAGTTCATCGTTTCTCATCTAAATTTTTCGCACGTAAACCAATCACAATTTTACCAAGGGTTTGATTTGCTGGCGCATTTCAGGTCTCGTGTGCTATATGTAAGACATTTTTTGGCATTTAGCGTGCATGTTGGCATATAAATCAATTCCTAGCCGGACTGCATTTCCCGTCGAAAGGGATGAGGATTGCCGTTCGATCTGGGAGCATCCAACGGTGCAGACGTATGATCCGTGGGGTTTGGGTTCTGGCCAATCAGAACGCACGACTCAGATCGCGCGTGCAGCGAGGGGGGGGCATCGGCCACGTTTTGGTAGGCACACGGCTTTCGTGTGTGAACCATGTGCTATTTGAAAACATTTACATTACCTAACATCATATTTTTGTTCGAATGAAAACATGAGTTCATCGTTTCGCCTCCAATTCTTTTCCATGGTAAGAAATCATGAGTATAGTGGAGAGTGTCATATACTAGTATCATGAATATACAGTACACATGATACTACCTTTAATTAATTATAGCGCACAGTATAATACGTAGAGTATAGTATCATATATAGATCATATTTATTGCCATGCATGACACAAATTAGCATCGCATTTAACATGATACGGTATCTACCTACTATATGTTAGTCTAACCCTCTTTATATATATTTCATTCTTTGCCACATCAGCATACTTGCTATTTCGAGTGCATGGCATCGTCGGCTATGATACCACCACTATGGCTAGCCTTATATAGTGGGGAGTATCATATACTATATATATATATAGTATCATGCATATGATACTACGTACATTCCTTCATAGTGCATATATAGTATCATAGAGTAGTACTAGCTCCCTCTGTAAACTAATATAAGAGCGTTTAGATTACTAAATAGTGATCTAAACGCTCTTATGTTAGTTTACGGAGGGAGTATATATCATAGATGCCCGTATTTACGGTCATGCATGACACAAAGTAGTATAGCATTTATTAATATACATGTTACGGTATCTACCTATGTTATTGCTTCTTTGCCACATCATCATATTTTCTATTCCCATGTGCATGATACCGGCTATGATACCCCCACTGTGGCCACCCTAATAAGGCTAGTCATAATATGGGAGTATCAAGTGGTATGATGCATGCCAAATAGACTTTTTGGATGAGGTGGCACACAGTTAAATGATGAAAGAGAGGGTGTGTGGTATCATATCATGATACCGTATCATATTAAATGTTGTACTACTTTGTGTCATGCATGGTAATTAATAAGGAACCTAAGATACCAACTCATGATACTATGCATGCGCGCATTACGGAGGTATTGCCGATCATATACTAGTATCATGCATATATACTCCCTCCTTTCCGGTTTATAGGCTTATCCCAAAATTTTAGTTTTTCCATTTTATAAGGCTCAATTTGGTTTTCCCCATCATCCATATACCAAGGTGCATTAAATCATTCCATGCAAGTATTAAGAGAAAGTTGACCAATGCATGTACTTTATATATGCATGCATGTATTACAATTAATACATTGGAGAACATAAATTTTTGAGGAAAACAAAAGCATTAATTGGGTATTTTTGCAAACTACAAAAGGTATTCCACCACTCACCATCTACCTTGGTTGGTGAGATTTTTGAATTGAGCCCAATAAGGCTGGTTGTAATGGGGAGTATCATATATACTAGTAGTATCATGCATATATATGATACTGTAGCTAGGATACTAGCTACTTCCGTAATGCATAGTATCATAAGTTAACA
The DNA here is from genome assembly GCA_021605145.1 of Aegilops bicornis. Classification (NCBI taxonomy): domain Eukaryota; kingdom Viridiplantae; phylum Streptophyta; class Magnoliopsida; order Poales; family Poaceae; genus Aegilops; species Aegilops bicornis. The sequence goes on along the minus strand of CM038669.1, from coordinate 252,517,529 downwards.
TCTTAGGCTGCCTTAAGTAGTAGTACAACATTTAATATGACACGGTATTATGATATGATACCACATCCTCTCTTGTGTGGCACATCATCCAAAAAGTCTAGTTGGCATGCATGATACCGCTTATGATAATACCATTACAACCGGCTTAAACCGGAAAGGAGGGAGTATGAGACTAGCTAGCCACAATGGAGAGTAGTACACTAGTAACATACATATATCACTAGACTATATATGTTACTACCTTCATAGTGGGTAGTAACATAAGTGTAGTGTCATGCAAAGCTTCATTTCTTAGGTTACAGACTCATATTGCATTCGGAAATGTGATGCTACCGTAACTATCTAAGTTACTGAAACTATCTCTCTCCTCATTAACTTATTGCCACATAAGCAAGTTTGCTGAGTTGGATTCGATGTTACTGCTGAAGTTACTCTCACTATGGCTAGTCTGATACTAGCTAGTCGTCTATGATATACTAGCTACCTCACTAAGAGCATGGTTAATAATACAGCCAAGGTTCGGCTGTAAGAAGTTGCCATGTCATATACAGCCAACCTCTTAGCGGGTATGTACAATAATAAGTTTTAAATACGTACTAGTTTATCAATAGTTGGCCCACCTTACATCATCCAAAGTGTCTTGGGTCTCCTGTTGCAGCTGGCTCTACTAACCAAGAGCCCGCTTCTCTTCGAACTAATAAGCACATATATATATATATATATATATATATATATATAGGGTAACGCTATTCTAAGCGTGAGTGTAGAATAGCTTATTCTACACCCCCTAGCAACGCTATGTAAAAAATCTAGTAAAACGGTGTACAAAATGTTGTAATTCGGATAATATTTTTTTATCATCTATGTTTGTAATTTACTACATTTTTATGAAAATTACTATATTTTACATAGTGTGTTACCATATTATGTATGTACCATTACTGGGGTGTAGAATAAGCTATTCTACACTCACGCTTAGTTTAGCATTACTATATATATATATATATATATATATATAATTCTATTCCTTATAGCCAGACTACCCAAAGTGGGAGTAACATAGGTAGTAACATCAGACATATCAAGATAAAATAGATGATGTGGCAAGCAATAAATGAAGAAATGGAGGAAACTGGATATGTGTAATGTTACTACCTATGTTACTCCCACTGTGGGTATAGTCTTACTGTAGTATGAGACTACCCACAATGGGAGTAACATAGGTAGTAACATCACACATATCTAGATAAAGTAGATGATGTGTCAAGCAATAAATGAAGAAAGAGAGGAAAGTAGTAACATAGCTAGTTACTAGTAGTATGAGTAACATCACATGTACATATCAAGGCAAGATGTGTCTATAGCATAATAAATGAAGTGTTGCATGTTACCACACATATATGTTACTCCCCACTATAGAGGTAGTAACATAGACTAGTAACACATGGGCATGTTACTAGTCTATGTTACTACCAATTGTGGCTAGTCTGAGTAACATCACACATCTCAAGGCAAGATGAGTCTATGGCCTAATAAATGAAGTGTTGCATGTTACTACACATATGTTACTCCCCACTATAGAGTTAGTAACATAGACTATGTTACTACCCATTGTGGCTAGTGTTATGTCACTCTATTGTGTACTTACTTGCTCTAATAATGCATAGTATCATAGAGTAGCTAGTATCATATGTAGTACTTTATTTATATTGTCATGCATGACACATAGTAGCATAACATTTATTATGATACGGTTTCATGATATGATACTTAACCCTCTCTTTCTTCATTTAATTCATTCTATGACAGCTTATCAAAATTGCCTAGTTGGCATGCATGATACTAGCTATGATACCCCCTTACTATCAGCCTAGCAAAGGTGTACAGATCATTTGTGCGTCAGTTTGTGAGTTTTCATCCGTTTGTTCGAGAAGCGGGGAGAAGTTTCAAACATTTCGGCCGCAAGGTACGGCCACTGGCGTAGGCCTACACTACAAAAAAAAAGACACATCCGTGACATTTTGGGCTGAACGAAATTTTTTTCTGTCATACATATGGCACTTCTATGACGATAATTGTGACAAAACCCGGTATCATCATAGATGTGGTGGGCTCCTACTTCTATGACAAAAAATCATGACAGAAAATGGGCTTTTCGTCCTGGGCGGGCCGGAGACGCAGCTGGATGACATTCTTTGGGCCGTCCATGACGGAAAAACTCGTGGTAGAAGCGAGGGCGAGGAAAATTTCGGGGAGTTCCCGGTTACGGTGGGAGGTCGGGGGCCGAGCGATGCGCGTTTCTCTCATACACGTACGCTGCTGCAGGCGAGGCCTTGGCTCTAATCAACCCGAAGCGAGGCGTTGGGCTCTAATCGAACCCGGCGATTGCGGTCAGGTGCTACGCTGTTCTCGAACCCGAACGACCGATCGATGGCGTTTAACTGAACCCGATTGAGTGATTCCTTCGCTACTGCTGCTAACTGAAGCGGATCGATGCTGCCTCTGGGATGAACAATGAGCGTTATGGGGTTGGATGAATAGTGAGCGGTGGCGTTGCCTCTGGATGAACAGGACCCCATGGTGTGGTGGAGGGCTGGATGAGCGATAGATGGTGGAGGGGTGCCCGTGGAGGGTGGTTGAACAGGACCCGTGGTGTGGAGGGCTGGATGAATAGTAGAGGGTGGAGGGGTGCCCGTGGAGGGGTGGTTGAACAGGACCCGTGGTGTGGAGGGCTGGATGAGCGATGAGACGGTGGAGGGGTGGTTGAGCGATGGCCGGTGGAGTAGCGCGGTGGATCTTTGGATGACCAGGAGCCCGTGGAGGCCGGAGGAGGTCGACGGTGGAGATGAACAGGTATCCCGTAGAGTCCCGTTTTGCGATGCGCCACACCCCTCTCGATGAACAGGACCCCGTTTGACCGTAGGAGATCCGTTTAAATCCGTTTTGCGATGCGCCACACCTCCCGATCAACAAGACCCCGTTTGACCGTGAGGAGGTCCGTTTAAATCCGTTTTGCGATCGCCACACCCTCCCGATCAACAGGACCCCCGTTTCAACCGTAGGAAGTCCGTTTCGTCCATTTTGCGGTACGCCACACCCCTCCCGATCAACAGGACCCCCGTTTCGACCGTAGGAGGTCCGTTTCCTCCGTTTTGCGGTACGCCACACCCCTCCCGATCAACAGGACCCCATTCCGAACGTAGGAGGTCTGTTTCCTCCGTTGTGCGGTATGCTAGGCCTTGTTTCCATCACCTGTTCCATCCAAGCCCTCCCGATGAACACGACCACGCGTTCCGTTCCGACCCAGTCGATTGGCTCCCACGCGTTCCGTTGCCTCCCGATGAACACGACGCATTTCGTTGCCTCCCCATGAACACGACGCATTACGTTGCCTCCCCATGAACACGACGACGACACTGTTTCTCTGCTCCGACCCAACCATGTACACGAGCCCTGGCCGTGCGTCGCGCCGATAGGCGTTCGAGACCCGCTTTGTATGTACACATACGTGGCCGTATTTTCTTTCTTGCACCCTGGCGTTATGCGTACATGTACATGCTACGTGTGCGCCTCTACTACGACGCGTCTGGCGCCTCTACTACGACAGTGCGGCGCCTCTACATCCACCGGTATATATGCGTGATATCGTTCGCGGCGTAGAATGACAACGCTACGCACGCTTCGACCATTTGGGTCCCGACCGTGCACTTCCTTGCCTGCGAAGATGTAGCTGGTGGGTCCCAACAGTCAGGGGCGAATCGTTTTTTTTGCCCGGACGCACTTCCTTGCGTGCGAAGATGTAGCTGGTGGGTCCCAGCAGTCAGGGGCAAACGTTTTTTTCGTGAAATACGGTGGCCCGTCCGGTGGGTCTCCACTGTCAGGTGGAAGAATAATTATTTTGCACGTAATAAGGAGGCACTTCCTTGCTGCGACCATGGACCAAGCTGACAGCCTCTCCACGTACAGTCCATGTCCGATGGAAGCCGTTCCTTGACCACGTTGACCATGCCGCGCCGAGAGCACCAGGCGATGGGACGGCTGGCGAGGCCTAGGAAGGGGACGACGCGGAGCCGGGGAAGACGCGGCAGTGGATGCCCACGCGTAGAGGAGTACGAGGGTTCACTAGTTCGTTCCAGTGTGAGGCTGCCGTCGTCACAGAATAACAGGGGGTGTGGGTGAGTAGAGGGATGGCCGGGCCAGCGATGGGAGTAGTAGGGGGCGGTGAGGCCTCTGCTGCATCGCAGCCGGCCACGGGAGGCAGGAGCACGAGGCACGACCGGCGCTGGTTTGGGCGGCTGGAGCAAGAAGGCCAGAGGTTGAAGAAGCACTACGGCCGTTCGATGGACATCGTACGGTCACTGGAGCTAGAATCATGCACATTGACTAAGTTGACAAATCCCTCCGTCCCTGTCAACTTAGTAGACCCACAAGTCAGCCTGGCACTATACTGGGTCCCAGCTAACAGGGGGAGTATTCATTTTTTTGTGCGTAATAAGGAGGCACTTCCTTGCGTGCAAAGATATAGCTGTGGAGTCCGAGGCTGCTTGCGTGATAACGTTTTTTTAAATGAAATACAGAGGCCCTTTCGGTGGGTCCCTAATGTCAGGTGGAGGATTCATTATTTTGCGCGTAATAAGGAGGCATTTCCTTGTGTGCGGCCGTGGACCCAGCTGTCGGCCTCACCACGTACAGTACACTTCAAATGCATGTCGGTCATATATATATATATATATATATATATATATATATATATATATAATTCTATTCCTTATAGCCAGACTACCCAAAGTGGGAGTAACATAGGTAGTAACATTAGACATATCAAGATAAAATAGATGATGTGGCAAGCAATAAATGAAGAAATGGAGGAAAGTGGATATGTGTAATGTTACTACCTATGTTACTCCCACTGTGGGTATAGTCTTACTATAGTATGAGACTACCCACAATGGGAGTAACATAGGTAGTAACATCACACATATCTAGATAAAGTAGATGATGTGGCAAGCGATGAAATGAAGAAAGAGAGGAAAGTAGTAACATAGCTAGTTACTAGTAGTATGAGTAACATCACATGTACATATCAAGGCAAGATGTGTCTATAGCATAATAAATGAAGTGTTGCATGTTACCACACATATATGTTACTCCCCACTATAGAGGTAGTAACATAGACTAGTAACACATGGGCATGTTACTAGTCTATGTTACTACCAATTGTGGCTAGTCTGAGTAACATCACACATCTCAAGGCAAGATGAGTCTATGGCCTAATAAATGAAGTGTTGCATGTTACTACACATATGTTACTCCCCACTATAGAGTTAGTAACATATACTAGTAATGTTCTATGTTACTACCCATTATGGCTAGTCTTATGTCACTCTATTGTGTACTTACTTGCTCTAATAATGCATAGTATCATAGAGTAGCTAGTATCATATGTAGTACTTTATTTATATTGTCATGCATGACACATAGTAGCATAACATTTATTATGATACGGTTTCATGATATGATACTTAACCCTCTCTTTCTTCATTTAATTCATTCTATGACAGCTTATCAAAATTGCCTAGTTGGCATGCATGATACTAGCTATGATACCCCCTTACTATCAGCCTAGCAAAGGTGTACAGATCATTTGTGCGTCAGTTTGTGAGTTTTCATCCGTTTGTTCGAGAAGCAGGGAGAAGTTTCAAATATTTCGGCCGCAAGGTACGACCACTGGCGTAGGCCTACACTACAAAAAAAAGACACATCCGTGACATTTTGGGCTGAACGAAATTTTTTTCTATCATACATATGGCACTTCTATGACGATAATTGTGACAAAACCCGGTATCATCATAGATGTGGTGGGCTCCTACTTCTATGACAAAAAATCATGATAGAAAATGGGCTTTTAAGTCCGGGCGGGCCGGAGACGCAGCTGGATGACATTCTTTGGGCCGTCCATGACGGAAAAAAATCGTGGTAGAAGCGAGGCGAGGAAAATTTCGGGAGTTCCGGTTACGGTGGGAGGTCGGGGGCCGAGCGATGCTGCTTTCTCTCGTACACGTGACGCTGCAGCGTGTCGAGGCCTTGGCTCTAACTGAACCCGAGCGAGGCGTTGGGCTCTAATTGAACCCGAGCGATTGCAGTGCAGGCTACGCGTTACTGAACCCGAACGACCGATCGATGGCGTTTAACTGAACCCGATTGAGCGATTCCTTCGCTACTGCTGCTAACTGAAGCCGATCGATGCTGCCTCTGGGATGAACAATGAGCGTTGCGGGGGAGGGGGGGTTGGATGAACAGTGAGCGGTGGCGTTGCCTCTGGATGAACAGGACCCCATGGTGTGGTGGAGGGCTGGATGAACAGTAGATGGTGGAGGGGTGCCCGTGGAGGGGTGGTTGAACAGGACCCCGTGGTGTGGAGGGCTGGATGAATAGTAGAGGGTGGAGGGGTGCCCGTGGAGGGGTGGTTGAACAGGACCCCATGGTGTGGAGGGCTGGATGAACAGTAGACGTTGGAGGGGTGGTTGAACAGTAGCCGGTGGAGTAGCGCGCGGTGGATACTGGATGAACAGGAGCCCGTGGAGGCTGGAGGAGGTCGACGGTGGAGATGAACAGTATCCCGTAGAGTCCCGTTTTGCAGTACACCACACCCCTCCCGATGAACAGGACCCTCGTTTCGTCCGTTTTGCGGTACGCCACACCCCTCCCGATCAACAGGACCCCCGTTTCGACCGTAGGAGGTCCGTTTCGTCCGTTTTGCGGTACGCCACACCCCTCCCGATCAACAGGACCCCGTTTCGACCGTAGGAGGTCCGTTTAAATCCGTTTTGATGCACGCCACACCTCCCAATCAACAGGACCCCGTTTCGACCGTAGGAGGTCCGTTTCCTCCGTTTTGCGGCACGCCACACCCCTCCCAATCAACAGGACCCCGTTCCGAATGTAGGAGGTCTGTTTCCTCCGTTGTGCGGTACGCTAGGCCTTGTTTCCATCGCCTGTTCCATCCAAGCCCTCCCGATGAACACGACCACGCATTCCGTTCTGACCCAGTCGGTTGGCTCCCACGCGTTCCGTTGCCTCCCGATGAACACGACGCATTTCGTTGCCTCCCCATGAACACGACGCATTCCGTTGCCTCCCCATGAACACAGCGGCGACCTTTGTTTCTCTGCTCCGACCCAACCATGTACACGAGCCACGGCCGTACGTGTCTGTAGTAGGCGTTCGAGACCCGCTGTATGTACACACACATGGCCGTATTTTCTTTGTTGCACCCTGGCCGTTGTACGTACATGTACATGCTACGTGTGCGCCTCTACTACGACACGTACGCGCCTCTACTACGACAGGTGCGCGCCTCTACATCCACCAGTATATATGTACGTATACGTTCGCGAGCAGAATGACAACGCTTCGTGCGCTCGACCAAATTTGGGTCCCGGTATCGAGCACTTCCTTGCCTGCGAAGATGTAGCTGGTGGGTCCCAACAGTCAGGGGGCGAATCGTTTTTTTTCCTGGACGCACTTCCTTGCGTGTGAAGATGTAGCTGGTGGGTCCCAGCAGTCAGGGGCAAATGTTTTTTTTGTGAAATACGGTGGCCCGTCCGGTGGGTCCCCGCTGTCAGGTGGAAGAATAATTATTTTGCACATAATAAGGAGGCACTTCCTTGCTGCGACCATGGACCAAGCTGTCAGCCTCTCCACGTACAGTCCACGTCCGATGGAAGCCGTTCCTTGACCACGTTGACCATGCCGCGCCGAGAGCACCAGAGGCGATTGGACGGCGAGGCCTAGGAAGGGGACGACGCGGAGCCGGGGAAGACGCGGCAGTGGATGCCCATGCGTAGAGGAGTACGAGGGTTCACTAGTTCGTTCCGGTGTGAGGCTGTCGTCGTCACAAAATAACAGGGGGTGTGGGTGAGTAGAGGGATGGCCTGGCCAGCGATGGGAGTAGTAGGGGGCGGTGAGGCCTCTGCTGCATCGCAGCCGGCCACGGGAGGCAGGAGCACGAGGCACGACCGGCGCTGGTTTGGGCGGCTGGAGCAAGAAGACCAGAGGTTGAAGAAGCACTACGGCCGTTGGATGGACATCGTCACGGTCACTTTGGAGCTAGAATCATGCATATTGACTAAGTTGACAAAGCCCTCCGTCCTGTCAACTTAGTAGACCCTAAGTCAACTGGCACTATCTTTGGGTCCTAGCTAACGGGGAGTATTCATTTTTTGTGTGTAATAAGGAGGCACTTCCTTGCGTGCGAAGATATAGCTGGTGGGTCCGAATCGGTAATGATAACGTTTTTTAAGTGAAATCTGAAGGCCCTTTCGGTGGGTCCACGATGTCGTGGAGGAAACATTATTTTGCAGCGTAATAAGAATGCATTTCCTTGTGTGCGGCCGTGGACCCAAAGTGCGGCCTCTCCACGTCTGATACACTTCAGATGCATGTCGGTTGTTGACCACGTTGACCAGGCAGCGCCGAGAGCACCGAGGCGGTGGGACGGCGAGGCCTAGGAATGGAACGACACGGAGGCAGGAAGACTTCGCCAGTTGTTTCCCAGCGGAGGAATGCGACCGTCTGAAGGTTTCTTGGTTCGTCTGCCGTCGCCGGAGAATAACAGCAGGTGTGGGTGAGTAGAGGGATGGCTAGCCAGCGATGGGAGTACGGTGGGGTGGTGAGGCCTGCGCGCAGCAGAGCCGGCCGCAGGGAGGATGGAGCAGGCAGTCCCGCCGGCGCTTGTTTGAGCGGCTGGAGCAGGAAGAGCAGAGATTGAAGAAGCATGACGGCCGTTGGATGGCCATCCAACGATCCTTTGCTTGTCGTCAACCTTTTTTCTAGGAAAGCCTCAAATCGGTGGAAAACAGCATACAGCCCATCTGCCATTATTTCTAATAATTTACAGCCCATTTGCTAATTATTAAGGTTTTTTTTGGAGCCCATATTCTTTTTGTTAGCGTTACAGCCCATATTGTGGCCACGGTTAAAAATTTATACGAAATTTTGCATATTTCGGTGCGGTCCGAACTGTTTTTAATCACGAAATTTCGACTCACATTCAAACTGATTTTAAAAATAAATGTATATCAATATAAAATCCAACAAATTCTCCATGCATAAAAATTAACGTAATTTAAAATCTCAAAATGAAAAAAAAAGATATTTGAAACTAATTGCCGGTTTAATGTGTTCTAAAAATGTACAGCCCATTTCCCATTACTGATGGGCCATTTTCTCGGCCAGCCAAATGAAAGCTCTCCTCGTCTTGAAATATTTGTAGCCCAACAGGCCTGACAAAGCGACTTACATGGCAAATCACAAAAAAACTGGGTTGTGGCCGTGGACCCAGCCTATCGACCTCTCCATCGTCTGATACTCTTCCGATGGAAGTCGTTCCTTGACCATGTTGACCACGCCACGGAGAGCACCACGGCGGTGGGCGATGGCGAGCCTATGAAGGGGACGACGCGGGCGGGGAAGACGCGGCAGCGGAAGCCCAGCAGAGAAGGTGTCTGAGGTTCACCGTTCGGCTGCGGTGTGAGGTATCGTCGCCCGCGCAGGCACTGGCAGCGGTGGGAATAGTAGGGGGCGTGAGGCCTCCGCGGTAGCACAGCCGGCCACGGGAGGCAGGAGCATGCGGCACGGCCAGCGCTGCTCTGGGCGGCTAGAGCAAGAAGACCAAAGGTTGAAGATGCACTACGGCCGTTGGATGGACATCGTACGGTCACTGGAGCTAGAATCGTTCATATTGACTAAGTTGACAAAGACCTTCGCCCCCGTCAACTTAGTAGGCCCACAAGTCAGCCTCCCACCAAGGTGGGTCCTAGCTAGTCGTGGGAGTATTCATTTTTTTGTGCGTAATAAGGAGGCTCTTTCGGTGGGTCCGAGGCGGCAATGAGAGAGCGTTTTTTAAGTGAAATATGGTGGCCCGTCAGGTGGGTCCCAGCAGTTAGGGGGCAAACGTTTTTTTCGCAAAATACGGTGGCCCGTCTAGTGGGTCCCTGTTGTCAGTTGGAGGAATCATTGTTTTCCGTGTAATAAGGAGGCACTTACTTGCTGCGGCCGTGGACCCAGCTGAGACTCTCCACGTACAGTATACTTCCAATGGAAGTCGTTCCTTGACCACATTGACCTCGCCACGTTCCGTTGCATGCATGCGTCCATGGGCGTGGTGCATCCCCACTGTCAGCCTCTCACGTACAGTATACTTCCGATGGAAGTCGTTCCTTGACCACGTTGACCTCGCCGCGTTCCGTTGCATGCATGCGTCCATGGGCGTTGTGCGTCCCACCGTCGACCTCTCACATACGGTCATCTTCCGATGACTCTCGATTATTGACCACACCGTGCCGGCGCACCTGCATCGGAATGACCCGAAGATGGGGAAGGCAGGCGGTGGAGTCGCAGATGGAGAGGAGTGGAAACTTCAGCGAAAGTGGTCTTGGCAGCAACCTGACCTTGATGCCGCCATGGGAGACAGGAGCAAGAACAGAGGTTGAAGAAGGAGCACGGCTGTTGGATTAACATCCAACGGTCCAGCTGCTAGAATCATTTGTTGATTAAGTTGACAAAGCCATGCGTACACGTCCGCTTAGTAGGCCCACAAGTCAGTCACCAAATCTGACGGGTCCCGGTATCAGCAACGGGATGAATAATTTTTTTCGCAAAACAAGGAGGCACTTCCTTCCGTGCGAAGATACAGCCAGTGGGTCCCAACTGTCAGGTGGAGGAAACATTTTTTTCAGCTTAATAAGGAGGAACTTTCCTTGCATGCGACCATGGACCTCGTGGGTCCCAGCCGTCAAGCTCTCCACATACAGTCCTCTTCCGATGACTCCCGTTTGTTGGCCATGCCGCACCGAACGCAGCGAGGCAGTGGACGACGGCGAGGCTCCGGACGGGAACGACTTGGAGATGGGAAAACGCGGCACTGGATTCGCAGATTGAGAGGAGGAGAAGGGTTATAACTGGTTCTGTTGCAGCGTGGGGCTGTCGTCTGTGGAGAATAACTGGAGGTGTCGAGGGGTTGACGGATAGACTAGCCGGTGGTGGGGTAGCGCTTCGCAGCGATGTGTGCTAAGCAGAGCCGCTAGCCGCCGGAGGCCGAACCAGGCGGTCCCGGCGACGCTGGAGGAAGAAGACGAGAGATTGAAGGTGCATGTCGTCCGTTGGATATAAATCCAATGGATGTGGATGACACAATCATTTGTTGACCAAGTTGACAACGCCCTGCATAGGCTTCGACCTATTGGCCCACATGTCAGCCTGCAAAAATGTGGCATATATTTAACCCATGTTTTCTAGAATGTACAGTCCATTTCTTTGGGCTGGGTGAACAAATAATTTCGCGTCAATCAGGCCCATTTATATTTTCTAAGAATCCCAGCCCATTTGCACTTCCTTGAAATACACGTATTAGGTGGGCTCGTTATATATATAATGTTATGTTAGAAGGAGCAATTAATATCAAAGAATAAACCGGAGAGACACATTTTTTAATATATAATTAAGAAATTAGCGAGTTATTGCTCAAAATAAAAATGAGCGCGTTATTATTAAATTGGTCCTTAAAATCTTCGCAAGCTTTTGTACGCAATCACCGGGATTTTCCTTGCCTGTGAGTCAAAAACAACCAGGATTTTTCTTGCCAACTCCCGTTAAACATTTACTTTTATAAGTTAATAACACGTGGGATGTTTTTATAATGTATATATAAGTCTCTATAAAATATACGATAATAGTAATAATATAAATATATATAATGTGGTTAGAAGGAAAACATAAATTGGACACAACATTACTTTTATAAGAGACCTGCGTTTTATACCCCACAAGAGGCATACTAACAAGTTCACACACAAATACAACGAGAAAAGGTAAACATTCATATCAAACTCAGGTTCACAGGACACGTTCATATTCATAGCCAACATTCACTATCAACAACTCAAAAGATTCATATATACACAAGCTCAGCATATCTATGCATCCAAATGATTGATAGATCACACGACAATATTCATACATAATTCACAAAAAGATTCATATATACATATGTTCAGTATGTTTATGCATCCAAATGATTGAGAATACAGCCAATATGATCCATGGACGAACTTTAATTACCTAGGGTACAGACTGGTAAATGGTGTTCAATCGGAGGTACTTCTTGCTAAAATTAATGCTTGTACGAGTAAACTTTCGAGTACATAAGAGGCAGCATGCATAATCTGAACTTTGATTGTAGGTTTATCCTCAAATAGTAGCCTCGTGCGAGGGAGGTTTGAGCAACTTGGCCACTACTTTCATCCAACTAGTTTCTTGGCTCATCTTGGTCTGTATCTCGCCAAAATTCTACATTGCGGAGCGAGAAAGGAGGCGATTGAGAAAATGAACCACCCAAATTTTTGTGCGGTTCAACTGAAATGGAGCATCCTTGGCGTGCAGACTGATTAAGTGCCAGATGAATATACGCGTCAACCAACTTGTCTAGAATCTTTAGACTCCATGCCATATAGTTCGCTACCATATGTTCCGATAACCAAAAGGCACAAGTTGGGACCAAAAAAGGCGGACTGCGTTTTTACGGGCTATGCACCAAGCAATATTTTTGGCGTTCACTCTCCTAATACTTGGAGTTTGACAATTGGTTGGCCTTTGTTGATACTAGAATGAATATAGGCACTTCTTGTCAACATCGATGCTTGTCTCGAGTGAACTTTGGAGTACATAGCAGCAGCATAAGTACTGTCCATCTGATCATTTTGTGCGGTTCTCTGAAATCACTGATGTAATGATTTGCCTGCGAGTTCGGGCTCCAAATTACTCCTTTATGAAATCGTCAAACGGTAGCACAATACCAAATTACCAATACATATGATAGGCATAATAATCAGGATAAAGACCAGTACCAACCTGTGTGAGGCAGCATATCAATTACTATTTCCTTTGACTGGAAGCCGAGATAAGCCATAGCGGTGACAACAAAGGAAGAAAGCAAGCGGAGATTAGCGGTGACGAGGAAAGGACGGAAGCTGTCGAGGCAATGAAGCACCCAAAGTTTTTGTGCAGTTCCACCAAAATCGAGCATCCCTGTTGGCACATATATTGAGAGAGTGACATTACTGTAATAGTGGGACTAGTTGATGAAACATACACTAACAGATAGAAGCACCCTCATTATCTTAATGGGTAAAGTTAGCAACATAGTAGTCTTGCTTAAAGAGATGTATTAGTTTATTTAATCAGTGCCAATTAGCTCAACTCAACACTCAAAGCATTGCCATTTATCATAGGTTGCAAAACTTTAACGTGCAAAGATAAAGGAGTTTCTCATGACAAGATGTACGATACAAATAGAGATGACAAACTAATATGTATGAAGGCCTTAGGCCCGTACCAAACTGAGAAAAAAAGCTTATTCATGTAGTCCCATAAGAGATGATAAAGCACTAACTGGAATCACACAATAGTATATATTTTTGTGCACTTCAAATGTATGGTTGAAATCACTCTTGTTTACCAGTCTTTGAGATTATATCGAAGATTATCAAGAACTTCAGTGAGTTAAAGCCTCTGGCTGGGATACAGTTCATTGTATTGTCTTGTGTAGTTCCACTAAAATGTATGATTGGCACAACATGATCCCTTTTTGCACAAGTAGGAACAAGGTGAAACCTTCATTAGCTTAGTGAGAAAGGATAGGAAGACATTAGCATATTACTCAAACAGTAGCATCAAATTCATGATGGACAATGCGCAAAACATTGCCTCATTGAACCAATGGCAATAAATTGACATGCAAAACAATAGCACTATTATGTCATGACACTAATAATATTCCCTCCCTGCTCCACCACATGATTCACCTCCATAGACAAACATACACACGTACATGATTCAGCATAGGGTCCTACTAAAGATTTGTTTGACTCCAACAGGAAAATTAGGCAGAAATAAATTAGTGGTACTTAAGTACTCCTAATTAATTAAGTGAGAGAGCAGAAGTGGAAGGGCTCCCTGGAGGATCGTCTCACATGTAAGGTAGTCATTACCGGAGCCCTTGAATGGCCTCGACTGAGGCCTCTAGCTTTAGCAAGATCGACTTGGCACTGTTTATTCTTCTTATTCTTCCTCTTCATGCTCTGTTTCTCTTTCTCCTCACCAGTTGGTGAAACCAAGTACATGATTGGCCTTCTAATTCAGAATTGGTTTTTTCAGTGAGGGAGTACAAGTGTACTAGTAAAAAACAGCATTATTTTCTAATGGCAGTCGGAAAATAGAGATGAACACATGCATTAAATATCATTCTTACCTAAAGGAAGGTTATGGCGCCAATATGGATGATGAGGCTTGGAACACAGATCTCCCTTTGTGCAGTTCCAACAAAATGAACCAACTGTTCCATTCGACATTCCAGTTAAACAACACAAAAGTCACTTCTTTTAAGAAGAGTTTTGTGCGATGCACCAAAAGGTCACAGCTGACAACTGTGTGAATTAGATATCCTTGTTTGCACAAAAGGCCTGAGAGGAAATAGTCAGAGTTTCAAACAATTACAGGCAAAAACATTTTGCTAAACTTGTCATGGCTTATAACAGTGGCATGGCTTCATTTTTACCAGGGACATTAGATTAAGAATAGCTAAGGCTGCGTTCGGTTCACAGGTTTGGTGCAGGATTTTCGTAGGAACACAATTCCTACGGTCCACGCGCTGCTCATTTTTTGGGCGGAAGCCCGAGGCAGGCGCTCGCTGCCATGCGTTAGACAGGTTGCTGTGCTGTGTTGCCGGAATAAAAAAAATCAACCTATGTGTGGTACGTGAGGTGAGGACAAGAGTAGTCACTGTGCAGCTGAATAAACAAATAGCATCTCATACTGCCAAGCATGCTACTCTAAAAAACAAATTTGTACATTTCGTAGTCCATCCGAACACATTCTCTTGAGAGTTTCCTTTGGTTCGCCGTTTCATAGTTTTATACCTACATTCCTTTCCTATTCCTCTATTTTCATCAAGACATGTTTTCTGCCCCTTTATTCCGAACGGAGCCTAAATATTTGGTATAAGGGCATAGGACAGTGGGTGCACCAGCAGTCCAGCACCATGTACGTAAACAGCGACATAAAGTGCGGATTCATAGTTTGTTTCCCCGAGAAACAAACATCCAAGAAACATATCTGGGTTGGTCCCATTTTTGTTCACCCTAGCCACCTACTCCTATGTGTGGATAGCAAATCTAGTCCTGGTCATACCACTTTGTCTGACGTCCCTATATTTCCCTTTTCGACCAAGAGACCGGTTGGATGACCAAATGTACTACTTTCACCCCTTCCTTCCTGTTTGTACCAAGTCCGATGTACATACTAAATTCCCCCACCCCACTTTATTTCTTGTTTGAACCAAGTACTCCCTCGTCCAGGAATTACTTGTCATCAAAATGGATGTGTCTAGAACTAAAATACATCTAGATACATCCATTTCAATGACAAGTATTTTCGGACGAAGGGAGTACAAGATTCGAGTCCATGAAGTAGCTTTACCTCTAACAATAGAATAAAAAAAATGTGACGTTGGACCATCCGATCGAGAGGGGCTGAGAGGTAGAAAATGATGCACATGCAGCGACATAGCGAAATTTGAGGGAAGTAGAGCTAAGGCGGTTTCGAACGAAGATATACCTGAAGGTCATCGGGATGTGGATAGGTGGGCGGCAGGAGGCCGGATCCGCCCACAGGCAACAAGGAAGGGATCGGAGGACCTCCCGCACCGGCGCTCGGCCAGAGATAACGGTGTGGCCGGCAGTGGGTCTCCTCCCTCGCTGTCGACGGCGGCCTAAACGCAGCCCCTCCTCCCCTTCACCGGCGGAGGGGGATACATCCGGATCTGTAACCAGCGGTGAGGATAGAAAGCCAGTGTTTTTTGAAGGGAGAAAGACAGTGTTACTACCCCTATCTTGTTTAGATCTGGAGAGGATGAGAGTGTGTGAATATAGCAACCCTGGCAAGCAAGCACGGAGGCTCCGGACTATATATACGTAGTGGGGTAGTTTTCCTTTTTCACTCCATCAAAACAATCGTTTAAAATTGTGTACTACTACATGCCAGGCCACGGTTTTTTTAGTTGTTGATTGTTTTTTGAGATAGCTACCCGCTTGTTCCAAGTGGTGTTACGGTGTGCCAGGTCACACTTTGTATCGTTCAAGTCTGGTACTACAAGTCCCTCCATTAAATGAACAACCACCCCCTCGTAAAAATTGTGAACAAGCCCATGGCTAAAATTAGCGGAAAGCGTGGGTTGCCCCAACATGCATTATTATTTATATTTTCTACTCCCTCCGTTCCTAAATATAAGTCTTTTTATTAGCCACACATAAGACAAGAATTTTTTATTAGCAGTGAACCCCACATGTCATAGACACAAAAATTGTGGCAAGATTCCCTTAGGCAAGCCAAAGTGTGTCTAACAATTTGAGCAACTCATGTTAGGCAAGTGTGGCAAGTTTGGGAAAATAATGTGGCAACATAAGACAAACATAGTCAAAATCCAAACAGCCCCGTAATTTTTTGTGACATGCATGAAAATTGGGTTAGTTAAATTTATAGTCAAAATTTGGCAAGGTGCATCAAATCAACACATGCAAGTATCAAAAGGAAATTCACGACATGCATGCATGCGTTGTACTCCCTCCGTTTCCAAATATAACTCTTTTTAGAGATTGCAACAAGTGACTACATACGAAGCAGAATATGTCTACTCCTACATACGAAGTAGCCCATTTGAAATGTATAAAAAGACTTATATCGAGTGCAGTGCTTTGATGTGTCGTGTCAACTCCTACAAGACCAAGAAATTTTATTACTACAACGCCCTCTCCCTCGCGGACTGAGCTCCGGTGCCTTAACTGCACCTGCCTTTGGCTGCATGACAGGAGGGCCAACCACCTGTTGGGCCCACCTGTCATAGACGCATAAGCGAGGAGCAAAATAAACTTTCGCTACAAGCTATCTGTCGATTGTCAAAACCGTGGATCTCTATTAGGGGTCCCGAACTGTGCGTCTAGGCGGATGGTAACAGGAGACAAGGGACACGATGTTTTTATCCAGGTTCGGGCCCTCTCGATGGAAGTAAAACCCTACTCCTGCTTGATTAATATTGATGATATGGGTAGTACAAGAGTGGATCTACCACGAGATCAGAGAGGCTAAACCCTAGAAGCTAGCCTATGGTATGATTGTTGTTCGTCCTACGGACTATAACCCTCCGGTACCGGATAGGGTTAGGGTTACACAGAGTCGGTTACAATGGTAGGAGATTGTCGGGGCAGGCTGATCTGACCCACGAAACACCTATGGGACCGGCGGACCGAGCCCCTTTCGGTTCGGCGGGGGGCGGAGGTCGCACGAAGAGCAGATCGAGGCGAAGCACACGAGCGGTTTACCCGGAGCTCTTCGGAGAGATAATACTCCCTCTTTGCATGTCTGAGTGTATTGAGTTCTTGCTCGGGAGCGCTTGAGTGCTACAGTACACACAAGCTGCTAACGAGACCGAGCGCGAGTGTTCTCTGGAACCCCCCTCTACATTGCGCATGGGCCTCCTTTTATATGCTAAAGGGGTCTCCGACAGGTGGCAACGTAGACAAGGTTAAAAATGGAAAAGGAGTGGTTGGTACAGCTACTTGTACAGTGTATCATACCTAACCACGGCGGCGGGGACAAAGGCATTAAATGCCCGTCTCGTCGCCCTAACGGTGCAAGCGAGGGGACCGTCGGGCGCCACGGTTGCCACGATGGCAATCTTGTCGGCCCGCTTGCCACCCCTTTTGCCGTGGCTGCACGACCTCTCGCCATCGCAGCGCTGGAAAGGTCGAGCGACACGTTAGTGGATGTCTTTGGAAGCGCCTTGAGTACAGAGTGGTGGTCTGCCGCGGCAAGCGCCTTGCCGCGGTTGTTGTCTTGTCGCGTCCGGAAGCTTGTCGTTCACCGGGCCTTCCCGGCAAGATCCTCTTGCCGAGGCCTTGTCTCCTAGGTGCCTTGAGTGGCCTTCCCGGCAAGCTCCTCTTGTCGGGGCCTTGTCTCCTTGGCTTGAATACTTTGTTCTTGAATGACTCCAAAGGAACCACGGAGGACCTTGGCGGTCACCCGGCAAGCCTTGCCTGAGGAGGCTGCAATCGCCGTGCACAAGTTCGGGATACTAGGGTACCCCTACTCTAGTACACCGGCAGGAGCCCAGGCTGGGCCATACATCGATGCCGAAGCGCTGTTGGGCCAGGCCCAAAGCGAACTGCAGGCACACGCGGCCTGGTTACGCCGTAAATCACTCCGGACCCACCACGCCCCCCACGAACAGCATGCGTCGAATGCGGCATCGTGGGAGAGATCGTGGGGGGTTTCTTTATTCGGAAAAGCGGAACGTCCCCCCCTCTTTATAAGCGGGGAAAGCAGGGCAGTTTGCCCATCTCGCCGATTCTTTGTCCAATCTCGAAAAAACCTTCGCTGCTCCCCTTCTTCCCAAAGGCTGAAGAGAGAGCAGCGCTCACTTCATCGCCACCGGCATCACCAACGCCGTCGATCTCCCTCACCACCTCCGCCAGGCTCAAAGCCGACAAGGGGAAGGCCGTGAAGTCGGCCGAGGCGCTGAGCGGCTTCTTGAAGGAGCGGGCAATCTTTCCCCCAGCTCGCCTTGAGGGAGCTGAGGAGTACTACTACCTCTTCTCGTCGGAGACGCGCATCCAGCGCATCGAAGGTACTCCCAGTGCTGCTTGAGCGGCTCGAATGGGTACCCTTTCTTGGCGCTGTTCTTCTCATGGGCTCTGCCCGCCTTTCTCTGAATTTTTCTGCGATATCATGAACACCCTCTGGGTTCCGCCTCCTTGACTTCACCCCCAATGATGTTACGACCATGGCAGTTTTCGCATCTCTGCGAAAACTTTGTCGGAATCCATCCAAGCGTAGCCCTTTTCCGCCACTTCTTTATGCCCCGAGTTGAGAGAGGGGAGCCTCTTTCGGTGGGATCGCTGGATCTCGAGGACGGCAAGAAGGAAGCCTATCTGGAGGAGAGCTCCGCATGCAAATGGGATGAGTGGAGAAGCGGTGGTCTTTGGATTGTCGAGGAGAACCAGCGGCCGTTTACATGGCGCCAAACCTCGATGAGTCTTGGCAACGATTGGAGCAGTCTGGCCCCGGAAGATGCTAGGCTGAAGATTGCCGTCATCCGAATCCTACGCCTGAGGCTTGCCGGACTCACTGTAGGCGCCGTTGGCACAGATTTACTTCATCGCCGCATCGCCCCCCTGCAGGAGAGGAGGAGACCCGCCTGGGAGTTCCGGAACGCGGCAGATATCATGAGGCTGCGCCCGGGCCTCAACTTCAATTTCACTATCACAGGCTGGACGCGATGCTCTTGGAGCTGTTCAAGCCACGATCTGAGCATCCCGGGCGTTCGAGTTGCCGAAGAATCTCGTCGCTGTACAGCAATTCCTCGCTTGACCGCATCCGTGCAATGATGCCGTTGTGCGACTTCGCATGGAATCGTTCCAACCTGGCAAGAGCCTGCAGATGACGTCGTCGCGAGTGTTCTTTGACAACTGGTAGAAGTGCCGGTCCGCCCGATGAATGTAAGAGCCTCACCCGCGACACCACCGATGATGAGATGCAGCGCCGCCACCAAGCTGGAAGAGGCGGCAGCAGCTGCCGCGCGAAGTTCGGATTCACCGTGGAGGAGGCAGAGGTAGCAGGCGGCAAGCCTTGTCGAGCGAGGGAGTTTGCGGCGAGGAAGAGCTTGTCGGGCCTGAAGCTGAGTTGAGCGAGCCGCGAGGCGCCTCCTCCTCCTTGAGACAGCTTGCATGGCGGAGCCCCAGCTCCACCAAGAAGGCGTCTCCATAAAGCCGAGACGAGCGTAGCGGCGGCGACGGGCAGGTCCAGCGCCAGCGCGCAGCCAGCTCCACCGCGGCAAGCACTTTGTTGCCAGGAGCACCTCACGCCGCTGACGGCTGGGCCCAGGCCGGGGCCCTCACAGAGCACCGCTTGCTCCGCCAAGCGGCCAAGGGAAACTACTCCTCCGCCTCGTCGTACTGGAGGCGGGCCAGAATTTGATCTCTCCGCGCTCAGCTCCGACGAGGAAGAAGAGTAAGATTCTTTGCAGCATTTGTAGTTCTTGACTTGTTGCTTTGTCTTGTATCTCGATTTGCTTCACTCAGACCCATTCCTTTTCAAAGATCTGCTGGCCCGGAAGGCGTCGAAGAGAGCCAAGGCCCGGTGATTGTCATCAGGGCGAACCCACCGCGACCGCAGGAGGCGCGTCCGAGACCACCTTGCCGGATGCGGCAACTCTTCCTCAAAGCAGCCCCCAACGCAGCCCCCAGCGTAAGTATATGGTTTACTTCCTGCTGTTAGGCGTGCATGGGTGCTCCTTCTTTGCTGATATCTGACTGCTGATTTGTGTAGGAAGCGAGCAGCCTTACCAGAGTGCCTCAAGCCGCCTCGACATGCCTTCGCTTGACTACACCGCCAAGGGAGGATTCCCCGGCAAGGGAGCGTTCTCCGGCAAGGGAGATTTCTCCGGCAAGGGGCAGTTCTCCGGCAAGGGGCAGCACCAGCGATCCCTTGGTGGCGGAGACCATGACTGCATAAGGTAATCCTCTTGCTTGAAAACTTTCCTTGTGTTCTTCTTCTTCTGATTTTCTTTTTGAATATTTGCTTACTTTTCTTCATTTTCCGGTCGCCAGGTCCATCCACCACAGAGCCAATGGAGACCGAGGCCGCTGGCGAGGAGGACGCGCGCGGCAATACTGTCGACGCCACTGCCATCGGAGAAGAAGCTGGCGCTGACGAGCCCGCCGGCGAAGAGGCCGCCAAAGCTACCGCCATAGAAGCCGGGCGAGGGTCCGCGATCGCGCACGACGGCCCCGAGGCCGCAGGAGCGCCAGCGCTATGCCGACCGCCGATCCCTCCGCCCGCTTCTGCAGCGTCGGGCTCGAAGAGCCCCAGCCAGCGCCCTATTTGAAGGCCGGTGATGGCGTCTTCATCGAGCTCCCATGGGCGTCGAGCTCCAGGCGCCGGTGAAGGAGAAACTTTGATGAAGAGTTGCTCGCCTCCGTTGGGTGGCGCTGGTCGATGCACCAAACAGCGGCGTGGCGAAGTCGAGGAGGAGCAACTGCCGCGAAGCTGCTGTCGCTCTACCGCGCCCGACAAGCCAAGCTGGAATCCCGGGAAGCGCTTGTCGCGAAGGTGGGAGCAGACATCAAGAAGCGCGGAGGAGCTCGGGGCCTCAACCAGAAGCTCTCCGGTCCCCTGGCAGAGGCCGGGAGCGACTCGCCGAGGAGCGCAAAGCCTTCCTCCTCGAGAAGGCTGAAGCCGAGGAGCAATAGCGGCTTGCCGCCGAGAAGCTATCTGCGCAGAAGGCGAGTTGGCGCAGAGGAAGGTTAATCTTGACAGCCATGAGGAGGATCTGGCAGCGAGCAAACATTTGGCGGGGCTCTCAAGGAAGCAAAGGATCTTTGCCGCAGCTGCCGAGGCCGCCAAGAAGGAGCTGGAGACAAAGGTGATGCAGCTGGAGGTCAATCTCAAGGAGAGCGGCGAGGAGCTTGCTGCACTCAAGCATGAGCGCGAGAAGGACGCCTACACTCTTGGCGAGCTGCAGGGCCGTCTCGCCGAGAGGAGCAAGGAGCTCAGCGCCGCCAAGGACTCCAACACAGATCTTGAGTTGAAGCTAACTACTTTGACTTAGGCCATTTGGGCCGGCGCCAGGAGGCGGGAGGTGGCCTTGAAGGAGAAGATCAAGGCCCGGAGGCGTTCTTTGGCGAAATCTTCTTGCCGCCTAGAACACTTTTAGGGAGAATGTGGAGCACTGGACCGAGGGTCTCGTGGATGTTCCTGCAGCCATCGACAGGGAGCTGGCGCAGCTGGGGATGGAGGATCTTGGGTATTCCTCCGATGAGCACCTCCAACCCAGCGCCAAGCTCAGCTTGTTCTTCAAAGGCGTGGTGACGGCCCTCCAGCTGACTCGGAAGAGATCCCAAAGCATCTGGCCGAGGTCGCGCCCGGATCTGTGAGGAGCTCTTCAAAAGTCTTGATGAAGGTGGCCTTCCGCAATCCAGGCCTCAAACTCACCAACGTCCTCAAGTCCTTGCCGCCCGGATCTTTGGCGTGGGCGCTCAAGACCCTTGTCGCACCCATCGTGGGACAGGGTGAGCGGGATCAAGAGGGTTGAGGGCGTCGCGTGGATTAGGCCGCCCGCTTTCTCTTTCTTCTTCTTCTGCTGGTCATGTTATGAGAACAATCTATTAGAGCTGCGACAAGCTATCTTGTAACATAACTCTATTTCGGGTAGTGATTGCGATGTTATTTCCTTTACTTGATTCCTTCCTTTGTATGTTTTTGCCCTACACTTTTAGGGAACTTGTCGGTATGAGGCACTGGACCATGGCGAAGTCTTGAGACGTCGGCGACTGCTCGGCGGTGCCGCTTCCGACAAAGTAACCTTGTCGCAACTAGTCAGACTCACTTAAGTTGTTGAGCGGACTCGAAACAAAGTAAGGGCACAACTAGCTACGAGTTGGTTCCTCCAGCGCATGTTTTCCATACAAAGTACTACGGTCGTTCAAGGAAGATAACTTAAAATTTTTAAAACTGATTGCTCAAACTTTAGCAACTTAGCTTTTTGTCGTTTGCTTCCGGTAAGGCTAGACTTCCTTAATGACGCTTGGCCCACACCATTATCTTCTCCTTTGCCCCGGCAAACTTGTGGGCGAGGAACCTTCCTTTCTTTGAGAAAGAAAGAAAGAAGAAAATAAAGATATGGAGCCTTATGGCTCGTTATTGCTTACCGGAGGTAGGTGCTGCACAAAGTGTCAGATAACGCGTGCAAAATAGAAGTAGAAAGCATGAAATTGACAAGATGTGCGAAGCACATTAGGTTTACTTATGCGAGGTCTGCGCTTGGCTTTGTACCAAGGATTACATTCAACATCGGCAAGACTTGTACAAAAGGTGGTTGCGGAATAGGTTTTGACAACCGCGCCCTCTGAGTAAAACTTACGAAGATGCTCAATGTTCCAGAGTTGCTCACGGAATGCCATCTTCGGTCTCAAAGCGGACAGCGCCAGCCTAGTGACTCGTTTCACCCGGTAAAGGGCCTTCCCACTTCAGCGTCAACTTGTTGGAATTCTTGGCGGACTGAACGCAGCGAAGAACAAGGTCGCCTTCCTCGAGACTTCGGCATTAACTTTGCGGCTATGGTAGCGGCGCCAAAGCTTGCTTGTACCGAGCAGCTCGTCTGGCGGCTGAAGACGATCCTCCTCAAGGAGCAGCGCGTCATCTTATCGCAGCTGCTCTTGCTCAAGCTCATCATAAGCGAGCACTCGAGGTGATCCGTATATGAGTTCCGTGGGGAGAACTGCCTCTGCTCCATAGACTAGAGCGAAAGGTGTCTGGCCAGTGGCTCGATTTGGCATCGTCCTGATCGACCAAAGAACCACCGGCAGCTCCTCAATCCAGTTCTTTCCACACTTGTGTAGCCTGTCGAAAGTCCTGGTCTTGAGCCCGCGCAGCACTTCAAAGATTGCCCTCTCCGGCTGACCGTTACTTTTCGGATGAGCAACGAAGCGAAGCGGAACCTTCGCGCCAAGATCTTGGACGTCTGCATGAAGGTGCGGCTCGTGGTGCGTGCCGTTGTCGGTGATGATCCTATTAGGGATCCCAAAGCGGCAAACAATCGACCTGAAGAACTTGACTGCTGACTGTGCGGTCACCTTCCTCACTGCTTCCACTTCCGGCCACTTTGTGAACTTGTCGATTGCGACGTACAAGTACTCAAAGCCCCAAACAACTTCGGGGAAAGGGGCCGAGGATGTCGAGCCCCGGACCAAAAATGGCCAGGATAAAGGGATCGTCTGGAGAGCTTGAGCTGGCTGGTTTATCTGCTTGGAATGGAACTGCACGCTTCACACTTGGTTACTTGTGCAGTTGCATCCTGGAGGCTGTCGGCCAAAAGAAACCTTCTTGGGCAACGCTTTGCGGCAAGTGCTCTGGCCAATGTGGTGACCACATATGCCTCCATGTATCTCTGCCAACAGCTTTTCTCCGTCTTCCCGGTGAATACACTTCAATTTCACACCGTTGAGTCTTCTTCTGTATAGTGTGTTGTCGACAAACTGGTACATACTTGACTGCCGGGCTACTCTTTCCGCTCCTTCTTGGTCTTCGGGAAGTTCTCCTGTCTGAAGGAAATGGACAACCTGCTGTGCCCATGCTGGAGCTTGCGGCTCGACAACAAGGACTAAAGGCACATCTGCTGATGCGGGAACGTTTGCTTCTACGGCGAGAACCTGCGGCTCAGTCGGAGCTTGACGTTACCCGGCAAGCTTGCCGGAGCAAAACTTGTCGGGAGCGTCTGCTTCAACGAAACAAATCCTGGGGCTTGTCGGAGCAGACTGCTCCTCAGCACTGTTGGTGTCGATCTAGGGGACCTTCTTGGCGTGGCCGGGGAGCTTCGGCGGGAAAATAGTCACCAGAAATCAACTTCCTCTTCTTGCTCTGTCCGGTTGATTGCGTTACAGACAGTTGAGTCAGCTTGAGCACAAAAATCCCTGGTTCCACAGGTAACTTAAGCGCAACGCACTTCGACAGGCCATCGGCAATGTCGTTCTGAGCTCTTGGAATATGTTCCATTTGTAGGCCGTCAAAGTGCTCTTCTAGCTTTCTCACTTTATCAACATAAGCTTCCATCAACGGACTCTGATAACTCTTGTTCACTTGGCGGATGACAAGCTGTGAGTCACCCCTGACAATGAGCTTCTTGATCCCAAGGTCTACTGCGATCCTGAGACCGGCAAGCAAACCTTCATACTCTGCAGTATTGTTTGTTGCTGTAACGACCCGACCCAAAATCGGTCAAGTCTCTGTGTAACTGTACCATCCCAAGATCATGCTGGCACACACAGTACATTGATGAAATAATCAAAGTTCAATCACACCTGAATTTATTACACGATTCTCATATCGAGTCTTTATTACAATAGAATAAATTCGAAAAGGCCAACTCATGAGAAATAAACTAAATAAAACTGCGGAAGCATAGAAGAATAGCGAGTCCATCCGACTCCATAGGGCAATCGCCAAGCGTGGATCGTAGCCTCACTCCACTGGTCGGAAAACTCCTCTTGCAACATAAGGCGTTGCGGCCGTGTAGGTCGACATTGTGAATATGCCGGCAAGTCAAAGAGAGAACAACAGTAAAATTACTAACACTATATGCAATTTGGCTGTGGGGCTCTAAGTTTCATTGTTTTCTTGAAAAAGCCAGTTTTTCCCTATAACAAGGACTTGTTTGCAATTACTACAAAATGTTGGTAGTTATTGAGATGGTTCCGCCAACCAATGTCTCATTCCCAATTATTAAATAATCCCCTCAATTAATTTATTAAGTTTGGTGTTGAGATATCCGAAATACTCCAAGTTCCAGAGGCTCAAATTGTCCGTAACCGGGGACACGGCTAACCGATTAGATCTTCACTCTGCAGAGGTTTGCGCACTTTACCCGCAAGAATCGTTCCCTCCTTTTAAGTCTTCGCACTTCCTGGTGTTTGAAGAGGCGGAATGACGAAAACAGGGTCTTCCGAAGAGTTCCTCCAGGCCCTTGCGGTGCCCATCCAATCCTATCGTTCTTCTACATCTCGTAGCACCGTCCGGCAGAGTCACACCTAGGGTCGACCAAGCCAGAGCCCATAATGGCTTGCGGCTGCACGTAAGCTTCCGATCAATGGGGTATCCATCCGTCTCTTCGTGGCTGGGTGAAGCTTTCCGCAAGATGTCATGGCACTTCTCCATGCATCCCGGCCAACCACCTGGATTCTCCAGGTGCCCGTCGGCCGATCCTCCACCCGATGGTGAATTTTGAAGTCCATCTTGAGCTTGAAGTCATGGGGTTGTCATCATCTTGACTCACACATCTCCCTTATGAATCACTCAACCACCCCCGTCTTAGATCATAGCTAAATTAAACTACTTCGTCCCGGGCCATTGTAACAAGGTGAAATGGTTTCATCCTACCTCATGATACTACTCAAGAACATAACTTAAAAATTCTCCTACTGCATGCATGGTGGGGAGGTATAATTCTAATGCAATAAAATCATTGGTATTGTAATAGAAATCATGATCAAATGACTTGCCTGGCTGACGATCTTCGAAAGCTAAGGACTCGTGATAGCAGGCTTCGCACTCCGGAAATTCTACCGAATCAAACAATAGCACAAATAAGTATGGCACAATATAACATAGCAGCAAGTTGGAAACAAAACACCCAAGCACTCAAACCAAAATCCAAAGAAAACTCGGAGAAAGCAAATCAAGGTTTTCACCATATCAAGCAACAAATAGTTTTACACAACTAAAACTTTTCTTAACAGAACCTAAGCATGGGTTTTGCTAAATAACAATGAAGGAAAACATCATACAAACTAGGAGCAAAAGAATCACATCAAAAGCTATTATAGAACTCCTATTATGCCTATAACAATCCTAGCAAGGAAAAATAAAATAAAAATTTATTCTACTGTAAATAAAAGTTCATCCTCTGTAGCTACAGAAACTAATCTAAAAAAAACTATAACATAGTAAAAATAAAATTATTTACTAAATAAAACAATAGGAAAACAGTAGCTAATTAAATAAACAAGAAATACATGATTTTGACTAAAAACTATTTTTTTATTAAATCTAAAATACCCAAATAAATACCTACTGCTAGGCAAAGTCAAAACAAAGGCGTTGACAAAAGAATCACTAAAATAAAATAACCCTAACTCATTTTATAGCAGAAATACTAATCTGTCTAAAACTAAAATAAAACAATTTCTAATAATTTAAATGTCACATCCCAGTTAGACCATGCATTTGGGTGTGCATCATGTTTAAATTTCATTTGAATTTGAAATGGGGAAGGCATGAAACCCCAGAACACCCCCCTTAATTCAACTAGGGTTTACTAAAAATTATTTCAATGAACCTGAAATGCCCTTCAAAATGCTCATCATCTTTGCTTTGGTTCAGAACCTATGTCAAAGGTGGTGCAACATTTTCTAGGTCATCCAAAGGTCCTTGGATTAATTCACAAGTTTTGAATTTGAGCATTCAAATTATACAAAATATTTTAAATGTCCAAAATTGCCAAACCAAAATGTTTCATGTTGGAAATATTCCAACAAGGGACCAGGAGCATTTTGGTGAATTTTAAAACTATTTTGGTATTTTAGAAAACCCCACAAAGTTGCAGGAAATTAGAAAAGAAAAAAAACAAAACAGAAACTTACAGCGCACCCACCGGCCCACTGCCCGGCCCAAGCCAGCATGGCCAACAGCTGCTTGGCTCGGCTTGAGCAGGCAGCAGTGCTCGGCGGCGGGCACCGCATGGGTGCCACGCACCTGGTCGCCGCCTCGCCGCTCCCTCCGCCAGCTGCCGACGAGGACCGACCTCCCCCTCTCTCCCGAACCCCCTGGACACTCCCTCTCCTCCCCGGCTCGCTTCTCTCGCTCTCCCCCATCTTGGCCGGCCTTGCCACTTTCCACCGCCCGTAGTCGTGCTCCCCGCCGTCCATGCTCCTCCTCCTCATGTCCGGGAGCTCCGCCAGCCTCCACTACCCCTAGCCAGCCGAGTCCCGCTGTTCTAGTGCACCGAATCCATTCCACCGACCTCAGCAAGGCTCGCCCGTCGCGGAGATCCCTTTCGTCGCCGCCCGTCGCTCCGGTTCATCCCGACCTCGGCGAGGGCTTCTACGTCGCCCGTGAGCCTACCTAACTCCCTTCCCTCTCTCTCGCCCTCGAACAGCGTAGCAACCGAGCCACGTTCACCCGCACCCGCCGCCGTGGAGCTCGTCGCCGACGTGCTCCCGGTCACTCTCCAGCCACCCCATGGTGTCCGTTGCACTCACCGCACTCCGAGGGGTCTACCATGTACTCTCCACACCTCACCGAGCCCTCTAACCCCAAGCCCGTCGTTGGCCGAACCCCGGCGGCCGCCGAGCTCGTCGCCGGCGCCAACTCCGCCACCCGACCCCAATCGACTCCACCAGTGAGTCGCGGGTTGCTCCTAGCTACCCGTAGCTACCTTCCGCGACTTCGTTTGGTCGCTGAATCGCCAAACACACTCCCTCCGCCGTGTCGGGCTCGCGGCTGAGTCGCCGGTGCAGCCGGCGTGGGCGTTGACCACTGCGGGCCTCGTTGACCCGGCAGTCAGCGGCGAGATGGGGCCCAGCCTGCTAACTAAATAGGTTAGTTTTAATTAAACTTTAATTAAGTTAATTACCACGACATGCGGGACCCACTGTCGGGTTTGACCTGGACGTCGATTGACTCGGCGTCATCTTTGGCCTTTATGGTCGACGTATTAATTCAATTTCTGTATTTATTCTAATATATTAAATTCAAGAATATAATTAAAATTTCAAATGCTTATAACTTTTAATCTATAACTCCAAATGCAAAGATTTATATATGAAAAATTATCAGAAAAATCCACTCTATGCATTGGTACAGGTTTCATGCATGTTAAAACAAGTTAACCTTGATGTTTAACCAGAATAATATAATGCACCTTTAGGGCTATTTCAAATGAGCTATCATTTGAATCTTTGATTCAAATGAGTTCATCCCCTATTGTTTCAGCTTGCATTAGGCCAACACACATCCATATTACCATGTCATAGCATGCATCATATTGTTGCATATTGTCATGTGTGTTTACTTTCGATATGCTTTTTCGTGATAGGTCCTGCCTTGAGGATAACCTCGACTATCCATCTGAAGGGCAGTACTCTATCCCGTTCCATCGTGCAAGCAACTCATTGATCATTCCGATACAAACCCATGTTCTTGCTTCTGCTCTCGTTCTTGCATTAAGACAACGCGATTCAAACTGTTGTGTGCTGCGGTAGTTGAACCCACTTCCTCTGCATGACCTGTCATTGCCACAGTAATTAGATGAAACCCACTAGTATGTGTAGGAGTTGATTGAGCCATGTTTGTGATTCCTACCATGCTATGCTTGCTATGCTTAGAGTTGTGTCGAGTCTGGCTCATCGGGATGATGGACTGGAGTGAAAGGTTGTGTTGGTTCAAGAGTGAAAGTGTTGAACACGCTTTTGGTAAAGGTATCGATGAGAGGCCATGTAGGAGTACATGGTGGGTTGTTTCATTGAAGCCGTCCCTAAGAACTGAGATCTGTGTTTGTGATCCATGAAACAGTTACTACCACGCATTGGGATCCTTAATTGACCCTCTCGGCTTCTTAACCACTATTGTCCTCGGTCCGGGAGTTGCAAGTAGTTTACGGTGTTTGTAGCATCAATGGGGGCCGCCGCATAGCGCTGACCGTAGGGGTGGGTTGTGTTGCGGTAGGCACCGTGGCCAGTGTACCGATTCGCCCGTTTGGTGTCTCGGGAACCTGTACACATCGTTCGGGGCCGTATGGGAAACCTCGGCGGACTCCTGCGGATGGAACCCGAATAGGCGATCAACTGGACTTGGGAATTGTGTGTTTAGGTAGGCTGTGGCCGACACCCACGTTGGGCTTCCGCTTGAAGGTTGCAGTACATGTCGTGTAAACGGCGGTAAGTGGTGAGAGCGTGTGTGAAGAAGTACACCCTGAGGGTTTAATATGATCTATTCGAATAGTCGTGTCCACGGAAAAGGACTTCGGGTTACCTATATCAGTTCATAGACAAGTAAATGGATACTACTAAAAGCCTCAAGATAAGTGTGAGTATCGTGGATGGCCCTCTCGTGGGATGACGAGAGAGGATCCACGGTGGAGTATTGTGATGGTGATTAGTGGACTGTGTGCGACAAATGCTTTTCAAGTGGTGTCACGTGGGATAGCTTAGCCAAGAGTCAAAGGCGGCTTCTTTGCAAATAACTCCACCACCTTCTTGAGAATGTGCATGTATGATAGGATTACGTGGTAAGACTTCTTTGAGTACCTCCGTACTCATGTTTGCTTAATTAATGTTTTTCAGACGACAACACCGCCCCTTCCGATGGGTTCTATGTAGACCTTGACATCGACGAGTGAATTAGCCACCCAGGTGGCGATCTAAGACTTGTGAAGGGCCATTGTAGATAGAAAGGCTCCAACAAGCTTTCTTTCTTTCTAGAGTCTGTACTCAGACTAGTTTGCTTCCGCATGTGCTTGTATGATTGTATGACTTGAGTGTTGGGTCATGTGACCCCTACCGTATGACTATGTTATGTATGGCTCCTCGAGCCTTTTAAATAAAGTACTTGAGTGGTAGAGTTTTGTTGTGATGCCTTGTTGTATTTACTCATATCGGGCATATTGCGTGTATGATTGAAATGCTTGGTATGAGTGGGATCCGACAAACTAGTTGTTTATCCTTGGCAGCCTCTCATATGGGGAAATGTAAGTCTCGTGCTTCTGAGCGATAGTAGTCCGCTACTGACCCGGTTCACCGAGTCCTGCTAGCCCAAAGCACTACTGCTTGGACACTTGACTGGCGGCATGTGATTCACCGTTCCTATATACATCTCCTTCGGGGAAATGTCACGCGGTGGTATTCGGAGTCCTGCCTAGCCTGCTACAGCCCGGTATACCGGAGTCCTGTTAGCCCAGTGCTACAGCCCGAATATATACGTTGATGACCGACATGCTCGATGTGATTCATGTATGCCTGTCCCCATAGGTTAGTGCCGCTTTGGGTTCACGACTAGCCATGTCGGCCCGGGTTCTTTGTCATGTGGATGCTAGCGACACTATCATATACGTGAGCCAAAAGACGCAAACGGTCCCGGGCCATGGTAAAGCGACACCCGTGGGAATACCGTGCGTGAGGCCGCAAAGTGATATGAGGTGTTACCGGCTAGGTCAATGTGATTTGGAATCGGGGACCTGACAGCGTTGGCATCAGAGCAGGGCTGCACTGTAGGTTCGCTAAGCCAAACTGGTCGATGTTGAGTCTAGAAATGCTTTAGTTATATGTAGGGGAATCGATTGTGGGAGGGAACGTAAGGCTCTTTTTACTCCTTTACCTTGTGCCCTCTGATCTGAGTCATCCTCTTCTCATTCGACGTGGGTATAGGACTAGGCTCTCTTCTCTCTATCGAGTTCACGTGTTACTAATCCGTAGTAACTTATAGGATTGTTGGTTACATCCTCGATTCAGTTCCTATTATTTTTGGTATGCTACCAGTTGAACGAGAACCTTGATATGATGTTATTGAGTGGTTTTGCAACCTGTTTTTGAATGTCTCAAATCTGATTTTGAGCATTCTGAGATGTTATGCTGCCCGATTTTCCCTAGAAATTCTAATGTCTTTGCATTGTGGTTGTGCTTTCGGATGGCCACCCGTCCCCGAGAACCAAGTGGTTAAATGCGACCCGTTGCATTGGTGTGTGTGGTCACACGGCAATGTTGGTTCGGTGATGGTCGAGACGGAGTTACCGATGGTATCCTGAATATACCGTCGAGGAGCAGTTTAGGGATTTCAACCAAAGCCAATATCTGCGTACGCTGTCGATTTATCCATCCTATCCGAGCTCTTGAACCGCTCCTTTGTTCTTATGGACTTGGGATCACTATTGGGATGTACGTGCAAGATGCAGCCTATTCTATGATGACTATTATTCGAGCTAGAACTGCCTTGCTGGTCAACAGTGATTTCCGCTACATGCAGATCCCTCCACAGGCGCATGGCTACCTTGAGGTTTGTACAGCGATGCATCCCATGAGGACTCACTTCTTCGCACCACCACGGAGATGCTAGAAGACAAGGACCGTGAAAACCGGGCCTTGCGTATGGAGCCCTTTAATGCCCGTGCTGATCACCGGGCTACTCGACTAGGTTTGCACCTGCCGTGCAAGCGGATACATGGATATGAGGGACTTGTACCCGGTGCGGGCTGGTCTGCGGACTTTATGGAGTGGCGTGAGGTGGGAGGCATCACTCCTCCTCGTGGGCCTCGTCTGCCACCGTTTGTTGGACCACGGCCACATCCGAGTCCCTATGGTCCACGAGCTCCACAGATTGTCTGCTTCCGGATGATCATGTTCCACTTCCGGGCTTGGGAGGTGACTTCTATGAGGACTACTACGAAGCTGTCGAGTAGTAGTAGTATCCCTAGTATTGTAATAGTTGTATTTCCGCCGTCTGCGTGACTTGTGGAATATGACTTAGTGTGTATCGTTAGGAAGTGTAGAAAAATAATGTATAGGAGTTGGAATGCTTCCGATGAGATGTAACGCCTTTCCTTATAGTTGTACCCCGTCGAACTTGTACTAAACTATGAATGGTATGTATGACCGTTGGTATATATATATATGGCAGCTTTATATTACCATGTCATACGGATGAACATCTTTGCATTCCATGCTATCCATTACCTTCCGCACTTCCTTGTTAAATTCTGCCATCCTGGTTTAAACCTTTGCTTTGTCTCCTAGGATGGTCAACACCGCATAACAATCCTGCTGCTCGAGGAGGCGAGAAGCCGCAGCTGAAATGCAAATCTGCCTCAACCGCCATCTTTGGCCGAGGTTATCTTTGAAGCGAGCATAATAAGCGTGAGACCAATCGCCCTCGAACGGATTGAGCAAAACACCGCGACGCCACCGAGAAATGATGCGGTTTCACTCAATGACTTCGTCAAAGTCAGTATCCACCGAAGTTCAAATATTCCGTTGAGCCTCTCGACGCGGATGATTGGCTTCGCGGATCCACCACAAGCTGCGTTACGCTAGCGTGGCTGAAGGCGATAAGGTTACTTTTGCCGCTTATCATCTTGAAGGCCCTGCTAGTCTCCGTGGGAGAATTATGAGGCTATGCGTCCGGTTGGACAAGTTACAACTTGGGCTGAATTGATGCCGCCTTCCGTGAGCATCATATCCCGGAAGGTCTTATGGATCGCATAAAGGGAGGAATTCTGCGATTTCACCTGTAGGCGGACAAAGTGGATGCCTCTGACCGTGAATTTGGGAGGTTAGCACGTTATGCTCGAAGAAGTTTCTACCGATGCCAAGAAGCGAGGCAAGGTTCCGCAAGGACTTAGCCACGAAGCTACGCCGAGACCTTAAATGCGCATGAGTGTACCTCTTTTCGAAGCTAGTCAACAAGGCTATCGGTACCAAACTGGCGGACTGATTTTGAGGCTTCACGCAAGCACATCCGTGACTCGATCTTCATCCGGCTCTGGATCCCGTGAAGCCGGGTTTGGATTCCAAATCTTGCTCTACCACCCGTGTTCACCCCGAGGCCATCTTTTGAGGCGCCTCGCCCCAACCAAAGAAAGATGTTCCGCCCAAGACTTATGGAGGCCCCGCTGCTAGTGCTGCTCCACGCCCCAATATGATAACTTGCTTCAAATGTGGAGAGACGGGCCACTATATCCGTGAGTGCCCCCAAAACAACCCCAGT
Organism: Aegilops bicornis; assembly: GCA_021605145.1. NCBI lineage: Eukaryota > Viridiplantae > Streptophyta > Magnoliopsida > Poales > Poaceae > Aegilops > Aegilops bicornis. The sequence continues at coordinate 252,484,115 of CM038669.1, read as the reverse complement.
CAAGTTGGAAAGTCTGTTGGCCGTGGCAAGCCAGCAGGAAAGGTGCCCTATGCTAAACCAGTTGCCACCGCTCGTGGCCATGTCAACTATGTTTCTGTGAAGAAACCTATGAGGATCCCAACGTCAGTCCTCGATGCGCTCCTTGTTAATTGTCATCCGCAACTGTTCTTTTTGATACTAGAGCATCTCATTCATTTATTTAAGAGCTATGCTCGATTGCACAACACCACATTACAGTGACATGCACACTTCCATGGAAATTCAGACCCCACGGTTCTAGGTGGCAAACCTCTAGAATAAGTCATGGGAATGAAATTCTTGTCGACGAACTAGTCTTTCTTGCTTCCTTAATAGCTCTCAAGTCCTCGGACATAAACATCATCTTGGGTATGGACTGGATGTCACCATTATGCTAAGATTGATTGCTCTACTAGAACTGTTCACTCACCCATCCCTCGGGCAAGACAAGTGAATGTTCTAACCCGAGTGTCTAAGCGCCGACTTTACTCATAACGCCAATCCCCTTCCGGACCTCGAAGATATTCCGATAGTCCGTGATTTTCCGGATGTCTTTCAGAGGAACTGCCAGTGTTCCACGGCGGGGATGTCGAGTTCGTGATAGATCTTGTTCCCGGAACCGTCCCAATCTCTAGAAGACCTTATAAGATGGCACCCTAGAACTAGCTGAACTCAAGAAACAACTCGATGAGTCCTTGGAAAAAGGTTTCATCCGTCCTAGTTCATCTCCATGGGCTTGCCCGTCCTCTTCGTCAAGAAGAAGGATGGTACGGATCGGATGGTTGTGGATTATCGACCATCAATTTGGTCACTATCAAGAACAAGTATCCGCTCCCGGGATCAACGACCTGTATGATCAGCTCACTGGACCCTCGATCTTTTCAAGATGGATTTGAGGTTGGGCTACCATCAAATCAAAATCAAGAACGGGGACATTCCTAAAACGGTCTTTGTTACTCGTTATGGCCAATACGAGTACACCGTCATGTCCTTCGGATTAACCAATGCTCCAGCCACCTTCTCTCGGTTAATGAACTTAATCTTCATGGAGTATTTGGATAAATTCGTCGTTGTATACCTCGATGATATACTCATCTACTCCAAGAATGAGGAAGAACATGCCGAACATCTAAGGCTAGTATTGATGAAACTTCGAGAGCACCGCCTTTATGCCAAATTCTCTAAGTGTGAATTCTGGTTACCGTGACCTACCTAGGCCATGTAATCTCTGGTAAGGGCATTGCTGTCAATCCCGGCGAGTTCAAGCCGTCCTTATTTGGACTCCACCTGAATCGGTTAAGCAAGTTCGGAGTTTTCTCGGTTTAGCGAGCTATTGCCGTCGCTTAATCGAGAATTTCTCTAAAGTTGCCAAACCTCTAACCGAACTCCTCAAGAAAGATAAGAAGTTCGAATGGACACCACAAAGGTCGAGTTCAGCTTTTCAGAACCGAAAAAGGCCTCGACATCTGCTCCCGTGCTTATTCCACCAGATTTTTCTAAGGACTTTATTATCTATTGCGGCGCCTCGCGACAAGGACTAGGTTGCATACTCATGCAAGATCGTCATGTGATTGCCCTCGCTTCTCGGCGATTGCGTCCCCATGAGGATAACTATCCCACACGATCTAGAGCTTGCGGCGATGGTTCATGCACTCAAAACTTGGCGACATTACCATCTTGGTAATCGTTGCGAAATCTACACTGATCACCAAAGTCTGAAATATATCTTCACCCAACCGGATTTGAATCTCGAGGCAAAGACGTTGGGTCGAAGTTGATTACAGATTACGACTTAGGAATATCCTACACCCTGTGCAAAGCCAATGTCATGGTCGACGCCCTAAGTCGGAAATCTTATTGTAACAATCTGATGTTACAACAAATTCAACCATTTCTCCACGAGGAATTTCGTAAGCTTAATCTCCACATTGTTCCTCGAGGATTCCTTTCTACCCTGGTGGCGAAACCTAACCTTACGGATCGAATCATAGCTGCTCAGCAGTATGATAGAGGAATATCTCGGATCAAGGAGAACATTGCTAAGCGGAGCTGCTAAGTGTTTCTCCATAGATGAACGAGGTGTTGTTTTCTTTGAGAACCGTTTGGTGGTTCCCAAGAAACAACAGCTCTGACAATCGATCCTTAAGGAAGCTCATGACTCTCCTCTCACCATTCATCCCGGTAGTACTAAAATGTATCAAGACCCTCGCGAGGTTTTGGTGGACTAGGATGAAGAGAGAAATCTCTCAATACATTGCTAATTGCGACGTCTGTCGTCGAGTTAAAGCAGAGCATCAACGGCCTGCTGGTACCCTTCAACCTTTGGAAATTCCTGAATGGAAATGGGATAAAATCGGTATGGATTTCATTACCGGGTTTCCCAGGACCAAGAGAGGGAATAACGCTATCTTCGTTGTCATTGATCGTCTTTCCAAAGTAGCCCACTTCCTACCCGTTCGTGAGAATATAACCGCTAGCCGCCTAGCTGATTTGTACATCTCACGAATAGTGTCTCTTCATGGTGTTCCATTAGAGATTAACTCAGACTGTGGAAGTCTCTTCACCTCTCGATTTTGGGAAAGTTTCCAAAGCGCTATGGGAACTCGTCTCTCCTTTAGCACCGCTTTCCATCCTCAATCAAGTGGTCAAGTAGAACGAGTCAATCAAATCCTAGAGGATATGCTTGAGCTTCTGTCATCTCTTTCGGCATGAATTGGGAGAAATGCCTTCCATTCGCCGAGTTCGCTTATAACAATAGTTATCAAGCCAGCTCGGGCAAAGCCCCTTCGAAGTTCTTTATGGACGGAAATGTCGAACGCCTCTTAATCGGCGTAAACCGGAGAGAGACAACTCTTTGGCCCGGACATGATTCAGGAAGCAGAAGAGCAGGTTCGCGTTGTTCGTGAGAAATTGAAAACAGCCCAATCTCGTCAAAAGAGCCAATATGACCGCAAGCATAAGCCTATGACTTATGAAATTGGCGAGAAGGCTTACCTTCGGGTTACTCCTTTGAAGGGAACCCATCGATTCGGTATCAAAGGCAAGTTGGCTCCTCGCTACATTGGACCCTTTCTCATTCTTGCCAAACGAGGAGAAGTTGCCTACCAATTGGAACTACCTCCGCATCTTTCCGTAGTCCACGATGTCTTCCACGTTTCCCAACTCGGGCGTTGCTTCTCGGATCCTATCCGTGAGTAGACCACGAAAACGCTTGATCTCCAAGATAACCTCACCTATCGAGAATATCCCGTTTGTATCCTCGATCAAGCTGAGCGTACCACTCGACGTCAGAATATCAAGTTTCTAAAGGTTCAATGGTCAAACCATTCCGAGCAAGAAGCAACTTGGGAAAGGGAGGATCGTCTTCGACTTGAGTATCCCACTTTTTTCGCAACAGATCCTAAATCTCGGGACGAGATTCTTTTGAGTGGGGGTGAGTTGTCACATCCCAGTTATACCATGCATTTGGGTGTGCATAATTTTTAAATTTCATTTTAATTTGAAATGGGGAAGACCGTAAACCCCCTGAACACCCCCCCCCCCCCCTTAATTCAACTAGGGTTTACTAAAAATTATTTCAATGAACCTGAAATGCCCTTCAAAATGCTCATCATCTTTGCTTTGGTTCATAACCTATGTCAAAGGTGGTGCAACATTTTCTAGGTCATCCAAAGGTCCTTGGGTTAATTCACAAGTTTTGAATTTGAGCATTCAAATTATACAAAATATTTTAAATGTCCAAAAATTGCCAAACCAAAATGTTTCATGTTGGAAATATTCCAACAAGGGACCAGGAGCATTTTGGTGAATTTTAAAACTATTTTGGTATTTTAGAAAACCCCACAAAGTTGCAGGAAATTAGAAAAGAAAAAAAACAAAACAGAAACTTACCTGACGCACCCACCCGGCCCACCTGCCGGCCCAGCCCAAAGACCAAGGCCATAGCTGCTTGGCTCGCCAGCCAGGCAGCAGCTGTGTGCTCGGCGGCTGGCACCGTGATGGGTGCCACGCACCTGGTCGCCGCCTCGCCCGCTCCCTCCGCCAGCTGCCGACGAGGACCGACCTCCCCCTCTCTCCCGAACCCCCTGGACACTCCCTCTCCTCCCCGGCTCGCTTCTCTCGCTCTCCCCCATCTTGGCCGACGCCTTGCGTCGCCACAAGACCACCGCCAGAGTCGTGCTCCCGCCGTCCATGCTCCTCCTCCTCATGTCCAGGAGCTCCAAGACTCCACTACCCCTAGCCAGCCGAGTCCCGCTCGTTCTAGTGCAATCAATCCATTCCACCGAGCCTCAACCGAGCTCGCGCCGTCGCGGAGATCCCTTTCGCCGCCCGTCGCTCCGGTTCATCCCGACCTCGACGAGGGCTTCTACGTCGCCGCCTGTGAGCCTACCTAACTCCCCTTCCCTCTCACTCCGCGCCCTCGAGCAACGTAGCAACCGAGCCACGTTCACCCGCACCCGCCGACGTGCTCCCGGTCACTCTCCGGCCACCCCATGGTGTCCGTTGCACTCACCGCACTCCGAGGGGTCTACCATGTACTCCCCGCACCTCACCGAGCCCTCTAACCCCAAGCCCGTCGTTGGCCGAACCCCGGCGGCCGCCTAGCTCGTCAGCCGGGCGCCAACTCCGGCCACCCCACCCCAATCGACTCCACCAAGAGGTCGCGGGTTGCTCCTAGCTACCCGTAGCTACCTTCCGCGACTTCGTTTGGTCGCCGGAATCGCCAAACACACTCCCTCCGCCCGTGTCGGGCCTCGGCGTGGCTAGTCGCCGGTGCGGCCGGCGTGGGCGTTGACCATCTGCGGGCCCTCGTTGACCCGACAGGTCATCGGCAGATGGGGCCCAGCCACCTTTAACTAAATAGGTTAGTTTTAATTAAACTTTAATTAAGTTAATTACCCTGACATGCGGGACCCATCGTCAGTTTGACCGACGTCCCGCTTGATTGACGCTGACGTCATCTTGGCGCATGGCCGACGTATTAATTCAATTTCTGGATTTATTCTAATATAGTAAATTCCGTAATATAATTCAAATTTCAAATGCTTATAACTTTTAATCTATAACTCCAAATGCAAAGATTTATATATGAAAATTATCAGAAAAATCCACTCTATCCATTGGTACAGGTTTCATGCATGTTAAAACAAGTTAACCTTGCTATTTAACCAGAATAATATAATGCACCTTTAGGGCTATTTCAAATGAGCTATCATTTGAATCTTTGATTCAAATGAGTTCATCCCCTATTGTTTCAGCTTGCATTAGGCCAACACACATCCATATTACCATGTCATAGCATGCATCATATTGTTGCATATTGTCATGTGTGTTTACTTCGATATGCTTTTTCGTGATAGGTCCTCGCCCCGAGGATAACCTCGACTATCCATCCAAGGGCGTTACTCTATCCCGTTCCATCGTGCAAGCAACTCATTGATCATTCCGATACAAACCCATGTTCTCGCTTCGCTCTCATTTCATTGCATTAAGACAACGCGATTCAAACTGTTGTGTGTCATGCGGTAGTTGAACCCACTTCCTCTCTGCATGACCTGTCATTGCCACAAGAATTAGATGAAACCCACTAGTATGTGTAGGAGTTGATTGAGCCATGTTTGTGATTCCTACCATGCTATGCTTGCTATGCTTAGAGTTGTGTCAGTCCGGCTCATCGTGATGATGGACTGGAGTGAAAGGTTGTGTTGGTTCAAGAGTGAAAGTGTTGAACACGCTTTTGGTAAAGGTATCGATGAGAGGCCATGTAGGAGTACATGGTGGGTTGTTTCATTGAAGCCGTCCCTAAGAACTGAGATCTGTGTTTGTGATCCATGAAACAGCTTACTACCACGCATTGGGATCCTTAATTGACCCTCTCGGCTTCTTAACCACTATTGTCCTCATCAGGGAGTTGCAAGTAGTTTCGGTGTTTGTAGCACTGGGGGCCGCATTTAACGCTGACCGTGAGGGGTGGGTTGTGTTGCGGTAGGCACCGTGGCCCGGTGTACCGATTCGCCTGCTTGGTGTCTCGGGAACCTCAGTACACATCGTTCGGGGCCGTATGGGAAACCTCGGCCGGACTCCTGCGGATGGAACCCGAATAGGCGATCAACTCGGACTTGGGAATTGTGTGTTTAGGTAGGCTGTGGCCGACACCCACGTTGGGCTTCCGCTTGAAGGTTGCCGAGTACATGTCGTGTAAACGGCGGTAAGTGGTGAGCGTGTGTGAAGAAGTACACCCTGCAGGGTTTAATATGATCTATTCGAATAGTCGTGTCCACGGAAAAGGACTTCGGGTTACCTATATCAGTTCATAGACAAGTAAATGGATACTACTAAAAGCCTCAAGATAAGTGTGAGTATCGTGGATGGCCCTCTCGTGGGATGACGAGAGAGGATCCACGGTGGAGTATTGTGATGGTGATTAGTGGACTGCGTGTGCGACAAATGCTTTTCAAGTGGTGTCACGTGGGATAGCTTAGCCAAGAGTCAAAGCTGGCTTGCTTTGCAAATAACTCCACCACCTTCTTGAGAATGTGCATGTATGATAGGATTACGTGGTAAGACTTCCGAGTACCTCCGTACTCATGTTTGCTTAATTAATGTTTTTCGCACGACAACACCGCCCCTTCCGATGGGTTCTATGTAGACCTTGACATCGACGAGTGAATTAGCCACCCGGTGGCGATCTAAGACTTGTGAAGGGCCATTGTAGATAGAAAGGCTCCAACAAGCTTTCTTTCTTTCTAGAGTCTGTACTCGAGACTAGTTTGCTTCCGCATGTGCTTGTATGATTGTATGACTTGAGTGTTGGGTCATGTGACCCCTACTGTATGACTATGTTATGTATGGCTCCTCTGAGCCTTTTAAATAAAGTACTTGAGTGGTAGAGTTTTGTTGTGATGCCTTGTTGTATTTACTCATATCGGGCATATTGGCGTGTATGATTGAAATGCTTGGTATGAGTGGGATCCGACAAACTAGTTGTTTATCCTTGGCAGCCTCTCATATGGGGAAATGTAAGTCTCGTGCTTACGAGCGATAGTAGTCCGCTTCTGACCGGTTCACCGGAGTCCTTCTAGCCCAAAGACTACCGCTTGGACACTTGATCGGCCGGCATGTGATTCACTTCGTTCCTATGTCCGTCCCTTCGGGAAATGTCACGCTGGTATTCGGAGTCCTGCCTAGCTCTGCTACAGCCCGGTATACCGAGTCCTGTTAGCCGGTGCTACAGCCCGAATATATACGTTGATGACCGACATGCTCGATGTGATTCATGTATGCCTGTCCCCATAGGTTAGTGCCGCTTTGGGTTCACGACTAGCCATGTCGGCCCGGGTTCTTTGTCATGTGGATGCTAGCGACACTATCATATACGTGAGCCAAAAGACGCAAACGGTCCCGGGCCATGGTAAGGCGACACCCGTGGGAATACCGTGCGTGAGGCCACAAAGTGATATGAGGTGTTACCGGCTAGGTCGATGTGACTTGGAATCGGGGTCCTGACATTAAACATGGCCAAACATATTTTCTACAGAAACTACAGCAAATTTGCAAACTAACAAAAAAAGAATCAATTAAAAATATTAGGTAACCTAAAAGATATGGATTTTACAAAACTGAAACTATTCTGTCAAAAACAGAAACGAAAAATAAAACTAAAAAGAAAAACTGTCGCTAGTGGGCCTATCTAACGCTCGGGCTTCATATAACTAAAACGTGCCCGCGGCTAACAGGAAATAAACCGATCGGCCGGTCTAAACTAAACCGCTAACTAAACCAAAATAAACCGTAACTAAAACCGGCTTTTTAAAATAAAACATACCCCTTCGGGGAATCTAATCTAAACCCTAGATTCTAGATCGGACGGTGGAGGGCGATTCCGGCGGCTTACCGCGGTGGTCGACGGCGACGGCGACTCGGGCGGCTCGGGTGACGACGGCGCGGCGGCTCCGGTGGTCGGGGAAGATCGGAGGACGTCCGTGGTGCGGATTGCCAGGGGAGTCCGGAGGTGGAGTCGGTGGAGCTCGGGGGGCGACGGAGGAGCTCGGTGGGCGACAATGGCGCCAAGGGCACTCGGGTTCATGAGGGATTGAGGCGAGGTAGAGGGTTTAGGGCGCGAGGGGCGGAACGGGCAGGCGGGTATTTATAGAGGCGGGGCCGACTTGGAGGAGGCGGATCGGGGAGAGGATCCCGAGATCTCCCGTGGTCTGGCGGTTGTGTCAAGCGTGGAGCGGCGTGGGGCGAGGAAAGGGAGAGGTGGGGCCAAGCGACGGTGAGAGAGGGAGAGGGAGAGGGGTGAGCGACGGCGACCGAGGGGAGAGGGTTCATGCGCTGGCTCAATGGCTCTCGGTACTGGGTGGCTCAAGGCTGGCCTGTCATCGGCGCTGGGCCGGGATTAGCTGGTGGCGCTTGGGGGGTCCTTTTCCTTTTTTTTGAATTAGAGAGAGGGGGAAAATATATATAGTATATATCTTTTTTTATATAGGACATATATATATCAAAATTATCAGGGGAATTTATCCTACAATTTGAACATTTTTACAGTGTCAAAACTCAAACTTAAAAAAATATTTTCTAAAAATCCCAAATAAAATCAAATTTGAATTCAAACTTTTTGGCAACATTTTTCATCTGACATTTTTGGAGTGTCATGTTTACTCCTCTTGTACTTTTTCTCAAGTATTTGTCAGGCATTGTTTTTGAAATAAATTTCAACTGCCAATTTGAATTCAAATTCCACAAACTCAAAAGCCTCTGAAATACTTCAAATGTCACTCAATTCAAACAATAATGCATAGATGCTTAGCTATAATTGTAAAACATTCCAAATGGGAAAATTGGGATGTTACAAACCTACCCACCTTAAGATGAATCTAAGCCCTCGAGATTCGGGTTAACTAGCAAATAGGTGCGGTGGTCTCGGCGGAGGTCTTCTTCTCGCTCCCTGTGGCTTCCTCCTCGGAATGATGACTCCACAAAGACCTTGCAAAACTTGATGATCTTCTTTGCGGGTGACTCTGTTCGCAGTCTCGAGAATTCGGACGGGTTTCTCCTCATAAGTCGATCCTTTGTCGAGCTGTATGGCCTCTAGGGGCACTGTGTCTCTCAACGGAATATTGGCCATCTCGGCATGGCATTTCTTCAGCTGAGAAATATGGAAGACATCGTGAACTCCGGACAATCCTTCCGGCAATTACAACTTGTAAGCAACTTCTCCACGACGTTCGAGGATTTTGTAGGGGCCAATGAACCGGGGTGCTAACTTTCCTTTAACACCGAACCTCTTGATTCCACGGCGGGGACACACGAAGATATGCTCGGTCTCCCGCTTCATATGTTACTTCCTTGCGTTTACTGTCGGCATAACTCTTCTGCCTCGACTGAGCCACCTTGAGCCTATCTCGAATCAGCTTGACTTTCTCTTCGGAATCTCTGATAAGATCGGGACCGAAAAGTTTTTGATCTCCAACACCATCCCACAAAGAATGGTGTTCTCGCACATCCTTCCGTGATAGAGCTTGAAAGGGCCATCTTCGACCGGGTCTCGATAATCATATTGTACGAGAACTCCACGTATGGCAAATTATCATCCCAGCTAGACCCATAGTCTAGCGCACAAGCTCTCAACATGTCCTCCGTGATCTGGTTGACTCTCTCGGTCTATCCATCTCGTGCTGCGGATGAAAAGTCGCATCTTGAACTCCAGCCTCGTACCCAAAGTTTCATGCAATTGATTCCAAAACTTTGAGGTAAATTGTGTTCCTCTATCTCGACACGATACTCCTCGGAACTCCATGCGCATATATGATCCTGGTCATGTATATCTTGGCTAACTTAGCGCTGGTATAGGTAGTCTTCACGGAATGAAATGAGCTACCTTGGTCAATCGATCAACCACTACCCAGATGGAATCATAACCTGAGCGGGTCCTGGGTAATCCCGTGATAAAATCCATTCCAAGTTTTTCCCATTTCCACTCGGGAATCGGCAAGGGTTGAAGTAACCTGTTGGCTTCGATGTTCCGCCTTTACTGGCGGCAAACATCGCATATTGCTACATACTCAAAGAATATCCTTCTTCATACCTGTCCACCGTAAACTTTCCTTCAAATCCAGATACATCTTGGTGTTACCGGGTGAATCGAGTACGGTGAATCATGAGCCTCCTGAAGAATTAGCTTCCGAGTTCGGGATCATTGGGTACATAAATACGATCCTCGTACCATATAGCTCCGTATTCATCCTTACGAAACCCTTTAGCTTTTCCTTCATTCATCCTTTTCTTTATCTCATCAATTTCCTTGTCCGACTTCTGGGCTTCACGAATTCTTTCGGTCAAGGTGGACTGAACTTCCAGAGCTGCAATATATCCTCTCGGAACTATCTCCAGTCGGAGATCTCTGAGGCCATCGGCTAACTCCTGGGGTAATCCTCCCACTATACGAGTATTCACATAACTCTTACGGCTCAAAGCATCTGCTACAACATTAGCCTTTCCTGGGTGGTAATGCAATCTCATGTCATAGTCCTTGATTAACTCTAGCCATCTCCTCTCACGAGGTTCAACTCTTTCTCGCTTGAAAATGTACTTCAAGCTCTTATGATCTGTGTAAACATCACAACTATTCCGATAAGAAAATGTCTCTGTGTCTTGAGTGCATGCACTACGGCTGCTAACTCCAAATCATGTGTGGCGTAATTCATCTCGTGAGGTCGTAGCTATGCGGAGGTATAATCTACAACTTTTCCTTCCTGCATGAGTACTCCTCCGAGTCCCTGGCGAGAAGCGTCACAATATACCTGGTAATCCTTGTGTATGCCCTGCAAAATCAGTACTGGGGCTGTAACCAAACGTTTCTTCAATTCCTGGAAACTGGCTTCACAATCCTCGGTCCAAATGTACTTGGCGTCCTTCTTCAACAGCTCAGTCATGGGCATGGCAATCTTCGAGAAATTCTCAATAAACCTCCGATAATATCCTGCGAGTCCGAGAAAACTGCGGATCTCCTTGGTGAGGTGGGTGACTGCCAATCGGTGGATCGATACAACCTTGGTGGGGTCAATCGCTATTCCTTCTCCTGAAATAACATGTCCGAGGAATCCGACTTCCTTCAGCCAAAATTCACATTTGCTGAACTTGGCATACAACTGATGTTCTCGGAGTTTCTCCAAAACTAGACGCAAATGTTCCTTATGCTCTTCCTCGCTTTTGGAGAAAATCAGTATATCATCGATGAACACCACAACAAACTTGTCCAGATATTCCATAAATACCTTGTTCATCAAATTCATGAAGTATGCAGGGGCATTAGTCAATCCGAATGACATGACGGTATACTCATATAAACCATACCTGGTGGTAAATGCTGTTTTGGGTATATCCGTTTCACGGATCTTCAACTGATGATACCCTGTTCGAAGATCGATCTTGGAGAATACCTTGGCTCCAACTAGCTGATCAAATAGGTCATTAATCATCAGCAGAGGGTACTTGTTCTTGATGGTCACGTCGTTCAACGAACGATAATCCACAACCATTCTCGTGGTTCCATCCTTCTTCTCTACTAAAAGAATGGGGCTCCCCAAGGTGACGAAGCTTGGCGAATATATCCCTTCTCCAATAGCTCATTAATTTGCTTTTGATCTCTTCCAATTCGCTCGGGGCATCCGATAGGGTCTCTTGGATATTGGGGCTGTCTTGGGCAATAACTCAATCAGAAATTCAATGTCTCTGTCCGGTGGCATTCCTGGTAATTCCTCCAAAAACACATCGGGAAAATCTTGCACTACTGGCACTTCCTCCTGAACAACTCCCGTGAGGGAATTCACCTGATTGTTCATCGGGATACGCCCGATACATACTTGATCCTCTTCTGCTCGAAGTGGTGAGCGAGAATTGACTTGCGGGCACAGCCTATGTTTCCTTCAAACTTCGTCAACCAATCCATGCCTAGGATTACATCCAAGGTCTGGGTTTCCAATACTATGAGGTCTGCAAGGGAAATTTATGGTTTCCGATGTTGAGGGTTGCATGACAGCCTAAGCTCGCCATCATTTCTCCTCCCGCTGAACCGGGCGTGAAGAGGGCTTCTAAGGGTTCTAGTGGGCAACCCGCATTTTCCACAACTACCCTTGATATGAAAGAATGCGTTGCACCGAATCAAAGAGTACCAATACCGATGTGAATTTAATAAAACTTACCAACCACGATTATACGGCTGATCATAGACGTCCTCCACGTCAATGTGGTTCACCCGAGCACGAGGAAAAGGGTTGGGCTTCTTTGCTGAGCTTCCATTGCCGTTTCCATTCCTCCGCTTGGCCTCCGGGCAGTCGCCGCATAGTGCCCTGCTTTACGGCACTTGAAGCGGTGATGTGACTCGAGATCCTTCGAGCCGGGCGGGGCGGTGCTGGTTGCCATTGCCGTTTCCATTGCCTCGCCTTGTTGTCGTGGTTGCGGTTGTTCCCATTCCCCATGGTTATGTCCTCCATGGGTGTGATGGGTATGTCCTCCAGTATGGGGCATAACGGGCTTCTGCCGAGCTCGAGTTGTACTTCCCCCGCCATACTTCCGCTATGCGGCTATCAATCTGCTGCTGCTTGCCTTCGAGTATGGTGGCCTTGTCTACCAGCTCTGGTAGTTATTGAAGGTAGCCACCATTAGCTGCATTCCCAGCTACCGTCATTGAGTCCCTCGAGAAACTTTTTCCTGCTTTTGCGGCATCTGTGGCCACATCATCCGGGGCATAGCGAGCTAACTTGCTGAACTCATCCACGCATCGCCCCACAAGACGGTTCTCGGGCGTAAGTTGCGGAACTCACGCTTCTTCGCACTCATGGCTCCAATGAGACATGAGCGGTGCGGAAAGCTTCTTTGGGAACTGATCCCACGTGATGGTGGCGATGGGATAAGTAGCGGTGTAGTTCTCCCACCAAGATGTTGCAGGTCCATCAGGCGATGTGCGGCAAAGCGCACCTTCTCTCGCATCTGTGCATCCAGCGGTGGCTAACTCTCTTCCGACCTTGCGGAGCCAATCATCGCCACAATCGGCTCAAGGTGCTGCTAGAGAACACCGCGGATTCAGCCTTAGGAAGCGGGTCAAGTTGTCAACAGGGGTGGTGGCGGTGGATTGTTGTTGTTGTTGTTGTTGTTGTTCGTTACGGATGAGCATCTGCATGAGGGCATTCTGCTGCCGGATCACCGGGTGAGCTCCGCGGAAAGTTTAAACCGGGTCACGTCCCGGAGGCATCTGGTGTTTTGGAGTGGATGAGAAAATTAGAATAGAACAAGGGTCTAATGAGAAAATATCACTACCCATATGAATGCACAATCATAATCACACCAATCATTTATTCAATCATCTCAAACATGGTTCAATCTCGGATTACAAATTCTCACGACTAATCGAAAATAACGGCCTAACTGATCGACGAAAAAAAATAAAAAAAAATAACATGGCGGTCGACTAAATGTCTTCATCAATTATCCCTGCGTCCTCTGGTGCGGCGTCCTCCGGTGCGGTGTCCTCTGGTGTGGCGCCTCCTCTTGCGGCTTCCTTCGGTGGAGCTCTCTTCATAATCCTGGTCATTGCTCACGAGGGGTCCGTCATCTCCACTCGGAAAAAGGTCTTCTCGTGTCCATCGTCTCCTCTAATGCGGCAACATCCATCTTCAGCTTGTCGACTCTCTCCATGAAATCCTTGATTTCTTCTTCATGGTCAAGGAAGTCCGCGTGTGCCTTCTCCTCCAGTTCCAGTTCTCGGAACAACAGCCTCCTGTGTACCTTCGCGTTACGGCGAGTCTGGATTTCCCGTTTCCTGAGGAGACTCTCCAAGTCTTGGACATATGAGAGAAAGGAGTCGTCCTCTACGGTACGGATGATATCTCCATTCCTAGCTCTGCGAGAAATCATGGCGAGGTCTGATGGGTCGAAGCTCGGCCTGTACTCTTCTCGGAGATGTCCAAGTGCACGATATATCGCCATGTCTCTTCCGAGAATCCAACTGAAATCGGTAAACTCAAAGTCATTGGGCTCAATGTCCTCCGAAGGTCCTCCCTGGAATGTGCACCTTAATCCTCAGAGCGGGTATCCGTCGGAAGTGCATTGGTAGGCTTCCGGTGATTGAGGGTAGAGCAATCTTCAGCTTCTTCACGATCTGAACCAGCTTCTTGCCGAGAGGCATCGCCTCATCTGGTGGCAAAACTCCGTAGCAGAACTGGGGTGAACTCAGCGACCATCTAAAATGTTGAAAATCGGAGAGAAGTCAGAAATGAACAGGGGAGAATTACGGAATGATAAGGACATAAAATAAATAGTCTCTTCCTATGGCTTTCCGATCCTAGGGGTTACGTCCTACGGTCAGCGTGTGCTCTGAATACCATCTCTGTAGCGACCCGACCCAAAATCGGTCAAGTCTCTGTGTAACTGCATTCATCCCAAGATCATCTTTGGCACACACAAAGACATTGATGAAATAATCAAAGTTCAATCACACCTGAATTTATTACATGATTCTCATATCGAGTCTTTATTACAATAGAATAAATTCGGCCGAAGGCCAACTCATGAGAAATAAACTAAATAAAACTGCGGAAGCATAGAAGAATAGCGAGTCCATCCGACTCCATAGGGCAATCGCCAAGCGCGGATCATAGCCTCACTCCTGATCGGAAAAATCCTCTACAACATAAGACGTTGCACCCGTGTAGGTCAGCATTGTGAATATGCCGGCAAGTCAAAGAGAGAACAACAGTAAAATTACTAACACTATATGCAATTTGGCTGTGGGGCTCTAAGTTTCATTGTTTTGTGAAAAAGCCAGTTTTTCCCTATAACAAGGACTTGTTTGCAATTACTACAAAATGTTGGTAGTTATTGAGATGGTTCCGCCAACCAATGTCTCATTCCCAATTATTAAATAATCCCCTCAATTAATTTATTACGTTTGGTGTTGAGATATCCGAAATACTCCAAGTTCCAGAGGCTCAAATTGTCCGTAACCGGGGACACGACTAACCGATTAGATCTTCACTCTGCAGAGGTTTGCGCACTTTACCTGCAAGAATCGTTCCTCCTTTTAAGTCTTCGCACTTCTGGTGTTTGAAGACGGGACGAACGCAACAGGGTCTTCCGAGGAGTTCCTCTGGGCCACTTGCCGCTGCCCATCCAATCCTACCGCGTTCTTCTACATCTCGTAGCACCGTCGCCGTAGTCACACCTAGGGTCGACCAAGCCAGAGCCCATAATGGCTTGCGGCTGCATGTAAGATTCCGTCAATGGGGTATCCATCCGCCTCTTCGTGGCTGGGTGAAGCTTTCCGCAAGATGTCATGGCACTTCTCCATGCATCCCGGCCAACCACCGGATTCTCCAGGTGCCCGTCAACCGTCCTCCACCCAAAGAGTGAATTTTGAAGTCCATCTTGAGCTTGAAGTCATGGGGTTGTCATCATCTTGACTCTCACATCTCCCTTATGAATCACTCAACCAACCCGTCTCTGAAAGCATAGCAAAATTAAACTACTTCATTCCGCCATGGTAACAAGGGGAATTGGTTTCATCCTACCTCATGATACTACTCAAGAACATAACTTAAAAATTCTCCTACTGCATGCATGGTGGGGAGGCATAATTCTAATGCAATAAAACCATAGGTATTGTAATAGAAATCATGATCAAATGACTTGCCTGGCTGACGGTCTTCGAAAGCTAGGGACTCGTGATAGCAGGCTTCGCACTCCAGAAATTCTACCAAATAAAACAATAGCACAAATAAGTATGGCACAATATAACATAGCAGCAAGTTGGAAACAAAACACCCAAGCACTCAAACCAAAATCCAAAGAAAACTCGGAGAAAGCAAATCAAGGTTTTCACCATATCAAGCAACAAATAGTTTTACACAACTAAAACTTTTCTTAACAGAACCTAAGCATGGGTTTTGCTAACTAACAGAAGGGAAAACATCATACAAACTAGGAGCAAAAAGAATCACATCAAAAGCTATTATAGAACTCCTATTATGCCTATAACAATCCTAGCAAGGAAAAAATAAAATAAAAAATTTATTCTACTGTAAATAAAAGTTCATCCTCTGTAGCTACGTAAACTAATCTAAAAAAAACTATAACATAGTAAAAATAAAATTATTTACTAAATAAAACAATAGGAAAACAGTAGCTAATTAAATAAACAAGAAATACATGATTTTGACTAAAAACTATTTTTTTATTAAATCTAAAATACCCAAATAAATACCTACTGCTAGGCAAAGTCAAAACAAAGGCAGTGACAAAAAGAATCACTAAAATAAAATAACCCTAACTCATTTTATAGCAGAAATACTAATCTGTCTAAAACTAAAATAAAACAATTTCTAATAATTTAAACATGGCCAAACATATTTTCTACAGAAACTACAGCAAATTTGCAAACTAACAAAAAAGGAATCAATTAAAAATATTAGGTAACCTAAAAGATATGGATTTTACAAAACTGAAACTATTCTGTCGTAAAATGTAAACGAAAAATAAAACTAAAAAGAAAAACTGTCGCTAGTGGGCCTATCTAACGCTCAGGCTTTATATAACTAAAACGTGCCCGCGGCTAACAGGAAATAAACCGATCGGCCGGTCTAAACTAAACCGCTAACTAAACCAAAATAAACCGTAACTAAAACCGGCTTTTTAAAATAAAACATACCCCTTCGGGGAATCTAATCTAAACCCTAGATTCTAGATCGGACGGTGGAGGGCGATTCCGGCGGCTTACCGCGGTGGTCGACGGCGACGGCGACTCGGGCGGCTCGGGTGACGACGGGGCGGTGGCTCCGGTGGTCGGGGAAGACGGCGGAGACGTCCGGCGGGTGCGGACGGGCGAGGGGAGTCCGGAGGTGGAGTCGGTGGAGCTCGGGGGGCGACGGAGGAGCTCGGTGGGCGACAATGGCGCGGCGGGGCACTCGGGTTCCGGCGAGGGATTGCGGGCGAGGTAGAGGGTTTAGGGCGCGGCGAGGGGGCGGAACGGGGCGAGGGGGCGGGTATTTATAGGGCGGGGGCCGACTTGGAGGAGGGGGCGGATCGGGGGAGAGGATCCCGAGATCTCCCGTGGCGGTGGCCAGTTGTCTTTGGCGTGGAGCGGGCGAGGAAAGGAGAGGTGGGGCCAAGCGTCGGTGAGAGGGGAGAGGTGAGCGACGGGCGACCGAGGAGAGGGTTGGTTCGCAAGGCTGACTCGGTATTGACTGGCTGGCTCGGTATTTCAAGGCATTTGCTGGCCGGGTTAGCTGGTCAACTTGGGGGTCCTTTTCCTTTTTTTTTGAATTAGGGAGAGGGGCAAAATATATATAGTATATATTTATTTTTTTTATATAGGACATATATATATATATCAAAATGATCAGGGGAATTTATCCTACAATTTGAACATTTTTCCAGGGGCAAAACTCAAACTTAAAAAAAAGCATTTTCTAAAAATCCCAAATAAAATCAAATTTGAATTCAAACTTTTTGGCAACATTTTTCATCTGACATTTTTGGAGTGTCATGTTTACTCCTCTCATACTTTTTCTCAAGTATTTGTCAGGCATTGTTTTTGAAATAAATTTCAACTGCCAATTTGAATTCAAATTCCACAAACTCAAAAGCCTCTGAAATACTTCAAATGTCACTCAATTCAAACAATAATGCATAGATGCTTAGCTATAATTGTAAAACATTCCAAATGGGAAAATTGGGATGTTACAGTTGCTTGCTCCTTGGGAAAGTGCATCTGGACTACGTACTTGAGGTGCTCTCCGGTGGGTGCAACAAGTAGCACGCCCGCACCGGCGCCTTGCAGCGAGAAGGCACCATCAAAGTACATCAGCCACTCTTTGCTTGCTTCCTTGACGGGATGCTCGTTTACGGAATTTGTTCATCTTGTGTTGGCGTCCATTCTGCTATGAACTCCGCCAATGATCTGCTTTGGATAGTTGAAGTGCTCTCGAACTTGAGGCCAAAGCTTGACAGTTCAAGTGCACACTCGACAATCCTGCCTGTTGCTTCTGGATTTTGCAAGATCTTCTTCAGCCGGAAAAAGCAGTGACGACCTTGATCTCATGTGCCCGGAAGTAATGGCGCAGCTTTCTCGAGGCCATGAGGAGGCCGGAAAAGCAAATTCTGCACACCGTAGTACCTTGACCTAGCCCCTGCAGAAGGGAACCGACAAAAGTAAACTGGCGCTGCACCATTCTTTTCTGCATCTTCTCATGCGTCTGCGTAGATCCATCCTTGTCGGGACCAGAGCTTGCGGTGAAGCCCCACGCCGTCATTGGATGCATCTGCCCTGGTTGCTAGCTCATCATCCGCCTCCCTCTCCGCTACTAACGCAACACTAACAACTTGATTGGTTGCCGCTATATATATAGCAGCAACTTCTCTTGTGGCTTAGGTGCGACAAGTGTTGGAGTGGAGGACAGGTATCTCTTCAAGTCCTGCAGCGCAGCCTCCGCTTCCGGAGTCCATTTCATCGGACCTGCCTTTTTCAAAATTTTGAAAAATGGCGAGGCGCCAAAGCAGACCTAGAGATAAACTCGCCGAGAGCAGCTACATAACCGCAAGTCTTCGTACATCCTTGACGCGCTTTGGTGCTTCAATCTGCTCAATGGCCTTGATCTTGTCGGGATTGGCTTCAATTCCCCACTGAGACACGAAGAACCCGAGAAGCTTGCTGGAAGGGACTCCAAACACACACTTCTCAGGGTTGAGCTTGAGGTTGATCTTGCGCAGATTTGCAAAGGTTTCGTCTAAATCTTGAATCAGAGTCGCCTTGTCCTTGCTTTTGACTACTATGTCATCCATGTAGGCTTCCACATTTCTGTGCATTTGCGGCTCAAAAGCGTCATGGACCACCCTTGCAAATGTTGAACCAGCATTCTTTAATCTGAAAGGCATCCGTACGAAACAGTATGTGCCACATGGGGTGATGAATGCGGTTGTGACGCCCCGATTCAATCATACACTAATCATGCACGCAAATGTGTACGATCAAGATCAGGGACTCACGGGAAGATATCACAACACAACTCTACAATTAAAATAAGTCATACAAGCATCATAATACAAGCCAGGGGCCTCGAGGGCTCGAATACAAGTGCTCGATCATAGACGAAGTCGTGGAAGCAACAATATCTCGAAAGTACGTACATAAGTTTAAACAAGGTTGCCATAAGATGGCTAGCACAAAGCGGGATACGATCGAAAGAGGCAGAGCCTCCTGCACAGGATCCTCCTCAGCTACTCCTGGTCGTCGTCAGCGGGCTGCACGTAGTAGTAGGCACCTCCGGTGTAGTAGTCGTCATCGACGGTGGCGTCTGGCTCCTAGGCTCCCTCGTCTGGTTGCAGAAATCGAGTAGGGGTAGGGGGAAAAAGGGGGAACAAGGCAACCGTGAGTACTCATCCAAAGTACTCGCAAGCAAGGAGCTACACTACATATGCATGGATATATGTGTAAAGGGCCATATCGATTGGACTGAAATGCAGAATGCCGTAATAAGAGGGATAGCTAGTCTTATCAAGACTATGCTTCCGGGTCACCTCCGTCTTGCACAGTAGAAGAGGGTAGGTTGAAGTCCTCCAAGTAACATCACATAGCAATAATCCTACCCGGCGATCCCTCCTCGTATCCCCGAGAGAGCGACCACCGGGTTGTATCCGCACTTGGAAGGGTGTGTTTTATTAGGTATCCGGTTCTAGTTGTCATAAGGTCAAGGTACAACTCCAAGTCGTCCTATTACCGAAGATCACGTCTATTCAATAGATTAACTTCCCTGCAGGGTGCACCAACTTACCCAACACGTTTGATCCCATTTGGCCGACACACTTTCCGGGTCATGCCCGGCCAGCGGAAGATCAACACGTCGCAGCCCCACCTAGGCACAACAGAGAGGCCAACACGCCGGTCTAAACCTAAGCGCCACAGTCCGGGCCCATCGCCCAATACACACCTGCACGTTGCGAGGGCGGCCGAAAGCAGACCTAGCCTAGTGGCGTTCCAGTCCAATTCGGCGCGCGCCGCTCCGTCGCTAACGTCTGAAGTGCTTCGGCTGATAACACGACGCCGAGTGCCCATATCTTTCCCACGTAGTTGGTTAGTGTGTATAAGCTCGTAGCCAACTCAGATCAAATACCAAGATCTCGTTAAGCGTGTTAAGTATCCGCGAACACCGAACAGGGCCAGGCCCACCTCTCTCCTAGGCGGTCTCAACTCCGCCTGTCAGCCTCCGCCACAAAGATCCACTCGCGGGTGCTCCACCAGCCGACCCGACTTTAGTATATAGTATATACCCGTGATCACCTCCCGAGTGATCACGGCCCGATAGTATAGCACAGCAGACGGACAAGAATGTAGGGCCACAGATGGAAATACTAGCATCCTATACTAAGCAAGTAGGATTGCGGTAAGGTAACAACAAGTAGTAACAAGGACGGGCTATGCATCGGGATAGGTATAACGAAAGCAGAACATGCTACACTACTCTAATGCAAGCGGTATAGAGTAGAATAGGCGATATCCGGTGATCAAGGGGGCTTGCCTGGTTGCTCGCAAGAGAGAGGGGTCGTCAACTCCGTGGTCGAATCGGGCAGCAGCGTCGGTCTCGTAGTCTACCGGAGAGAAGAGGGGAAAGAAACAATGAATACCATGTAAACAGATGCATATCGATGCATGACAAGACAAGTAACGATGCTAGGCGTGCCCTAACGTGGTATGAGGTGGTACCGGTTAAGGGGAAAACATCCGGAAAATATCCCGGGGTTTCGTGTTTTGAGCGGAAGGAGCCGGAGGGGGAAAGTTGCGGGTTCGATAGGTTAGGGGTGTGTGGCGGACGAACGGACTGCGTATCCGGATTCGTCGCGTCGTTCTGAGCAACTTTCTTGTTGAAAATATTTTAATCCGAGTTACGGATTAAAAGATATGATTTTCTAAAGATTTTATTAATTTCTGGAATTTAATTATTTATTTAATTAATTCGAAAAAAATGGATTTATGACGTCAGCATGATGTCATCTTGGCGTCGGCGATCAACGTTGACCGTTGACCTGGTCATCCCGACATGTGGGTCCTGTGGGACCCACCTGTCATTCTCTGTTTAGGTTAATTACAGATTAGTTAATCTAATTAGTGATTAGGTTAATCTAATCAGGATTAATTAACTTAATTAATTACTTAATTAACTAATTAATATTTTAATTATTATTTATTTATTTATTTAATATTTTTTTAATTCCCCTTTTTTTTAAACGTTCTGGGGTGGGGCCCCCGCTGTCAAAGGCCCTATGGCCTTAGCGGGCGACAACTCTGGGCTGGGCGCACCAGCGCCCACGCTGGAGGGGCGAGGTTTGGTGCCCGAACGGCGCCAGCGGAAGCCACTAGCAGCCGAGGCGGTCGGGGACAGAAGCAGGGCCGCGGAGGTGCTAGGCAGCGGGAGCGGGCGGGTCAACGGGCAGCGCCCGCGATCGAGGCCACCAGGCGTCGGCCACCACGGCGACAAGCGCAGTGACCGCAGGAGCAAAAGGCTCACGACGCGGCGATGGTGCTCGAATCGGTGCTCAAGCGCCCATTGTGTGGCCGGTGGGGATCGGGCTGGCAGCGCCAGCGTCGACCGTGCAAATGACCGCAGCAAGGGAGGTCGGAGTCGGGCTCGGCGCAACGACGCATGGCCGGAGCGGAGCCGGACGAGCCTGTGGACGGCGGGCAGCGACGTGGTCGGGCGCGGGCGCCGACGCGAGGCGCCGCCGATCCGGG
Organism: Aegilops bicornis; assembly: GCA_021605145.1. Taxonomy (NCBI): domain Eukaryota; kingdom Viridiplantae; phylum Streptophyta; class Magnoliopsida; order Poales; family Poaceae; genus Aegilops; species Aegilops bicornis. The sequence continues at coordinate 252,462,319 of CM038669.1, read as the reverse complement.
TGATGGGAGAGGGAGGAAGGGAAGAGGGCTCACGAGGCCCTGTAGATGTGCTAGAGTGAGCTCGAGGAGGCGTCGGAGCTCGGGGCGGCGGTGGTGGTGGCGACGGGGTCGAGCGGCGGCGTTGTCGAGGGCGCCGGCGATGTCGGGACGGCCCCCCCGGCGGGGAGGCGGCGGGCGGGCGCCATTGGGGGTCGGGCCTCTGCCCGATCCGGACGGGAAGGGAGAGAGGCGTCTGGGGTCTAGTGAGGGGGGGCACGTGGCGCGAGGAGGGTCATCGCCGTGCGGGCGGCGGATCGGAGATGGGGACGGGCGCCAGGCGTCAGCCGATCCCGATTGGATCGGGGAGGAGAAAGCGTGGGGGAAGTGGGGAAAGGGGTTCTGGGTTAGGGTTCACGTCGCCCGAAGGCTATAAGCGCCAGTGGGCAGCTGGTTAACCTGTGAGGCCAACTGGGCATGATCGGCAGAGAGACTCTCTTTCTTCTTTTTGATTAGTATCTCTCTTTTGTATTTTCTTTTCTTTTATTTATTTACTTTTCTGTTTTAAATGATTTTAAATTATTTGGGCCTTTCATAAAAATGTGTTTATTTCACGATAATTTCCTATGCAATATTTGGCAACCCCCGAACATTTTAGTTTTAATTTTTGAAAACTTTTATTGCTATCATACATTTGAATTTGAATTTCGAAACAGTTTTGAATTAACCCAAGATTAACTACAGTGACAAAGGTGACGTGGCATCATTAGCGGGGATTACTGTAGCTTAATTACCCGGGCGTCACAGCGGTCTTCTCCTCATCCTCTTATGCCATGAAGATCTGATGATATCCTGAGTATGCATCCAGAAATGAAAGCAAATCACATCCGGCCGTGGAGTCAACAATCTGGTCGATGCGCGGCAAGGGAAATGGGTCTTTGGGGCAAGCTTTATTGACATCGGTAAAGTCGATACAAAGCCTCCATTTCCCGTTTGCCTTGCGTACAACTACAGGATTGGCCAACCACGTAGGATGGAGCACTCCTCTGACAAGGTCTGCTGCTTCCAATTTCTTGATTTCTTCTGCGATGAATTCTTGGCGCTCCACTGCCTGCTTCCTGACTTTCTGCTTGACGGGCCGTGCATGAGGAGAAACGGCAAGATGGTGCTCAATTAATTTCCTGGGAACACCGGGGATGTCAGACGGTTGCCACGCAAACACGTCGACGTTAAGCCCAGGAAAGCAACGAAGCGCCTTCCTATTTAGGGTCGAGAGTGGCACCGATGGTGAAGGTACCACCAGTGCCGCCCTCCTTGGCGGACACCTTCTTGGTCTCTGGTGGAGCTGCCATCGTCTTCTTACACTTGTCGGTGGAGCTCGATGGTGCGTCCTCGACGGTAGCGCAGCACTCCGAAGAGGTGCGCTTGTCGGAGTGGGCATCAAAGCTCTTGCCGGACTTGTCCGAAGAGGTGCGCTTGCCGGAGTGGGCATCAGAGCTCTTGCCGGACTTGGTCTTCTTCTTCGCCCCGGGAGCTTCAGCGGCAAGTGGCTTGCAATCTGCTGCAGCTGCTGCTTCCCGATAGATCTTGTCGGCGCAGATAAGAGCATCCTTCTTGTCGCCGGACAGAGATGACACTTATCGGGCCTGGTATCTTCAAAGATGTTGTATGCATAGTGAGAGGCTGCCATGAATTTGGCGAGTGCCGAACGGCCAAGTATCCCATTGTAAGGCAATGGAAAGTCGCAACGCCAAAAGTGACCCTCTCGATCGTGAAGTTCAACTTCGCTGCCAAATGTCACCGGGTAACGTGATCTTTCCCTTCGCTTGCTCCTTCCCGGACTGATTCCTTGGAATGTGCCGGTCTCTTCGAGCTTCGCCATCGGGGATCTGGAGTTTCTGGAGCACCGCGGAGGAGATCAGGTTCAAGCCGGCCCCGCCGTCAACTAGCATCTTAGTGACCTTGAGGTTTCGGATAGTTGGTGAAACCAACATCGGCAAGCACCCGACCGCGGTTACGCGATCAGGGTGGTCCTCAATATCAAAGATGATAGGCGTCTTTGGACCATTTCGTAGGCTTGCGTGACTCGGCCGGATGGTTCTGCTGCATTGACTTCCCGCATCCACCGCTTGAGCTGGCGGTGTGAAGTATGCAGAAGCACCGCCGTCAACGCCAGGACCTCTGTGGCTTCTGGAACTCCTGCTCATCGGTCTCGTCATCATCCATGTCTTCATCATCGCCGTCGTCTTCATCCTTGTCGCGCGCCGCGAGGTCTGTCTCCTTGCCGCTGCTTGGCCTTGCCGCGACGTCCTCCTCGGCCGGGACGTTTCTTGCTAGCTCCTCCAGCACCTTCCTGGGCTTTCTCCTTGTCGCGTCGTTCGTATTCAGCCTTCTGCTGCTCGACAAGCTGTTCAACTTTTTTGCAGCTCTGGAGGTCATGGCCCTTTGTGCGGTGGATCTTGCAGTACTGTTTGTTGGAGCCGTCCTGCTTGTCGGTGTCCGCCACAGCCTGGCAGTTGGTGCCAGCGGCAACCTCCTTGCCGGAGCTACCAGCTTTGGCTTTCTTGGCGCTACCTCCGTTGCCGGACTGCTCAACAACTAGCACATCTTTTCCTTTCTTCTTCCTGTTGTTCTGCCGCCAGTTTTTCTTTGCCGGGGCGGTCTCCTCACTATCAGATCCTCCTGCTTCAGTATTCTCTCCGGGGAGTCTCCTCCTTCCTCAAAGACGTGCACACTTGTCGGCCGGGGCATATAGCTCATCGACGTCTCGATCTTGCACATCGCCATCTCCTCCCGCATCCTGCGGTTTCGCGACGTTCGATGGAACGCGCTGATTACCGCAGGGTGGACATCTGGGATGTTGTGTTGTACACGGCTGAATCTTTGAATATACTTGCGCAGGGGCTCTCCTTCCTTCTGGGCGAGCAGATGAAGGTCGCTCTCTTGGCCATGGGGCTTGTGGCCGCCTGTAAAGGCGCCGACAAACTGATGGCATAAATCTGCCCAAGAGGATATGGAGTTGTCCGGCAAGTGCATGAGCCAGGATCTGACATTGGGCTTGAGCACCGGTGAAGTAGTTGGCGAGGATCTTGTCATCTCGTCCCCCGGCAGCTTGCACCGCGATGGTGTAGATGCTGAGGAACTCTGACGGATGCGTCTTGTCGTCGTACTTCTCTGGCACGTCAGGCTTGAAATTCTTCTTCTTTGGGCCACTTTGGACTTGCCGCAGCTCACGAAAGTGAACGCAGGGCAGCATACCGTCTGACGGCAAGTCGCTGGTTCCCCGGCGCATGCATGTCGACAGAGGGCCCAAGCGCTGGTCGATTGATGCTGCTTCTCTTGGCGCTCGATGCGAAGTTCGGCGTCTTCTTCTTGTCGTTCGTGAAGAACTTGGCGCTGATCGCGACGAGCTCGTGGATCCGATGATGCGGTGGAGTCGCTGTCGAGGTGGATCCGGCGAAGTCGGCGATCTTGGCCTTCGGGCGGAGAGTGCATGGTGGTTGCACCCCCACGGTTTCGCCGCCACCGGCTCGTGTTTAGCATTCCTGCCGCGGCGATGCACTTTCGGCTGCCGCGGAGCGTCGCCGTTAGCAAAGCCGATGAGACTACGAATGGTGGCCCTCCATTCATCGACCTTGTCGGCTGTTGGAGGGTAATCCAGAGCGATTGAGCTCTCGCCAAAGCTTCGCTGGAGTGGTGGGTGGCGATGGCGAACGGCGCGAGGAGCGGATATGCTCGGACTTCTAACTATGTTAGAAGAAGCGATATCCCGTCCAGCGACCGTGCCTCGCTTCAGCGCCCGGCATGTTGGCGTGCATGCTGGTCTTGAGCATCCCGAGATCCACCAGCTCGATCTTGGTCCAACGAGCGTATGGCGTTGTGAATACCATGACGCTGTCGATCCGCGCCTCTGAGACGGGCGCGGTGCATGTACGGACGCCGAGGTCTGCGCAGCCTTGTCCTTGGACTTGGCAGCACCGTGGGCTCCCCCGTCGACGTCCATTCTTCCGCCGGCGTCTACCCCACCACCCGTTTGCTCCGCTGGCGGTGGGTTCGACGCGGATGGAACATCTGCCGCCGAAGCCTTCTTCTTCGGTGGCATGTCGATGAACATGATGAAGATCTAGCTCGTGTGGACGCCGGATCAGGTTCACACAATCTCGACGCGCCCCTACCTGGCGCGCCAAAGATGTCGGGGCAGGCTGATCTGGCCCACGAACACCTATGGGACCGGCGGACCGAGCCCCTTCGTTCGGCTGGGCGGAGGTCGCACGAAGAGCGGTCGAGGCGAAGCACGAAGCGATTTACCCAGCTTCGGAGCTCTCCGGAGAGATAACACTCCTACTGCTGCATGTCTGAGTGTATTGAGTTATTGCTCGGGAGCGCTTGAGTGCTACAGTACACACAAGCTGCTAACGAAACCGAGCGCGAGTGTTCTTTGGAACCCCCCCTCTACGTTGCGCATGGGCCTCCTTTTATATGCTAAAGGGGTCTCCGACAGGTGGCAACGTAGACAAGGGTAAAAATGGAAAAGGAGTGGTTGGTACAGCTACTTGTACAATGTATCATACCTAACCACGATGGCAGGGGACAAAGGCATTAAATGCCCGTCACGTCGCCCTAACAAAGGCAAACAGGGACCGTCGGGCGCCACCGCTTGCCACGATGGCAATCTTGTCGGTGCCGCTTGCCACCTCGCCGGGCTGCACAGCCTCTCGCCATCTTGGCGCTACCGAAAGGTCCTGTAGGCGACACGTTAGTGGATGTCTTGGAGCGCTTGATGCAGTGGTGGTCTGCCATGACAAGCGCCTTTGCCGCGGTTGTTGTCTTGTCGCGTCCGTAAGCTTGTCGCTCACGGGCCTTCCCGCAAGCTCCTCTTGCGGGGCCTTGTCTCCTAGGTGCCTTGGGTGGCCTTCCCGGCAAGCTCCTCTTGTCGGGGCCTTGTCTCCTTGGCTTGAATACTTTGTTCTTGAATGACTCCAAAGGAACCACGGAGGACCTTGGCGGTCACCCGGCAAGCCTTGCCGCGGAGGGCTGCAACTGCCCGTGCACAAGTTCGGGATACTCGGGTACCCCTACTCTAGTACACCGACAGAGATCTACATATCCGTATCGCCAACCTTGCCTTCCACACCAAGGAAAGTCCCATCCGGACACGGGACGAAGTCTTCAATCTTGTATCTTCATAGTCCAGGAGTCCGGCCAACGGTGATAGTTCGGCTATCCGGACACCCCTAATCCAGACTCCTCACTATCCCTCCAAAGACGAGGTGGGACGGACATGCAGCGATGGATTCGACATCGTAGAAGTAGGAGTAACATCATTGTTCATCTTCTCAAGAGGCGAAGAGCAGCGCCAACCCGAACGTGGCGATTCTGAACAGCTCGCGTGGTGCGGTTCCTTGGAGTACTAGCCAGGCTCTTGCATGAGACAAAATTGCTACTCCCTCCTTCCATCTATATAGGGCCTAATGCGTTTTTTAAGACCTCCTTTGACTATTGACAAGATTAATAGTACATGACATGCATAATGTGAAAATTATATCATCAGGAGCTCCTTTCACACACGAATTTAACGTTGTGATTTGTGTAAGTTGCATGTCATATATTATTGCTCCAAATTTGGTCAAAATTAGCCTAAAAATGCATTAGGCCCTATATAGATGGAAGGAGGGAGTATTGTTAACAATTAAACTCCATTATCCATTTGTTGATAATCATTCTGCATAGGTCCACGCTCTTAGCACCGTTTCCTCCTGGGGTCACCAATGTTTATTTGCTAATTAATAGCATTGCATGCAATGAACTAGACATTGCAAGTCATTAAAAGCATGCACACCTCTCATCTCTTATTGGTTGATATGTTAAGAAACAAGAAACAAGGTAGAATTTAATGCACCGCGCCTAAGTGTTTTGGGACTATTTGGTTTTCGTAAGATGACTTACACACCTAGACGGAGGGAGTAGTATAGCCTCAGAACCGGAAAGGAGTATTTGCCTTTCTAGAGATTTCAACAAGTGACTAGACTACACCGTGTGCGATCTTGCCCCCCCCTTCCGGGTTTATAGGGCTCAAATCTCATGAACCAAGGCATTTTGCGATTGGAGGAATGTATCTCGTGACTTTACAAAACTACCCTAATTAAACTCATGCATTAATTACATAGTTCTCTCATTTTCCTCTCCGCCTTTCGTCATGTGCACAATATTGAGCACTCCTATATGACTAGCCGCTCTGTCTACATGCAGGACATTTCAAAGCATCTGGGCCGCGTGCCATCCACCAAATCACGGAGGTGCTACAATGAGACTCACTGTCACCCCCGGTGTGGCCGTCATGACCCGTCATATCACATAACTCACACCTTTACCAAAGTGGTAAGGTGGCCTCCAAGTTGGACTGGGACGAAGCAACCATCATTTCATCGAACGCTGCTCAAGCCCTTTCTTCCCTTTCTTGAAGAAAACCTCACTCCAGGCTACTCAATTGTGCCATTTTTCTTCTGTACTGACAAAGGAAAGGTGGGCGAATCAGTTATGCTGCTATATTTTCATTCCAAGAATCTTCTTTTTGTGAAGCACCGACCGATTCTCACATCCTATTATTTTCCCGTTTTCATTGCGATTGTGGTTTCCTTTCGATTGCTTTTTGTTTGTCAGTTCATTGATGGATCCTGGAGCACTAGGCAAAGAGTTGCCGGTGGACAACCCACTGGAGACAGCGATCTCCAGGAAGCGAGCACCGACCAACGAGTTGACCATGTTGGCGGGCCAACCCATGGAGACGAAGAACTCCAAGAAACAAGCACTCGCCAAAGAGTTGAGGATGTTGGCGGACGAACTCCTCAAAGAAAGTTGGAAGAACAGCAAGGGGCCCACCGTGCCTACCCCAGGAACTCTGATTGCCACCTATGTGAGACTCAAGACGGAGTTTGAGGAGATAGTCACCGTTGAGAAGTAGTATTCCCCTGGCAAGGTGATGGCCCCCATCGAGGACGAGGAGATGGCCCCCGGAGGGATGAGATCCCCCGGTGAGCTGCACAAGGTAAAAAATAATGGCTTATTACCATAGTTGTGGTTTTTGATTATTTGCAATGTGCTTACTAATATGTTAGGGTTGTGCAGGTGCCGGTGGACATCCTTGATGATTCCAATGTCGTGGCCCGTCCTGTTGGCATAGCCCCGGAGATCGATTCCGATGCCGCTGTCCATCCTGTGGACATCGCCCCAGAGATCGATTCCGATGTCGCGGTCAGTTCTGTGGACATCGCCCCAGAAATTGATTCCCATGCCGATGTCCGTGCTATGGTCATTGCCCGAGAGATCGATGACAAGAAATAGTTGGTCGCGCTAATCCTTCAGGGTAGTTTGCATTGCCCTGTGTTTAATTACCAGAACGATGCGTGTTATCAAACCATCTTAGGGCTAGTGCAATCGCCTTGTGTGGGCGGATCTTGCTACTTTTGTTTGATAGTGCATCATGCGAACCCTCTCCGAGTTATGGAAATGTATGTATCCTCACCAGCTTTTGATGTAATATATGGCATGCTTAGATGTAAGTTTGAACTGCTTATCATATCGCTAGGCTTGTTTGATGATTCTTGGTGTTAGTAGGCTAGCTACTATGCGAGCTATAATACTTGCAAAACACTCACCGAAGAGAAACGTTGGGGCTGATGAGCTCGTGGTACGCTTATACTTATCCCTTGTCGATCGACCAATAGCCCTAGCTCCTAAAATTATAGGCTTAGCGATTGATTAGACAATAGTCGACATACATTCAGGCCTTATTTGGTTCATAGGGTAGGAAAATCGTAGCAAAAGTACAGAGAACGTGCAACACAAAATCATAGCGGTCTAGACGCATTCCTCCATTCCAAAATAGATGACCTAGGCGGGCTAGTTTGGCCTAGTGGGTTTCAGTGATATGACGTGGTACAGTGCCGTCCAGTCTTCGCGTGTGGTAGCAGTATTGCGGGTACAGTAAGTTTTCTTGAAGAAGCTAAATTCAACGAAGTCATGATGGTTCCTTCGTCCGAACAACTTACAGTGGGAAAGGTTGGGCCTGCGATACGATCGGGGTAGACCAGGATAATTTTGTGCATGGTAGGTGGACCAGGATGGTCGGCGTCCCACATGTCGGCGAATGAAAGTATTCTTTCCGATATAGAGGACGAGCAACGAGTATTCTTTGTTTATTTTTTATGAAAGATATTGTCTCCACTGTTACGATGGAGGAGTGTGAAACACAGCAGCCAAGTGAACTTGGCATGTGCACCACTCCCTCCTTCCTCATGTAATGCCCAGGTTACAGCTTTTTCTCACTTTCTCTCTATCTATTTCCTCTCAAATGTTTTTTACCTTTCTTTTTTTAAGACACAATTCTTTTTTATGCCTTTTTTAGAATTATTTTTTTATCCTAGGAGCACGTGTAGAGACGGGCTCTTGCAGAGCCCACTCCTTGACTTTGCCAATGCCTCTCTCTCCTCCGCATAAGGAGTACTACTTGCTATGCATGCATGCGGCGGGCAGCTGGCGTCTTGAGGGGCCAGGGCGGTGAGAGCGGGCTCCGGAAGCGGTCCGGACTCCAGCATGGCCCACCTCACATTATCACCATATATTTCTTGGAGTCCGTGCTGGCGGCGGGCGATCTCTTCTCCCTCCCCCATTTCTCTCTTCTTAGCCGACGCCCGCCGAGCGATTAGATTTCGGCTATCGATGGTTTATTCAATTACGGTCCCACATGTCAGTGAAATTGCAAGACAACGTTGTCCCCTCCGGTGAGCGGCGTGCGAGCCAGACTGTCGGGGTTGCGACGCGTACGAGTCGTAAGTGTGCCGCCTTTTCCTTTAGAACTCGCGAAGCGTAACATTTTCGCACGATCAATCGATAGAAATCCAGAACAAAATGATGAGGGTGGTGCTTTCCCGCTCGTTAGGTGGGCTAGTTCGAGTGATATGACGTGCTACAGTGCCGTCCACTTGCTCCATTTTTATGTAAGCAAGAGTTTACACTCTTACGCGGGAGGAGTGCGAAACACCGCGGATCTGATTCTGATCGAGGGATAACTGTTCCCTGCCAAATAATGGAGGATTGTTAGTGATTATAGCATGATAGTTAGGGCATCTCCAGCGCCGGCCCACAAATTTACACCGGCATCTGTCTGAGGACACTGATGGATGCCATCGGATGCTGCCCGCATACCTTTGGACAACTATATGAACTAACCGGACAAAATTCGTGCAAACAAAGCAAATTTCAAATTAACCGAATGAAATTCATTACATTTCGAAAACATTTCCTACAACTAGAAGAAATTCATTACACGACCTTGTTCTTGTAGACGACCTTCTTCTTGTAGACGTTGTTGGGCCTCCAAGTGCAGAGGTTTGTAGGACAGTAGCAAATTTCCCTCAAGTGGATGACCTAAGGTTTATCAATCTATGGGAGGCGTAGGATGAAGATGGTTTCTCTCAAGCAACCCTGCAACCAAATAACAAAGAGTCTCTTGTGTCCCCAACACACCCAATACAATGGTAAATTGTATAGGTGCACTAGTTCGGCGAAGAGATGGTGATACAAGTGCAATATGGATGGTATATATAGGTTTTTGTAATATGAAAATATAAAAACGGAAAGGTAACAAGTGATAAAAGTGAGCGTAAACGGTATTGCAATTCTAGGAAAAAAGTCCTAGGCTTCATACTTTCACTAGTGCAAGTTCTCTCAACAATAATAACATAATTGGATCATATAACTATCCCTCAACATGCAACAAAGAGTAACTCCAAAGTCACTAATAGTGGAGAACAAACGAATAGATTATGGTAGGGTACGAAACCACCTCAAAGTTATTCTTTCCAATCAATCCATTGGGCTATTCCTATAAGTGTCACAAACAGCCCTAGAGTTCGTACTAGAATAACACCTTAAGACACAAACCAACCAAAACCCTAATGTCACCTAGATACTCCAATGTCACCTCAAGTATCCGTGGGTATGATTATACGATATGCATCACACAATCTCAGATTCATCTATTCAACCAACACATAGAACCTCAAAGAGTGCCCCAAAGTTTCTACCGGAGAATCAAGACGAAAATGTGTGCCAACCCCTATGCATAAGTTCATGGGTGGAACCCGCAAGTTGATCACCGAAACATACATCAAGTGAATCACGTGATATCCCATTGTCACCACAGATACGCATGGCAAGACATACATCAAGTGTTCTGAAATCACTAAAGATTCAATCCGATAAGAATACTTCAAGGGGAAAAGTCAATCCATTACAAGAGAGTAGAGGGGGAGAAGCAACATAAGATCCAACTATAATAGCAAAGCTCGCGATACATCAAGATCGTGCCAGATCAAGAACACGAGAGAGAGAGAGAGAGATCAAACACATAGCTCTTGGTACATACCCTCAGCCCCGAGGGTGAACTACTCCCTCCTCCTCATGGAGAGCGCCGGATGATGAAGATGGCTACGGTGAGGTTCCCCCCTCCGTGAGTGCTTGGAACCAGGTGCCGATTGGGTTTTGGTGGCTACAGAGGCTTGCGGCGGCGGAACTCTAGATCTATTATGTTCCTCGAAGTTTTTAGGGTATATGGATATATATAGGCGGAAGAAGTACGTCAGGGGAACCACGAGGGGCCCACGAGGGTGGAGGGCGTGCCCTAGGGGGGTGGGCGCGCCCCCTACCTCGTGGCTCCCTCGTTCCTTTCCTGACGTGCACTCCAAGTTTTTCTGGTAGCTTTCCTTCCAAAAATAACTTCTCCAGTTGGTTTCATTCTGTTTCGACTCCGTTTGATATTCCTTTTCTTCGAAACACTGAAACAAGGGGAAAAATAGGAACTGGCACTGGGCTCTGGGTCAATAGGTTAGTCCCAAAAGTAATATAAAAGTGGATAATAAATCCCAATATTGTCCAAAACAGTAGATAATATAGCATGGAGCAATCAAAAATTATAGATACGTTGGAGAAGTATCAAGCATCCCCAAGCTTAATTCCTGCTCGTCCTCGAGTAGGTAAATGATAAAAAAGATAATTTTTGATGCGGAGTGCTACTTGGCATAATTTTCAATGTAATTCTTCTTAATTGTGGCATGAATATTCAGATCTGAAAGATTCAGGAAAAAAGTTCATATTGACATAAAAATAATAATACTTCAAGCGTATTAACTAAGCAATTATGTCCTCTCAAAATAACATGGCCAAAGAAAGTTCATCCCTACAAAATCATATAGTTTAGTCATGCTCCATTGTCGTCACACAAGAATGCTCTCATCATGCACAACCCCGATGACAAGCCAAGCAATTGTTTCATACTTTAATAATCTCAAACCTATAAACTTTCACGCAATATATGAGCGCGAGCCATGGACATAGCACTATGGGTGGAATAGAATATGATGATGGGGGTTATGTGGAGAAGACAAAAAAGGAGAAGATCTCACATCAATGAGGCTTATCAATGGGCTATGGAGATGCCCATCGATTGATGTTAATGCAAGGAGTGGGGATTGCCATGTAACGGATGCACTAGAGCTATAAATGTATGAAAGCTCAACAAAAGAAACTAAGTGGGTGTGCATCCAACTTGCTTGCTCATGAAGACCTAGGGCACTTGAGGAGGCCCATTGTTGGAATATACAAGCCAAGTTCTATAATGAAAAATTCCCACTAGTATATGAAAGTGACAAAACAAGAGACTCTCTATCATGATGATTATGGTGCTACTTTGAAGCACAAGTGTGGCAAAGGATAGTAGCATTGTCCCTTCTCTCTTTTTCTCTCATTTTTTTGGGCCTTCTCTTTTTTTATGGCCTTTCTCTTTTTTTGGGTCTTCTCTTTTTTATGGCCTTTCTCTCTTTTTTTATTTTTTTTTACCTCACTTGGGACAATGCTCTAGAAAATGATGATAATCACACTTCTATTTATTTACAACTCAATGATTACAACTCGATACTAGAACAAAGTATGACTCTATATGAATGCCTCGTGATGTACCAGGATATGCAATGAATCAAGAGTGACATGTATGAAAGAATTATGAATGGTGGCTTTGCCACAAATACTATGTCAACTACATGATCATGTTAGCAATATGACAATGATGAATGTGTCATGATAAACTGGATGGTGGAAAGTTGCATGGCAATATATCTCAGAATGGCTATGGAAATGCCATAATAGGTAGGTATGGTGGCTGTTTTGAGGAAGATATAAGGAGATTTATGTGTGAAAGAGCGTATCATATGACGGGGTTTGGATGCACCGGCGAAGTTTGCACCAACTCTCGATGTGAGAAAGGGCAATGCACGGTACCAAAGAGGCTAGCAACGATGGAAGGGTGAGAGTGCGTATAATCCATGGACTCAACATTAGTCATAAAGAACTCACATACTTATTGAAAAAATCTACAAGCCATCAAAAACCAAAACACTATGTGCATGCTCCTAGGGGGATAGATTGGTAGTAAAAGACCATCGCTCGTCCCTGACCGCCACTCATAAGGAGGACAATCAAAGAACACCTCATGTTTCAAGTTACATAACGTTTACCATACGTGCATGCTACGGGACTTGAAAACTTAAACACAATAATTCTTCAAATTCACAACTACTCAACTAGCACGACTTTGATATTATCACCTCCATATCTCAAAACAATTATCAAGCATCAAACTTCTCTTAGTATTCAACATACTCCTAAGAAAGTTTTTACTATTTTTGTATACCTAGCATATTAAGATTATTTAAGAAAATTACCATGCTTATTTAAGACTCTCAAAATAATATAAGTGAAGCATGAGAGAATAATAGTTTCTATAAAACAAAACCACCACCGTGCTCTAAAAGATATAAGTGAAGCACTAGAGCAAACAATAAACTACTCCAAAAGATATGAGTGAAGATCAATGAGTAGTTAAATAATTATGTAGCTATGTGAAGACTCTATATCATTTAAGAATTTCAGATCTTGGTATTTTATTCAAACAGCAAGCAAAACAAAAGAAAATAAAATGACGCTCCAAGCAAAACACATATCATGCGGTGAATAAAAATATAGCTCCAAGTAAAGTTACCGATGAACGAAGACGAAAGAGGGGATGCCTTCCGGGGCATACCCAAGCTTAGGCTCTTGGTTATCCTTGAATATTACCTTGGGGTGCCTTGGGCATCCCCAAGCTTAGGCTCTTGCCACTCCTTATTCCATAGTCCATCGAATCTTTACCCAAAACTTGAAAACTTCACAACAGAAAACTCGTAAACTCCGTTAGCAAAAGGAAACAAAACACCACTTCATGGTACTGTAATGAACTCATTATTTATTTATACTGGTGTTAAACCTACTGTATTCCAACTTCTCTATGGTTTATAAACTATTTTACTAGCCATAGATTCATCAAAATAAGCAAACAACACATGAAAAACAGAATCTGTCAAAAACAGAACAGTCTGTAGTAATCTGTAACTAACGCAAACTTCTGTAACTCCAAAAATTCTAAAATAAATTGGTGGACCTGATTAATTTGTCTAGTAATCATATGCAAAAATAATCAACTAAATATCACTCTCCAGTAAGAATTTCTTGCTAATCTCGTGAGCACTAAAGTTTCTGTTTTTTACAGCATGATCATAAAGACTTCACCCAAGTCTTCCCAAAGGTTCTACTTGGCACAAACACTAATTAAAACAAAAAACCACATATAAACAGAATCTATATGGATTATTTATTCCTAAACAGAACAAAAGCAAGAAACTAAAATAAAATTGGTTTGCCTCCCAACAAGCGCTAACGTTTAACGCCCCTAGCTAGGCATGATGATTTCAATGATGCTCACATAAGAGATAAGAATTGAAACATAAAGAGAGCATCATGAAGAATATGACTAGCACATTTAAGTCTAACCCACTTCCTATGAATAGGGATTTTGTGAGCAAACAACTTATGGGAACAATAGTCAACTAGCATAGGAAGGCAAAACAAGCATAACTTCAAAACTTTAAGCACATAGAGAGGAAACTTGATATTATTGCAATTACTACAAGAATATATTACTCCCTCATAATAATTTTTAGTAGCATCATGAATGAATTCAAAAATATAACCAGCACCTAAAGCATTCTTTTCATGATCTACAAGTATAGAATTTTTACTGCTCTCCACATAAGCAAAATTCTTCTCATTCGGAATAGTAGTGGGAGCAAACTCAACAAAATAACTATCATGTGATTGAAAATTAAGATCAAGATGACAAGTTCCATGGTTATCATTATTCTTTATAGCATACGTTTCATCACAATAATCATCATAGATAGGAGGCATGCTTTCATCATAGTAAATTTTCTCATCAAAGCTTGGGGGACAAAAAATATCATCTTCATCAAACATAGCTTCCCCAAGCTTGTGGCTTTGCATATCATTAGCATCATGGATATTAAAGGAATTCATACTAACAACATTGCAATCATGCTCATCATTCAAATATTTAGTGCCAAATATTTTAATGCATTCTTCTTCTAACACTTTGGCACAATTTTCCTTTCCATCATACTCACGGAAGATATTAAAAAGATGAAGCATATGAGACAAACTCAATTCCATTTTTTTGTAGTTTTCTTTTATAAACTAGACTAGTGCTAAAATAAGAAACAAAAAGATTCGATTGCAAGATCTAAAGACATACCTTCAAACTCTCACCTCCCCGGCAACGGCGCCAGAAAAGAGCTTAGTTGACGGGGTGTGAGTGCCGCTTACCTAGCTTCCCCGGCAACGGCGCCAGAAAAGAGCTTGATGTCTACTACACGACCTTCTTCTTGTAGACGTTGTTGCGCCTCCAAGTGCAGAGGTTTGTAGGACAGTAGCAAATTTCCCTCAAGTGGATGACCTAAGGTTTATCAATCCGTGGGAGGCGTAGGATGAAGATGGTTTCTCTCAAGCAACACTGCAACCAAATAACAAAGAGTCTCTTGTGTCCCCCAACACACCCAATACAGTGGTAAGTTGTATAGGTGCACTAGTTCGGCGAAGAGATGGTGATACAAGTGCAATATGGATGGTAGATATAGGTTTTTGTAATCTAAAAATATAAAAACAGCAAGGTAACAAGCGATAAAAGTGAGCGTAAACGGTATTGCAATGCTAGGAAAAAAGGCCTAGGTTCATACTTTCACTAGTTCAAGCTCTCTCAACAATAATAACATAATTGGATCATATAACTATCCCTCAACAAGCAACAAAGAGTAACTCCAAAGTCACTAATAGTGGAGAACAAACAAAGAGATTAAGGTAGGGTACGAAACCACCTCAAAGTTATTCTTTCCAATCAATCCATTGGGCTATTCCTATAAGTGTCACAAACAACCCTAGAGTTCATACTAGAATAACACCTTAAGACACAAATCAACCAAAACCCTAATGTCACCTAGATACTCCAATGTCACCTCAAGTATCTGTGGGTATGATTATACGATATGCATCACACAATCTCAGATTCATCTATTCAACCAACACATAGAACCTCAAAGAGTGCCCCAAAGTTTCTACCGGAGAATCAAGACGAAAACGTGTGCCAACCCCTATGCATAAGTTCATGGGCGCAACCCGCAAGTTGATCACCAAAACATACATCAAGTGAATCACGTGATATCCCATTGTCACCACAGATACGCATACGGCAAGACATACATCAAGTGTTCTCAAATCATTAAAGACTCAATCCGATAAGATTACTTCAAGGGGAAAACTCAATCCATTACAAGAGAGTAGAGGGGGAGAAGCAACATAAGATCCAACTATAATAGCAAAGCTCGTGATACATCAAGATCGCGCCAAATCAAGAACACGAGAGAGAGATCAAACACATAGCTACTGGTACATACCCTTAGCCCCGAGGGTGAACTACTCCCTCCTCGTCATGGAGAGCGCCGGGATGATGAAGATGGCCACCGGTGAGGGTTCCCCCCTCCGGCAGGGTGCCAAAACAGGGTCCCGATTGGGTTTTGGTGGCTACAGAGGCTTGCAGCGGCGGAACTCCAGATCTATTCTGTTCCTCGAATTTTTAGGGTATATGGATATATATATAGGCGGAAGAAGTACGTCAGGGGAGCCACGAGGGGCCCACGATGGTGGAGGGCGCGCCCCCCTGCCTCGTGGCTCCCTCGTTCCTTTCCTGACGTGCACTCCAAGTTTTTCCGGTAGCTTTCCTTCCAAAAATAACTTCTCCAGTTGGTTTCATTCCGTTTCGACTCCGTTTGATATTCCTTTTCTTCGAAACACTGAAACAAGGGAAAAAACAGGAACTGGCACTGGGCTCTGGGTCAAAAGGTTAGTCCCAAAAGTAATATAAAAGTGGATAATAAAGCCCAATATTGTCCAAAATAGTAGATAATATAGCATAGAGCAATCAAAAATTATAGATACGTTGGAGACGTATCAAGTAGCGGTGGCCTTCCCGGGACCAGAGCGGCGGCGACCTACCATGTACTACTCTTCCTCGTTGCCGACTGCGCCCGCGCACGCGCGCCGGCTTCGTGGTCGTGGTGATGGAGGGCGGTCGGGGGGGGGTGCCAGCGATCTCCTTCGTTTGCTCCTGCGACATTACGTCGAAGAGAGCTTTGGAGCGCGCCCAGAGCGGAGCCGCCGATGTCCCTCGTCTGCTCCTGCGACAGTATGTCCAAGAGAGCTTCGGAGTGCCAGGAGGCCATGGTTGAAGTAGTGCCGACAGAAGGAAGGGACCGGAGGAGAGTAAGTGTGGGTCTTTGGCTATGGCTGGGAGCTGGGGCTCAAGTTAATATAGCGGGCGAATGGCAATGAGCCGCGGCAGACGGATGGACAACTGGCGCCGGAGTAGGTTCGTCGAGCGTGAATGCGGATGTTGCTTCAGTGACTTAACTGTAGATGCGTTTGGGTTACTGACATGTGGGCCCAACGGGCATCTGGCCCGAATGTCAGTGACACACCAATTGCACCTGCAGTTAAGTCTGGTGAATGCGGCATTGACAATATGGAGAGACGGTGACCGTTTCAGGCGGGAAGCGCGCGCTAGCGATGGAAGGGGTTTCGGTGTCCAGTGGCACTAAGATCGGTCGCTCACGATAGTACATACTCCGTACCATACTACCATAGTACCCTCTCTAGCTTAGTTTGTTTTATAGATTGTCGTTGTGATGGACGATATACATGAGCAAGGCGGTCCGAGTATGACCGTTGGTGTTGAGCCACGTGAATACATGCTCGGCGTTCGCGTAGGCCTCCATCAAACGTCTAAACAAGAATGTCGTGCACCGCCGGGCGCCGCAGATGATGGGCTTGCCGCTTATGCTGGCGCCATGAGCAGGACTTTGATTTAGAGGGCGACATGCATGCATTAGCATGCTTTGACAGCGTGAGCGTGAGTGTCTGACGTGAAGTATTTCATTTTCATTTGGCTGACGAGGGTGCGTTGCAGCGATGAGTCCGTGGTTTGATTCCCCACATACGCATAATTTTGGTTTTTACAGTATTTCTTTCTCCATTGACAGGTAGGCCCGCGTAGATAGATAAAGAACACGAGCTGATGAGGCGCATGCGGACTGTTTGACTGGTCAACCAGACAAATACGGAGCTATACGCTGAGCCAGTGACCATATAATCACCATATCTCGTATACAATGATCAAAGTGAGCTATCAAGACAAGTTCGATGACCGCCAATGCATTTTACTCGGTAATAAATGACCAGGATTGAAGGGGAATCCAAATTTCCTTCGTCTTCTGTCCTTGAGCTCTTGACAAACCAATGCACTATACGGTTGTCCGGCCACTCCACCCCAGAGCTCTCACCAAGCGTCGTTCATGCCACCGCGCCGCACACTAACCGATAAGGCAGCGATGGCATCCCGCCGCGTCGAGTTCCTCGCCGCCCACGACCGCACACAAAATGGTAGGGAAGCGATGGCATCCCACTGTGCCGAGTTCATCGCCGCCCGCGACCTCACAACTATGTGGGAGGAATTTGAAGATGCCAAGGCCGAATGGGCGGTAGAGCAAGAGGCGGCCAAAGCCGCACAGAGGGAGCGGAAAAGTCAGAAAGCACTCAAGAAAAGAGAGGCCCGCCGCCACAAGAAAGAAAAGGATGCACGCGCTGTTGTGGAGAGGTCGGCGGAGATCCAAGCATGGTGGGGTGTCGCCGACAAAGCCGGGAAAGAGAACGACGGCGTCTGGCCAGCATGTAAGAAGTAGCAGTACTAGTAGTTAGTGTGTGTGTCTGTGTCTGAGTACGAGCATGTACCAATACTACTAGTTACTACTGTAGTTTTTAGAGCAAATTACCAGTACATTAGCCTAGACTAAATGGAAAAATTCCTATCCTAAGCATCAAATGGCATCTCTTTCTCTATAGGAATTGAGATGCATGTCATCTCACTTACTATGATTTTCATATTCCTATCCTATGAACGAAAGGAGGTCTCTATTGGAGTAACTCATCGTCAGCTAGCGATCAATGCACAGTAGTTTTCTTCAAGAAGCGGAATTCAACGAAGTCATGATGGTTCCTTCGTCCGAGCAACTTCAAAGTGGGAAGTGGGCATGTGATTTGACGGCTCATTAGTCATTGTTACTGCGACGCGAAGACCTGGGTGACTCTCCCTTGGAGTTCTACGTGGCAAGTGGACCAGGATGGTCGACGTCCCACATGTTGGTGAACGGAAGTATTCTTTCCGATATCGAGGAGCAAGGAAACCGCGTGGTATATTATCACTGCTGATTGGTTCGCAAAAAAATAGTATCACTGCCGATTTATAATTATTTTATTATTTCTGATGAATGCTAGCGTTTCAACTCTTACGACGAAGGGTGCCAAACACGGCATCGCGTCTTTGGATGTCCCACACGTCAGCGAAAGGAGTGGGACATGAACAGCGTGGTAGAGCCCGGCGTAAAAAAACAGCGTGGTAGAGCGTCTCCACTTCTTCCACTTCTGGGTCGGAGACCACAGTAGTAGTACTTAGTGGTATGAATGATACAAAGTGCGACCTGGAGAGAAAGACACGTCTAGTTGGAAGGTCTCGGGGCATACACGTAAACAAATATAAAAGTTAATATGTGCCTCCAACTAATATAGTAGTAGTAGAGTACTTAGGCACATACTCCATAACATCACCGTGCATTGCACGTACAACATTTAGTGGTAGTACGTAGTAAGAGACAAATGCCGCCCAAGAGTTCCCTTCTCGACCTACTTTTGGGTGTTTGGTAGAGTGTATGAAAGGTTCATGACAGCATGAGTCCACACTAGTTTAGCACAAATACACTAGAAGCATGCATGAAGAGAGCATGCATGAAGAGGGGTGTTGAGTTGAGCATGCATGGAGAGGGAACAACTATGCTGAGACGAGAATGCAACCAAACACACCCTATATGCCACGCATGTTCATACCATTTGTGCCTTTCAACTTCACTTCATCAAGCGCTACATTACTCGTGTTCAGACGTCCCACCTCGGGTACATGTCCGTCTCAGTAGTTCTAGTCCCACGTGTTGTTCATATAGACGAACGATCCTTGCGTAACACGTGCACCTTGATGCTAGATGTCTCGGCGTGTTGGCAAAAGGATGAACAAAGCTCACGTAAAAAATAGAGTGGAAGAACATAGATTCCGGACGACCGAGAAGGAGCAAGGAACCTCGTGGTGGAGCGTCTACACTCATAATATTTAATATTATTCGGCGATATAAAATTAACCAATCATCTCCACAGTGGACTGGAAGAGTACGAAACACGACAGCCTAGTGTAGTTACATCATACTAGTACATGGCTAACCCACGCTATCACCATATTTCTTGGCTTCCGTGCGACACCTATCTCTAGTAATCCAGCAGCCTGTATCGCTTCTCCCTCCTCGTCTCTATCGAAGTGCGGCGGGCTGACGTTTCTGCCGTCTATTGAGGTCGGTAAACTATCACATGTTAGCGACATGCCAAGAGTATTCTAAAAAAAATTCCTTTCACATTCCGTTTTCAAAAGAAAAAATCCTTTCACGTACGAATTTGTTTGTATGCTTTGAGCAACTTGCATGTCCTATACTGCTCCTGTTTGATACTCTAACTTAGCTAGAGGTTAGACTAACTCATGACTAACCCTGAACTAACTGTAGCCAAAGAGGTGTTTGGGTGACAGGGTTAGATTGACAATAAATGCACTTCATGGAGAGAGAAAAGTGATTTTTCAAAGGTCCCAATGAGAACTATCTCCGATTAGCACCTCTTGGGTGGGATAGTTTTTTTGGTGGGTTCGGTGCAACTTGCTCCAATTTAAACCCTCATGCTTGGATACTTTAGGGCTATTTGAGCCCCAACTAGCTCAAACTAACTCTAACCCATGGATCCAAACAGGGCCTATGGCCAGTCTCGACGCTGAGCGATCGTGTGCCGGAAGCGGCGCTCTCTCGCCGTCAGCGCCACTTCAAAGCCGGGCGCCCGGTGAGAGGTCGCCTCCGCTCTGGCCGGGCATTAATGCAAAGCTCGACGCCTGTATGACGCCGACCGTTTCACGCTGGAAGCGCGCTACCGGCAAGGGAGTATAGGTTTTGAACCGTTTCAGGTGTAGTACTGGTAGTTTGCAAAACTACTCAATTATTGCACTCAGTTTCCTAAGGAATTGTGGTAAAAAACGTTACTCCACAGCCCGCTTCCCTTCTCCTTCCTCTTCCATCGCCCGCGCACGTCTGCAGGAAGCGACCGGTCAACCCTTATATAGGAGTGCTAGAACAAAAAGATGCATGCATGACCACTAAAATTTCCATATTAAAGCGCCGCTCCGGCGGGAGTGTGGCGTATGTTGTTACCTTCGGCCGGCCCATGGCTACCGGGCGACGGCGACCAGAGAAGTGGCGGCGGCAGGGTAATGAATGCAGCTACTATTTGGGTTCGCCTTCCGGCTTAAATAAATGCGCAGCATCACGTGTACCCGCGGGTGCACAAATTGTAACATACGTGTCTGCTTAAGTGGGCGTCACGTAACTGGTGTGTGTGAGAGAGAGATTCTGAGAGACAGAGTGCGTGTGTGCGAATCTACTCTTTGGACATGAACTCAACCTTTTGCATCGGGATATAAGTATAATGGTATTTACTTTAGCTAGTGATTTACGTGGTCATGTTAACGTGGTTGTGTCAAAAAATGTCACTTCCTGCTCGTGATTTGCGTTATATAATTACAAGCAAGAAACTCATGCATTGCACGAAACATCAATATGCATTTTTTACAGAACACCTGTTGTGATTGACCCATGCAGGAGTAATCCCATGTGTGAAAACTAATGATATCTCAAGAATTTTATCGGAAAACTGGTATCTCGAGAATGTCATCGAAAAAATGAAAGATGAGAGATAATGCGAGGAGGTGTGGAGCATGGTGGTGACTAGTGGTCGGAATGGGCGGAGGCATGGGCATGGACGGCGCCGGCAGGCGGTAGCGGCCACCATGCATGCTAGATTGTGCCAAAGACTTATTACTTTTTTAATTGCTGAGCAATGAGGTTGCGGGAGATAATGATGTGGAGAGAGGTGCGGGTATCTTTTGTAAAATTATCATAGTTTACTTCCTATCCTCAGATATAGAACATACAGTCTGTATTACAAGATGGCAGGCACACCATCACCGCTAACTCGTTTTTTTATAAGGGTACAGATGATAAGTTTGTTGACTACTAAAGTAAAGTGGAATTTGTCCATGTTATGCAAGTAAATAAAGGTGATTGTTTATCATACGGGTAAGGTTGGATGAAGGGTGGTAGGAACAAATGCTCCGCCTAGAGCATGTGTGTGTGAGATGGAGTCTTAGTGTGTGTGGTGTGTGTGTGTGTGTGAGAGAGAGAGAGAGGGGAGAGAGAGATGGAGTCTTAGTTTGTGTGTGTGAGAGAGAGAGAGAGAAATGGAGTCTTAGTGTGTGGGGGGGGTGTGCGTGCGTGTGTGTGTGTGTGTGTTTGTGTGTGTGTGTGAAAGAGAGAGAGAGAGAGAGAGAGAGATGGAGTCTTAGTGTGTGGGGGGGGTGCGTGTGTGCGTGTGTGTCATGGGTCCTCTGTGGCGAATGTAATTTAAGTGTGCATGGCTGCATCAAAGAGAGGAGATGTGTATGGCAGAGGCCACCAACGATGGGGAGCCCGTAGAAAGGGAAGAGAAGGTGTGTGCGCGTGAGAGGAGTCGACATCGAGAGAATGTGTTTGTTCGAGAGACACCGAGGAAGACTACTATGTATCGATGGTGCATGTAGGCGGGAATTAAACAAAGGGATGGTCTTATTGGTTTCGAGGATATAGGGGAAGAGTGAGAGGCGGGGGGTAGCTAGAAGGAGATTGTTAAGTGTGAGTGAGTGTTTTACCCTCCAGGCGGAAGTTATGTGCACAAAAGAGGAGAACGATTCGATGTGGCGTTAGGATTGAGGGTAATTAACTACGTATTGAGACATAGAGACCTTGAACGTGCATGTGTGAGAGGTATACATGTATACGTGGGATGTGTGTGTGTGCGCGCGCGCATGATCGAGATAAAAGAAAGAAGACATAAGTGATAAGATCAACGACATTGGAGAGACGGATCGGTATGACAATATGCAAACATGTGAGAATGCAGGGAAGAAGGCCCGACAATTGAGCATGTATTTTTGTCTTTAAGAGATAGTGGCGTGGGCTGGAGCATGCATCTATGGCGAGCAGAGGGAGTGAGGCACAACGATTGTGCAAAACAGACCAACCTATAAATGCCATATGTATGGAAAGACATATATAGTGTGGGTGATAGGAAGCAAGACTCCGTGCGAGAAAGATATGTTGACGGAGAAACTACAGATAGATATAGAGATGGAGATGCTAGCTAGAGGGACATCCGCTAGTTTGGGTGTTGGAGATGACCGTCGGGTGGTTCAAAGGGTGAAGTTATATATGTGTGTGAGAGGGCACTTGACTGCATGTAGAGAGAAACATATGTAGTGTGCGTGATAGGAATCAAGAGTGAGGACGAGAAACAAGTTTGATGGAGAAACAGATAAATAGACAGATAAAGATGCTAGCTAGTGTGCGTTAGAGATAGGAGTCGAGTGGATCAGAAGGCTGGGTTATGTGTGTGGGTGTGAGAGAGATAGAGAGAGGGTGCATGTGAGTCACATACAAACAGATATCGAGAGAAATGAGATCCAGAGAGACGGAGTTTTGTGTCTCATGAGAGAGAAAGATATTTCACAACGAGAGTGATAGCTAGAGAGACATACGAGGGAACGCAAGATATCTATAGGGAGAGAGGGTGTGTGAGCGACATACAAGAGAACAATGGAGAAATATGAGACCACAGGAGATAGAGTTTGTGTTTGTGTGTGAGAAAGAGATATTGAAGAGGAAGAGTCGTAGGTTCACATATCTAAGGAGCGAAAGACATCTCTCAGATGAGGGGTGTGCAGTGGCACACATGGGAATAGTAGAGAGAATGAGACCCCGGGAGACAAAGTTTTGTGTTTGTGTGAGAGAAAGAGATTCCACATGGAGAATCATAGTTAGAGACACATAGCAGGGAGCGAGATATACTTTGAGAGAGATATAGTGATGAAGGTCGAGGGAGAGAGTACCGTCGGTGTGTTACGAAGATAAAAGATCATTGTCGACATACAGGTAGCACGAGAGATACTTGAGAGACGATGAACGCGTATAGGTCCAGAGAGATAGTCCTATATAAGCATGAGTGATAGCTATATGAGACGAATATATGGATTAAAGGGGATTCAAATATTTAAACTGCAGATCACGACATTGATAATATCATAACGCAAATTGGTGTATCAAACATGCATATTCATTTGAATTTGGGCACACGTGTAATGTTATATAGTTTATCAATATTGGTGATCCATAGATTCTTTAATTACAAAGAATGCATGGTTTATATGCAATTAATGTCTAAACAGGATTACACTATATGTTGCGTGTGTGAAACACATTATACATGTTTGAGAAGTAAAAAAAACCCGCATGAAACACACATTAATTGGAGACAGTTAGCGAGGAATGCATACATTGGATTTCAACATAAAGTGGTTTCAAATATTTGAAAATCCACATTGATGGATACAACCTTATGAATCTGAGATCATGCCATTTGTAAACCATATTTATGTATAAATGGTGTTGTGCTATATAAAAAAATGATGTATATAGAATGCAATTCCAATTGAAAATGGATCCCGCCCGAAAAAAATATAATACAAACGGGATTCGAATTGAGTTGGCACGGTAAACGTGCACTCTACAAAATTTGAACGAAGCGGGGAAAGTTGCAGAATCACCGAAACCAAAATCATGAGATGGAAATCACTACTGCCTATCCCTGCCACGCAAAGCCTATCTGCTGGATTTCTATAGGTTTCGATAGGGGTAGGTTTGTAATTTCACCCAAACGTGACGTAACCGCCCCTCACCCGGATTCATACACGGTGGGCGCCAAAACACAGTGTGTCCTCGGCCAAATAGACTCCCTCCCCGATTCATATTCATACACGGTGGGCGCCAAAAACAAACTCTAAATCGGCAAATATTCGTGTATGCGAGATTACCGTCCTATCCCCAACCGACTAATGTTGCTTTGTGATGTAGTAGAAATTTGAAACGGGGCTAAGTTTGTAAATTTCCTCGCATTTGAGACAAGCGCATACTGAATACATGGTTCCCCCTTCCACTCTACCTCCCTTTTCCCCATTCATACTCCGTGGGCGCCAAAACACCCTCTCCACCCCAACCTCCACCGTCCGCCGTCCGCCACCCCAACCACCGCTGTCCTCCACCACCATGTCGGAGCTGATACCCCGACGCCGGCCCATTACAAGAGATCGACCTCTCTCATCCACGGCTTCGACCGATCCTTGCATCCCGTCCTCTCGCTTCATCCCCGCCGTCGTCCACCTTGCCGGCGCTGCTCCTACGACCGTCTCGTCCACCGCGCCCCGCCGCCACCATCTACCCTCCTAGATCTGCTTCCACGCTGCCGACAGCCATCGCTACCACAGCACCGTAAAATTCTCAGTAGATGCGTACACGGCGCCGCACCAGAGGCGGTACTCTTTCGTATCTGCTCAACTTATTTATCGCAGCAAGAAAATAGATCTCCACTGCTTTACTCGATTTCTTGTCTTGGTTATGGTTGCCTTTGTCCGGTTTGCACCTTCAGATCCGCCATGGCACGCTCAACACTATAATCCCAATGCTTATGGTTTTCCCCTTTTATATTCCACACTAGTTAAATCACAGTAGACTAAATTTCCAAATTGGGTCAATCGATTTTTCTGAGCTCGCCGGAGTTCGTCGGTGCGATCGAAGGGGCTCGGGTGGTTGTGGGGCCTCGCTGAATGAAGAAAACTCGACACGGGTGGGGGTTGGGGCAGGGGTGGGGGTGGGGGTGGCGGAGGAACACAGGCGGTGGGGGCCGGTGGTCCGGCCGGCAGCCCGTGCGGTGTTTCGTATGGGAAGAATCAGAGACGAGGAAGAAGAAGGGTTAGGAGACGTAGGATCTTCATCCTACCGTCTGAAATGGTCGTGTGACAGCTGGGAGTTGCATTCTTAATGCGCTCTGGTTCATCATGTGTGGGCACTGCGCAACCAACATTTCATTATCCAAAATCTGCTTGCTCTTCTTTACCATGTTCCTCTTCCGTTTTTCTTTAATATGTACTCTCTCCGTTCCTAAATACAAGTATTTGTACAGATTCCACCATGGACTACATATGGAGAAAAATGAGTGAATCTACACTATAAATTGTATCTGGATACATCTGTATGTGATCCATAGTCGAAATCTATACCAAAACTTATATTTTGGAACGGAGGGAGTATGATAGTAGTACAGTATGTTCCTTGTACTGAAGATGAGCAGGGACATTTGCAGTGTAGAGGTATATACGGTCGGTTGTGATGGACACTTTGAGCCTCTTTGATTCATAGGATCTTGTAAACATAGGAATAGGATTTGTAGTGGCCTGCCCACTTGAATCCTATAAGAATAGCAAGGAAATGCGGGAGCTGTGTCGCTTTGAGAGTTACATCGATATTAATAAAGACCGCACCTTCACTTGAAGAGAGCTGGTATCCGAAGCCTTTCTAGCCGCATCGGCAATACTAGCACATATATTCCAAAGCAAGTTCTACTTTGCTGATTTTACTCTGATGCTTAAGGTTTTCCGTTATATCTACACTATGATCTGTGTAGCTGCTTTGTGTCACACTAGCAGCAATCCACTCTTGAAGCTAAACACGCAATGACTTACAAAATTGGCACCAAGGCATTGAGTGCCATTCTCGATGCAATGAAACTCATACGCTCCCCAATTGTTGATTCTTGTTCGTAATATGATCCTAATGACTATTCTAACCTCGAGGAGTCAAAGGCGTATGGCCTATCCTGTTCACCCATCAAGGTGCTTGTTCTAATTTGGCAATGTTTTATTGATTGTGGGTATCTTGCATATGTTGTCTTGCATTTCTTCTACTTTGTTGCACCGCCATCTTCTTAGTTTACTCATCATATATGTCGAGATGCCATTCCCATCCATTATCAATACATATTCCATCTGTCATCATACCATGTTTTTTCACTCAAATGTTGTTCTTTTGCATCAGACATCAAAAAGGAAGAGGGTGATTGCCGAACCTGAAGGAGCACCGGCAAAGTCCTTGAAAACCGTGGTGGTGCCAGAGAAATCAGACAGGACCCCACTTATATTTGGCAATGTTAACTATGAACAATGTCATATCATTCTACTATTATTTAAACTGTCTCTTTATTTGCCAATCTGAAATGGTATAAATTGACAGCACACTAACCATTGATACTTATGAGTTCTTGATCTGTAATCCAGTGGTGTTGTGAAGCTGCCAACTCCTTCACAATGTCATTTCCTGCCATGTCTTGACCTGAACAATACCATATTGTGTTAATGCAAATTTAAACTGTGTCACTTTATTCACAAGAAGAAATGTGATGAATTGTCAAGATCGATACTTTTATGTGCAAAACCCGTCATCCGTTCGCTTGTTTATCTTTCAGAGTGAGGAAGATATAAGTGTTAAACAAGCGCAATCTCATCATCTTGCTCACCGCTATACTGCAGCTCCCAAAGAGGCTAACCTTTCTTGAACTCTATTGAAGTGATGTCGGTTTTGTATATTATTTTGTCAACAGTGTTTATTTGCCCGGTGGCGATCTTTGATGCCCAAAGTGTATGTAATCTGTCTGCTTGTGATTTATTATCATAGTTGCGAACTTTGATGCCCAAAGTGGATGTAATATGTCGTAATTTCTTTATTGTATAGTCTAGGTTTTTCTTATTCACGATGCTGCAGTTATTTTACTGTATATATATCATGTCTTCGCAGTAAACCGACCAAACCTTAAAATTACAGTACATAATTGGGCCGTCATGCAATCACGATGTAGGTTGGGCCTGAAACGTGTCGAACAGCTCACGGGCCGGCAGCAGCCCGAAATGAACCCCGGCCCATGATTGTGCGAATCAAATCACGAGCTTTTAACTAGCCAAAAAATTGTCTTGGTCCTTGTTTGGCCCAATCAGATATCGTCTGCGAGCAGGCCGGATGCAAACCAGACCGTAGTTAGGCCCAACTATATGACGGGCTTTTAACAGGCTGAAATTAATATAGGGCCGAAATGTTAAACGGGCCCTTAACAGGGCAAAACTAATATCAGGCCGAATTACTAAGTGGGCCTTTAGCAAGTGGGCCCAAAAGCATAGTGTCCAGTTGACGGGCCGAATCTGATATGGGCCATAATTGAGCCCAAAGCCTCTTAAAGGGCCGGACAGATCTGGGCCGTAATTTGGCCCAGAACGTGGTAGGCTTTTAACGGGCCGGATCTCATATGGGCCACTATTAGGCCGGGCGTGGCAGGCCATTAATGGACCGGATCAAATATGGGCGACATTTGGCCCAAAAACATGGCAGTGCTTAATGGGCCGGCCTACTAGGGTCCTCAAAATCTTGTGGGCCTACAGCTGGGCCGGCCCATTAATGTCGGTGAAATATCGTGGGCCTTAGGTGGGCCGGCCCATTATGATCTGCAAGAATCTTGTGGGCCTTTACCTGGGCCAGCCCATTACGGCACACAAAAATCTTGTGGGCCTTTACCTGGGCCGACCCATTATGGCCCGCAAAATCTTGTGCGCCTTTACCTGGGCCGGCCCATTATGATCCGCAAGAATCTTGTGGGCCTTTACCTGGGCCGGCCCATTACGGCACACAAAAATCTTGTGGGCCTTTACCTGGGCCGGCCCATTATGGCCCGCAAAATCTTGTGGGCCTTTAGCTGGGCCAGCCCATTATTGATGAGGACATGACTACACCCTCGCCTTTATCAATTATGGTCCGCAAAATCTCGTGGGCCTTTAGCTGGGCCGGCCCATTATGATCCGCAAAATCTTGTGGGCCTTTAGTTGGGCCGGCCCATTTAAACTTGTTGGGTCGTGCCACGTGTCCACGTATCATAGGCGCCTTCTGTCCAGTGAGTGGATGACATCTGTCCCGACGATGAGCCGACACGTGTTTCCTCTAGCCAATGATGATTTTACACGTGGAAAATCCCCACTGGTCGGGGCTGTTAACGGGTTATCGGATCCAAAACCCGACCTGATAGCTTAACGGCATTCCGTTATGGTGGATGCCACGTCTCGGTCACCCTTGACGAAAGCACTTCTGTGACGCGCGATTTATCGTCATGGAAGTGGACACTTCCGTGATGATAATTTTGGTAATGTCATGGAACACTTCTACGACAAAGACAGTATGACTATCTTGATTCTGTTATAAATTTGTCATGGATGTACATGCATGACAAAAAACGCGACCTACTGTGACAAACACGTATCATCACGGAAGTGTACTTTTTTTGTAGTGAAGTATTGCGTGAGTGTTAGCAATTATGAAAGACTAAATGATAGTTGAGTATGTGGACTTGCTAGAAAGCTCTGACATAGACTCTTTCTGATGTTATGATAAATTGCAATTGCTTCAATGACTGAGATTATAGTTTGTTAGTTCTCAATAAACTTTCTGATTCATACTTTGCATTGTGAATAGATTATTACTTGAGCATAAGAAATCATATGACAATATCCATATATATTGTTGTTATGAGAATAATCATGATGCCCTCATGTCCGTATTTTATTTTATCGACACCTCCACCTCTAAACATGTGGACATATTTATCGTTATCGGCTTTCGCTTGAGGACAAGCGAGGTCTAAGCTTGGGGGAGTTGATACGTCCATTTTGCATTATGCTTTTATATTGATATTTATTGCATTATGGGATGTTATTACACATTATGTCACAATACTTATGCCTATTCTCTCTTATTTTACAAGGTTTACATAAGGAGGGAGAATGCCGGCAGTTGGAATTCTGGGCTGGAAAAGGAGCAAATATTAGAGACCTATTCTGCACAACTCCAAAAGTCCTGAAACTCCACGAAAGTTATTTTTGGAAATAAAAAAAATACTGAGCGTAAGAAATACATCGGGGCCTCCACTGTCACGAGGGTGGGGCCGCGCCCTACTACCCCCTGGCGCGCCCCTACCTCGCTGCCCCTGTTGGCCCTCCGGTGCCCATCTTACGCTATATGAAGTATTTCGTCCAAGAAAAATCATAAGCAAGCTTTGACGAGACTCACGCCACGAGGCGGAACCTTGGCGGAACCAATCTAGGGCTCCGAGAGCTGTTCTGCCGGGGACACTTTCTCCGGAGGGGGAAATCATCGCCATCGTCATCACCAACGCCTCCTCTCATCGGGAGAGGGCAATCTCCATCACCATCTTCACCAAAGACCATCTCCTCTCAAACCCTAGTTCATCTCTTGTATCCAATTCTTTTCTCCAAGTGCTGGATTGGTACACAGCAGGTTGCTAGTAGTGTTGATTACTCCTTGTAGTTGATGCTAGTTGGTTTATTTGGTGGAAGATCGTATGTTTAGATCCTTTATGCATATTAATACTCCTCGATTATGAACATGAATATGCTTTGTGAGTAGTTACATTTGTTCCTGACGACATGGGAGAAGTCTTACTATTAGTAGTCATGTGAATTTGGTATTCGTTCGATATTTTGATGAGATGTATGTTGTCTATCCTCTAGTGGTGTTATGTGAACGTCGACTACATGACACTTCACAATTATTTGGGCCTAGAGGAAGGCATTGGGAAGTAATAAGTAGATGATGGGTTGCTAGAGTGACAGAAGCTTAAACCCTAGTTTATGCGTTGCTTCGTAAGGGGCTGATTTGGATCCAATTGTTTCATGCTATGGTTAGGTTGAAGGAAATATGCCCTAGAGGCAATAATAAAGTTATTATTTATTTCCTTATTTCATGATAAATGTTTATTATTCATGCTAGAATTGTATTAACCGGAAACATAATACATGTGTGAATACATAGACAAACATAGTGTCACTAGTGTGCCTCTACTTGACTAGCTCGTTGAATCAAAGATGGTTAAGTTTCCTAGCCATAGACATGAGTTGTCATTTGATTAACGGGATCACATCATTAGGAGAATGATGTGATTGACATGACCCATTCCGTTAGCCTAGCACTTGATCGCTTAGTATGTTGCTATTGCTTTCTTCATGACTTATACATGTTCCTGTAACTATGAGATTATGCAACTCCCGTTTACCGGAGGAACACTTTGGTGCTACCAAACGTCACAACGTGAATCGGGTGATTATAAAGGAGTACTACAGGTGTCTCCGAAGGTACATGTTGGGTTGGCGTATTTCGAGATTAGGTTTTGTCACTCCGATTGTGGAGAGGTATCTCTGGGCCCTCTCGGTAATGCACAT
The DNA here is from genome assembly GCA_021605145.1 of Aegilops bicornis. NCBI lineage: Eukaryota > Viridiplantae > Streptophyta > Magnoliopsida > Poales > Poaceae > Aegilops > Aegilops bicornis. Next base: position 252,431,463 of record CM038669.1, on the reverse strand, counting down.
CACTATAAGCCTTGCAAGCAATGTAGCTAATGAGTTAGTTACGGAATGATGCATTACGTAACGAGTAAAGAGACTTGCCAAGAACGAGATTGAACTAGGTATTGGATACCGACGATCGAATCTCGGGTAAGTAACATACCGATGACAAAGGGAACAACGATATCGTTATGCGGTTTGACCGATAAAGATCTTCGTAGAATATGTAGGAACCAATATGGGCATCCAGGTTCCGCTATTGGTTATTGACCGAGAATGGTTCTAGGTCATGTCTACATAGTTCTCGAACCCGTAGGGTCCGCACGCTTAAGGTTTCGATGGCGATGCTTATATTATGAGTTTATGAGTTTTGATGTACCGAAGGAGTTCGGAGTCTCGGATGAGATCGGGGACATGACGAGGAGTCTCGAAATGGTCGAGACATAAAGATCGATATATTGGACGACTATATTCGGAGTTCGGAAAGGTTCCGAATGATTCGGGTATTTTTCGGAGTACCGGAGAGTTACGGGAATTCGCCGGGGAGAAGTCTTGGGCCTTATTGGGCCCTGCGGGACAGAGAGAGGCTGCCTAGGGCAGGCCGCGCGCCCAAGGCCTAGTCCGAATTGGACTAGGGAGGGGCCGCACCTTCTTCTCTTCCCTTCCTTCTCTCCTACTCCTACTAGGAAAGGAGGAGTCCTACTCCCGGTGGGAGTAGGACTCCCCCCTTGCGCGCTCTCCTTGGCCGGCCACCTCCTCCTTGCTCCTTTATATACGGGGCAGGGGGCACCCCATGACACACAAGTTGATCTACGGATCTTTCCTTAGCCGTGTCTGGTGCCCCTTCCACCATATTCCACTTCGGTCATATCGTCAGAGAGCTTAGGCGAAGCCCTCGCCGGAGAAGTCATATCGTCAGCAGTTGCTTAGGCGAAGCCTGCGTCGGTGGAGCATCAACATCGCTATCACGCTGTCGTCTTGACGGAACTCATCCTCGACACTTTGCTGGATCGAGTCCGGGATCGTCATCGAGCTGAACGCAGTGCGTAACTCGGAGGTGCCGTGGTTCGGTGCTTGGATCGGTCGGATCGTGAAGACGTACGACTACATCAACCGCGTTGTTATAACGCTTCCGCTTTCGGTCTACGAGGGTACGTGGACGGACACTCTTCCCTTCTCGTTGCTATGCCATCACCATGGTCTTGCGTGATCGTAGGAAAATTTTTGAAATTACTACGTTACCCAACAGTGGCATCCGAGCCTAGGTTTTTATGGTTTGATGTTATTTGCACGAGTAGAACACAAGTGAGTTGTGGACGATACAAGTCATACCGCCTACCAAAGATGTCATACTTTGGTTCAGCGGTATTGTTGGACGAGACGATCCGGACCAACCTTACGCGTACTCTTACCCGAGACCGGTTCCCTCGACGTGCTTTGCACATAGATGGCTTATGAAGACCTGTCTCTCCAACTTTAGTTGAACTGAGTGGCTACGCCCGGTCCTTGAGAAGGTTAAACGGAGTCTATTTGACGAAGTATCGTTGTGGTTTTGATGCGTAGGTAAGAACGGTTCTTGCTCAGCCCGTAGCAGCCACGTAAAACTTGCAACAACAAAGTAGAGGACGTCTAACTTGTTTTTGCAGGGCATGTTGTGATGTGATATGGTCAAGACGTGATGCTATATTTTATTGTATGAGATGATCATGTTTTGTAACCGAAGTTATCGGCAATCGCAGGAGCCATATGGTTGTCGCTTATTGTATGAAATGCAACGCCATGTAATTGCTTTACTTTATCACTAAGGAGTAGCGATAGTCGTAGAAGCAATAGTTGGCGAGACAACAACGATGCTGCGATGGAGATCAAGGTGTCGCGCGGTGACGATGGTGATCATGACGGTGCTTGGCGATGGAGATCACAAGCACAAGATGATGATGACCATATCATATCACTTATATTGATTGCATGTGATGTTTATCCTTTATGCATCTTATCTTGCTTTGATTGACGGTAGCATTATAAGATGATCTCTCACTAAAATTATCAAGAAGTGTTCTCCTCGAGTATGCACCGTTGCCAAAGTTCAGAGTACCCGGACACCACGTGATGATCGGGTGTGATAAGTTCTACGTCCATCTACAACGGGTGCAAAAAGCAGTTGCACACGCCGAATACTCAGGTTAAACTTGACGAGCCTAGCATATAACAGATATGGCCTCGAACACGGAGACCGAAGGTCGAACATGAATCATATAGTAGATATGATCAACATAGTGATGTTCACCATTGAAACTACTCCATCTCACGTGATGATCGGACATGGTTTAGTTGATTTGGATCACGTAATCACTTAGATGACTAGAGAGATGTCTATCTAAGTGGGAGTTCTTAAGTAATATGATTAATTGAACTTTAATTTATCATGAACTTAGTCCTGGTAGTATTTTGCAAATTATGTTGTAGATCAATAGCTCGCGTTGTTGCTTCCCTATGTTTTTATATGTGTTCCTAGAGAAAATTGTATTGAAAAATGTTAGTAGCAATGATGCGGATTGGATCCGTGATCCGAGGTTTATCCTCATTGCTGCACGTAAGAATTATGTCCTTAATGCACCGCTAGGTGATGTACCTATTGCAGGAGCAAATGCACGTTATGAGCGTTTGGCTAGCTCAATATGATGACTACTTGATAGTTTAGTGCACCATACTTAACGGCTTAGAATCGGGACTTCAAAGACGTTTTGAACGTCATGGACCATATGAGATGTTCCAGAGTTGAAGTTAATATTTCAAGCAAGTACCGAGTTGAGAGATATGAAATCTCCAACAAAGTTCTATAGCTAAAAGATGGAGGAGAATCGCTCAACTAGTGAGCATGTGCTCAGATTGTGCAGGTACTTCAATCGCTTGAATCAAGTGGGATTTAATCTTCCATATAAGATAGTGATTGACAGAATTCTCTAGTCACCATCACCAAGTTAGTAGAACTTCGTGATGAACTATAATATGCAAGGGATGACAAAAGTAATTCCCAAGCTCTTCGTGATGCTGAAATCGATGAAGGTAGAAATCAAGAAAAGAGCATCAAGTGTTGATGATTGACAAGACCACTAGTCTCAAGGAAAAGGGCAAAGGGAAGAAGGGGAACTTCAAAAGAACGGCAAGCAAGTTGCTACTCGAGTGAAGAAGCCCAAGTCTGGACCTAAGCCTGAGACTAAGTGCTTTTGCTACAATGGAATTGGTCACTGGAAGCGGAACTACCCCAAGTGTTTGGCGGATAAGAAGGATGGCAAGGTGAACAAAGGTATATTTGATATACAGGTTATTGATGTGTGCTTTACTAGTGTTTATAGTAGCTCCTGAGTATTTTATACTTATTCGGTTGCTAAGATTAGTAACTCGAAACAGGAGTTACAGAATAATGTAAACTAGTTGAAGGGAAGTAACGATGAGTGTTGGAAGTAGTTCCAAGATTGATATGATCATCATCGCACACTCCCTATACTTTCGGGATTAGTGTTAAACCTAAATAAATGTTATTTGGCGTTTGCGTTGAGCATGAATATGATTTGATCATGTTTATTGCAATACGGTTATTCATTTAAGTAAGAGAATAAATTGTTGTTCTGCTTACATGAATAAAACCTTATATGGTTACACACCCAATGAAAATGGTTCGTTGGATCTCGAATCGTAGTGATACACATATTCATAATATTGATGCCAAAAGATGCAAAGTTAATAATGATAGTGCAACTTATTTGTGGCAATCGCCGCTTAGGTCATATTGGTGTAAAGCGCATGAAGAAACTCCATGCTGATGGGATTTTGAAATCACTTGATTATGAATCACTTGATGCTTGCGAACCATGCCTTATGGGCAAGATGACTAAAGACTCGCTTCTCGGAACAATGGAGCGAGCAAATGACTTATTGGAAATAATACATACCGATGTATGCGGTCCGATGAGTGTTAAAGCTCACGGCAAGTATCATTATTTTCGACCTTCATAGATGATTTGAGCAGATATGGGTATATCTACTTGATGAAACACAAGTCCAAACATTTGAAAAGTTCAAAGAATTTCAGAGTGAAGTGAAGAATCATCGTAACAAGAAAATAAAAGTTTCTACGATATGATCGCAGAGGAAAATATTTGAGTTACGAGTTTGGCCTTCAGTTAAAACAATATGAAATAGTTTCACTACTCACGCCACCGAACACCACAAAGATAATGGTGTGTCCGAACGTCAGAATCAAGCACTTTATTGGATATGGTGCGATCTATGATGTATCTTACCGATTTACCACTATCGCTTTGGGGTTATGCGTTAGAGACAAATTGCATTCACGCTTAATAGGGCACCATCTAAATCCGTTGAGATGACACCGTATGAACTATGGTTTAGCGATGAAACCTAAGGTATGCGTTTCTTAAAGTTTGGAGTTGTGATGCTTATGTGAAAAAGTTTTCACCGATAAGCTCGAACCCAAATCGGAGAAGTGCGTCTTCATAGAATACCCAAAGGTAACTATTGGGTACACCTTCTATCACAGATCCGAAGGCAAGTTATTCGTTGCTAAGATGGATCCTTTCTAGAGAAGAAGTTTCTCTCGAAGAAGTGAGTGGGAGGAAAGTAGAAACTTGATGAGGTAATTGTACCTTCTCCCTTATTGGAAAGTAGTTCATCACGTAAATCAGTTCTAGTGATTCCTACACCAATTAGTGAGGAAGTTAATGATGATGATCATGAAACTTCAGATCAAGTTGCTACCAAACCTCGTAGGTCTTCCAGAGTAAGATCCGCACTGTGAGTGGTACGGTAATCATGTTCTGGAAGTCATGTTACTAGACCATGATGAACCTACGAACTATGAGGAAGCGATGATGAGCCCAGATTCCGCGAAATGGCTAGAGGCCATGAAATCGAGATGGGATCCATATATGAGAACAAAGTGTGGACTTTGATGGAGTTGCCGATGATCGGCAAGCCATATTATATAAATGGATCTTCAAGAGGAAGACAGATCTTTGATAGTAGTGTTACTATCTACAAAGCTCGACTTGTCGCAAAAAGGTTTTCGACAAATTCAAAGTGTTGACTACAATGAGATTTTCTCAATCAGAAGCGATGCATAAAGTCTGTCCGAATCATGTTAGCAATTGCCACATTTTATGAAATCGGCAAATGGATGTCAAAACTACCTTCTTTAATGGATTTATTAAAGAAGAGTTGTATATGATGCAACCAGAAGGTTTTGTCAATCCTAAAGGAGCTAACAAAATGTGCAAGCTCCAATGATCCATCTATGGACCGGTGCAAGCATCTCGGAGTTGGAATAAACGCTTGGATAGTGTGATCAAAGCATATGGTTTTATATGCACTTTTGGAGAAGCCTGTATTTACAAGAAAGTGAGTGGGAGCACTACAACATTTCCGATAAGTATATGTGAGTGACATATTGTTGATCGGAAATAATGTAGAATTATTCGCAAAGCATAAAGGAGTATTTGAAAGGAGTTTTTAAAAGAAAGGACCTCAAAGAAGCTGCTTACATATTGAGCACCAAGATCTATAGAGATGGATCAAGACGCTTGATAAGTTTTTCAACAAGTAAATACCTTGTCAAGATTTTGAAGTAGTTCAAAATGGAACAGTCAAAGAAAAGTTCTTGCCTGTGTTACAAAGGTGTAAAATTGAGTAAGACTCAAAGCCCGACCACGGCAGAAGATAGAAAGAGAATGAAAGTCATTCCCTATGCCTCAGCCATAGGTTCTATAAAGTATGCTATGTTATGTACCGGACCTATTGTATACCTTGCTCAATTTGGCAAGGAGTACAATAGTGATCTAGGAGTAGATCATCGACATTGGTCAAGAACATCCTTAGTGAGGACTAAGGAAATATTTCTCGATTATGGAGGTGATAAAAGAGCCCGTCAGTAAAGAGTTACATCGATGCAAGCTTTTTACACTGATCCGGATGACTCTAAGTCTCAATCTGGATACATATCGTAAGTGGGAGCAATTAGCTAGAGTAGCCCCGCGAGCATTGTAGACATAGAATATTTGCAAAATACATACGGCTCAATGTGATGCACCCGTTGACTAAACTTCTCTCACGAGCAAAACATGATCATCCCTTAGTACTCTTTGGGTGTTAATCACATAGCGATGTGAACTAGATTATTGACTCTAGTAAACCCTTTGGGTGTTGGTCACATGACGATGTGAACTATGGGTGTTAATCACATACAGATGTGAATATCAGTGTTGAAACACATGATGATGTGAACTAGATTATTGACTCTAGTGCAAGTGGGAGACTGAAGGAAATATGCCCTAGAGGCAATAATAAAGTTATTATTTATTTCCTTATTTCATGATAAATGTTTATTATTCATGCTAGAATTGTATTAACCGGAAACATAATACATGTGTGAATACATAGACAAACATAGTGTCACTAGTGTGCCTCTACTTGACTAGCTCGTTGAATCAAAGATGGTTAAGTTTCCTAGCCATAGACATGAGTTGTCATTTGATTAACGGGATCACATCATTAGGAGAATGATGTGATTGACATGACCCATTCCGTTAGCCTAGCACTTGATCGCTTAGTATGTTGCTATTGCTTTCTTCATGACTTATACATGTTCCTGTAACTATGAGATTATGCAACTCCTGCCATCGGAGGAACACTTTGGTGCTACCAAACGTCACAACGAATCGGGTGATTATAAAGGAGTACTACAGGTGTCTCCAAAGGTACATGTTGGGTTGGCGTATTTCGAGATTAGGTTTTGTCACTCCGATTGCCTGGAGAGGTATCTCTGGGCCCTCTCGGTAATGCACATCACTATAAGCCTTGCAAGCAATGTAGCTAATGAGTTAGTTACGGAATGATGCATTACGTAACGAGTAAAGAGACTTGCCGAAGAACGAGATTGAACTAGGTATTGGATACCGACGATCGAATCTCGGGTAAGTAACATACCGATGACAAAGGGAACAACGATATCGTTATGCGGTTTGACCGATAAAGATCTTCGTAGAATATGTAGGAACCAATATGGGCATCCAGGTTCCGCTTATTGGTTATTGACCGAGAATGGTTCTAGGTCATGTCTACATAGTTCTCGAACCCGTAGGGTCCGCACGCTTAAGGTTTCGATGTCAGTTTTATTATGAGTTTATGAGTTTTGATTTACCGAAGGAGTTCGGAGTCTCGGATGAGATCGGGGACATGACGAGGAGTCTCGAAATGATCGAGACATAAAGATCGATATATTGGACGACTATATTCGAGTTCGGAAAGGTTCCGAATGATTCGGTATTTTTCGAGTACCGGAGAGTTACGGAATTCGCCGGGGAGAAGTATTGGGCCTTATTGGGCCCTGCGGAAAGAGAGAGGGCTGCCTAGGGCAGGCCGCTGCGCCCAAGGCCTAGTCCGAATTGGACTAGGGGAGGGGGCCGCACCCCTTCTTCTCTTCCCCTTCCTTCTCTCCTACTCCTACTAGGAAAGGAGGAGTCCTACTCCCGGTGGGAGTAGGACTCCCCCCTTGGTGCGCCTCTCCCTTGGCCGGCCACCTCCTCCTTGCTCCTTTATATACGGGGGCAGGGGGGCACCCCATGACACACAAGTTGATCTACGGATCTTTCCTTAGCCGTGTGCGGTGCCCCTTCCACCATATTCCACTTGGTCATATCGTCAGAGAGCTTAGGCGAAGCCTGCCACCGGAGAAGTCATATCGTCGCAGGCTTAGGCGAAGCCTCGCGTCGGTGGAGCATCAACATCGTCATCACGCCGTCGTCGTCGACGGAACTCATCCCCGACACTTTGCTGGATCGGAGTCCGGGATCGCCATCGAGCTGAACGTGTGCAGAACTCGGAGGTGCCGTACGTTCGGTGCTTGGATCGGTCGGATCGTGAAGACGTACGACTACATCAACCGCGTTGTTATAACGCTTCCGCTTTCGGTCTACGAGGGTACGTGGACGGACACTCTTCCCTTCTCGTTGCTATGCCATCACCATGGTCTTGCGTGATCGTAGGAAATTTTTTGAAATTACTACGTTACCCAACATAGGTTTACCTTAATACTTTTTTTGTAGTTGCGGATGCTTGCAATAGAGGTTAATCATAAGTGGGATGCTTGTCCAAGTAAGGGCAGCACCCAAGCACCGGTCCACCCACATATCAAATTATCAAAGTACCGAACGTGAATCATATGAACGTGATGAAGATCGAAGTATTCATGGGAGGTCCAGCACCGGGAGTAGAAGACGACGATTCCACTTGCCCGGACAACTACATCATCATCGACGACACCGATTCCGATCCTAGTGATGATGACTTTGAAGACGAAGCTGGAGCAGACATCATGGAGTCTTCCACCGATCAAAATTTTTAGATGACCACCATATATTAGTAGTATTTCCCCCCATGTATTTAGTAGTATTTGAGCACTTTTCGATAGTTCTAGACCGCCTGTATGCCCTTGCTTGATTGATTGAGTGAAATGTTTGTGTTTGTCTCATGTGCATATGGGTAGTGCTTTCTCATTAGACCCCTTTTCTATTCTGATCTCTTCCATCTAAACCCATCAGATGCCTCCAAGACGTGACACCGGTTTTGCTTTCCCGCCGGAGCTCACTCAGTTGATCCGGTAGCAGAATGCCTTGATGCAATTGCTAGTTCAGAACCAGGGCAACAACAACAACAACAACAACCCGCCGCCAGTGGACAACCTAGCCCGCTTTCTAAGGTTACAGCCACTGGTGTTTTCCAGTAGCACCGAGCCTATAGTTGCTGATGATTGGCTACGCCGTATTGGAAGAGAGTTGACCACCGCAGGTTGCACAGATGCTGAGAAGGTGCGCTTTGCCGCACATCAATTGGATGGACCAGCAGCCTCATGGTGGGAGAATTATACGGCCACTTTTCCTGTAGCCAATGTCACTTGGGACCAGTTTCAGCAAGCTTTCCGCACAGCCCATGTCTCAACTGGAGCTATGCAGATGAAGAAGCGGGAGTTTCGCAACTTACGCCAGGGGAACTGTCGTGGAATTGTCACGGCAGATGTCCTAGTGTAAGGACTTAGTCGTGAGGCCAACGCATCTGTGTGGTAGCTTGAGAGGGGTTGAGCGGAATCGAGAGACGCAGGGCGGATCAACACGCAAGACAAGGGTTTAGACAGCTTGGGCCCCGGAAACATCATCCGTAATAACCCTACATGCCGTTTGTGGCTAGGTCTCATTATGCTCATGAGAGAGTCGCCAGAACCGGCTCTCCTCTAGTTGTGTCTAGCCCTAGAGATTGTTTCTTGTTGCTTGTCCCTCTTTGGGGAGCCCTGCCCCTCCTTATATATGTTGAAGGGGCGGGTTACATGTGGAGTCCTATTAGGATTAGGACTAGTCTATCCCTAATACAAACCGGATACAAGTCCATGTCTTAACTCCTTGTAAGACAAATATTCCTTAAGCCTTTCCTCTTAAACCGCCCACCGTAGTTGACCCGGCCTTCATGAACCGCTAGTCGGGCCACGAGTCTTGTCTCTCCTCGACCCTTTGCGGATTACTAATGAACCGTAAACCGCCGGGTCGCCATGAACCGCCAAGTGTCGTGGGTTCTTCAGTAAACCGCCAAGTCCGGCGGTTTATACTTCCTATCGGTTTACGCCATGGTTATATCCCGACATTAGCCCCAGTTTAATTTGGATTTATCCATGTTAAACCGATCCTGTGAAATAAATGCAAGAACAAACTTGACAGATTATACTCCGGGTTAAGAATTCTTGTAAACCGCATCGATCATCCTTAAATCCTTGTCATTTCCTCCTTCTAGAAAATCCGGTTTAATAGGCCAGCTTCATAATCAATTTCTTTGACATTGGTTTCTCATAGAAAATATATTGTGAAGAATAATTCCTTTGATTCCGCTCCCAATGCTTAAAAACAATATTGGTCCTTGAAATACTCATCCGATCTTCACCGGTTTAAGGGCGTAGAACTTGCGGTTTATCCTTGCCAAGATCACGGTTTATAAATATTGACAAGACCGGGTCATACTTGTAGTTAACATCCAAAGTTGAAAATATACCTCTTATATGCCTATCACTTGTAGCCTCCAAGTCTTAAGAAGGTAGCATAGCAACAGCTTGAGACTTGCTTAAATATCACAATCTTGAAGAAATCCAGTTGTTCATCTCAATCACTAGTCGAATTGAGTATTCCACATATGTAGCCCCCAAGTGCCGGGTTGTCATGCTTGCAAGAACACAGGACTTGTAATTGTCTGATGCTCATAAAAACTTCAACCAGTGTAGCCCCCAAGGGCAGGTCATTATGCACTAATAAGCAGGGACTTGATATATATTTCAATGAAAATAACATCATATGATGTAACCCCCATCATGGGACTTGAATCCACGTCCACAAGGTGAAGAGCCACATGCTCTACCAACCGGCAAAGGACCCTTCAATGTAATGAATAAAAGCTTTGTACCTTGAATTGTTTGGACAGAGCAATTGGTAGCCCTCAAGGGCGGCTCATTATAATGTGATGAGTCGGGTCTTCAATAAGATAAACAAAGAATGACTTTGCATTAGCCCCCAAGTGTCATGGTGCATGCTTGCGGCGACATGAGACTTGCATATTGGATGTAATCTCAACTTAAATAATGTAGCCCCCAAGTGTCGGGTTGTAAGCCCGCAGCAACTCGGGACTATTCCTTCAATTGTAGAATAAAAATTATATCCATTGATAATATGATAGCCATTACCAAAGCGACTTTGAAAACTGTAATCACAATACTGGTTATTGATAACCATAATAGAAATCCAGCCATGTTGGCTATTTGAATAATATACCCAATGATTCATAAGCGCATGATTCCAATGGCGCCAATCCAAATATGTCTTGGCGACTTATAGTCCAAAGCCGGGCGGTTTAACAAACACCGGATAATTTATCATCATCTTGGCGACACATAGTCGAAAGCCGGGCGGTTTAATAAACGTCGGTGATTTATAATCATGCTTTATTCAACCTGTTTCTGCATATAACAAGTTTAAAGTGTCCTGGCGGTTTATCACGGACGGGTCACAATGCCCAACATATAACTTTGGGTTTATAACCAAGGTTGCACTTAAGAATAATCAAATATGAAATATATCATACCTGTGATATTGAATCACATTGCTGGTTTTACCAACTTTTTGTAGTAAGAGTGATAACCCCAATCTTGAGTAATGATAACTCCTTTCATATTGTGTCGGTTGATGATAAACCGTACCGGGTTGTGATAAACACCGGTTTAACCATATATAATCTTTGGCGACTCGTAGTCGAACCGCACCGGGCTGATAGTCTCCGGATCATAATTTGATCATGTATTGACAACTTGTAATTGAAATTCAAGCCGGGTTAATGAACACCGGTTTACTCCATAATAAGATGGTAACATAAAATCAAACCGCAAATAGTCTCCGGATTAGGATTTGACCGTGTTCCGCCAATTTGTAATTGACAGTTTGAACCGAATTAATAATGTCGGTTTGAAAACACAACAAAAGAAATAATTTAAAAGAGAACAAAATTCAAGCAAAGGCAAATATAAAACCATTGCAAATGAGGCTTTGAGCCGATCAAGAGGCATTACCATGGTCGGACACGACCAAGCCCCCAAAAGGCGTAGCTATGGTTCGAGTCAGCCAGTCCCCAAATGATGCATTGGCATTACGCCGATCAAGAGGTGTAGCGATGGTTCGGGTTCGACCAAAGCCCCCAAGTGATGCTTTGTGGCACTAGGCCGATCAAGAGGCGTGACTATGGTTCGAGACGTGACCACAAGTCCCCAAGTGATGTTGTGGCTTTTACCTACCAAATGGCGTTGCTATGGTTCGGACACGACCAAGGCCCCCAAGTGATCTTGTGGCATTGCGCCGATCAAGAGGTGTGACTATGGTTCGTATATGACCAAGCCCCCAAGTGATCAATAATATGATAAGCCAATAAGGCATGATACCCATGTTTGAACCCGCGCATCATGGCAAAGCAGTCCTCTTTGGCACCCTTTAACTTTTGCAAGAGATAAATCCTTCTTGAACCGGGATTTTGAACCGGATATTGAGAGCTTCAAAGCTTTGTGGGAGACATCTTTCCTTAAACCGGATTGTAAACCAGAATCTTCATTTTCACCGGAAACTTTCGACGGCCTTTCAATTCGAACTTGCGAGAAGTTAATTTCTTTTTGAACCGACATTCTTAAACCGGATTTGAGAGCTTGAGCTTTACGGGAGACAGATTTCCTTGAACCGGATTGTAAACCGGATGTTTGAGAGCTTCAGAGAGACTGACTTCCCTAGAGCCGGATTTTAAACCGAGAATCCTTTACGATAACCCGGAACTTCTTCATTGAGCCGGGATTTTGTAACTGTCATATACTTTCTAAGCCGGAAATTTTCTGACGGTCTTTAAATTTTCATCAATATAATAGTAGCCTCCGGGACCGGGTTATCTTTCCCTCCATCGTTCTGGGGTTCTTAAATTTGCTTTGGCCGGCAAGATTTCTTTGAGCCATGTCATCGTAGCCCCCGAGTCTCAAAGGTGACTCGAGACGGTGGCTTGAGACTCTCCATATTTGACCATGATATAAACCGGCATAACTTGTATATCATTGGTGTTGATAGCACGATGTGAATCCGCAGAAGGTTGAGGTGATCGGCGGGTTATAAATGATCCCATACGAGCCGTGTCGACCACTCGGCCAATGGTTCCTTCAAGCGGCAATTTGAAGTTAACCAAACTGTTGTGGCGGCGACTTGTGCGCCTGCCCATTGAACCACCCAAAGTCGCGACGGTGGTTGATAATATATGATAATTTGCCTCCATTTTATTGAAAGAAACCGGGCTACCCAAGCCGTGACTTGGCCATACTCAATAAACAGCTCATGCGTAAAGGTGCGGCCCGGTATGTCGATGTAGACCAGGCCGCGAGAGACGGATCGGCACGTGTCGTAAACCGCTCGGACGGGCGAGATGTCATGGGCGCGATCCCAGCAAGCTGATGTAAAGCTGGGCCACAGAGGACGGCCGAATTGCTCATGTTCATTCACGGGTGGTATGATACGGACGTAAACGCTAGTGCCGAACGTTGCTAGCACGTGCTCGCGTGCCCGTAATATAACACCTCATTTGTAATGGACAATTGTCCTCGTCAAAAATATCACATGCCAAAGTAATTGTTCCTTGACAAAATAATATGCGCTAATAAAATAGGCCTTTAGATAGATATCACCTCATATGTTAGGTCGGAATTATCCACCGCGGAGTTGATGATCACCGTGGTGAAGCTGAAATTAATCATGGACAAGTCGGCCAGACGAGCAGGCGGACGCAGAAACCATGGCTAGCAGAGGAGGCTAGGCGCGGCCGGGGCAAATCACTGTGGAGAAAATCCGTCGGCGTGAACCGGCCGACAGTGCTAGCGATCTGGAACGACTGATGGGAGCCGGCCAAGCGGTTACAGCCAGCAACGAGGGAGGCCGGCGGGCTCATGGCGCAGGTAGCTCGAATTGAAACATAGCAACGGCGGTTCGGTGCGGCCGCGGTGAGGTGACCCCGACGGCGGAGCGAGGTAGGATGGAAGCGAGGCGAGAGCGCAAGTAGGCCATGGCGGCTCGTAATCGGTGGAGCAACGGCAAAAACTGCACCTGTAGCACGCCGGCAACACAGAAAGTGGCGGTTCATAGCGATGGCTACCCGCAGAAGCGAGGGACGCGACGGTGCGTAATCGGAGGCACGCCTGCGGTGATGACTCAGATTGAAGCAGCCGTTGTCCCCGACGATCGAGCAGGTCGGAGGCCGTGGCCGAGCAGCACGGAGAGGCCGCAGACGTAGGCCGTTGAGTGGAAACCAGAGGAGGCGATTCAATGCCAACTGAATCCTTCTCCGGGTCATCCTTCGGCATTGACCAAGACTTGTAGTGTTTAAGGCGATAGTTTGCCTCGATCTGATTTCTTTGGTGTTCACGTGCTAATCCTATGAAGTAGCTTTTCCTTGTAGCGATCGAGTTGACCAAAGAGAACTGATTTGGCTTTGATGATTTTGTAATAAATCAACTTCGTCTTGATGTGATCTACGTATGCGGCGGCAGCAACTCTGCGAGGTGGATCCTTTTATCATAAAAAATTTCTACTCTCAGACTCGGCGACTCAAAAATCATCGCTGTTGGTCTCAGCGGCTTTTAAAAATTGATCCGGATCTCCGATCGTGGCAGTCTGGCACCACACACCCGTAATTTTTCTTTCATCAAATCTCGCATATATCGTTCGGCTGCTTGTCATGGATACGATGCAGATCCTTCAAATTGATTCTTCATCCAAAAAATGCACACTTCTCGAACCCTAAAAGATCCCTTCAAGAACTCAACACCACCGTCGCGAAGCCCCACGGTGGGCGCCAACTGTCGTGGAATTGTCACGGCGGATGTCCTAGTGTAAGGACTTAGTCGTGAGGCCAACGCATCTATGTGGTAGCTTGAGAGGGGTTGAGCGGAATCGAGAGGCAGGCGAGATCAACACGCAAGACAAGGGTTTAGACAGCCGGGCCCCGGAAACATCATCCCGTAATAACCCTACATGTCGTTTGTGGCTAGGTCTCATTATGCTCATGAGAGAGTCGCCAGAACCGGCTCTCCTCTAGTTGTGTCTAGCCCTAGAGATTGTTTCTTGTTGCTTGTCCCTCTTTGGGGAGCCCTGCCCCTCCTTATATATGTTGAAGGGGCGGGTCACATGTGGAGTCCTATTAGGATTAGGACTAGTCTATCCCTAATACAAACCGGATACAAGTCCATGTCTTAACTCCTTGTAAGACAAATATTCCTTAAGCCTTTCCTCTTAAACCGGCCCACCGTAGTTGACCCGGCCTTCATGAACCGCTAGTCGGGCCACCGGTCTTGTCTCTCCTCGACCGCTGCGGATTACTAATGAACCGTAAACCGCCGGGTCGCCAGTGAACCGCCAAGTGTCAGCGGGTTCTTCAGGTAAACCGCCAAGTCCGGCCGGTTTATACTTCCGGTCGGTTTACGCCGCGGGTTATATCCCCGACAGGAACCGTACTGTGGCTCAGTACGTGGATGAGTTTAGCAAGTTATCTCGCTATGCCCCTGATGATGTGGCCACAGATGCCGCGAAGCAGGAGAAGTTTATGGAAGGGCTGAATGATGAGATGAGCATGTAGTTGATGGTAGCAACCTTCAACAACTACCAGGAGTTGGTAGATAAGGCTCTTATGATTGAAGGGAAGCAGCAGCAGATTGAGAGCCGTAAGAGGAAGTATGGACAAGGGAAGTATAACTCAGGAGCTCAGCAGAAGCCTCGCCTAACCCCGAACTCGGGAGGACTTGTTCATAACCATGGAGGCCACAACCACACTGGAGGAGAATCGCACAACCACAATGGTGCTAAGAATTGAAACGGGAACGGAGCTAACAACAATCAGAACCGCTCCAACCCAGCCACACCCGCCAAAAGAGACCTAAGTCAAGTTACTTTCTTTAAGTGCGGGAAGACAGGGCACTATGCCAATGAATGCCCTGAAGGAAGGAATGGAAACAGAAACGGGAGCGCTGGGACGAAGCCTAATCCATTCAACAAAGGACAAGTAAACCACGTTAACGTGGAGGAGGTTGAAGAGCAGCCGGACGCGGTAATAGGTAAGTTTTTGGTTAAGCCATTTACTGCTCTTGTTCTTTTCGATACTGGTGCATCGCATTCATATATATCAAGGGGATTCGTGGATAAGTTTAGGCTACCAACCCAAACCCTTAGGACCCCTCTCTTAGTAAGTTCACCCGGAGCAGAGTACATGGCTAGCCGATGGTGCGACCAGATACCCCTAACCATTGGCACACATGTTTTCCGTCCGGCCTAATTATCTTGGAGTCACAAGGATTGGATGTGATATTAGGTATGGACTGGATGTCAAAGTATGGAGGAACTATTGACTGTGCTAGTAAGTCGATTTATCTCACTACCCCGGAGGGAAAAAGGATTAAATATGTATCTAGGCATGTGCCTAGGAGGAGCCAAGTGAATGCCCTTACGGAGTTGATCAGAGGAAGTGCCAGAGTGAAGGATTGCCGGATGTTTTTCCGGAGGAGTTACCTGGCATGCCACCGGATAGAGACATTGAGTTTTTGATAGAGCTATTGCCAGGTACAGGGCCAATATCCAAGAGACCCTATCGGATGCCCGCAAATGATCTAGAGGAAATTAAGAAACATATCAAGGAGTTATTGGAGAAATGATACATTCTAAGAAGTTTGTCACCTTGCGGAGCCCCAGTACTTTTGGTTGAGAAGAAGGATAAATCCCTAAGGATGGTTGTTGATTATTGAGCTTTGAACGAAGTAATGATTAAGAACAAGTATCCACTGCCGATGATCAATGATCTGTTCGATCAGTTGCAAGGAGCTAAGGTGTTTTCAAAGATCGATTTGCGGTCGGGATACCATCAGTTGAAGATTCGAGAGAAGGATATACCAAAGACAACATTCACCACGCGGTATGGATTATACAAGTATACGGTCATGTCGTTTGGACTGACTAATGCCCCTACATATTTCATGGGCATGATGAACAAGGTGTTCATGGAGTATTTGGGCAAGTTTGTTGTGGTGTTTATTGATGATATTATGGTATACTCGAAGAATGAAGAGGAGCACAAGGAGCATTTGCGCTTAGTTCTCGAGAAACTTCGGGGAACATCGGTTGTATGCTAAGTTCAGCAAATGCGAATTTTGGTTGAAGGAAGTCGGATTCCTTGGACATGTTATATCGTGGAAGGTATAGCAAGAGACCCCAAAGAAGGTTCGGGCCAACATCGAATTGTTGGCACCCACTTCAGTTAGCGAGATCCGCAGTTTCCTTGGACTCGCAGAATACTACCGAAGATTCATTGAGAATTTTTCCAAGATTGCGAAGCCAATGACTGAACTATTGAAGAAGGATACTAAGTTTAAATGGACAAAGGATTGCGAGGCAAGTTTCCAGGAGTTGAAGAAACGTTTGACTACAGCCCCAGTGCTAACACTACCAGATATACATAAGGAGTTCCAAGTGTATTGCGACGCCTCTCGCTTAGGACTTGGATGTGTGCTTATGCAGGATGGAAGAGTTGTTTCTTATGCCTCACGACAACTAAAACCTCATGAGTTGAACTATGCCACGCATGATTTGGAGCTAGCAGCCGTAGTGCATGCGTTGAAGACTTGGAGACATTACCTTATTGGAAATTGTTGTGATGTGTAAATGGATCATAAGAGTTTGAAGTACATTTTCACACGGAAGGAGCTGAACCTTAGGCAGAGGAGATGGTTGGAGCTTATAAAGGATTACGATATGAAGCTACACTATCATCCAGGAAAGGCCAATGTCGTAGCAGACGCTTTCAGCCGGAAGAGTTATGCCAATATCCTTGAAAGTAAGGGGTTGCCGAAGGAGTTAGCAGAGGATATCATGGAACTTCGATTGGAGATTGTTCCTAGAGGTTTTGTTGCAACAATGGAAGTTCAGTCTACATTATTGGGCAAGATTCGAGAAGCTCAGAAGGATGACAAAGACATTGCCGAGATAAAGGAGAAGATGAGCAAAGGAAAGGCGAAAGGTTTTCGTGAGGATGAGTACGATACCTTATGGTTTGAGGACCGTGTTTATGTGCCCAATAACCCAGAGATCAGGAAGTTGATACTTCAGGAAGCTCATGATTCACCATAATAGATACACCCCGGAAACACCAAGATGTATTTGGATTTGAAGGAACATTTCTGGTGGACTGGTATGAAGAAGGATATTGCTGAGTATGTAGTTGTATGCGATGTTTGTCAAAGAGTAAAGGCAGAACATCAGAAGCCAGGATCGCCTACAGCCTATCTTTGATACCGAATGGAAGTGGGATAAACTTGGCATGGACTTTATCACTGGATTGCCCAGAACCAAAGCAGGATATGATTCTATATGGGTAGTAGTTGATCGCTTGACCAAAGTGGATCACTTTATCCAAGTGAAAACCACCTATACAAGTGCAAAGTTGTCCAAGATATATATGTCCAGGATCGTATGTCTGCACAGAGTTCCGAGGACCATCATATCAGATAGAGGAACCCAGTTTACTTCAAAGTTTTGGCATCAGTTACACCAGACTTTGGGAACGAGATTGGAGTTCAAGATGCTGACTTCACCCAGCATTTAATGGATGATCGAGAGAGTCAACCAGATTTTGGAGGACATGTTGAGAGCCTGTGCGCTAGATTATGGATCTAGCTGGGATGGCAATTTTCCTTACGCAGAGTTCTCATACAACAATAGCTACCAAGCTAGTTTGAAGATGGCACCGTTCGAAGCCCAGTATGGACGCAGGTGCAGAACGCCGTTGATGTGGGATGAGGTAGGAGACCGACAGCTGTTTGGACCAGACTTAATCAAGGAGTTTGAAGAGAAGGTTAAACTGATTCGTGATAGACTGAAGATTGCTCAGGCCAGGCAGAAGAGTTACGCAGACTCAAAACGCAAGGAAGTAACCTATGAGATTGGAGACAAAGCATATTTGCGAGTATCACCCTTGAGAGGAGTGAAACGTTTTGGAGTTAAGGGAAAGTTAGCCCCGACATTTGTAGGACCGTATCGTGTTTTGGAACGGATGGGAGAAGTTGCCTACAAATTGGAATTACCTGAGGGATTGTCAGGAGTTCACGATGTGTTCCACGTTTCACAATTGAAGAAGTGTCATGCTGAGATGGCCGATATACCGTTAAGATATACAGTACCCTTCGAGGCGATTCAGTTGGACAGTGATTTGACTTATGAGGAGAAGCCAGTTAAGATTCATGAGTTTGCCAGCCGAGTCACCCGCAGTAAGGTTATCAAGTTTTGCAAAGTTCAGTGGATCCACCATTCGGAGGATGAAGCCACCTGGGAACGAGAGGATGATCTTCACAAAGACCACCCACAACTATTTTCTAGCCAACCCGAATCTCGAGGGTGAGATTCATCTTAAGGGGGGTAGGTTTGTAACATCCCAAATTTTCAATTTGGAATGTTATACATAGGTCATCCATGCATATCATATTTTATTGCATTTCCGTTCTGCAATCCTCGAAATCCTAAGCAACTCAAGGACCCTCGGAGAGAGTTGGGGATTTCCCGGTTTTCATATTTGATTTTATCAAATAATGAAACGAGGATTTTGATTTTAATAATTTTTCTCTCCGAAAAATATTTCATATTAAAATATAAGAGAGGAGATAATATGACTTCTCCAAAATAATTGAAATATTGGAGGAAAAATATTAAAATCATTTATTTGATTTTATTTGGATTTTTTTGCATTATAAAAATTGCATGTTTTCAAAATTTCATTTTAGGGCCAAGAAAATGTTCATCTTGTTCTAAATATTTTACTTAGACGGTGAAAATTTGTTTTGGCATTTTTAGATTTTTATTTTATTTTCTAGGATTTTTTTTCTATCGGCGAAATTGTTTAAAAACATCTCGCTACTCGACCGGGCCTAAGGCCCAAAGCGAGCCAGCCAAGCCGCCGTCGCCTTTTCCTCATGAGAAGGCCACCGACTCGGACAGGAGTCCGAGCCGAACTCCTCCGTCGCGCCTTGCCCCCTCCCCCAAGTTACCCCCCTCCTCTTTATAAGCCGCCGCCGAGCCCCCCCCCCCACCATCACCAATCACCGCCGCCCCGAGCCACCACACCGCCGCTTCATGCCGTCATGACCGCCGTACCGCCGCCGAGCCCCACCGCCCAACCCCGCCTCGTCGGAGCCCTCGCCCGGAGGTAACGTCGGATCCGAAGCATAGGATGTTTTAAAAAAAACCGTTCGCTTTTTTTAAAACCCAAGATTCATTTTTTTTCCAGATCGGTTCGCCAGTTTTTCGCGGTTTTTCTAATTAGCGGATGTTCGTCCGTACGTTCATTTTAACGAATGGTTTTCGCCGTTAGTTATGGCTAACGAACGCTCGTTCGTTAGTCTGTTCGTCAGTTTTCTTTTTATCGGATTTATATGCGGTTATTTTCGATTGCGATTTGTGATCCGATCTAAGTTTTTGTTTATCTTTTCGCTCGTTAGTCGGAATCAGGCGACTCAAGCGCCTGGATCTTCGTCTCGAGACCCTCTTTCTGTTTAACCAACTTAAACAAGATTTTGGTACTGTAAAATTTGACCTTAGTTCAGATTAGTAAACGGATCTTGTTTCTTTCGTCGTTTGAGTTTCGTTGCTCCGCTTGATTTGATTCTTTTTGCGAACCGGAGTTCTTAAGTTGAACTTTCTGGTCAACCTCTCTTATTTGAGTTTTGCTTGTGCATCTTTGCTTGTTTCTTATGTATGCTATTGTTTTCTTGTGATAGAATTCCCGGAGTGCGAAGTGTGTTACTACGAGTCCCTAGGATTCGCGGATCGTCAGCAAGGCAAGTAACACATTGATCATACTATTTTCATACCCAGTTTTTATGCATTAGTTTCACCCCTCAAACATTGCATGATTAGGATGTCATTAACTTGTGGGTTGGGAAGTAGTTATTGAGGTAGAACCTATTGCCCTGTTATATCAAACCCTTGGGAGTTACTTCTACGCGTTGCTTATATTGCTATGCTATGCTCGTAGATGTGGTTTGGGTTTGGGTGAAATCCATGACAGATGTGAGATTGTTAACTAATGGTTCAACTTAAGGTGGGAACTTAAACACACATCTGGGTGGATTGAGGCACCTGGGTATTCCAGCGATTGCCTGCTTTTTTTATGGACCGCCACCCAGGCTCAAAGGGAACTGAGATGATCCATGCTAGAAACTTCCATGTGCAACCACAAGCTATTATGGGCTCTAGCATAGTTGAGTAAGTTACGTGAAGCTCTTGAAGAGGTAGATCAGCAGGTAGTGGGTTTTGTAGGTTTGTTATGGTCTACCCGGAGTAGAGAGTTATTGTTTCTGAAAGACTGTGTCTCGGTCATCCGTTTCTCAAACACCATGTAGTGCGAGAAATCCAACGGAGGCGATCGAGTATTGTGGGGAAAAGTGTGCAAACCTCTGCAGAGTGTACAATCTAATCATGGTTAGTCGTGTCCCCGGTTATGGACAATCTTGAGTATCTAGTACTTGGGTTATCACATGTATCTCATCACTCTTAATTAATATTGTTGGGTTGTTAACTAATTTAATTGGGATTGAGTTGGGGATATACCTTCTCAATGTTGTTCAACCACCATGATAGTTAAATTAAAATCTATTCCTTTGTTGTAGGGAAAAATTGGCTTTTCGCAAAAACTATAACCACACAGCCTTCCACCAGCCAAATATTCATGTAGTGATAGCATTATTCTGTTCATGCTCTATTGTGTTATATTGCCAGCATATTCCATGTCTTGACCCGTTTTCGCCTACAATGTATTATGTTGCGACTTTTCGCACGAGGAGTAAGGTTCGTTAGGTCGTTTGCGCAGCTCAGCTATGCCGTTGGAGTTGATGGACTCACTTTATCTTCCAAGCCTTCCGCTGTTATCGCATTAGATGGCCTTAAGCCATATTATTGTAATAAGTTCTCTCTTGAGACATTCGATGTAATAAGTGTGTGAACACTACTAGGGAAAACCTTATACACAGAATGTTACCAGTAGCGTTGTACAAAATCATACGCTACTGCTACTTAGTAGCAACGTGCATAAATAAACCTCACTACTGCTATGACTTTAGCAGTAGCGCGTACTAGCAAAAAGCGCTGCTGCTATGTTTGAACTAGGCGCACATGGCTAGCCCAACCTAGAAGTAGCGCCAGATATCGCCCAAATACATCAAGCTACTTTCCTTAGTTGTAGCGGCTTATGTGTAAGGCGCCATCGCTAACGGAAATAAAATAAAGTGAAAAACAAGTAGAAAAGTAAATGAAAATGAAAGAAATAGAAAAAGGAGAAAGGAAAAATAAAATGTAAAGAAAATAAAAGAAAAAAGGGAAAAAGGAGAAAGGAATAGCGATGGCGGGTTTCAGAAACGATTGTAGCTAACTTAGCTATAAGCGCATTTTCGAACGCAGCCATCACACGCTTTCACTTAAACAGCGGTCCCCCGCCGCCTGCCACCACACTTCTTCCCCAAATCCCTCGCCTCGCCGTCTCCCCAATTCACCGTCGCCCCACTTAGCCATCTCCTGCCGGGCGTGGGACGCCTTAACCTCACCATCTCCCCGAGGCCGTCGTCATCCTCACCTGCACAGCCTCGAGGCCGCCTCGGACGTCACCGTCGGCGCCTCCACCTCACCGCCTCGAGCCCGCCCAGACCGCCGTTGCCCATGCCCGAGCCCGCCTCTCCGCCTGCCTGGCCACCGAGCACCTCCACCGCCACTCTCTCCCTCTCTGTAAGTCCCCCACCCCTCCCCCCAACTCCTCTCTCTCTCTGCATTTTAGAGAAAAATTAGTAGATCAAAAGTTTGTTTATAGCAAAAAATTTAGTTTAGAGCAAAGGATGTTAAGTAGTAGATGTTAGAGCAAAAATTAGTTTAGAGCAAAAAATTTGGTTTACAACAAAAGTTAGTTAGGGCAAGAGGGTTTAATTAGGGTAGATGCTGCTTGTATAGTATATAGTGATACTAGTAGATGTTAATTAGGTTAGGGCAATAGTGGTACTAGTAGATGTTAATTAGATGTTTTTAGTTAGGGCACTAGAGTTTTGCTAGGTTAATTAGGTTAGTAGTCTTTGCTAGTAGTAGTGGTACAAAGAGGTTAATTAGGTGATGTTAAATGAATAACCTAAATGAATGAAATTAGTAGTTAACTGAAAAAATTTCCTTTCATCATTATAGAACACTAAACTAACTGAATTTTGTTCTATTAGTAGTTAAATGAATTTTCTTCTACACTTTGTTTTTGGATTAGCTTGTGAAATTTGGACATGTGGTTGCTCGTGTATATTTGGACATGTGTTGCGGTGTCGAAGAGGGATATTTGAACATTGTTTCCAGAATGATGTTGAGTGGTTTATAGTTTTTTGGAATGTTGATTCATTTCTGTTCGCAAATTTCAGGTTCGATTTGTCCACTTTTTAGCAAAGGTCATGCCGAAATTTTCCGTGAATTTTGGCATGACTTGTGCTACAAACTAGGACATATCGAGTGCCCGGATTTGCCGCACTGTGAAGGAGTCAACATTCCCGCAAAACAATAGGCCTTTTTTACGCCATTATTCATTTTATTAGGTCTAGAATTAATTGACTAGATTTAATCATAGGAAACATGGCTAGCAACGATGAAGGACAGGGTTCGGTGATTATGACGGCGTCTACCGGGCGGCATTTAATATTTTAGCCTTACCGACGATCAACCGATGTTGTTGCTGGGCTCACCGATGGCATCGGGATCGAGACCGACACGCAGATCGGCGCCGAGATCGAGACCGGCGCCGATACTCAGACCGCATCGAGACCGGCTGAGATCGAGACCGGTGTCAGCCTCGGGAGCGGAGCCGTGTAGAACCGAAGCAAAGAGGCAACAGCTTCCTAACAAACTCAGGACCACTAGACTGGTGGTCACTGAGGTGGACGACGGCATTTTTGAGCCAAAGGCGCCCGAGGAAGCGTGTCGATGCTACGGCAATCAAATAGGCTGCATCGTACGGACAACCGCCACCATCAACGATGAGAAACTACAGAAGATAGAAAATATGAGGAGCTCCCTCCTAAAGAAGTTTCACCAGATATTCTTCTTCCCAGGCCAGAATGAGAAGGATTATGAAGATCCAGACAAGGACCCGTCAATGAAGAAGATAAACAAACACGCCATGACCAAGTTTAGCGACGCGTTGGCCACCTGGAAAACTCGAGTGAAAGCAAGGATCATCGACAAGAAGGAACCCTACTCCGAGATTGTAAAGTATAATCCGACAATCACGGAAGAGCGGTTTCAAATATTCAAGGAGGCTTGCGAGGCCGGAGCTGCCAAAAAAAGTCTAAGTACATGAAGGGGCTTCAAGAGAGGAACATTGGGAGCCACCACCTCGGAAGCCGTGGTTACAGCGGAAAGAGGTCCAAATGGGCCAAGGAGGATGCGGAAGCCGCGAGTCTGGGCATCCTGCACTTTGGCGAATTTCACCATCCTGCAGAGCGTGACGTCCGAGGGCCCGCACCGTTCGGACCCAAAGTGAAGAAGGTTTACGAGACAACACCGGTCATTATGGAGTTCATGAGACTGCTGGTAATTTTAGTTTCTGATCAATTCGACTACACACGTTAGTCATATTTGTAAACAATCCTTGTGCCGTTCGCAGAGAGAGCAGCACCGGATTGCGACCGAAAGCGACTCGCCGTCCGAGGCATTGGCGAGGCCCAAGTGGGACACTCCATTCAACCGGGCGTTGAACATATTGAAACGACAACCGGTGGATACTCAACCGTCGTATGGACGCGTGCACGGTGTCGGAGACGGCGCCACGTGGAAGAAGTACTACCATGAGACCACGGAGGAGAGAAAGGAAAGACGGAGGTTAACAGAAGAAAACATCGACAAGAAGGTTGAGATTGCGGTTGAGAAGAAATCATCTCAGACAGTCGTAATAGCGGTAGCTGCCGCAAAATAGGTGGTTGCAGATTTTTCTACTTCCTTGGTTCCGGCCGTTTTCACTTGGACAAGGCAAAATCCAGAAAAAAATGCAGAGGACTTTCCCTTGTCGACTTCACAGGAGCACCGGCTCCCTTTTGACATGCTCGGTGGTGCTTCGTCTTTAGCTGAGCTCGACGCCCTCACGGTATCTGTCACACCGCCCCTTCAATATAAATGTATAATCTCCTGTTTTTTCGCCTTTCGGATGTCTCACGTCGCAGACTTTTCTTTGCGAGCCGACGAAACCCCGTGCACCATATTGTACACCATCGATGACCAGAAGGTGGACGTGGGGAAGGCGACGATAATGGAGCCGAAGGAACCATTGTTCCACAGCCGGCCGATCCCCCTGAATGTCTTCAAGGTTTTCGTGGCCAGTGTCGAACCGGTCCACGAGAATTTGCCTCCTCCAATACTACTGGTGGATGACGAGGAGACACCGCGGCGGCTTGGTGATTTTTGCAATGGGTGGGTCCTGTTGTGGCCAAAGAGTATGCTTCGTCTGGAGGCGGTCGGGAGCACACCCACGAGCACGCAGCCTCAAAGAAGGTATGAGCATCAACACCCCACCTACCCAATTAGCGTCGGGTGTCGGGTTGGGCGATAGCGGACGGGGTAAGGAGGAGGCTCCATTAGTCGCTGATGACATCGCCATGGATGAGGATGAGGACGACGGTGGTGCCGAATAAAGATGTCTATCTGGCGCCTCCTCGTGGTTTGAGCGTCATGAGTCGGTGCACGAATTGCCGTCTCAACGTATTATGGACGACCTTCCGTAGTAAAGAAGTCTAGGAAAAGAGCGAGGAAAGGCAAAAAGCTGATTCTATGATCCAGCCGCCTCGAAGCCTCGGCTTCAGATCAGATAGATATCCCCGATGCGGATAAATGGCATATTCGGTCAACCAATCCTACACCGCAACAGCGCTTAGGGTCGATTCGGCGATCTAAGGAGACTTCATGATGATGTGTTGTGGGTAGAGAAAGGCCTCATCGCCTCGAAAGATCCAGGATACCCACTCTACGTGGTTAACGTTCCGCGGCAAATGTCGTACGTCGACAGCTTCCCCGCGGATAAGTTCTTCCTCCGATTCGATTACATATTCGACATGTTTCGTACATGAACTACATTATCCACCTTTATGCCTTGCACATGAACTACATTATCCGGGGTTGAGCAGATATCTCATATCTGTGTCGCTGACCCATACTACATGCACGAGGGATTCTTGGGAGTCTGCGCAGAGCACCGTGTATACGCGAGGGAATACATCGTCAATTTCATGCTCGCCAATAAGGACAAGGAGGCGATTCTCGTGCCTTATCATCCCGTGTAAGTCATTCGCGCTATCCTTCCTTCAATTTCAATCATTCATTTGCACGGTGGAGGCTAATTAATTTGAGGTGTACTTATTTTATGCTTGTGGCGCTACCGTCCTCATCATCCTATACCCCGATTCTCCCATGCTCTTTACTTGGACTCGTCGAAGAACATTCACAAAAGGATTACAGCCACATCAAGGATGTTCTCGGCGATGCTATGTTTTACTACCAAGCAAGGGGTGGAGAGGTCACGGACAAGAAGAGAAGGCGGCGAGGTCGCCTTCGCCATAAGACCGACCTGCTGCATCCAAGAACCGAACGATTCTCTTAATGATGGATTCTATGTCCTACACCACATGCTGGAGTACATACGGGATCACCAGAACCTTCGCATGTCACCTAGATCCGGCGATGCCCATATTCTACATTGGGCAAAGAACGTAGGAGATATCGAGGATCATCGACTTTGATCCGAGTTCTATCACATCCAGCGCGAACTTGCCCAAATCATCATGAAGGAGGTCGTCGGAAAAACAGGGATGTTCTACGAAGAAGGATAAATGTCGCGGGAAGACATCCGAAGACGGGTAGCCGCTCAGCGTCTCGACCTGAAGCCTTTCACTAGGCTCGGGGACTATCTCCCGGACATGGATGGATGGAACGACATGTTGGAGTGATTGTCGATATATGACAATGTGTCTGTTTAGTCCATACTTTCTATATGACAAAACTTTGAGTTATGCATGGTGAAACTTTATTTGTGATGTAATTAAACCGTCCTCCTCCTCGACTAGCGAAAATCACTCTAGTTAGGGCATTTTGGGGTACGATGAACTTTGTTATTTATGCTTATGATATGTTGTTTCTATTTTTGCCAAGTCTGTCTATTTACATTTGCTCAACTATATTTGTTGCATATCATCGACTCATGTGACGATGCAGTGCATAGATAATCGATGGTGAATAAGTGCTACGCCAGAGTACATATACAACAAGTGGCCGGAGTGTCGTGCCCAGTGTACCGGTTTCCGGTTTAGAGAGACAGCAGTAGTTAGTTTAGGTTCACGCTAATGCGAGAGAGGGATACGAACTCATGTACTCAAAGTGATAGCTCTTCTCGCGTATATCATTGTTTAGATGGATGACGATGTATTTGCAAGTAATCGAGACTTGTATCGCTATTTTCGAGATGATGACGAGAGACCACTTTGTGTTGGATGATGATTATGATGATGACATGATTTGATGAGACTAATTGTATGTATATGCTATGATTACATTTGTATGTGTATGATATGCTAAATATTATTGTATAATGCCTATTCAAATACAAAACAAATACAAAAACAAATATGCAGGGAAAAAAACTAATAAAACTAGTAGTAGCGAGTGGGGGGGGGGGGAATTTAGCAGTAGCGCCGCCTTACCAAAGAGCGCTTCCTCGATACAATACCGCAGATAATATCAATGACGCCTTTTCTAAAGAGCGCCACAGCTATTCATGTATAGCGATGGCGTGGGACAATAGGCGCCATCGCTATCGTTAGTCAGAAGCGCCTTATTAGTAGCGCCGGTCCCCGCGCTACTGAGAGGCCCAAAACCCGCGCTGCTGCTAGGCTTTTCCCTAGTAGTGGATTGCTACTCTGTTATAAATCATTCGAGTACTGTGTGTGTTAGCATTACCGATCCAGGGATGACACTTAAGCACAGAGACTTGACCATCTGAGGTCGGGTCGCTACAGATGCTTATGTGAAAAAGCTTCAACCTGATAAGCTCGAACCCAAACCGGAGAAATGTATCTTCATAGGATACCCAAAGGAAACTGTTGGGTACACCTTCTATCACAGATCTGAAGGCAAGACTTTTGTTGCTAAATTTGGATCCTTTCTAGAGAAACAGTTTCTCTCGAAAGAAGTGAGTGGGAGGAAAGTAGAACTTGATGAGGAAACTGTACCTGCTCCCTTATTGGAAAGTAGTTCATCACAGAAACCGGTTCCTGTGACACCTACACCAATTAGTGAGGAAGCTAATGATATTGATCATGAAACTTCAGATCAAGTTGCTACTGAACCTCGTAGGTCAACCAGAGTTAGGTCCGCGCCAGAGTGGTACGGTAATCCTGTTCTGGAGGTTATGTTACTTGACCATGACGAACCTACGAACTATGAAGAAGCGATGTTGAGCCCAGATTCCGCAAAATGGCTTGAGGCCATGAAATCTGAGATGGGATCCATGTATGAGAACAAAGTGTGGACTTTGGTTGATGTAACACCCCAAAAATTTAACCATGATTCATTAATTAAAATTTTGCCAGGAAGTTAAAAAAAATTATTTTCTGGTTTATCTTTTAAATTCAGATCACTCTGTCCTTCTGATTTTCCTTGAGTTTTTCCTTCTAGGTGGAAACCTTTCAAAGATATTGTGGGACTTGTGTATCTTACTAAGGCCAATTCTTTTTATCAATGGAATTATTTCTGCAATTATTTTCCTGAGCTTTATTCCTTTAAAATTGTTTCTCATAAGTTGTAGAGCCTCTTTTGCACTACAACCATTTGATAAATGCATTTAAAATTTTCACCAAAATTTGGGGATGTCATGTGATGTTTTTAAATCACTTTGATGAAAAAAATATCTTTTATTCATTAGAGATTTTGAGCTCTACCCCAAGTTTTCAAAACTGGCCCAGTTGGTAATTTTGCACTACAACCTATTTAAATACTTCATTACAATTCTCACCAAAAATTGGAGATGTCAGTAGATGCATATAATTCAACTTTATGCAAAAACCCACTGGTGTTCTTTGAAAAATTTGAGCAAATCATCCTATTTTTCTCTCTGGAACAGATTGGCATTTTCTACTGCAACCCTAATTTATTTTGCTCTAGTGCCCATGAGCTTTTTCCTGCTCATAGTCCTCTCTACCAAACCCTTAAGTCTAGGAGAATGGACCCATTGGAGTATTTTTTTGGTCCATGATATTATGCCCTTTACTTTCTGTCCAGAATTGGTTTTCTCAAAAACTTGCACTAACAAGTTTCTGGTTTTGCCCAACTAACCTTGCCACCCTCTTTATCATCCAAAGAGACTATGATCTGGAGTATTTGGCCACCCCAAGAGATGCCTAGGTGACCATAGCATTCTGTCAACCACCTTGTGTGCATGGCCAGTTTTGGCTTAGTTTTTAGTTTGCATTGTGGACTTGATCCCCTGACCAAACCACCATGTCCACTAATCTCCTTGCAAACTCTAACCTAGACCTGTTAATCCCCAGCCTCATCCAGGCCCCCTAGCACGCGCTGGCATTACGTCGAGCACCTAGCGTGCGTGCACTGGGCGCGCCAGGCGCATGTTTACCGCCACAAGACCGAACCGAGCGTCTCACTGCCGCCCTCCCCGCGCCCGTGCTGACCTTTGGCCACTCGCAACCAATGCGCCCGACCCCTCCCTCGAAGCAGAGCCGCCCTGGCCCCCTCCTGGCGCCCCACAGCGCCACCACCTCAAGCCGCCAAGCACACAAAGAAGCCTCTGCCATGGGCAGCACCGCCCGAACCACTCCGGCCACTTGTTGCCCACAGAATAGCCCGAGCTCATCCATTCGCCCTGCCAAACTCCGCCAGCCATCGCCACGCGCCCCCTGGCTATAGAACGGCGGTTCGCCGGCGTTCTTATCCACGGCCGTGGGAACCGACCTCGGCCGCCTATAAAAGGAGCCCCCGAGCCCGTCCAGACCCTCAGGCGACCTCAAGCCATTCCTCTAAAGCCCCCACGGCCAGCAATCGACGGCGGGAAGCCGTCTTCCTCGTCTCCGGCCAGTTCGGCCGCCGCCATGCTCCGGCTCCGTTTGCCGCGAGCAGAGCCTTCCCCGACCATCCAGTGCTTCCATCCTCCTCCCCTCGACCATGCAGAGCCACCCAACGCCTCAGCCTCGACCGGGAACCACCGTAGCCCAAACCCCCAAATCCTCCCGAAGCCACCTCCGCCGCGGAGCTCGCCGCCGGCGACTCCCTCCACCCCTGCCAACCTAGCAACCACTGGGAGGACCGCCCGGGACTGGCAGATCCATCCCTGCCCTCGGAACCCCGTGGGGAGCCGCCGATCGTCGACGGTGATCGTCGGAGCCCCGCCTCGGCTCGGCCAAAGGAGAAAGAGGGCGCGGGCGACTGGTCAAACCTGACCAGTGGGCCCGAGGGACCCACTGTCAATGACCCCGAGCCGGCCCGCGCTGGTTTAAGTGGAGGCGTAACCCCAGAAGAGTTTGAAGAAGAAGGCAACATTCAAAAGTGCACCCCCACTTGCATACTCTTGAAGGAAAGCATTCTGAACCCTGGCATAATATTGTTGCGTGTTATTTGATACGGTTACAACACCACCTTGACACGAAGTATTTGTTATTTTATGTGATGATTTGATCATACCCATGAGTGCATAATGAAGATTCTTTGCTGTTGGAATTTGATATGATTGCGATAGCCACCCTCATATACCTTTCATGCCTACCGGAAGGAAGCCGGGAAAGTCTCTGTCTTGGGTAGACACGAGCCTATCCCTAGTTCCTCAACGAGACGGTTGTGTCCAGTATGGCATGATGAGGTATGATGAGTGGTGATTATGTCTGTTAGTTGAAATATATTTGTTATGCTAATCATGCAGGGAATACTTAAACCTCCTGAGTTGGTCGTAGATCGAGTCTTATTCCAGTAACCCCCATACTTGTTTCGTACTACCACTTGTCCCCGCCATGTAGGGTACAGTTCAAGAAGTTGTCAACCCTCCCTTAGCACACACCGCATGTAGAGGCCATGGTGGAAGATACCGGCTGCATCCGTAGGCATGCCACCGGTCCGGGGCATGGGTGTTTCGGTTGGAGCCGAGGGGTAGCTCCCCTAGTTCTTGCGCGTTATAAATTTTGTGATCCCATGCTAGTCGAGGTTGTAGCCTCCCCACTTGTAGTTTTTCGCTTAACGGGTGTCATGGGTGATTCTGCATAACCGGTGAGTTAGGCTGGTGTGTGCGGTCAGGTGTGTTTTCAACTAAAAGACCGTAGACGGAATTAGTCCCGATGGACTAAAGGAATCCATTGCTCGTGGGTAAAGAGTACACCCTCTGCAGAGATTACATCTATTCGAATAGCCGTGTCCATGGTTAAGGACTACAGTCTGGGATGGGTCAAGTGTCGGTCTTAGTGTCGGTCTTCGGAGGAAAAACTGCTATACCAGAACATTGATCATGACCTATGACATATGATGATTATTATTATTGTGGACTAACCATTTACATTATTTGAATTATTGAGTATCCCTGGGACGGTTCTACCTCCTGGATATTCACCGTGATTATTCTTATATAAGCCCTTTATGAGGTGTCGCTGAGACGCCCGACTGTGGCATGCTTGTTATTTATTTACCTTATAAGCCCTTTATGTGGTGTCTCTCAGACACCCGACTGTGGCATGCTTGTTATTTAAATTACTTATAAGCCCTTTATGTGGTGTCGCTCAGACGCCCGACTGTGGCATGCTTGTTATTTAAACCACCTATAAGCCCTTTATGTGGTGTCGCCGTACGCCTTCGATCGAGGCATGCTTTATATTATTATCCTTTCGAGGCGTCACTTTAGACACCCGATCGGTGCATTTTATATCTATTCTCAGGTTGTTTATTCATGTTCTATATGAATGACTTGCTTGCGTGCGTCATAAAATTCTATTTCGTAACTGACATAGTGATCATGGCATATTTCAGAGCATGATTATCATTTCTTATATTATACCCGTGTTCATAATGTTTGCGAGTACATTCAAAGTACTCACTGGCTTGTCCCTGGCTATTGTCTTGGCCAGATTTCTTGCATGGAGTGGAGCGTTGCGATGACAGCCCCGGAATCCATGCAATGATGATAACAGCCTCGTGAAGATAGGAGTTATCCAGGTCAGCTGTTCCTGTGGGAAATGGAGTCCCATAGACACTGATGAACCACAAGCCGTTTCCGCCATCAACCACTAGAAACTATTTGTTGTACTCATAGGCCAGAATGGCCTTGTACTACATATTATGTACTTTGCTTGGAACATCTGTATCAAATTGGTGCCTCATCAGCTAACAGTAACCTGGGGCTGGTGAGCACAAGGGTCATTTTCTAGGAAATTGATATCCCGAAAATCCGGCCTTGACAGTTGACTTGCCTGATGATCGGCAAGCCATTGAGAATAAATGGATCTTCAAGAAGAAGACTGACACTGACGGTAATGTTACTGTCTATAAATCTCGACTTGTTGCAAAAGGTTTTCAACAAGTTCAAGGGATTGACTACAATGAGACTTTCTCACCCGTAGCGATGCTTAAGTCTGTCTGAATCATGTTAGCAATTGCCGCATTTTATGATTATGAAATTTGGCAAATGGGTGTCAAAACTGCATTCCTGAATGGATTTCTGGAAGAAGAGTTGTATATGATGCAACCGGAAGGTTTTGTTGATCCAAAGGGAGCTAACAAAGTGTGCAAGCTCCAGTGATCCATTTATGGACTGGTGCAAGCCTCTCGGAGTTGGAATAAACGTTTTGATAGTGTGATCAAAGCATATGGATTTATACAAACTTTTGGAGAAGCCTGTATTTACAAGAAAGTGAGTGGGAGCTCTTTAGCATTTCTGATATTATATGTAGATGACATATTGTTGATTGGAAATGATATAGAATTTCTGGATAGCATAAAGGGATATTTGAACAAGAGTTTTTCAATGAAGGAGCTCGGTGAAGCTGCTTATATATTGGGCATCAAGATCTATAGAGATAGATCAAGACGCTTAATTGGACTTTCACAAAGTACATACCTTGACAAATTTTTGAAAAATTTCAAAATGGATCAAGCAAAGAAAGGGTTCTTGCCTGTGTTACAAGGTGTGAAGTTGAGTAAGACTCAATGCCCGACCACTGCATAAGATAGAGAGAAGATGAAAGATGTTCCCTATGCTTCAGCCATAGGCTCTATCATGTATGCAATGCTGTGTACCAGACCTGATGTGTGCCTTGCTATAAGTTTAGCAGGGAGGTACCAAAGTAATCCAGAGTGGATCGCTGGACAAGTGATCAAGAACATCCTGAAATACCTGAAAAGGACTAAGGATATGTTTCTCGTTTGTGGAGGTGACAAAGAGCTAGTCGTAAATGGTTACGTCGATGCAAGCTTTGACACTGATCCGGACGATTCTAAATCGCAAACTGGATATGTGTTTACATTGAACGGTGGAGCTGTCAGTTGGTGCGGTTCTAAACAAAGCGTTGTGGCGGGATCTACGTGTGGAGCAGAGTACATAGCTGCTTCAGAAGCAGTAAATGAAGGAGTCTAGATGAAGGAGTTCATATCCGATCTAGGTGTCATACCTAGTGCATCGGGTCCAATGAAAATCTTTTGTAACAATACTGGTGCAATTGCCTTGGCAAAGGAATCCAGATTTCACAAGAGAACCAAGCACATCAAGAGACGCTTCAACTCCATCCGGGACCAAGTCCAGATGGGAGACATAGAGATTTGCAAGATACATATGGATCTGAATGTTGCAGACCCGTTGACTAAGCCTCTTCCACGAGCAAAACATGATCAGCACCAAGGCTCCATGGGTGTTAGAATCATTACTGTGTAATCTAGATTATTGACTCTAGTGCAAGTGGGAGACTGAAGGAAATATGCCCTAGAGGCAATAATAAAGTTATTATTTATTTCCTCATATCATGATAAATGTTTATTATTCATGCTAGAATTGTATTAATAGGAAACATAATACTTGTGTGAATACATAGACAAACAGAGTGTCACTAGTATGCCTCTACTTGACTAGCTCATTGAAAAAAGATGGTTATGTTTCCTAGCCATAGACATGAGTTGTCATTTGATTAACGGGATCACATCATTAGGAGAATGATGTGATTGACTTCACCCATTCCGTTAGCTTAGGACTTGATCGTTTAGTATTCTGCTATTGCTTTCTTCATGACTTATACATGTTCCTGTGACTATGAGATTATGCAACTCCCGTTCTGGGAGGAACACTTTGTGTGCTACCAAACGTCACAACGTAATCGGGTGATTATAAAGGTGCTCTCTGGTGTCTCTCAAGGTACTTGTTGGGTTGGCGTATTTCGAGATTAGGATTTGTCACTCCGATTGTCGGAGAGGTATCTTTGGGCCCACTCGGTAAGGCACATCACTATAAGCCTTGCAAGCATTGTAACTAATGAGTTAGTTGCGAAATGATGTATTACGGAACGAGTAAAGAGACTTGCCGGTAACAAGATTGAACTAGGTATTGAGATACCGACGATCAAATCTCAGGCAAGTAACATACTGATGACAACGGGAACAACGTATGTTGTTATGCGGTTTGACCGATAAATATCTTCGTAGAATATGTAGGAGCCAATATGATCATCCAGGTTCCAGTATTGGTTATTGATCGGAGACGTGTCTCGGTCATGTCTACATAGTTCTCGAACCCGTACGGTCCACACGCTAAAGTTAGATGACGATCGGTATTATGAGTTTTGTGTTTTGATGTACCGAAGGTAGTTCGGAGTCCCGGATGTGATCACGGACATGACGAGGAGTCTCGAAATGGTTGAGACGTTAAGATTGATATATTGGAATGTTATGTTCGGACACCGGATGAGTTCCGGGGGTTATCGGATAAATACCGGAGAAACCAGGAGGTTACCGGAACCTCCCGGGGGGTTGTTGGGCCCCATGGGCCCAAGTGGTGGAAGAGGAGAGGCGGCCAGCTAGGGGCGCGCTGCCCCCCTAGCCCAAACCGAATTGGACAAGGGGGACGCCCCCCCCCCCTTCCTTCTTCTTCTCCTCCCCTTCCTTCCCCTCTCCTACTTGGACTAGGAAAGAGGGGGGAATCCTACTTGTAGTAGGATTGCCCCCCTTGGGCGCGCCTCCTCCCCTTGGCTGGCCCTCTCCTCCTCCACCCCCCCCCCTTTATATACGGAGGAGGGGGCACCCCATAGAGACAACAATTGATCTCTTGAGCTCTTAGCCGTGGGTTGTGCCCCCCTCCACCATATTCCACCTCGATAATATCATAGTAGTTCTTAGGCGAAGCCCTGCGTCGGTAGCATCATCATCACCGTCACCACACCGTCGTGCTGACGAAACTCTCCCTCAAAGCTCGGCTAGATCGGAGTTCGAGGGACGTCATAGAGCTAAACGTGTGCTGAACTCGGAGGTATCGTACGTTCGGTACTTGGATCGGTCGGATCGTGAAGACGTACGACTACATCAACCATATTGTGCTAACGCTTCCGCTTTCGGTCTACGAGGGTACGTGGACAACACTCTCCCCTCTTGTTGCTATGCATCGCCATGATCCTGTGTGTGCGTAGGAAAATTTTGAAATTACTACGTTCCCCAACAGGATCATGGTTTCCCCAAAGGAGACGTGTCAATTCAAACTCCTGTGGCCGGTGACTTCGTCGTGGCCTCGTAAAAATTTCCACGGTACGCAATCACCATTATACCACGGGTTTGATTTTCTGGAGCATTTCAGGTATCATTAGCTATATTTAAGACATTTTTTGAGATTAACATGCATTTTGTGCATAAAAAGAAAATTACAACCGGAAAACTGCATGTGCTGTCGAAAGGGATGAGGATCGCCATTCGATTTGGGAGCATCCAACGGTGCAGACGTACGATCCGTGGGGTTTGGGTTCTAGCCAATCAGAAAGCATGACTCAGATCATGGGCGGGGTGGCGGGGTTTGGTCGGCACACGGCTTTCATCAATCTAACAAGGTGCTATTCGCAAACCAGATTGCATATTTTTGTTCACACATATCAGAGTGAGATCGATTGAGTGTTCTACCTCAATGATATAATAATAATAATAATAATAATAATAATAATAATAATAATAATAATAATAATAATAATAATAATAATAAAATAACAAAAACAGTTCATATTCATTGCCTGAGCTGACAACATATCAAGGTCAACATATTAACGGTTCTTATATCAGCAGAAAACCGGGCATAACTCACAAATTCAGTACACGCGATAGTTCTAAATTGAACGAATTGAGTTGCAGGGTAGGCATAAAGACTAGTCTTACAGCTTAATTCCCATGTACATGGGGGAATTGGGATCATTAAGTTGACCCCGAATGAACTTGGGGTTTTTGATGATTTTACGCTTCTTCTCTATTGCACTAGTGCGTGATCCCTTGGCTGGCAACTCATCAAATTCATCGTACTCGTCTTGATCAGCAACATCATCGACTTCCAGTACCCTTCTCTTCCCATGCATCGCTAAATGGTCGTTCTTATGCAAGGGGTCTTCCACAAAGAAAATCTGGGTAGCACCGCTGGCAAGAATGAATGGGTCTGCGTGATATGCCATTGTTGTCATGTTAACACGTGTCTTCTGTACTCATCAATCCTTACTCGACCAAGAGGGATCCATCCGCACCTGAGCAATGCCACCTTAACTTTCACATAGTCAAGCTCCCAAATCTCTTTGATGGTTCCATAGTATACCCTTTTATCAGCTTCATTTACAGTCATGCATTCTATTCTAACAGAGTTGTTCTGATACGAGGTCTTCTTATCACGTTACTTATTGTAGAACGTGTATCCATTTATGTCATATGCTTGGTACGTCAGCACCGTAGGTGATGGATTTTGTGCCAACCACGTAGCAATGTCATCGATGGGTCCTTGTGCCAAACGATTCTTCAGCCATTTAGCGTAGTTCTTATTGTGCTCCTTCATCTCCACATCTGATGAAAGCACCATTGGTAAGAATCTTTAGCGTATCTCCACCAAGTGTTCTTCGGCATAAGCGATGAGAACTTGGTTGTTAAGCAGTATCGTCAAATGGGCTTTCTCTGCCAATTCTCTGGGTGCAGCCATTTGCGTGCCAGCAAGGACTGGCTTACCTTTCAGCCTTCCCTCGTGGCGAGAGAGACCTATAGGTCTTTGTTTCATGTATTCGGTGCAAAACTCAACCACCTCCTCCGTGGTATAACCTTGTAGGATGCTTGCCTCTTGATGGTTTCAGTTCCGACAAAAGCGCTTCAGGATTCCCATGAACCGCTCGAAGGGATACATGTTGCGAAGAAACACAGGACCACAATACTTTATCTCATCGACAAGGTGCATAGTGAGATGGACCATGATATCAAAGAGGAAAATCTTCCACACCAAAGAGGACATCAATGGATGCTCCGTCAAGGTCATCGTTAAGGGCGGAAGTTGCCACAATTTGGAAAGCGACGAGTCTTGCTCGAAGTTACAATTGGTCAAGAAGAACACCCTCGCCCCTACAAGGTCCTATGGCTAAGTGACTCGGCGCCATTCAAGTGGAGCACACCGTTCAAGTATCCGTGAAAATTGGCGCATACGAAGACATCTGACGGTGGGAAAAACATCTCTAGGTTGGACAGTATTCTTGCAATATCATCTTGCATATGATCAAACTCTTCAGGATCTACAACTTTCTGCCATAGTTGGTTGAAGAAATCACAGAGGTCAATGAGTGTGTTTCTTATATCTTTGTCCATCAGATTCCTGATGGCCACCGGGAGGATTTGTGTCAACATTACGTGGCAATCATGTGACTTCATGTGTCCCAACTTCATTTTACCTGAGCTCACATCCACGAGACTTCTGATGTTTGCGCAGTAGGAAGAGGGTGTCTTAACTGACAACAAATAGGTGAAGAACCGTGTTGCTTATTTTGTACTGAAATTGTATGGATATTCTATGAAATAAAAAACAAGCAAAAAAACATCAACTGGCACTAGGCACTATGTCAATAGGTTAGTCCCAAAAAATGATATAAAGTTGCTATAAAACGAATGTAAAACATCCAAGAATGATAGTATAATAGCATGGAACAATAAAAAATTATAGATACGTTGGAGACGTATCAGTGTCGCCCGGGCGTGGGGGAGGTCGAGCCTGCGCCGCAGGAGGACGAGCACGTCTTGCTAGTCACCCACATCACGCGGGGCTTCTCCATGCCTCCCCACCCCTTCTTCCGAGTGTTCCTCGATTACTTCGGGGCGCAGCTCCATTATCTTCCTCCCAATGCCATCATTTATCTCTCAGCTTTCATCTCTCTCTATGAAAACTTCCTAGGCTACCATCCCCACTGGAGCCTCTCCAAGCACACCTTCACCTATAGGTCGATGACCATCAAGAAGGACTCGCCAACTGGTGAGAAGACCAATGTCACCTAGCTATGCGGGGGTCTGGGCATCCAGGTTCGCGGGAGGAGGTCCTTCCCGAAGATGATCTTTCCTCACTCCGTCAAGGGGTGGCAGGGAACCTGGTTCTACTGTAGGGATGTCCTCGGCACCAGCAATCAGTCGGGCTTTCCACCTTACTCGTCCGAGAGAGTAAGAGCCCATGTGTCTCTTTCTGTGGCTAAGGAGGAGAAGTCGGGTGTTGACATCTTGTCCAGTGCGTTGATCAGTGTTGTGAATGCCGGAGTGAACGACATGGATTTGCTGGAGACTTTCTTCACTCGGTGCATCCAGCCGCTGCAAGCCAGGGCTCACCCCATGTGGTTATATGAGGAGCCGAGTGATCCCACCCCAAGTTCACCCTGAGGAGCTCGCCGAGAAGGATGTGGGGTCCAAGATCAAGGCCATCACCTGTGCTTGGGACAACCCGCAGGGAATGCGGCTGGTGCCAGCCTTCCACAAGGACTTGCCGCCCATTTAGGTAATCATCTGTTCCTCAGTCAGCTTGTTCATATGTCACCTCTTATGTAACTGACTCTAGTGTTGTTATGTGTTTTCCTTTTAGGACTTTCAGAAGTTGATCTCCAAGGTCCCGATGGTGGACCGGTCACCCGAAGACGTGACGAGTGACACCGAGCAACGGTACTCAGAGGGCTCTGACAACAATGACGAAAGCAATGACGAGGAGGAGAGCGACGAGGTGGAAAGCTCTAAGGAGGGGAAGGAAGTCGAGTCCTCCCCGTCCTATGAGGCTCCCAAGGAACCCCGCACGAAGGCGTGACATGATCTGAGTGGCAAGGCAGGTGGGGCTCCGTAGCCGACTTCTTGGGGGAGGATGACTCAAAGCTCCAAGCGGGCTCGCGCCGAGGCTGAGAGCCCGGTCGAGAAGCAACCCAAGATGCCCAAACAGATCTCCTCTAAGCCCTGGAAGACTGTGGTGCCTCGGATCATGGTGGGAGTGCATGTGGCTGCAACGTGAGTGACCTTATCAATCTTTACACATTCTTAGCATTGACTCGGTAGTTGACCGAGCGCCACTCGATTTTTGCAGCAATGACACCTCGACAACATC
Source organism: Aegilops bicornis (assembly GCA_021605145.1). Classification (NCBI taxonomy): domain Eukaryota; kingdom Viridiplantae; phylum Streptophyta; class Magnoliopsida; order Poales; family Poaceae; genus Aegilops; species Aegilops bicornis. The sequence continues at coordinate 252,392,193 of CM038669.1, read as the reverse complement.
AGCAGACCCGCAAGTTCACAAGCAGTGCCCGGGTGATGTTGACGAGCGGACGCCGCCACCTCTAGAGGTATTTTGTATCGATTGATTTGAACGGTCAGGTTTCTTGCACTGATCTTCACTGACTCTTTTGGTTCATGTATTCGTGTAGCCCCACCCGAGATCATTCAGCTGGATGATGATGAGAGGATCGACCCGCCCAACACGGAGGCCATCAAGGAGAAAACGTCGGGCGTCGACATGTCGATGCGAGACGCCTCCCCTTGTCGAGTGGCTCGCGTTTCCCTGTTGAAGGACGATGCGAGAGCTGTGGGGCCGAGCCCTCTGGCCTAGTGTGGTTCGGCGTCTTCGACTACAGTGGTCCCAGCCGCAGGGTCTACCCCAGCTCCTCCAAGTAGGTCGGTGGTGGTTCCGGCTCCAAGGCCTGCATCCGCGTCTCCATCGGCCCCAGCCACCTCCTTTCCCTGGTACCATGTCCTTGAAGATCAAGTGGGGGCAAGCAAGGAGGCTCTGATCCAGGTGGGGCTGATGTGCGGCCGACTGAAGGAGGCTTATGATGCCAGCGAGGCGCTGCAGACCAACGTCCGAGTAAGTACCATTGTGAGTATGAATTCCAGTCGAAGTTTTTTCTTTTCTGCGGTAGAATTTTTGTTAGTGGGTTTGCGCAGGGCACACCCACTGGGTGTTCATGATCTAGTGGGGGCACTCTGAGTGCACCCACTAGGTGTAGTCCTCGAGGCTCCTGTTGGCTAGATTCAGTCGGCAGGAGTCTTCAAACTTTTTGCATTTTTCCATCATTCTCACTCGGGATCTATCCAGGACGTATCTGTGTGATTACGATCCAGTGGGGCACACTGAGTGCACCCACTGGGTGTAGTCCATGAGGCTCCCGCTAACTGGAGGCAGTCGGTGGTAGTCTTAGAGCTTGTGGTTGTTTTGCCCTGGGGTTGTTTGCCATTTTTTTAGCTCGTAGACGAATCACTTTCCAGTGGGGGCACGTTGAGTGCACCCATTGGGTGTAGTCCCCGAGACTGCTATTGATTGCAGGCGATCGGTAGCGGTCTTTAGAACTGTCACTTGGCACTCGAGGTGCTCGGCAACACTCGTACATTGGTGAGATAATAGGTAGGATCTTCTTCATTGCTGACTCGGAAATTAGCCGAATGAAAGCATATCAGTGTGTGTTTTTGTCCTCTATCTTGTTCATCGCTGACTCGGAAACCAGCAGAGTGTAGGTAGATCAGAGGGTACTTTAGGATCTGGTACTGATCTAGCTTGTTCCTCTCGGGGGTAACTGGCTGACTCAATAACCAGAGGGTACTTGAGAATTTGGTACTAGTCAAGCTTGTTCCTCTCGAGGGTGTATGACCAAGTGGGTAGCCCAAGGGTACTTTAAGATCTGGTACTGATCTAGCTTGTTCCCCTCGGCCTCCAGGGTACTTTAAGATCTGGTACTGATCCATCTTGTTCCTCCTAGTAGTGCTTGACCGGGTGTTTGTGGGTTAGCGCTTTGGCTTTTCCTTCGTGTTTTCCGACTGATTGTCTCTTGTGTGCTGCAGAGGGCTTGTGAGTTGGGGTCCCACTATGTTGCACTAGAAAAGGAGGTGATATCCCTCCAACTTGACCTGGACGCTGAGAAGCTCAAGAGTGCCCGACTAGAGAAGGAGAATAAAACCCTGGGAGGTAAGTCATTTCCTCCGTCTGGTGGTTGTACACTGTTTTCCCCTTTTGATTCAAGTCATTCCACTCCGACAGATGTTCATAGTGAGAACACACAACTCGTAATGAGGCTCAGGACTTCCATTTCTTTAGAAACCATGAAAGTAGGCCCTGGAGAACAAGGACAAGGACCTGTCATTGGCCCAAAAGGAAGCCAGGACCAAGACCAAGCTCGCCGGTGAGCAGCTGGCTTTAGTCGACAAGTTGGAGGAGAAGATCAAGGACCTTGATACGTCTCCAACGTATCTATAATTTTTTATTGCTCCATGCTACTTTATCTATTGTTTTGGACTATATTGGGCTTTATTTTCCACTTTTATATTATTTTTGGGACTAACCTATTAACCGGAGGCCCAGCCTAGAATTGCTGTTTTTTGCCTACTTCAGTGTTTCGAAGAAACGGAATATCAAACGGAGTCCAAACGGAATGAAACCTTCAGGAACGTGATTTTCTCACCGAACGTGATCCAGGAGACTTGGACCCTACTCCAAGAAGTAACAGAGGCGGTCACGAGGGTGGGGCGCCCAGTATGCGCGCCCCGCCTCGTGGGCCCCCTGTTGCTCCACCGACATATTCCTTCCTCCTATATATACATACGTACTCCCAAACGATCAGAACAGGAGCCAAAAACCTAATTCCACAGCCGCAACTTCCTGTATCCACGAGATCCCATCTTGGGGCCTGTTTCGGAGCTCCACGGGAGGGGGCATCCACCACGGAGGGCTTCTACATCATCACCATAGCCTCTCCGATGAAGTGTGAGTAGTTTACTTCAGACCTTTGGGTCCATAGCTAGTAGCTAGATGGCTTCTTCTCTCTTTTTGGATCTCAATACAATGTTCTCCCCCTCTCTCGTGGAGATCTATTCGATGTACTTCTTTTTGCGGTGTGTTTGTTGAGACCGATGAACTGTGGGTTTATGATCCAGCTTATCTATGAATAATATTTGAATCTTCTCTGAATTCTTTTATGTATGATTGGTTATCTTTGCAAGTCTCTTCGAATTATCCGTTTGGTTTGGCCAACTAGATTGGTAGTTCTTGCAATGGGAGAAGTGCATAGCTTTGGGTTCAATCTTGTGGTGTCCTTACCCAGTGATAGAAAGGGTTGCAAGGCACGTACTGTATTGTTGCCATCAAGGATAACAAGATGGGGTATTTATCATATTGCATGAATTTATTCCTCTACATCATGTCATCTTGCTTAAGGTGTTACTCTGTTTTTAACTTAATACTCTAGATGCATGTTGGATAGCGGTCGATGAGTGGAGTAATAGTAGTAGATGCTGAATCGTTTCGTTCGACTTGTCACGGACGTGATGCCTTTATACATGATCATACCTAGATATACTCATAACTATGCTCAATTGTGTCAATTGCTCAACAGTAATTTGTTCACCCACCGTAGAATACTTATTCTCTTGAGTGAAGCCACTAGTGAAACCTATGGCCCCGAGGTCTATTCTCATCATATTAATCTTCATTACTTTAATTCTTGCTTTGTTTTTACTTTGCCTTTTACTTTTTTGCTTTGCATCTATATACCAAAAATACCAAAAATATTATTTATCATCTCTATCAGATCTCACTCTCGTAAGTGACCGTGAAGGGATTGACAACCCCTAATCGTGTTGGTTGCGAGTAGCTATCGCTTTTGTGCGTCTGAGGGACTTGTGTGTGGCCTCCTACTGGATTGATACCTTGGTTCTCAAAAACTGAGGGAAATACTTACGCTACTCTGCTGCATCATCCTCTCCTCTTCGGGGAAAACCAACACAAGCTCAAGACGTAGCAAGAAGGATTTTTGGCGCCGTTGCCGGGGAGTCTACGCAAAAGTCAATATACCAAGTACCCATCACAATCCCTATCTCTCGCATTACATTATTTGCCATTTGCCTCTCGTTTTCCTCTCCCCCACTTCACCCTTGCCGTTTTATTCGCCCTCTCTTTCCTAATCTCCTCCTCTTTTTCCCGTTGCCTTTTCCTCGTCCGCTTGTTTGCTCGTGTGTTAGTTTGTTTGCTTGCCGTCATGACTAGTGTCGTATCTTCTCCGTTATCTCCCGAGAATGAAGTTCTAAATTTTAAGTAAAGGGAGGGAGAAAATCTAAAAGACGCTTGGTATAGAATTTGCAATGCTCAAAATAGATCTACCAGGAAGCAATCTACTTCAGTTCTTCTTCTTAAGGGTATAGATATATCCTTGATACCATTACCGGAGGGAATTTCTTGGGTAGCCATACTTTTGATTCTTATAATGCTTTAATAGATTTATTTGGCTCACCACCTCTTTTGGTTAATGGAACTATGTTAACTTTGGAGCATGTTATGCAAAGGCTTGAAATTATTGAAAACAAAGTTGCTACCATTGGATCCATTGAAAATCTAGATAAAAAGATCCATAATCAAATTACTCAATATGGATCTAAGGTAGGAATGACTCTGAAAAATATTAAGGAGAAGGAACCTATGGTTAATGAGAAAATAAATCTAGATTCCACTCGAATCGATAAACTTGAGGGTATCATTACCAACTTGGGAACCTCTTTTTCTTCCGTAAAGAATACTCCTAGTCCTCCCACTAAAATTTCCAAGCTTATGTATGTTCCTAGAAATAAGGGTGAATCATCTAGTAAGGAAACTGCGGATCTTAAATCTATAAGTATTCATCCCGATCTTTTTACTATCGTTAAGGAACCATTTGCTACAAATGAATTTTTCGATCTTGTGCCTAAATGTTTGATAATTACTAGAAAGAAATAAATCTATAAGAAAGATAGATGCCACATTGAAGAATTGCCTACCAAAGATGGCAATACCTAGATCTATCCTTGCTTTTATGCCTAGCTAGGGGCGTTAAACGATAGCGCTTGTTGGGAGGCAACCCAATTTTATTTTTAGTTTTTTTGTTTTTTGCTTCTGTTTAGGAATAAATAATCCATCTAGCCTCTGTTTAGATGTGGTTTTATGTTTTAATTAGTGTTTGTCCAAGCTAGACCTATTGGATCTTCTTGGATGAGTTATTTGATCTTTCTGTAATTTCCAGAAACTTTGCGCTCAGTGACCGAATTATTAAAAATCACCAGAACATGATAAAATACTGATTCCAATTGCTGCTGATCAATAAACAAATTGTACAGGTCGTCTAAGTTTGGTAGATTTTTTGGAGTTCCAGAAGTTTGCATTAGTTACAGATTACTACAGACTGTTCTGTTCTTGACAGATTCTGTTTCGCGTGTGTTGTTTGCTTATTTTGATGAATCTATGGCTAGTAAAATAGTTTATAATCGATAGAGAAGTTGGAATACAGTAGGTTTAACACCATTATAAATAAATAATGAGTTCATTACAGTACCTTAAAGTAGTCTTTTGTTTTCTTTCTCTAACGGAGCTCACGAGATTTCTATTGAATTTTGTATTGTGAAGTTTTCAAGTTTTGGGTGAATTCTTCTGATGGACTATGGAACAAGGAGTGGCAAGAGCCTAAGCTTGGGGATTCCCATGGCACCCCAAGATAATCCAAGGACACCAAAAAGTCAAAGCTTGGGGATGCCCCGGAAGGCATCCCCTCTTTCATCTACTTCCATCGGTAATTTACTTGGAGCTATATTTTTATTCACCACATGATAAGTGTTTTGCTTGGAGCGTCTTGTATTATTTATGCGTCTTTGCTTGTTAGTTTACCACAGTCATCCTTGCTGTACACACCTTTTGAGAGAGCCATACATAAATTGGAATTTGATAGAATACTCTATGTGCTTCACTTATATCTTTTGAGCTTGATAGTTTTGCTCATAGTGCTTCACTTATATCTTTTGAGCGTGATAATTTTTGCTCTAGTGCTTCACTTAGATCTTTTAGAGCACGGTGGTGGATTTGTTTTAAAGAAACTATTGATCTCTCATGCTTCACTTAGATTATTTCGAGAGTCGTTAATAGCATGGTAATTTGCTTAATATTAATATACTTGGTATTCAAGATATGTGAAACTTTCTTTTGAGTGCGTTGAATACTAAGATAAGTTTGATGCTTGATAATTGTTTTGAGATATTAATATGGTGATATTAGAGTCATGCTAGTTGAGTAGTTGTGAATTTAAAGAATACTTGTGTTGAAGTTTGTGATTCCCGTAGCATGCACGTATGGTGAACCGTTATGTGATGAACTCGAGCATGATTTATTTATTGATTGTCTTCCTTATGAGTGGCGATCGGGGACGAGCGATGGTCTTTTCCTACCAATCTATCGCCCTAGGAGCATGCGCGTAATACTTTGCTTTGATAACTTCTAGATTTTTGCAATAAGTATATGAGTTCTTTATGACTAATGTTGAGTCCATGGATTATACGCACTTTTTCCCATCCTTCCACCATTGCTAGCCTCTCTAATACCGCACACTTTTCGCCTGTATCATACACCCACCATATATCTTCCTCAAAACATCCACCATACCTACCTATCATGGCATTTCCATAGCCGTTCCGAGATATATTGCCATGCAACTTTCCACCGTTCCGTTTATTATGACACGCCCCATCATTGTCATATTGCTAGCATAATCATGTAGTTGACATCGTATTTGTGGCAAAGCCACCCTTCATAATTCTTTCATACATGTCACTCATGTTTCATTGCATATCCTGCTACATCACGGGAGGCATTCATATAGAGTCATACTTTGTTCTAAGTATCGAGTTGTAATTGTTGAGTTGTAAGTCAATAAAAGTGTGATGATCATCATTATTAGAGCATTGTCCCAGTGAGGAAAGGATGATGGAGACTATGATTCCTCCACTAGTTGGGATGAGTTGTAATTGTTGAGTTGTAAGTCAATAAAAGTGTGATGATCATCATTATTAGAGAATTGTCCCAGTGAGGAAAGGATGATGGAGACTATGATTCCCCCACTAGTCGGGATGAGACTCCGGACGAAAAAAAAGAGGCCATAAAAAAAGAGAAAAGGCCTAAATAAAACAATAAGAGAAAAAGAGAGAAGGGACAATGCTACTATCCTTTTACCACACTTGTGCTTCAAAGTAGCACCATGATCTTCATGATAGAGAGTCTCTCATTTTGTCACTTTCATATACTAGTGGGAATTTTTCATTATAGAACTTGGCTTGTATATTCCAATGATGGGCTTCCTCAAATGCCCTAGGTCTTCGTGAGCAAGCGAGTTGGATGCACACCCACTTAGTTTCTTTTGTTGAGCTTTCATATACTTATAGCTCTAGTGCATTCGTTGCATGGCAATCCCTACTCACTCACATTGATATCTATTGATGGGCATCTCCATAGCCCGTTGATACGCCTAGTTGATGTGAGACTATCTTCTCCCTTTTTGTCTTCTCCACAACCACCATTCTATTCCACCTACAGTGATATATCCATGGCTCACGCTCATGTATTGCGTGAAGATTGAAAAAGTTTTGAAAATGTTAAAGTATGAAACATTGCTTGGCTTGTCATCGGGGTTGTGCATGATTTAAATATTTTGTGTGGGGAAGATGGAGCATAGCCAGACTATATGATTTTGTAGGGATAACTTTCTTTGGCCATGTTATTTTGAGAAGACATAATTGCTTAGTTAGTATGCTTGAAGTATTATTATTTTTATGTCAATAGGAACTTTTGTCTTGAATCTTCTTATCTCAATATACATACCACAATTAAGAAGATTTACATTGAAATTATGCCAAAGTATCACTCCACATCAAAAATTCTCTTTTTATCATTTACCTACTCGAGGACGAGCATGAATTAAGCTTGGGAATGCCTGATAAGTCTTCAATGTATCTATAATTTTTTATTGCTCCATGCTACTTTATCTACTGTTTTGGACTATATTGGGCTTTATTTTCCACTTTTATATTATATTTGGGACTAACCTATTAACCGGAGGCCCAGCCCAGAATTGCTGTTTTTTTGCCTATTTCAGTGTTTCGAAGAAACGAAATATCAAACGGAGTCCAAACGGAATGAAACCTTCGGGAACGTGATTTTCTCACCGAACGTGATGCGGGAGACTTGGACCCTACTCCAAGAAGTAACAGAGGCGGTCACGAGGGTGAGGGGCGCCCCCCCCCTAGGGCGTGCCCCCTGCCTCATGGGCCCCCTGTTGCTCCACCGACGTACTCCTTCGTCCTATATATACCTACGTACCCCCAAACGATCAGAACAGGAGCCAAAAACCTAATTCTACCGCCGCAACTTCCTGTATCCACGAGATCCCATCTTGGGGCCTGTTAGGAGTTCACGAGGGGGCATCCACCACGGAGGGCTTCTACATCATCACCATAGCCTCTCCGATGAAGTGTGAGTAGTTTACTTGGACCTTGGTCCATAGCTAGTAGCTAGATGGCTTCTTCTCTCTTTTGGATCTCAATACAATGTTCTCCCCTCCCTCATGGAGATCTATTCGATGTAATCTTCTTTTTGCGGTGTGTTTGTTGAGACCGATGAATTGTGGGTTTATGATCCAGCTTATCTATGAATAATATTTGAATCTTCTCTGAATTCTTTTATGTATGATTGGTTATCTTTGCAAATCTCTTCGAATTATCCGTTTGGTTTGGCCAACTAGATTGGTAGTTCTTGCAATGGAAGAAGTGCATAGCTTTGGGTTCAATCTTGCGGTGTCCTTACCCAAAGGATGTAAAGGGTTGCAAGGCACGTATTGTATTGTTGCCATCGAGGATAACAAGATGGGGTATTTATGAATTTATTCCTCTACATCATGTCATCTTGCTTAAGGCGTTACTCCGTTTTTAACTTAATACTCTAGATGCATGCTGGATAGTGATCGATGAGTGGAGTAATAGTAGTAGATGCAGAATCGTTTCGGTCTACTTGTCACGGAGTGATGCCTTTATACATGATCATACCTAGATATTCTCATAACTATGCTCAATTCTGTCAATTGCTCAACAGTAATTTGTTCACCCACCATAGAATACTTATGCTCTTGAGAGAAGCCACTAGTGAAACCTATGGCCCCCGGGTCTATTCTCATCATATCAATCTTCATTACTTTAATTTTTGCTTTGTTTTTACTTTGCCTTTTACTTTTTGCTTTGCATCTATATACCAAAAATACCAAAAATATTATTTATCATCTCTATCAGATCTCACTCTCGTAAGTGACCGTGAAGGGATTGACAACCCCTAATCGCGTTGGTTGCGAGTAGCTATCGTGTTGTGCAGGTACGAGGGACTTGTGCGTGGCCTCCTACTGGATTGATACATTGGTTCTCAAAAACTGAGGGAAATACTTACGCTACTTTGCTGCATCATCCTCTCCTCTTCGGGGAAAACCAATGCAAGCTCAAGACGTAGCAGACCTCAAGGCTGCCGTCGCCGCTGCCAAAGGTGAATCTTCCGAATGGAAGAAGAAATGCGAAGATCAAGTTGGTGCCTCTTCACAAGAGAAGCAGACATTGAAGGAGATGGTCATGCAGCTCACAGAAAAGAAGAATGCCCTAGAGTCGCATATTGAGGAGTTCTGCATGGAGTTTAGCAAGAAGTTTGGTGGTAAGTTTTTCCTTGGCCGAATGGAATCCATGTGTCGCTTAGTTTTCCACAATCATTCACTCATGGGCTGCTTTCATCCAATTAGAGCATTGCTATAACACGGAGCTGGAGGTAGAAAGGCTTGAGAGGGATCTGGAACCTTCCAGGTCACTTGTCGCCGACAAAGCAGCTCTCACCATCCTACGGCTGGAAGACCGCTTGGAGAACGCCTTGGGCTATATCACTCAGACGAGAGGTGCTATGGGCCGGATCGACAAGGAGCTGCAGCTGGGCGAGGAGACTCAGATGGACCTGGAGTCAGTCATGACACAACTAAACGAGGTTCCTACCCAAGTGAAAGCTTGGAAGAAGTCGGTTGCTCGGAGTGGTGCTGATGTGGCGCTGTCACTCGTCCGCGTTCATTACAAGAACGCGGACGAAGAGAAGCTGAAGGGCCTTCGAGTGATGAACAATAAAAACCTCAAGTTTAAATACTTCATGGAGACATTTGCTGAGGCCGCCACACGAATCGCAGATGGGATCGACTTGGAGACCTTTGTTGAACCAGCCAACCCTCAGCCTGATGCTTAAAACACTTGGTTAAATTTGCCCTGGAATGCCGGGTGGTTGCTGTCACTGTACACTTTCCCGAGCCTTGGGCTTGTTTCACTTTTGCTTGAAACATTCAAACAGATCGAATCTTTGATCTGTGCTCCTTAGAGTACTTACTTGCTTTCTGTGCTTTGTTTGACTTAGGTGAAAGCTGGTTCGCAGCTAAGCCCCCGAGTATGGAACAGATCCTCACTCAGGTTGTTCTTTAACTTATACGAAAGCAGGTTCGCGGCTAAGCCCCCGAGTGTGGAACAGATCCTCACTCGGATTGTTTATTAACTTAGGCGAAAGCTGGTTCACGGCTAAGCCCCCGAGTGTGGAACAGATCCTCACTCGGATTATTTTTTAATTTAGGCGAAAGCTGGTTCGCGGCTAAGCCCTCTCCTTTATTACATTACACCCACTAGGGATGTGTTAGTTTCCAAATGCAGTTATTAACCTGAGTGAGGATGCGGCTGAAGGCCGAACTAGACAATATGCGGAAAAAGCAAGACTTTTATTAATCTAAGTTCATTCGGATTAACTATTACAAAGGAGAAATTTTATTTTAAGTATAAAACTTGCAGAGCAGGTCCGCGTTCCAAGATCTGGGCTCTTATATTTCTTTGGCGAAGTTGTAGAGTGTGTATGCTCCATTATTTAGGACCTTCGATATGACAAATGGCCCTTCCCAAGGGGGTGCCAGCTTGTGAGGCTTCTGCTGATCCACTCGGAGGACTAGGTCTCCTTCCTAGAAAGCATGCCCTCTGATGTGCTTGTCATGGTAGCGGTGCATGTCTTGTTGGTACATCATTGATCTTATAAGCTCTAGCTCACGCTCCTCCTCCAAGAGGTCGAGGCCATCCTGCCTTGCTTCCTTGGCTTCGTCTTCTGAATAAAGGTCCACTCGGGAGAGCTGTGAAGAAAATCACTCGGTAAAATAGCTTCCGACCCATACACCATGAGGAATGGGGTGCAATTGGTGGATCGATTCAGGGTCGTCTGCAGGACCTAGAGGATCGACGGCAGCTCGGTTACCCAGGCCCCTGCCGTGCGCGTTAGGTCACGCATGAGGCGAGGCTTCAAGCCTTGGAGTATCAGTCCATTCGCCCGTTCGGCTTGCCCATTCAACTGCTGGTGCACCACGGAGGCGTAATCGACCCGAGTGCCTTGGGTGTAACAAAACTCGCGGAACTCGTCCTAGTCGAAGTTAGACCCGTTGTCGGTGATGATGCTGTGAGGGACTCCGAATCTGAAGACTATCTCTTTGATGAACTGAATGGTGGTGGTTGGGTCCAGCTTCTTTATTGGTTTTGCTTCAATCCATTTGGTGAACTTATCGACCACCACTAACAGGTGCGTGAAACCACTCGCCCCGGTCTGGAGTGGGCCGACCATGTCGAGCCCCCAGACGGCGAACATCCAAGTGAGGGGAATAGTCTCCAGAGCGGACGCTTGCTTGTGCAACTGATTCGCACAGAATTGGCACCCGGCGCAATAATGCACTATATATCATGCAGCCTCATTGGCTCGAGGCTAATAGAACCCGGCTCTGAATGCTTTATCAACCAGGGTCTGAGAGGATGCATGGTGTCCACATGTACGCGAATGAATCTCTTGCAGTATTTGTTGCCCTTCCTCCGGTGATATACATCGCTGAGTGACCCCGGTGGTGCTTTTCTTGTACAAATGATCTCCCATGACAGTGAAGGCTTTAGATCGACAAACGATCTGACGGGCCTCAGCTTCATCTTCCGGGAGCTCCTGCCTGAGTAAATATGCCAAATACGGTTCAGTCCACTCGGGAGTAATCACAAGGATTTCTTGGACGAGGTCGATCAGCACAGGGATGTCTACTGCAGTTGGATTGGACGGACCGACTGGTTGTGGGGGATCCTCCATGGAAGGGTCTTCCTTGATCGTGGGCGAATCACGGTGTTCTAGGAACACATTCTTGGGTACCGCCTTCTCGAGTGGAGCCCATCTTTGCCAGGTCATCAGCCGCTTGGTTCTTGAGCCGTGGCACGTGATGCAGTTCCAACCCTTCAAAGTGTTCCTCCAGATTTCTGACGGCGTTGCAGTAGCCAGTCATCGCCGGGCTACGGATATTCCATTCCTTCATGACTTGGTTTACCTCTACGTCCAAGTCGCCATAGACGATCAGTCGGTGAATTCCCAGATAAATTGCCATTTGCAGCCCATACATGAGAGCTTCGTATTCGTCTTCGTTGTTGGAGGAGTCAAAGTGAATTTGAAGCACATAACTGAGTTAGTCACCTTTGGGAGACACCAAGACCACTCCGGCCCCAGAGCCATGGAGCATCTTGGAGCCGTCGAAGAACATCGTCCAGTGCTCGGGGACACTCGGGACGGGTTGCTCTTGCTCAATCCACTCGGCGAGAAAATCTACCAGCGCTTGCGACTTGATGGATTTCTTAGCTTCAAACTTGATGTCCAGTGGAAGGAGCTCAATGGCCCACTTTGGCACTCGGCCTGTGGCATCTGTGTTATTCATGATCTCAGACAGAGGGGCTTCACTTATCACCGTGACCGAGTGTTCTTGGAAGTAATGCGCCACCTTCTTTGCAGTTAGATATATCCCATATACTAGCTTCTGATAATGCGAATACCTCTGCTTCGAAGGGGCCAAGACTTCAGAGATGTAGTAGGCTCGTCATTGGAGCTTGAAGGTTTTGCCTTGTTCTTCCCGTTCCACAGTGAGAACCGTGCTAACAACTCGGATCGTGACCGCGATGTATAGGAGCAGAGGCTCTTTGGTGCTCAGAGCAGCTAGCACCGGTTGGGTGGAAAGCAGGGCTTTAAGTTCCTGGAACGCAGCCGACACTTCAAGAGTCCACTCGAACCTATCAGACTTCTTCATCAATCGGTAAAGCGGCAGGGCTTTTTCGCCGTGTCTTGAGATGAATCTGCTCAGGGCTGCCAGACAACCTATGAGGCATTGCATGTCGTGGAGACGCTCTGGTTGCTTCATTCGAACGATAGCCCCTATCTTCTTAGGATTGGCATCGATCCCACATTCGGAACAAGGAAACTAAGTAATTTCTTGCGAGTACGCCAAATGTACACTTAGCTGGGTTGAGCTTGATGCCAAAAGTGCGTAAGTTTGCGAAGGTTACGACGAGGTCAGTCAGGAGGTCAGAACCTTTGCTGGACTTGACCACGATATCTTCCATACAAGCCTCCATGTTCCGACTGATTTGCTTCCGCAAGCACTTCTAAATCATACGTTGAAACGTGGCCCCAACATTTTTCAACCCAAATGGCATAGTGATATAGCAAAAACAACCGAATGGGGTGATGAACGTTGTTTTTATTTTATCAGGGACATACATTCGGATCTAGTGGTACCCGAAGTACGCATCCAGAAACGACAACCGCTCACACCCGGTAGTAGAATCTACTATCTGATCTATGCGAGGGAGAGGGAAATGATCCTTCGGGCAGGCCCGATTGATGTGCTTAAAATCAATACACATTCAGAGAGAGTTATTTTTCTTCGGTACCATGACGACGTTGGCGAGCCACTCAGAGTGGTACACCTCTCAGATGAATTCGGCGGCCAAGAGCCATGCTATCTCCTCGCCAATCACCTTGCGTTCCTTGGTGGAAGATCATCGAAGGTTCTCTTTGATAGGCTTCATCTTCGAGTCGACACGGAGTCTGTGCACTCCCTGGGAACACCTGGCATGTTAGAAGGCTTCCATGCGAAGATGTCCCAGTTCTCACGGAGGAACTGGACGAGTTCGCCTTCCTATTTGCTATCAAGGGTAGTGGAGATGTTGGTTGGGGCTGCATTCGGATCCTCGGGATGAATGTGCACTGGCTTCGTCTCCCCCGCCGACTGGAAAGCGGATTCCACAACTAGCTTTTTGGACTTCAACAGCTCACTCGAATCCACCGCCTTCTTGTACTCATCTAACTGGGCCATTGCAATCTGTTCGTCGGCGTTCTGAGAGCCCTTCTCGAGACATTCTTCGGCCAACTTCCGGTTGCCTATGATAGTGATCACGCCTTTTGGTCGTGGCATCTTAAGCTTAAGATACACGTAACATGGACGGACCATGAAACGTGCGTAGGCGGGCCTACTCAGAATAGTGTGGTAAGCACTCCAAAGTCTACCACTTCGAAAGTCAGCCGTTCCTTTCGAAAGTTCTTCTCTTTGCCGAATACGACGTCGAGGACGATCTGTCCGAGTGATTTGGCCTTCTTCCCGGGGATTACTACGAGGAATTGCATGTTGCTCTTGCTGAGTTGGGTCATCGGAATGCCCATTGCCTCCAATGTGTCGGTGTAAATGATGTTGAGCCTGCTGCCGCTGTCCATTAGGACTTTGCACAATCGGACTCCTCCAACGACTGGGTTAACCACCAAAGCCTGCCGCCCGGGGTCGGTATGTGGGCCGGGTGATCCGATTGATCAAAGATTACTGGTGTTTTGGCCCATTTGAGGTACTTGGTGATAGTTGGAACCGCCATGTTGACCTCTCGATTAATAACATTGAGGCAACTCTTGCTTTCAACGTCGGCGAAGATCATCAGGACTATCTCGACGTTGTGGTACCCGGAAGTACCTTTGCCTCCGTCGTCATCGTCTTCATCCTTGTCCCCGGAGGAATCTTGCCGCATCTCTTGCTTCAGGAGCCGGCACTCCCAATTGTCCTCCTTGTCTTTCTTCGTATGGATCTGGCAGGGTTGATCAAGGATGTCACTTTCATGGTGACTTGCTTCTTCCCCTTTCAGTCTTTCTTTTGCTTTTGCCTTGGCCGGCCAGGGACGCCGCCTCAGCACTCCCTCCAGCTTCAACCTTCCGCTTGTGCTTCTTGCCCTTGTTGTTGTCCGACTGATGAGCATCGCCTGCTCGGCTTTTGCCGCTCCTCAGTCAGTCCTCCTCTTCACCATTGGCATACCGATTGGCTATCTCCATAGCCCGACTAAGAGTCAGGGTCTCAGTTCGGCGGAACTTTATGTTCAGCTCTTGGTATCTAACTCCGGCCTTGAAGGCGCAGATCGCCTGGTGCTCAGTGACGTTCTTCACCGTATTGTGCAAGTTGGTCCACCGCTGAATGAACTCACAGAGAGTCTCATTTTGCATCTGTACCTAGTGTTGCAACTAGGCTAGACCACCCGGTCTCTTGTAAGTGCCTTCAAAAGTTTTGACGAACACTCTCGCCAAATCGTCCCAACAGAATATGCTGCCCAGCGGGAGCTGAGTCAGCAAAGCCCGAGCGGAGCCCTCGAGCATCAATGACAGGTGTTTCATGGCCACATTGTCGTTGACGCCGCCGATCTAGATCACCACTTGATAATCTTCTAGCCAGATCTCTGGCTTGGACTCGCCGGTAAACTTGCTGATCCCTGTAGCCAACCTGAAGTTGCTGGGAATCTCTGTCGCCCGTATATATTGGCTGAAACACTCGGGACCCAATGGTATGGAACCACTTGGGAGATGGTGATCTTGGCCTTCTCGTAGGGCTCGGCCCCTGTTGTCCAGGTTCTGAGCGAGACCGGATCCCACGTTGAATTGCAAGTCTCGAGTGTCCCTCATGTGACGAGTGGGGCTCGGCATGTGATCGCCGTCGTGTGTCCGCCTGTCGTCGTAGGGCTGGTGCCCATACGTGCCATCTCGTGGTGTATGCATCAGGGCACGATTGTAGTCGTTGTGACGCCGAGACGATGCAACCTGATCGTGCCTCCGATCTTCATGGTGATCTCTTGAGGGGGAAGTGGCCCGTCGCCTGCCGGAGCCGAGTAGGCTATGAGTCGACTGAACGGTCTCCGCGTGCGCTGATGCACTGTGGATACAGTCTCTGGACTGGGACACTGCCGCATTCTGTGATAGTGCCGTTTTCAGGAGCGCCTGGATCTACCGAATCCCTTCTCCAGCTGCTGAGCTGGAGGGCTGGATGGAATTCACGATCCGAGTGGCGGCTGCCAGATTTTGTAGCAGAGCATTGAGGAATTGATACTTACGAGGCTGGTCACTTGAGAAGAGCCGGCGCTTATGCCGGCTAGAACTGGGTTGGCGGCGCTCGCGGTCGTCCAGCTCCCTCTGTAGCCGTTCTAGGCGATCGCGCTTGGCCAGTGTGGCCAGGCGAGTCGACTCCATGGCCAATGCCTCAGGGGTCATCCTGGTGATTCGGGTGTTCAGGAGCTGCTCATTCCTGCGGCGAAGCTCATCTCGCTGCTCCCGGGTGAGAGACTGAGGAACGTACGGCTCGTGGCCCGTGGCATCGCCATCAGTGTTGCCGTGGGATGCACATGCGCGGTCGTCCCTAGCGTCTGTGTACCCGGGGGGCGCGCGGTGCTCGGAGTTGTCCGCCATGAGAATCTCGGCGGTCGACTCGATACTTTCGCACTCACACTCCTCAAAGGAATCTCTGAGTGACCCGTTGGAGAGGTCGAGGGAGGGCCATGGAACTCGAGAACCGCCAAATGTTCCACTGCAGCCTGGGTGGCCATAGCGTGTTTGATCCAGCGCTGCAGCCGCGAACGCCCAGAATGCTTGTGGCGACGTGCGATGGTAGGGTGAGCGACCACTCAGTACGGAGCCGCATGCTGTCAGAGCAGGACACCATAGGACGATGCATAGAAATGCATCACGCCGCGGACGGGCAACGCCTCCACGTCCAGTGGGGCCTCGCGAAGCCACGCTGAGTCATCGGTGATGAAGGAGAGTGCCCCGAAACGTATTTCACCGCCGACTGACATGATGATGAAGAATTCCACCTACGCCATGAAACTTTGCTAGATGCCTAGCCCCACAGTGGGCGCCAACTGTCGGGGTTATGATCCTAACAATGAGTACTAGGGGTACGAATAAGAGGGGCAGAGCCTAGCTACGGTGCAGGTCTAACACTCTGTGTTTAACGAGTTCAGGCCCCTATCGGCGAAGGTAAAAGCCCTACGTCTCATGCCCTGAGGCTTGCTTTGATTTGATGGGTATGGTTACAAAGATTGCTCGTCCTTGGCTATGGAGGGGGTGTATCTTATATAGAGTGCACTGCAGCCCCATGTCTCCCACGCAGCCGAGGCATTAAATGACACTGAATGCTTCAGTTATAGGTGCGATGAGCCTCTAGTACGATAGTTACAGGTAACAGTAGCCTTGACTCTTGTTAAAGCATGACTTAGGATCCTCCGACCGTTGCAGCTCCCACGACGCCCTCTTGTCTTGTTGGTCCGAGTGGTGGTCCATCAGCCGAGTGGCGTGTGGTCATCCGAGTGCCGTCAAGCTATCCGAGTGGACTTCCTGATGTAAGCATCTGAATGCTGGCGTGGTCCAGGGACCTACCCATGGTGGTGATGAGCCCCATGTGGGTCCCATATGATGGGTCCTTGACCCTACCTATAATAGGTGACCACATTAGTGGTAGCAATGTTTGCTGCAGAGTAATTGAGAGAATTAAATGATGCAGATATAGCCCAGTTGTTGGCGATCAATGAATCTAGAGGCTTTTCAGGAATGCTTGGTAGCATAGATTGTATGAACTGGAAGTGGAAGAACTGCCCATTTGCTTGGCAGGAGCAGTATAAGGGGCATGTTAAAGCTTGCACGGTCATACTTGAAGTTGTGGCATCACAAGACCTCTGGATTTGACACTCTTTCTTTGGCATGGCAAGTTCTCACGATGACATCAATGTGTTTCAATGGTCTCTGGTGTTCACACAGCTTGCAGAAGGTAACTGCCCAGAGGTCAACTTTGAGGTTAATGGCCACCACTACAACAAGGGATACTACCTAGCTGATGGTATCTACTCTCAGTGGTCAACTCTTGTGAAGACAATCTCCAGGCCTGTAGGAGAGAAGCGAGCTAAGTTTGCCAAAGCACAAGAGAGAGGTGGTAAGGATATGGAGCTTTCGGTGTGCTCCAATCTTGATGGGCTACTGTTCGGTACCTTTCGAGCACATGGAGCCAACACCAGATGTGGAATGTGATGGCTGCTTGTGTGATCATGCACAACATGACCATAGAGGATGAGCGTGATGACAACATCTACGACCAAGAGTTTGATTACCAGGGTGAAAATATTGAGCCTGAGCATGGACCAACATCATTTACAGAGTTCGCCAAATTTCATCATGAAATGCGTGATTGGGCAACCCACATTCAATTTCAAACTGATTTGGTTAAGGATATGTGGACTCATCTAGGCAACTAATAAATGTACTAGATCTTTTTATTTGTATTTATGACAATTTCAATCTCAATCGGTTGTAAACTATGAGATTTCTATTTGGTTTTAAACTATCTGTTGTGATTTAAAAACTATGTGACTTTTTGTTTGTATTTGTATGCATTGAATGTAAAATGCTGAAAAATTTATGCAAATAAATGGCGGCGCGGAACAAATGAGCCGGCCGGTTGGGTGCCCTGGCAACGGGAACATGAACGAGGCCGGATGCCGCCCCTCCGGCCGACTCAAAGGACGAAATATAGACAAAAATGACGTTCGTTTGGGTCGGTCGATTGGAGTAGGCCTTAGCTCAGGCATCCACCACTGAACCTCACCCTCTTTTGACAGCGGGGCTGCTTCAGGGACAGGCAATGCAGAGACGAGGCCACCCGAGCTTGTGCACTCCTAGTTCTGTGCCTATTCCAGCGTGTGTGGGTCTTCTGTGTTGCCGTCGCAACACTTGGGCATGCTCAGGCGGTGTCACACGTGACATGTTTGATGAAATGTTTGAAATAGGAAGAACAATTTAGGAGGCGTGGTTATATACCGAATGAATGAGGGTTTGAAATGGACATGCTCAAAAAGGCCAAATTACTCCATCTTAGTTTTTTTTGAGAAATTTCCATCTTAGTTTTTGTGAACACAATATAAACACAAATGCCCACATACATGCACATACAATCTCTATAAAGAAACTCACGCACATACTATATGAGCAACTCCGATGTACTGGGCCGGCATAACATATTGAGATTGACAAAGTCACCACAAATGCCTTCTTAGTTGGAGAGATGGTCTAATTCAAATAAACTAACTTTCTTTTTGGACAAAAGTTTTTCTTTTTTCTTTTTGGACCTTGGCCAGAGGTTTTTTCTTTTGAGTCCAACCAAAAGTAGCTGACGGTCCTAAGCCCGGGTAAAGGAGGAGGGTTGTGATAGGCTTGGCGAGCCAACGTAAAAACTCAGCCACTCTTATGGAGATGAAACCCAAAAGAATTTTGTTGGGGCGTAACCCTCTCAGCGACGCGCCACATCGGAACCCGGGTGTGGTGGAGAATGGGCAAGGGCCGGGCCGTCACCCCCAGGTGGCGCGCCGTATCTTGATCCAGATATGGTGACAAGTGAGCGAGGATCGGGTCGTCACATCCTTAGTGGCGCGCTACATCGGCGCCCGGATGTAGTGAAAAATGAGCAAGGGTCGTCGCATTTGACTCGACGAGTGCGAAGGGTAAGGAAGCTAGCCGAGCCTAGGAGGATTCGCTTAGGTAGCTAGAACGTAGGGTCTCTGACAGGGAAGCTTCAGGAGCTAGTTGATGCAGCGGAGGTGTTGATATCCTTTGCGTCCAAGACACCAAATGGAGAGGACAGAAGGCGAAGGAGGTGGAGGATAGCGGCTTCAAGCTGTGGTACACAGGTACGGCCGCAATTAGAAATGGCGTAGGCATCTTGATCAACAAGATCCTCAAGTATGGAGTGGTAGACGTCAAAAGACGTGGGGACCGGATTATCCTGGTCAAGCTGGTAGTTGAGGACTTGGTTCTCAATGTTATCAGTGCGTATGCCCCGCAAGTAGGCCACAATGAGAACACCAAGAGGGAGTTCTGGGAAGGCCTGGAAGACATGGTTAGGAGTGTACCGATTGGTGAAAAGCTCTTCATAGGAGGAGACCTCAATGGCCACGTGGGTACATCTAACATAGGTTTTGAAGGGGCGCATGGGGGCTTTGGCTATGGCATCAGGAATGAGGAAGGAGAAGATGTCTTAAGCTTTTCTTTAGCCTACAACATGATTGTAGCTAACACCCTCTTTAGAAAGAGAGAATCACATCTGGTAACTTTTAGTAGTGGCCGACACTCTAGCCAGATTTGTTTCATCCTCTCGAGAAGAGAAGATATGCGTGCGTGCCTAGACTGTAAGGTGATACCTGGAGAGAGTGTTGTACCCCATCATAAGCTGGTGGTTGCTGACTTCCTCTTTCGGATTCGTGTCTGCTACGTCTTGAGCTTGCGTTGGTTTTCCCCGAAGAGGAGAGGATGATGAAGCACAGTAGCGTAAGTATTTCCCTCAGTTTTTGAGAACCAAGGTATCAATCCAGTAGGAGGCCACGCGCAAGTCCCTCGTGCACCGCACAAAACGATAGCTACTCGCAACCAACGCGATTAGGGGTTGTCAATCCCTTCACGGTCACTTACGAGAATGAGATGTGATAGAGATAATATTTTTGGTATTTTTGGTATATAGATGCAAAGTAAAAGGTAAAGGCAAAGTAAAAACAAAGCAAGTATAAAAGTGATGGAGATTGATATGATGAGAATAGACCCGGGGGCCATAGGTTTCACTAGTGGCTTCTCTCAAGAGCATAGGTATTCTACGGTGGGTGAACAAATTACTGTTGAGCAATTGATAAAATTGAGCATAGTTATGAAGTTATCTAGGTATGATCATGTATATAGGCATCACGTCCGAGACAAGTAGATCGAAACGATTCTGCATCTACTACTATTACTCCACTCATCGACCGCTATCTAGCATGCATCTAGAGTATTAAGTTAAAAACAGAGTAGCGCCTTAAACAAGATGACATGATGTAGAGGGATAAATTCATGCAATATGATAAAAACCCCATCTTGTTATCCTCGATGGCAACAATACAATACGTGCCTTGCAACCCTTTACATCCTTTGGGTAAGGACACCGCAAGATTGAACCCAAAGCTAAGCACCTCTCCCATTGCAAGAACTACCAATCTAGTTGGCCAAACCAAACGGATAATTCGAAGAGACTTGCAAAGATAACTCAATCATACATAAAAGAATTCAGAGAAGAATCAAATATTATTCATAGATAAGCTGGATCATAAACCCACAATTCATCAGTCTCAACAAACACACCGCAAAAAGAAGATTACATCGAATAGATCTCCATGAGAGAGGGGGAGAACATTGTATTGAGATCCAAAAAGAGAGAAGAAGCCATCTAGCTACTAGCTATGGACCCAAGGTGCAAGTAAACTACTCACACTTCATCGGAGGGCTATAGTGTTGATGTAGAAGCCCTCCATGGTGGATGCCCTCCCGTGAGCTCCTAACAGGCCCCAAGATGGGATCTCGTGGATACGTAAGGTTGCCCGGTGGAATTAGGTTTTGGCTCTGTTACGATCGTTTGGGGTAATGAGGTATATATAGGAGGAAGGAGTACGTCGGTGGAGCTTCGAGGGGCCCACGAGGCAGGGGGTGGGCGCGCCCACCACCCTCATGACCGCCTCGTGGCTTTCTTGACGGAGGGTCCAAGTCTCCTGGGTCTTATCTGATGAGAAAATCACGTTCCCGAAGGTTTCATTCCGTTTGGACTTCGTTTGATATTCTGCTTTCTTGAAATCTTGAAAAAGGCAAAAACAACAATTAAATTTGGGCCTCTGGTTAATAGGTTAGTCCCAAAAGTAATATAAAAGTGGAAAATAAAGCCCAATATAGTCCAAAACAGTAGATAAAGTAGCACAGAGCAATCAAAAATTATAGATACGTTGGAGACGTATCAGTGTCCAGAGGGATAAGCGTGCTAAAGTCGCTAGAACAAAGTGGTGGAAGCTCAAGGGGGAGGTAGCTAAGGCGTTCAAGGAGAGGGTCATTAAGGAGGGCCCTTGGGAGGAAGGAGGGGATGCGGACAATGTGTGGATGAAGATGGCGACTTGCATTCGTAAGGTGGCCTCAGAGGAGTTTGGGGTGTCGAGGGGAAGGAGAAGCGAAGATAAGGATACTGGTGGTGGAATGATGATGTCCGTATAGGCGATTAAAGAGAAGAAAGATTGCTTGACGCCTATATACCGGATAGGAGTGCAGACAACATAGAGAAGTACTAGATGGCGAAGAAGGCCGCAAAGAGAGTCATTGGTGAAGCAAGGGGTCGGGCATATGAGGACCTCTACCAACGGTTAGGCACGAAGGAAGGCGAAAGGGACATCTATAAGATGGCCAAGATCCGAGAGAGGAAGATGAGGGATATTGGCCAAGTCAAATGCATCAAGGACGGAGCAAGCCAACTCTTGGTGAAGGACGAGGATATTAAGCATAGATGGCGGGAGTACTTCGACAAGATGTTCAATGGGGAGAATGAGAGTTCTACCATTAAACTGGACGACTCCTTTGATGAGACCCGCATGCGTTTTGTGCGGTTAATCCAGGAGTCTGAGGTCAAGGAGGCTTTAAAAAGGATGAAAGGAGGCAAGGCGATGGGCCCTGATTGTATCGCCATTGAGGCGTGGAAAGGTCTCGGGGACATAGCGATAGTATGGCTAACCAAGCTTTTCAACCTCATTTTTCGGGCAAACAAGATGCCAGAAGAATGGAGACGGAGTATATTAGTACCGATCTTCAAGAATAAGGGGGGTGTTCAGAGTTGTATCAATTACCGTGGAATTAAGCTGACGAGCCATACAATGAAGCTATGGGAGAGAGTCATTGATCACCGCTTAAGAAGAATGGCAAGCGTGACCAAAAATCAGTTTGATTTCATGCCTGGGAGGTCGACCATGGAAGCCATTTTCTTGGTACGAAAACTTATGGAGAGATATAGGGAGCAAAAGAAGGACTTGCATATGGTGTTCATTGACTTGGAGAAGGCCTATGATAAGATACCGCAGAATGTCACGTGGTGGGCCTTGGAGAAACACAAAGTCCCAGCAAAGTACATTACCCTCGTCAAGGACATGTACGATAATATTGTGACAAGTGTTAGAACAAGTGATGTCGACACTGATGACTTCCCGATTAAGATAGGACTGCATCGAGGGTTAGCTTTGAGCCCTTATCTTTTTTGCATTGGTGATGGATGAGGTCACAAGGGATATACAAGAAGATATCCCATGGTGTATGCTCTTTGCGGATGATGTGGTGCTAGTTGACGATTGTTGGACGGGGTAAATAGGAAGTTAGAGTTATGGAGACAAACCTTGGAATCGAAAGGGTTTAGGCTTAGTAGAACTAAAACCGAGTACATGATGTGCGGTTTCAGTACTACTAGGTGTGAGGAGGAGGAGGTTAGTCTTGATGGCCAGGTGGTATCTCGGAAGGACACCTTTCGGTATTTGGGGTCAATGCTGCAGGAGGATGGGGGTATTGATGAAGATGTGAACCATCGAATCAAATCCGGATGGATGAAGTGGCATCAAGCTTCTGGCATTCTTCGTGACAAGAGAGTGCCACAAAAGCTAAAAGGCAAGTTATACAGGACGGCAGTTCGACCGCAATGTTGTATGGCGCTGAGTGTTGGCCGACTAAAAGGCGACATGTTCAACAGTTAGGTGTGGCGGAGATGCGTATGTTGAGATGGATGTGTGGCCACGCGAGGAAGAATCGAGTCTGGAATGATGATATATGAGATAGAGTTGGGGTAGCACCAATTGAAGAGAAGCTTGTCCAACATGGTCTGAGATGGTTTGGGCATATTCACCGCATGCCTCCAGAAGTTCCAGTGCATAGCGGACGGCTAAAGCGTGCGGAGAATGTCAAGAGAGGGCGGGGTAGACCGAATTTGACACGAGAGCAGTCTGTTAAAAGAGACCTGAAGGATTGGAGTATCACCAAAGAGTTAGCTATGGACAGGGGTGCGTGGAAGTTTGCTATCCATGTGCCGGAGCCATGAGTTGGTTGCGAGATCTTATGAGTTTCACCTCGAGCCTACCTCAACTTGTTTGAGACTAAGAGCATCTCCAACCGCGCCCCCAGCAAGGCCTCCCCAGGCGATTTTTTCGCGCCGGCGCCGAAAAAACAGCCCAGTCGCGGCCCATGAGCCCAATTTTCGCCGGCCCGGGTCGAAATCAGCGCCAGCGGACCCGAGCTGAACCAGCGTTGGGGCGCCCGGGGCGCCGGCCGAGTTCTTTTTGGCATCGGCAGCCAGCAGGCCCGCCGAAGTCAGCCGAGACCGGCGCTCGTCGCCTCATCGCCTCGGTTCCCGCAGGAATCAATGCCAAGGCTGCCGCGCTGCTGCCGCCGGTCAGCCTTGCCATTGATTCCTCACGGGTGGCGCGTCACGGGACGGCGCGGCGACGCCTCCCCTCCCGCCACGCGTACACATGGGCGTGGCTATATAAGTCGGTGGCGTCCCTCGCCTCTGGCCACACCAGCCCTAGCCGCCGAGCTCTCCCTCTCGCGGCGCTGCCGCTAAGCCCTCCTCTCCCGTCGCCGCCTCGAGCCCTCGAGCACTCCGACAGCCCGGCGATGACCGACGTTCCCGGCGACGGCGGCGGCCAGCCGGCCTTGCTACGCTCATGAGCAGGTAGTCGTGGCTCCTGTTCGAGGCCAACATCCCGGCGCCGCCGGACATGCGCGCCGGGCCGACGGGGTGGAGGCTCAGCAACGGGGAGTGCCTGTTCCCCCGTTGCCCGACGCCGTGGCGCGCGCCCCCTACTACGCCGCCGAGGTAGAGCTCGTGCGCGCCTCCCTCACCGAGGAGCAGCTCGCCCTCCCCCAGTATGCCGCCGACAACCACGCGGCGTGGGCGGCGATTGAAGCGCCGCCGAGCAGAGGCTGGCGTCCACCAACGGGGCGCCGGTGGTGGGCGGCACGAAGAACCGCGAGGGGCGCCACGTGTGGTGGGGCGTCCCCGGCCGCACGCTCGAGGGCGTGCTGACGCACCTTGAGGGTGGCAACAACCCGCTGCCGGCATACCCTCCCCCGGCGAGGGCGGCCACCCTGGCTCACCGCCGACGCGCCGGGCAATGGATGCCCAGGAGGTTCGGCTCCTCCTCGTCTTCCTCCTCACACTCCTCCTCACGGTCTTCTTCCCACTCCTCCGGCTCTCCGGCGCTGTTCGGCGTCAAGGCCGAGCCCGCGGCGGAGACGTCACTCGGCCGGCACACTCGCAGTGTCGGCATCATCATCAACGAGGGCGGCCGGCGCGCCTCCTCATTGGCTCCTCCGCGCTTCGTCAAGCCAAAGACGGAGCCGGGTCTCCCCGCCGTGAAGACGGAACACGACGACGTGGAGCTCGACGATGACGCGGCCCTAGAATGGGAGCGCAAGGACTCCTTGAAGATGGAGAGGGAGCGCCAGTGCGCCGCCCAGCGGTTCTTCGAGCAGCGCCACCGGGGCCGCGACGAAGGAGGAATCGTCGTCCTCGACGACAGTGACGACGACGACGCGCCGCCGCCGCCAACAGTCCGCCATGGCGACGCTGGGCAGGGGTCCACCAGGGACGGCCACGTCAAGGAGGAGATGGACGATGACTACTCCGCGTTCAGCAAGTTCTTTTTTTAGATATATTTGCTATGTAAGCCGCGAACATGTCTACTATATGCCAAAGTTTGCCAAAATTTAGACGTGTTCAACCGAACTTCACCGAACGTTTTCTTTTTTGAAAAAATTTAAACGCGTCTAGGGGTGTCCCTGGGGCCGGCGGCTGGGGACCAACTCGCCCCCAGGACGTCTTTTTGCGCCGGCTCGCCCCCAAGCGGCGATTTTAGGTGCCCCCTGGGGGGCCAACGGCTGGAGATGCTCTAGGGCGTGTTTGGTTGCCTGTGTAAAGCCCAACCAGGCCCGCGCGGGAAGCAAGAGGCCCATTTGGTTGCCTGGTTTCACTGTTGGCCCTGCATCACACGCTTCTTAAAGCAGCCCAGAGCCTAGCTCGCTGGAAACCCAGGAATCGGCAGTTTCTCCTGAGCCAGGCCGAGCCGAGCGCAACCGAGTGGGACCTTGCATGAGTGGAGACGGAAGGGATGCAAGGCGTTTACGTGGTGTCTTCTTCAACCTCCAGTAAGCTCCTCTCTAATCTCCTCTCTTCCATGCCCCTCTAATCTACACAACGATGCTTCCATTCGTGGTAAGCTCTACACGAAAACACCTCGATGCTATGGTTCCATTCAGGCGATCGGTTTGTAGTTTCGTCGGCCGTAAATTCTTAATCTCGTCTTCCCGTTTGGAGCTATTCTAGACGAATTTTGTCAGATTTGTCGCACACGATCGATCATTTGAAATTTCCTTTGACCAGCAGCCTAATCTCACAGTTCCTCACAACATTCGTGTTGTAAGTTTTTGGTTTCAACGATCGTAGCTGCATCTCTCTTTGAATAGCAGTGTACTGCACTGACGCCGCCGTGTCGAGCTCCTCTGTCCTCTGCTCAAAGCCCTCCTATTCGTCCCTCTCGACGCCGACGCCCTTCCCCTTGATCTACTTGCACACGTCCTACTACACTAGAGTCGTTTCCGGTGTCGCTCATCTCGGCCTACTCTCTGTCGTCCTCCCATCGCCCGACATCGCAATGGCGCGCGCCATCGCTTCTTGTGTCCTCTGCCTCCGTGCACACTGCAGTTCACCGCGCCGCTGACGGGGTCGATCATCTTAGCCTCCTCTCTCTCGCCCTACTACACTGGAGTCATTTCCCGTGTCGATCATCTCGGCCTCCTCTCGCCCATCAGACCGACGATAGCATGGCGCCGACCATCGCATTCTTCTCCTCTGTCGACTGTCTTTGCGCGAGCACCGCAACTAGTTCGCCGACGGTGTCGCTCGCCGTGCCACCGACGGGGTTGCTCGTCCACGACTCCATGCTCGTCATGTCGGACGCGGCGCCACGACCACTATCCACCACAGTCGCCATGGTCCGGCGCACACTGCATTTCTTCTCCTCCTTCCTCTGCTAGCTCTTAACCCTGTGTACTAAGTGCAAGTGCTAACTCTTAATCATACCCCATGCGGGCAACCAAACAACGTGTAGTTGCATGCGTCGAGACAATGCAGGCAACCAAACAACATGTCAAAGTTGATCCACTAATACAGGCAGTCCATATGCAGGCAACCAAACAACTTGCAGATGTCGCATATGAGGCTGTTTTTCGAGAGCCAGGCTGAGTGGAGAAGCGTATGCAATGCGGGTACTGTTGTCGACGGCAACCAAACACGCCCCTAAGAGCATCTTCAGCCGCGCCCCCAACACGCCCTCCTCAGGTGATATTTTCGCGCCGGCGCACAAAAATCGGCCCAGCCACGCCCCCAGAAGCCCATTTTTTGCCTGCTCGGGCCGAATTTGGCGCCGGCGGACCCAAGCCGAACCCGGCGCGCTGGGGGGCGCTCGGGGGCGCCGGTGAAACGGTTTTGGCGCGAACTAAACACGGGCCCCCGAGTCAGCGACACGGTTCTTCTCGTCGCTTCGTCGTCCTCATCGCCTCGGTTCCCGCGGGGGCAATCAATGCCAAAGCTGCGGCGCGCTGGTCAGCATCCGTTGATGCCTCACGGGCGACGAAGTGAAGGCGCGGCGCCACGCGGACGCCGCCCGCCCGCGGCTATAAAAAGCCTACCCCCCGCCGGTGGATGCACACTTCCCCTCTCCTCTCCTCTCCTCTCCACCCCCGGCGCTCCTGCGTGCCTCCTTTCTTTCTCGCCTCTGCGCCACCATGTCGATGCGCCGCCTGGGCGCTGCTGATTTCCGCGGAGTCCGCGAGCGCCGCTCCGACGTCTTCTCCTCCGAAATCTCATTTGGCGAAAAACGGCTCAGTCTTGGCACCTTCGACACCGCAGAGGAGGCGGCCCGTGCGTACGACGCGGCGGCGTGGCGCCTCCGGCGGCCTCGTTGGGATATGAATTTCCCCGACGTGTCGACAAGCCAACGCGCGCAGGATCTCGCGCATCTCCCGCGGCTTTTCACCGACGAGGATCGTCGTGACAACCGGAGGCGGCAGCGTCGCCTAGCGATCGCGGAGATGGACATGGAAGCCATGTCGGAGTGGCGCGAACGCTTTCCGCAAGACATCGTCAACGAGCGCCAGTTTTACAAGCAACGGAGGACGGAGAGGGAGGCGAGGAGAAAGGAGCGAGCCGCCTATCGGGAGGACAAGCGTGCGCGGAAGTAGGCCGCTCAACTGAACACATCGTCCTGGGACTCCGAGGACGAGCGGCATGCTGACGCCTACTTGCAGACGTCGGAGGAGGACATTACCGAGTCGGAGTCGGAAAACGACGAGTAGTTGATCTTTTCTTTTAACAGGCTTTGCTACGGTGAACTATCTATGTATCATTTTCATTATGTATGCTATTGTGAACTATATATGTATCATTTTCAACTTGCCGACAGCGTCGGCGAGGAAGGAGGCGAGCGAGGGGTGCGCTAGGGGCAATGACCAGCGGGCCCGGGGAGGGAAAGTGTGCGCCGGTTGGGGGTTGAAAAATGAAAAATCGCCAGGGAGGGGAGGGGGGTCGGCGACTGGGGAAAAACGCCTCCAACACGGATTGTATCGCCGGCTCATTTTCAGGGGCGATTTTTGTGCGTTCTGATGGGGCCAACGGCTGGAGATGCTCTAACGACTTTGTTGTTGGTGTTGTTGTAGTCCAACCAAAAGTAGCTGACGGGCTCCCTTGTTTGTGTGTCCCCCACTCCCGGCGACCGCGAGCCTCTCGTCCACTCCCGACACCGAGCCGAAAGCCGCGTGGATTCGTCGCCCGATCCAGCGATGGATTCAGCCTCCAGAGTTGCCCCGCCGCCGGTCAGCGCTGGTGTCCGCGTCCGCGCGCCGCTGGTGAGGCGCCGCCTTCTCTTATACGTTTTGTTCTTCGCTCGAAGCACGCTTTTTGAGATCGAATTTACCCGGGGAGTGAGTGGGTGGGGTTGTTCTTGAGCTGAAGGTGCACTTTGGGTGCAGAGACGAGGTGTTTTAGCTTAGGGATGGGTGTTTGTGTTTCATACTGCAAAATGGGGTGTTTTTCTGCTGATTCGTTTGTGGCTGCGGGGACGTGGATCTGGGTGCTTTGGGCTTTGGGTAGCCGAGGTCATGTGTGATTTTACATCATACAATAGAGCTGTGTGATTCCGTGGAAATAATAAGGCCCCGTTCGAAACACAGGAAATCAAACACAGGAATTGAGATGCCATGTAACCTGAGTTCCTACAGGAATCTAAAACACAGGAATAGTCCAACACTGCCATTTGGATACCACAAAGGGAAAACACAAGAATTGTAGACATAAGGAGGAGAAACATGAGGTAAGACCTCATGTTTGTTTTCCTCCAAAATTCCTATGGATTGCCCCATTCCATACGAATTTCGAGGAATCTTGGTGAGCCATTCTTTGTTCCAAACAGCACCTTAGGATTTTTTGTTTCCTATATTTTCTTTTGTCAAACATAAGCCCTCACAGGAGGGCTAAATTTTATTATTAACAACCAGGGAAATGTACAGATAGTAATTTCCCCTTGGGGGAAGAGATGGCCTCCAAGGCCAATCTGGATTTACAATCAGAGACTTTGCTACATAGGAAGTTGCATCTAGAAGAGGATCTACAGCAGAAAGCTCTCTTAGCAAGCAAGGTTTTTGAGTCGATGAGTCGACGAGTCGCTCGGGGGGAGCGACTCTAGACTAGTCGTGACTAGTCTAGACTCATGGTCGATGAGTCGACATGCGACGAGTCGACATGAATTAAGCAGTAGAAAGTAGGTACAATAAAACCAGCCTTGTTCTTGCGTGGTTCCAATTCAGCCCTCAAGTCTTCATCATGCACAACCACCCTTGTTCATGCACCTCCAGGGGAGGAGCAGACCACCACCAGCAGCAACCAGGGGATGAGGGGAGGATTAGACCAGCAGCAGCAACCAGGGGAGGAGGGGAGGAGCAGACCAGCAACAGCAGCAACCAGGGGAGGAGCAGACCAGCAGCAGCAACCAGGGGAGGAGCAGCAAGCCAGCAACCATGGGCGGCGGCGGCTGCCAAGGAGAGGGTTGGGTCGGGGGGAGGGGAACAGGTTCGATCTAGGTTTCCAGGGGGATGGATCGATACAGTAAAAAAGCATATGACAGGTGGGGCCCAAAAAAATCGAGTCGTTCGACCCAGAAAACACGACTAGTCGTGACTAGTCGCTCGAGTCGCTCGACTCATCCCATGAGTCGAGTCGCCAGGCTGAGTCGACCCTGCCAGTGCGACTCATAGACTAGTCGACGACTAGTCGCGACTAGTCGAGCGACTCGAAAACAGAGTTAGCAAGTGAATGAAATATAAGACTTTTTATGCAAGGAATGTACTCAACTGTGTATTGAGAGAGATCAGAAGTAGGGTTAAAAAAATCTGCTAGCGTCGGTCTGATCTTCCAATGAACTGGTTTTTCAATCAAATCTTTAGCTTCAGCTGCAATCACCAAGTTCCTGCAATCAGATAGAAAAAAGAAAAGAAAAAAAAGAAGATTTTTTTCCTATAGGAATTCGATCCTGAATTCCTGTGATTTTTCTTTGTTCCAAACGGAGCCTAAATTGGCTGTTGGCCACTAGTTGTAGACTGGTAGTAATAGGCTTAGTGTTGATTTGCTAGTGAACACTGCTGCTGATTCTTATTACCTCATACTACCTTGGAACATGCCAAATGTGATTTTCTTGGGAATTACGTATTACCGTATGGTTGTGTTCATATTCCTTAATTGGGATTGTGCCATGCTTATGCAACAATAGTTGAAAGTTCAAGCACAAATGGTTGACCTAGTATATTTGTAAATTCAGAGAAGGCCATTATTTTTATTCTACTGTAACAAAGGCACTCCGTGTTTGGCTTGGGTCAAATTAGCCAGGTAGGTGTATATCTTTAATTTTCTTGCTCGGCTATACTTAAATACTCCTTATGCGTAACAACCCCTGGATCGTCCTGAGATATCATGATATGCGGCATAAATGTGCATGATATCAAGACCGAACTACTTGATCCGATGGAAGAATCAAAATAATGGTACCGAAGCAATCACTGCGAAGAGATGAATGATTTGACGATGCCGACTGAATTTTTTAAGCATGACGACAAGAGTTTAATGAGTTGTCACTGTCTCGTAATTCTCTCACATCTTTTAGGACCCTTAGTTTCTTGCTTTAGACAAGCATACATGTTGGAGTAGGTTCATTATATGAGTCTCCATATTCAACAGCATGTCCATTTCAACAGGCTTCAGACATCCTTCAATGAACTTGATCATCCTCAGGAATTTCTTGTGGCTACTATGGCTACTCATCATAAACTGATGAAACTAACATGTTGTACTGTTTATGACTATTGGTGTTCTTGAGCTGGGTTATGCGAGTCATGATAATTTGGGTATTTGTTTGTAAAAGAAGTGCCTGCTACCCCAATATGGCTGTGCTCTTAAATCTCAGCTTGAGCACGTAAATGCTTCTTGTCATTGATTTATTTGACTTCCTTTTCATGTTGCCTTATGCTTAAAAAATGTTGCCTATTGCCCAAAGCTGAATTCTTCTGCTTCTGTATGTTTCTATTATTTAAATAATCTTTTCGATGTGTTCTTATTTGTTACCAGTATGATATTTTGATATTCTGTATCATGTGTGAATAGTCCTCCGGGAAATTACCTTCTGTCGTCCAACTATTCTAAAGAATCTATGGTAGAAGAGGCCACTCCATTGTCAAGCTCCTCCAGTATGGGGACTTGAAGCCATGGCGTGGTGAAGGGAAAGTGCAAAGGAGGTGGGTTTGCAGCAGGGATGAGAATATTAGAGAGGAGAACAGAAAGAAGAGGTTCGAGAAGATTTTATGCTTGATTGAATTAACAATGCCATATGTCTTAGATGGAGGATGGCTCTAACATTAAGGACTATTGTAAGAAACTGACCAAATCAAATGAATTAATAAATATGAATCTAAACAAGTCTTTGATGTGGTATCTTGAGTCCAGTTGTCTATTAAGCTTAGTCTAGAGTATCCAGGGCGTGTGTGTGTGTGTGTGTGTGTGTGCTGGTAGAAGAGCGTCTGTGGGAAGAGTTCAGTTATCTCCTAGATGAACCCAGCCTAGCCTAGAATTATCCAGTGTGTGTTGGGTTACTGTTTGGTGAACAGTAGCCGACCTAAAGTGTCTATATGTAGGTTTGGAAGAACTCACACAATCATATTGATGGGGTTCTGGTGTGTATATATACTGGGAAGAGGAGATAAGAGGGTTAGGCAAAGTCGGTTTAAGCTATCTACTCTTACACTATATAAGGATGTATCCCCCTTTGTAAGGAAGCAGAAAAATGAAATATCTACTCCCTCCTATGCTTCTCTTCTACCCCTCTAATTCTCCAATCTTTCCCCACTACCCTTCTACTGTACCATGGTGCCTACACGGTGACGACCCTCGTATCCAGCAAGTATCCCACCCTACAACCTCCGTAGCCAACGTAGGCTACAACACTCTTCGAAAGGAAATATCTAGGATAACTTAAGAGGAGAGGAGAGGAGCCCATCTCGCGCCATGCTAATACTGCTGCTGCGTGCCTTGCGAGCCGGCCTAGGAACTTGCTAGCATCTTGCTTGCCGGACAAGACATCCATCTATTCATCTTGCACTTAAGAATAATAAACCTAGTGGCGCTGTTATGCTGTGTTATTGATTTCCAACAAGAGTCAATTTGATGGAAGTTTAAGACAACTAACTGGTCCAAACACCTTGTATCTGTATGACTTGGATTGACTCTGGGTTTTATATCATATTTCACAAACGAACTAGTGTAATGGTGAAAGTGAATTGGGAAGTGGTTGCTGCCAGTGTAAATATCCTGCCTCCTATTGTCTGCTAGGGGTATTAGATAGTATATATATTTGATATTTTGAGCTACGACCAGGATTTGTAGGCTTTAATCCAAACATTTGCTGTCGTTGCATATTATTTGCGAATTTGCCGTGTTACAGCACAACTTCTAATCTTGTTTCATCATTGCATTTGGCAGGTAGAGTCCGTCTCCTGTTACTGCAGATTAGATACAGGCCTTAAAACTGTCGTGGATGCTAGAAAATTTGCTTCTGGAGCAAAGATGTGCATGCAACCTGATGTCAAACAAACCAAGCGCAAGTCAAGGGGCTCGCGGAAGGAGAGGTGCCGAGCTCAAGCACCACTTTTGCCTGGCCTTCCTGATGATCTTGCAATTGCCTGTCTTATACGGGTTCCACGAGTGGAACACCCCAATCTCCGGACAGTTTGTAAAAGATGGAACCGCCTTTTGTCAGGAAATTACTATTATTCCTTGCGCAAGAAACTCAGCATGGCAGAAGAATGGGTTTATGTCTTTAAAAGGGATCGTGAGGGGAAAATATCCTGGCATGCCTTCGATCCACTGAACCAGCTCTGGAAGTCCCTTCCACCTGTTCCACCAGAGTATTCAGAAGCGTTGGGTTTTGGCTGTGCTGTTCTGAGTGGTTGCTATCTGTACTTATTTGGCGGTAAGGATCCTTTGAGGGGCTCTATGAGACGTGTTGTATTTTACAATGCCCGGACCAACAAATGGCATCGAGCTCCAGATATGTTACGAAAGCGACACTTTTTTGGTTCCTGTGTTATAAACAATTGTCTATATGTTGCTGGTGGAGAGTGTGAAGGCATACAAAGGACTCTTCAGTCTGCTGAAGTTTATGACCCTAATAGGAACAGATGGGTCTGCATCCCTGAGATGAACAACGGGATGGTGCCTTTCATCGGAGTTGTATATGACGACAAGTGGTTCCTAAAAGGGCTTGACTCCCATCGCCAAGTGACATGTGAAGTGTACCTACCGTCATCCAATTTGTGGTCAACCATTGATGATGAAATGGTTACAGGTTGGCGAAACCCAAGCATTTCCTTCAATGGACGTCTCTATTCATCTGATTGCCGGGATGGCTGCAAGCTTAGAGTCTATGATGCAAACACAGGAACATGGGCACGATTCATAGACAGCAAGCACCATCTAGGCAGCTCACGAGCCTTCGAAGCCGCAGGCTTGGTGTCTTTGAATGGTAAGCTTTGCATTATTCGCAACAACATGAGCATCACTCTTGTTGATATCTTGGATCCAACAATGAGTATCGAGACCGACAGTGCATGCATGTGGGAAACTGTTGCGCGTAAGGGTCAGCACAAGTCATTTGTGGCGAATTTGTGGTCGACCATTGCAGGACGTAACCTGAAGAGTCACATAATCCATTGTCAGGTGCTGCAAATTTGAGTTCAGCTGTTGCGAATCGGGACATGATGAAATCAGCGAAACAACACCTCCATTACAAGATCAAATGCTCATCGCCTGAACAAATCTTTATACATTTGATTACTAGAAGCTGCAATTCAAGATTCTGGCAAAACTTTTTGTATGAACTTTCATATAGTACAATGGTAGTTTGTTTGGTTGTCAGAGAAATGATTTGCATCGTTGGATATTCTTTTCACTTATTGGTATATCCACCATCAGCTCGTTTATCCTGTACTCATTCATTTACTGCTTTATGTTGATCTATGTTGTAGCCCCACATCAGACTTCGAGATTAGAATAAGTAATGCTTCTAATGCTTACTTCATTTTGAAGTTCATATGGGTTATATGTATCAGAAACTAAACAAGCTTATTTGTGTAGAAAAATAAGAATAAACCCTGATGCATGCAACCATATTTATCAAAAGAGTACTAGTATCATGGTCTAGTAACAATCTAACAAACAAGTATCATGATCAATAACAATCTAATAAACGAGTGAGTAAAATGCTGCAATCGGCATAAAACAGGCAACGAGGGAGAGATGCCACGACTGGCGTAGACATGCCTACATATATATACGAAAAAGCAGTGCAGAGGCCGGTATGCAGGCCGCTCTTAATCCCACGACTGGCGTAGACATGCCTACATATATATACGAAAAGGCAGTGCAGAGGCCGGTATGCAGGCCGCTCTTAATCCACTCCGCCGAACAAGCACGGGGATGCGTGCTGCCGGATGTATTGCAATATGCAGACCCCCCTGAAAAGGCCGTATATTATATTGAGTAGGCCCCATGCCGTACATGCATGAACAAGTGGGCCGGCGACAGGCACATGCCAGTCTGTGGCTTCATTGTTTTCCGCAGAACGACACATCACATGTATATGCTTTTTTTAATAAAAAGATAGATAGATCTCTACCTTATGCATTCAAAACGGGCCTGGACCCGGATGACATGAGTCATTTACATGAAGGTAGTGTGAGCACTGCATGGATCATGCAACAGGCCACCACGAGACCTTTAAGAGAATACAGAAGAGGAGGGAGGCAGAAGGAAGTTGACTCAAGCTAGTTAGCTAAAAGGGCACTTGCCCAGGTAAGCATAATGGTTCTCTGTGACTCTCTTGGATCCCGGATTGACCACAACTTTAGAAGTTCTTGAGTCTCGGTGAAGAATCTCCGTTCTGTCCTAAGCTCGCCATGAAAAACCTGTGCTTTCCTGGCGTTCCACAGGTTGGTAGCATAGGCTGCGAAAAGAAAGTGCCACAACTTTCTAAATCTTCCCGCTGCCTGAACGGATAGCAGGAAGTCAGTGGAGGACGAAGAAGCAACGGCTTGTCCATATAAGTCGAGTCTGTTCCATGCAAAGATCACCAGCCTACACCGAAAGGTGATATGATCCATGGTTTCATTGCTAGGCATCTATCGCATCCGTTGTGTGAGATTAGTCCACCAATCGCTTTTTCATCATGTTATCCCGTGTATTATGCCTGTCTCTCAAGGCTAGCCGGAGGAAAATTCTTTGTTTGTGGGGGATGATTCTGTCCCATATGAGTGGTGCCAGCGGGCAGGTTCGCCCCCTGAAGGTGAGGAGCTTGTAGAAGCACGCAATAGAGAGATTTTTGTCCTCTGTTATTGGCACCCTGGTGTCTGATGCATCTGGCTGCGGGGTGATATCGGTCAGAAGTATTTGCAGGCATGCCATCTCTTGTGTTGCGCAATCAGTAAGGTTTGGGTGTAGCTGAATGACCCACTGGCCATCTCTGAACTGTGATGCAACCGTGCAGAATGTGGAAGTGGAGAAAGTGAACAGGGTTGGAAAGGCAAACTGTAGTCGGCCGCAGGCAAGCCACAGATCGTACCAGAAGGATATAGTGTGCCTGTTGCCGAGGCACATTTAGTTGCTTCCATGACCAACCGTAAAGATGACCTTAGCTGTCTGGAAGTGGCAGTATCCCAACAACGAGCAGACCAGCAAAGATCCTTTTGGTAGTACGCACACTGCAGCTCAAAACCTTACCCATGAACTTGCACATCA
Organism: Aegilops bicornis; assembly: GCA_021605145.1. Taxonomy (NCBI): domain Eukaryota; kingdom Viridiplantae; phylum Streptophyta; class Magnoliopsida; order Poales; family Poaceae; genus Aegilops; species Aegilops bicornis. Next base: position 252,356,195 of record CM038669.1, on the reverse strand, counting down.
TAGCCATATTATGTGCCTGCAGATCCTTAAATCCCAAGCCGCCATATATTTTGGGTAAGATGACCTGGTCCCATGCCACTAGACACTTGCCTCCCTTCACGTTGTTCTTTCCCTGCCATAGGAACCCCCGTAAAATTTGTTCCATCTTGAGAAGAGACTGCCTGGGCCATAAGAAGCATCCCATAAAGTAGCCGGGGATTGCGGCAAGTACGACGTTGATCATGGTTACTCGACCACCCCAACAGAGGAAGGTGGCTAACCAACACGACAACCGTTTATCCACTTTGTGTATCACCGACATCGGCAGCTCATGCTTGATCTTATATAGAGAAAGAGGTAAGCCCAGGTAAGTGCATGGGGAAAGTGGTCGTTTGACACTGTAGCAGATCAGCTATTGCCTGGCAATCCTCTTGCTTCATACAGATGGGGACAAACGTACTCTTTTGGTAGTTGATCTGAAGCCCCGTGAAGTTGGAAAAAGCATCCAAAATTCTCTTGATGGTCTATACCTGTTGTAACTCTCCCCTGACTAGAATTAGAATGTCATCAGCATACTGCAGTACCGGGAAGGGGCCATCTGCTTCGAGCGGGTGCACTAAGTTTCCTGCTAAATGCTCTTTGTTGCATAGTTGCTGTAGTATGTCGGCGGCAAGGATAAAGAGATACGGAGAGCGGGCATCTCCTTGTCTGAGCCCGGCTTTAGAGAGGATCTTTTCTCCCATCTGCCCATTGATGACGATTCTAGACGAGCTGGAGGTGAGAATATCAGAAATCCATCTTGTCCACCGCGCGCCAAAGCCCCTAGCAGCAAGAACTTGTCCCAAGGCCTCCCAACTAACAGAATCAAACGCCTTCTGAAAGTCAAGTTTCAGAGCGATCATTGGGATCTTCCTCTTCTTGGCATGCTGCACAAACTCAGCTGCTAGTGCAAAGTTCTCTATAATGCATCGGCCAGGAAGAAAGCCAGACTGGAGAGGGTGAATGAGGGAGGCAATGAACCTCTGCAAGCGGACTGTAAGAACTTTGGTAAGCAGCTGGGGAGTACTATGGACAAGAGAGATGGTACGGAAGTCCTTGATGCTTGTAGGGTCATCCTTTTTTGGAATGAGAACTATATGCACCATGTTTATTCCTTGCAGCGTGCAACCATGCTCATAGAACTCTGTTTAGTCTTTGGATACACTTGAGACGTTGGATTTAGACGAGCTTTGTTAAGGAGACACATTAAAAAAAGCGGAACAATTGTCTAATTATTTGTTTAGAAAACAATAGCTAATTGCACACTATTAGAGGATTAGTTTGTAGAAACAGAGAAATCCGCGACGAAAGTGTGTTATTAGCACCCGAAGGCACAACATTTTTTAAGAAAAGAGGCACAACTAGCTAATTATTTGTTCAAAAAACAACATCTAATTGCACACTAATTTGGGAATTAGTTTTATAGAAACAGATAAATCAGCGATGAACGTGTGTTATTAGCACCCGAACGGCGACACAACTTCTTTTAGATAAATTTCCAGGTGGTCCAAAGCAATATAGACTGTTAAATTTTAATTATCTATGGCTGATATAATTGTTACCCACTCCATTTTTATTTACTTTGTATATTAGATTTATCTAAAGTCAAATTTTATAAACTTTCAACAAGTTTGTAGAAAAATATAATAACATATACACCACCAAATAAATACCATTGGATTCATAATTGAATATATTTTCACATCATATAAATTTATTATCGTAAATGTTCTTATGTTTTCTACTACTTGGTCAAACTTTATAAAGTTTGACTTCAGTCAAAGATAATATGCGGTGAAAATAAAAATAGGGGAGTACCTCTTAGCAGGTAACACGAGGTAATATTCCATTAATGATGGCGTGGGGGTTAGTATGGACAATGTTGCGATATAATTAAGAAAATAAACTATTATAATTTCTTCCTTTCCTTTTAAGCCATGAGTATATAAGAAAATAAAATAATCAGAGCTAATTAATTCCAGATTTTGTTTCCAACTTTTTTTGCTTAACGTACCTTACTGAAAAAGGCTTTCACACTGCTTTATATATAAAGCAAACCGCCCGAGCCAAACATCCAACATAGGTCCAGAACACACTCACACACACATGAGGAGTCCACGAGAACACAAAGTACAATCTAGGTTAATGCTGAGGGCATAGCTCAACAAGTCCTGAAAACATAAAAACACGAGGCACATAAGTGCAGGATCCCAAGGTGCGATACACATCCAGCATCTCAGGGAGGAGGCGCAAGCCTAGTCGGGCTCCGGGGGTGGGGGCGGGAGAGGAGGCGCCACTCGGAAGGCCATCGCACGGAGGTCGGCGAGGAGGGTGTCGATGGCGCCCTGGTCCTGGGGGCGGCTAAGCGGCCGCCGAAGCTGCAAGTAACCACACAATTTGAAGATTGCGCCAGTCGCACGTTGAAGAGGCGTTTTTTGGATGACAAGCTTGTTGCGGATGGTCCAGAGCATCCAGGCAAGGACTGATACATCTCCAACATATCTACAATTTATGAAGTATTCATGCTGTTATTGTATCATTCTTGGATGTTTTACAATCATTTTATAGCAACTTTATATCATTTTTTGGGACTAACCTATTGACCCAAAGGGCCCGTCGATTCTTTGTTTTTTGCTTGTTTTTTACATCGCAGGAAATCAATATCAAACGGAGTCCAAACGCAATGAAACTCTAGGGGGATTTTTATGGGCCAGAAGACATCCATTGGGCCAGGCAAAGACTGGGGGGTGCGGAGGCACAACCCACCGTGGTGCGCCAGCCCCCCTAGCGCCAGTGGGTTGTGCCCACCTCGGTGGCCTCCCGCATCCCTCTTTGCACTATAAATTCCCAAATATTCCGAAACCCATCGGGGTTAACCTAGATCAGAAGTTCCGCCGCCGCAGGGCTCCGTAGCCACCGAAAACCAATCTAGACCCGTTCCGGCACCCTGCCGGAGGGGGGAATCATCTCCGGTGGCCATCTTCATCATCCCGGCGGCCACCACGATGAGAGGGAGTAGTCCACCCTCGGGGCTGAGGGTTTGTACCAATAGCTATGTGTTTAGTCTCTCTCTCTCTCTCGTGATCTATATCATGGGCTTTGTTAATATAGTCAGATCATATGATGTTTCTCCCCTCTATACTCTTGTTGTGATGGATTGAATCTTTACCCTTTGAAGTTTTGTCATGTCAGATTGAATATTCAGAGATGAGAACACATGATATATATCTTGCGGTATGAATACTTGAGGTGACAATTGGGGTATCTTATTGATTCACTTGATATATGTTATGGCATTCAACACATTTTTCTCCAGTAGAAACTTTGGGGTCTCTTTGTAGTTCCTTGTGTGGATTGAGTATTATGAATATGAATATGCTTTGGTGTTATTCTAGTATGAAACTCTAGGATAGATCGAACGTAAACAATAGCTTTGTGTTATTTTAGTACGAACTCTTGAATAGATTGATCAGAAAGAATAGCTTTGAGGTGGCTTCACACCCTACAAACAATTCCTACCTTTTGTTCTCTGCTAATAAGAACTCTGGAGTGATTCTTTGTTGTACTTTGAGGGATAATTATATGATCCAACTACGTTAGCATTGTTGAGAGGTTGCACTAGCGAAAGTACGGACCCTAGGCCTCACTTTTAAGCATTGCAATACCATTTTTGTGCCAGTTTACTATTTGCTACCTTGCTGTTTATATTTATTCAGATTATGAAAATATATTTCTACCATCAATATTACAATTTTATCACAATCTCTTCGCTGAACTAGTGCGCCTATATAATTTGCCATTGTATTGGGTGTGTTGGGGACACAAGAGATTTTCTTGTATTTGGTTGCAGGGTCGTTTGAGAGAGATCATCTTCATCCTACACCTCTCACAGATTGATAAACCTTAGGTCATCCACTTGAGGGAAAATTGCTACTGTCCTACAAAACTCTGCGCTTGGAGGCCCAACACGTGTCTACAAGAATAAAGTTGCATAGTAGACATCAAGGACCCCCACACACAGCCACCTAATGTGGCGGTGACGGGGGGCAGAGGCTTGGATTTCCGCCAGCAGGTCCTGGAAGTTGGTGTTGCACCAACGACCACCGACCGTATCACGAAAGTAGGCCCACAGGAATTGGGCCGAGACGCAAGAGAAGAAGATGTGATTGGCATCCTCTACGATGCCACATAAGGGACATATCCCATCACCCGGGCCATTGCGCTTCAGGAACTCAACCCCAGAGGGTAGGCGGCCCCGGATCCACTGCCACAAGAAGATCCGGATCTTCAACGCAAGCGGATGTCCCAGATCAGGCTAAACGGCTCAGGAGCCGGAGAAGGAGCAATTGCCGGATAAAGGGACTTCATGGAGAACCGTCCCGAAGGCTCCAGACGCCACGACACGGAGTCAGGCGCGCCATCCAGTTCCAAAGGCTGGAGGGCGATGGCCTAGAGGAGGGAGTCCCAGGCGGCTACCTCGAGAGGGCCGAAGGGGTGTCAGAAGGCGAGCCGCCCTAAGTCAATAAGGACCGACTCGACAGAGACCCGAGGGTCAACCACAATGGAGAATAACTCCGGGAAACGGGCATCCAGGGCGGAGTGCCCCAGCCACCGGTCAAATCAGAACAACGTCACGGACCCAGACCCCACCCCAATGGAGGTACCAATACAGAGAACAGGAAGGAGTTGAATCATAGCCTGCCAAAACTGGGATCCACCAGAGCGCTGACAGAAGGCAAGAGGCTGTCCGCGGAGGTATTTATTGCGGATGATGGTAAGCCAAAGCCCCCCTTCCCCATTGGCGATCCACCAAAGCCAACGCGTCAGGAGAGCGATGTTCATCCGCCTGGAGGATAGGATCCCAAGGCCACCCTGGTCTTTGGGTTTGTAGATGTTGGGCCAGCTCACCATATGATATTTCTACTTATCCCCCTCGCCAGCCCAGAAGAAACGGGACTGGTATTTGTCAATCTCCTGATGAAGGGTCTCGTGGAGGCTATCGAAGCTCATGAGAAACCATAGGAGGCCGGACAGCGAGGAGTTGATGAGAATTGCCCTGGCAGCTTTCAAAAGCCACCTGCCCCGCCACGGTTCCACCCAGTGCTGCATCCTAGTGACTGCAGGGCGGAGGTCAGCCACGGTCAGTCTAGAGTCGCTAATGGGGATCCCCAGGTAGGTGGTGGGGAAGGAACCCAACCGACAGTTCAGATGGTCGACAATAGCCTGGGTCTCCTCAGGGGGTAGCCCAAAATCATCACTTCGCTCTTATCAAAGTTGATCGTGTGCCCCGACATTTGTTGGAAGCAGAGGAGGAACTTTAGGTTGGCGATGTTGGAGGTGGAGCCCTCCACCATAATGATGGTGTCATTTGCGTACTGTAGGAGGGAGACCCCTCCCCCTCCCACCAGATGAGGGACTACGCCGTGGATATGGTCGATAGATTCGGCCTTATCAAGGATGGCGGCAAGGGCATCAACCATTGTTGAACAAAAATGGGGAGAACGGGTCACCCTGACGTACTCCACATAGGGTTGGGAAGTAGGTCCAATCTCGCCGTTGATGTTGATCGCGGTCTGGCCACAGGTGACCAGTTGCATGACCCTGGTCACCCAGCGGTCATGGAAGCCCTTGCGAAGCAAAACTTTCCGAAGGAAGGACCAAAGGACAGTGTTGTAGGCTTTGTGGAAGTCAAGCTTCAGGAAAACTGCCCGTTGGTGTTTGGAGCGAACTTTGTGAAGCACCTCATGGAACAACAGAACCCCATCCAAAATAAATCGGCCTTGGATGAAGGCAGATTGATTAGGATGGGTAATGGCGTCCGCGAGGAGGGTCACCCTATTGGCGTACCCCTTCGCCAAGATCGGGAATATCACGTTGATCATGGTGATAGGGCGGAACTGGCGGATGTCAAAGGCACCCGGAACTTTGGGGATGAGCGTAATGATCATGTAGTTCAGGCGCCCAAGGCCCATGGATCCCGTGAAGAATTATTCAAACAGGTCCATGATCTCGGCTTGATGGACTGCCAGAATGTTTTGAAGAACATCACCAGGAGTCCATCGAGTCCCGGTGCCGAGGCAGAGTTCATGCCCTTGATGGCTAAGTGAACCTCTTCCTCGGAGAACGGGGCCGTAAGGGCAGCGTTAGCCTCGGCCAAGACCAGTTGGCGGCCCGACCAAGTGTCGGGGGCCAGGGAAGTCCCACCCCTAGGAGAATAGGGCTTTGTAGAAGCCGTCTACGTGAGCCCGGATATCCGCTGGGCGGTGGAGAGAGGTGTATCCGTCCCATAAGAAGTGGATGGAGTTCCGCCGTTGCCGCCCATTGGCGATCTCCTGGAAGTATGCCGTATTAGCATCTCCGTGAAGGACCCACCGTTGGGTGCCGCGGAGCCTCTAGTATGCTTCTTCGTCAATGTAGATGACCGATAGCTGGTCCTCAAGATCATATCGTAGCATCCACTCATCAGGGGAGATCCCGGAGGTGTCAGCACGGGAGTCAAGCGCCTGGATGGCGGACAAGAGGGCCTTCTTGCGCTCGCGAATGTCCCGCCCGAGGTTAGCGCCCCAGCACTTCATAAACTATCGGGCAAGCTTGGTGCAGAACTGCCACATGTCCACCGCGGAGATGGAGCGGTGGGGGCAGGTCCTAGCCGCTGCCCACCTAGTCCGAACCGCCTCCACGAACCCAACCTTGTTGAGCCAGAAGACCTCAAAGCGGAATCGAGGTGGGATGGGAGTGTCGGTGTCAAAACCGGCGGATCTCGGGTAGAGGGTCCCGAACTATGCGTCTAAGGTCGATGGTAACAGGAGACAGGGGACACAATGTTTACCTAGGTTCGGGCCCTCTCTATGGAGGTAATACCCTACTTCCTGCTTGATTGATCTTGATGGATATGAGTATTACAAGAGTTGATCTACCATGAGATCGCAATGGCTAAACACTAAAATTCTAGCCTGTATGACTATGGTAATGAGTATATATCTTTCCGGACTGAGCCCTCCGATTTATATAGACACCGGGAGGATCTAGGGTTACACAAGGTCGGTTACAAAGAAAGGAACCTACATATCCGGTCGCCAAGCTTGCCTTCCACGCCAAGGAGAGTCCCATCCGGACACGGGTGCAGTCTTCGGTCTTCGCATCTTCACAGCCCATCAGTCCGGCCCATGGCTAACAGGCCGGATGCCCGAGGACCCCTTAGTCCAGGACTCCCTCAGTAGCCCCTGAACCTGGCTTCAATGACAAAGTATCCGACGCGTAGATTTGTCTTCGGCATTGCAAGGCGGGTTCCTCCTTCCGAACTGTACCCCGAAATAGTCTTCGGACGTACCGACGTGTCCGGATCTGTAACACTCACACCACACACAACCGTAGAGAGAATACAATATTTCACGAATCCAATCCGCTGACCACTTTTTGTAACATGACATCACGTCTGCCCGGTCATAATTTTGAACCATTTTCCGTCTGCCGCTCCACGTTTCGAGACGCGGTTGCCATTGACACGTCTTGTCAAAGCAGAGATCATGTCCCCTTATTGCGGGATCCTCATCAATACGGGCGCGGGTAACCCAGCCGTTCCGTTTACATAGCCCTTGGGAATAGGCGAGTTTTAAGGCGAGTGGGGAGGCGTTTGACATTCGCGACCTTTTTAAAGGGATAAGGATTCGTCCTCATCCACCCATTCCTTCTCCTTCCTCTGCCCATCCATCCTTGAGCTCCAGCGCCCAAGCTCTAGCTTTCCCCACCCTAGAAAGCACTCCAAACATGTCCGGATCTGGAGCTGGAGGCAAGTGGATGGCCTCCTCCGTTAAGAAGAAAGATATCAAGGAGCTCCGAGAGGCCGGATACCTGGCCAAGGAGATCGTTCACAGACTCCCGGCCAAGGGACAGATCATTCCTACCCCCGAACCCCAAGAGAGGGTGGTGTTCCTTGCGCACTTCGTCCGCGGGTTAGGATTCCCTCTCCACCCATTTGTCCGCGGACTGATGTTTTACTATGGGCTGGACTTCCATGATCTAGCCCCCAACTTCATCCTCAGCATATCGGCATTTATAGTCGTGTGCGAGGCCTTTCTCCGCATCCCGCCTCACTTTGGCCTATGGCTGAAGACCTTTAACGTGAAGACGAAGGTGGTGAGCAGCCAACAAGCAGAGTGCGGAGGTGCCATGGTGGGCAAGATGCCCAATATCACCTGGCTCGAAGGCTCCTTTGTGGAGACGGTGAAGGGATGGCAATCGGGGTGGTTCTACATCACCGAGCCGTGTGATACCAACTGGGCGGCGGACCCCGCATTCCGATCCGGAGTTCCGATGCGGCTCACCTCCTGCCAAGAGAAGGGCCCGACTTGGGGATCTTCGAACGAGCTGACCGGGCTCCAGACATGCGTCCAGAACATGATAACCAAGAAGATCAAGCTTGTCAACGTGATCCAGGTTATGCTCATCCGCCGGATCCTTCCGTGCCAACGCCAGACCTGCTATTTGTGGGAGTTCGATCCGGCCAAGCACCAGACGCTGTTAGAGCTCTTCGGCACGACGCACGAAGACATCTGGAAAGTGCTCTTCAAGGCCGGCGAGACATCACCGCCTACGATCAAGGATCGTGGGCTTAGCTTAAAGCGCCAGGCTAATTCGGTAAGCTTTTTCATGTTTTCAAGGTATAGCTTTTACTGGCATATTTTGAGGAAGGAGTCTAAGCCTCCCTATCAATTTCTTTTAGGCCTGGACCGACATAGCGGGGCGGATTAATTGTCCAGCTCCGCTACCCGAAGATGAGGAGACCCCACTCCTGACGAAGATGTTGTTTCCGGCGCCTTATGATGTGCCGGAGAAGAAGGCCAAGAAGACGGCCAAAGGGACCAGGAGTGGCCTTCGCCGAAAGGGTGCTTCGGACACGTTGTCTGAAGACGAGACTGACTCTTCGGCCGCCGAAGACGACGACGAGGAGGAGAAAGAAGGCGTCTCTCCCCCTGAGGGGGGAAGAAAGAAAAGGGGGGCCTCCATGAATCTGGAGGTGAAGGCGCCCAAGAGGGGGAAGGGCTCCCTTGCAGATAACTCCACATGGGATGTCGATAGCAGTTCGGAGCGAATGCCCCAGACCAAGCCTCGGGCCGCCTCGTAAGTACCAAAAACCCTATGCACCTCCAAATACTCGGCCTTTCCAGTTTATAATACTAATATGTTTAAATTATGCCATTACAGTCCGGCTCGCGATGGCTCCCCGCAATCCTCGACAGAGGGTTTGCTAGACTCAAAGGAGATGGCCAGCATGTCCCCGCCGCCTGCTCACTCTATCTCGCCCAAGGGTGATGACGAGGTGGTGTCCCAAAGGACCTTCCCAGACCGGGGGGAGATGCCGGAAATCGTCAGGGTGGCGCCCTAGGATGACTCCTTGGGTGCCGGACACATGGGGGAAAAGCCCCCATGGGGACTGGTGATGGGGGCCAAGTTCCATTCGGCCCTCAGCCGGATACCATTCCGGAGACCTACACGGCTCCAGAGTCCAGCGAACAGCCTTCTCCAAAAGGAGGAGGTGTGCCTGTTCCGCTGGTGACCTCTGTCCAACCAGAGGCACCGGATAATCTGCTGGAAGCGCTGCGAGGCGCCTCCATTGTGGATGAGTACCGTGTCCTTATGGGTACGGTGATCGAAAAGGTTCGGTCTGCCAAAAGCGGACTGACCGAGGCCTGCGCTAGCCTTTTAATAGGCTTTGAGGTTATAATTGTAGAAAGAATATCACAGTGTGGACAGTAGCCCCTGATGCTCTGTTCGGTGTTCGGAAAGACAAAAGCCGAACAGAGGATCAAAACAATTTTTGCAGGAGTCTAACATAAGATGTCTATGTGAATAAGAAGGCGTCGCTGCTGGCTGCTGCCGCTCATACTGCGGAGGTCTCTGGCCTGAAGCAGAGCCTGGAGCGGGCCAACGAAGAGCTCGGCCTCGTAAAGAAGTAGCTGGAGGACAACCAAGGTATGCAGTAACCTGCACGTAAATTTTAGGAAGGGTGAATGTTTCGTACTGACTAAAGCATCATGAACTTTGTTAGGGGCCACGACCGAGGTGGCAGCCCTCAAGAAGGCATTAGCCGAGGCCAAGGACAAAGCGGCCAAGGAGCACGCCGCGCACGAGAAGCATGAGGCCCGGGTCGGCGAGGTCCAGCAAGAGCTGCAGGACGCCGTCAAGAAGTACGAGTCCTTGGAGCGTGATTCTAAGACGCAAGCGTCCGAACTTGTGAACGCCCACCGGAGCGCACAAGAGGCTCGAGCGAGGCCCAGAGCGCCCTTCAGGAAATCCAAGCGGCCAAGAAGATCGCGGCGGGTAAGGCTTTCATTATGCAAAGCAAATCTGTGAAGGAAGCATTCCTTTTACTTACCCGAATTTGGAGCTCTCCAGGGGCGTTTACGGATTTGCCGCTCAGCGTACCAGATGCTGCCGAGTTCTATCGAGCCGAAGAAGGGTATGGAGAAGCTGTTCTGGTCTCAATATCTTGGACCAGAACATCCGGTGTCCTTTAGCGACCAGCTGAAACAGCTGGTCGAGCTGCACAAGGCTGCCGAGCTAGCCATGAAGGGGCTGATAGTCCGACTATGGCCTGCCGCGCTGATACCCAGCAGCTACTTCGTACTTGTGAAGCAGCTTGTTGATGCCTGCCCATGGCTTGAGGTTATAAAGCGGTTGGTCTGTATCGAAGGTGCCCGGATGGCCTTTGCCCGCGTCAAGATGCACTGGGCGAAGATGGATGCCAAGAAGCTAATGACCGAGGGGCCGCCTGAGGGCAAGGAGCACCGCCGACCCGAGTTATATTTTGATGGTGTCCTGGAGGGATCCCGCCTTGTGGCGGAGCAATGTACGAAGGATGTTATATTCCCATGAAAACATTCGTATTATCCTGTCCTGTAATATGGAACAATGATGTTATGTAATATAATGCTAGTGATTTTAAAATTTTACCTCCTGTGCGGCTGTTTATGAAATCTGAGGGTTGGCCAGTCGTCGGCTTCTGCCCCCACGTAGATAGTACGGGGGTGTTCGGGATAAATCTAAACACTCTTTACTCCATATTCTGGTCCTTAAAGGAGGTGTTTAGCGCAACGAACAAGGCAATCAGACTATACGACCTTTATCGCCCTCACTTAGCCATAGGAGTTTGACAATGAGAATTTTGGTGAAGCCCCTTGTATTCAGAATGCCGAACTTGGGGCGCTACACACATCTGATCGGATAAGAAACCGATTCCTCGCATAAAGCGGAAAAAATCTCTAAGGATTTGAAACCTCTCGAACAGCTGACCGGCTCTTGCTGCATCATGACAGTCAGTTTTCGACTTTCTCTACTGAGGCGCTCGTCCGGAAGAACCGGGACACAATCGTAGTAGTTCTCCCTTTACTACCCTAGCCGATATAGCGGAACGTAAGGTAGTATGCACAGGAGCCGGGCAACCCAACTATTGACCAAAGACATGATTCGGAGCTGACGCATATAATGCTATAAGTTCGGGGGTGCTGAACTGCACTGAAAAAGGTGTTCGGACTTTATTGTCAGATCTTGGGCGCGAAAGCCCCTGGTGAAGTAAAATGTACCAGAGTGTACGTGTGCAATGAGTAATAAATACAAAGGTAAGGAAAAGGGGAAATTAAGTAATAAGTTGACGCTACCATTTACTTACCATTGTAATGTGATTAATACGTCGAGGCGTACTTGTACAAGTAATGTGATAAGCAAGTAAGGCTATTCCCTTGTAAAGGATGCCATGACCAAGTGCGAGCTGCGTGCGGGTATGTAAAACAGGTATAGCAATCGTTAGCAGAGACCACCTGGGGATTCCCTTGTACGTCAAAGCTCCTTACCTCCTTGGTGTGTCCGACAAACGAGTTGTCCGAAGAAACCTCGAAAAGAGAAAAACCAAAAATGAGAAGGGAAAGTGAAGGTGTGCGAATCCTAGGGTCGATCGAGCCGCACTGTGGATCGTGAGCTAGCTATGCCTCCGTCAATACCCATGGGATTTTGAGTGCATAGTTATGTACGCGCGGTACGAATGCCGCTGTTTGATCGGGACTGGGATGGAGGCCAAATTGCTAATTAAGCTCTTGACGAGCATGGCTATCTTGCTGCGGAATAGTCCAGACTCTTTTAATGGTGTCCGGGGGCTTGGCCGCTGAACTAAGGTTCTGCTGGAAAAGGCCGCGCTATATTTCTGCTGCTAAGGCCGTTGTGTGCTTCTTGGTATGGAGGGAGCGTTCCGTATTTCCATTGATTGTTATGACGCCACGTGGTCCGGGCATCTTGAGCTTGAGATAAGCGTAGTGAGGTACCACATTGAATCGAGTGAATGCGGTTCGTCTGAGCAGTGCGTAGCCACTGCGAAAGGGGACGATATCGAAGATTAACTCCTCGCTTCGGAAGTTATCCGGAGATCCGAAGACGACCTCTAGTGTGATTGAGACCGTACAACGGGCCTCTACGCCTGATATGACTCCTTTAAAGGTAGTCCTTGTGGGTTTGATCCGTGATGGGCTAATGCCGATTTTGCGTACTGTGTCCTGATAGAGCAGATTGAGGCTGCTGCCACCGTCCATGAGGACTCGTGTTAGGTGGAATCCGTCGATGATTAGGTCTAGGACTAGTGCGGGGGAAACTTCTTCTGTCCCCTTGTGGTTGGCTGCAGGGGCTCCTCGTCATCGTCCTTGCTCTGCGATCCCTTTTCCTTATTCTCGGCGTTTAACTTGCCGGCATGCTTAAAAACCCAGCAATCTCTGTTGGTATGATTGGCTTGTTTGTGCGGGGTGCCATGGATTTGGCACGGACGGTCAAGTATGCGGTCCATGCTACATGGTCCCTGATTGTTTCTTTGATACGGCTTTTTCCGTTGACCGGACTTGGGGCCGCTAAATCCGGCGTTTACAGCAGTTTCATCGGTGTTATCGCCATTGCTTCGGCGTTTGTGTCTGCTGCGTCGGAGCTTGTTGTTGCTATTTTTGGCCTCGGAGGGGCCTTCCTCACTGGCCGTATTTTTACTATGAGCCAGCCAGCTGTCCTCACCCGCACAAAAGCGGGTCATGAGGGCCATGAGGGCGGCCATAGATTTCGGTTTTTCTTGGCCGAGGTGGCGGGCGAGCCATTTGTCGCGGATGCTATGTTTAAAGGCCGCTAGGGCTTTTGCATCCGGACAGTCGATGATCTGGTTCTTTCTAGTTAGGAACCTAGTCCAGAATTTCATGGCTGACTCCCCGGGCTGTTGAACTATGTGACTTAAGTCATCGTCGTCCGGCGGCGGACATATGTACCTTGGAAGTTGTCAAGAAAGGCTTCTTCCAAGTCCTCCCAGCTGCCGATGGAATTTTCAGGCAGGCTGTTTAACCAGTGCCGAGCTGGCCCTTTGAGTTTTAGTGGGAGGTATTTGATAGCATGGAGGTCATCTCCGCGGTCCATGTGAATGTGGAGAATGAAATCCTCGATCCATACCGCGGGATCGGTTGTTCTGTCGTATGATTCAATATTGACGGGTTTGAACCCTTCGGGGAATTTATGGTCCATAACTTCATCAGTGAAGCAAAGAGGGTGTGCGGCGCCTCTCTATCGAGCCGCGTCACGCCGTAGCTCCAATGGAGTCCGTCTATTGTTATCGGCTCGAGCGTGACTAGGTTCTTGGAGATCTATTCGATGTAATACTCTTTTGCGGTGTGTTTGCCGAGATCCGATGAATTGTGGATTTATGATTAGCTTATCTATGAATATTATTTGAATCTCCTCTGAATTCCTTTATGCATGATTTGATATCTTTGCAAGTCTCTTCGAACTATTGATTTGGTTTGGCCAACTAGATTGGTTTTTCTTGCAATGGGAGAAGTGCTTAGCTTTGGGTTCAATCTTGCGGTGTCCTTTCCCAGTGATAGTAGGGGCAGCAAGGTACGTATTGTATTGTTGCCATCGAGGATAACAAGGTGGGGTTTTCATTATATTGCTTGAGTTAATCCCGCTACATCATGTCATCTTGCTTAATGCATTACTCTGTTCTTATGAACTTAATACTCAAGATGTAGGCAGGAGTCGGTCGATGTGTGGAGTAATAGTAGTAGATACAGGCAGGAGTCGGTCTACTTGACACGGCTGTGATGCCTGTATTCATGATCATTGCCTTAGATGTCGTCATAACTTTGCGCTTTTCTATCAATTGCTCGGTTGTAATTTGTTCACCCACCGTAATAATTTCTATCTTGAGAGAAGCCTCTAGTGAAACTTATGGCCCCCGGGTCTATTTTACATCATATTAGTTTCCCGTCAACTTGCCAATTTCTGTCACCATTCCCTTACTTTGAAATCTTTACTTTCCACTCCATAAACCAAAAATACCAAAAATATTACTTTACCGTTTATCTATCTCTATCAGATCTCACTTTGCAAATAACCGTGAAGGGATTGACAACCCCTTTGTCGCGTTGGTTGCAAATTGGTGTTTGTTTTGTGAAGGTATTCGGTGGCTTGTTGCATAGTCTCCTACTAGATTGATACCTTGGTTCTCAAAACTGAGGGAAATACTTATGCTACTTTGCTGCACCACCCTTTCCTTTTCAAGGGATAAACCAACGCAAGCTCAAGAGGTAGCAAGAAGGATTTCTGGCGCCGTTGCCGGGGAGATCTACACCAAGCCAAGACATATCAAGTACCCATCATAAACTCTCATCTCTCGCATTACATTATTCGCCATTCTCCTCTCGTTTTCCTCTCCCCCACTTCTAAAAAGATTTTCGAAAAGATTCGCCTTTTCTTTGCCTCTCCTCCGTTCATCTTATTCGTTCACCTTTTGTGTGCTTACTTCCCTTTGATGGCTAGTCCTCCTATCCTTGTTAGCACTCCTGATAATGAGGTTCTCAACTTCAAACAAAAGGAAGGAGAGAATTTAAAAGAAGCTTGGTATAGAATTTGCAATGCTCAAACTAGATCTATTCAAAAGCAATCTACTTCCGTTCTTCTTCGCAATTTTTACGTAGGCCTTACTCCTTGGAATAGATATGTTCTAGATACCATTACTGGGGGAAATTTCTTGGGGAGCCATACTTTTGATTCTTATAATGCCATGATAGATTTGCTAGGCCCACCACCTCTTTTGGTTAACGGAACTGTTTTAACCTTGGAACATGTAATGCAAAGATAGGATATTATTGAAAATAAAATTTTTACTGTTGAGTTGATTGAAAATTTGGATAAAAAGATTCATAATCAGATTACTCAATATGGATCTAAGGTAGGAGTTACTCTAAAGAATCTTAGGGAAAAGGAACCAATAGTTAATGAAAAGATAGATCAAGATTCTACTAGAATTGGCAAACTAGAAGATATTATTACCAACTTGGGTTCAGCTTTTTCCTCCGTTAAAACTACTCCCAATCTTCCTCCTACTAAGATTGCCAAATTTACTTATGTTCCTAAAAATAAGGGTGAATCTTCTAGTAAGAACAATGAAGATCTCAAATCAATTAGTGTTCACCCCAATTTTCTCGAGATTATTAAGGAACCTATTATCATGAATGAATTTCTTGATTTCTTGCCTAGGAGTTTGATCATTTATAAAACTAAAGAATCTCCTAAGAATCATGAGTGTGTGATTAAAGGATTGCATGCCAAAGATGATAGTACTTAGATCTATTCGTGTTTTTATGCCTAGCTAGGGGCGTTAAACAATAGCGCTTGTTGGGAGGCAACCCAATTTTATTTCTGTTATTGCTTTTTAGGTCCTGTTTTTCTTTGAATAAATCATCTAGCCTCTGGTTAGATGTGTTTTTGTTTTAATTAGTGTTTGTGCCAAGTAAGACCTATGGGGTAACCTACGATGATAGTTAATTTGATCTTGCTGAAAAACAGAAACTTTTGCGCTCACGAAAACAATTCTCATTCTTAGCTGGAGAGTGCTTTTTAGTTGATTCTTTTTGCAGAAGATTAATAAACAAATTATCTAGGATTTCCAATTTTCTCATGATTATTGGAGTTACATAAGTATTCGAAATATTCAGATTGCTACAGACTGTTCTGTTTTTGACAGATTCTGTTTTTCGCGTGTTGTTTGCTTATTTTGATGCATCTATGGCTAGTATCGGGGGATATGAACCATGGAAAATTTGGAATACAGTAGATATTACACCAATATAAATAAATACTGAGTTCACAACAGTACCGAAAGTGGTGATTTATTTTTTTATACTAACGGAGCTTACGAGATTTTCTGTTGGAGTTTTGTGTTGTGAAGTTTTCAAGTTTTGGGTAAGGATTTGATGGACTATGGAATAAGGAGTGGCAAGAGCCTAAGCTTGGGGATGCCCAAGGCACCCCAAGGTAATATTCAAGGATGTCAAAAATCCTAAGCTTGGGGATGCCCCGGGAAGGCATCCCCTCTTTCGTCTTCGTCTATCAGTAACTTTACTTGAGGCTATATTTTTATTGACCACATGATATGTGTTTTGCTTGGAGTATCTTGTATGATTTGAGTATTTGATTTTTAGTCTGCCACAACCATCCTTGCTGTACACACCTTTTGAGAGAGACACACATGAATCGTGATTTATTAGAATGCTCTATGTGCTTCACTTATATCTTTTGAGCTAGGCAAAATTTGCTCTAGTGCTTCACTTATATCTTTTTAGAGCACGGTGGTGGTTTTATTTTATAGAAATTGATGAACTATCATACTTCACTTATATTATTTTGAGAGTCTCTAAACAACATGGTAATTTGCTTTGGTTATAAAATTAGTCCTAATATGATAGGCATCCAAGAGGGATATAATAAAAACTTTCATATAAAGTGCATTGAATACTACGAGAAGTTTGATTCCTTATGATTGTTTTGAGATATGAAGATGGTAATATTAGAGTCATGCTAGTAAGTAGTTGTGAATTTGAGAAATACTTGTGTTAAAATTTGTGAGTCCCGTGGCATGCACGTATGTGAACCGTTATGTGATGAAGTCGGAGCATGATTTATTTTTTTGTTGTCTTCCTTATGAGTGGCGGTTGGGGATGAGAGATGGTCTTTTCCTACCAATCTATCCCCCTAGGAGCATGCACGTAGTACTTTGTTTTGATTACTAATAGATTTTTGCAATAAGTATGTGAGTTCTTTATGACTAATGTTGAGTCCATGGATTATACACACTCTCACCTTTCCGCCATTGCCAGCCTCTCTAGTACCGCACAACTTTCGCCGGTACCATAAACCCACCACATATCCTTCCTCAAAACAGCCACCATACCTACCTATTATGGCATTTCCATAGCCACTCAGAGATATATTGCCATGCAACTTTCCACCATTCCGTTTATTATGACACGCTCCATCATTGTCATATTGCTTTGCATGATCATGTAGTTGACATCGTATTTGTGGCAAAGCCACCGTTCATCATTTTTTATACATGTCACTCTTGATTCATTGCACATCCTGGTACACCGCCAGAGGCATTCACATAGAGTCATATTTTGTTCTAAGTATCGAGTTGTAATTCTTGAGTTGTAAGTAAATAAAAGTGTGATGATATTCATTATTAGAGCATTGTCCCATGTGACGAAAGGATGATGGAGACTACGATTCCCCCACAAGTCGGAATGAGACTCCGGACCAAAAAAAGAGGCAAAAAAATGAGAGAAGGCCCAAATAAAAAAATGAGAGAAAAGAGAGAAGGGACAATGTTACTATCCTTTTTTGCCATACTTGTGCTTCAAAGTAGCACCTTGATCTTCATGATAGAGAGTCTCCTACGATATCACTTTCATATACTAGTGGGAATTTTTAATTATAGAACTTGGCTTGTATATTCCAATGATGGGTGTCCTCAAAATTGCCCTAGGTCTTCGTGAGCAACCAAGTTGGATGCACACCCACTTAGTTTCCTTTTGATCTTTCATAAATTTATAGCTCTAGTGCATCCGTTGCATGGCAATCCCTACTTACTCACATTGATATCTATTAACGGGCATATCCATAGCCCGTTGATACGCCTAGTTGATGTGAGACTATCTCCTTCTTTTTGTCTTCTCCACAACCATCGTCTATTCCACCTATAGTGCTATGTCCATGGCTCACGCTCATGTATTGCGTGAAATTTGAAATTTTTTGAGAACATCAAAAGTATGAAACAATTGCTTGGCTTGTCATCGGGGTTGTGCATGATTTAAATATTTTTTGTGGTGAAGGTGGAGCATAGCCAGACTATATGATTTTGTAGGGATAAGCTTTCTTTGGCCATGTTATTTTGAGAAGACATAATTATTTTGTTAGTATGCTTGAAGTATTATTGTTTTTATGTCAATATTAAACTTTTGTTTTGAATCTTACGGATCTGAACATTCATGCCATAATAAAGAGAATTACATGGATAAATATGATAGGTAGCATTCCACATCAAAAATTCTGTTTTTATCATTCACCTACTCTAGGACGAGCAGGAATTAAGCTTGGGGGTGCTTGATACGTCTCCAACGTATCTATAATTTCTTATTGTTCCATGCTATTATATTATCTGTTTTGGATGTTTTATATGCATTAATATGCTATTATATATGATTTTTGGGACTAACCTATTAACCTAGAGCCCAGTGCCGGATTCTATTTTTTCCTTGTTTTAGAGTTTCGTAGAAAAGGAATACCAAATAGAGTCCAAACGGAATAAAACTTTTGCCATGATTTTTCTTGGACCAGAAGACACCCAGGAGACTTCGAGTGCAAGTCAGAGGAGCCTCGAGGCGGCCACATGGGTGGAGGGCGCGCCCAGGGGGTGGGGCGCACACCCCGACCTTGTGGCCCCCTCGTAGCTCCGTTGACCTAATTCTTCCTCTTATACCCCAAAAACATCTGGGGGAGCCGCGAAACCACTTTTCCACCGACGCAACCTTCTGTACCCGTGAGATTCCATCTTGGGGCCTTTTCCGGCATCCTGCTGGAGGGGGAATCGATCATGGAGGGCTTGTACATCAACACCATTGCCTCTCCGATGAAGCGTGAGTAGTTTACTTCAGACCTACGGGTCCATAGCTAGTAGCTAGATGGCTTCTTCTCTCTCTTTGATTCTCAATACAAAGTTCTCCTTGATGTTCTTGGATATCTATTCGATGTAATACTCTTCTGCAGTGTGTTTGCTGAGATCCGATGAATTGTTGATTTATGATTAGCTTATCTATGAATATTATTTGAATCTCTTCTGAATTCTTTTATGCATGATTTCATATCTTTGCAAGTCTCTTCAAACTATCGATTTGGTTTGGCCAACTAGATTGGTTTTTCTTGCAATGGGAGAAGCACTTAGCTCTGGGTTTAATCTTGCGGTGTCCTTTCCCAGTGACAGTAGGGGCAGCAACGCAGGTATTGTATTGTTTCCATCAAGGATAACAAGATGGGGTTTTCATCATATTGCTTGAGTTAATCCCGCTACATCATGTCTTCTTGCTTAATGCGCTACTCTGTTCTTATGAACTTAATACTCTAGACGTAGGCAGGAGTCGGTCGATGTGTGGAGTAATAGTAGTAGATGCAGGCAAGAGTCGGTCTACATGACACGGAGGTGATACCTATATTCATGATCATTGCCTTAGATATCGTTGTCACATCCCTAGTTCTGGTTTGCTCTGGGTTAGCTAGTCATGTGTGCATCATGTTTAAATTTCAATGAATTTGAAATGAGGACATGTGAAAGCCTCAGAAATCATTTCTGAAAATGACCAAGATAAAAAAATTGCTTCAACTAGGTCCAAGAAAATGTTCATGTTTCTCTCTGGAAATATTGGCCAGAGGTAAAATTCAAACCAATATTTTTAGGAGCTCATAAATTTTTATTTTGGGAATTTGAAGCTAATGCAATAACTATTTGCATTGGACTTATATTTGCTATATATTGAATACGTGTCCAATAATTCTTAGAAATTGTGAGGGGCTTTGGAATAATCCTTTTAGTCCCTGCAAAATTATCAGAAGAAAGCAAAATGGTTTAGTGCTTAAAACTAAATCAAAACAAATAACAGAAAAGGAAAACAAAAAACATAAATGAAAAAAGAGTCTTACCTGGCCACTTACCCAGCCCAGCGGTGTGGCCCACTGGCCCAACTGCGACTCATCTTCTCCACTGCGTCGGGAGGACAACGCGTGCGTGGCCGACGCGGGCGGGCACGCGCCCGGCCACCTCCACCCTGCCTGCCTGTGCCTCGACCCGCCAGGACGTCGCCACGCCCGTCCCCGAACACAACCCGCTCACTCCTGTCCTCTCTCCCCTCCTCTGTTTCTCGCACGCACCCACCGAGCGGAGCTCGTCGCCGCCGTCCACTGCCACCGCGACCACCGGACCTCCCTCGCCTTGCCGACCCGCCCAGAAGAACCGCAGCGTCATCTTCATCATCTACGAAGAGCCACGCGACGCCAGGCGCCCCGCATCACCGGCTACCTCGTCATCTTCCTCCTCGGCCGCCATGGATCTTCACCGACGATTCTTCGCTGTTTTTGCCTCCCCGACCTCGCTGTAGATGCCTCTGCAATCGCCGTGAGCCCCGCCTTCTTTCCCCCTGTTTTCCCCCTCACGCTCGAGCTCTAGCCATGCTTGCTGCCACACCCGAGAGCTCCCCACCGCCGGCCATGTCACCGTCATGGGCAGGGCCCGTTTAAGCCACAGCCGAGCATGTTGTTGAGCTCCTGCAGCTCCCGACGACCCAACCGTGTGCCTAGCTTGCTTCCCCGTGCATCGCAGTGCCATTCCGCTCGAAGCCATGGCCTCGCCGCCGCGGGAGCTCGATGCCGTCGATGTTCCCGGCCATCCCCGTGGCACCTGAGGCCACCGTTGGATGCGGGCGAGTGAGGGCCTCCTCCCGGTGCCCTTCGCTCGCCCAGCCACCCCCTGTAGCGCTGTCCCGAGTGGGCTCCACCGCGCTGGAAGGTCGCCGGCGGCCTAACCCCGGCCATGCCGACGTGGCATCGTCATTAGTGGCTAATGAGGCCACTAACTAACCCACATGCTCACTGACACATGGGCCCACGTCCTAATTAACCCCTGTTTTGTTTCTGTTTAGATTAGTTTAAAATCCGGCGGGACCCACATGCCAGAGTTGACCGTGCTGACGTGGCTGTTGACTAGGCCCACCTGTCTGTGACACTGACCAGGGGTCCCCACGCATTAGGTTTGACCTGGTTGGCACTGTTGACCTACTGGCGTCATGCCGTTGTCATGCTGATGCAGTAAAGGATTTTCTGGATTAAAAATAATCTAGGAAATGCCAAAAAATAGTTGAAACATCTAAAGTTCATAGAAATTCAACCGTAACTCCAAATGAAATAATTTATATATGAAAAATTATCAGAAATATGCAATCTATCCATCTGCACAATTTTCATGTATGTCGTAACAACTTATAGTTGCTGAATCGGGAAAATCAAATGTTTGGCATTCAAATAATCACATATGGAGTTTGAATTTGATCCTTTGGTTCAAACCTACTACATTTAATCTGATTGCTAGTTGCATTAGCTCAAACACTAGCATATTGCCATGTCATGATTATGCATCATTGTTGCATTGCATTGATTGTGTTCTTTCTTTGTTGCCGGTGGTTGTTCCCCCCCTCAGTAGACGTATGTTCCGACGATGAGTTTGATGACACCGATGAAGAGCTATGCTATCTTTAGAAGTGACAGCCAAGAAAAACCCCCTTGTTCATTCCGATACAATCCCATTCTCTCGCTCCTGCTCTCTTTTACTGCATTAGGACAACAATGATTCAACTGTTACATGCTGCGGTAGCTGAATCCCTATCCTCTGCATGACCTGTCATTGCCACAGTAAATAGATGAAACCCACTAGCATGAGTAGGAGTTGTTTGAGCCCTGATGTGCCTACTCATTCATGCTTGTTTGTCATGCCTGCTATTGCTTAGAGTTGTGTCAGGTGCGGTTCATCGGGGATGAATTGGAGGTGTGTGAACATGTCCCACTATTGAGAGCTAAGTGTGTGTACACGATTTGGTAAAGGTATCGGTGAGAGGCCATGTAGGAGTACATGGTGGGTTGTCTCATTGAAGGCGTCCTCAGGAACTGAGTTCTGTGTTTGTGATCCGTGAACAGTTACTACCACACATTGTGTTACGGTAACTCGACCCCTCTCGACTTATTAATCAACTTGATCTCTGTCCAGGAGTTGCAACTAGTTTCTGGTGTTTGTAGGTAGTGTTAGTAGTCTACCAAGTGGCACCCGATACAGGTGGGCTTGGGATAGACTAGGCATGATGTACGGTGCACCAAGTGGCACCCGGATGGTGGGCTTGGGAACCCTGCTCACATCGTTTGGGGCCATGAGCGACACCCCGACCGGATCTCCTTGCGGATGGAACCCGAATATGCGATAAGCCTCGACTAGAGACTTGTGTGGTTAGTCAGGTCGTGGCCGACTCCCTCGTCAGGCTTCCGCTTGAAGGTTGCCGAGATACACGACGTGTACATGGTGGTAAGTGGCGAGAGCGTGTGTGAAGAAGTACACCCCTGCAGGTTAACATCAACTATTCGAATAGCTGCGTCCATGTAAAGGACTTCTGGGTTGCACATGCAGGTTCATAGACAAGTGAAAGTGGATACTCTAAAATGCGCAAGATAAGCGTGAGTGCTATGGATGGCATCCTCATAGGGAGACGGGAGCGAACCCATAGTGGTGTATTGATATGGTGAATATGTGGACTCGTGTGCGCCACCTCAAAAGAGTTACTTGCAGTCGTAGTTCAGGATAGCCACCGAGTCAAAGTTGGCTTGCTGCAGTTAAACTCCACCACCCCCTTTATTGACACTGATGCATATGTAGCTAGGTGTGATGTATGTCTTGCTGGGTACATTTGTACTCACGTTTTCTTAATTTATGTTTTCCAGAGAGACTTCAGTCTCACTAGTAGTTTCGCGTGGACTTCGACGTTTAGCTTGTTACCTCAGCTACGATCTTGTACCCTTGGGAGGGTCTTGTAGATAGTCAGGCTTCTCAACCTTTTTCATTTGTAGTCGTCTGTACTCAGACATGTTTATGCTTCCGCTTGTTGCTTGTATTCTCTGTATGTTGGGTCATGAGACCCATGTTTGTAATACTTGGCTCCTCGGAGCCTAATGAATAAATACTTTGAGTCGTAGAGTTTTGTTGTGATGCCATGTTGTATTTGCACATATGGAGCATATTGTGTGTATGATTTTGAAATGCTTGATATGTGTGGGATCCGACAACCTAGTTGTCTATCCGTTGTAGCCTCTCTTATGGGGAAATGTAGTCTAGTGCTTCCACTGAGCCATGGTAGTCTGCTACAGCCCGGTTTACCGGAGTCCTGTTAGCACAGTTGCTAATACTCCGGAACACTTAGACTGGCCGGCATGTGTCCTTCTTGGATCCTGTGTCTGTCCCTTCGGGGAAATGTCACGCGGTGTCTTTCGGAGTCCTGTTAGCCTGCTACAGCCCGGATTCCTGAGTCCTGCTAGCCCAGTTGCTACAGCCCAAATTCACTCGCTGATGACCGACACGTTCGTTGCTGGGTCATGTATGCCTGTCCCTGTAAGTTAGTGCCACTTAGGGTTCATGACTAGTCATGTCTGCCCGGGTTCTCTGTCATATGGATGCTAGCGACATTATCATATACGTGAGCTAAAAGGCGCAAACGGTCCTGGGCCAGGTAAGGTGGCACCCGTGAGAATACCGTGCGTGAGGACGCAAAGTGATATGATGTGTTACATGCTAGATCGATGTGGCTTAGGATCAGGGTCCTGACAGCGTTGGTATCAGAGCCTGACTGCCCGTAGGATTACCAAGCCAAACTGGTCGAAGTTGAGTCTAGAAATGCTTTAGCTATATAAGGGAATTGATTGTGGAATGGAACGTAAGGCTCTTTTTACTCCTTTACCTCATGTCCTTCTGATCCAAGTCTTCCTCTTCTCTTCTATGGGGATTGAGAACTAGGTTTCTCTTCTCTCTATCAGGATCACGTGTTACTAATCCGTAGACTTATAAGATTGATGGATTCAGGTCTTAGTTCAGTTCCTACTACTTCCTTGTGTTGACAGTTGGCCTCAGAACCTTGATATTGTGATGTTGAGTGGTTATGCCACCATTTTTGCAGGATGTCCCAAATCTCTTGAGCATTTACAGCCGTTATGCTATCCGAGTCATCCCAGGTTTCTACATAGTCTGATGCATTTGCAAATCACTTCTTCCCGTTCCCGATGATCCTTTGGGCCAGATTAACCACACTAATCAGTGTGTTGAGGTACTCCATTACCTCGACATATATGTTGAAGCTATTATTACGACCCTAGGTGTCTTAGAGAACCACCTAGTAATCTAGCCATGTTTTGTGTTCCCAGTGTGATGATTAAGCCGCCATTCTCGAAAGCATCCCGTGATGCCATTTAGTTAGTAGGTATTCTATTCCTGGGTTTTGAACCTGAGATTCACTCTACTCACCTCCTGTTGATAGTGTTTGCTAGTTCCGTTAGGATATTAGTAGCCTTTGCGATAGCCCTCGAGGTCCGTGGTATTTCCTTCTTCCAAATACCATAAACTGCTTATGGCAGAAGATCTTGACGAAAGATCACAACCAGAGTGCTCTTGATGAGTTATCCATTCTGCATTGTGAATCTGCCAGTCCTTCCTTTTCAGCATGGGTTATCCGGAATAAATATGTTGAACTTGTTCGACATACTAACCTATGCATCCACAACTCAGAAAGATATATGTTCCTTTGAGTTGTCCCTCTTCGGTTGTATTCCGACCCTCGTGTATCAATTGATAGTCAAGAGTATGTCGTGCATTCGTGTTCATCGGTGCATATTATTACTATGGCCTGTCAATCCGTTCTATCCCAGAATGACTAGGAGAAACAAACTCCAGTACCTTATCCATCTCGAGGATCGGGGCAAAGTAGCTATAATCCGCATATCAAAATGCCAATCCAGCTTTTGTTCTGCTCTACCTTGGAGTATTACCATCTTTATGTCAAGAATGTCATGGGAATTGCACCACCTCCTATGAACTCTTGATACAATGATACTTCTTGCCATCATCATTCATTCCTCGGTCTCCGTGTTATTGTAACCGGAATACTGATAATGAATTGTGATGTGTGAAATTAATACTCCTAGCAAACTCCGTTGCTTGGTAGTTAATGGACAATACTCTCATTCTTAGCGTGCTCGTTATTGAATTATCATTCTAAGACTGATCGTGCTACCTAGTCCATTTTTCCTGGTGCACCCTTCGATCAAGAGTTCGGATTGTATCAATCTCTCACTTTTTGATCATGTCATCTTGCCTGGAAAGCAAGATTGCTCTCGAGCTTAATAACATATTGGTGGTCCATGATATTCTGAATATCCTCTTGGAAGTATCACTAGGTTGTCCCCTGACCGTTATGTTGAGTTCATGATCAAGTTGGTTTTTCCTTAAACCACTCCTTCTCCAAGGACCTGTCTTGTATACTCCTGAACTAGTTGGATAAGCTAAACAATAACTTGGAGAGTTGGAAGATAAAAGCTTTATCTGACTTAGCTCATTCCAAAGGGATATTCTTGTGTTTGTGTGTGTCGAAGCAAGATGATATCTTCATTGATTTATCTTCGTGATCGGTTGTTGGATCTATTGTCTTCATGTAATCTTTGATTTGAGGATGGTCTATCGTCAAAATCAAATCAGAACCAACGATGTTTGTAATGTTGTCTTACTCGTGGTTGTCAGATTTCGGGTTCTGGCAGACCCTTAAGGTTCGAACTCTGGGGTGCGCGCGGAGATCCAACCCCCCACCGTCTCGTACCTCGCCGGATCGCAGGGACCTAAACTACTAACAAGAACAGCACAAGAGACGCAAGATTTATACTGGTTCAGGCCACCATCGTGGTGTAATACCCTACTCCAGTGTGTGGTGTGTGGATTGCCTCTTGGGCTGGTGAGGAACGTACAGGGAAGAACAGCCTCGCGAGGGTCTGTTCTTGGTGGGTGTGATGAACTGCTAAGTAGTATCCCGTCGCTCTAGCTTGAGGATCGGGTCTCTATCTCCCTCTGATCCCAAAATGCCTGCCTGGGGGGAGAGGATCGGATCCTCTACTATGGTGGCTAGCCCTACTTATATAGACGAAGGCCCTGGGCCTCTTCCCAAATATTGAGCGGGAAGGGCGCCAACAATTGGCCATTTTGAAGGGGAACAACAAGTACGCTTATCCTGACTAAAGTTGGTCCTCGCCTGCCAAAGGCTCTGGTGATGACGCCTGCTTGGGCTCCACGATGACTGCATTCCAGCCATTGGGGCTGGTCTTGGTCTTGTTGCACCGAAACGGATGCCTTTGCTTGATGCTCTTGCCTGCGCTTGCTCCTTTTGCACCAAAGAGGAAAGGAGGACGCTGCGCGGCTGGCGCCTCGACCGGGCGCCCTTGGTCGTCATGGCTTATGCCATGGGCACCTCGCGAGGTACCACCTTGAACTCTCCGCCTCCTCATGAGCCACTGACGAGGCCGTGCTCGAGGAAGCTCTTGGTCGTCTGCATCATGAGGCTTGGCCTCGCGAGGTCTTGAGCTTGTGTTGATGAAGATAGGCTGTCCTGGCCTCCCTTGAGCCACGCCGCAGCCGCAGCAGGCAAGTCTCGAGGACCCCTGCTCCTGCACGCCGACAGTAGCCCCCGGGCCCACGACGCACCAACTTGGCCGGCGAGGCGAAAGGGCAAGTCTGGCATTAGGGCCCTAACAGCCTGCGGCCTTGGGCGCCGCGTGGCGGTTGATTGGACGTGGGCGGCACTGCTCCCCCACGACGCCTTGGTAACCGCCCGGATTCGACAAGTCCTTGCATGCATGGTCAGTCATGATTACCGGTGATCGTGGAGGTCGACGATTGGCCTTCGCCGGCTATAAGTACAAAACGGCGTGCGCCCTTCCAGTCTATCCTTTCTTGTGTCTCCTTCTTCTCCATGGCCCCACCAAGGAAGTTCTCGGCTGCAGAGAAGGGGAAGGGCCGCCAGGTCGAATCTTCCTCTCCTCCGCCTAAGCGTGGTCGAGGTCGCCGCAAGCACCCGTGGCCTCCACGGCGGTCTCCCATGATGCGTGGGGAGGCTCTCAGCGTGGTGACGAGCGGCCGGGCCATGGTCGGGCGTGCCCGGCCGCGCGTCCCGAGGCCGCGCCTCCATGCTTCAAGCGCTGCGGAGTTCATGGTGAGGGCGGAGGAGCCGCCCAGCCGTCCGGCTTCAGCCTCCCGTGCTTCCTCCCGGGTGAGCTCCCAGATGGCGCCTGAGTGGCCTCTGGCTCCCGAGCAGATGGCTGTTGCGGCCGGGCCGTGGGCTTCTCTGGAGGTCTCTGCTGCAGGAACCTGCTCACAGCCCGCTGGGCGGCAGCGTTCAGCAGCAGCGTGGTCTCCGCTGCCGGTGCTCCCTGCACTTCAAGTATGATGGCGACGCCACCCTCTACGTGAGGGTGTTCGGGAAGACGGCCGCGATGGGGTGCTGCCCTAGGGCGACGACATGGCCGGGACTCACCCCGGCGGCGGAGAGGGCAGCAGCAGGCGGGCGGGCGATGCCGCGACTCCTCACGCTTCACCAACTCTTCTTGGTGGCGATTCTTCCGGCTGCCCGGCCAGCCTCAAGGCTGTCAGCTGCTTGGGGGTGGCAGCTGGTCCGCCCGCCACACGCCTTGAAGCGCGAGATGGAGTCCGACTGAGCTCCGGAGGCGGCTCGGGCCTCCCAAGAGAGCCGGCACGGGGCGTGCTTCACCTGCTTTTGTCCTTTTCCTTCCTTTTCTCCTGCGTAAAAAGGGAACAATGTGTGGCCCTGTATGTGTTTAGGGCAACGCCGTTAATTATTGTACTGGTTTTGTTATCCTCGACATCGTTCTTCTCGTCAGGCGCCCGTTCGCAAGTGAACCTCGGTCATGGCTGCGAGGCGACCGACCCCGCCCCTGTTCAAGGCGTTGTCGCCTGCGTGAGGCATGGTCAAGAGGGGTGCTCCAACTGTGGACCAGGCCGTGAAAACTTGAGCGATAGGGGTAGGAACACCAGGGCTCCCCGAGGCTTCAAGGTCATGAGTCCCCTCACAAGAAGAGAAATCGAGGCAGGAGGGCTAAAAGATTGAATAACCACGGACCAAAAAGGGCGATAGTTTCGATAAAAACTTCAAATGGGAATAACCAACAACTGCAGTAAAGCAAATGAAAAGCTGTGTCCGACACCTAGTCTAGTCTTGGGCGCCTTCTCACCAAAGACGTAGCTAAGTGTCACATCGGGCGTAGGAGGGATCCCTGTGGCTGAGGCCGGCACCCCGAGACTCCGGGCGTGTACAGTCCCACTCATTATTACGTGAGAGTGTCACGGGCGGCGAAGCTTCACGGTGCACTGGCCTTCTTCACAGGCTCCGGCCTTTCTTCCGTAAGCAAGCTTCACGGGCGCTTGCCCTCTTCACAGCTCCGGGCCTTTCGACGCGACAGCTTCACAGCGTTCGCCACATGTGCTGGGCCTTCTCCCAAGAGGTGAGCTTCACAGGCATTTGCCTTCTTCACAGGCTCCGGGCCTTTTCCAAAAAGATGAACTTCACAGGCATTCGCCTTGTTCACAGGCTCAGGGCCTTTTCCAAAAAGATGAACTTCACAGGCATTCGCCTTCTTCACGTGCTCAGGCCTTTTCCAAAAGATGAACTTCACAGCATTCGCCTTCTTCATGTGCTCGTGGCCTTTTCCAAAAGATGAACTTCACAGCATTCGCCTTCTTCATGTGCTCGGGGCCTTTTTAGGGTAAAACCTCCTGAGGTGCCGGATCTTCCACGCTGCTTTGTATAGGCACCCCCTCTTGAGTCTCCAAGCGCATGGAGCCAGCCCGAAACATGAACAACCTTGAAGGGGCCCTCCCACATGGGAGAGAGCTTATGCAGTCCCTCCCCGGAGAGGACCCGCTTGAGCACGAGGTCCCCTACCTCGAGAGTTCTCGGGCGGATGTTGCGGCAAGGGTATCGCTGAGTGCTGCTGGTACCTTGCAGCCGCCAAAGACTTCTCGGCACGGCGCTCCTCCCCAGACGAGGGGCCGTCCCCGCCATGGTGTCCTGCAGCGTTTCATCGAACGCTAGGACCGTCGCGGATCGACGCTGACCTCGTGAGGGAGGACCGCTTCGGCTCCGTGAGACCAGGAAGAAGGGGTCTCCCGGTTGGCTTTGCGGTTGTGCGGATGGACCACAACACGACGGAAGCTCGTCAGACCAGCCTTCTCGCCGCAGCTCCTGCTTTCTTCTTGAACGCCCTGGTCTTGAGGCCTCTCAAGACCATCGCATTGGCCCGCCTGTCCGTCTGCTGCGGGGTGCGCCACCGAGCGTAGCATATCTGCGTCCCAAGGTTAGCACAGTATGTTTTAAAAAGGTTACTGGTGAACTGCAAACTGTTGTCGGTGATGATGCGGTTCGGCACTCCGAACCGACTCACGATGCCCTTGATGAACTTGACCGCATAACCAGCGGGGATGGCACGGACGGCCTCGACTTCGGCCCACTTGGTGAATTTGTCCACGGCGACGTAGAGGTAGCGATAGCCCCCTGGCGCCCGAGGGAAAGGGCCCAGAATGTCCAGCCCCCAGACCGCGAATGGCCAAGTGAGGGGAATGGTTTGCAGGCCTCCTGCTGGCTGGTGGATCTGCTTGGCATGGAATTGGCAAGCCTCGCAAGCCTTCACGAGGTCGATGACGTCATTGAGCGCGGTGGGCCAATAGAAACCGCTGCGGAACACCTTCCCGACAAGGGTCCGTGACTATGAATGGTGCCCATAATCTCCGCCATGTATATCTGCCAGCAATTCCTTCCCCTGTTCCCTGGTGATGCGGCGTGGGGATACGCTGCTTGGTCGCTCCCAGAGAGCTCTCCATCCATGATGTCAGTATGCCGTGGCTTGCCGCGCCACACGCCCGCCTCCTCCTCCTTCTCTGGCAAAGTCCCACGCGTTAAGTAACTCTTGAGCTCCGTGATCCAGCACTCCTCTTGAGGTTCCATCGTTAGGAGCAGGCGTGCTCCCGAGGCCGGGCCACAGGCTGGGGCTCCCGAGGCTGGTGGCTGAGGGAGCTCCTCCCGAGGCTGTGCCGTGCTTGATAACGGCGGCAGGGCTAAGGGCTTGAAGAGCCGTTCCTCAAAGACACCCGGCTCATGGGGTAACCTCCTGGAGGCTCGTTTGGCGATGTCGTCGGCCTCTTGATTGGTGCCACGGGCACGTGCTGCAGCTCCAACCCCCGTAATCTGTTTCTCCATCCTGCGGACCTCCGCAAGGTAGGCCTCCATGTGTTCATCCCTTGGCTCGCATAATCTTGTTGGAGAAATTGACGAGGAGCTGCGAATCGCCCTTGATGGTAAGGCGCTTCACCCTGTGGCAGCGGCAGCCTTCTTACCCGCTATCGCCCTCATATTCTCGCTATATTGTTGGAGACCTTCTCGCCATGCTGGAAACAGAGCTGCACGGCATAGTAGAGCTTGTCCTGAGAGGGGGATATGAGTATTGCCCCAGCCCCAGCGCCCTGTCTGGAGAACGCTCCGTCGAAGTACATGACCCAACCTTCTGGCACTTCGCTCCCTGGGGAGAGGGACCGATCCTCGCCGGCCCTGAGGCCCGGTGCTTCTGTCCATTCGGCCACGAAATCTGCCAGCGCGGCCCCCTTGATGACTCGGGTCGCATCGAACTCGAGCCGAATGCTTGCAGCTCAATGTTCCACTCGGCGACCCTTCCCGCCGAGTTGGGGCTCCCCGAGCACCCTCTCCGTGGGGTATGCCGAGACAACCTTGATTGGATGACCACGGAAGTAGTGCCGCAGCTGCTTGCGCCAAGCCACTAGCAGTGCCGGGGAGGAGCTTCAGTGCATGGGGTACTGCTCTCGCATCCCGTGAGCACGGCATCGAATGGCACACCGGGTGCTCGACGAGGTTAGGGGCGCGTTAGCCGGTGGCGTCCTTCGAAGCCGTGGTGCCTCCTGAGGCGTCGGCGCCTCCGGAAGCCGGGTGCTTGGACGGGAGGCCTCCCCCGCCCTTGGTGCGCTCTGCTGTGAGGGCTGATCTTCCTCCATTGCGGTGCTGGCTTCTGCTAGTTCCTTCTGATTCGGTCTTGCCTTAGCTTGGGTGGCCGCCGTGGTCTTGGCCTGACGCTCCTCCCTAACCGCCACTAGAGCAGCGCTAGCGGAGTATGGAGTGGCGGTGAGGTAGAGTACCAAGGGCTCCTGAGGGCGCGGGGCCACCATCACTGGAGGGCTGGTCAGGTACCTCTTGAGGTCTTGAAACTCTTGGTTGGCCTCTTCAGTCCACTCGAAGGGCCCCTTTTTCTTCATCAGCTGGAAGAAAGGCAGCGCCCGCTCCCCCAATCGGGAGATGAAACGGCCCAACGCCACGTTCTGGCGCCTGTGAGCTTCTGCATCTCCCCGAGGGTCTTGGTGGGATCATGTCTTCCACTGCCTTGACCTTTTTTGGGTTGGCCTCGATGCCTCGGTGGGACACGAGAAAACCAAGGAGCTTGCCTGAGGGAACTCCAAACACACACTTCTCTGGGTTGAGTCGCAGGCTCACTGCATTGAGGCTCGCGAAGGTTTTTTCTAGGTCTTGTATCAAGGTCTTGGCCTCGCGAGACTTCACCACGATATCGTCGACATATGCCTCCACATTCTTCCCGAGCTGTGGGCCCAAGGTGATGTGCATGAGCCGCTGGAAGGTTGCCCCTGCGTTCGCTATGCAACCCGAATGGCATGCGTGTATAGCAAGATACTCCACACGGGGTTAGGAAGGCCGTCTTCTCCACGCCTTCCACCGCCATCTTGATTTGGTGATACCCGAAAAGGCGCCCAAGAAGCACAACAGGTCACACTCGGCGGTGGAATCGACGATCCGGGTCGATGCGAGGGAGCGGAAATGGATCTTGCGGGCATGCTTTGTTGAGGTTGGTGAAGTCGACACACATGCGCCTCTTTCCTCCCTTCTTCGGCACCACCACGGGTTGGCCAACCAATCTGTATCGGACCTCGCGGATAACCCCCGCGGCTTCTAGCTTGCGGGTCTCTTGGACGATGAAGGCACGCTGGGACTGCCTCCTCGCTTTCGCTTCACCGACGCACGCTGGGGCACACGTTGAGGTGGTGCTCGATCACGCCTCGTGGAATCCCCGCCACCTGGTCGGGCTCCTGTGCGAACACCTTCTTGTTCGCACGCAGAACTTGACAAGGGCTTCCTCCTGCTCGGGCTCGAGGTTGGCGCCTATGGTGAAGGTGGCGTTTAGGACCCGTCCTCATTGACGGGTATCTGCTGGTCTCCGCCTTGTCTTGAGTGAACAACTGCTTCTTCTTGGTCGGCGCAGCCCCTTGGGCCTGGGGCTTCCGCATCGTCCCGGGCCGCTGCGGCCGCCGTCTTGAGGGTGAGCTCAGCGCTTTCGCAAAGACACCCTCAGTATCCCCTGCACGGTGAGGACACCGCTGCTCCTGTGCATCTTCATGAGGTTGTACCCGGGTGGGTTGCCGCCATGAATTTGGCCACGCCGGATAGCCAAGGATGGCGTTGTAGGGAGGCCGATGGGAAGCGATGTCAAGTCGACCAATTCTGCGGCGGAAGTTGTCGTAGGTGCCGAAGGTCACCGGAAGCCGGATTTGCCCCAAGGAGTTGGATGACCCTCCTCCCACGCCTGAAAGGCCGGCCGGGCAGCAACTCCGCCTCGGTATGCGCAGAGGAGGTTGAAGGCCTCGACCGAGAGTACACTGAGGTTGGCGCCGCCGTCGATGAGGGTCCCGTGATGGCGACTGGCAGATGGTAGGTGTGCAGAGCAATGAGCGCACCCGAGCCGGGCCGAGTTGGCGGGGTGGTCTTGAGAGTCGAAGGTCAGCCCGGCCGACGACTCCGTCCGACTTGAGGGAGCCCCCTGCCGCGTGGAGGCGGCGTCGACCCGGCGGACGAATGTCTTGACATGGCGGCTAGAGGGCGGCGCCTACGAGCCGCCGAGGAGGGCCGCAACGAGTGGAGAAGCCGGCGTGAGGGGGCGGGCGACCAGGGAGCCACGCGGCCTCCCCCATGAAGTCGCCGGGGAGCGCAGGGACGATAAAGCTTTGCCCGTCCCAGCCGGGCCGATGGCGGTGTTGACGCAGGTGACGGGAACGACGAGGGCGCCCGCCCGACGGAGCGGCCAGGCGACATGGGAGGCGAGGGCGGCTCGGCGCTGGTGCGGGCCCGACGAGCGCCGACATGGTTGCGGTGGTCGGGAAGAACGAGGCGACGAAGGCAGATTCTCGCGCACCCCTACCCGGGCGCACCAAATGTCGGATTCGGGTTCCGGCAGACCCTTAAGGTTCAACTCGCGCGCGCGGAGATCCAACCCCACCATCTCGTACCTCGCCGGATCGCAGGGACCTAAACTACTAACAAGAACAGCACAAGAGGCGCAAGATTTATACTGGTTCAGGCCACCATCATGGTGTAATACCCTACTCCAGTGTGTGGTGTGTGGATTGCCTCTTGGGCTGGTGAGGAACGGTATAGGGAAGAACAGCCTCGCGAGGGTCTGTTCTTGGTGGGTGTGATGAACTGCTAAGTGGTATCCCGTCGCTCTAGCTTGAGGATCGGGTCTCTATCTCCCTCTGATCCCAAAATGCTCGCTCGGGGGAGAGGATCGGATCCTCTACTATGGTGGCTAGCCCTACTTATATAGACGAAGGCCCTGGGCCTCTTCCCAAATATTGAGCGGGAAGGGCGCCAACAATTGGCCATTTTGAAGGGGAACAATGGGTACGCTTATCCTGACTAAAGTTGGTCCTCGCCTGCCAAAGGCTCTGGTGATGACGCCTGCTTGGGCTCCACGATGACTGCATTCCAGCCGTTGGGGCTGGTCTTGGTCTTGTTGCACCAAAACGGATGCCTTTGCTTGATGCTCTTGCCTGCGCTTGCTCCCTTTACACCAAAGAGGAAAGGAGGATGCTGCGCGGCTGGCGCCCGACTGGCGCCCTTGGTCGTCATGGCTTGCGTCATGGGCACCTCGCGAGGTACCTCGCTTGAACTCTCCGCCTCCTCATGAGCTGCCACTGACGAGGCCGTGCTCGAGGAAGCTCTTGGTCGTCCGCCCATGAGGCTTGGCCCCTCGCGAGGGTCTTGAGCTTGTGTTGATGAAGATAGGCTGTCCTGGGCCTCCTTGAGCCACGCCCGCAGCCGCAGTGCAAGTCTGGGGACCCCGTTCCCGGAAACGCCCGGCTGGTTGATCCCTTGAGCATACACCATTACATCTTTTGGTCTGACCAATGCTATCACCATGTTCACTTAATCGTGGAACTCCATTTATATGGAAACCTGGATGAATTGTTGTTGAGCCCATCGGCAACATAATTATCATCTCCATGAATTCCCTTGAACATTAAAGCTAGTGTTGGAAACTGTGTAAGCAATGCCTTTGTGTTCCGTTCATGAAGCATATGTTTGGATGAGAGAATTGAATTCCTCTAATTCACGTGTATCTGATGTAGGTTGGCGCCGTGGATCCGAGAAAGTTTGTTTTGCTTCCTCTGGAATCATCCCAAATAAGTCATGCACGTGCGAAGTATTCAATGGTTTGATAGACTGATCATCTCCATTCCATATGTATTTCCTAGCACACAAAGCCACTGATTGATTTGTTCAAGGAGAAGAATTTCCTTCCTAAGAGCTAATCCGGACTTATGTAAGGACTTCAATATCCTCGATGACGGTTCCTCACCTGAGCTTAGGCAATGCTTTTCTATAAGACTACTATGTGATCATGCTTGTCTTGGACAGTGTGTTCACATGTTTGTAGCAAAACCAGCTCATGTTTTGGAGCTTGCTATCGTAGTTCATTTCTCGAGAATCTCGCAACGCTATCTCGTCGATTTGTGTTGCAAGCTTTCTTTTCAGACACGCGGATGTCTGGAATATCTTGTCACCAATCGGATCTGAATCTCAGGTAGAACTGATGGTTGGAACATTTCAACATTTGCATTTTGTTCCCAGCTTGCACCCGCCATTGTGCCATTTTACTATGGTCTGCCTTTCTCAGTAATTGTTGTTCAGGATCATCTTCAAATGTGGTCCTACCATGGGTCTGATCCATTTCCAATGATAGGAAAAAATCATCCATTGCGTTGTCTTCAACAAGGTAGTCCACATCATCCATCCTAGTCCGAGTATATCATTCCTACGAACCCCTTCCAATGATCGATTGTGATTTGCCCTAGGCTAGTATAAAGAGTTTCAATGATCCTTGAATCAAAAGTAATTCTTTTTTCCACTTTAAAGAATAATTCTATGAGTCGCCTTCCCTAAGGTGCCCCGGTATGGAATTATAGCAATTCATCTCCTTGCTACTCTGAAACCATGCACCATCTTACTGAAGCGTGGAATTGTTGCCTACCAATCCGAACCTTCGTCATCAGATCCTTACCATCATCTTTGATGTGTGTTTTCTGTCTTAGTTCGAGAGATGTTTCAATGTCTCACTCCATGAGTTGATCCTGAGTTGCTCAATCTTCACGAAGATCTATTTTTCTAGATTTTTCCCTTTCTTCTCATTGTCATGTTGGATGGAGTTCTCAGAGCAAGACGTCAGGACAAAGATGATGATTGAATCAACATTCTTATGAAGTGCAACCTGGATCGTGAATATTTTGTTATTTGCGTTTCCCCCTTCATCTGACCCTACGCTTGAATCTCGGGACGAGATTCTTGTTAGTGGGGGCGAGTTGTCACATCCCTAGTTCTGGTTTGCTTTGGGCTAGCTAGTCATGTGTGCATCATGTTTAAATTTCAATGAATTTGAAATGGGGACATGTGAAAGCCTCAAAAATCATTTCTGAAAATGACCAAGATTAAAAAAATTGCTTCAACTAGGTCCAAGAAAATGTTCATGTTTCTCTCTGGAAATATTGGCCAGAGGTAAAATTCAAACCAATTTTTTTAGGAGCTCATAAATATTTATTTTGGGCATTTGAAGCTAATGCAATAACTATTTGCATTGGATTTATATTTGCTATATATTGAATATGTGTCCAATAGTTCTGAGAAATTGTGAGGGGCTTCAGAATAATCCTTTTAGTGGCTGCAAAATTATCAGAAGAAGGCAAAATGGTTTACTGCTTAAAACTAAATCAAAAGAAATAATAGAAAAGGAAAACAGAAAACAGAAATGAAAAAAGAGTCTTACCTGGCCACTTACCTAGCCCAGCGGTGCGGCCCACTGGCCCAACTGCCAGTCATCTTCTCCACCACGCCGGAGGACAGTGCGCGCGTGGCCGACGCGCGCGGGCACGCGCTCGACCACCTCCACCCTTCCTGCCTGTGACTTGACCCGCCAGGACGTCACCACGCCCGTCCCCGAACACAACCCGCTCACTCCCGTCCTCTCTCCCCTCCTCTGTTTCTCGCATGCAGCCACTGAGCGGAGCTCGTCGCCGCCGTCCACTGCCACAGCGGCCACTGGCCCTCCCTCGCCTTGCCGACCTGCCTAGAAGAACCGCAACATCGTCTTCATCATCTACGAAGAGCCACGCGACGCCAGGAGCCCAGCATCGCGGGCTACCTCGTTGTCTTTCTCCTCGGATGCCATGGATCTTCGCCGACGATTCTTCACCATTTCTGCCCCCAGACCTCGCCGTAGATGCCTCTACAATAGCCGCGAGCCCCGCCTTCTTTCCCCCTGTTTTCCCCCTCGCGCTCGAGCTCTAGCCATGCCTGCTGCCGCACCCGAGAGCTCCCCGCCGCCGGCCATGTCGCCGTCGTGGGCAGGGCCCGTTTAAGCCACACCCGAGCACGTTGTGCCTAGCTTGCTTCCCCGTGCATCGCAGTGCCATTCCGCTTGAAGCCATGGCCCCGCCGCCGCGGGAGCTCGATGCCGTCGACGTTCCCGGCCGTCCCCGTGGCACCTGAGGCCACCGTTGGATGCGCACGAGTGAGGGCCTCATCCCTGTGCCCTTCGCTCGCCCAGCCGCCCCCTGTAGCGCCATCCCGAGTGGGCTCCGCTGCGCCGGAAGGTCGCCGGTGGCCTAACCCCGGCCATGCCGACGTGGCGTCGTCATTAGTGGCTAATGAGGACACTAACTTACCCACATGCTCACTGACACATGGGCCCATGTTCTAATTAACCCCTGTTTTATTTCTATTTAGATTAGTTTAAAATCCGGCGGGACCCACACGCCAGAGTTGACCGTGCTGACGTGGCTGTTGACTAGGCCCACCTGTGTGTGACACTAGCCAACTCTGTGACACTAACCAATGGGTCCCACGCATCAGGTTTGACCTGGTTGGCGCTGTTGACCTGCTGACATCATGCCGTTGTCATGCTGACGCAATAAAGGATTTTTCTGGATTAAAAATAATCCAGCAAATGCCAGAAAATAGTTAAAACTTTTAAAGTTCATAGAAATTCAACTGTAACTCCAAATGAAATAATTTATATATGAAAAATTATCACAAAAATGCAATCTATCCATCTGCACAACTTTCATGTATGTCGTAACAACTTATAGTTGCTGAATAAGGAAAATCAAATGTTTGGCATTCAAATAATCACATATGGAGTTTGAATTTGATCCTTTGGTTCAAACCAACTACATTTAATCTGATTGCTAGTTGCATTAGCTCAAACACTAGCATATTGCCATGTCATGATTATGCATCATTGTTGCATTGCATTGATTGTGTTCTTTCTCTGTTGCCGGTGGTTGTCCCCCCCCTCAGTAGACGTATGTTCCGACGATGAGTTTGATGACACCGATGAAGAGCTATGCTATCTTTAGAAGTGACAGCCAAGAAAAACCCCCTTGTTCATTCCGATACAATCCCATTCTCTCGCTCCTGCTCTCTTTTACTGCATTAGGACAACAATGATTCAACTGTTACATGCTGCGGTAGCTGAACCCCTATCCTCTGCATGACCTGTCATTGCCACAGTAAATAGATGAAACCCACTAGCATGAGTAGGAGTTGTTTGAGCCCTGATGTGCCTACTCATTCATGCTTGTTTGTCATGCCTGCTATTGCTTAGAGTTGTGTCAGGTGCGGTTCATCGGGGATGAATTGGAGGTGTGTGAACATGTCCCACTATTGAGAGCTAAGTGTGTGAACACGATTTGGTAAAGGTATCGGTGAGAGGCCATGTAGGCGTACATGGTGGGTTGTCTTATTGAAGCCGTCCTCAGGAACTGAGTTCTGTGTTTGTGATCCATGAACAGTTACTACCACACATTGTGTTACGGTAACTCGACCCCTCTCGACTTATTAATCAACTTGATCTCAGTCCAGGAGTTGCAACTAGTTTCTGGTGTTTGTAGGTAGTGTTAGTAGTCTACCAAGTGGCACCCGAGACAGGTGGGCTTGGGATAGACTAGGCACAGTGGCACGGTGCACCAAGTGGCACCAGGATGGTGGGCTTGGGAACCCTGCTTTTGGGGCCATGAGTGACACCCCGGCCGGATCTCCTTGCGGATGGAACCCGAATAGGCGATAAGCCTAGACTAGAGACTTGTGTGGTTAGTCAGGTCGTGGCCGACTCCCTCGCCAGGCTCCCGCTTGAAGGTTGCCGAGATACACGACGTGTACATGGTGGTAAGTGGCGAGAGTGTGTGTGAAGAAGTACACCCCTGCAGGGTTAACATCGTCTATTCGAATAGCCGTCCATGATAAAGGACTTCTGGGTTGCCTGCAGTTCATAGACAAGTGAAAGTGGATACTCTAAAATGCGCAAGATAAGCGTGGAGTGCTATGGATGGCGTTCTCGTGAGGGAGGCGGGCGGATCCATAGTGGTGTACTGGTATTGTGAATATGTGGACTCGTGTGCGCCACCTCAAAAGAGTTACTTGCAGTCGTAGTTCAGGATAGCCACCGAGTCAAAGTTGGCTTGCTGCAGTTAAACTCCACCACCCCCTTTATTGACACTGATGCATATGTAGCTAGTTCTGATGTATGTCTTGCCGGGTACATTTTTACTCACGTTTGCTTAATTTATGTTTTCCAGAGAGACTTCAGTCTCACTAGTAGTTTCGCGTGGACTTCGACGTTTAGCTTGTTACCTCAGCTACGATCTTGTACCCTTGGGAGGGTCTTGTAGATAGTCAGGCTTCTCAGCCTTTTTCATTTGTAGTTGTCTCTACTCAAGCATGTTTATGCTTCTGCTTGTTGCTTGTATTCTCTGTATGTTGGGTCATGAGACCCATGTTTGTAATACTTGGCTCCTCGGAGCCTAATGAATAAATACTTTGAGTTGTAGAGTTTTGTTGTGATGCCATGTTGTATTTGCACATATCGAGCATATTGTGTGTATGATTTTGAAATGCTTGGTATGTGTGGGATCCGACAACCTAGTTGTCTATCCTTGGTAGCCTCTCTTATGGGGAAATGTAGTTTAGTGCTTCCACTGAGCCATGGTAGCCTCATGCTGAGCCGGTTTACCGGAGTCCTGATAGCCCGATTGCTACTACTCCTAACACTTAGACTGGCCGGCATGTGTCCTTCTTCGATCATGTGTCTGTCCCTTCGGGGAAATGTCACGGGGTGTCTTTCGGAGTCCTGTTAGCCTGCTACAGCCCGGATTCCCCGAGTCCTGCTAGCCCAGTTGCTATAGCCCGAATTCACTCGTTGATGACCGACACGTTCGTTGCTGGGTCATGTATGCCTGTCCCTGTAAGTTAGTGCCACTTTGGGTTCACGACTAGTCATGTCGGCCCGGGTTCTCTGTCATATGGATGCTAGCGACACTATCATATACGTGAGCCAAAAGGCGCAAACGGTCCCGGGCTAGGTAAGGTGGCACCCGTGGGAATACCGTGCGTGAGGCCGCAAAGTGATATGATGTGTTACATGCTAGATCGACGTGGCTTAGGATCGGGGTCCTGACAATCGTCATAACTTTGCGCTTTTCTATCAATTGCTCGGCAGTAATTTGTTCACCCACCATAATAATTTCTATCTTGAGAGAAGCCTCTAGTGAAACCTATGGCCCCGGGTCTATTTTACATCATATTAGTTTCCCGTCAACTTGACAATTTCTGTCACCGTTCCCTTACTTTGCAATCTTTACTTTCCGTTCCATAAACCAGAAATACCAAAAATATTACTTTACCGTTTATCTATCTCTACAAGATCCCACTTTGCGAATAACCATGAAGGGATTGACAACCCCTTTATGCAGGTATTCGGTGGCTTGTTGCATAGTCTCCTACTGGATTGATACCTTGGTTCACAAAACTAAGGGAAATACTTACGCTACTTTGCTGCATCACCCTTTCCTCTTCAAGGAAAAAACCAACGCAAGCTCAAGAGGTAGCATGCAGTCATTAAACATCTGCATGCAGGGAAGGTTGACACGGTCATTATTATTCTCGTTGGGAGATTGGATGAGGTTAAAGTCGCCGCCCACCACTACGGGCAAAGGTGATATGGAGACCTTCATATGGAGCTCGTCGAGGAAGGACGGCGAGCGATGGTGGTCGGCCGGACCGTAAACGATCACCACTTCCCATTTGAAGTTGAGAGGTCGTTCGAAAATCTCCATACTAACGTAGAATTCTCCCCTGTCCATGCCCCTCCCCCTCGAAGGTGGCATCCTTCACGCCTAAAAGGATGCCACCCGAAAGTGCCTAGTGGTCCCACTAGAAGGGAGCCAATGCCAGTCAAACTGGTGAGGGCTCAGGTCGTCAAGCTCGGGAAGGGAGAACTCTGTGCGCATTGTTTCCTGGATGGCTATGATGACAATGTGTTCGTCGCGCATGTACTCGATTAATTGGCGGCGCCGGCCATCATGGAGGAAGCCGTGGATGTTCCAGAAGAGGGTCCGCATGAAGGACCCATTGGGGGGCTGCTTGACCCCAGGACACGAGAGGCACTCTAAGCAAGAAGGGCAGCAGTGCGTGAGTGGGTGCGGCCACAGATCTGCTCCTCAGGAGCCAGTGGAGCCGCCGTACCAGGGCAGCACTACAAAAAAAAGACACACCAGTGACATTTCGGGCCGAACGAAAAAAATTTATGTCATACTTTTAACACTTCTATGATGATAATTGTGACAAAACCCGGTATCATCATAGATGTGGTGGGGTCCTACTTCTATGACAAAAATTCATGACAGAAAATGGGCTTTTCGTCACAGGCGGGCCGGAGACGCAGCTGCATGACATTCTTTGGGTCGTCCATGACGGAAAAAACCGTGGTAGAAGCGAGGGCGAGGAAAATATCGGGGAGTTCCCGATTACGGTGGGTGGTCGGGGGCCGAGCGTTGCATGTTTCTCTCGTACGTATGCGCGTGTGTGCGAGGCGTTGGGATCTAACTGAACCCGAGCGAGGCGTTGGGCACTAACTGAACCGGAGCGATTGCACTGCAGGCTATGCATTACTGAACCGGAGCGATCGATCGATCCCTTGCTTTTAACTGAACCTAAGTGATTCCTTTGCTACTGCTGCTAACTGAAGCCGATCGATGCTGCATCTGGATGAACAGTGAGCGTTGTTGGGGGTTTGGATGAACAGTTCCCGGTGGGGGTTGGATGAACAGGACCCCGTGGTAGTAGAGGCCGTTGTCATTGGATGAACAAAGACTCGATCGACGAGCCGGTGGGTGAACAGGACCCCGTGGAGGGATGGATGAACAGGACCCCATGGAGGGCTGGTTGAACAATTGCCAGTGGAGGGCTGGTTGAACAGTAGCCGGTGGAGGGCTGGATGAACAGTAGCCCATGGAGGGCTGGATGAACAGTAGCCCATGGAGGGGTGGTTGAACAGGACCCGTGGAGAGGGCTGGTTGAACAAGAGTTGTGGAG
The DNA here is from genome assembly GCA_021605145.1 of Aegilops bicornis. NCBI lineage: Eukaryota > Viridiplantae > Streptophyta > Magnoliopsida > Poales > Poaceae > Aegilops > Aegilops bicornis. Next base: position 252,314,424 of record CM038669.1, on the reverse strand, counting down.
GAGCACGCGGTGGAGGCTGGATGAACAGAGCCCGTGGATGAGCGATCGCAGTGGAGGCTGAAGGAGGTCGACGGTGGATGAACAGGAGCCCGTGGTGGCAGACGACGATGGATGAACAGTAGCCCGTGGAGGCAGTCGACGGTGGAGATGAACAATATCCGTGGAGTCCTGTTTTCCGATACGCCACACCCCTCCCGATGAATAGGACCACCGTTTCGACCGTATCACTCGAACACAAGTCTGTTTCCTCCGTTTTGCGGTACGCCACACCCCTCCCGATCAACTTGATCCCATTTCGACCGTTTTGCGGTACACCAGACCCCTCCCGATGAACAGGATCCCATTTCGACCGTGGCCGGTTGAACACAAGGTCATTTCCATCGACTGTTCCGTCCAAGCCGGTTGGCTCCCGATGAACAACACGCGTTCCTTTGCCTCCCGATGAACACGACGCATTCCGTTGCCTCCCCATGAACACGACGATGACGCAGTTTCTCTGTTCCGACCCAGCCATGTACACGAGCCCTGGCCATACGTATGCGCGAGTAGGCGTTCGAGACCCCGCCCGTATGTAATGCACGTGGTCGTGATGCACTTTCTTGCACCCTCGCCGCCAGACGACGCGTGTACATGCTACGTGCGGCCTCTACTACTGCGTGCACGCGCACGCTTACTACGACACGTGCCCTTCCTTACACGTGCCACGCGGTTCATCGGCAGCGCAGCATCACCGATCGACTAGTATGTACGTACACGTTCACGACCAGAATGACAGTTCCATGTACGCTTCGATCCGGTGGGTCCCGACTGTCAGGCACTTCCTTGCATGCGAAGATGTAGCTAGTGGGTCCCAGCAGTCAGGGGGGCGAATCATTTTTTTTGCCCGTAATATGGACATACTTCCTTGCGTGCGAAGATGTAGCTGCTGGGTCCCAACAGTCAGGGGGAGACAACATTATTTTTCTGGGTAAAAAGGATGCAGTTGCATGCATGCGTCCATGGGCGTGGTGCGTTCCCATTGTCAGCCTCTCACGTACAGTCATCTTTCGATGACTCTCGGTTGTTGACCATGTTGACCACACCGTGTCGAGTCCACCAAGGCCGGTGGACGACGGCGAGGCCCCAAACTAGAACGACCCGGAGATGGGGAAGATGCGGCAGTGGAGTCGTAGATGGAGAGGAGTGGGAAACTTGACAGGTTCGGGTGCACGGCAGCACTGCCGCCCATGGGAGACAGGAGCAAAAACAGAGGTTGAAGAAGGAACACGGCTGTTGGATTAACATCCAACGGTCCAGCTGCTAGAATCATTTGTTGATTAAGTTGACAAAGCCCTGCGACATACGCCCGCTTAGTAGGCCCATAAGTCAGCCACCAAATCTGCCGGGGCCCAGCTGTCATCAGGAGGAATGGTTTTTTCGCATAACAAGGAGGCACTTCCTTCCGTGCGAAGATACAATCGGTGGCTCCCAGCTGTCAGAGGGAGGAAACAACTTAATAAGGAGGAACTTTCCTTGCGTACGACCATGGACCTCGTGGGTCCCAACCGTCAGGCTCTCAACGTACAGTCCTCTTCCGATGACTCTCGTTTGTTGACCATGCCGCGCCGAGCGCAGCGAGGCGGTGGACGACAGCGAGGCCCCAGACTGGAATGACCCGGAGATGGGGAAGACGCGGCAGTGGAGTCGCAGACGGAGAGGAGTGGGAAACTTGATCGGTTGGTGCGGTGGGCCTACACTCGGCAGAGAATAACAGGAGGTGCAGAGTGGAGGGATGGCCTGCTGTCGGCGGGTAGCGTTTATTGAGGCGCAGAAACAACGCCGCCGATGTCGAGGTCGAGTAGCGGTCTCAAAGCAGCCGGGGAAGAAGACGAGAGATTGAAGAAGAATGCCGGCCGTTGGATGTAAATCCAACGCCTTGCTTAAACTTCGACCTACCGCCCACATCTCACCCAATCCATTTTTTAGTCCATTTGGTGGGCTAGGTGAAACAATGATGTAGCATCTATGCAGCCAGTTTATATATATGGTACAATTTAAAGCCCATTTGCATTTTTCTCGAAATCCATGGACTTGCTGGGCTGGGTGAAAATATCATGTTGGGCTGGACGGAGAAATGTTATAAAAACATAAACACATGATTGCACATCTATTACTGCATTGGTCAGTAAAATCTTTGCAAGCTTATGTACGCAATCACTAGGAGTTAACTTGCCAAGTTATATATAAACAATTATTATTATTATTTTGTAAGAACTTTCAACTTACAAAATAAAATATCATTTTAATTTGATGAGTTAATAAGATGTGGGGTATTATTATTTTTTAGGCTAGACGTGGGACAATTGAGTTGGTTCTAGGGAAAAGTACTCGGAGAAAACTCAGTTTACATCGAAAAAGAAAGTGGGAGAAATTCAGATATATGATTAATGAAAATGAAAAATAAAGGAAGTGGGAAGGTCTATAAAATGGTTGGACGAACGACAGGTTTAACGGAACCTTATGTTGTTTCTATTATATATATATGTAATAAAATAAGATATAAATATAGGTTCAGTTTTGCATTCTTATAGAAAACATAGGTTCAGTTTTGCATTCTTATAGAAAAATAGAACTGAGCTGCCTGTCGTCTTGAAAAAACAAACATAACTTGGGCTTCTGATGTTATAGACAAGCTAGGTTGGGAGGCCCGGAGGCCGCTTGATACCTGCTAGATCCAAAAAATGTTGAAACATGTCGTGGGATGCCCATGTTAAACAACAAAACCTAGGCCATGGACACAGTGGGCCGGGGCTGTCGACCTCTCGACGAACAATTGTCTCCCGATTCCTCTTGTTTTGCTGACCATGCTGGGAACGACAGATGGCGGTGCCGCAGCGAGAGCACCAAGGCGGAGGACGACGTCGATACCTCGGACCGAACGAACCGGAGCGGGGGAAGATGCAGGCGGAGGGGAGTACGAGGGTTGACTTGTTCGGGTGCAGGGTGGGCCGGTGGAGCTGCCGCCACCGGACAATGTGTGGGAGTAGAGGGATGGCCTGTCCAACGCCATAGGCTACGATGGCCAGCCGCTGTATAGCAAGAGGACGAAAGATTGAAAAAAATAAAGACATACAAATGGATAGGTGGTTGGTCCCATATGACTGTGTACGAGACCTGCTGGGTCCACCTGAGAAGGGGAATATGTTGGGAGGAAGGAGATTCAAAGCACGGCAGCCGAGTGAACCAGTTTTTTTATACTGACGAGTGACTAGTTACATATATAAGCAAATAGCCACTAAAAAGCAAACAGGTTAATTGGTTCTTAAAAGAAATATTTCGGACAAAACTTATAATTACGACACATAGGCTAATGCATGAAACACTCAGATGATAAAGGTGCTTATAAAAAGATAAAGTACAACATCTAGACCTTCCTGGCACGCTTGATCATGACGCTGCGGCTATCCGTGTACTCGTCGGTTACGGGAAGCGAACCGCCCTCATGTCCAAGATCCGCTTTGTACATGTCGTAACATGCATATCGCGCCCTGGCCTCGTAGGTTATGTAGGCTAGATTCAGAGGTACCTCCCACGTGTTCAGGTCCTTTGGTATCATTGTCTTCTTTCATGTTGGCGTATCAGGGGTCGATGATGGTCTCGGCGAGGTCAACCACAGAGTCCTTCTCCTGCCCGTTGCCGATGATCTTGTATTGCTTCTGGATGTCGACAAGATTGTTCCACTGGATGGCCGAATCGTCGCGTTCTTCCTCCTCTCCACCATAGAGAAGGTGAAGTCGGCGCTGCCGATGAAACGGACGAATGCTCCAGAACCTTTGATGGCCCTACAGCAGTGGTAGATGAGAACCTCGTCTCGCACACATACCTGGGTGATGACGATCCGCTGGTCCCTGTCAGGAGATGAATGGATGGGCACAAGGTCTAGTCCTGTGACCTTGTGCTTTCTCGTCCTGTAGGTACTGCTTGAACTCGGCGAGGCAGAGCTTCACCAAGTCCAGATTGTTGGCGTACATCACATTCAACTTGGTGCAACCATAGGATTGAACGGCGAACACAAAGGGGAACTCCTTGCTGAAGTCCATATCCAGCAAGCTCACCCCTCGGATCGCCATTGGAGTCTCTTCAAGTGAACGAGTGGGTAGGCGGCGGTAGCAGTTCGTTTTTCAGCTCTTGGGGAACTGGATTCAACAAGAATGGCCCGGCGTGTACAGGCGACAATTACTACCCCTCCTCGCCCATCGTGCACGCTGGCGTAAGATGCACCCTCGGTAGCATTCAAATGCCTCCATTAAGAAACCTACTCCGGCCACACGTCGGTTCACGAGCGGGTCTGTATTGGTACTGTAATAACAAGAGTTAGTGGTCACTTTACTTAAATTTAATTAGCTTTAAGATAAATTTATACGTAAAACAAGCAATGCATTGGCAAGTTCTATCAGTGCCACAGGATCAACATGCACAATAATTAGAATTATTATTCTCAAGATGCACACGATCATCACATTTGTCCCACTTTCACACAGATAATACTACCAAGTTTGAACTGTTTGTAATGGTTGTTGTCATCTGCATCATCATGCCGTGTTTCCCAGCTTGCAAGATTCAGAACCAACTAATAAGATCCAAATAATAAGTACAACAAATATGCCTACACATCTCATTGATTCCCAGCTTGCAAGATTCAGAACCAACAAATAAGATTCAAATAATAAGTACAACAAAGATGCCTACACATCTAATTGATTCCCAGCTTGCAAGATTCAGAACCAACCCATTAGAGCCTTTTGATAAAGTGAATATCGGGATTAAATCCATCTTGGCTAGCTGTGTCATACAACCCAAGAACTTGGCGAATGCTCTTGACAGTCACAACATCTGTAGTTGAGTATTCCTGTTTGCACATCATAGATAAGAAGAGCATGATTACTAGCACTCCTTGAATTCAACCTGAAGCTCCACTCGGATGAGGCCTGCCTGGAGTTCCATGATTCAATTCATGCGCCTTTTTTCATAGCTTCAATTAAATGAAGCAAAGATTGCATCATTCAGCTAGCAAGAAGTACTTGCTCTCGTGAGCTGGCAGGTTCTTCTTTAGTAGTTGCACTAAAATTGAGGAACATTAAGGTTGGGTGTCCAGCTCATGTAAGGTGCAACTATAATTTGCTTATCCTTTTGTGCAATTCCACTAAAATAAAGTGCCATTGTGGTGGCAGTGACGGCTCATCTTGCAAAGGCCAATAAAATTTTGCATGAGATTACTAGCAGAATTTGACGGAGATTTTGGAAACTCCAATCACCATTTTGTGCAGTTCCACCAAAATTGTGAGATGTTGCCCACGTGACATTTTAGTTGAACTGCACAAGACACTCATTCCAAAAAAAATGTTTTGTGCAGTTCACCAAAAGGTCACAATAGCAACAAGGTGAAATGGATATCCCTATCTACACAAAAAGATAGAAAGTAAACAGTTGCTGGTCAATAAGAATATATGAAACATACACGAAATGAAAAGAAGCATCTTAATTATATTCATGGCAACCACACAAGGACAGTAGAAATTTTAAAACGTCGGCAATGCTTCATGTTACCGGAAGCATTACGATCAACAATGACATTCGTCAAATATGGGATTACTTTAATGGTGGCATTGCTTGTTTATCAGATACAGTAAATCAACAACAGCTAAAGAGTTGGTTTAAGGGCATGGGACCGTGGGGACACCAGACACTCAAGAGCGTAAAGGAGCAACTTCTTGATCATACTAGGGAAAACAACAGAGTACCATTTGTAACACGCTTTAATTGCATCATATCACTTTGGAGGCATTAGATTAACAATAACATGGTTAGACATGTCCTTAAGGTAACAGTATGATCGCTTCATTTTACATGCGCCCTTACATTAACAACATCAAAAGGTTGGTATAAGGACATGCGACAGTGGACGCATTAGCACAATGTACCTACAAGGAGGTATAAAGTGGTGATGCCGAGTTTGTTCATGATCTGTGAGGGCAGCAAATCTAATCCCGGAGACCTTTTAATATGTGAGGGCACCAAATCTAATCCTGGAGACCTTTTACTATGTGAGGGCAACAAATCTAATCCTGGAGACCTTTTACTATGTGAGGGCAGAAAATCTAATCCTGGAGACCTTTTACTATGTGAGGGCAGAAATTCTAATCCTGGAGACCTTTTACTATGTGAGGGAACAAATCTAATCCTGGACATACTCTGTTGACTTGTCCACCAGCCGCCACTTTCTATCCTTTTTTGAACCAATAATAGATCTGTTCCTTATCCAGTTTGTACTGCGTTTTCCCATTATTTCCCTTTTCAACCAAGAGACTGGTTGGGTCTCCAGTCTCTACTACTTTCACCATATTATTTCCTCTTTGAATCAAGTCTTAGATTCATGCTACAACTTTCCCCCCTTTCTTCGTTGTTTGAACCAAGTCCTAGATTCAAATGCATGAAGTAGCTTTACCTCTAATAATACTAAAACTTTAGTTGGCTTTGGAAGAGCTGATGGGAGTAGAAAAAGATGCACATGCATACACGTGGGGAGCTGGGGCAGTAGAGCAAGGCCGCTTTCGAAGAACTTATACCTGAGGGTCATCGGCTTGTCGGTGGTGGTAGGTCGGATCTGCGCACAATGCAACAGGGAGGAAGAAGGGTCGGAGGACCTCCCGAGACGGTGCTGTGTCGGAGAGAACGACACGGGCAGAGGATCGGGCCCCTCCAGCAGCTGTGGGTTTCCTCCCTCACCGGTGATGACCGCATGAACGATGCACCTAGTCCTCTACACACACCAGCTGAAGGGATCCGGCCGGATCTGTGACCAGCGGTGAGCAAAGAGAAAATGTCGCTACCGCTGTCTTGTTTAGATCTGGAGAGGATGAGAGAATGAAGAGAGCAACCCTAGTAAAGCAAGCGCCTGTGCCCTCAAGCAGTACATATATAGTGGAGTGATTATCTTTTTCTCTCCACAACAAGCGTTTCAATTTGTGTACGTGGCATTAAAGAAAATAAACTCTCTATTTAAGGTGACTAAATGTACGACTCCTACTTACCACTACTCTATACCCCTATATAGTGTGTAAATAACTTTGAAAGTTGGTCGTTGGATGAAGCCAATCTGACGGTACAAAGATGGCAAATCCGAGCACTACTGGCCATTGGATATCATCTACATTCCACCAAATTCTGCCACGTGTAGAATCTAGAAGACTCCATGGTTGAAGTTAAGCATAATGCACAAACCTCGAAACACAAGCACTTCCCTTTGTTCTAGAATCTTCCATATCTTAATTGGCCAAACTTTTTTTTCAAAATGAATTGTCACTATTTGTTTTTTACTTTATGCTTTACAATGCACAATTCCATGAATCTTAAAATAGATTTTTTTATAAAACTAATTGATTTTGAACTAGATGAACTATAAGAATTAAACGAACATCTACTAATTGATTTTGAACTAGATGAACTATAAGAATTAAACGAACATCTACATCATGCTTATATGACTCAAAGCTTACATGCTATAGTGTGTTATTTATTCATAATTTGGTTACAAAATGTCATGCGTGCAATGCACGTGTACCTTACTAGTAGTAGTAGTATTGTTCACTTGTGCTCCCCGACCCTCCATTCATTGAGCAACCCCACGGGTGAATAAACATACAGTACTAGTATTTATATAGAACAAACAAGCTCAAACTATTTTCGCATAGTTAAAAGTTGAGGGCGGGGCTTTTCCCAAGCAGTACACACGACAGTTTTCGCGTAGGCGGTTTGACAGAGAGGCAAGGAGGGTGAGGGAGTAGCGGATTCAACTTACTTACTTCTGGAAAGCTCGGGTTGTGCAATTTGACGGTGCTTTACTGCTTGAAAGACTTGTGATATGACTACTCACTATAGTCATGAATTACTGGCGGTACGACCTGGGTGATGCCCCCCTTCCATTCGCACTCTAATCTGGTGCATGACATGTCGACCCGGATGCTGGCTCTCCCACATGTCGACGAAGTATGTAGTAGTAAGAGGGAGCAATGCAGCACATACTAGTAGTACCACTACTCATGTCAGATGAGTGCGAACGACGGTAGCCCAATGAACCAGCAGTAGAAAACAATGTGCTCATATGGCCATAAAAAACAATGTGCTATGGTCCAGACTGTAGCGTGTACAGTACTACTCCTCTTTGTTTGGATCCCTGAGTTAGAGCTAGTTTGGGTTAAAATAGCCTCAAATTATCCAAGCGGGAGGGGTTAGTTTGAGCTAGATTGCTCTAATCCAGCTAAAAAAACTAGCCCGGTGGAGAGGTTCTAATTGGGTTAGTTCTCCTCGGGCCCACTAAAAGAGAACTAAAAAAACTGCCCTGCACGCACCAGATCGCTCCCTCCGCCCCCTCGCACGACTCCTCTCTGTTCCCCATCGGGCCGCCCGCCCAAGCGCCGCTCCACCGCTTGCCCTCTCTCTCCTCCGGCCGCCCTCTCCCTCCAGCCTCCGCCGCCCTCTCCCTCTGGCCTTCAAAGCTCGCCCCGCTCCCCCTTCATCGGTCGTTTTTCTCCCTCTGTCGTGCACGTCAGCGGCACATCTACCAGGGATGTCACGAGAGGGGTGAGTTTGTTCATTCCTTCTCTGTCTCACAGCCATATCATTGATCTTGCTCGCTCTAGCGCTAATTCTGATTTGGAAAAGTAGATCTTGATTAAACTTAGTATATATTTGTGGTGCACACATGGAATTGTTTGATGCTGCTTGAGGAGGTAATAAATCTTTCTAGAGGCCAAAAGATTCAGTTCACCTTTCTAGGTATTTCAGTTTCAGACTTGCATTATTTCTAGAGGCCCAAAGAATCAGTTCGCCTTTCAAGTATTTCAGTTCCAGGCTTGCATTATTTCTAGAGGCCCAAAGATTAGGTTAACCTTTCTAGGTATTTCGGTTTCAGGCTTGCATTACTTCTAGAGGCCCAAAGATTCAGTTCACCTTTCTAGGTATTTCAGTTTCAGGCTTGCATTATTTCTAGAGGACCAAAGATTCGGTTCACAGTCGTTGGCAAGTGGCCCTGCTACCCATGCCGGTGTCGACCTCAACTCGCAAGCGCCGGCGTCGAAGGGGTTCCCGGGGGTTGGGCTCTACAGAGCCTTCCTCCAGAGAGACGATGACGAGCTCCTCCCTGGGTGTGTGAGGGGCTCCGGGCCCACTCCCTATCGTGAATTGCTTCCGTGATGAGTTAGCTCATGCTTTGTTTCATGGAGTGTATTTTTTTGTGAAGCTTGATTGAGGACTTGTATGTTTAAGTGGGATATCTCATTTGTATGGACAAAGTAAAATTTATCATGTTTTGCATGCTAGATTTTTTAAGATGGTTCGTTTATGTCAATTGTGAGTGGGAGGAGGCCACACAAGAGCCGACCACACCAAATCCGGCAGGAAATAGGGTCCAAAGTAGTCAAATGATTGAGAAAGAACATTTATTATCAATCTAACCCTGCCATCCATACACCCCTTTGGTTTAGAGTTAGTTTAGGGTTAGAATCTAACTCTAACCGAGTTAGAGTTCTCCTCGTATCGGTTCATCGCCATCATACTTTCCCCATTCCTATGTTTTCAGTATCCTGCGAATCAAAGAGGCCCTTAGACTGATTTAGGTCCGGTAGTTTTTTATAAACATGTTATGTCCAAAATTTAATGAACATGCTCCGGTTTCTACGACAATAATCCGGTTTCATGTAGTAATTCATTTATTTATTTATTCTTTTGCGGGGGGTTTGCATGTAATTCGTGAGGTCTGAAATGTAAAGTACCCCGGCATATGCTCCGATTCGTGCATGCACTACGACCCAGATGCTCTATGTCCCACATGTCGGCGAAAGGGAGCACGTGGAAATAGCCTAGGAGTACATATAGCTATAGGAGGATAAATGCGTGAAAAAATATGTACGGTGAAGCATAGCTGTGGTTCGAAAAGGAGACCTAAAGTGATGACAGGTATAGGTCACACGCACCCAACTAGTGGTAGTACTAGACATAGGACTATTTTTTCCCTAAAAAAAGTGGTACGAGTGCTCAGTACTCCTATTCTATCAACACGAGTCCCATCTGACAACAACGTCCGTGCTACAGCTAGCTCTTCTCCCTCGTTTGTCTCTTCTAATTCTAAACTCAATCGACGCCCGGTGGGCGGGGTGGGGATTTGCCGATGGTCGGTTTGCTCAACTGCGGCCCCACCTCACAGTGAAAGCGTTATGACTGGAATAAAAATTCCATATACTCCCTCCGTTTCTAAATATGAGCCTTTTTAGATATTTCAAATGGAATACAACATACAAATGTATGTAGACATATTTTAGAGTGTAGATTCACTCATTTTGCTCCGTATGTAGTCACTTGCTGGAATCTCTAGAAAGACTTATATTTGGGAATGGAGGGAGTACTATACTAATAAAACATTAAGGCCACGAGGTGATGCAGTGCTGGTTACATGAGGCAAGAAGAAGAGATGCATCCATCGATGATGTCCACCTCCTCGATTCAGGGCGCCGGCCCACCGAACGGCGGCTAAGTAGCAGCGGCTTTCGTGGCCAAGTCGACGTGCTTCTGAACAATGGTGCCCAAAGATTCTAGCCGCTGGAAGAAGGCCAACGTCTTTCTGTCCTTGCTAGCCTTGTAGTGGCCTATGTAGATGATTTCCTCGTAGACGTGGATGTGCAGGTCGACGGTTTCTTGCATGGCGAGGTGTTGTGCAGCGAGCGCGGCCTCAAGGTGCACATTCTTCGTCGCGACCTCCGGTACCTGCAGGGCCACCAGGGCTTGAAAGAGTTCGTCACCATGGAGGCCGATGAGGGTGGCAGGCAATGAGGAGCCTGGGCGCGCGGGTTGGAGCAGTACGGCAAGGTCGCCCGCACGCTTCTTTACGGCGGTGAACTTGCGGATGGAGTTGACCATCATGTCGTCCATGCGAGAGGCGAAGCCGGCGTCAGCGAGGGCTACAACACCGGCGGTCGCCAGCACCGTTTGGAAACACTGCACGGTGCAGGGCCGCAGGCCGATGCCTTGGATGATTTGGTACAACCGACTGCCGCTCGCGTCCATCGCCTCCATAGGTGCTTGTGGCTTCTGGTCACTTGGTCTTGGATTGGAGTGAGCAGTGTTGCGCAGAGACTATGAGTAGATGGATTGGAGTGGTGGGGCGCCTTTATATGAGAGTCTAAACTCTGTTGCATTCACATCCTGCTGGCTCTATTCTGCTTCTCCAATTAATTTCTTCTGCATGTAATTGAGGATGCATCATTGACCGTTCAATGTCTCCGGAACCGCTACCCTCTCCCTCCTTGGCATTCAAGCACCTATGGAGGCGACTACCGCTCGCGTCTATTGCGTGTCAGGAGACGTTCCCGTCGATGACGAGGTGCCTATGGTGACTTCGTAAATTTCAAGATGATAGTAGTACTAGTATACTCAATATTGTGCACCGCGACCAAGGCGGAGAGGAAAACGAGAGAACTACGTATTTATTTACGGTGTAGATTCACTCATTCATTTTGCTCCATATGTACTCTATCTCGGTGTAGTCTAGTCACTTGTTGAAATCTCTAGAAAGGCAAATACTCCTTTTTGGTTTACAGGGCTATACTAGCAAGTACTACAATAGTGGGCTCACATAGCAATTTTATCTCATGCAAGAGCCTGGCTATATACGTGCTCCAAGGTTCGCAACTGCCACGTTTGGGTTGCACTTGGCTCTTCGTCTCTTCAGAAGACGAACAATGATGTTACTACTACTGCTTCTACAGTATCGAATCCACTGCTGCATGTCCATCCACCGCGAGCGAGAGGGATAGCTTATCGTATATACTAGTATAAGCAAAAGCCTGTCCTTATCTGCGAGCCACCGCGCGTATAGGCGAGGGAGAAGGCGTGTAGTAGTAAAATCAAGCTTCTCCTCGTTGCACGAGTTGACGCGACACATCATAGCACTAGCCCCACATGGTTGCCTCTAAACTTGGCTGAAAGTCCCGCAATGTACAATACTCCATTTGCTGCAACCTCTAACATTTATCCCACCACAAATTAAAATATATATTCCCGTCTTGACTAGATGAGCGTGCAAACTACAATCACCAGGATGACAGGTAGGGCCAGAAGATTATTTTAATAAAAAAGGCATGGAGCCGACCCCAACGATTTTAAGCTTACATGCACGATACACGCTATCCTTGACTACTCTACACATGAAACTGCCACACGAGCGTCCGGGCTGTGCTTGGCTCTTCGCCTCTTCCGGAAGTCGAACAATGATGGAGTACTACTGCAATGGAGGAGTACTACAGTATGCTTCTGGCCATCTGACACCGATTGAACTACTGCATGTCCACCGCGTGCGGGAGGGAGAGCGTTTAGCGAACGAAAGCTTCTCCTAGTCCTGCCAGCCACCACGCTCATGGGCGAGGGAGGGACGCAGCTTCATTGATTTCATCGCTCCCGCCTTTGCGTGCATGACAGGTCGGCCCAACAGGCGGGTGGCCCACCTGTCATGCAGCCAAAGGCAGGTGCAGTTAAGGCACCGGAGCTCAGTCCGTGAGGGAGAGGGCGTTGTAGTAATCAAACTTCTCGGTCTTGTATGAGTTGACGCGACACACCAAAGCACTACACTCGATATATTTCAATAATTTGCGTTTACCGATGCCTGTTGTGACTCTCCTTTTGATACTTGCATCTGTTGATTTAATGCACCTTGAAGTAGTATGAATATGTGGCGGTAAAGCTTTGTAATGCCCCGGCCCTAATAAAGCGAGAGATGGTTGTGCACGAGGAGGGCGAGATCATGCAGACGGAACAGGACCCGATGATGGAGCTCTCTATGGTCTCGATGGACCTCACCTTGCTGCACTGCCCCTTGTGTCTCCGCCCCTTGAAGCCTCCAGTGTATGAGGTTCAAATACACCTCGTTCGTTCGGCTGATTGAGCAAGGTGCAGGTTTCTTGATTGATGTGCTATTCGATTGATTTGTGCAGTGCAAGGGAGGGCACGTGGCCTGCACGGACTGCCGCGTCGAGCGCCCCGAGAACCAGCGGCAGTGCCAGAAGTGCAAGCGCGGCAGTGGCTTCGACATGCGGAACACGGTGGTGGACACCGTCCTCTCCTCGGTGAGGGTGGAGTGCCCACACGAAGGCTGTGGGCTCTACGTCACTTACCACAAGCTCGCCGATCACCAGAGCGTGTGTCCGTTCGCGCCCTGCAAATGCCCCTGCGTCTGCTTATGCGGTTAACGGCGCTTCGCCCGCCGCTTCTCCCACCACATAAGCACCGTGCATTCCATGCCTGTGCACAGGATCCAGTACGACAAGGTGCTCCAGCTGCAATTGCCACTGTCGGAGCCACGACTCTTGTTGTTTGCGGAGGAGGACGATCGCGGTTTTTCTTGGTCGGCGGCGTGCTCGACATCGGCACGCCTATCGCCATGTCGGTCGTCTGCATCAGAGCGGGGGCGTCCCCACTACCGCACTATGTGGCCAAGCTGTGGGCGAACGGCCCTCTGGGGGAGCCCAAAGGCAGGACCGACGCCGTCAAGGTGGAAATGGAGGTGACAAGCAGTAAGGATCCCAGCGACGTCGCCGTGCAGGAGCTGTCCTTCTTCACAGTTCCGCCCAAGCTGCTGGCCGGGGCTAAGCTGGTGTCCCTCCACATTCAGATTGACAAGATCACGTCCTAAATGATTCTGTTTATCTTAGTAATATGCTAATATAGGGGTTAGCTCGGTCTACTTTAGCTTAAGAGATGGTGGGTTTTGGTGGCGATGCAGCAATTACTTGTGCGAGTTGACGCGACACATCAAAGTGGTACTACTACTAGTAGTACTCCCTCCGATCCTAATTTCTCTGCGCATAAGTCGAGGCGCAGCTACCAAGGAGATCCTGGTTGTGTCTATACTTGGACAACCCACCCGACTGTGCACCAGGTAGACGAAGCTCGTGTCGTGTTGGTGCTGTGTGCGGCCCGCACATTAACCAAAACCTCGTGCCTCCAGCTTAGCCTCCGTGTTTTAAACTTCTCATTCTCAAGGCCAAGGAGCAAGGTGAAACCTATGATAGAGCTAATTGGATGGTTGAGAACACTACAATTCGTAGCTACAGATGCGTGTGTGAGAGAGGACGAGTGTGTGCGTGCACCTCTTCTCTTCCTGTATAACGTACTAAACTCAGAGTACACGTGTATGTGGGTGGCATTGACCTAGGGAGCTAGAGATGGCGCGTGCGAGAAGTCCCGAGAGATAGGTGTGTGCGTGGGAAAGAGGGAGGGAGATGATATGTGCCGATGTAACCGTGTGAAAAAATACTAGTCTATAGCTCGCCACGAGGCTATTCCTGTCAAACACCCCAATAACTGTAAGATATGTATCCGACGGTGCCAGTTATTGCACCAACACAGCAGTAGAAAAAGAAGTACCATGGCATATGCTACACCACGGCCGAGAACACGTTCCCACATTACGCCATCCGGGAATAGTGACGCACTTCGAAACTAGAACCGTCAATAAATTTTGAGCTTGTGTATCGTCACATTCCAAATTACTACCATGCTATATTTAATTGCAAACCTGTTCACACCGTTCACAACCTAAACGGTTTCCCACTTAGGAGAGTATTAGTAGTACTCGGTTATAAATACTACTATGCCAAGATGACTGCACATTCCTCCTCAACTCCTCATCCACAAAAAACAATGAAGTCATTCAACATCATTCCCTTGCGTCTGCCATGGCCAGCGTGAGTTCTGGGTCGAGAGATTTCCACCTGGGAGAGGCGAGTATGGAAGAGGAAGCACGAGAGATGTCCCGCCTCATCGCGAAAGCAGCCGACATATCCAGGCGCGCAGCAGTAGCAGCACAGAGGTCCCACCGCGCCGCCGAAGCAGCATGGAGGTCCCGCCGCGCCATCGATGTAGCAGACTGGTCCGGCCACGCCGCGGAAGCAGCAAAGATATCCCGCCGTGCCGCCGAAGTAGCACGGAGGTCCCGCCGCGCCGTGGCGGCCTGGGAAAATTTCTCGCGGGTAGGCGAGGACTCTTACAGGCGCATGCATGCGATGGTCCATAGCCAGATGGATTAGATCTCCGGCTGGGCGAGGTTGCAGGACGAGGCCACCGGCGTCATCCGACAACTAGGGGATGGCAATGCGAAGCTCCACGCCGAGCGCGAACTGCTGAGGGCGAAGATCGCCGGAAGGGCGAAGCAGGTGGAGGAGACCGCTGCCTTGTTTAGAGGACGGGCGTCATCGTCAAGAAACTTATGGACGAGAATGCCATGCTCTGCATCGAGCGCAACAGGCTAGTGGAGAAATCCGTGGATGCTGCCAAGCAGCGTATTAAGGACATGAAACTGATGAAAGAGATCATCGCTGCTCGCTGCGAGAACTAGTCTCCGCGACTTGCAGCACATAAAGAAAGTAGAGATCAGCGAGCCAAATCGTTGTATGCGTCTTCCTTCTTCTTTTGCCCTTGTGTATTTCGGGCGTAGCCGCATGTGGCTTTTTTAATTATCTTCCTAATTATGTAAGACAATTATTATCCACTCTCGTCGTCCTTATATATATTCATCAGTCTTGCTATAAGTCACAGTAGATGCTATATAGGTTCGTCGGATCTTACATCAAGATCCGTGCAAATTTTTCTTTTCAGATTTCCTTTTTTCTCTCTTAAATCTAAGTCGAGTGAGACATTACCACGCCATTAAACAGAGGCTCAGGCGCCATTAATGGAGACCTTGGCAGAGAGGTGGACGGCAGATGGAGGTTAAAGGGCTCTCCTCCCGATAAGCACACGTAGGGGTCTGATCGCACGCCTCCCGTACTCAACTAGCTACCCTGCACGACGCCTCCTAGCTAATAAAAAAAGGGGACACATGGCGGCACGTAAATGGTAAATAGAACACCCACAGTTTCAATAATACTTGTGTTTCCGATTGTAACGTGAAAGCACCTATTCCAAAATGACTTTGTTGATTGTTAATGTGTGCGCCTTCGCAAATCGGACAACAAAATTACCCCAGCATGTTGGTGCCATGTCATGACACCAATCCAAGTTTCATGATTTTCATGCGTGTTTCGGATTTACAGGAATTAAAAAACCAAGTTTCTCAATGTTTCCAGCCGAGCCACGACGCCCAGATGTTTGAATTTCATTCCCATTTCTTGCATGGGACCTAGAAATTTACCCGAGGACACACATGTGATTTTTCAACCAGCTTTGGTGCACTGGAGCATGTGCTTGTATTTCAAATTTGAATTATGCACACAAAGGTGACACGTTCCCTCGCAGAACCACGACCCTTCTTGAGAGAAGCTCCGGTTTGCAAGAAACTTATACCAAAACTTCTTCCTATTCTGCTATTTTTTACCACAACATGGTAGTACCATGACATGACACCATGCCAAGTTTCATGATTTTTAGGCGTGTTTTGGATTTACAAGAATTTTAAAACCAAGCTTCTCAATTTCTCGGCCGAGCCACGATGCCCAGATGTTTGAATTTCATTCCCATTTGTTGCATGGGACCTAAAAAATCACCCGAGGACACACATGTGATTTTTCAACCAACTTTGGTGCACGGGATCATGTGCTTGTAGTTCAAATTTGAATTATGCACATTAAATGACCAGAAAATCAATTGATGTATAAAAAGGCCAAACAAACGCGGAATAATTCCAAAATTTAATAGGGCACTCATGTAGTTCTATGTTGCCTCTGTGAAGAAACTCAAGGGGGCAGCGTATATTGTTTCACACTTAAAGGTGACACGTTCCCTCTCAGAACCACAAGCCTTCTTGAGAGAAGCTCCGGTTTGCAAGAAGCTTATACCAAAATTTGTTCCTATTCGGCCATATTTTTACCACGACATGGTAGTACCATGACATGACACCATGCCCAGTTTCATGATTTTCAGGCGTGTTTTGGATTTACAAGAATTTTAAAACCAAGTTTCTCAATGTTCTCGGCCGAGCCACGATGCCCAGATGTTTGAATTTCATTCCCATTTCTTGCATGGGACCTAGAAATTCACCCAAGGACACACATGTGGTTTTTCAACCAACTTTGGTGCACGGGAGCATGTGCTTGTAGTTCAAATTTGAATTATGCACATTAAATGACCAGAAAATCAATTAATGTAAAAAAAGGCCAAACAAACCCAGAATAATTCCAAAATTTAATAGGGCACTCATGTAGTTCTAGGTTGCCTCTATGAAGAAACTCAAGGGGGGCAGCGTATATTGTTTCGCACTCAAAGGTGACACGTTCCCTCTCAGAACCACGAGCCTTCTTGAGAGAAGCTCCGGTTTGCAAAAAGCTTATACCAAAATTTGTTCCTATTCGGCCATTTTTTTACCACGACATGGTAGTACCATGACACGACACCATACCAAGTTTCATGATTTTTAGGCTTGTTTTGGATTTACAAGAATTTTAAAACCAAGTTTCTCAATGTTCTTGGCCGAGCCACGATGCCCAGATGTTTGAATTTCATTCCCATTTCTTGCATGGGACCTAGAAATTCACCCGAGGACACACATGTGCTTTTTCAACCAACTTTGGTGCACGGGAGCATGTGCTTGTAGTTCAAATTTGAATTATTCACATTAAATTACTAGAAACTCAATTAATGTATAAAAAAGGCCAAACGAACCCGGAATAATTCCAAAATTTAACTGGACACTCATGTAGTTCTATGTTGCCTCTGTACAGAAATTCAAGGGGGGGGGGGGGCAGCATATATCGTTTCACACTCAAAGGTGACACGTTCCCTCTCAGAACCACGAGCCTTCTTGAGAGAAGCTCCAATTTTCAAGAAGCTTATACCAAATCTTGTTCCAAATCGGCCCAACATTTTACCACAACATGTTAGTGCCATGACATGACACCATGCCAAGTTTCATGGTTTCCAGGCGAGTTTTGGATTTATATGAATTTAAAAACCAAGTTTCTCGATGTTCTCGGCCGAGTCACGACGCCCAGGTGTTTGAATTTCGTTCCCATTTCTTGCATGGGACCTAGAAATTCACCCAAGGACACACATGTCATTTTTCAACCAACTTTGGTGCACCGGAACATGTGCTTGTAGTTCAAATTTGGATTATGCACATTAAATTTCCAAAAACTCAATTAATGTATAAAAAGGCCAAACGAACCCGGAATAATTCCAAAATGTAACAGGGCACTCATATAGTTCTATGTTTCCTCTGTAAAGAAAATGTGGGGGGAGGCAGCGTATATTGTTTCGCACACAAAGGTGACGCATTCCCTCTCGGAACCACGAGGCTTGTTGAGAGAATCTCCGGTTTTGCAAGAAGCTTATACCAAAACTTGTCCCAATTCAGCCAAGAATTATATACATATGAAAACAAGGTTTAGATTATCCCAAACATCTCGCCACCTAGACCAATGTACTATGATTTGAATTCAACATAAAATGGATACAAATATTTGAATTGGAGATCGTATGTTACATGTAGTTTATAGTGAAATATGATTACTGCTATATGCATGTTTTTTGTTATCAAGATAATATTTAAATGATTGTATAACTTGACAACAATCATATTCAAATAAGGATAATTGATTCAAATTTAGTCCATATGGTAGACGACAATATATATGTTCATAGGGTGGAGTAAAATGTTCATATATGATGGAAGATCAAAATGTAGGACTACATACATTATAAACCGCAATGTCATCTAACGATATATTCGAATTCAACATAACGTGGATTCAAAAATTGAAATTCGAGATCCTGGCATTTGTAATCATATAAAAAGGGACATGACTGTTTCTTTTGGTGGGAATTGATTTGTTTTTTGTTGTTGTTGAGGGAAGTGCGAATCGATTTGGTACTGTACATGGTAATCTTGTTCTCCCGATTTTTTTACACTTTTCTTGTTGTTTTTTCAATGACATTTATAGCAATATAGTAAAAGGGGACATGAATCTCTTGTGTCTTGTATGAATTGTTTTTTTGTACACGTTAAGTTTGTTCTGCCGAACAAGGAATCCGCGCCTAGTTATCCCGAAATTTTAAGCTCAAACATCTTTTGTCTCATCTGCTTTGAAACTCCCGCCTCTTCAACCCGCGCCGCGCCTTGTTATCCCGAAATTTTGACGCGCGCGAAAACTCCCTCCTCATCCGAAATCAGTCCTACAGCCCAGACACGCGAAATCCCCCTTCTACCTCTCAGCCGGAAATGCCGGCTCGACGTCGCAGTGTCAAAACCGGGGGGGTTATGCTGGTAACTTACCCGACATTTCGGACAAGCGCGTCCCTAAGCCATGGCTGCCCCTACCTTCCCCTTCGTCCCCCCATTCGTACACCGAGGCCACCAAAACCCACGAAACCCCACGCTCCTCGGTCGGCCTCCCGACCGCCGCCCAGCCGGAGACTCTTCCCCGACGACGTCATCCACCGCAACAGCTCGCCGTCCCTCATCCACCGCACCAGATAAGGATTCATCGTCGATCTCGTCGTCCCGCCAGATCTGCCGCCCCGTCCTCCACCTCCAAGGAGCTGCCCTGACGTTCGCCTCGTCTATTGTGCCACCTCCATCCCCACAGCGCCATCTTGACGTGCCCCACCGAAACCGCAGCACCCTGAACAATTCCTCCGATGAAGCCGAGGCCAACTCAGAGCCACCGAGGAGGTTCTGCACTCACCGCTGCATTTTATCTTTTATTCGATCTCGCAGGGTTGCCGGTGCTCAATACCGAGCAGCCATGACGGCTCTCCATTGACGGCACCGTCAACGGCCACTTCATCCACGGCGTCTCTCCCCCATGTCGTTGCTTCCTCGGCGGCGACTTCCACACCGGCACTAGCTGCAGCTGCTTCGGCTCTCACTCGCGCTGCTACTGCTACTCCGGCTCTCTCTCGCGCTGCGGCTCTGTTCTTGCTGTTGGTCGCGCTGCTGCACTGCTCTTGCTTTCGTTCATGCTGCTGCTCTGCTTTGCTATTGCTGTCGGTCACGTTGCTGCTCCGCTCTTGCTCTCGTTCGTGCTGCTGCTCTGCTCTTGCTATCGCTCACGCTGCTGCTAGCACGACTCAGATCGTGGGCGGGGTGGCGGGGTTTGGTCGGCACACGGCTTTCATCAACGAACCATGTGCTATTCGCAAACCAGATTGCATATTTTTTCACACATACTGTAGTGAGATCGATTGAGTGTGCTACCTCTATGATATAATAATAATAACAATAAAAAATAGTTCATATTCATTGCCTGAGCTGACAGCATATCAAGGTCAACATATTAACGGTTCTTGCATCAACAGAAAACGAGGCCTAACTCACAAATTCAGTACACGCGACAGTTCTAAATTGAACGAATTAAGTTGCAGGTTAGGCATAAAGACTAGTCTTACAGCTTAATTCCCATGTACATGGGGGAACTGGGATCATTAAGTTGACCCCGAATGAACTTGGGGTTTTTGATGATTTTACGCTTCATCTCTGTTGTACTGGTGCGTGGTCCCTTGGCTGGCAACTCATCAAATTCATCGTACGTGTCCTGATCGGCAACATCGTCGACACCCAGTACCCTTCTCTTCCCATGCATCGCTAAATGGCCATTCTTATGCAAGGGGTCTTCCACAAAGAAAATCTGGGTAGCATCGCTGGCAAGAATGAATGGGTCCGCGTGATATGCTATCGTTGTCCTGTTAACACAGGTCTTCCTGTACTCATAAATCCTTACATGACCAAGAGGGATCCATGCGCACCTGAATGATGCCACCTTTACTTTCATATAGTCAAGCTCCCAAATCTCTTTGATGGTTCCATAGTATACCCTTTTATCTGCTTCATTTACAGTCATGCATTCTATTCGAATAGAGATGTTCTGATACGAGGTCTTCTTATCACGTTCCTCAGTGTAGAACATGTATCCATTTATGTCATATGCTTGGTATGTCAGCATCGTAGGTGATGGCTTTTGTGCCAACCACGTAGCAATGTCATCGATGGATCCTTGTGCCAAACGATTCTTCAGCCATTCGATGTAGTTCTTAATGTGCTCCTTCATCTCTACATCTGATGAAGGCACCATTGGTAAGTATCTTTGGCTATCTAAGTGTTCTTCGGCATAAGCGATGAGAACTGGGTTGTTAAGCAGTACCGTCAAATGGGCTTTCTCTGCCAATTCTCCGGGTGCAGCCATTTGCATGCCAGCAAGGACTGGCTTACCTTTCAGCCTTCCCTCATGGCAAGAGAGGGGCAAACCTATAGGTCTTTGTTTCATGTATTCAGTGCAAAACTCAACCACCTCCTCCGCGAGATAACCTTGTAGGATGCTTGCCTTTGGATGGTTTCGGTTCCGACAAAAGCGCTTCAGGATTCCCATGAACCGCTCGAAGGGATACATGTTGCGAAGATACACAGGACCACAATACTTTATCTCGTCGACAAAGTGCATAGTGAGATGGACCATGATATCAAAGAATGATGGTGGGAAAAACATCTCTAGGTTGGACAATATTCTTGCAATATCATCTTGCATATGATCCAACTCTTCAGGATCTACAACTTTCTGCCATAGTTGGTTGAAGAAATCACGCAGGTCAATGAGTGTTTTTCTTATATCTTTGTCCATCAGATTCCTGATGGCCACCGGGAGGATTTGTGTCAACATTACGTGGCAATCATGTGAATTCATGTGTCCCAACTTCATTTTACCTGAGCTCACATCCACGAGACTTCTGATGTTTGAGCAGTAGGAAGAGGGTGTCTTAACTGACAAGAAATAGGTGAAGAACTGTGTTGCTTCTTTGTACTGAAATTGTAACTCTGGCGAGCTTTGATGAATTTCTCATCATCTTCTGCTTCACTCTTGCGTTGTGATTGATCAGCAAGCATATCGAGCCGTGAACCGTCACCATACTTTCTTTTACCTTTAATCTTGAGCAGAGTACCATGGCTGCTTTCACATACGTTCTTCTCTATGTGCATGACATCCATGCAGTGACGTACACATAGAATCTCCTAGCAAGGTAATTTCCAGAACACCGATTTCTTCTTAAACACTTGATCCTTGGGTGTTAGTTTCACCGTCAAAGGGTGGTTCTTGCCAAGCACAACATTAATTTTTTTAGCCATGTTCGGGACCACCTCCCCTTCATAGGGTCTTGGGGCTGCAGCTGCCTCTGCCATACCATCAAATTCGGATTTCATCTTTCGGTATGGGTAATTTTTCCATAAGAACCTACGATGACGCAAATACACTGTTTTGTGCGAGTTGGGAAGTCTTCTGCTAACTTTCCTATCCATGCATGTGACACACCATACTTCTCCCCTTGTTTTCTGCCCCGATGTGTTGCCTAATGCCGACATATCTTGAATGGTGTGCGCTAGCATCGCATGTAGATCGAGAATCTCCTTTCTGTAGGCATCATAACATTTTACTTTAGGTGCATCTATCCACACTGTCAGCAGTTCTTCTACCAGTAGCAGAAAGTAAATGTCGATGTCATTTCCAGGTTGCTTCGGGCCTTGGATAATCATTGACATCATAATGTATTTTTTCTTCATACACAACCAAGGAGCTAGGTTATATATGCACAGAAGCACCGGCCATGTGCTGTTATTGGTGCTCATATCGCCAAAAGGATTCATCCCAACATTACACTCCCTGAACCTTATACTTCTAGGATCCTTGGCAAATTTTTCAAACTTTTTGTCGATTAATTCCCACTGGGCCCCATCTTTCGGGTGCCTCATGTACCTATCCACAATTTGCTCATCATGATGCCACCACAACCTCTTTGCCTCTCTAGGTTTTGTAAACAAATGCCTCAACCTTGGAATTAAAGGCAAGTAACAAACAACCTTGAATGGGACTCCTATCTTGATCTCGTCGTCCAATTTGTACTTGTCCTTTGCTCTCCTGTGCTTGTATCATGCATGCTTACATGTGGGACATGCACAAAAATCTTTGTACTCACCACGGTACAATATACAATCATTCACACAAGCGTGTATCTTATGTACTTCAAGTTCCAACGGGAAAACAATTTTCTTTGCTTCATTCGTGCTTCTGGGGAGCACATTATCTTCCGGAAGAATTTCTTTCAAAAGACCTAACATCTCCGTGAATCCCTTGTTTGATAGAACGTTTGGTTCTTAAATTTAAGAAGCGCCAGGGTGGCACTCAACCTGGAATATTTCTTTTTGCAACCTGGATACAATTCTTTCTTGGAGTCCACGTCAATGGTTGGCAGATCCTTGTACCCAATCATATGCTTATCTGGGCCCTCAAAATCTGCAATCATAGCAGCAAAATCTAGCATATCAAGATCGTCGTCATCTGCATAGACGTCTTGGTTTTCAAGTGGGCATTTCATCTTTCCAGTGTTCTGGTGTTCCATTGGTAGCTTGACGCCTCTGCCCCGATGTTAGATTCAACATCCATGTGACACTGATCGGGGTTTGGCATCTCGCTGCCCTGGGTATCTTCATCCATGACCTCCTCTTCATCGTGTCTGGTCCAATGTGTATATCCATCCATGAATCCCCTAGAGACTAAGTGCATCTGGACATGTGCAACTTCATGTGACTGTGTATTAGCACAATTAGTACATGGACACAAGATGTAATCCGCATCACCAATTCTCCTCTTTGTACTTTCAGCCAAATTCATGAACTCTGTCATGCCATTGATAAAATCTGCGGTTTTCCGATTCTTCATCCATCGAGATCGTTCCATCTGCAGCACACGAATGGTAATTAAAAACAAAACAACAACATTAATACATGGATTAACTGCTGTCCAAATATGCGTGCATAAATCACAAGGTTTTGTTTTAATAATTACCGAGGGCGCTCCATGTTGTTATCCAGACGTGCTATGACAAAAATTAAGGGCCAGTCAATTTACACGCAGAGTACTAGTACAACACTACACTTAGGAAGTGAGTACCTAAATTTAGCCAATCACGAAAAGAATACCATAATTAATTAGCCGCGCGGCAACCTGCACCCAGCAGACAGACAAGCGTGATGCGGCGGCACGCCGAGACAGCAGGGTCGAGGAGCAAAGCTTAGTGCGGCTGCCGCCTGAAGTTCGACCTCCACTATCCTGCCATCGACCGCGATGGATGTGCTCGAATCACGCCGCCGCCGACCTCGATGGTTGAGCTCCTCCTATCTCCCGTCGCAGAACGAGGATTGACCTCCTATGACGCCGCCACCGCCCACTAAGACCGGTTTTATTCCGGTTCAGTTCGGTTTTAGTTAGGTTCAATTAGACCGGCCCGACTCGATTTATTCCCTCGGGCGCGTTTTAGTTATATTACGCCCAGAGCGCTAGATAGGCCCATTAGCCCGTTTTTCTTTATTTTTCGTTTTCTGTTTTAACAGAATAGTTTCAGATTTGAAAAATTCATATCTTTTAATCTACTTAATATTTTTAAGTGATTCTATTTTTGTTGGTTTGAAAATTTATTGTAGTTTCTGTAGTAAATATAATTAGTCATGTTAAAATTATTTAAAATTGCTTTATTTTAGATTTAGACAGAATAGTAAATCTGCTATAAAAGGAGTTAGGAATATTATTTTTTAATGATTCTTTTTGTCACAACTTTGTTTTGACATTGCTTAACCATAGGAATTTATTTGGGCATTTTAGGATTAATAAAAATAGTTTTAACCAGGATCATGTTATTCCTAATTATTTAACTAGCTACTGTTTTCCTATTGTTTTAATTAGCAAATAAATTTATTTTTCCTATGTGATAGTTTATTCTAGGTTAGTTTCTGTAACTTTAGAACATGAACTTTTATTTATAATAAATAAAACTTTTATTTTATTTTTTCTTGCTAGGATTGTTTTAGGCCTAATAGGAGTTTTATAATAGCTTTTAAGGTGATTATTTTTGCTCCTAGTTGCTTGATGATTTCTTTTCAGTTAGGTAGCATAAACCCATGCTTAGGTTCTGTTAAGAAAAGTTTTAGTTGTGTAAAACTATTTCTTAGTTGATGCTTGATGTGGTGAAAACCTTGATTTGTTTTCTCCGAGTTTTTCTTTGGTAGTTTTGTTGTGTAGTTTTCCTTTGTTTTTATTTGGTGTCCCTTGATTTATGCTTTTATTTGTTGGTTTTATTATGAGTGTTAGAATTGTTTGCTAGGATGTTTGCTTATATGAATGCTATGACTATATAGATTTTCAACGGAGTGACGAATAGTTCTACCAAGTCATTATTCGAGAGTATTGTTATCTTCATCAACTTACCAGGCAAGTTCACTTTGACCATGCTTTCATACCTATGTTTTATTGCATTTAGTGGCATCTTTGCAACCACCCTCCAGTAGTGATATTGAATTATTGCAGTTGAGTAGTATGCATGAGGTAGGAACCCATCACCCTGTTACCAAGCCCGGGACGTCATTTATTTTAATGCTACGCTATAGTAGACGGGGTTGGTATGAGTGCTCGAGAGTGGTGTGAAGAAGGAGGACTCTACGTCAATGACGCCAACTCCATGATGGCATCTGCAAGGACTGCATTTTCAAGGCCTCAAGACTTCAAGACTCGAGACAAGAATTCAATACACACTCTTTGGGTGAAGGACGGTTGACGGGCACCTGGAGAAACCAGTGGTTGGCCGGGATGCATGGAGAAGCGCCATGACATCTTGCGGAAAGCTTCACCCAGACTCAAAGGGACGGAAGAATACTTCATGCCCGGAAGCTTACCTGCGGCAACCGCAAGTCACTATGGGCTCTGGCTTGGTTGACCTTAGTTGTGACTCTGGCTGGGACGGTGCTAGCAGATGTAGAACTACGGTAGGATTGGATGAGCACCGGACAATGGTCAGAGGAACTCTTCGGAAGACCATGTTTCGGTCATCTTGTTCTCAAACACCACGAAGTGCGAGAACGTAAAAGAGGGATCGAATCTTGCGGGTAAAGTGTACAAAACTCTGCAGAGGGTTAAAAACCTAATCGATTAGCCGTGTCCCCGGTTACGGACAATTTGAGCATCTGGACTTGGATCTATCTCGGAACTCTCAACACCGGACTGATAACTTAATTGTGGGCAACTTATGATGAATTTGGGCTATGAGACATCGGTTGGCGGAACCATGTCATGATAGAAAACTCCATAGTACAGACTTCATTTATTCCTTTGATGTAGGGAAAAATAAAACCAGCTTTTACGCAAACAAAACTCGACATCTGAGCCACAAAGCCATACCGCATATAGTATAGTTTATCATCTGCTTTTCTCTTATTGTGATCTTGCCGGTACATTCAATGTACTGACCTACAAGGCTGCAACGTATCATGTTGCAGATACTTTCTTCCAACGAGTAAGAGTACGGTACAGGGTTACGGTCTACACTCAACCTGCCGATGGCGTTGATGGACTCCACACCCGACTATTTGTTTCCGTTGTGACTTATGAGGTATATATCAGTTTTACGTTAATTATACATGTGATTGCACTTTGATATATACATTGATGTACTGTAAAGCAAAGATATCGATCCGTGGATGGCACAAAGAACACGTAGGCTTGACCGTCTGAGGTCGGTCGCCATAAATAGCTTGTTCAACACTTATATCTTCCTCACTCTGAAAGATAAACAAGCGAGACACATGACAGGTTTTGCACATAAAAGTATCGGTGTTGACAATTCATCACATTTCTTCGATTTAATAAAGTGACACTGTTTAAAATTGCATTAACACAATATGGTATTGTTCAGGTCAAGGCATGGCAGGAAATGACATTGTGAAGGAGTTGGCAGCTTCATGACACCACTGGATTACAGATCAAGAACTCATAAGTATCAATGCTTAGTGTGCTATCAATTTATACCATTTCAGATTGGCAAATAAAGAGACGGTTTAAATAGTAGTAGAATGATATGACATTGTTCATAGTTAAGACATTGCAGAATATGACATTGTGTTGTAGTGGGTAGGTTCACCACACCACTGGATTATGGATGAAGAATGTATATACATGCAAAGTGCAAAAGAAGATCACTTGCTCAGTATAGTTTAATTTACATGGTATGAAGAAGGAACTTGGTTGTACAACCGAAAACTTAAATTGAGAAAGGACAAACTTTTGTTTATGAACTACATAATAAACTTTAAACAAGCAATTTGATGCAAACACCAAAATAAATAAATTTGCAGTCATGCCTAACCAAATATATACAACAAAGTTTGAAGGCTTGAGATGGACAAACTTACATTATTGGTGAAGACATGCTCTATAAAGGCCTTGTCCATGCCGATGGGGGGCAATTCAAGAAGTTGACCACATAATCTTCTTCAAAAGCATTGCCTTTATTCTACATTTTGTTAAGAGTAAATATAGATGTGATAATATACGAAAAGATGGAGAATATTTAAGATAAGATGAAGAGTGATGCTACATAACCAAGTAGCTATAAATGTAAGTGCATCGACACAGCAAAAGGTACACCCAAGAGCAATGCACGCCTAAACTTCTTCAATACCAACCTTATGGTAAGAGTAAATATAGATCTGATGTGTAGAAAATGGAGGGCAAAGGAAAATAAGCTGCAGAGTGATGGTACATAAACAACTACCTATCATTATAAGTACACTGATAAAGGACAACATGCACTTACAAGAACAATGCAGAGCTAAAAAAACATTGGCATTGGATATATTCTACACTAATGTAACCATTCATACAGATCAGATAATATAGAGCTTAACAATTGATAAGCAAGCTATCATGCATACTGTTGTCACATAATGAACCAGGTATGTTGCAAGTACAAGGATACAGGACAACAGTACTAACAAGAGCAAAGCAGCGGGCAACATATTTGCGATATCCCGTCGTTCTTGTCAAATCGAATTCTTCTTCGAGCAGATTTCCTGCAAAAAGATCCATAAGGCACATGCGGAAAAGTAGAAGTTCAAATTGTCATGTCATTTCATAGACAAGACCTCATCCCGAACGAGACCAAAGGTATAACAAGATTTTTCCATTCAATATCTTCTAAATTTAGCACAGGAGACTTCACCGGAAATTCGTTTATAGACTTGCCATCAAAGTGTGATTTCCTCAGGTAACATCGATACTGCTGCAATGCTTCCTTGAAAAGCACAAGCAAGCTTTGCTCATCATGACTATCTAGATTGACCCTCGCCTAGTTACAACAATGTAATGTAAATCATTGATGTGTTCAATCAGCAGAAAACAGGAAAATAATAACCATGAATAATAGCACTTACACGTAAGTTGGACTGGAAGATGTGAAAATGGTGTTTGTCTTCACAATAATCTTCCCATGATGGGAATATATGCACGTAGTACCTAACAACATTGAAAGCATTGTCTTTTAAATTGGGAATAAATGGAATGGGGTTCCAATCTGCAACAATTGGCCGTCTCTGAAGTTGGGATAGGTCTTCGGTCGGTGGACTTGCTGTACTTTTTGCTGGAGTGGGATTTTTCTGTGGTACAGCTGGTGCTATGGCAAATGAAATCGGTATACCTTTTGCTGGAGTGCAGGTCCTGTGTGGTGGGGCTAGTGGTGTGGCCAATGAAGTATGGGTACAGTCTGCTGGAGTCGGTCCTATGTTTTGTGTCACTGGTTGTACAACCAATATAAGTGGGGTGTTGTCTGATTTCTCCGGCACCACCATGTTTTTGAAGGACTTTGCTGGTGCTCCTTCAGGTTCGGCAATCACCCTCTTCCTTTTTGATGTCTGATGCACAAGAACAACATTTGAGTGAAAAAACATGGTATGATGACAGATGGAATATGTATTGATAATGGATGGGCATGGCATCTCGACATATATGATGAGTAAACTAAGAAGATGGCGGTGCAACAAAGTAGAAGAAATGCAAGACAACATATGCACCGCATTCAATAAAAAATTGCCAAATTAGAACAGGCACCTTGATGGGTGAACAGGACATGCCATCTGCCTTTGACTCCTCGAGGTTAGAATAGTCATTAGGATCATATTCTGAACAAGAATCAACATGTGGGGAGCGTATGAGTTTCATTGCATCCAGAATGGCACTCAATGCCTTGGTGCCAATTTTGTAAGTCATTGCTGTGTTTAGCTTCAAGAGTGGACTACTGCTAGTGCGACACAAAGCAGCTACACAGATCATAGTGTAGATATAACGGGAAAACCTTAAGCATCAGAGTAAAATCAGCAAAGTGGAACTTGCTGGAATATATGTGCTAGTATTGCCGGTACGGATAGAAAGGCTTCGGATACCAGCTCTCTTCAAGTGAAGGTGCGGTACTGTTAATATCAATGTAACTCTCAAAGGCGACACAGCTCCCCGCATTTCCTTGCTATTCTTATAGGATTCAAGTGGGCAGGCCACTACAAATCCTATTCCTATGTTTACAAGATCCTACGAATCAAAGAGGCTCAAAGTGTCCATCACAACCGACCGTGATAGACCTCTACATCGCAAATGTCCTTGATCATCTTCAAGACAAGGAACATCTTGTACTACTATCATACTCCCTCCGTTCCAAAATATAAGTCTTGGTAGAGATTTCCACTATGGATCACATACAGATGTATCCAGATACAATTTAGAGTGTAGATTCACTCATTTCTCTCCATATGTAGTCCATGGTGGAATCTATACAAAGACTTGTATTTCGGAACGGAGAGAGTACATATTAAATAAAAACGGAAGAGGAACATAGTAAAGAAGAGCAAGCAGATTTTGGATAATAAAATGTTGGTTGCGCAGTGCCCACACATGATAAACCAGAGCGCATTAAGAATGCAACTCCCAACTGTCTCTCAACCATTTCAGGCGGTTGGATGAAGATCCTACGTCTCCTAACCCTTCTTCTTCCTCGTCTTTGATTCTTCCCATACAAAACACCGCACGGGCTGCCGGCCGGATCACCGGCCCCCACCGCCTGTGTTACTCCGCCACCCCCACCCCCAACCCCCGCCCCAACCCCCACCCGTGTCGAGTTTTCTTCGTTCGGCGAGGCCCCACAACCACCCGAGCCCCTTCGATCGCACTGGCGAACTCCGACGAGCTCTGAAAAATCGACTGACCCAATTTGGAAATTTAGTCTACTGTGATTTAACTAGTGTGGAATATAAAAGGGGAAAACCATAAGCATTGGGATTATAGTGTTGAGCGTGCCATGGCGGATCTGAAGGTGCAAACCGGACAAAGGCAACTTCGCAACCAAGACAAGAAATCAGAGCAAAGCAGTGGCGATCTATTTTCTTGCTGCGATAAATAAGTTGAGCAGATACGAAAGAGTACCGCCTCTGGTGCGGCGCTGTGTACAAATCAACGGAGAATTTGACGGTGCTGCAGTAGCGATGGCTGTCGGTAGCGTGGAAGCAGATCTAGGAGGGTAGACGGTGGCGGCAGGGCGCGGTGGACGAGACGGTCGTAGGAGTGGCGCCGACAAGGTGGACGACGACGGGGATGAAGCGAGAGGACGGGATGCAAGGATCCCGGTCCGAAGCCATGGATGAGAGAGGTCGATATCTTGTAATGGACGGCGGCGTCGGGGTATCAGCTCCGACATGGTGGAGGAGGACGGCGGTGGATGGGGTGGCGGACGGCGGCGGACGGAGGAGGGTGGGGTGGAGAGGGTGTTTTGGCTCCCACGGAGTACGCATGGGGAAAAGGGAGGTAGAGAGGAAGGGGGGAACCATGTATTCAGTATGCCGCTTGTCTCAAATGCGAGGAAATTTACAAACTTAGCCCCTGCTTCATATTTCTACTACATCACAACAACATTAGTCGGTTGGGGATAGGACGGTAATCTCAAGATACAATCGAATATTTGCCGACGAGAGTTTGTTTTTGGCGCCCACCGTGCATGAATATGAATCGGGTAGGGAGTCGATTTCGCCGACGACACTGTGTTTTGGCGCCCACCGTATGAATCCGGGTGAGAGGCGGTTACGCCACGCTTGGGTGAAATTACAAACCTACCCCTATCGAAACCTATAGAAATCCAGCAGATAGGCTTTATGCGTTGCGTTGATAGGCGGTAGTGATTTCCATCTCGCAGATTTTGGTTTCTAAGCGGTTATCAACTTTCCCGCTTCGTTCAAATTTTGTAGAGTGCACGCCATCGTGCCAACTCAATTCGAATCCCATTTGTATTCTATTTTTTCAAGGATCCATTTTCAATTGGAATTACATTCTATATACATCATTTTTATATATACTTTCAAAAGCACAACACCATTTATACATAAATATGGTTTACAAATGGCATGATCTCAGATTCATAAGGTTGTATCCATCAATGTGGATTTTCAAATATTTGAAACCACTTTATGTTGAAATCCAATGTATGCATTCCTCGCTAACTGTCTCCAATTAATGTGTGTTTCATGCGGGTTTTTTTACTTCTCAAACATGTATAATGTGTTTCACACACGCAACATATAGTGTAATCCTGTTTAGACATTAATTGCATATAAACCATGCATTCTTTGTAATTGAAGAATCTATGGATCACCAATATTGATAAACTATATAACATTACATGTGTGCCCAAATTCAAATGAGTATGCATGTTTGATACACCAATTTGCGTTACGATATTATCGATGCCGTGATCTCTAGTTTAAATATTTGAATCCCCTTTAATCCATATATTTGTCTCATATAGCTATCACTCATGCTTATATAGGACTATCTCTCTGGACCTATACACGTTCATCGTCTCTCAGGTATCTCTCGTGCTACCTGTATGTCGACAATGATCTTTTATCTTCGTAACACACCGACGGTACACACATAACCTAGCCTTCTGATCCACTCGACTCCTATCTCTAACGCACACCAGCTAGCATCTTTATCTTTCTATTTATCTGTTTCTCCATCAACCTTCTTTCTCGCCCTCACTCTTGATTCCTATCACGCACACTACATATGTTTCTCTCTACATGCAGTCAAGCGCCCTCTCACACACATATATAACTTCACCCTTTGAACCACACGACGGTCATCTCCAACACCCAAACTAGCGGATGTCCCTCTAGCTAGCATCTCCATATCTATCTGTAGTTTCTCCGTCAACATTTCTTTCTCGCACGGAGTCTTGCTTCCTATCACCCACACTATATATGTCTCTCCATACATATGCATTTGTAGGTTGGTCTCTTTTGCACAATCGCTATGCCTCACTTCCTCTCGCCGCCATAGATGCATGCTCCAGCACACGCCACTATCTCTTAAAGACAAAACACATGCTCAATTGTCGGGACTTCTTCCATGCATTCTCACATGCATGCATATTGTCATACCGATCCGTCTCTCCCATGTCGTTGATCTTATGACTTATGTCTTCTTTCTTTTATCTCGATCATGCCACAAGACACACACACATCCCACGTATACATGTATACCTCTCACACATGCATGTTCAAGGTCTCTATGTCTCCATACGTAGTTAATTACCCTCAATCCTAACGCCACATCGAATCGCTCTCCTCTTCTCAGGCACATAACTTCCGCTTGGATGGGTAAAACACACACTCACACTTAACAATCTCCTTCTAGCTACCCCCTGCCTCTCACTCTTTCCCTATATCCCCGAAACCAATAAGACCATACCTTAGTTTAATTCCCGCCTACATGCACCATCGATATATAGTAGGCTTCCTCGGTGTCTCTCGAACAAACACGTTCTCTCGAAGTCGACTCCTCTCACGCGCACACACCTTCTCTTCCCTCTCTACGGGCATTTTTTCTTTCGCACCCCATCGTTCGTGGCCTCTTCCATACACATCACCTCTCTATGATGAAAGCCATGCACACTTAAATTACGTCCGCCACAGAGGACCCCGCGACACACACACACACACACACACGCACCCCCAACACACACACACTAAGACTCCATCTCTCTGTCTCTCTCTCTCACACACACACACAAACACACACACACGCAAGCACGCACGCCCCCCACACACACACTAAGACTCCATCTCTCCTCTCTCTCACACACACACACAAACACACACACACGCAAGCACGCACGCCCCCCACACACACACTAAGACTCCATCTCTCCTCTCTCTCACACACACAAACTAAGACTCCATCTCTCTCTCTCCTCTCTCTCTCTCTCTCACACACACACACACACACACCCCACACACACACTAAGACTCCATCTCACACACACATGCTCTAGGTGGAGCATTTGTTCCTACCTCCCTTCATCCAACCTTACCCGTATGATAAACAATCACCTTTATTTACTTGCATAACATGGACAAATTCCACTTTACTTTAGTAGTCAACAAACTTATCATCTATACCCTTATAAAAAAACGAGTTGGTGGTGATGGTGTGCCTGCCATCTTGTAATACAGACCATATGATCTATATCTGAGGACAGAAAGCAAATTATGACAATTTTACAAAAGATACCCGCACCTCTCTCCACATCATTATCTCCCGCAACCTCATTGCTCAAAGAATTAAAAAGGAATAAGTCTCGAACAATCTAGCATGCATGGTGGCCGCCGCCACCGCCGGTGCCGCCCATCCCCATGCCTCCGCCCATTCACCACCACCACCACCACGCCCACTCCTCCTCGCCTTATCTCTCATCTTTCATTTTTTGATGACATTCTCGAGATACCAGTTTTCCGATAAAATTCTCGAGATATCATTAGTTTTACACATGGGATTACTCCCGCATGGGTCAATCACAACAGGTGTTCTCAGAAAAGATGCATATTGATGTTCCGTGCAATGCACGAGAATCTTGCTTGTAATTATATAACGCAAATCACGAGCAGGAAGTGACATTTTTTGACACAACCACGTTAACATGGCCACGTAAATCACTAGCTAAAGTAAATACCATTATACTTATATCCCGATGCAAAGGTTGAGTACATGTCCGAAGAGTAGAGTCGCACACACGCACTGCCTTCGTAATCTCTCTCTCTCACACACACACACCAGTTACATGACGCCCACTTAAGCGGAACACGTATAGTTACAATTTGTGCACCATGGTCCACGTGATGCTGCGCATTTATTTAAGCCGGAAGGCGAACCCAAACAGTAGCTGCATTCATTCCCCTCCCGCCACCACTTCTCTGGTCGCCGTCGCCCGGTAGCCATGGGCCGGCCGAAGGTAACAACATACGCATACTCCCGCCGGAGCGGCGCTTTAATATGGAAAATCTAGTGGTCATGCATGCATCTTTTTGTGCTAGCACTCCTATATAAGGGTTGACCGGTCACTTCCATGGACGCAGCGCAAGCGGTGGAAGAGGAAGGAGAAGGGAAGTGGGCTGTGGAGTAACGTATTTTACCACAATTTCTTAGGAAACTAAGTGCAATTATTGAGTAGTTTTGCAAACTACCAGCACTACACCTGAAACGGTTCAAAACCTATACTCCCTTGCCAGCGCGCGCTTCCCGTGTGAAATGGTCAGCGTAGCCCTAGAGCGTTAGTGCCGCATTAATGCCCAGCCAGAGCGGAGCTGACCTCTCACTGGCGCCGGCTTTGAAGTGGCGCGACGGCCGAGAGAGCGCCGCTTCCCGGTGCACGCGACTGCTCCGCGTCGAGACTGGCCATAGGCCCTCTTTGGATCCATGGGTTAGAGTTAGTTTGAGCTAGTTGGGGCTCAAATAGCCCTAAACTATCCAAGCATGAGGGTTTAAATTGGAGCAAGTTGCACCGAATCCACCAAAAAAACTATCCCACCCAAGAGGTGCTAACTAGAGATAGTTCTCATTGAGACCAATCGAAAATCACTTTTCTCTCTCCATGAAGTGCATTTATTGTCAATCTAACCTCATCACCCAAACACCTCTTTGGCTACAGTTAGTTCAGGGTTAGTCATGAGTTAGTCTAACCTTTAGCTAAGTTAGAGTATCAAACAGGAGCAGTATAGGACATGCAAGTTGCTCAAAGCATACATGCAAATTCGTACCTCAAAGGATTTTTTTATTTTTGAAAACTGAACGTGAAAGGAATTTTTTAGAATGCTCTTGGCATGTCGCTAACATGTGATAGTTAACCGACCTCAATAGATGGCATAAACGCCAGCCCGCCGCACTTTGATAGAGATGAGGAGGGAGAAGCGATACAGGCTGCTGGATTACTAGAGATAGGTGTCGCACGGAAGCCAAGAAATATGGTGATAGCGTGGGTTAGCCATGTACTAGTATGATACTACACTAGGCTGCCGTGTTTCGTACTCTTCCAGTCCACTGTGGAGATGATTGGTTAATTTTATATCACTGAATAATATTAAATATTATGAGTGCAGACGCTCCACCACGAGGTTCCTTGCTCCTTCTCGGCCGTCCTAATCTATGTTCTTCCACTCGCTTTTTTACGTGAGCTTTGTTCATCCTTTTGCCAACACGCCGAGACATCTAGCATCAAGGTGCACGTGTTATGCAAGGATCGCTCCATCTATATGAAGAACACGTGGGACGGAACTACGAGGCGAACATGTACCCGTGGAGTGGGACGTATTTAACCGAGTAATGTAGCGCAAGAAGTGAAGTAGAAAGGCACAAATGGTATGAATATGCGTGGCATATAGGGTGTGTTTGGTTGCGTTCGCCTCAAAGCATAGTTGTTCCCTCTTCATGCATGCTCAACTCAACACCCCTCTTCATGCATGCTCTCTAAATGCATGCTTCTAGTGTATTTGTGCTAAACTAGTGTGGACTCATGCACCCTCCATACACTCTACCAAACACCCAAAAGTAGGTCGAGAAGGGAACTCTTGGGCGGCATTTGTCTCTTACTACGTACTACCACTAAATGTTGTACGTGCAATGCACGGTGATGTTATGGAGTACGTGACTAAGTACTCTACTACTACTATATTAGTTGGAGGCACATATTAACTTTTATATTTGTTTACTTGTATGCCCCGAGACCTACCAACTAGACGTGTCTTTGTCTCCAGGTCGCTCTTTGTATTGTTCATACCACTAAGTACTACTACGTGTGGTCTCCGACCCAGAAGTGGAAGAAGTGGAGACGCTCTACCACGCTGTTTTTTTACGCTGGGCTCTACTACGCTGTTCATGTCCCACTCCTTTCGCTGACGCGTGGGACATCCAGCACGTGCCGTTTTTGCACCCTTCGTCGTAAGAGTTGAAACGCTAGCATTCATCAGAAATAAAAAATAATTATAAATCGGCAGTGATACTTTTTTTTGCGAACCAATCAGCAGTGATACTATACCACGCGGTTTCCTTGCTCCTCGATATCGGAAAGAATACTTCCGTTCGCCAACATGTGGGACGTCGACCATCCTGGTCCACTTGCCATGCATGCAGAACTCCAAGGGAGTCACCTAGGTCGTCGCGCCGCAGTAACAATGACTAATGAGCCGTCAAATCACAGGCCCACTTCCCACTTTGAAGTTGCTTGGATGAAGTAACCATGATGACTTCTTTGAATTCCGCTTCTTGAAGAAAACTACTGTACCAGCAGTACTGCTAGCTACAGTAGTTATTCCAACAGAGGCCTCCTTTCGTTCATAGGATAGGAATATGAAAATCAAAGGAAGTGAGATGACATGCATCTCAATTTCTATAGAGAAAGAGATGCCATTTGATGCTTAGGATATGAATTTTTCCATTTAGTCTAGGCTAATGTACTGGTAATTTTCTCTAAAAACTACAGTAGTAACTAGTAGTACTGGTACATGCTCGTACTCATACACACACACACACACTAACTACTAGTACTACTACTTCTCACATGCTGGCCAGACGCCGTCGTTCTCCTTCCCGGCTTTGTCGGCGACACCCCACCGTGCTTGGATCTCCACGACCTCTCTCCAGAAATACAGGCTGCCGGTGTTCTGGGAACGGGGTCCCCAGACTTGCTCACCAAGAGCCTGCAAGGCGTGTCTCAAGTGGGGCCCAAAGACGGTCCAGCTTCATCAGCTCAAGCTCAAGACCTCGCGAGGGCCAAGCCTCGTGGGGGCGGATGACAGAACCTCCTCAGAGCAACCTCACAGCAGGCTCATGAGGAGGCGGAGAGATCAAGGCAGGGTACCTCACGAGGGTGCCCTCTGACACAAGCGATGACGATCCAGGCCAGGCGAGCGCCAAGCGGGCGCCACCCCGCGCAGTGTCCTCATTTCCCCTTTGGTGCAAAGGAGGCAAGCACAGGCCAAGGCATCAGGCAAAGGTTACCGCTTCGGTGCAACAAGACCAAGACCAGCAGAGCGGCAGGAAGAAGGTCATCGTGGAGCCTGTGACGGCGTCCACTGCCGAGCCTTTGGCAGCCAAGACCAACTTTAGTCGATAAGTGTACTAGATGTTCCCCTTCAAAATAGCCAATTGTTGGCGCCCTTCCCGCTCATTATTTCGGAAGAGGCCCAGGGCCTCCCTCTATAAATAGGACTAGCCACCACAAAGAGAGGGGACGGACGGGAGACAAGTCGAACCCCCCAGAGAGAGAGAGAGAGATAGAGGTGACTGAACTCCCCCAAGCAGTTCATCGCACCAGCTCAAGAACACCCCTCGCGAGGTTGTTCTTCCTTTGTATTGTTCATCATCAGCCCCTGAGGCAATCCACCACACCACACACTGGAGTAGGGTATTACACCACACCGGTGGCCCGAACCAGTATAAACCTCGTGTCTCTGTGTTGTTCATCGTTCGTAGTTTAGATCCCTCGCTAACCATTCACGCATGAGCTGGTAGGGGAAAGATCTCCGCGCGCACCCCAGTGTTCGAACCTCAAGGGTCTGCCGGAACCCGAAATCCGACATTTGGCGCGCCAGGTAGGGGTGCGCTGGAATCCTTCCTCCGCCGCCTCGCATTTCGTCGCCTCGTCGTTCCATGTCAAGCGACCCGACAGTCGACGCCGACCGCTGGGCGGCGTGGGTTCGCCCACGCCGTCGCCAGCCCAGGCGACCTCAACCTTGCACCACAGGCAGCCCGCGCTCCGCAAGGCGCTGCCAGGCGCGGGCGACGCGGCCAGACGCCGCCTGCCCTCACACCGCGGCAGGTGCGGCCAGCGTCCAGAGCCTCAAACCATGCCGTGGCCACGGCGCAGCACACCCGGCGGGAGCAGGCGAACTCCAGGGCCGCGCTCACGGTGGCCTGAGAACTGCTACGGTGCCGGCTTCTAGAGGGTGGCCGCGACGTGCTGTTGGAGCGGGTCTCCGAGC
Source organism: Aegilops bicornis (assembly GCA_021605145.1). Classification (NCBI taxonomy): domain Eukaryota; kingdom Viridiplantae; phylum Streptophyta; class Magnoliopsida; order Poales; family Poaceae; genus Aegilops; species Aegilops bicornis. The sequence continues at coordinate 252,276,245 of CM038669.1, read as the reverse complement.
TCCTGGACGCCGCCGCCTAAGGAGCAACTCCTTTCTGCATTCGGCTACCACCTCTGGCCCAGAGCGCGCTGTATGGCAGCCCCATGCGTGCTCATGCAACCTCGAGCGGGCTCCAGGGCCTAATCGATGCCAACCTGGCCAGCAGCACCAGGCGGCAAGCCGCGCGGACCCCATCTACGGCCGGCGAAGGAGCGCACGTCGTGACCTTGGGCCTGGGCGGACCACCGCACCACCACTCTCAAGACGGCGCTCCGGGCCGGACTGTGTGGCACATGGGGCACTATGCGAGGCCTACGGGGCGGCGTCCCCAGAAGCTTATGTGCCTTGCATGATGGATCAAGAGTGCGCACAGGAAGAAGACCATGGCTCGTTCCTTGGGCCAAGCTGGGGCGAGGAGACACCACAAGCTGAGCTCTTTAAGGAACCCCAAGAGGGCCTCGATGACCGCGCCGGCGGCAACAACTATCTGGTACCATTAATTCCTCAGGAGCAAGCCTATGCTAACCATGTGGCGCAGGAGGTACAAAGGCTGACAGTGGTTGCCCGACTGCAGCCTCTTACCCCTCGTGAGGAGGGCATCGGGGCTGCAGGAGAGGGGCCAAGATCCGAGTTCGCCTCAAGGGCGCCGATACAAGATGTTCTCAGAGGTAGGCCCTCCGCCGGGAGGTGCCTCAGACCTGCCCCGGCAGAGGACCCGTGGTCGTCTGGGAACTGGCTGGCGATCGCTTCTACCCATTGGCGCTGCCCTTGGTCTCCGCCGCCGTCGGTGGTGGTAGAGTGTGGCAAGGCGGGGCCTCATCTAGCGATATGAAGCAAGGCCGGTACACTGTGAAGAAGGCCCAAGGCTCGTGAAGCTTCGCCGCCCCGTGACACTCTCACGTAATAATGAGTGGGGTTGTACATGCCCCGGAGTCTCAGGAGCGCCGACCTCAGGCCCTGGGGCTCCCTCCCGCGCCAAGTGGCAGCACTTAGCTCCGCACTGGTGAGAAGACGTCGAAGACTAGACTAGGTGCCGGACGCGGCCTTTTGCTTTTTTGCCTTTTTTTCTCTATTGACGAGTTTCTTCGATTTGAATTTAAGTTGGATTTGAGTTCGAGCCTTGCATGCGTTTGGGGAAGGGGTGTTTAGTATCATTCGAGCAATCTCTCGTGTTCTGGTTTCGGCTTTGCGTCCAAAGCTAGCATCAGCTGCCCCCCTCGCGAGCCGGGCCGGGCCAACACGCCCACGGCTCGGACGGCTGTCGCCACTTCCTCTCCGGAGGTTCTTATCGTAGGATCAATGGGTTCACCCAGAAGACACATATGGCATTATGGCCCCTCACAGCCCCACTCAGGGCTCACCAGGGCCAAAAGGTAAATGAGCCAGCCGACCCACCACCGGGCCGACCGTTAAGCTCACGCGCAGCGTTAAGATTACCAATGCATCAATCGCAAATCTTTACATGAGGGGCTTCCCCTCCCAAAATGCTCTCACAGTCTTTAGGGCCAAGCCCTAATCTCTTTTGTACAGGGCAAACAACAGTGACAAACAATCAGTCGGACAGGTCGCTTGCTGCGCCTTCTGGGTCACCCCCGGAGGCATCGCTGACATCGTCGCCGTCACCAGCACCTCCGCCAGCGCCAGGACCGTCCACCACGCCGCCTTCATCGGCAGCCACGATCACACCATCGTCATCAGACGTGAAGGCCCTGACAAGGTCGTACACGTGACCATCCACCCATTGTGCCAGGTCGCCCAGACGGCTATGGGCACCGGTGCGATGGCGGCATCGAAGTTGAAGTGGGGATCCCTGTCCCGCAGATAACCGAAGACACGAGAGAAGGTGCGCCCGAGCAAGGCTCGGCTCCTCTCCTCGACGAGCCAACGAGACCTCTCGGCGCGGTTCTCCAGGAGCGTCACCACATCAGCAAAATACTGGAGGTTGCCGGCGTAGTTGGTCTCGTGCGGCTCCTCAGCAGCGGCCTCGCAAATGTTGCCAAGGGCCGTGTTTGCCCGTTCCCTGAGCGTCACGGAGAATGGGGGCATGCTCGTTTCCCAGAACCCGCCTCCGGCGAATCTCGTCCTTGTTCTGCCGTGCGGTGGCCTCGGCGCCATCAACCCTCTGCCGGAGAAGAAGCAGTTCGGCACGGGAGGAGGTCAGCTCCTCCTGCGCTGCGCGAAGGGCGGATACAGAGGCGTCCACACCCCGCGTCACTTCATCTAGCTTGCCCTTGAGGGCCGCGGTCCTGCCCTCAGCTTCGGCCCTGACCAACTCCAACCTCAACTCATACTGGCGCTCAAGGCCGGAGCGGGCTTCAGCTACGCGACGGTCGACCTCTTCTTGGGCTCGGGCCTCACGCGCGGCGACTTCATCCTCCGCCTGAGGCACCAGGCGCTCCCTCGTCTCCAACCGCTCAAGGTCGTGGTTGCGCTCGGCAGCCTCCAGCAACAGCGCTTCCTCGCGCTTCTGAAGCTCCGCCTGGTCGACGGAAGCCCCCTTCAACGATGCAAGTGCAGCCTGGTGCAACTCCACCTGCTCCTCCAGAGAGTTGCTCCGTGCTTGAGCTCCCACGCACGCTCCTCGGCGTCCCGGCACCGACGATCTGCTTCCTGGGCCTCCTCGACGGCTCGGGAGCAAGCCTCTCGCGAGGCCGCCAGCGACGCCTCAGCCTTCACGTTGTCAAGGTCACGCTGATGACGTGCGAGGGCAACGGCTACCTTCAGCTTGCGCCTCTCCTCGGCAAGGCGCAAACCCTCTGCCTCAAGACGCGCATCTTCGCCGGCAAGCTCCGCCCCGAGCCGGTTCACCGCGGCCGTCGCCCCATGGAGAAGTTCTTGATGAAGGACGCGGCGTCTGCGAGCACGCCTGAGCACATCTTCCGTGTCCCCCTCTGGTGCTGGTATATGCGGAGGGCCCGGAGGCGGCGCGTCTCCTCCAGCGGGGCAGGGGGCTGGCGCCCCAACAATCACCGGACGGGCCTCGCCAGGAGCAGGACCTGGCGCCGGTCCGTCCCCAGATGAAGAGCTCAAGATCGACTTCAACCAATCGCCGTCCATGACCACAAAAGGAGCACAGGGCAATCTGGCTGAGCCCCGGGTGAGCTCGTGAAGGGAAGACAGCAGGCTCGCAGGCTCGGGACGCTCAGCTGAACGGGTCACCTCTCCGACCGGCTGAGTGGTAAGGGCGCCGCCTGAACTCGACGCACCAAGGACCGGCAATGAGGGTGAAGCTTGGGGAGATGGCTCCTTGGACGTCTCCGCAAATTCGGCAGGAAGGGCCCTGAAAGGTCACAGTCAACTGCAAGAACCAAGAACTAGAGGAGCGGAGCGACAAGAGGACTTACTCGTCCGTGGTGAAGTACCTCCTTCACTTCAGCAAGCGGCAATGGCGATCATCACCGCCCGAGGCCTCCTTCCTCTTGCGGAGGGCCGCGAAGTCTACGCGGAACTGGCCTAAGCGCTCGGCGCAGGGGTCGGTTTCTGGCATGGAGGAGGCGGCAAGAAGATCAGCGTCAATGGGACCAGCCTGGGGGACGCCCCCAGGCTCTACCTCACGAGGGACGACCGGGGCCTCAGGAGCCCCAACCCCGGGAGCCGGAGGCCGCGGCTCCTCACCTGTCACCATTCTGGAACGAGCTCCGAGAGATGCCGCCCTCGGGGCTTCACGCGGCGTCACCACCTCGACATTGCCCCCTTCAACTCCTGATGGTTCTCGCCTCCCTGCTCCATCACCTGAGACAGAGCCACTTTGGGCGACTGGAAGAGCTACCACAGCAATTGGGTTCTCGCGAGGTCCCCTGAAGCCAACCGGGTGCAGCCCCCACTTGTCAAAGCTGGGCATCCACCTCACGAAATCGGCCCTGGCCGAACAGAGATACAAGAGGGCACCATCACGTCGAAGGCTGCCTGGGGAAGGGTCGCCAACCAGACACAGGCACCGTCTTTCAAAGACTCATGCGCCAAGTCCTCCTCCCGAAGCCACATGCGGTCTTTGTGCCCGCAAAGTCCCACATCCGGTGAGAGTGGCGCTCGAGAAGAGCAATGCGACATTGGAGGAACTCCTTCACCACCTTGGGTGCCGTCACGTCGAGCGCCCTCAAGCTCTCGAAGCGGCGCCAGATGAATGCAAGCCAGGTGCCCGCAAGCGTCTCGTGACCCCAGCCTGAGTTGGGAACAGCAGGCGAGGTAGGATGCGAGAGCAGGGGGCTGAACACCCAAACATCCACATACAACCACCGCTCTCTGAACTTGGCCTCAGGGGGAGGGAGTCTGAAATCAATCCCTAAAGCAGCCGCCTCTGGCACCGCAAGGATGCTCACGCACCCCGAGTATTAAGCAGGGTCACTCAGGCGCAAGGAGAAGAAGTGATGCAGCAGAGCAACAGAAGGAGGGATGCCCACCATTGCCTCACAAACAAAGGCGAAGACAGCCAGGAGGGTAATGGACTCAGGCCCGAGATGCATCATGTGGATCTGATAGTGGGAGAGCACCGCATTGAAGAAAGCGGAAAAGGGGGAACTGCACTCGCCCACGTATGCCGCCAAATAAGAACCGGACCTCTGTGACAATCCTATCGGGGGAGGCATGGGACGCATGCCATGCCGTGGTCCTGCCGCACTCGTTGAAGATGGTGGCAAAAGCAGAGCGGACCTTGCCCAAGGCCTCAGGGTTGAGTATGATAGATCGATCAACGGCAGGGGCCACCGCCGGAGGTGAGCGGGATGAAGACGCGGGCTTCTTACCCTTTTCCTACTTCGTTGGCGCCATGACGACAGGAAGGGTGAGAGTCCGAGTTGGATTGAGGGCGCAAGTTGGAGCCAGAGGAAGAAGGAAGGCCCGGGAGTGCGCGGACGGCGAAAGGGGAATGGTTGTGTGCAACCCCGGGTCCGCTTAGCCGGGCGTGTAATGAGGCATCATGGGGAAGTGGAGACGCCCACGACCAATCAATTGCCATGCGGCGCCTAAGGTCAAGTTGTTAGCCCGTGGCGCTCGTGACTTGCCCCTTCGCTTCTCTGCTAAGCCAAGTCCGGGCGCCTTTGGCCCGGGGGCTACTGTCGGCGTTCTGGGAACGGGGGTCCCCAAACTTGCCTGCCTGCGGCCTGCGGCGTGGCTCAAGTGGGCAAGTGGGGGCCCAACGCAGCCCAGCATCATCAGCTCAAGCTCAAGACCCTCGCGAGGGGCTGAGATTGCTGGGCGGACGACAGGAACCTCCCTCAGGAGCAGCCTTGTCAGGCAGGCTCGCGAGGAGGCGAAGAGATCAAGGCAGGGTACCTCACGAGGGTGCCCTATGACGCAAGCCATGACGATCGAGACCAGGCGGGCGGGCGCCGGCCCGCGCATTGTCCTCATTTCCCCTTTGGTGCAAAGGAGGCAAGCACAAGCCAAGGCATCAGGCAAAGGTTACCGCTTCGCTGCAACAAGACCAAGACCAGCAGAGCGGCAGGAAAAAGGTCATCGTGGAGCCCAGGACGGCATCACCGTCAGAGCCTTCGGCAGCCGAAGACCAACTTTAGTCAGGATAAGTGTACTAGATGTTCCCCTTTTTTGACCAGGAACAGTAGGAAAGGCTCCTACTGTGTTACTATATTATAATAAATAAACAAACTGTACAATGGATATTTACATAGTGGGGGGGGAGGGGGTGGAGATACAACTTGCCAACTTTGTGACAAGTAAACTAAGAGGACTAACGAAAAGACAGAAACAACTAAAGGGAGTGTATAAGGTTCAGTACAAGGAGCCTATGCTCCTCTTTGACTCTATGTTGAAGAAGCCCAAAGTCCCTCTTGAATCTGTCCAGCCAGGAGTTGAGGGAAGGTGTTATTGCTCTGAAATGTTTATTATTCCTCTCTTTCCAAATGCTCCAGGCTGCCACAATGAATTGCTCTAGGAAAAGTGGGGTGGGATGATTGTTTCTGTGAGCTTCAACAGCTTGAATTCGGCCAAGGAAAGGTTCCCAAATAATCCCAAGTCTGGCCCAACAAAGCTTACTGAAAGAGCATGTGAAGATCATTTGTTCCACTGTTTCCTCAATGTTCAATCCACATAAGAGGCAATTGTGGTCATCTCCTATGTTATAGTGCCTCCTTTTCAACATGTTCCTCGTATTGAGCCTGTCGTGGAAGAGCAGCCAGGCAAAGACCTTCAACTTCATCGTGCACTTTGATTTCCAAATCCAGCAGAATATCTGTTGCACTTGAACGTCTTTGAAGAAGAACTGATAGTAGTCCGTGGATTTGTAGATGGTCTTACCCCACTTATAGCGCCAAATATCCGTGGGCGATGTGGATGGTTGAATCTGAGCCGCAATTGTTTGCAAATCTCTAACCTCCAGAAGGGCTTGAGGGGTCAAGGGCAGGTGGAACATTTCTCCCAGCGATGTGATCCCTAGGAAGTTTTTGACCAGTAGATGTTCCCCTTCAAAACGGCCAATTGTTGGCGCCCTTCCCGCTCATTATTTGGGAAGAGGCCCAGGGCCTCCCTCTATAAAATAGGTATAGCCACCACAAAGAGAGGGGACAGATGGGAGACAAGTTGAACCCCCCAGAGAGTGAGAGAGAGAGGCGACTGAACTCCCCCAAGCAGTTCATCGCACCAGCTCAAGAACACCCCTCGCGAGGCTGTTCTTCCTTTGTATTGTTCATAATCATCCCCTGAGGCAATCCATCACACCACACACTGGAGTAGGATATTACACCACACCGGTGGCCCGAACCAGTATAAACCTCGTGTCTCTGTGTTGTTCATCGTTCGTATTTTAGATCCCTCGCTAACCATTCACGCATGAGCTGGTAGGGGAAAGATCTCCGCGCGCACCCCAGTGTTCGAACCTCAAGGGTCTGTCGGAACCCGAAATCCGACACGTGCGTCCTTTTCTTTCTTGCGGCGGCGGGCCTCTCTTTTCTTGAGTGCTTTTTGACTTTTCCGCTCCCTCTGTGCGGCTTTGGCCGCCTCTTGCTCTACCACCCATTCGGCCTTGACATCTTCAAATTCCTCCCACATAGTTGTGAGGCCGCGAGCGGCGATGAAGTCGGCACGGCGGGATGCCATCGCTTCCCTACCATTTTGTGTGTGGTCGTGGGCGGCGAGGAACTCGGCGCGGCGGGATGCCATCGCTGCCTTACCGGTTAGTATGCGGCGCGGTGGCATGAACGACGCCAGTGAGAGCTCTGGGTGGAGTGGCTGCACAACCGTATAGTGCATTGGTTTGTCAAGAGCTCAAGGATGTATATGAAGCAAATTTGGATTCCCTTCAATCCTGGTCATTTATTACCGAGTAAAATGCATTGGCGGTCATCGAACTTGTCTTGATAGCTCACTTTGATCATTGTATACGAGATATGGTGATTATACGGTCACTGGCTCAGTGTATAGCTCCTATTTGTCTGGTTGACCAGTCAAACAGTCCGCATGCGCCTCATTAGCTCGTGTTCTTTATCTATCTACGCGGGCCTACCTGTCAATGGAGAAATAAATACTGTAAAACCAAAATTATGCTAGAGTCCGGACCGCTTCCGGAGCCCACTCTCACCGCCCTGGCCCCTCAAGACGCCAAATGCCCAAGCATGCATGCATATCAAGTAGTACTCCTTATGTGGAGGAGAGAGAGGCATTGACAAAGTCAAGGAGTGGGCTCTGCAAGAGCCCGTCTCTACACGTGCTCCTAGGTATAAAAAATAATTCTAAAAAAGGCATAAAAACAATTGTGTCTTAAAAAGAAAGTAAAAAACATTTGAGAGGAAATAGATAGAGAGAAAGTGAGAAAAAGCTGTAACTGGCATTACATGAGGAAGGAGGGAGTGGTGCACATGCCAAGTTCACTGGCTGTCAGTGTTTCACACTCCTCCGTCGTAACAGTGGAGACAATAGCTTTCATCAAAAATAAACAATGAATACTCGTTGCTCGTCCTCTATATCAGAAAGAATACTTTCATTCGCCGACATGTGGGACGTCGACCATCCTGGTCCACCTGCCATGCACAAAATTATCCTGGTCTACCCCAACAGATCGCAGGCCCAACCTTTCCCATCGTAAGTTGTTCGGACGAAGGAACCATCATGACTTCGTTGAATTCCGCTTCTTCAAGAAAACTTACTGCATTCGCACATCGCTACCACACGCGAAGACTGAACGGCACTGTACCACGTCATATCACTGAAACCCACTAGGCCAGACTAGCCCGCCTAGGTCATCTATTTTGGAACGGAGGGAGTACGCCTCTGCACTGCTATGATTTTGTGTTGCACATCATATCACTAAAACCCACTAGGCCAAACTAGCCTGCCTAGGTCATCGATCGCTAACCCTACAATTTTAGGAGCTAGGGCTATTGGTCGATCGACGAGGGATAAGTATAAGCGTACCACGAGCTCATCAACCCCAACGTTTCTCTTTGGTGAGTGTTTTGCAATTACTATAGCTCGCGATGGCTAGCCTACTAACACCAAGAATCATCAAACAAGCCCTGCTGATATGATAAACAGTTCAAACTTACATCTAATCATGCCATATATTACATCAAAAGCTGGTGATGATACATCTATTTCCATAACTCGGAGAGGGTTCGCATGATTCATAGCATGATTCACTATCAAACAAAAGTAGCAAGATCCGCCCACACAAGACAGTGCACTAGCCCTAAGATGGCTTGATAACGTGCATTGTTCTGGTAATTAAACACAGGGCAATGCAAACTACCCTGAAGGATTAGCGCGACCAACTATTTCTTGTCATCGATTTCTCAGGAAACCACAACACGGACAGCGGCATGGGAATCGATTTCTGTGGTGATGTCCGCAGGACTGACCGCGACATCGGAATCGATCTCTGGGGCGATGTCCACAGGATGGACAGTGGCATTGGAATCGATCTCCGGGGCGATGCCAACAGGACGGGCCACGACATCAGAATCATCAAGGACGTCCACCGGCACCTGCAGAACCCTAACATATTAGCAAGCACATTGCAAACAATCAAAACCACAACTATGGTAATAAGCCATTATTTTTTACCTTGTGCAGCTCACCGGGGGATCTCATCCCTCCGCAGGCCATCTCCTCGTCCTCGATGGGGGCCATCACCTTGCCAGGGGAATACCGCTTCTCAACGGCGACTATCTCCTCAAACTCGGTCTTGAGCCTCACATAGGTGGCAATCAGAGTTCCTGGGGTAGGCACGGTGGGGCCCTTGCTGTTCTTCCAAGTTTCTTTGAGGAGTTCGTCCGCCAACGTCCTCAACTCTTGGACCAGTGCTTGTTTCTTGGAGTTCTTCGTCTCCATGGGTTGGCCCGCCAACATGGTCAACTCGTTGGTCGGTGCTCGCTTCCTGGAGATCTCTGTCTCCAGTGGGTTGTCCGCCGGCAACTCTTTGCCTAGTGCTCCAGGATCCATCAATGAACTAATAAACAAAAAACAATCGAAAGGAAACCACAATCGCAATGAAAACCGGAAAAGAATAGGATGTGAGAATCGGTTGGTGCTTCGCAAAAAGAAGATTCTTGGAATGAAAATATAGCAGCATAACTGATTCGCCCACCTTTCCTTCGTCGATGCAAGGAAGAAAAATGGCAGAAGTGAGTAGTCTGGAGTGAGGTTTTCTTCAAGAAAGGGAAGAAAGGGCTTGAACGAGCGTTCCAGTGAAATGATGGTTGCTTCGTACAGTCCAACTTGGAGGCCACCTTACCACTGCTGGTAAAGGTGTGGGTTTTGTGATATGACGGGTCATGACGGCCACACATGGGTCAGGTGAGTCTCGACTGTAGCACCTCGCTGTGATTTGGTGGATTGCACGCGGGCCCGGATGCTTTGAAATGTCCCGAATGTAGATAGAGCGGCTAGTCATATAGGAGTGCTCAATATTGTGCACCGGGACCAAGGCGGAGAGGAAAACGAGAGAACTACGTAATTAATGCATGAGTTTAATTAGGGTAGTTTTGTAAAGTACGAGATACATTCCTCCAATCGCAAAATGCCTTGGTTCATGAGATTTGAGATTTGAGCCCTATAAACCGAAAGGGAGGGAGTACTACACACGGTGTAGTCTAGTCACTTGTTGAAATCTCTAGAAAGGCAAATACTCCTTTCCGGTTTACAGGGCTATACTACTCCCTCCGTCTAGGTGTGTAAGTCATCTTACTTAAAACCAAATAGTCCCAAAACACTTAGGCGCGGTGCATTAACTTCTACCTTGTTTCTTGTTTCTTGACATATCAACCAATAAGAGATGAGAGGTGTGCATGCTTTTAATGATTTGCAATGGCTAGTTCATTGCATGCAATGCTATTAATTAGCAAATAAACATTGGTGACCCCAGAGGAAAGCGGTGCTAAGCGCTGGACCTATGCGTAATGAGTATCAACCAATGGATAATGGAGTTTAATTGTTAAACAATAGCAATTTTGTCACATGCAAGAGCCTGGCTAGTACTCCAAGGAACCGCACCATGCGAGCGTTCGCAACTGCCACGTTCGGGTTGCGCTTGGCTCTTCGCCTCTTTGAGAAGACGAACAATAATGATGTTACTCCTACTTCTACGATTTCGAATCCATCTTTGCATGTCCGCCCACCTCGTCGGGAGGAATAGCGAAAGCTTCAACTTGCGCTTCCTCGCTTTATGCGTCTATGACAGGTGGGCCCAACAGGTGGTTGGCCCTCCTGTCATGCAGCCAAAGGCAGGTGCAGTTAAGGCAGCAGAGCTCAGTCCGCGAGGGAGAGGGTGTTGTAGTAATCAAATTTCTCGGTCTTGTACGAGTTGACAAAGATAGGGGTTGCTTGCTAGGGTTGCTCATTATGTATATATAGGCCGGATCCTCCACGCTTGCTTGCTAGGGTTGCTCTATTCACACACTCTCATCCTCTCCAGATTTAAACAAGATAGGGGTAGTAACACTGTCTTTCTCCCTTCAAAAAACACTGACTTTCTATCCTCACCGCTGGTTACAGATCCAGATGTATCCCCCTCCGCCGGTGAAGGGGAGGAGGGGCAGCGTTTAGGCCATCATCGACAGCGAGGGAGGAGACCCATTGCTGGCCGCACCGTTATCTCTGGCCGAGCGCCGGCGCGGGAGGTCCTCCGATCCCTTCATCGTTGCCCGTGGGCGGATCCGGCCTCTTGCCGCCCACCTATCCACATCCCGACGACCTTCAGGTATATCTTCGTTCGAAACCGCCTTAGCTCTACTTCCCCAGCTCGCTTCGTCGCTGCATGTGCATCATTTTCTACCTGTCAGCCCCTCTCGATCGGATGGTCTAACGTCACATTTTTTTTCTTCTATTGTTAGAGGTAAAGCTACTTCATGGAGTCGAATCTTGTACTCCCTCCGTCCGAAAATACTTGTCATTGTAATGGATGTATCTAGATGTATTTTAGTTCTAGACACATCCATTTTGATGACAAGTAATTCCGGACAGAGGGATACTTGGTTCAAACAAGAAATAAAGTGGGGGTGGGGGAATTTAGTATGTACATCGGACTTGGTACAAACAGGAAGGAAAGGGGGTGAAAGTAGTACATACTGGTCATCCAACCGGTCTCTTGGTCGAGAAGGGAAATATAGGGGTAACGTTGTACACAGTGGTATGACCAGGACTAGATTTGCTATCCACACATAGGAGTAGGTGGCTAGAGTGAACAAAAATGGGACCAACCAAGATATGTTTCTTGGATGTTAGTTTCTCGGGGCAACAAACTATGAATCACCACTTTATGCCCCTCATTTACGTACATGGTGTTGGGACTGCTGGTGCACCTTGTCCCATGCCCTTATACCAAATATTTAGGCTCTGCTCGAATAAAGGGCAGAAAACATAGGTCTTGATGAAAATAGAGGAATTGGAAAGGAATGTAGGTATAAATCTATGGAACAATGAACCGGAGGAAACTCTCAAGAGAATGTGTTCGGATGGACTATGAAATGTACAGATTTGTTTTTAGAGTAGCATGCTTGGCAAGATGAGATGCTATTTGTTTATTCAACTACACAAAGTGACTACTCTTGTCCTCACCTCACGCATTACCACATAGGTTGATTTTTTATTCCGGCAACACAAAGACAACCTTTGTCTAACGCATGGCAGCAAGCGCTCGCCTCGGGCTTCCGCCCAAAAATGAGCAAGCGTGGATGTTTCTAATCCTATGGAATCAGTACTACCAGACCAGCTTTCCTATGAAACACTATTCACCTTTCCCGTGTTCCGAACGGTTGTTAGGGAAAGAATACCGTAGGAATTGTGTTCCTACGAAAATCCTGCACCAAACCTGTGAACCGAACGCAGCCTTAGCTGTTCCTAATCTAATGTTCCTGGTAAAAAATGAAGCCATTCCACTGTTATAAGCCATGACAAGTTTAGCCAAATGTTTTTGCCTGTAATTGTTTGAGACTCTGACTGTTTCCTCTGTGCCTTTTTGTGCAAACAGGGATATCCAATTCACCTGGTTGCTGTTGTGACCTTTTGGTGCACTGCACAAAACTCTTCTTAAAAGAAGTGACTTTTGTGCTGCTTAAGCTCGAATGTCGTAATGGAACAGCTTGGTTCATTTTGGTGGAACTGCACAAAGGGAGATCTGTGTTCCAATCCTCATCATCCATATTGGCATCATAACCTTCCTTTAGGTAAGAATGATATTTAATGCATGTGTTCATCTCTATTTTCCGACTGCCATGAGAAAATAATGCTGTTTTTTACTAGTACACTTGTACTCCCTCACTGAAAAAACCAATTCCGAATTAGAAGGCCAATCATGTACTTGGTTTCACCAACTGGTGAGGAGAAAGAGAAACACATCATGAAGAGGAAGAATAAGAAGAATAAACAGTGCCAAGGCGATCTTGCTGAAGCCAGAGGCCTCGTGAGAGGCCATTCCGTGGCTCCGCAACGACTACCTTACATGTGAGACGCATCCTCCAGGAGCCCTTCCACTTCTGCTCTCTCACTTAATTAGTTAGGAGTACTTAAGTACCACTAATTTATTACTGCCTAATTTTCCTGTTGGAGTTAAACAAATCTTTAGTAGGACCCTATGTTGAATCATGTACGTGTGTATGTTTGTCTATGGAGGTGAATCATGTCTTTGGAGCAGGAGGTAATATTATTAGTGTCATGACATAATAGTGCTACTTGTTTTGCATGCCAATTTATTGCCATTGGTTCAATGAGGCAATGTTTTGCGTATTGTCCATCATGAATTTGATGCTACTGGTTGAGTAATATGCTAATGTCTTCCTATCCTTTCTCACTAAGCTAATGAAGGTTTCACCTTGTTCCTACTTGTGCAAACAGGGATCATGTTGTGCCAATCATACATTAAATGGAACTACACAAGACAATACAATGAACTGTATCCCAGCCAGTGCTTTAACTCTGCTGGAAGTTCTTGATAATCTTTCGATATAATCTCAAAGATCGGTAAACAAGAGTGATTTCAACCATACATTTGAAGTGCACAAAAATATATACTATTGGGTGATTCCAGTGAGTGCTTTATCATCTCTTATGGGACTACATGAATAAGCTTTTTTTATCAGGTTGGTACGGGCCTAAGGCCTTCATCCATATTAGTTTGCTGTCATCTCTATTTGTATCGTACACTCTTGTCATGAGAAACTCCTTTATCTTTGCACGTTAAAGTTTTGCAACCTATGATAAAGGGCAATGCTTTGAGTGTTGAGTTGAGCTAATTGGCACTGATTAAATAAACTAATACCTCTCTTTAAGCAAGACTACTATGTGGAAGATACCGGCTGCATCCGGTAGGCATGCCACCTGGTCCGGGGGCATGGGTGTTTTCGGTTGTAGCCGAAGGGGTAGCTCCCCTAGTTTGCGCGCGGTATAAATTTTGCGATCCCATGCTAATCGAGGTTGTAGCCTCCCCACTTAGAGTTTTGCTTAAACAGGTGTCATGGGTGATTCCAGACACATGTGAGTTAGGCTGGTGTTTGCGGTCAGGTGTGTTTTCAACCAAAAGACCGTAGATGGAATTAGTCCCGATGGACTAAAGGAATCCGTTACCCGTGGGTAAAGAGTACACGCTCTGCAGAGATTAAACATCTAGTCGAATAGCCGTGTCCATGGTTAAGGACTACAGTCTGGGATGGGTCAAGTGTCGATCTTAGTGTAGGTCTTCGGAGGAAAAACTACTAAGTCAGAACATTGATTATGACCGGTGACATATGATGATTATGATTATTATTATTGTGGACTAACTATTTTCATTATTTGATTTATTGAGTATCCATGGGACGGTTCTATCTCCTGGATATTCACTGTGATTATTCTGTTATAAGCCCTTTATGTGGTGTCGCACAGACGCCCGACTGTGGCATGTTTGTTATTGATTTACCTTATAAGCCCTTTATGTGGCGTCGCTGAGATGCCCGACTGTGGCGTGCTTGTTATTTATTTACTATATAAGCCCATTATGTGGTGTAGCTGAGACGCCCGACTGTGGCATGCTTGTTATGTACTTACTTTATAAGCCCTTTATGTGGCGTCATACAGCACGCCTTGATCATGCACATTTGTTACTTATTTCACTTATGAGCCCTTTCTGTGGTGTCGCTCAGACGCCCGACTGAGGCATTCTATTTCTACTCTCTAATTGCATTATTCATGTGTTATGTGAATAACTTGCTTCCGTGCATCATGGATTTTATTTTGTGACTGACGTTGTGATCATAGAATATTTTAGAGCATGTTTATCATTTGAATATTATACTTGTGTTCATAATGTTTGCGAGTACATTCCAAAGTACTCACTGGCTTGTCCCTGGCTATTGTCTTGGCCAGATTTCTTGCACGAGAGGAGCGCTATGATGATAGCCCGGGAGCATGCGCAAATGGTGATAGCAGCCGCGCGAAGATAGGAGATAACCTGGTCAGCTGTTCCTATGGGAAATGGAGTCCCATAGACGCTGAAAGACCACAAACCACTTCCGCCATCAGCCAATAGAAACCATTTGTTGTACTCATAGGTCAAGATGGCCTTATACTACTTATTATGTATTTTTCTTGGAGCTTCTGTATCAAGTTAGTGTCTCATCAGCTAACAGTAATCCTGGGGCTGGTGAGCACAAGGACCATTTTCTGGAAATTAATATCCCAAAAATTCGGTCCTGACAAACTTGGTATCAGAGCCAGGCTAACCATTGGCTAATCCTATCTTAGCCAGGTCGAAAAACCTAGGTTAACCAATGCACCAGACCTTAACCTAAACCCAGCCACGCTTCTCGTACAAGATAACCACACAGTGACCCCGGCACCTTTTGGCAGTCGGTGCCCAACCTATCAGCCTAACATGTCAATCACGTGCCAGTGACCGACACCTAAATTGTCTCATTCGCAAGCGTGCGAAGGAAGACTCCGTCCCCTTTTTCTATAAAAAGGGCATGCTAGCCTCAGCACAGCACAACACAACACAACCTCTTCCCCAAACCAAGCTACAATGCCCGACCCTATTGTGCACAATGAGACCACAGCAACCAACCTTGGAGGTTTTGTGACCGTGCTCGCAAACCTCACCCGCAGTGCCTATGCATTGGAAGAACCCCCAGAATATGTTGTGTACCAAGGACCCATGAGCGGTGAGAGCCGTCAATTCTGGGCCATTGTGCACATCTATGGTAGGGGGCTATCGCCAAAACGCCCCTACAGGTTCACCGGAAGGACAACTTCCTTTGAGCCACAAGCCATCCAACTAGCTGCTCGAGAGGCTATAGTTCAACTTCGGCACTTGTCGCCCAGAGTTAACTGTCGCCCGTTCTACTATTACCCTAGCCGTGAAGGGTATGGTAGGCCACCCCAGGTTGCCAACGGAGATCACGAGACGGATCCTGCATTATTGCATCTGGTGCGCTATGTAAGTGCACTAGAGGAAATGTTCGATCAAATCACCCTTGATTTAATCGCAGCTCGTGGAGAGCTGGTTCGCCGAGCTCCGGCAAGAAGAGAAGATGAGCCCGACGCCGACAACCCAGTCGTGTTGTTCGGACACCCGAAGTCTTTGAGGTCTGCCCCAACCATCGACCAAAATACTTTGGTGTCCCCAGAAGTGCTTCGTCGCCTTTTGGGAACACGCTCCAACGGGATTGTGGCCAACAATCCCCGGGATGGTCATCATCGCTACCCCGACCCTGCAGCCCCTCAACCCCCTCCAGCTAATCCCGACGGTGAAACCCGTGGAGAAGCCTCGACATCCACAAGGCACGCCCGCTTAGATGTAAACGAGGTAGACTAAGTATACCCACGCCCTGTAATTGTGTGATCTTGTATCACCATAAATAAACACAGCATGTTGTTGTGCCTCTGTTTTAAATAGTAACCTTGCATAAATATGTTAGCATGCAGTTGCATTTTTATCCCTGGCACAGCTACCAAACACCACCCCGATTTAATTCCCCACAGTGATACGTCACTTTAGTGAGATATGTGAATCGATAGCATTGACCCCGACCCCATGGAGCAGACTCGATAAACTAGTTACCTTTCACCACGGTAAATAACCTAGCCCAGTTGCTATATAAAAGGCCACCTTGTGACCTTGCCAAGTACCCCTCATCTTGTGCTCCATTCTCACAGCCATTTGTTGCCATGCCGAGCCCTAGTATTTATCTAAGAACTCCAGATGCAACTCCAGGTAGCTTTGTTAAAATTTTGTGGGACATTACCTGCAGTACCATGAGTGCTATCCACCCACCCCAGTACGAGCTGCTCAAATCGAGGATCACCCCATCCACCTCGAAATATTGGGCAGTGGTGCACATCCCTCCCGCAAACCCAAACCAAGACGCAACGAAAATTTCCTTCATAGGGAAATCTATGCCGACTCCGCATATGGCCATAGAAGCTGCTGCATACGAAGCACTTGCTCGCCTTCGATTCGCGGTACCCTATGCTAGTGATCGAGGCTATTATTACTTTCCGAGTCGTGCAGCACCCGGGGAAGTAGCATCTTTTCCCGGTGGACGAATTGAGAGAGACCCAGTACTGGCCAACCTTGCCTAGTATGTCATCGCTCAAGAGCGTTTGACCCAGCGAGTGATGGGTTACCTCCAAAGCCTCGCTGATTTAAATCCTCACATCGCCATCGGCAGACCACTGAGGCCCGACTAGGAGAGGCGCATCCATGGACTAGTCAATCCGCTTCCCCCGATAGAAGAAGAGTGTGCCCCGATTCCAGAGACTTTTTCTCAGGACCTTGTTCACTTACCGTTGATGTTGTAGATGTCACTGCTATGTTTATTGTCCCCCGCATTTATTTATGTGTGCAACTTATGTGTGGTATCCTAAATTTGTGAGATAAATTAAAGTTTTAGTTTCAATCAATGTGAATGGTTTTCACTGTGGTATTTTTTTATTAACTGTTTTCACTCGAAATAAATTTCGAAGTGAGATTCTTTTCCCTGAGTTGATACACCATATATCTCTTCATGACATAGATTTTTATTCACGCAGCACCACAACAGACTCACCACAACAACCACTCGACCTCGTGCACTAACTGCTAATGCACATACACATGTTGCACCTAACTGATCACCTCTGAAGGAGAGATTAGTGGGTAATCACTCGGGTACAAGTTACCTCCGGCACCCTGACAACAGTTAGCGCCCGCCACCGCACCTAATCCTCGTGATCACCGCCACCGCGGAGAGCTAACACTCGAGCGGCAGCATCACGACGATCATCGAGGATCATCGCGCACAGGAGCACAGAGAGCCCCAGCAATGCCGCCAGCCCCCCGCACACCAGGATCACGTACCAGTCCGGCACCACCTCCGCCATTAGAGCCTCGTCTCGAGCTTCTACAAATAGAAATGGAGGAAAAGGAAGGAGAAGGAGAAGCGAGGCCAGGAGTGAGGAAGAAGGAGGAGCACCACAGTCGTTTTATAGCTTGAGATCGGTGTATGGTGGGCGAGGTCCACCAGCGCTGCTCGTTGCTCGATCGCCGGTGTTCGGAGACGAATCCGCGAGCAGTGCCGACAACACACTGGCCCGCGAGGTGAGTGCATGCTGCGCCAAGCTTAGCACGCCCAAGACTACCGCAAGAGACGGCCTAGATGCCCTACGCGCTAGACGTCGCCGGTGGAGAAAGCGCGGGAAAGCGCGCGGGAGATAGGAAGAAGAGGGAGCCAGAGGTAGAAGAAGAGGCCGACAGTGGGCCCTGGGTCCACCTGTCATCCAGAGGGAGCACTGTGCTCTCGGGTACGACCAGCGTATTTTAGAAATTTAGAATTTATTCTAAATTTATTGTATCCATCTTAGAAATCTCTCGTTTGTCCTAAATCATGGATTTTTCCATGCAGCACCAGCGTTCCACACTGTAGTTTTACACCACTTATTGCCCTCTCACTGTAGCCGCATTTTATTGCGTAAGTAAAGTGGTTATTTTTGAAATGGTAAAAGTAATATTTTCAAAACAGCTTTTAGCAAATCTCGAGGACGAGATTTTTCTTAAGGGGGGTAGTATTGTGACACCCAAAAATTTGGACAGGATTTGTTTACTAAATTTTTTTGCCAGGAAATTAATTTTTTCATTTTCTGGATTTTCTTTGATTTCAGAAACATTCTTTTCTTTGATATTGTGGAGTTTTTACCCCAAGTGAAAACTTTCCTAATATATTGTTGGACTTTTTTATCTTCCCAAGACCTTTTCTTTTTGATCAGTGGAATTATTTGTGAATTTATCTTTCCTGAACTTTATTTCTGTGAAAATAAATTTTCTTAAGTTTAAGAGCTCAATTTGCACTTCAACCCTTTGATAGATTTATTTAAAATTTTCACCAAAAATTTGGGGATGTCATGTGAGGTTTCTAAATCACTTTTATGCAAAAATATCTTTCATTCATTGGATATTTTGAGCTCTACACCAAATTTTCAAATCTGGTCCAGTGGGCAATTTTGCACTGCAACCTATTTAAATATTTCTTTATAGCTTCCACCAAAATTATGGGATGTTAGTAGTAGCATATAATTCAACTTTATGCAAAAACCCATTGAGGTTCTTTGAAAAATTTGAGTGAATCAACCTCATCTTCATTCTGGCCCAGTTGGGTGTTTTCTACTGCATCCCTAATTATTTTTCTCTAGTGACCATGGGTTTTCTCCTGCTTGTAGTACACCATACCAAACTCTTAAGTCTAGGAGATTGGGCCCATTGGAAGATTTTTGGTCCATAAAATGATGCCCTTAACTTTCTCTCTAGAATTGGTTTTCTTAAAATCTTGCACTAACAAGTTTCTAGTTTTGCCAAACTAACTTTACCACCATCTTATTCATCCAAAGAGACTATGACCTTGAGATTTTGTCCACCCCAAGAGTTGCCTAGACGCCATTGGCATTCTGTCAAACACCTTGAGGGCATGGACAGTTTTGACATGATTTTTGTCTTTGCACTGTGACCTTGCACCTCTGGACAAACTAGCATGTCCACTAAGCTCCTAGATGACTCTAACCTAGACCTGTTAAACCCCAGCCTCACCCAAGGCCACTAGCACGCCCTGGCATTCTGTCGAGCATGTCGCGTGCGTGCGCTGGATGCGCCCAGAACGTGCGTTTTGCACGTGTGTGTGCCCGAGCCGCCGCATCGTGCCCCTGGCCCTTGCTCACCTGTAGAGCCGCGCCCGCCCTCGTCCACACGTCGGAGCCCTCCAAGCCAGCCCCACAGGCCCTACAGCCCGCCGTCGGGTCGGCCATGGCGGCTAGCGGCTGGCCACAACCCTACGCCTGGGCCGGCGCCGCCCGAAACCACCCTCACTCGCCAGCTGCCCTCTGGAGCAGTTCAAGCTCATCCGCAAGCTCGTACACTAGCACACGTCGCCGCCACGTCACCCTGCAACTACAGAACGACGGTCGCCGATGATCCTATCCACGGCCGCCGCGAACCGACATGGCTGCGCTATTTAAGGAGCCCCCGAGCTCGTCCAGGACCTCAAGCAACCTCACACCACCTCTCTAGAGCCCCCCATAGCCAGAGAACGACGGGAGAATGTCATCTTCCTCACCTCTGACAGGTTCAGCCGCCGCCACGCTCCGGTGAAATACGACCAAAACCGAGGCCCCCAAACCCCTCCCGTGCTTCCATCCTCCTCCCCTGGATCGTGCGGAGCCGCCCAAACCCTCAGCCATGATCGGAAGCCACCATAGCCCAAATCCCCAATCGTGCCCGAAGCCATCTCCGCCGCGAAGCTCGCCGCCGGCGACCCCCTCCACCCCCACCAACCTAGCGACTACCGGGAGGACCGCCCTGAACTGGCGGATCCATCCCTGCCCTCGGATGCCCTCGAGGAGCCGTCGTTCGCCGGCGAAGATTGCCGGAGCTCCGCCTCCGTTCGTCCAATGGAGAGGGAAGGCGGGGGATGACTGGTCAAACCTGACCAGTGGGCCCAAGGGACCCACTGACAGTGATCCAGCCCCGCCTCCACGTGTTTTAAGTGAAGGCGTAAACCTGAGAAGTACGTCTCCTCTGCCCCGAAAGCGTATTCTTATTTGAAGCGTTTTCTTTTTCTGTTTTTTTTAAACAGAGTTTGACTGAAACTTTGACTGGCTATATCTTTTTAAATAAAACTCCAAATGAATTGATTCTTTTTCCTACCTCTCTCAAATTTCACCTAGTTTATTTTAAGATTTATTTCAAACATAATTAGGACAACTTTTGTACTGTTTCTAAAGTACGTGTTATTTGAATATTTTTTAAAATAGGAATTTGGAGGGGAGATTATGACTTTCAAAAGTTTTGGAGAGCACCTCACCTCTCCACACCTTGAAGGCAAGCATTCTGAACCCTCGCATAATATTGTCGTGTGTTCCTTGATTCGGTTACAACACCACCTCGTCTTGGAATTTCCATTATTTATTGGGATGATATGATCCTACTCATAAGTGCATATTGATGATTCCGTGCTTTGAACTTCGATATGTTGTTATAGTAGTCACCCTCATATAGCCTTCATGCCTACCGGAAGGAATCTGGGAAAGCCATGTCTTGGGTAGACACGATGCTTGTCTACAGTTCCTCGTCGAGATAGTTGTGTCCGGTATGGCATGACGAGGTATGATGACTAGTGATTTTGTCTGATGGTTGAAATATCTTGGTTATGTTAATCGTGCAGGGAATGCCAAAACCTCCTGAGTCGACCATAGATCGAGTCTTGTTCCGGTAACCCCCATACTTGTTTTGTGCTACCACTTGTCCCTGCCATAGGTAGGGTACGGTTCAGTAAGTTGTCAACCCATTCCTAGCACACACCATACAGAGAGGCCATGGTGGAAGATACCGGCTGCATCCGGTAGGCATGCCACCTGGTCCGGGGGCATGGGTTGTAGCCGAAGGGGTAGCTCTCCTAGTTTGTGCGCGGTATAAATTTTGCGATCCCATGCTAATCGAGGTTGTAGCCTCCCCACTGAGAGTTTTGCTTAAACAGGTGTCATGGGTGATTCCAGACATAGGTGAGTTAGGCTGGTGTGTGCGGTCAGGTGTGTTTTCAACCAAAAGACCCTAGATGGAATTAGTCCCGATGGACTAAAGGAATCCGTTACCCATGGGTAAAGAGTACAATCGCTGCAGAGATTAAACATCTGGTCGAATAGCCGTGTCCATGGTTAAGGACTACAGTCTGGGATGGGTCAAGTGTCGGTCTTAGTGTTGGTCTTCGAAGGAAAAACTACTAAGTCAGAACATTGATTATGACCGGTGACATATGATGATTATGATTATTATTATTGTGGACTAACTATTTTCATTATTTGATTTATTGAGTATCCCTGGGACAGTTCTATCTCCTGGATATTCACTGTGATTATTCTGTTATAAGCCCTTTATGTGGTGTCGCACAGACGCCCGACTATGGCATGTTTGTTATTGATTTACCTTATAAGCCCTTTATGTGGCGTCATTTGAGATGCCCGAATCGTATGCGTGCTTGTTATTTATTTACTATATAAGCCCATTATGTGGTGTAGCTGAGACGCCCGACTGTGGCATGCTTGTTATGTACTTACTTTATAAGCCCTTTATGTGGCGTCGCACAGACGCCCGGCTGCGGCACGTTTGTTACTTATTTCACTTATGAGCCCTTTCTGTGGTGTCGCTCAGACGCCAGACTGAGGCATTCTATTTCTACTCTCTAATTGCATTATTCATGTGTTATGTGAATAACTTGCTTGCGTGCATCATGGATTTTATTTTGTGACTGACGTTGTGATCATAGAATATTTTAGAGCATGTTTATCATTTGAATATTATACCTGTGTTCATAATGTTTATGCAGTACATTCCAAAGTACTCACCGGCTTGTCCTCGCTATTGTCTTGGCCAGATTTCTTGCTTGGAGAGGAGCGTTGCGATGACAGCCTGGGAGCATGCGCAAATGGTGATAGCAGCCTCGCGAAGATAGGAGATAACCTGGTCAGCTGTTCCTGTGGGAAATGGAGTCCCATAGACGCTGAAAGACCACAAACCGCTTCCGCCATCAGCCACTAGAAACCATTTTTTGTACTCATAGGTCAAGATGGCCTTGTACTACTTATTATATATTTTGCTTGGAGCTTCTGTATCAAGTTAGTGTCTCATCACCTAACAGTAATCCTGGGGCTGGTGAGCACAAGGACCATTTTCTAGAAATTAATATCTCGAAAATCCGGTCCTGACAGAAGGCGTCTTCGAAGTCCTCCCAGCTGCCAATGGAGTTTTCTGGCAGGCTGTTTAACCAGTGCCGAGCTGGTCCTTTGAGCTTTAGCGGGAGGTATTTGATGGCATGAAGATCATCACCGCGAGCCATATGAATATGGAGAAGAAAGTCTTCAATCCATACTGCGGGATCTGTTGTTCCATCATATGGTTCGATATTCACGTGTTTAAACCCTTCTGGGACTTCGTGCTTCATTACTTCGTCAGTGAAGCAGAGGGGGTGTGCGGCGCCTCTATATTGGGCCAAGTCACAACGCAGCTCGGATGGATTTCGTCTGCGGTTTTCGGCCCGGAGGTGGTTATGCTTGTCGCGCCCGGCTAGATAGCCGTCCTCGCGCATCGGGGCATGCCCCCGCGATTCGTAGATCGATCTAGTCTGACCTACTCTATTTTCCAAGTCCTACCATAGGTCATACGTATATCCCCGAGCTGTTGTGTCTCTACCTTTTCGGCGAGGTAGTACGGGCTGGTGTTCGGCTTGAGTTGTTGTTTTGTCACGACCACGTGGTGGTCGGTCGGCCGCGTTACGCGCTGATGGTACGGGCGGTAGCAGCTTACGCTTCGGGTAACTTTTGGTTGGGCGCCTGAGGCCGTATTCCTCGGCTGGCAGGACATTAGTCCACCTGTCGTTGAGCAGATCTTGGTCAGCTTGAAGCTGCTGCTGCTTCTTTTTCTGGCTCCTTGAAGTGGCTATTAGCTGGCGCTTAAAGCGCTCCTGCTCAAGGGATTCCTCAGGCACGATAAAGTCTTTGTCGCCGAGGCTCACCTCATCCTTGGAGAGTGGAAGATAATTACTATCCTCTGAGTCTTCATTTACAACATGTTCATCAGGGCCAATTTGCCCATCTTCCCGATCGTCCTGTTCGGAGGTTGGCTCGACGGGGTCTCCTTGGTCTTCGGCATCGTCCGGAGTGTTGTTGTCCCCGGTGCCGGTATTGATGTCTTTTCCACGGCGTGATTTAGAGCGGCACTGCTGACATCGGTGCTTTGGTTGTTTCTCGGGAGGTTTATCCTCAATTGGGTTTTTCTCGTTGTCGCTGTTACCCTCTTTGGGTGTATCCACCATGTACATGTCATACGAGAGGTGGCCGTCCAGCATCCCGTAAACGGCGGGTTTTGGGCCTGGTCTTCTCCGGCATCGTCGTCCATACCATCGATGTCTTCGGAGCCGTAATCGAGCATGTCAGTTAAGTCCTCGACAGTGGCTATGAAGTGGGTGGTGGGTGGGACATAAAATTCCCCGCCCTCAGCCCCTAGTCCAGGCTGGGCGTAGTTTGGACTTTGCCCCTCTGTAATGACGAGGGATCGCATTAAGTCGAGAGCCTCGCTTAAAGGCGAAGTTTGGCCAGGGAGAAAAGAGTCCGTGGAGTATGTCGGGAAGAAAACTCCTTGGCTAAGCTCACATGATGCTGACTCCGAGGGTTCGGAGCCTGTGTTCGAAGAAGAGTCCGGCTTCATGATGATTGCCGGTGGCACTGCTTCCTCCGGCTCTCCCGTACCAGGCTCGATAGCTGCAGAGAGTCCGACGGGCTCGGGAATCCCATCTTCGGACCTGGTGATGCGCTTCGGATCTAAGTCCAGAGCGGAGGTTGGGGTCGCGTACCCTTGGAAGATCAAGTCTCCTTGGATATCAGCGACATAATCCAGATTTTCAAAACTGATTTGGTGACCTGGGGCATAGCTGTCGATCTGCTCTAGATGGCCAAGCGAGTTGGCCCGCAGTGCGAAGCCACCAAACACAAAGATCTGGCCGGGAAGAAAGATCTCCCTCAGGGCAGGATTGTTGTAGATGACTGATGGAGCCATTGAACCTTCTGGCGACGACACAACGGAACTCTCAGTGAAAGCACCAATGTCGGTGTTAAAACCGGCGGATCTCGGGTAGGGGGTCCCGAACTGTGCGTTTGAGGATCGAGGGTAACAGGAGACAGGGACACAATGTTTACACAGGTTCGGGCCATCTTGATGGAGGTAATACCCTACTTCCTGCTTGATTATCTTGGACGAGACGGGGTTACAAGAGTTGATCTACCTCGAGATCGTTATGGCTAAACCCTAGATGTCTTGCCTGTATGATTATGATTCTACCCTTCGGACTAAACCCTCCGGTTTATATAGACACCGAAGGGACCTAGGGTTGTACAGAGTCAGTTTACGGAGAAAGGAATCTTCATATCCAAACGCCAAGCTTGCCTTCCATTCAAAGGAGAGTCCCATACGGACATGGGAATAAGTCTTCTATCTTGTATCTTCATGGCCCATTAGTCCGGCCCACGTCACACTGCCTGGATGCCCGAGGACCCCTTAATCCAGGACTCCCTCACCCCAATATTTACGATGGTTGGAACATACAATTACATGGAGTAGGGAGGATCACCCACCCCGGGTTGATGATCCAGGTCTTCTGGCATTGGTGGTGGCCCCTCAGGTAGGCGGCTATAAGTTCACAAAAGTGCTTATGGATGGTGGTAGCAGTATAAACATATTATACTACGATACCTTTCGACGTATGAACCTGACGGATAAAAATCTCAAGCCATTGTCCACAGTCTTCGATGGAGTGATGCCAGGCAAATCAGCGTATCCTGTGGGCAAAATTGCCCTGGAAGTAGCCTTCGGTGATGAGTATAATTAAAGGGCAGAGACACTGTGGTTTGAGGTGGTCAAGATCAAGAGTCCTTATCATGCTTTGTTCGGATGACCGGCCTATGCTAAGTTCATGGCTCGCCCCTGCTATGTGTATTTACAGCTCAAGATGCCAAGACAAGAGGGGACGATCACCGTTCACGGAAATCGCAAACTCACCTTGGAATGTGAGGAAGGAGATGCAGCTTATGCATAGTCGGCTTGTGCTATTGAGGAGCTCAAGTTTTATAAGGACAATGTTGTCCCGGCTGATATGACCCCTTTGAAAAAGCCTACTACTGAACAGGACCCTCTATTGAAGTTCAAGTCGGTTGATGATACCAAGCAAGTGGATTTTGTCCCTAGCGACTCATATCGACAGTTCACTGTGGGGGCTAATATGGATCCCAAATAGGAAAGCACGCTCATCGAGTTCATCTGTGAGAATCGGGACATCTTCGCATGGAAACCTTTTGACATGCCTGGTGTACCGGAAGAATTCGCCGAGCAACACCTTAATGTGGATCCCAAGTTTAAGCCGATCAAGCAATTCCTTCATCGTTTCAATGAAGAGCGATGTAAGGCTATTAGAGAAGAGGTAGCCTGGCTCTTGGCGACCGAGTTTATTGTAGAAGTCTTTCACCCTGAGAGGTTGGCTAACCCTGTGCTTGTACTTCAGAAAAATGGCACATGGCATATGTTTGTTGACTACACAGATCTTAACATGGCGTGTCTGTCCGACCCGTTTGCTCTTCCTCGCGTTGAATAGATAAATGATGCAACAACGGGTTGTGAGAGCTTATGCTTCCTCGATGCTTATTCTTGTTATCATCAGATAAGGATGGCAGTTAAAGACCAAGAGAAGACATCGTTCATCACACCTTTTGGGGCTTTCTTCTATGTTTCCATGCCATTTGGGCTCAAGAGTTCCCAGGTGGCTTACCAACGCTGTTTTCAGAACTGTTTTCATAGTCAGACCAAGCACAATGTTCATGCTTACGTGGACGATATTGTGGTCAATTCAAGAAAGAAAGAGACGTTGCTTGCTGATTTGAAAGAGACCTTTGATAATCTCCGGGTTTACAAGATGATGCTTAACCCGGCCAAGTGTGTTTTTGGTGTACCTACAGGAAAATTGCTAGGTTTTTTGGTCTCGGAATGGGGCATTGAAGCTAACCCGGAGAAAATAAAGTCCATCACTTCACTTTGTAAGTCGGGTGTGTTAATGACGTTCAGCGCCTGGCGGGTCGTATTGCAGCTTTAAGCCGGTTCATAAGTCGCCTGGGAGAGAAGGCAATTCCTCTATATCAAATGATGAAGAAGAGAGATAATTTTGTTTGGAGTGATTTTGCTAATGAGGCATTTGAGGCGCTCAAAAAGCAGCTGGCTGAGCTACCCGTCTTGGCTGCTCCTATAGACAAAGATCCTTTGCTCCTGTACGTGGTGGCTAATAATAAGGCGGTCAATGTAGCAGTTTTCGTGGAGCGCAAGGAAGCGGGTAAAGAGTACTCAGTCCAACGATCGGCTTACTATGCCAGTGAGGTCCTGAATGAGTCTAAACAAAGACATCCACATTGGTAGAACCTCGTGTTTGGGGTGTTCATGGCGAGTCACAAGTTGGAGATTATTTCCTTGGGCATCCTATTACAGTGATCAATTCTGCTACTTTAGGGTATATAATTCAAAACAGAGAAGCCACTGGCCGGGTTGCTAAGTGGGCAATTTAGATTGGACCACATCATTTGAAATATGTGCCCAAAACAACTATTAAGTCTCAAGCCTTGGTGGATTTTATAAATTACTAGACAGAGTTACAAACACCTGAGGAGAAGCCAGATAATACTTACTACATGATACACTTTGATGGGTCTAGGCTAGGTCCGTCTGCTAAGTCGTCACCCATGTGCTTTCTGTTCCTCGCCATGGCTTCGGCGTCCACCCCGATAGTGGCATCAACTACTTAGTGTTGTCTCTCCAAATATAAATTACCTTCGTAGATACATGGGCCGCCTCCAAACAGCACTCCCCATCCCGTCTAGCTTGCTGCAGGATCTACATAGTGGTGAATAACTGAATACTGAATCGAAGTTGCATATGTGATGTGCCTTATGCGTTACTAGTGTTGCTTTGTGTGAAGCGTGCTGCGTGCTGAATTGGAGATACGAGATGCATACGTATGTGTTTTGCTTGTGTGTGCCTGATGTATGTGCCCTGGTGGTCAAGCGCGGCTCCGGGACGAGGAGCTGCTGCAACTCTGCAAACTCTTCCTCTGCTTTGTCTTTGACCGTGGCCACAACTTGCTCAAAATAGCCACGCTTCTCCGCCCATTTGGCCTCTCCCCTGCCGCAAGGGATGGAATCAGCATGACGATGGGCAATGGCACTGTGGAGTTCAACTAGCTCGCGTCATGCCAATGGGTGGCGTGCAGCTCCTCCTGTGGCCCTGGACCTCCTCCGTCATCGATCACATGCAACTCGCCGAGGCCTTCGTCGTCTTCAGCAGAGATGGTAGCAGATACATCTCAACTGCCAAGCTCGTGCACTCCATGGCACGCATGGGGCATCCCAAATGTTACACCGAGCTCACCTATATGATGCGGACGGGCCGCCTTGACGCCGCTGCAGATATCCCACCCAGTCCTCGCACGAACAACAACATCAGGCCACCGCCGCTGCCTACTCGAGGCCAAATACGATTCTGTTACTTATTCATCAAGGTAGGCTGCTAGCTAGGTACTCATTGGCACAACATGTTGATATTTTTATTATTATTTAATTTGTTCCAATCGTAATTAAGTTCATCATGAGGTAGCGAGACAGATTTGTATAGTTGGTTCTAGGGATGATAGGGGCGTTAGTAAATGTTTGAGTAGTTGTTGATTTTTTTTCTAGAATATGCACGAGTGTGCATATCATATATTATATAAGAAAAGGGTGAAGAGCCCTCCACCAGTTTTACATACTATTTACAAGGCCCATGGACCTTCACATCCACACAGTCTCTCTACTAGGTGCTACTCACCACCTATCCGCCTAGTTCTTCAAAAGAAGATTGCAATCTTGATTCAGCCTTGGTGCGGCCAGCTTGTTCAGCATCAAATTCTTTTCTTAAGCCGGCGAGTTTTAGCTCGCCCAGACTTAATGCTTCCTACAATAATGAAGGAAAATCAGTCATGATATATGAGTATACTAGTCAAACATTTTACAGGGGTGACATGACAAATATATTCAAGTCCCAAATACATTGCAAGCAATATCCTTGGCAATTGGGGGCTAATGTAATTTGTTCTTTTCTAACATAACACCCGGCCAATCTTCTAAAAAGCTAAGCTGACCCTTGGGGGCTATGGGTTACTTCTTTAAAGAGATATTACAATGGGAGTCCTGGGTTATCATGTGCATGATAACTCGCCCCTTGGGGGCTACACACAGCTCTTATCTATAATACAAAATCTGGTTCATCTCATGAAGATGAGCCAGCCCTTGGGGGCTGCAGATTATTTCTTTACAAGATTATTCATTCAGAAGACCTAGTTCATCTCATGAAGATGAGCCGGCCCTTGGGGGCTACATAAGGTTAATATATATATACATAGTATGAAAAAGGAGCATGTTTATTTTTACCTCATATTTTCGTTTCATCATGTTGACAATGTTGACTTCTAGTTCACGGCTGGTCTCGAGGCAGTTTAAATAGCCCACATGCAATTCGTCTACACTAAATTCTTCATAGCTTGGCAGGTCAAGCTTATTCTTCCACTTCTCAGACAAGGGGGTTTCAGTTTTAGTGGAAACTTTGGTCAGCACACTGGAGATTTCTGGAGCTTTATAAGACGTGCCGGTCATGGTGACTTCTTCTTATTTCCTTTCAAAAGAATGAACTTCTTCAGATGGCTTCAAAGGGCTTGTTGGGTCAATATCTTTTGCCAGATCAACATCCTTTGCTAGGTCCTCAGTGCCTGTTTGAGTATTCATAGCTTCAGTGATTACTGGATTATCTTGAGCAACTGGTTCATCACAATCAGCCAGCTAGCCTTTATTTTCATCCACCCGGGTCTCAGGATTTTCTACATGGAGGTTTTTAGACTCAGGAACATCTTGGGCCGTGGATGGCTCGCCAAGTTTTCTCTTCTTAGACTTGGCTTTGAACCTGTAACCAAGATGCAACTTATTCTTATATAATGGAGACTACAGTAAAATATTCAGTTGGGGAAATGATTACCCTGGGTTTATGATCAGAGTCGGCAGTTGTGTTCTGGTTGAATCACTGGATGAGGGAGGCGTTTCCTGATAGTTGGAGCCAGAAGGGTTAAGAGGTTGTCGCATGAGATCGGCTCGTGGAAGAGAGAGAGAGTCGGACTATGAGGCACCTCATTGCGACGTTTCCGTGGAGCCGGCGTGTTGGATAAGCCGGCCATAAGATCTTCAGCACCGCTGCTCCGGTTCTGACGCCTGGACTCATGCTGCTGCTTCTTCAAAAGAAAGTTGGGGTCCAAGTAAGCATGAGGGTGAGAAAATCTTAGTTTTTGGATGACCCGCCATGTTCTCTTTCTTGGCAAAGGTTCTGAGTCGAAGGAGTCAGAAATTACCTCTGCTTCGTTAGCCCGTCTTGTCTCCACATCGTCCTAAGAGGAATCAACATCAATAAGTTACGTGAAAAGTAAACCAAGGGAGTGAAGTTCTACCTCCAACTCATGTAGTTGGAGCAGCACTTCTGCTGTTGGTTTCTTCTGACGAGCCGGACCACGAGGCTTCACTGCTTTACTCTTCATAGCTGGCAGAGCTGCTGTTATTTTCTTCTTCCAGAAGGGAGAATTGGCATGTATATTATATTGGAAATGGTTTAAAAGGTATGAAGCATAAAAGATAGTTAAGAAAGATGACGATTTACTCAAAGTACATACTGCATGGGCCAGGTTAGAAATGCAGAAAGGCCTCACCCCCGTCTTATTGCAGGCTTCTTGAGGCTCCCCAAGCAGTGACTTGACCATTTCGTTAATTTATCTGTCAGTCAGAGGTTTTTGCTATACCGTTGCGGGTCCTTCACATCACCAGTGTATTGGCACATTAAGCGCTGCGTCGGCTCAGCGGCAAGATCCTCCATGAGACCCAACAACGGGTCAAATCGACTCTGGTTCAGCCATTGGCTATTAAAGCTCTTATCTTTCAAAATATAGGTGCATACTGAGTGTACTCTGAGGCGGTTAATGCACTGTGAAGCTCACCGGAGGTCTGAGCCGGTAGGGCGATAACCCAAAGAAGGGGTTTTCTTCACCGAGCAGATGTTTCCATAATAGAACTAAGTGCGCCCAGCCTTGGGATGGTCAAGCAAGACAACTGAGGGAAAGGTTACATCTTTTTTCCTTTGGATGGAAACACCTCCAAGTTCTAGACTGGGCTCTTCTGTCATTTCTATCTGGCGGTTGATATAAAATAAATCTTTCAAAAGATCAACAGTAGGCTCTTCTTGCAGATACACTTCGTAGAATACTTGAAATTGGCACAGATTGGAGACGGAGTTGGGACCGATATCTTGAGGATGAAGCTTATAAAAATGCAGAGCGTCCCATATTTTTTTGACCCAGGTGGTGAAAAACCATGGAGGAGGCGATCCTTCAAAATTATAAGTACATTCTCTCCGGGTTAAGGAATAGCCTCAAGTCCGGGAACCCGCTAGTTCATAATTTCTTTAGCCAGGAAAACCCCCATATCCACATACTATTTGAGCATGAGCTCTAAGACTTGGGAGGCTACCCAGTCACAAGAAGTGGGAGCTTTAGACATGGCTGGCCGAATTAAAAACTGCGGACAAGGAATAAGTGTATGGCTGGTTAGAACTGAAATGAGAAGCAACCTAAATGAATACATAATATTTCAGCAGTAATGGACCAGTTATGGTTGTAAGACGGCAAACATATTAAAGTGAGCCATTGAGAAATTATGAGCCGCCCTAACTCACTACAAAAAGCAGACTAAGGCATAGCCTAGTGGTGGGAAGGGGCTGATGCCTTCCCACCCACCCAGGTTCAAGGCATGGTACTTGCAATTTGGGGTTGTTGCACCAATTATACTGTATGGGGTTCCCTTACAGTCTTTCTGTCAAAAAAACTCACTACAAAAAAATACACTTCCGTGATGATACGTGTTTGTCAAAGTAGGTCACGTTTTCTGTCATGCATGTACATCCATGACGATTTTATGACAGAATCAAGATAGTCATACCGTCTTTGTCGTAGAAGTGTTCCATGACATTACCAAAATTATCATCACGGAAGTGTCCACTTCCATGACGATAAATGACGCGTCATGGAAGTGTTTTCGTCAAGGGTAACTGACACGTGGCATCCACCATAACGGGTTGTCGTTAAGCTATCGCGTCCGTTTTTGGATCCGATAACCCGTTAACAGCCCGGACCAATGGTGATTTTCCACGTGTAAAATTCTCATTGGCCGGAGGAAACACGTGTTGTCTCACCGTTGGGACAGATGTCATCCACTCATTGGACAGGAGGCGCCTATGATACGTCGACATGTGGAACGGCCCAACAGAGGCCAATTCCGGTGAAAAGGCCAGCCCGTTTGACTTGGTCAAAAGGTAATGGGCCGGCCCATGGAAAGCCTGTTAACGGCCTGTT
Source organism: Aegilops bicornis (assembly GCA_021605145.1). Classification (NCBI taxonomy): domain Eukaryota; kingdom Viridiplantae; phylum Streptophyta; class Magnoliopsida; order Poales; family Poaceae; genus Aegilops; species Aegilops bicornis. The sequence goes on along the minus strand of CM038669.1, from coordinate 252,244,326 downwards.
CGTATATAGCCCATTTATGGCCCGCTAACTCATGGCCCGTTACAGCCTATCGAAATTAAGCCCAATAGCTTCATCTGGGCCGTCTAATATGATTCCACCCTGTTGTAACTTTCGGCCCATGTATGGCCCATGATGTCTTTCGACCCATATGAGTCCCTTTTAAACTCTTGGCCCATTAATGGCCCATGGTGAATCTGGTCCGTAATGAACAGTGTACCGCTTTATACCCATTAACGTCCCATATTATTCCATTGGTCCGTTTCCAACCCGTGTTATCTTTCGGCCTTCTCAGGGCCCATTTATTCTTGGGCTCATTTCCAGCATTCGGTTACTTACGGCCACATCGGCCTTTTTCTCGCTAGGGGCCAAATTCAAGCCGTGGTTACAATCGGCCCATTTATGCCCATTAATCCGCTAATGCTTTTCATAGCGTCATCAAATACGACCGATTAAGGACGACCCATTATGGTCGGCCCATGAACGGACGATTCCAACTCTAGCCCATTTATGGCCCATAACGCGGTTTGTTATTGGCCCATTTTGGCCGATCGATCATACGACCCGTAGAAGGCCCATTGATGCTACGGCCCGTAGAAGGCCCATTGATTCTATGGCCCATAGAAGGCACATTGTTTCTACGGCCCGCAGAAGGCCCACTGTTTCTACGGCCCATAGAAGGCCCATTGTTTCTACGACCCGTAGGAGGCCCATGGTAACTACATTAAATATGTAGCCCATGGTTATTGTGGCCTAGTTTTAAAAAATAGGTTATTGCGACGACTAGCAAACCGCGGAAAAAGAACTGCACTGACTACAAGCAAACAAATAAACAGGAGAACAAGGAAATAAATAAGCAAGCAACTTATGCTAGGCTATCACGGCTGTTACACACATTACATCCATTGGGCATCAAAGTTCGCCACCAGTGCAAATATAGGGAACAAAGCAGCATATCATATACACTGGTTATCAAAGTTGGCGACCAGTGCTAATAAACGCCACATCAAAACAAGTCCAAAACTGAAACCACTTCAGAAGAGCTCAAGAAACAATATCCTAGGTACCCATAATGCTGGCAAGATGGTTAGCAAGCTTATTAACATTCTCTTGTTTGGCGCTTATATCCTCCAACACTTGTTGTTGCACCAGAAAGTATGCATCTGAATTCTGCAGGGACTTCCTCAGTCCTTCAGCTTCCTATCGCAGCACATCTGATCGATGTCTTTCAACTTGAAGTTGAGACTCAAGAAAATGAACTGATTCAGTCAGCGAGTTTGAAGAGCTTGTGCCAACAGTAGTGGCCAGTAACTCGAACACTAAATCAAGACAGGACTTTTGGGTTGTCTCACTGTCGTCAAGCTAATTTTTATCATCTTTCTTGGAGACCAACAGGGATGTCTCACTATCTTGAACCTTATCTGCATTACTTCCTTTACCATTGCATAACGGGGTACTGTTCTCCAATATTTTGTCCGCATTCTAAAAGAGAAACAAGCACACACATGAAAAGTTTACCATGTTGTATATGAAACTCATTTTGGTAAATTAGTTCAGTAGTAAAGTCGACAGGATAACAACATGAAGCAAACATATATCTATGTACCATGGGCACTTTATGGTCTATATCATTCTAGTTTTTGTCGCCAAATCAAGATAGAGACACAGTTCAAATAATATTTGTTCAAGACAAAGTAGAATAGACAGAATATAAGTGTGGGAAACTACAGAGCAATAACAACACTTGTAATGTGCATGACATGAGAACATAACTATTTATTCAATTGAAACTGAAATCAACAAAGAGCAAGTTACAACAACAAACTAGTTAAAGAAATAGGTTTAAAACATATTTGTTGCGCCATTGGAGTTTCAATTCCATCCTTTAAATTTGAAAATAGTTAGTATGAGTAAATACATTGATGCAAGAGCAAAGGAGTATGAACCATGGCTACAGAACTTGGCGTGAGAACAATTCTTCTCCTGCTTTAAGCGTTGAGTTGGGATTCAGAGTGGTGGTCCTCGTGCTTTGGGCACTGCAGTTCCCTTACTAACTGCTCGTGTTTGGGTGCTCTGTGGTGGAGATAGTGGTGTGTCAACTGGAACTGGGTTAGTATCTGCTGGGGTTGGGGTTAGAAGGGGTGTAGCTGGTTCTCTGTCCAACTAGGTAGGGGTACAATCTGCGAGAGGTCTGGGTTATGTGTGGTGGGGCTGGTTCTTGGGCAAGTACAACCGTGGTTCTATCTGCATCAAGTGGTAGCACTATCTTTTCTGAAGACCGTTTTGTTACTCCCTTAGATACTGCCACCACACTCTCCAATTCAAATGGCTGATAAACAAGAAAAGTAATTGAATGTACAGACATTATATGATAGACATGTGCAATGGATAGTGGGGAATAAAAGAGGGCATGAAATAATTCACATTTATGTTGTCTAACCAAACAGGATAGCATGACACAATTTCACATATATGATGGCTAACTAAATAGGATAGCATGACACAATTTCACGTATATGATGGCTAACTAAAAAAGATGGAAAGACATAGTTCAAAATATGATGACTATGTAAACAGGATGACATGATATAACTATATAATGTGTTTATTAAATAGGTTAGCATGCCATAATTCACATACATGCCGCCTATGGAAACATGATAGCGTGATATAATTCGCAGATAGAATGACATAATGCAAAATATGATGACTGTAAACACTAAACAGGATGAGATGATATAAATATATGATGTCTTTATTAAATGGGTTGGCATGCCATAATTCCGATAGATGCTGTCTATGTAAACATGATGGCATGATACAATTCAAATATGATTTATATAGTAAGCAAGTAAGCAAATGGCAATCGCATATATGATGTAAAAACTAAGCAATGCAAGAAAATATGCATGACATGAGTAATATAACCCTGCCAAGTTTGAGCATAGACCTTAGGGAGGGAATAGGACGGGCCATCAGTCTCTGAATCCTCCTCTGAGGAGCTATCTGTAACCAGCAAGATTCCTGCTTCAGCAGGTAGCATTGTCTGCTCTAAATACCTTGTTTTCACTCCAGATACTTCCATCACTGCTTCAAATGGCTGATGCAGAGGAAGAGTAGTTGAATATACAAACGTTGTTGACAAACGGAACACATAATACAAAAAAAGGATAGCATGATATAATTCACATATATGATGATTGGTTAAAGAAACATGGCATTGCATAATTCACATATATAATGCCTTGCAACAAGATAACATTGCATAATTTACATATATAATGTCTTGGAACAAGATGACATTGCATAATTCACATATATGGTAATTAGACACTAAACATGTGGCATTCACGCAAAGCATGTCCAAAATAATCAAATGACATAACAATGCAAGACACCATACGCACGGTATGAGCAACATAACCCTGCCAAGTTAGAGCATACTCCTCGGGGGGGGGGGGGGGATAGGACTGGTCATCTGTCTCTGAATCCTCCTCTAAGGAGCTATCCGTAACCAGCGAGATATGCACTTCGTCAGATAGCATAGTCTACTCTGAACACGTTGTTTTCACTCCAGAATTTCCCATCACCGTGTCCAATGGCTGATGTATGCGAAGAGTAGTTGAATGTACTATGACAAATGTAATACGTAATGACAAAAAGGATGGCCTGATATAATCACATATAAGATGATTAGCTAAGCAGGATGGCATTGCAAAATTCACATATATGATGCCTGGATAAACAAGATGGTGTTGCATAATTCACATATACAATGAAGAAACTAAACAGATGGCATTCACAGAAAGCATGTCTAAACTAAGCAGATGACATATTTGATGTATAAAGTAAGCAATGCAAGGCACCATATGCATGATATTACCAACATTTGCATGCCAAGTTACAGCAAAGACCTCAGGGGGTAAATAGGAGTGGTCTTCTCCTTCTGAGTCCCCCTCAGAACAGTTATCTTCCTCTTGATTACAATCCGAAATGGGTGGAGGGGCGGTTGCCTTTACGCCTACCATGGAGCAACGTCTGCATGATAATTTATTGCCACGCAAGGCTTGTCTCTTTTTCTCTACATGATTAGTCCATTGTGTACAATAACTGACATGCATAGGAATAAAACATAGTGAGATTATGTAAGGAGTGCACGCAGAAATCCAGAGTGATGGTAGTAACCTGTGGATAGACCCAAAATCAATGATAGTAGGCAGATAATGGCTTCAGTTAAAAAATACAGATAATGGCTTTTTTACTGTTTGTTTCCCACCCAACATGAAACTCATAGTAGACACCAGAGATTAACCAGATAGTAGATAGATACTATTGATTGCGGCCCCGATATGTACCTAACAACCATTTTAAAACTCAAGTTTGACCATTAGTTTGGAGCTGACTCAGAGTTTAATTGGTGAACAGGACGATAAAGTAGCATGTAATATTAAGCGATGCATAAGTAAGCAGACACGAAAGAGTGCGACCACTCTTGCGGACTCGTGTAGTCCTCGAGGTCATCTACTTGGTTGATGATGGTAATGCAGTTCTCATGGCTGCCAAGGGGAAGAAGATCCGAGGCGGCGAAAGATACCTGGAGGCTGAATCCCTGCTATGCTGGACCCTTCTGTCGTTGGAGCAGCTGAGCTGGTGTGGACGACGCAACAGGAGCGGGACAAACCACACAAGGTTTTCTTTGACAACTATCTATAAGAGAAGTAATTATGTAAGGGCTCGTTTGAATTGGAGGATTCTAACAACGCAGGGATAGGAAATACACAGTAATAGGATAGGAATGCACGTGCAAAATAGAGAATTTAGAAACACATGATTTCTGCCAATCTGGGTGTTTGGTTCACAAGAATTGGAAGATGATAGGATGCAAAGAAGCATGGTGAGATTAATTCAGACCACAAGAAAATGTACGGTTATAATGCTATTATGCTACTATCTCTTAGTCTTATGCTTCATGAATAGGAATTTGAAAAGGAGGACAAGTGGATATTAAAATTCCTGCGGTTTTTCTTTCAAGGAGACAGTAAAGTAACAAATCCTACATTTTTCCTTTGCTCCATTCCTTTGGACCAAATGCATGAATAGTGGTACCATAGGAAACTTTCCAATTCCGATGTTTTCCCTCAGTTTTTCTTTCAAGCACTGGCGATTCTAGTAGGCAGGCATGAGCAGGGAAAAGCCTACACTCAAAAATGTTTCTGTGCTACTTCTACTACTTTGGACCCAGGCCACTGCCCTACTAGCTCAACTCCCAGGCCCATCTACAAATGCACAACTCAAACGCACATAGATAAATAATGATGGCGTTCAAGAGAGTCCATCACGGATAGCTAAGTTGCCTGGTACGTCACTGCTTGTAATATAGTAGGAGAAACTAATCATATTTCACGTTACTACGTGTGTTCAGTGGACAATATATATGTATAACATGTAGAGTAAAAAAGTGATGAAACAAGTGTACAACCTCTTTGGTGAAGCCATGTCGATCTCAGCGTGATTGAGTTGGTCGGTGAGGATGCTCCGGCTGATTTGGCTGTCGGAGGAGGGGAAGAAGATCTTAGGCGTCTGGAGATGGAGCCTGGGGTACTACTCCGCTGTGATGGAGGGTTTCGTCGTTGGAGCAGCTTCGGTGATTTGTACGACGGCAAGGTCGAAGCAGGACAAGAGAGACAACGTTAACCTAACTGGAATTCTAATAGCATCTCCAATAGATGACGTAAAATACATAAACACAAAGTGCTAGATGTAAAATACACCAGCCGCTCATCTCTGAACTTAACTGTCAAAACTGAATTTAACTATCAAAACTGAATTTTGCTGTGGAAACTGAATTTTACTGTCGAAACTGAACACACTAGTAGTAGAAAAGCAGTAGCAGCAGCAACACCCGGAGCAACAGCGCGTGCGAGAGCCGGGGCAGCTGGTCGTGTCGCAGCATCTCGGGTAGCAGCTGCAGGGTCTTGAGGGAGAGCAGGACCTGCTGCTCGTGCAGCAGTAGCGCGCGCAAGAGTAAAGCAGCAGTGCAAGCAAGAGCAAGAGCAATAGCGAGAGAAGCATCGCAAGCAAGAGCAAGAGCAAGAGTAGCAGCGCGAGCAAGAGCAAAAGCAGACCAGGCAGGGGACCGAGAGCAAGAGCAGAGCAGCAGCGAGAGAGAGAGAGAGCCAAAGCAGTAGCAGCTCCTACTGATGTGGACGTCGACGGCGAGGGAGCGATGCCGTGGAGGAAGTGGCCGGCGACGCCGCTGTGGATGGAGCCGCGCCATGTCGGCTTGGGACCGAGCGCCAGCAGCATCGTGAGATCGAATCAAGAATAAAATGCGACCATTAGTGTACAACCTGTGGTGGCGCCGATTAGGCCTCAGCTTAATTCGAGGAAACGGTGATGATGCTGCTCTTCCGATGGTGCAGGTCTAGACAGCAGCGTGGGAATGGAGGTGGCGCGAAAGATGAGGGGAACGTCGAGGAAGCTCCTTGGAGGTGGAGGACGGGGTGGATGAACCAGCAGGACGATGAGATCGACGACGGATCCTCATCTGGTGCGGTGGATGAGGGATGTCGAGGTGTTGCTGTGGACGACGTCGTCGGGAAGAGGCTCCGGCTGGGTGGCGGGCGGAGGAGGGTGTGGGGCTTCACGTGTTTTTGCGGCCTCGGTGTACGAATGGGTGGACGGATGGGATGGGAGGGGGAACTATGGCTTAGGGACGCGCTTGTCCGAAATGTGGGGTAAGTTACGAAAGTACCCCCATTGATTTGAGCTAGGCAGTTCTTTCGGTTCAGGGGTATCACGGGCATTTCACGTGTCGGGATTTCACAGGTGGTGGTAGTTTTCGCGGGCGTTGTAATTTTGGGATAGCAAGGCGCGGGTTGAGATGGAGGGAGTTTTCAGAGCACAAAAAGGCAAAGATATATCTTAAATATTTCGGGATAACAAGGCGCGGGTTGAAATTTCCGGACAAGCCTAACGTGTACTGTACCAAATCAATTCCGTCGATGAAAAAACAAAAGGAAATCAATTCGCACCACACAAGAGAGTCTAGTCCCGTGTACTGTACCAAATCAATTCGCACTACAAATGCCATTCAAAACATTGAATTCATGTTATGTTCAATTAAAATATTTTGCTACGTGTATAATGCATGCAACCTGCTACTCAAATGAACGTTTTAGTGCATTCCAAACATATATACTACCGCTTTACTATGAACTAAATTTGAATTCGTTTCTCTATTTGAATAAGATCTACAATCATGATTGTTGTGAAGTTAAACCATTTGAATTCGTTTCTCTATTTTAATAAGACCTACAATCATCATTATTGTCAAGTTAAACCATCGTTTGTGTATTATCTTCACAGCACACCACATGATTACTGTCAAGTTAGATATGAACTATGTGTACTATATGAACTCGAACTCAATTTTTTCAATCCACTTTATGTTGATTTCAAATCATAGTACATTTCAAGCTCTAGGTAGATCTTCATAATCTAAACCATGTCTCATATGTATAATGTATTTATCACATAATGTATGGTGCCCCGTTGTGACGCCCGGGTAATTAAGCTACAGTAACCCTCTGGTAATGATGCCACATCACCATGATTAATGTTGCTAGTCTCGTGTTAGTTCAGAACCGATCAAAATTCAAATTTGAATTAAAGGCAAACAACAAAAGTTTTCAAACATAAAACGTATATGTTCGGCGTGTGCCAAATAATGCATAGGTAATTCTGGTGAATAACCCACACTTTTATAAAAAGGCTTAAATACTCTAAAATGATTAGAACAGTAGTTGAAACGATTAAAATAGGTGCCTTTGATATTTTATAAAATACTAATCTAATTTAATATTGGGCGAAACTTTTTGTGGCAGTGGGTGATGTTGAGACACTAAACTAGGAATTTACTTTGCGATGTATTAAACAAAACTAGTTCAAGAAATAAAAGAAATCAGTAAAAGAAAACAATTAAACAAGATCTATAAAGTAAAATAAGAAAAGGGAAAAGACTAAATAAAAAGAAGTGAAACTCCCCCCCCCTCGGTTCAACTGGGCTTTAGCCCAGCAGGTCGGCCCACCCCCGACCTACACATACCCCCACTACCCGAAACCCTAACCCACCAACACCCACTTCCCCCACTCGCTCTCTCCCTTCCCCCGATCTGGATCGAGATCGGGGGCACGATCCCGTCGTCGACCTCACCGCCCGTCCCCCGCGACTCGACGCCGTCGCCCATCGCCCCCGACGCCGCTGGACCACGTCGCCGTTGCCCGGAATGCCGCCTCGACCACGCCTCCCCGTCGGACTGCCTCTCCGTCTCCAACACGGTCGTCCCCGTCCTCCTCCCCACGCCCCGCTGCCCCGTGACCTACAACCCCCCGTGAGCGCCCCATCCATCCATCCATCCCCGTCTCCATGCTCGTGCAGGCCAACCGCGCCCGCTATTACCGCGTGCAGCCGAAGCCCCTCGCGCGCCCGCTGCTCCCGCTGCCTCTGCTCACGCTCGCTACACGCCCTACCCCTCCTCTGGCGGCAACAAAGACCATGCCCGTGTCATGAGCGCCCTGCCTCACTCATTGGCGCCACAGCCTCACGTCACTGGCGCTCTGCTTGTTCACAAGAACCCCGCACTGCGCAAGGCCTCACAATGCCGCTTCCTTCCGCTCCCCGCCCAGCAGCGATCCTGCCATCACGGTTGCATAGCTCACGCGCCCATGCCTGGCCAGCCGCCATGGCTGCGCCATCTTGCGCCGAGCCTCCTCTCGCTCACGCCACCCCCATCGCCTCTGTCGCGCTCAGCTGGGCCCCGCCTTGACAAGATAGCCGCCGGCGCCACCATCCGCCAGGCGCATTCTGCCTCGCCAGCTTCCGGCCATGGCCACTGGCGCCCGCGCCTAAAACCAGCACCAGCACGGCCTCTCCTCGCTACCAGGGTGGGCTGCGGCTTCGCCCACTGCCCTTTAACCCAGCGCCCGTTAAGGCATCCCCCATGCCTTTGATAATGGGGCCCCATGCCCCAGAGAATTAAAAAAGATAAATGAATAAAATTAATTAATTGATTAACTTAATTAATTGTGTTTAATTGACCTAATCAATTAATTAATCTAATTAACCCTCTTTAGTTAGCTTTAGTCTATGATAGGTGGGTCCCTCTGGACCCACAAGCTAGGTTTGACTCTGGTCAGCTGGGTTTGACCTGCTGACATCACCTTTCACTGTTCTGGATAATGTTCAATTTAAATAATTAAATAAATTTCAAAAATGCCTAAAACTTTGATAAATCATAGAAAATAAACCGTAACTCGGATGAAAATACCTTGTAAATGAAAGTTGCTTAGAACGACGAGACGAATCCAGGTATGTAGCCCGTTCGTCTGCCATGCATCCCTAGCATAGCAAACACGCAACTTTCCCCTCCGTTCATCTCGTTCAAAACGCTAAACATCGGGGTACTTTCCTGATGTTCCCCTTGCTTGCAGTATCACCTAGTACTGGGCTAGGTCACTTCTAGCACCGTGTATTGTCATGTTATGCTTTGTGATACTTTGATTGCTCTGTTATTTATTGTGTTCCCCCTCCGTTACTTCTTTCCGGTAGACCCTGAGACCGCTGCTGGTACCCGTGTGATTGACTACATCGACGATGAAACCTTCTTGCCAAAGCAACCAGGCAAGCCCCTCCCTTGATCACCGGTTATCGCCTATTCCTTCTCTCTACTACTTGCATTAGAGTAGTGTAGCATGTTACTGCTTTTGGTTAATCCTATTCTGCTACATAGCCTATCATTGTTTCTACAGTTGTTACCCTTACCTATAGTCCTAAATGCTCAGTATAGGATGCTAGTATTCCATCAGTGGCCCTACATTCTTGTCCATCTGCCATGCTATACTACCGGGCCGTGATCACTCAGGAGGTGATCACGGGTATATACTATATACTTTATACATGCATGTGGTGACTAAAGTCGGGTCGGCTCGTAGAGTACCCGCAAGTGATTCATGGATTGGGGGTTGAAAGGACCTTTACCCTCTGGGTGGATCTTTGTGGCGGAGCGACAAGGCAGGTTGAGACTACATAGGTGAGAGGTGGGACTGGCCCTGGTCGGTGTCCGCGGTTACTTTAAAATTAAAACGCTTAACGACATCTTGGTATTTGACCTGAGTCTGGCCACTGGCCTATACGCACTAACCAACTACGCGGGAACAGTTATGGGCACTCGACGTCGTGGTATCAGCCGAAGCCTTCGTGACGTCAGCGACTGAGCGGCGCGCGCCGGGTTGGACCGCGTAATGCAACTTCCTTTGAAATGGAGGTTGCTAGGTCTGCTCACCGGCCGCATTCACAACGTGCAGGTGTGCAATGGGCGATGGGCCCAGACCCCTGCGCGCATAGTATTTAGACCGGCGTGCTGACCTCTCTGTTGTGCCTAGGTGGGGCTGCGACGTGTTGATCTTCCAAGGCCGGGCATGACCCAGGAAAGTATGTCCCGCCAAAGGGGACCGAGCGTGTTGGTTAATGTGGTGCACCCTGCAGGGAAGTTTTTCTATTCGAATAGCCGCGATCCTCGGTAATAGGACGACCCGGAGTTGTACCTTGACCTTATGACAACTAGAACCGGATACTTAATAAAACACACCCTTCCAAGTGCCAGATATAACCCGGTGATCGCTCTCACACAGGGCGACGAGGGGAGGATCGCCGGGTAGGATTATGCTATACGATGCTACTTGGTGAACTTACCATCTACTCTCTTCTACATGCTGCAAGATGGAGGCTGCCAGAAGCGTAGTCTTCGACAGGACTAGCTATCCCCCTCTTATTCTGGTATTCTGCAGTTCAGTCTACCGATATTGCCCCTTTACACAGACACCCATGCATATGTACTGTAGATCCTTGATTGGAGTACTTTGGATGAGTACTCACGGTTGCTTTGCTCCCTCTTTTCCCCCTTCTCCTCTTCTTCTCGGACGTCGCAACCAGATGTTGGAGCCCAGGAGCCAAAGGCCACCGTCGACAATGACACCTACTACACCAAGGGTGCCTACTACTACGTTCAGGCCGCCGATGACCAGGAGTAGTTTAGGAGGATCCTAGGTAGGAGGCATGCGTCTCTTTCGATTTGTATCCCAGTTTGTGCTAGTCATCTTATGGCAACTTGTTTACTTATGTCTATACTCAGATATTATTGCTTCCGCTGACTCTTGTGTCTTCGAGCATTTGTATTCGAGCCTTCGAGGCCCCTGGCTTGTAATATAAAGCTTGTATTATTTTATTTTATGTCTAGAGTTGTGTTGTGATATCTTCCTGCGAGACCTTGATATTGATGGTACACATTTGCGTGGATGATTAGTGTGCGATTGAATTGGGGGCATCACAAGTTGGTATCAGAGCTGACTTCCTGTAGGAATTCCCCTTCCACACTCCTTGGCCGAAGTCGAGTCTAGACATTGCAAAACTTTTACTAACATGGATGTGTGTCCTACGGGCCCACATCGCCATTGGGTGGTATTAGGATCTTTTTTTCCTCGTCTATACTCTGGGACTCTAATCTCTCTTCTATTCAGGTTAAATGAATTTTGCTAAATCTAACATTAGGATCTCGTGATCACTTTCACCCGGAGAGCACTTTAATACCGATGATCGTCTGTCGCACCAGAAGATTCCAAGGATATTCTATGATGTTCTCTCGAGACTTTGTGCCATCACTCTTGCAATTCCCATCCATCGATAAACCTCTATCGGTAACCACGTACACTTGCCATTCATACAATCATTCTCCGTTGATCTTGTTATTATAAAATACCTCAAAATTCTCTCTATTGTTCCGAGAATATTTTGTGCCTACTGCCTTTCAATTCTTTGCCACATGAATACCCCTACGGATAATTCCTCGCACTTACGGAGTATCCGCTCATCCCCAGTTTTTCAGGTGGTTCACAAAAGTCTTCGAAATACTATTCGATCCTTCGAAAATCCTTAGCAGCTTATTGCTCTGCAAATACTTGTCTGCTTGCATTATGGATGCTTCCCATATGTCTAGCAATATCCATTAGTCTCCTTTGACACCGTCATTTTGATCCTATTGATTCAACATGAGTGCAAATGCACGCAATCATCGGTTGATCCTTTTAAATTATCTTTCCAGGCTGAGACGTCATTTTGAACATGAGCTGGTTATCGACCAATCAAATTTCCATCAATTGTACCCCCTAAGCCTACTCAACTCATCCATCCTTGATCAGAGTGTTTGCTTCTGATCCTTTGATATGGAAATCATAATTGTGGTGCATTTGAGCTTTGAATTAGTCAGTTGTTTCTATAATCTGATCTCCTTGCATTCTTTGTTCCCCTGGTTTAGTACCGATGCTCACATCAGATCCCTTGAGGACCACCAGATCCTTTATTGGATTTTATCCGACAACGCCCTTCATATTAAATCACTTGGGAAGTTTTTACCATGATACATAATGCCATTTGTAAATCCTATTCTTTGATTTGGCCAACCATGCTCTACTTTCGAGCTAGTGATATTTACTCTTGAAACTTGTGGTGTATGTTCCTAAGTTACCCCGATGGGTTGGACCTATGCCTTCTCTAATCCGTGTGAAACCGAAAGTTTTCATGAGTCATATTCTTCTGGTGCTTCGCCAGATAAAATTTCAACACTACAACTTCTTCATAAATAAGAAGTGAATGAAAGGTTATGCATTGCAGAAGTGGGAGTCGACCTTGAACTTTGTGTTCATGCCCATGGACCCGATGTGGAACTTATCATGGAAGCTTCTTGTAATAATAATAATCCCCTGTTATAAGTTCATCTTGTATCTATACTTGGTCCTTTGCGACCGTGGTTCCGACCATGATTGTTTTTCCTTGATCCCATTTCTCGGACAAGTTAAATCACTTGTCTTCTACAGATCAATATGCCTGCCCAACCTCGATTCTGCTCTACCTTCGAGTATTCCCCTATGGTATCTCGAGAATATCACGGAACTACATAACTTCTTATGAGTTCTTCCTCAACTATTATTTCTCACTGATTCTAATTTTCCATGGGTTCTGAGTTGTTAGACACTCAAGGACACTAATAGCTGAATCGAGTCTGTCATGCGATTCAACAACACTTAGTAAACTTCATTGCTTACGATTTTGTACTCGATCATGTCATTCCCAGCCGATTTACTACATCATCATCATCATGCTAAACCTTGAATGTGCAACTTTTGACGATGAACTAAGCTTTCGTCAATTTCCTCATCTTATCGTTTCACCTCAAACAACAAACTTGACCCCGAGTTTGTGTCGTATCTGTGGCTCCAATAATCTTTTGCTGGATCAGTCCTTTTGCTTGATGCAGTCGCTGTTCAATTGCTTCTTCGTGGATCCTCTCGACAATGAATTGTCGTGATCATCATCAACATTTTGACTCCTTCCAGGATATCAGTTGAATTCATGTTGAGAAATACCATCCTTGCCGTCGATGATTTGTGTTATCATCGACCACTTTATTCCCTTCCGTTCAACACAAACTTGTTCGTGTTTTGTGTTATACCTTGAGATCCTTGCTACCCAGCATTTGTTCTTCTTTACCTTGGAAGTATTACCATCTTTTATGTCAAGAAAGTCGTGAGAATTTCACCACCTCTTAAGAGATCTTGATACATGTGATACTTCTTGCCATATCCATTCATTCCTTGGTCCCTGTGTTGTTTCTAACCGGAAAACCGACAATTGAACTATCATGTGCGGCTTCAAAACTTCTAGCAACCTTATTGCTTTGAAGTTAATGGTCGATGTTTCATTCTTATACCATTGGTTATCGAATCACCATTCTAACATTGATCATGCTACCTAAGCCCATATTACGGGTGCACCTTTCAACCAATGTTTAGCTGTGTATGTTTTCCTCAAGCATACCTCATTACATCATTTGATCTAAAAAATGTTATCTCCTTGTTCACATAAGTGTGGAAATCCATCTTTTGAAAATCTTAATGAATTGTCGCTGAGTTCATCAGCCACCTCATCGTCCTCTCCTTGTTTAAATGATGAACTAATGATTCGGAACTTGCTTCCATAGTTCATTTCCCGAGAATCTTGCAACTCCATCTCGTCAAATTGTGTTGCACCCCTTCCTTCTCAGGCATCATGAGTCAGGGGTATCCTGACACCAATCAGAACTGAATCTCAATCAGATATGATGGTTGGGACATTTTCTCAAAGCCGTAAAATTGGACTTTGTATAGCCCAGTAAGGTGATGTCATGCCTGGCGTACCGAGCCGGAGGACACATTGTTATAGTTTTCCTTTTTAGCAAGGTTATCCATTCTTTCATGAGGAAATTGTAGCACACTTATGCTATGGGTTGTTCCTGATGGATCCTTTGTGTATCCAAAGTCTGACCTTTGCTTAAACACCATGTCAACGCTATCTCGAAGCATGTACGTGGTACTCCGATTTTCAATAAGAACATTTGAAGCACAATGCTAAAATTTCCTTATTAATTACCCCAAACACCGTTGTACGGGTAAGTCATGATATTTCTCTCCCCTTTGCTAAAGGGTTTTCTACGTTATACCCTGTCATGGATATCATGCTCTGCTTGTCCTTGGGAAGGATATACCCCTAAAATATCTGTTTAAACACATTTTTTTATTTCCATTGTTCTGTTTAACCTGATGAACACATTTTCCTTTCCATTGTTTTGTTTGACCTTTCTTGTGATCTGTATAATCTAAGCAGTAATAATTCACTGCTTATGTAAACACCTGGTGTACAACTCTATCAGTGAGACCCTGTTTCTACTGTTAATGACATTCTGGTAACCGCCGATGGACGAGAACTTTGCCTATTGGCCCGCCTCGTTCAACAAGCAGGAAAATGGTTCTCTTCATCCCTCGCCCTTGGTACCGATGTTGTTGCCGACATAACCGACAAACTATCCTCATGCCTTGCTTACATGATCGTGCAAGATGTCACCGCCCTTCCTACTTCTAACCCACACGGTGGGCCCAGAACCCACAGGGCCCACAGGATCAAAACCCCGACTCTCTCAGACACCTCCTGCTCCCAAAGTTATTCCTCGCGCATGGCCTCATATGTAATTTACAAGCCACCTTCCGATGAGATCATCAACTTTGGTATCAGACACAATACTTATTCCCGTTGCTACGAACCCCTTTCACACCCTGTTTCAAGCACCGAACGATTGCCACCTTCTCATGATACCTTCCTACTTTGCTCTCGGTATATCTAAGGTTTCAATTCGAGAGTTACTTTACGCCACCTTCCCCGATGTTATCTACCAGATAGTGAACCTTGCAAGGGTCCATTCTCCCGGAATTCCCCTCTTATCCTTTCGTAAGTACGGTGAAGATCCTGAAGGTGATAGAGGCAAAGGTGTCCCATCTTTCGATGAGATGGGGGCTATCATTTTGGAGGAAGTTGACTTTGACGATCCGACTACGAACGTGTGAGGACGTCGCGCCTTAGCAATCGCTAAACCAACTCCGAGAGGTTATTGACCACACCGGAGCATGATCAACCTGACCACGAAGGTCTGTTTCCTTCAGGCAAACGAAGAACAAGCAAGAAACTAAGCTTGCAATTTGGATATTGTGAATATAAGAGGAAAGCTTTATTGATCAAGGTGGGGTTCTGTGACGCCTTTGTCTGGTCGTTGAACACAAACGAAGTACGCGAAGTTGCAACTATGGCGAACTTTTGATCTAAACAAAACCCAAAGTCTAAATGGTGCCCTAAGGGCTGTATATATAGAGGAAGAGGGGGAAATTTCGTGGCCCTTGGGGAAGGGGTCCGAAACCAACCCTATCTCTTGTTTCCCCAAACATACGGACTCTAAAAACAGCCTATACTTATGTATTTCGAAATTACATGAGCCTGGCCCAATAATAAGGTGACGCAGCACCTAGAATAGCCTCTGGATGAAGTTTATGAAGTGGCATCTTGTATATTTCGTCCAAGGCTTCATGCACTCATTATGGTGGCTTCAATATCCTGAAATCATCACTTGTAACTCCGTTCTTGTTCCCCTTGTGCATGCCATCAACTCCATGCTTGTTCTTGCTCCAATGTTCATCCCTCTTATCCATGCCAGGCCCTTCATTTGTAAGCAAAACAAATGTATCCAATTTAGGCAGCATCATATTCTCATGAACATTAGAATCATTACCAAGAAACGAAAGTACCTGATAATTTAATTGGCGTGCACGAGTTCTAGTAATTGGTCCAAGATATGTAGTAGTAGGGGCTGTGGGTGTAACAATGGTATTGATGTCCTCATCATCCTCCCTTCTTGAAATGAAGTCGCCCTCGATTTGAAGCTCATCTTCCTCACCCAAATAAGGCTTCAAATCTGCAATGTTAAAAGTGGATTAACCCCAAAATCTGCAGGCAGCTCAAGTTTATATGCATTATCATTTATTTTCTCTAACACCTTAAAAGGACCATCAAGACGTGGCATTAGCTTTGATTTGCGCAAATTAGGAAACCTATCCTTACGCAAATGTAACCAAACAGGATCTCCGGTGCAAAGACAACATGTTTTCTACCCTTATCTCCAAAGAAGTTTATATTTAGCATTCATACGCTCAATGTTGTCCTTATTAACTCATGCATTTTTAAGATCAAATCAGCACGTTGTTTAGCATCAAAATTAACCTTCTCCGAAGATGGAAGAGGCAACAAATCAATGGGTGCACGAGGTAGGAAACCATACACAATTTCAAAAGGGCACATCTTAGTAGTAGAATGCAACAAACTATTATAAGCAAATTCAATATGAGGCAAGCATTCTTCCCACATTTTCTTATTATTCTTCAAAACAGCCCTAAGCATAGTAGACAATGTTCTATTGACTACTTCAGTTTGACCATCCGTTTGGGGGTGACAAGTAGTACTAAAAAGCAGTTTAGTCCCCAACTTAGCCCATAAACATCTCCAAAAGTGGCTAAGAAATTTAGTATACGATCTGAAACAATAGTATTTGGCACACCATGCAAGTGAATAATTTCACGAAAGAACAAATCAGCAACATTAACAACATCATCGTTTTTATGACATGGTATAAAGTGTGCCATTTTCGAGAATCTATCCACGACAACAAATATGCTATCCCTCCCCTTCTTTGTTTGAGGTAAACCTAAAACAAAGTCCATAGATATATCCTCCCAAGGAACACTAGGCACAGGCAAAGGCATATATAAACCATGAGGATTGAGTCGTGACTTAGCTTTTTGACATGTAGTGCAGCGAGCAACAAAACGCTCAACATCCCGTCTCATCTTTGGCCAAAAGAAATGTGTAGCAAGTACGTCCTCTGTCTTCTTCACGCCAAAGTGTCCCATTAATCCTCCTCCATGCGCCTCCTGCAATAATAAAAGACGAATGGAGCTAGCAGGAATGCATAGCTTGTTAGCACGGAACACAAAACCATCATTAATAACGAACTTGTTCCATGTTCTTCCTTCTTTACAATTTTGCATTACATCTTTAAAATCAGCATCATGCACATATTGATCTTTGATGGTCTCCAAACCAAATATTTTGAAGTCAAGTTGTGAAAGCATAGTATAGCGACGAGACAAAGCATCAAGAATAACATTTTCTTTACCCTTCTTGTGTTTAATGACATAAGGAAAGTCTCAATGAATTCAACCCATTTAGCATGTCTACGATTCAGTTTAGCTTGACTTTTTATATGTTTCAAAGATTCATGATCAGAATGTATAACAAATTCTTTGGGCCATAAATAATGTTGCCATGTCTCTAAAGTCCGAACAAGAGCATATAATTTTTTATCATAAGTAGAATAGTTCAGACTAGGCCCACTCAATTTTTCAGAAAAGTATGCAACAGGTTTGCCATCTTGTAATAACACACCTCCTAATTCAATTCCACTAGCATCACATTCAAGCTCAAAAGTCTTTTTAAAGTCAGGAAGTTGGAGTAAAGGAGCATGTGTCAACTTATCTTTCAATACCGTGAAGGCTTCTTCCTTTGCGATACCCCAAACAAAAGGCACATCCTTCTTTGCAAGCTCATTGAGAGGTGCAGCAATGGTGCTAAAATCTCTCACAAAACGCCTATAGAAACCAGCGAGTCCAAGAAAACTCCTCACTTGTGTGACCGTTTTGGGTTGCGGCCAACTCTTAATAGCTTCAATCTTGGCTTTATCAACTTCAGTTCCCTGTGGAGTAACAACATAGCCAATAAAAGATACTCGGTCGGTGCAAAAGGTGCACTTCCCAAGGTTACCAAACAAACGTGCATCACGTAGAGCATTAAAAACAGCACGTAAATGTTCCAAATGTTCTTCCAAAGATTTGCTATAAATCAAGATATCATCAAAATAGACTACCACAAATCGTCCAATGAAAGCACGTAAAACTTCGCTCATTAGTCTCATGAAAGTACTAGGTGCATTAGTTAACCCAAAAGGCATGACTAACCACTCATATAAACCAAACTTAGTTTTAAATGTTGTTTTCCATTCATCTCCCAATTTCATACGAATTCGATGGTATCCACTACGCAAATCAACTTTGGAGAATATTGTAGAGCCACTCAATTCATCAAGCATATCATCTAGCCTAGGAATAGGATGACGATAACGAATAGTAATATTATTAATGCCTCTACAATCAACACACATACGCCGACGTACCATCCTTTTTAGGCACTAGTATAATAGGAACAACACAAGGACTAAGAGATTCGCAGATATTACCTTTGTCGAGCAGCTCCCTGATTGACGATAATCTCCTTCGCCTCTTCCGGATTGGTACGGTATGGTGCACGGTTGAGTAGCGATGCACGGGAATTAAGTCAATTTGATGCTCAATCCCTCGAATAGGTGGTAATCCGGTGGCACGCCTTGTGGGAAGACGTCGGTGAACTCCTGCAAAATGTTAGTGACAAAGGGGCAAAGAGGAAGGCACGCCCTCGATTGAAAATAATGCCTCTTTGCACACAAAAGCATAGCAAACAGATTTGCTAGAATCTAGCTCATCAATATCAGATTTGGTGGCAAGTAAACATGCACTTTTCAATTTAATTTCAGAAGCAACACTAGATGGTTTATTATTAGGCTTCATTTGTTGCTCAAATTCTTTTGCCACAATCTGATTTTCACTCTTATTTTTCTCCTGTTTTTCTTTATTAGCTCTACTAATATCATCTTTCAAAATGGAATCAGGAGTCATAGGAAGCAAAGTAATATTTTTATCCTTATGAACAAGAGTACACTGATTGTTTCTACCATGGTGTACAGAATTTTTATCAAATTGCCATGGTCTACCAAGTAATAAGGAACATGCTTGCATAGGTACCACATCACAATCAACATAATCAGCATATGTAGAGATACTAAAATGCACACGAAGAGTACGTGTTACCTTAACCTTGCCGCTGTTGTTGAACCATTGGATGTAGTAAGGATGTGGATGTGGTCTTGTGGTGAGAGATAGCTTCTCCACCATCTCCATGCTACCCAAGTTGTTGCAGCTCCCTCCATCTATGATGACGCGAATAGAACGTTCCTTCACAAATCCCTTTGTATGGAACAAATTATGCCTCTGATTTTGCTTAGCTTGTGTAACCTGCACACTCAAAACACATTGAGCAACTAAACATTCATACCGTCACAAGATCTTCGCAGCCATGTATTGCGTCTCATGATCGTAATCATCTCCACCTTGTTCTTCATGTGTAATAAGAGCCAAAGTCTCCTCATCATAGTCATCGGCGGACTCATACCCACCATCCTCAAGAATAATCATCACACGCTTAGATGGGAATTCTCTCGCATAATGACCTCCACCCTTGCAACGTCGACAAATAATATCATGTGTTTGCCTGTTGATGCCATGGATGAAGAAGAGCTCTTTGCAGGCCCGTAAGGTGTGCTCTTGGCAGATAGTGGTGATTGTGCACGCTTTATTGTATCACGGTTGGAGGTGGCAGCCGACGGAGGTGCCGGTGTAGCAGAACTTGTGGAAGTAGATGATGCACGTGGTGTCCATGATGAAGGTCGACCTGCAGAAAAGTTAGTCCGCGCCAATGCCTGTCGATCCTGCACTTCACGTTCAGCTTTAAAAGCAAGATGGAATAATCGAGTGATATTATTATAATCCTTGTAGTCTAGAATGGTCTGAATCTCTCTAATTAATCCACCCAGAAAACGTGCAAGCATAGCTTCATTCTCCTCAACAATACCACATCTAATCAAGCCATTTTGTAATTCCTGATAATATTCTTCTACCGAATTTTTTCCTTGTCTTAAGCGCTGCAATTTTTGAAGTAATTCACGTTGATAATATGGTGGAACCCAACGAGTACGCATAGCAGTTTTCAAAGCAGCCCAAGTAGCTGGAACAGGATATAATCGACAATGTTCGCAGACCACCAAACAGATGCAAAGCTAGTGAAAGCACAAACAAGCAATGACAGGAACATGTCTCTCCTCGTGATATTGTAAACATCTAAATCGTTGTTCAGTTTCTAACTCCCAAGTAAGATATATATCGTGAACATATCTACCCTCAAATGGTGGAATATTCAATTTCAGTTTAGGGAGATGGTCATGATCTCGTACCTGAGGGGGAGCCCTAACATTGCCATTATTTGCATGTGGACGACCTGGTGGTTGTGGTGCTGGTGGTTGCATGTAGTTCTGATTTTCATCAACCTCATCCTCGTAATCTCCCACATAATCATCCTCCTCCACATCAGCAGCAGGAGCCACAGAAGTATCAACAGCAGCACCAGCAGGTTGGCCAGGCTGAAGAGGGACACAGCTCGCTCGGCGGAGGGCTGTTTCCCGACGTGGAGGTAGTCGTCGTCGTTGTTGTTGTTGTTGTTGTTGTTGCAGAGGTGCGGCAGGTGCAGTCGGTGGTGGTGGTGGAAAACGCGAAAGAAATTCAGCAAACTTGTTATTGAGCTTTGTTTCAAACGTCTTCTCCATGCCATCTATCTTCTCCATGGCCTCGTCAAATCTCTTTAGCACATCTCGCACCTGTCCACTCATCATTTGCTGAAACTTATCATGAAGCTTCTTGTTCGTCAAGTTCTCCCAGTCAGTCTCGTCGGCTTGTGATCCTGGCATGGTTAGAAGCAATAGAAACACACAAGAATATGATCCTACAGACTACTAACAAGTGGTGGTGGTGGCGGGTGTCACAAATCCGTCAAGCAAATCTCAAATTCTTACCAGTTCTTACCCAGCAGCAGGCGGTGATCGGCAACCGATGTAGTCAAAACTCTCAAAGCTTGGATAGAGCCATTACCAGGGAGAGTCAAACGCACGATGTAGATGTATGTGGAGCTGGGAAGGCTTATAATATGGTAGCAAAAAGGGCCAGCAATAATCAATTCAGAGATGCAAAGTTGAATAAACGCTCAACGACGGTATTGTGCTGGTCCTAGGCTAGACCGTACTAGAGACACGAGCCTAGAACACTAAAAAAATCACGGTGCTGCACGTAAGCAAGGGAGGAGCACACTCTGAATTTTTTTTTCACTTTTTTTCCTCTTTTTTTTACTTTTTTTCCTCTCTTTTTTTGCTAACAAATTTTTTTCAAAAAAGTCTACAAATGTCCTAAAAACTGCCTAGCCAGAATTTTCCAGACTTAGTTTTTTTTGTGAAACTAGAACTATTTTTCTTCTGCGGATGGCTCGGAAGTTGGGGAGTCCTCGGCTGTCACGACTCGGAGTATCGCGTGATCTGGAAATCGAGAACAAAGCAACAATTACTGGACTCGGACTAGGACTCGTGGCAGAGATGAATCTGGTGGAAACTCGGACTGGTGGCGGATATATGCAGGGCGGTGGAACACGGACTGGTGGCGAATCTGTGATGGAGGTGGACTCGGATTAGCGTGATGGCGGTGGATATGTGGTATATGGCAGCGGCGATGATGATGGTAGTATATGGCAGCGGTGATGACGATGGTGGTATATGCCAGCGGTGATGATGGTGGTGCGGCGGCGGCGTGACAACTTGTGAACAGAACTCGAAACTCTAAAGGACTAGACGCTAAGACCAGCAACTTGACACGACGATGCAACCGCAAATTCAACAAAGCAAAATACAGAAAAGACTATGCAAAGGCTCAGACTGGTTCGGATATGATGAACTTACCCTAATGTTTTTGTGGCTTTTTCGTGGACTGTAGGTATGAAGACCAGACTCGATCTAAACTATGAAAAACTGTAAAATCTCACCGAGCAACCTGGAAATCTGATACCACTTGATAGAGGCAAAGGTGTCCCGTCTTTCGATGAGATGGGGGCTATCGTTTTGGAGGAAGTCGACTTTGACGATCCGACTACTTAACGCGGCGAGGACGCCGCGCCTTAGCAATCGCTAAACCAACTCCGAGAGGTTATTGACCACACCGAGCACGATCAACTCGACCACGAAGGTCTGTTTCCTGCAGGCAAACAAAGAACAAGCAAGAAACTAAGATTGCAATCTGGATATTGCGAATATAAGAGGAAAGCTTTATTGATCAAGGTGGGGTTCTGTGACGCCTTTGTCTGGTCGTTGAACACAAACGAAGTACGCAAAGTTGCAACTATGGCGAACTTTTAATCTAAACAAAACCCAAAGTCTAAACGGTGCCCTAAGGGCTGTATATATGGAGGAAGAGGGGGAAATTTCGTGGCCCTTGGGGAAGGGGTCCGAAACCAACCCTATCTCTTGTTTCCCAACACATACGGACTCTAAAAACAGCCTATACTTATGTATTTCTAAATTACATGGGCCTGGCCCAATAATAAGGTGACACAGCACCTAGAATAGCCTCTGGATGAAGTTTATGAAGTGGCATCTTGTATATTTCGTCCAAGGCTTCATGCACTCATTATGGTGGCTTCAATGTCCTGAAATCATCACTTGTAACTCCGTTCTTGTTCCCCTTGTGCATGCCATCAACTCCATGCTTGTTCTTGCTCCAATGTTCATCCCTCTTATCCATGCCAGGCCCTTCATTTGTAAGCAAAACAAATGTATCCAATTTAGGCAGCATCATATTCTCATGAACATTAGAATCATTACCAAGAAACGAAAGTACCTGATAATTTAATTGGCGTGCGCGAGCTCTAGTAATTGGTCCAGTATATGTAGTAGTAGGGGTTGTGGGTGTAATAATGGCATTGATGTCCTCATCAGAAGGAAGGACGACAACTTCATCATGATGCATCGATGCATAGGAATGGAGACATCAACGGTATGGATCAACCTCTTCGAGAAGAACAACCAAGACCAAGAAGATTCGTTAGAATTTCGAAACCAGACCTTTCCCCGTTTTCCACCTCTTAAATCTCGGGACGAGATTTCTTGTAGTGGAGGAGAATTCTGACGCTCGGGTAATTAAGCTACAGTAACCCTCTAGTAATGATGCCACGTCACCACGATTAATGTTGCTAGTCTCGTGTTAGTTCAGAACTGACCCAAATTCAAATTTCAATTAAAGGCAAACAACAAAAGTTTTCAAACATAAAACATAAATGTTCGGAGTGTGCCAAATAACGCATAGGTAATTCTGGTGAATAAACCACACTTTCATAAAAAGGCTTAAATACTCTAAAATGATTAGAACAGTAGTTGAAACGATTAAATAGGTGCCTTTGATATTTTACAAAATACTAATCTAATTCAATATTGGGCAAAACTTTTTGTGGCAGTGGGTGGTGTTGAGACACTAAACTAGGAATTTACTTTGCGATGTATAAAACAAAACTAGTTCAAGAAATAAAAGAAATCATTAAAACAAAACAATTAAACAAGATCTATAAAGTAAAATAAGAAAAGGGAAAAGACTAAATAAAAAGAAGTGATACTCACCCCCTCGGTTCAACTGGGCTTTAGCCGAGCCGGTCGGCCCACCCCGGCCTACACATACCCCCCCCCCACTACCCGAAACCCTAACCCACCGACACCCACTTTCCCCACTCGCTCTCTCCCTTCCCCCGATCTGGATCGAGATCGGGGGCACGATCTCGTTGCCGACCGCGCCGCCCGTCCCCCGCGACTCGATGCCGTCGCCCATCGCACCCGACGCCACTGGACCACGTTGTCGTTGCCCGGAACGCCGCCTCGACCACGCCTCCCCGCCGGACTGCCTCTCCGTCACCGACGCGATCGTCCCCGTCCTCCTCCCCGCGCCTCGCTGCCACGTGCCCCACAACCACCCCGTGGGCGCCCCTTCTATCCATCCATCCCCGTCTCCCTGCTCGTGCGCGCTCACCGCGCACGCCGTTCCCGCGTGCAGCCGAAGCCCCTCGCGCGCCCGCTGCTCCTGCAGCCTCTGCTCGCACTCGCTACACGCCCTACCCCTCCTTTGGCGGCCACAACGACCATGCCGATGTCATGCGCGCCCCGCCTCACTCCCTGGGCGCCCTGGCATCGCACCGCGCCGGCGCTCTGCCCGTTCACACAACCCCCGCACCCGTGGAAGGCCTCGTAGCTGCTCGCTCGCTCCCTGCCGCTCCCCCACCCGCCGCCGCAGTCCTGCCATCGCGGCTGCCTAGCTCACGCCCGCACCAGCTGGGCCGCTTCGCCTTTGCACCCAGCTGCGCCAGAGCCTCCTGCTTAGCTTCGCCACCCCACCCATCGCCCTGTCGCGCCCTGCTGCCCGGGCCCCGCCTTCGGTCGTGCCTAGCCGCCGGCGCCGCCATCCGTCAGGCGCGCCCTGCCCAGCCAGCTTGTGGACATGGCAGCCTGCGCCCACACCCGAAACCACCACCTGCACGGCCTCGCCTCGCTACCAGGGTGGGCTACGGCTTCGCCCGCTACCCTTTATCCCAACGCCCGTTAAGGCCTCCCCCAGGCCTTTGCAAATGGGGCCCCATGCCCCAGAGAATAAAAAAAGATAAATGAATAAAATTAATTAATTAATTAACTTTATTAATTGTGTTTAATTAACCTAATCAATTAACTAATCTAATTAACCATGTTTAGTTAGCCTTAGTCTATGACAGGTGGGTCCCGCTAGACCCACAAGCCAGGTTTGACTCTGGTGACATCATGGTGCTGTCATGGTGATGTCATGCTGACATCACCTTTCACTGTTCTGGATAATTTTCAATTTAAATAATTAAAGAAATTTCCAAAAGGCCTAAAACTTTGATAAATCATAGAAAATAAACCGTAACTTGGATGAAAATACTTTGTACATTAAAGTTGCTCAAAACAACAAGACGAATCCGGATACGTAGCTCGTTCGTCCGCCACACAACCCTAGCATAGCAAACACGCAACTTGCCCCCTCCGGTTCATTTGTCCGAAAACACGAAACACTGTGGATACTTTCCGGATGCCCCCCGTTGCCAATATCACCTTATAATGCGTTAGGTCACCTATAGCACCGCGTATTGTCATGTTATGCTTTGTGATACTTTGATTGCTCTGTTATTTATTGTGTCCCCCTCTCATACTTCTTTCCTAGAGACCACAGAGACCGCTGCCGGTACCCCTGTGATCGACTACATAGACGACGAACCCTTCTTGCCAGAGCAACCAGGCAAGACCCTCCCTTGATCACCGGATATCGCCTATTCCTTCTCTCTACTACTTGCGTTAGAGTAGTGTAGGATGTTACTGCTTTCCGTTAATCCTATTCTGCTGCATAGCCTGTCATTGTTGCTATAGTTGTTACCCTTACCTGCAATCCTAAATGCTTAGTATAGGATGCTAATATTCCATCAGTGGCCCTACATTCTTGTCCGTCTGCCATGCTATACTACCGGGCCGTGATCACCCGAAAGGTGATCACGGGTATATAGTATATACTTTATACATGATACATGTGGTGACTAAAGTCGGGTCGGCTCGTAGGGTACCCGCGAGTGATTCACGGATTGGGGGCTGAAAGGACCTTTGTCCCGACGGCCCTCTGGGTGGATCTTTGTGGCGGAGCGACAGGGAAGGTTGAGACTACCTAGATGAGAGGTGGGCCTGGCCCTGGTCGACGTCTGCGGTTACTTAAAAATTAACACGCTTAATGAGATCTTTGTATTTGAGTCTGGCCACTAGCCTATACGCACTAACCAACTACACGGGAATAGTTATGGGCACTCGACGTCGTGGTATCAGCCGAAGCCTTCGTGATGTCAGCTACTGAGCGGCGCACGCCCGGTTTGACCGCGTAATGCAACTTCCTTTGGAATGGAGGTTGCTAGGTCTGCTCACCGGCCGCATTCGCAACTGGCATGTGTGCAATGGGCGATGGGCCCAGACCCCTGCGCGCATAGGATTTAGACCGGCGTCGACCTCTCTCACAGCCTAGGTGGGGCTGCGACATGTTGATCTTCCGAGGCCGGGCATGACCCAGGAAAGTGTGTCCGGCCAAAGGGGATCGAGCGTGTTGGGTAATGTGGTGCACCCCTGCAGGGAAGTTTATCTATTCAAATAGGCGTGATCCTCGGTAACAGGACGACTCCGAGTTGTACCTTGACCTTATGACAACTAGAACCGGATACTTAATAAAACAGACCCTTCCAAGAGCCAGATATATCCCGGTGATTGCTCTCACACAGGGCGACGAGGGGAGGATCGCCAGGTAGGATTATGCTATATGATGCTACTTGGTGAACTTACCATCTATTCTCTTCTACATGCTGCAAGATGGAGGCTGCCAGAAGCGTAGTCTTCGACAGGACTAGCTATCCCCCTCTTATTCCGGCATTCTTCAGTTCAGTCCATCGATATTGCCCCCTTACACAGATCCATGCATATGTAGTGTAGATCCTTGCTTCTGAGTACTTTGGATGAGTACTCACGGTTGCTTTGCTCCATCTTTTCCCCCTTTTCCTCTTCTTCTCGGACGTCGCAACCAGATGTTGGAGCCCAGGAGCCAAACGCCACCTGCCGACGATTTAATTTCTACTACACCGAGGGTGCCTACTACTACGTTCAGGTTGCCGAGGACCAGGAGTAGTTTAGGAGGATCCCAGGCAGGAGGCCTGCGCCTCTTTTGATCTGTATCCTAGTTTGTGCTAGTCATGTTATGGCAACTTGTTTACTTATGTCTGTACTCAGATATTATTGCTTCCGCTGACTCTTGTGTCTTCGAGCATTTGTATTCGAGCCTTCGAGGCCCCTGGCTTGTAATATAAAGCTTGTATTATTTTATTTTGTGTCTAGAGTTGTGTTGTGATATCTTCCCGTGAGTCCTTGATCTTGATCGTACACATTTGCTTGGATGATTAGTGTACGATTGAATTGGGGGCGTCACACCCGCCCCCTACGCCTTCAAGTATTTAGATGTGAGTTGCAAATGCCACACTTTACCACAAATTCAAATAAAATGTGAGATTTTTCAATATATAGTATGGTTTAGATTGTTCGATATTTAGTTGTGAGCTGCAAACGCCACACATTATCACAAATTCAAATAAAATGTGAGAGTGTTCAATGTATTGTATGGTTTAGATGGTTGATATTTAGCTGTGAGTTGCAAACACACCTCGAATCATCACATTATGGTATAACTTGTCCAAAATCACACCACGCGTATCACCGCTATAGTCATGCATGCATATGTTTATAACACTATGATCTCTTATTCAAATATATGAATCCACTTTCATACCGAATTATGATCTTTGTTAGTCTCTTACACCCACACAATCCTCTAACCTTTGTAGCTAGTACTAACTTTCTCTCGTGCATGCACACGCCCTCCTCGCCCTCCCCCTCCCTCAACATTCTATCCATCGCGCACATTCATTTTTTTTCTTTGGTTCATTCTCCCACGGTCTCCACAACTCCTTTCTGACACACACCGATCGATAAACCTCTCTAGTGATGTCTGCCTACAACATGCACATGCGCCTTCCATCTCCTCCTTTCGGTGTCCATGCCTCGTGTCTCTCATACGGTCCTACACACGTGTAAACTCTCGCCCCTCTTTTCATCGATCTCGCAATTGCACACTCCTCCCCCTATCTAGCTAGTAGGCCTCTCGCACCACCTCCTAGCTCCATTTTCTCTGTCTATCCGTCTTGCTGGGCCTTATTTTCCACCTAGAAATGGATGTACACCGACCGATCTCCCGCTATAGATATAGCTAGCTAGGTCGTTATAACTCGTTTTCCCCATGCGTCGATCGATCTACCTCATTAGTTATGTCTCTCCCTTCCTCCGACAAACAACGATTGATCTACTGATCTAGTTAGGTCTGCTTACCAAACACATGGTCCCCCTTCATCATCCATGCATGCGTCCTGACACATCTATCACGCACACGCACACACAGAAACACATCCCCACTCTTACTGATAATATTGCAGTTCTACCCTCAGTTTGTCTAGTAGGCCTCTCCCACCATCTTCGAGAAACAACTCCATCACCCATCCAACACTCTACCACTCTCCCTCTCTCTCTCCCTCTCTCCTCTCTCTCTCTCTCTCTCTCTCCATCTCTCTCTCTCTGTCCCAACCTATTTCCCGTCCTTCACTTATGTATGGATGTCGACCAATCTCCCTCAAGACATAGCTGGGTCTTGATAACCCACAAGTATAGGGGATCAATTGTAGCCTCTTTCGATAATTAAGAGTGTCGAACCCAACGAGGAGCTAAAGGTAGAACAAATATTCCCTCAAGTTCTATCGACCACCGATAAAACTCTACGCACGCTTAACGTTCGCTTTATCTAGAACAAGTATGAAACTAGAAGTACTTTGTAGGTGTTGTTGGATAGGTTTGCAAGAATATGAAGAGCACGTAAATCAGAACTAGGGGCTGTTTTGGTAAAGAAGCAATAAAGTTAGTATAGCGAGTGTGCAAAAGTGGTGGTAGGAGTTGCGAAATTGTCCCTAATCAATTGACTACTTTACTAGATCGATAGCAAGTTTTATGTGGGAGAGGCCACTACTAGCATGTCATCCCTGACTTGGAATTCTATGCACTTATTATTGGAACTATTAGCAAGCATCCGCAACTACTAATGTTCATTAAGGTAAAACCCAGCCATAGCATTAAGATATATTGGTCCCCTTCAATCCTCGTATGCATCAATTTCTATGCTAGGTTGAAGCTTCTGTCACTCTTGCCCTCCAATACATAGTCCTATAAACATACAACTAACCCTATGGTGTGATCCACGCGCGCGCTCATATGATGGGCACCAAAGGACAGCAACATAACCACAAGCAAATTAAACCAATCATAGCAATTCACCAATTACTGGTAGGACAACGAAAATCTACTCAGACATCATAGGATGGCAACACATCATTGGATAATAATATGAAGCATAAAGCACCATGTTCAAGTAGAGGGTACAACGGGTTGCGGGAGAGTGGAGCGCTGTTCATAGATGGGGGAAGGTGATGAAGATATTGGTGAAGATGACGGAGGTGTTGGTGTAGATTGTGGTGACTATGATGTCTTCTGAAGTTTTGGCAACTTTTGTAAGGGTTTTCTCAAACCCGGGAGAATCTTTACGCTTCCCTAAATTCTCCGGGAAATAAACCATCTTAAGATCCAAAATATCCAATCGCTTATTGCAAAGAGTAATTAGGGTGTTCATGTGATTGATACTACCATTGAGGTGTTTGAGGGGTTCATTATATTTCCGTATTTCAACCATATGTTTATGCAGATCACTAAGTTTGTCTAACATTTGAGCTCCCTCGGGGGTAAAAGGAAACCCCTTCTTTTGAGGTGGAATTCCCAAAATCCCCTCTAAAATTTCATAGGTGGCATTGGCATCAATTTTCAATGAAATTTCCTTTAGCAGCAAAATCAAGAAGTTGCCTATGATGCAAACCCAATCCTATATAGAAATTTTGAAGCAAAACCTTAGCGTCCCCCTTTAAGTTGGAAATACGATATAATTCCATAAGCCTATACCAGGCATCTTTTAAATTTTCTCCTTGTCTTTGCTTGAAGTAAAGGACTTCAAAATCTGGTGACAAAGGAGGAGTAGGGACGCTAGCCATCAAGATTAGAAAGCAAGAAAAGGACGAATGTAAAAAGAGAGGCGAATAAAGCGACTTTTGTGAAGTGGGGGAGAGGAAAACGAGAGGAAAATGGAAAATAATGTAAATTTCAAGGAAATGAGATTTTTTATTAGGAACCTGGTATATGTTGAAGATCCTCCCCGGCAATGGCTCTAGAAATTCCTTTTGATGTCGCTTGAAGCTACGTCGGTATTTCCCCAAAGAGGAAGGGATGATGCAGCACATGAGGTATGCTCTAGCGTAAGAATTTTTTCATAGAAGACTATACTTGTATCTTGTGTAACACGGATGCGCTGGAGACAAGGGACCATCTATTCTTTCATTGTCCTTTTGCAAGAGCATGCTGGTCTTATCTCTGCCCCAATTGGTCTCCACTTCATCAAGGCCTACAGGCAGATATCGATTCACTTAAAGCGGAGCTGGGATTGCCCTTCGCACTAGAGATAATCATTCTAGATTCTTGGGCCATTTGGGCAATGACTGGATCTTTAAAAGAATTGTTCCAAGCCTTTATAGTTGCAGAAAGAGATTCAAGGAAGAGATCAAGTGGTTGGTTCACAGAGCAAAGAGGAAAGCATACCACAACATGGAGGGCTGGGTTCAGGCCTTTGCCTAACCCTTGTATCTTATTTACTTGTTGTTGTTGTTGTGTCGTTCTTTTATTCTTCTCTTTACATTTGTAGGTTTTCTCCTTCTTTTGTATAGCTTTTTTCTTCTTTTGAGACTTATGTATTATGTTTACAAAAATTAATAAAAGTACGCACCAGAGTCATGTTGTTTCCCTAAAAAAATTATGGGTAGGACAATGAAAATCTACTCAGACATCATAGGATGGCAACACATCATTGGATAATATATGAAGCAGAAAGCACCATGTTCAAGTAGAGGGTACAACGGGTTGCGGGAGAGTGGACCGCTGTAGATAGATGGGGGAAGGTGATGAAGATGTTGGTGAAGATGACGGAGGTGTTGGTGTAGATTGCGGTGACGATGATGGCCCCGGCGGCGTTCCGGCACCACCGAAAGAGAGAAGGAGAGGGCCCCCCTTCTTCTTCTTCCTTGACCTTCTCCCTAGATGGGAGAAGGGTTTCCCCTATGGTCCTTGGCTTCCATGGCATGGGAGGGGCGAGAGCCCCTCCGAGACTGCATCTGTCTCTCTGTCTCTCTCTGTTTCTGCGTTTTAGATTCTGGCCTTTCACCATTTCTTAAATTCCTGGAGATCCGTAACTATGATTGGGCTGAAATTTGGACACAATTTTTATCCGGATATTGGCTTTCTTGCAGCGAAAGAAGGGCACCAACAGCCTTACGCAGTGGCCACGAGGGCCCAGGGCGTTCCCCTCACCCTCGTGGGCCCCTCGGGCATCGTCTCGCGTTGATTCCGCTTCCCAAAATTCACATATATTCCAAAAAATATCTCAGTCAGTTTTTATCCTGTTTGGACTCCGTTTGATATGGATTTTCTGTGAAACAAAAAACATGCAACAAACAGGAACTGGCACTGGGCACTGGATCAATATGTTAGTCCCAAAAATAGTTTAAAAAGTTGCCAAAAGTATGTAAAAGTTGTAGAATATTGGCATGGAACAATAAAAAATTATAGATACGACGGAGACGTATCAGCATCCCCAAGCTTAATTCCTGGTCGTCCTCGGGTAGGTAAACGATAAAAAAAATTGATGTGGAATGCTACCTAGCATAATCTTGATCACATAATCTAATCATGGCATGAATATTAAGACACGAGTGATTCAAAGCAATAGTCTATCAATTGACATTAAGACAATAATACTTCAAGCATACTAACCAAGCAATTATGTCTTATCAAAATAACATAGCCCAAGAAAGCTTATCCCTAAAAAATCATATAGTTTGGCCATGCTTCATTTTCGTCACACAAAATGCTCCCATCATGCACAACCCCAATGATAAGCCAAGCAATTGTTTCATACTTAGCCTTTTCAAACCTTTTCAACTTTCATGCAATATATGAGCACGATCCATGGACATAGCACTATGGGTGGAATAGAATATGATGATGGAGGTTGTGTGAGAAGACAAAAAAGGAGAAAGTCTCACATTGTCGCGGCTAATCAACGGGCTATGGAGATGCCCATCAATTGATGTCAATGCGAGGAGTAGGGGTTGCCATGCAACGGATGCACTAGAGCTATAAGTGTATGAATGATCAAACTGGAAACTAAGTGGGTGTGCATCCAACTTGCTTGCTCATGAAGACCTCAGGCATTTGAGGAAGCCCATCATCGGAATATACAAGCCAAGTTCTATAATGAGAATTCCCACTAGTATATGAAAGTGATAACTCAAGAGACTCTCTACATGACGAACATGGTGCTACTCTGAAGCACAAGTGTGGTAAAACGATAGTAACATTGCCCCTTCTCTCTTTTTCTCTCATTTTTTGTTTTTTTTGGTGGGCTTCTTTGGCCTATTTTTTTATTTGGGCTTATTTAGCCTCTTTTTTTAAGTTCGGAGTCTCATCCCGACTTGTGGGGGAATCATAGTCTCCATCATCCTTTCCTCACTCGGGAAATGCTCTAATAATGATGATCATCACACTTATATTTATTTACAACTCAATGTCTAGAACAAAGTATGACTCTATATGAATGCCACCGGCGGTGTACCGGGATGTGCAATGATCTAGCATAGCAAAGATATGAAAAAACGGACAAGCCATGAAAATATCATGCTAGCTATCTTTCGATCATGCAAAGAAATATGACAATGAATTCTCAAGTCATATATATGATGATGGAAGTTGCATGGCAATATATCTCAGAATGGCTACGGAAATGCCATAACAGGTAGATATGGTGGCTGTTTTGAGGAAGATATAAGGAGGCATATGTATGATAGAGCGTATCGTATCACGGGGTTTGGATGCACCGGCGAAGTTTGCACCAACTCTCGAGGTGAGAAAGGGCAATGCGCGGTATCGAAGAGGCTAGCAATGATGGAAGGGTGAGAGTGCGTATAATCCATGGACTCAACATTAGTCATAAAGAACTCATATACTTATTGCAAAAATCCACAATTCATCAAAACCAAGCACTACATGCATGCTCCTAGGGGGATAGATTGGTAGGAAAATACAATCGCTCGTCCCCGACCGCCACTCATAAGGAAGAGAATCAAAGAAACACCTCATGCTTCAGATTTGACACACAACAGTTACCATACGGGCATGCTACGGGACTTGCAAACCTCAACACAAGTATTTCTCAATTTCACAATTACTCAACTAGCAGGACTCTAATATCACCACCTTTATATTGGAAAACTATTGCAAGGAATCAAACATATAATATTCAGTGATATACAAGTTTTATGTAGGATTTTATGACTAACCATGTGAATGACCAATTCATGTCATCTCTCTTAATAGATATAAGTGAAGCAAGAGAGTTTAATTCTTTCTACAAAAGATATGCCCATGCTCTAACAAATATAAGTGAAGCAAAAGAGCATTCTACAAATGGCGGTTTTCTATGTGAAGAGAAACAGGCAATCCAAACTTCAAATGACATAAGTGAAGCCGAAAACCGCACTCCATTTGGATTATGTGCACCCTAGCTATAAATATGTGCACCCCGTCCAAATCTCGCAGTCCAAACCCTAGATTTCTTCCCCGCCGGCGCCGGACACTTCTTCCCACCGACAGACGTGTCCGCCGCCCTCACCGCCACCACGTGTCATGATTCGCCGAGCCGCCGTGCCCACTTCCCCGCGCCGCCGCGCGCTGGCCCGCCGGGGCCCAAGTGGGGCCCTCTCGGCCCGTCCACGCCGCCTGAGCCTCTCTGGCTCACGCGAGATCCACCGCCGCCCGTCCCGCGCCACCCATCTCTGCCGGCGCTGCCGATCTCCACCACCGCAATCGGTGCCACGCTTGTGCCGAGCAGACGGCTCCTTCCCGCCGCCCGGCCGGGCCGACGCCCGGCGCTTCATTGCCGCCGCTTCGCCCCCTCTCCGGCCATCTCCTTCGCCCCCAGCTCGCCGCCTCGCCGGAGTAGCTCGCCGGAGCTCCTCCGTCAACGGATCTGGAAAAGTGGACCAGATCCACCGGGGTCCAACCAAGCAGCCTCCCCGACCCCGGATCTCCTCGTCCCAGATCGGACCCGTCCAGTTTCGGAGGGTAATTTTTGCCAAGTCCCCGGATCTGCAACTTTTTCATGCCCTGTTCATCATGCCATAACTCCATGTGTGCTGCTCCATTTCATGCATATAATATGGCAAAATGTTCATCATGAGATGCTCTTCATTTTCTTCTATTGTGACATGCTTGTTTGAGTTCATATTGATGCCCTAGTCATCGTTGCAAGAGTGCTATACGATGTTAACCTGTTGAGACATATAATTTGTTGTTTTGTCATTTTCGTCGTATTTTGTGTGTGCATCGTATGAGCATGATGTCTACATGTTTGTGAAGAATCTCCATGCCATATTTTCAGTGGTGTAATCCATGTATTTTTGTGGGCCTTGTGGTGAGTGCATCAAGCTCGTGAAGTGGGCTACTTGTTGTTAATGTTCTGTCAATGCTGAAACTTTTATATCATGTTGCTATCTTTGCTTGATGCTACCAAGTAATCCATGTATATTCTGGAGATGTTCACTAAGGATGTTTTATAATGTGATGCACTATCAATCCATGCATTTGGTTGCATTTATAGCCTGCTATAGCTTGTTGTTATCATGCTCCAAAATTGCTAAATTATGTTGTTGTCAGCCTGCTAATATTAAGTTCAGTTTTGCCATGTGTTTTGCTAGTGATCCTTGCACCCTATGAACTTTCTATTTCCATTCTTACCTTCATGAACATGTCTTGTTACTGTTTCTTACCTTTTCATGCCACGTAATGCTCTGTAGTCAGTTGTACAAGCTCACCAACATGCCTACTTATCGTTGTTCCTGCCATGTTTGCATAGGTGCTACCAACTTTTCTGTCGATCTTTGGAATAAGTTCAGTAAGGGAGTTTTATTAATTGCTTTTAGTACTAGCATGTCGTGCCTTTGGTTGCCATGATAATTTCATGTAGCATGCTGTTTGATAGCTCTAAACTTTGCAACCTGATGTTATTCCTGCCATGTCCTGTGAATTCTGCTAAGTCTGTGAAACTGTTATTATCTGCAATCTTGCCATGACCTTTTGTGTCTGTTATAGTGATTTCTGGATATAGCTCAGTGTTCATGTTTTGTAATGCTTTACCTGTACATCACATACATGTCATTTTGTTTCATGTTGAGGTGCTGTAGCATGTTGTTTTGATACTTGCAAGTTGCCTAGTTGCTTTTTTGGACAGCTTGTCCTTTAAACTTGTTTCATGTGTATGTGTTGAACCGTTCCTCTGTTTTGAGTGTGCTCTACATGAAACTTGCTTAGTTTTGTATGTAGTTTCATGTTACCTTGTTGAATACATGTTTTGGGTGTGTTTTCTTGAATTTTGAATGCATTTTGCATCAATGCCATGTTTAACTTGTTTTGCTCATATCTTCTAGGCCGTAGCTCCAAATTGAATGAACTTTATATGTAACTTGACTAGAATTTCGTGTAGATCATCGTGGTGCATCTTAACTTGCTGTTTAACAACTCAAACATAAGGTTTATTCAGATCTGGACCAATTTCAAAATTTGCATGTGAGGACTTACCGGAATTGTTATATGTTGTTTCCGGCCTCATTTAAACTTGCTTTGATGTGTTGTTCTTGTATGCATCATCTCTTGCCATGCGTAGCCTCATATAGCCTTGTCATGCATCATACTTGGTTGAGCATCATGCCTTGTTCATGTGTGATGTGTTTACCTTGTGGTGTGCTTCTTCTCGATAGTTCCCGTTCCGTTGCGATCGTGAGGATTCGTTCGTCTACGCTTGATTCGTCTTCATGGCTTCATCTTCTTCATGGGCTCGTTCTTCTTCCTAGCGGGATTTTAGGCAAGATGACCGTCACCTTGGATCTCATTATTATCATTGCTATGCTAGTTGCCTCGATGCTATCGCTATGCCGCGTTACCTACCACTTGCTTTTCAAGCCTCCCAAATTGCCATGAACCCTTTGTCACCCTTCCTAGCAAACCGTTGTTTGGCTATGTTACCGCTTTTGCTCAGCCCCTCTTATAGCGTTGCTAGTTGCAGGTGTAGATGAAGATTGCTCCATGCTGGATTATGTTTTATGTTGGGATATCACAATATCTCTTAAATTATTAATGCATCTATATACTTGGTAAAGGATGGAAGGCTCGGCCTCATACCTAGTGTTTTGTTCCACTCTTGCCGCCCTAGTTTCCATCATATCGGTATTATGTTCCCGGATTTTGCGTCCCTAACGTGGTCGGGTGTTATGGGAACCCCTTGACAGTTCGCCTTGAATAAAACTCCTCCAGCAAGGCTCAACATTTGTTTTACCATTTGCCTAACAACCTATTACATTTTCCCTTGGGAGTAATTAACCTGAGGGTCATCTTTATTTTACCCCCCCCCCGGGGGGGGCAATGCTTCTCTAAGTGTTGGTCCGAACTAGAGCACCGTGCGGGACCGTCCCTTGGCAACTTGGGTTACGTTGCTACCTGTACACTTAGCTCATCCGGTCGTGGCCTGAGACGAGATACGCGCGGCTACTATCATGGTGTCGGCACGCTGGGAGGTCTTGCTGGTCTTGTTTTACCATTGTCCAAATGTCTTGTAACCGGGATTCCGAGACTGATCGGGTCTTCCCAGGAGAAGGAATATCCTTCGTTGATCATGAGAGCTTATCATGGGCTAAGTTGGGACACCCCTGCAGGGTTTGAACTTTCAAAAGCCGTGCCCGCGGTTATGTGGCAGATGGGAATTTGTTAATATCCGGTTGTAGTAAACTTGAAGTGAACTCTTCTAAAATACACCAACCGTGTGCGTAACCGTGATTGTCTCTTTTCGGGGTTGTTCGAGAGGAGAACACAGTTTTTGGGTTATGTTTGACGTAAGTAGGAGTTCAGGATCACTTCTTGATTATTACTAGTTGTCGAACGCTTGTTAAGCTCCTCTTCTCGCTCTCGTTTCGTAAGTTAGCCACCATACTTTGCTTAGCCGCTGCTGCAACCTCACCATTTTACCCCTTCCCTACCCATTAAGATTTGCTAGTCTTGATACACATGGTAATGGGATTGCTGAGTCCTCGTGGCTCACAGTTTACTACACCAACAATTGCATGTTCAGGTTATACGATGATCATGACACGAGAGCGATGTTTATTTGTGTTGGAGTTCTTCTTCTTCTCCGTCGATCTGGGGTTAGGTTCCTGGTCGGCAGCCTGGGCTAGCAGGGTGGATGTCGCTTGAGTTCCTGTTTGTGTTTCATCCGTAGTTGGATGTTGATCTTGTGTATGATGTATGGATGTATTCTTGCGGCATTTGTATGCCTTGTATGTATCCCCATCTATTATGTAATGTTGATGTAATGATATCCACCTTGCAAAAGCGTCTTCAAGATGCGCTTCTATCCTTGGTGGGACCTTCGAGTTCCTTTAGGATAGGGTCGCATCTTGGGCGTGACATATAACTTTTCCATGGCTTAATCCACTCATAGAAATCGATAGTTTCATCAAAATAAGCAAACTATGCATCAAAAACAGAATCTGTCTTAAACATGACAGTCGTAGTAATATGAACATTCACCATACTTCTGGTACTCCAGAAAGCCTGAAACAATTAGGAAAAATAAACAATTTGTATAGAAATATAGTGCAAAAAGTTTCAGAACCGTTTGACATTCCAGTAAAAAAAATGTAAAATCACGCACTACAGCCAAAGTTTCTGTTTTGCACCGCACAAACCAACAAGCAATGTAAACATCCTAAAGGCAAATCTTGGCACATTATTTTTATAATACAATGGATTTGTACATTATAAGAGCACACAACAGAAATAAATGACTCTAAAACTTCCAGGTTGTCTCCCTGGCAGCGCTTTCTTTAAAGCCATTAAGCTAGGCATATAGTGCTCAAGTAATGGATCCACCCGGATCCCAAGGTATATCAAAGCCAATTTTAATTAACAATGATTTGTGATTTAGTAGTGAGCACAAAGTAACATATATCATGCAACAACAAAGTCTAACTCTCTTCCTATGCATCGCATGTCATAAAAGAACAATTCATGCACACATAGTAAAGGCCAATGCATAGTATAAACAGTTTCTTGCAATTTTATCATATTGGAAACATGGAGAGGTGGAAATGTAGTTCCTCTCTCATAATAATTGCAAGTAGGAGCAGCAAGCACATGCATATTATATCTATCAAAATCATCATGTGTAGTAGTAAAATGCAACCCTTCAATATAATCCTTAATAAGGGCAAACTTCTCCGATATAGTGTAGTCGGGAGAATTCAAAAAGATAATAGGACTATCATGCGTGGGTGCAATAGCAACAATTTCATGTTTAACATAAGGAACTATAGCAAGTTCATATCCATAAGCATAATTCATATTGGCATCTTGGCCACAAGAATAGCAAGCATCAAGTTCATCAAAAAGGGATATTTCAAACGAATCAACGGGATCATAGCAATTATCATGGCATTCATCCTTCGGTAAGAACGAAGGGACATCAAATAATGTATGAGTTGTTAAGTTACTCTCATCAGAAGGTGGGCACAGGTAGCTAATCCACTCTTCCTCCTTTTGTTCTTCGCTCTCCTCATCATCTTTTTCATCCGATGAGCCCACAGTTTCATCAATTCCATCTTCCATAGACTCCTGCAAAATATTAGTCTCTTCTTGGACAGCGGAGGAGTCCTTAATATATGGTTCAACATAGGCATTAGAAGCATAATTATCATAACAATATTTAAGTATGGCAAAATTTTCAGATTTATAAAGAGTAGCATCATATGTTTCAATCAAAGAAGTAATTTCATAAGCACCCTTAAAAGCAACAAATTCTTCAATTTGTTGAACATCATAGTAATTATAAACACCCTTAGCATACGAAGATACGATTCCATTATCACTAAACTCACATTGGTAGGGAAGGTGTTTCTTAGGGTTTTCAAAACAACAAGTAACATCATATATTTTACATAAATTCCAAGAATAGCATTGCAAACGATGAATTTGATACAGTAAAAGTTTCCCTTTTTCAGATATGCGGTGTCGCACATAACAAGCATGCTCATCTAAAGATTTGCCCTCAAATAAGCTAGTTGGGGTTTCAGCCCGAGCACATAGGGATCGAAGATGATCCAAGTAAAAAGCTTCAGGAGTGTGATAGATTTTGAGTGGTTCTTCAACCATTGGTGTAGTATGTACAACTATTTTTTTGGTATTTTGCGTTTCCTACCCATAACTAAAGCTAGAAAACAAGAGCACAAAATAAAAACTACTTAGTGATAAAGAAAACACGCACACATGAGCATATTCACCCCACGCTATAACTCAAGAACGGCGCTTAAAAAGGTCTTGATAACCCACAAGTATAGGGGATCAATTGTAGCCTCTTTCGATAAGTAAGAGTGTCAAACCCA
Organism: Aegilops bicornis; assembly: GCA_021605145.1. Taxonomy (NCBI): domain Eukaryota; kingdom Viridiplantae; phylum Streptophyta; class Magnoliopsida; order Poales; family Poaceae; genus Aegilops; species Aegilops bicornis. The sequence goes on along the minus strand of CM038669.1, from coordinate 252,204,809 downwards.
ACGAGGAGCTAAAGGTAGAACTAATATCCCTCAAGTTCTATCGACCATCGATACAACCCTACGCACGCTTAACGTTCGCTTTACCTAGAACAAGTATGAAACTAGGAGTACTTTGTAGGTGTTGTTGGATAGGTTTGCAAGAATATAAAGAGCACGTAAATAAAAACTAGGGGCTGTTTTGGTAAAGAAGCGATAAAGTTAGTATAGCGAGTGTGGAAAAGTGGTGGTAGGATTTGCGAAATTGTCCCTAAGCAATTGACTACTTTACTAGACCGGTAGCAAGTTTTATGTGGGAGAGGCCACTGCTAGCATGTCATCCCTGACTTCGAATTCTATGCACTTATGATTGGAACTATTAGCAAGCATCCGCAACTACTAACGTTCATTAAGGTAAAACCCAACCATAGCATTAAGATATATTGGCCCCCCTTCAATCCCGTATGCATCAATCTCTATGCTAGGTTGAAGCTTTTGTCACTCTTGCCCTCCAATACATAGTCCTATCAACATAAAACTAACCCTATGGTGTGATCCACGCGCGCACTCATATGATGGGCACCAAAGGACAACAACACAACCACAAGAAAATTAAACCATTCATAGCAATTCACCAATTACCGGTAGGCCAACGAAAATCTACTCAGACATCATAGGATGTCAACACATCATTGGATAATAATTTGAAGCATAAAGCACCATGTTCAAGTAGAGGGTACAGCGGGTTGCGGGGGAGTGGACCGCTGTAGATAGATGGGGGAAGGTGATGAAGATGTTGGTGAAGATGACGGAGGTGTTGGTGTAGATTGCGGTGACGATGATGGCCCCGGCGGCGTTCCGGCGCCACCGGAAGACAAGGGGAGAGGGCCCCCCTTCTTCTACATGTTCTTCCTTGACCTTCTCCCTAGATGGGATAAGGGTTTCCCCTCTGGTCTTTGGCTTCCATGGCATGGGAGGGGTCAGAGCCCCTCCGAGATTGGATATGTCTCTCGATCTCTCTCTGTTTCTGCTTTTAGATTTCGTCCTTTCACCGTTTCTTAAATTCCCGGATATCCGTAACTTCGATTGGGCTGAAATTTGGACACGATTTTTATCCGGATATTGGATTTATTGCAGCGAAAGAAGGGCACAAACCACCTTACAGAGTGGCCACGAGCCCAGGGCGCGCCTGACTCCTGGGGCGCGCCCCTCACCCTCATGGGCCCCTCGGGCATCGTCTCGCGTTGATTCCACTTCCCAAAATTCACATATATTCCAAAAAATATCCGTCAGTTTTTATCCCGATTGGACTCCGAATGATATGGATTTTCTACTGAAACAAAAACATGCAACAAACGAGGAACTGCACTTTGAGCACTGGATCAATATGTTAGTCCCAAAAATAGTATAAAAAGTTGCCAAAAGTATGTAAAAGTTGTAGAATATTGGCATGGAACAATCAAAAATTATAGATACGACGGAGACGTATCAGGTCTCTCCTTCTCAACACATATACGAGTTGATCTACCTCTCTAGTTAGGTCTCTACATCCCCCCTCCCCCCCTCCCACACACACCGATACATCGAGCGCTCTAGTCATGTCTCCCTGCCAGAAACAAACTTGCCATGTGCCCTCCGATGTTCTGGTAGGTCAGTCGCCCTATATCTTTGACTTGCACACACACAATTTCGATGTCTCTCTTCATCGATCTTGCACCCACCCACTTAATCCTCTCTTCGACTTTATCAATATCTATGACCCCTCCCTCTCTTCTCGTGGATCGCCCCCTCTATATATGATAAAGATAGGCCTCTATTTCATGCACATTGCATGTGTCAAATTTTTGTCTGAGATATCATCGACACATATTCCCACAAATACATTCACGAAATCACACCCCCCAACAAAAACACTTACGGACGCACAAGACATCTGTCTAGGTTTGTATCTCTCTCTCACACACACACGTAGGTGGGGGACGTGCACGAAGAGAAGAGGTGCACGCACGGCGCACGTACTCCCGTCTCTTCCCCAACCACACCCGCGCGGGTACACGGTGGAGCTCATTTCTGTATGAAAAGGCAGCCCACGTGGTAATTTGACACGTGTACTGGTTGTCCACTTGATGGAGGATCGTGTACCACGGGTGAACAAACAAATTGCGACTTGAAACATTATGTTAAAAAAGAGGCAAACCATGTGGGGCCTACCTTAGAGGCAAGGCTCTATACACTGGAGATGCTCTATACGTATTACTTTTGATGTGTCTTGTCAACTCGTAGAACAAGGAGAAGCTTGCTTAGTGCGCCGTCTCCCCCGCCCACGGGCGCAGTGGCTCGCAGGATGAGGTGAAGCTTGCTTACTACGCCTTACACATGCTCCCTCGCCCACGCGCGCGGTAGCTCACAGGAATAGGAGAAAATTTTACTACTCCCTCCGTTTACTCCTCGTCCCTACCTTGGTTAGACAGATTATCATATTGTTTGAAATATATATCTTTTAGTAGATTTAATATGAACTACTAGTACATACTCCAAACACTGATGTATATAGACGTATTTTAGAGTGTAGATTCACTCATTTTGCTCCGTATGTAGTCCATATTGAAACAAACGTAATAGTACACACTCTCCCTCGCCCCTCGCCCCTTGACCCTCGCTCGACCCTCGCCCACGTGGTGGAAGTGCAACAGTTCATTCGGTCTCAGATACCCAGAACAATATATACTACAGTACCATTATTGCTTAACTTCCCGAAGAGGCGAAGAGCCAACCGCAAGGTTAATATTTTGGAGATGCCAAGTGCAAGGTTTATAGGAGAACGAGTAGTAGTAGTAGTAGTACTAGTAGTACGTATGAGTGGTACGTACTATATGAGGAAGAAGGCAACAAGATGGAGAGTCTCTTCTTACAGGACATGCTGGACCTAGTGGACCTCATTGTTGCAATTAGAGTACTCCCTATCATAGATGTCACGATTCAGAGTGGTGGGTAGCGGGCATAATTCGGAGCTTCTTAGTCTTAAACCCCATGAAGAAGTCCCATCGAAATGAATAGCCATCCTCTACATGTGCTCCTATGTAAAATGAGTAAATGAGACAAAAAGAGAAAGAGACAAAGTAAAAAAATCACCAGCCTTAGATCCAGCCCTATCGTATCAGTGAATGATATTTCTATGTCGTGATTGACATGGCTATATTATTAACCATGCTACGGAGGTAGAAGTGGATTTTTATTTATTTGTGGAGGTAGCAGCAGATGGATATTCAACGAGGAGTGAAATGATGGCTGCTTCCTCGGTCAAACATAGAGAAAGGTGGGCCTCTTGATTTGACGGCTTATTAGTCATTATTACGGCCTATACTCTTTGCCCATATATAATAACCGCGGGTACAGTAGTGGGCTATACTTTTAATAACCATGCTCGAAGATAAGAGGTGCACGCACCCACGCACGTAGTACTAGTAGCACTCTTAGCGTCTTTTTCGTCTTCCCCAACCACACACGTGACACGGTGGAGCTCATTTTCTGTAAGATGATGTAGACCACGTGATAATTTGATGTGTCTAGTAGTAGTTACTCACTTATAAATAATGGAGGGTCGGGAACCACGCATGAACGATGCCGCGTCATTTATAAATAAAGTTTTTTTCTTCAGTGGCACGTATAAATAGGTTCATATGGAGAGAAAAGGAATCCGCTCCACTATCTACATAGCCAGGACGAGCCTACACGGTTGCTTGCTGGGGTTTCTCTCTTCACACTCTCTTTCACAAAACGGATGTGGCCACATCTCTAACATCTGGGCAGATCATGTCCGTCGGGGGAAGGGGTGGATGCTTTCTGTAGATACGGTCGACGTCGCCGACGGCGAATACCCACTGTCGGCACGTCCCGATCAGGGGTCCCCACAGTTCTCTCTCACAAAGCCGGTGAGGTTTCCTTCGTCCCTTTCTCACTCACGCAATGTGGGTAGTTGCCGCCTCCCGCCGCCCTCCTCTAGGTTGAGCTACGTCCCGACATCCCTCAGGTACAACTTCCTTACAGCCGGCTTGCACCACTGCTCCAGTTGCCCACGTCGCTCCATGTGGATATTTCTCTACTTATTTGCCCCACACATACCTCGACTGGCTTCTACTGCATTTGTGATGAGTTTATATCTCATCAAGTAGTCCCAGTAATCTTATTCTAATCACGCTTCTTCAATTTCTTTGCCACAGGGATGCTCATCTTGATTTTAGTGAAACTACAAAAAAATGATCCGATGGTTAAAGGGTTGCAAACTTCATTTCTTCGTAAGCTTGAACATTGCCAGCAAATTAAAGCATGGTTAGGGTTTAGGGTTCAAGGGCTAGGGACTGCGTGGATCTTTTTTTCTTTAGCTGTCTCTGTTCCAAAATAAGTATCAACTTTAGTAGTGTTAGAACTTTGTACTAAAGTTTGCATAAAGTTGAGATACTTATTTTGGAACGGAGGGAGTACATATTGGCTATGAATTGTCAATAATTGAGATCCAATAGCATGCATGTTAGTCTCCTTTGTATTTGATGAAATGTTGCAACGGGGCAACCTTGGATGCAAGATACATGAAATAAAGCTGGAAGCTTCATATCATTGTACAAATTTATCTCGCTGAGAAATTACAATACATACTACACTACTATGTAAAGAGTTAGGTGTCACACGGTGTCCAAAAAATATGGTGATAGTGTGAGGTGGGCCATGCAATCACTGAGCCTGCATGTTTTCACTGCTTTTGCACTCCTCCGCTATAAGAATGGAGAAAATTGTAATCTAGTACCTCCTTTCGCTGAAGCGTGGGACATACAACAGTCGTACCACCTCAGTAATAATGACCGATGAGCCGTCAAATCACATAGACCCAGCAGTAAGTTGGACGAACGAAGCAACCATCACACTTGAATCCGCTTCTCCCTTCAACGCAGGCTCTAGTGATAGGTCGCGTCCACTCTGCCCGGGCATGAATGCGGCATCGATTCTTTGGAGCGGCGCTGACCGTTTCGGGCGGGAAGCGCGCGCGGGTGATGGAGGGGCTTTGGGTGGGCCAGGCTCGTCAGGAGCGTGCGTGGTAGCTGTCCTAACCGGATGTCCGGAAACGAGAGGATGCACCGACTCTCGCGGCTAAATCATACACTACACACCATCTATCTGTAGGAGTAGGTCCATGTGTCGCTCTCTCTAACACAAACACACACACACATACACACACACACACACACACACTGTTAAACACACACACACACACACACGCACGCACACACAGGTTCATAGAATAGGAATATCGTGCAAGTGCGAAGCCACGGGAAGTGAGATACAAATGGAGTACGTACAAGAAGAGAATAGGTGAGGAATATTCCATCAAACCTGGACTGAGGAGTAGTACCCCCTCCGTCTAGGTGTTAAGTCGTCTTACGAAAATCAGATATTCCCAAAATGTTTATGTGTCGTCCATTAACTTTTCATCTCAATCCCCTCCTAGCTCGTTGCTAGCGAGCGTTGTTACTTACTCCGCCTTGTTATATCCCCCGGAAACCCAATGCATGGAGCGCAACTAAGCATTGATCAGTCAAGAAATCAAATTCGGCTTGCATGCGGGTAAATACGTGGCCCTGCATGGTAGCTAAAACGCATCTCTTAATTGTTGTGATTAATTGTTGCGTTTAGAGACAGAAATCAAGGCTTCGATTGGAGGAAGGACCGGTCAAGTTTCTCTTTATCCTCCAATCTGCTTGCACCTTGGTCCCGCTGCACCTTCTAACGTGACTTACACCTAGACGGAGGGAGTAGTACGAGATACGGTAGCACACTGACTTAGGTCGAATACAAGTGCCCAAAATTATTGGAAGAGAGCAAAGTGTACAAACTAAATAATTAAAATTCAATTTCTAGTTTATTTTTCCGAAACGGAGGCAAAAGATTGGCCTCATCCACTAAATAAGAGGAGAATAGAGTTTCACAATTTTCAAGTGACCCTACAAATAAAAGCCATGGGAATTACTCTCAATACGCCCTAGTTTCTTAGCACCCACTGTAACCCTTAGTATATACGATGGCACACTGACTTAGGCCGAATACAAGTGCCCAAAATATTTAAAATTGGAGGATGGTGCAACCCACCTTTCCGATATTTTGACCGTGTGTGGTTTAGTTGTTGTTCACTTCAGAGGGTCGTGTACCACACGTGAACGTTAGTAAGCGACCGGGAGGCGTGCATCATTAATTGCGAGTTGACTCCTTCGAGCGTTAAATTTTCTTCACGTATTCGCATTGCCCCTAGTATTTTTCTTCACTACGTACAATTTTAAATGATTTTGATGGAGAGAAAAAGAAAACCACTCCATCTATATACGCTGCAGCCTCGACGCTTGTTTTCTACGGTTTACACTCTTCACACTCTCTCTCCACTATATATATACACGCTGGAGCCTCAGCACTTGTAGTTGCTCTCTTCACACTCTCTCACCCTCTCGAGATCTAAACAAGACTTCGTTGACCTCTCTCTCTCTCTCCCCTCACTACTGGTCAAAGAGCCGGCAGGTTCCGTCCGCCGGGAAGGGAAGGAGGCTTAACGTTGTCGCCGTTGGCGAGGGAGGGAATCCACTACCGGTGTAGCTGTTCTCTTTCACCCAGCGGCGGTGCGGGAGGGCCTCCGACCCCTTCTTCCTTGCTGCCATACATAGTTTGGGCAGATCGGCCTCCGGCGGCCCACTGAGCCACACCCTGAGAACCTTAAGGTATAATTTACTTATTCCACATGCATTGCTCTAGCTGCATGTGGGCTTTTTCCACTTCTGCACTCGAATCTAGGTGTTGGATCAAGCAGGAAAGTAGTGGGGAAAGTTGTATAGCATGAATCTAGGACGTGGTTCAAAGAGGAAAGGCAGGGGGAAAGTTGTATAGCATGAATCTAGGACATGGTTCAAAGAGGAAAGGAAGGGGGTAAAGTAGTACAGACTGGCTATCCAGCACCTACGTTGGTCGGATGGGAAAACAATGACAAAAGCAGTACACACATCTGTAACGAACTGATCTTTTTGTTTTGGCGGACAAGGCTGTAGAGTTTGAGCATGACTAGATTTGCTGCCCTCACATATGGAAAGGTGTCTAAAGATAACGAAACTGGGACTAATACAAATATGCTCCTTGATTGTTTGTTCTTTGTTGCAACAGGCTGTGCATCACCCCTTTATACATCGGTAGATGCACATGGAGCTGGTGCGTCCACTGTCCCATGCAACTCTTTAGTTGTTGTTAATCTAAGGCCATGTTTGGTTAAAAAGTCCTAGGACTTTTTTTTGTCCCAACTAAAAAGTCCCTAGTCCCTACGTGCTTGGTTCCAGGGACTAAACATGGACTAGAGGTTATTAAATGACATGCTAAAAGACCATGTTACCCCTAGTAATGAACTAATAGAGATAAGGTGCAATGTGGGGCAGGGGAAACTATTGGAAAAAGTCCCAAAAAGACTCTCCCTCAGGGTCTTCTTTCTTTAGTCCCAAATGCCAACTTTTAGTCCCTAAAAGTCCCTCATATTTGGTTTAGATGGGACTAAAAGGTACTTTTTTTAGTCCCTACACAAAAAAGTTCCTGTAAACAAAAATCCTCTAATAATGCCGCTGGAAAATTGAAGCAATGCCACAGTTAAAAATAAATTACATGTTTAACGAATTTTATTGTTAATATAATCTCTTTGTTAATATTAATCAATGCCACTGTTTAAGAAATGCTACTGTCTCTTGCTTTCTTTCCCATTTAGATAAGTTAGATGCTTCTTTTTGTTGGCTTCTGTGTCATCCATCGTTATTAACCACTAGTTGTTTCCTTTGCACCTCTGCATAAATAGGATTATCTAATTCACCTCGTTGCTATTGTGACCTTTTGTTGCACTACATAAAACACATTTTTAAGAGTGTTTTGTGCAGTTCAACCAAAATGTCACACCGACAACGTTGCTTGATTGCTTGATCTTTGTGGAACTGCACAAGAGGAGATCTGACTTCCTATCTGTGTTGGCAAATTTGTTTCAGATCTTCTTCTTGTGAGTTGTTTGAATTCCCCATCATGAGAGGTCAGTACTAGCCTTCTTTCACATGATTGTGCAGTGTGCTTTCATATGTTGTGCTACTTATACAGTAATGTTGCTTGATTTTAATGAACTGCTCAAATGGAGACAAGCCTTCCAATCTGTGTGTGCACCGTAATATCCCATTGAGGTAAGATAAGGATATTTCAAAACTGTTGACCTGTATTTTTCCACTTTCATCAGAAAATTAATGTCGTTGTTTAGTGCTATACTTGTGCGCCTTAATTGACATGCCAAATCTTACATTGAAGGCGAAGCTTGTCTGTTATTGAACCAAGTGATGAAGGGGAAGAACAAGCGGAAGGAAAACAAAAATCAACTCCCGGTGCTGTAAGGAAGCACTGGAATTGTGATGACACAAGTAATGATATAGTTTTGCATCTTAATTTATTGCTATGGCTGGAATGAGCAATTGTTTTGCAACTGATTTGATGCCACTCTTAATGTAATATGTAGTTATCTCTACTTGTCCAAACAGGGATCTTCTTTGAAGATAACATATATTTTAGTGGAACTGCACAAGAAGATGTTGGAAACATTAAACTAATCGAGGAGTATATAGTAAGCATGGCAACCACACTAGATAACAACAGATGGTTCCGGAGAAGTGATTGATCTGTATGCTCTACACAATAAGCCTCCTAACAAAGGTTGGTACTCGCCCACAGATTTCATCCATATGATTGAGCTTTGTCATCTCTATTGGTGTTGTGCTAGTGTTTAGAATCTTTGTCATGAGAAAGTGGTATTTTCCTTGAGAAGTGCTTCATTTGTGATGTTTTAAATATTTCCTTTCCTTTTTTGAGCAAATAGGGATGCTAGCATTTAGTTGTTCTCTTGTCTTTGCACAACAAAGATCATCCTCCTCTGAAAAAGAATATGGAGTACGTGAAGTGCCTAGTTCCGATTATGCCAGGATAAAGAAACCAAGCCTCTCTTCTTAAGAAGGGAGCAGTTGAAGGATGATTACATTATTGCCCACAAGAACAAGCTAACTTCAGCTCAGAAGGACTCACAGATGTCCATCTTTGTTACTGTGATGGCCAATACAATGTTGTGTTAGGATTCCTTCTAGTGAGTTCCATTTTTTTAAATGTGTGCTCTGCATGGATCATGTAGGTTGCCTGTTTAAACTGTCAATTCATAGTAGAGTTTGCTTTATACTAATCACTTTTTTGTATTTGCGCAAAAAGGGGTGTTCAACTTGATTTCAATGGGAACTGCACAAAATGTTCATGAATACATCAATCATTCATTTCCACCACAAGAAAGGAGGTGCCGATATGTTCAAGGTGTTGCAACATATAAAGGCGAAATCACACAAGCTATGCGCGAATTTGGTTGACTTTGGTGGAACTGCGCAAAAAGAACAACTGGTTTATTTAGCACGAGGTGCCATGTCAACGCCCGAACTGATGGCAAACCCTACCAATTGCACAGTCGTAGGCATTTGATATTTTCGAATGGGAAAACCTATTCAAAGTTTGCTCATTGATGTACGCAAAACAACACACATTTGGCATTTTGGAATGGGATAACCTTATCAAATTTTGCTCATTGATGTTAGCAAGAAGACATGTGTTTGATATTTTTGAATGGGACGCCCTTTGCTCTCAGCAGCATCGATCAATTTTTCTTTATTCTTTAGTTGTGAAGTAAATACTGGCTCTGACATGTGAATCGTTGAGATGCATAATCATCGATTGTTTTGAATGTTCTCTCTGAATTGCCAGGCGTGTGTGTTTGATTGCAATGTACAGGAATACTAAAAGGCTGCTTAAACTCTTTGTACTCCCTCTGTTCCTTTTTCTTTGCATAGTAGATTTCTTTAAAGTTAGTTGAGTTTACATTTTGAATGTTCATACTTCTTTCTATAAGATTGGTCAAAGTAGAGATACTTTGACTTCAGACAAAACTTATATGCGTAACTCACATGTGGCCCAGATGCCTGTTGGGCCCACGTGTCAGTGACCCAACTGCACCTGCAGTTAAGTAACTAAAGCGGCGTCCTTCTCCAAGACAGCTCTCCAACGCCACATCGCCGCCAAGAAGCTAATCGGCCGTTAATGGTCAACCCGCCTAGCTTGGCTTCAACCGGAGGGTAGCAGCGATGGCCTTACTTGGACCCGAGTGGCGGCGACCTACCATGTTCTACTCTTCCTTGTTTTCTGTGTGGCGCGGCCTCGTTGGCAGCGGGGCGGGGCCTCGATGGAGCTGGCGATGTCCTTTGTATCATTGCCGGCAGGGCGACGCCTCGGCGGAGTGGGGGAAATCCTCCCACTCATTGCCGGCAGGGAGGGGCCTCGGCTGAGCCGGTGATGTCCTCTGCCTCGTTGTTGGTGAGGCGGGGCCTCGACCGAGTAGGGCCTTGCCGAAGACGGAGAAGTCCTCCGCCTCGGTGTCGGTGGGGCGGGGCCTCGGCGGAACCGGTTATATCCTCTGCCTTGTTGTTGGCGTGGCGGGGCCTCGGCGGAGTAGGGCCTCGCCGAAGCCGGCGAAATCCTCGGCCTCGGTGCCGGTGGGGCGGGGCATCAACGGAGCCGGTGGTGTCCTCTACCTCGTTGTTGGCGCGGCGGGGCCTCGGAGCAGGGCCTCGTCGACACCAGCCAAGCGAGGACTCAGTGGAGCCGGCATTGTCCCCCGCCTCGTCCTCAGTCTCGCCAAACAGCGCCTCGCCCGCTTCATCACCCTCTTTGTAGGCGGCCACAACCTCCGCCACCCGCATGCGGTACCGCCAGCACGTGAGGTGGCTCTCGCGGGTAGAGCAGTACAAGTTGAGCAGCGCCTCCTACTCCGCCCCCTCCGCGTCGATCTACTCCTCCGCCTGCAGGTGCTCCTGGAGGAGATGGTGGTTGTATGCGGCGTCGGCCTGCGCCTCCCGGAATTGCTCCTAACACTTCTGCCTCACCGTGTCCATGTATTGGGCACGGGCCTCGCCGATGGTAATGGTGCAATGCACCGGCGAGGATGGCGTGGAGGAGGGGGTTGGCGTCGGATCATCGACTACCATGTTCTCCATTGGGACATCATCGTCCTCCGGCTGCCTGTCGGCCAGCCAGTCGGCAGCAATGGCTGCCATCTCCTTGTGGTCCGTCGTCCGCCCGTCCCGAAGAGCGCTGGAGCGCGAGGAAGCCATGGTGGGCAGTAGTGGTGTTCACAGGAGAAAGGGAACGGAGGCGGATGACTGCAGCTATGGCCGGCGTAGCAGTTTATATAGCAATGGTGGGTGGCGGAGGGACAGGGTGGCGTTGGAGTAGCCGCCTAGGCAACCGTGTATCATTAATGTGGGCGGCAGACGGACGGATGGAGGACACTTGTGTTGTTTGAATCTGGCAATCGCCGCACTGGGCGGTGCGGTAGCGGCGACCGCTTTCAGCGTAAAAGCACGTCTGGCGAGGAGGCGATGCAGGTGCGCCCGAAGCGGTCACACTCATGCTTGGTTGCGGGTCGGTCCAGCAGCCAGACATGTTGGCTCACGAGCGAGCTCGCCGAGCTGAGTGACCACAATTAGATGATGGACGTAGTTTCCGACCAGGAGCCAGCGCCACCTCAACGAGCACCGGCGAACAAGCGAACGACAATGCCATCGCGGACATGTGGCCCTATGATCCTGGCTTCCGGAATGAGGAGTGGGCGTTGTATCAGACCATCCGTAGGGCCCGCGAGGCCCTCTCTGTCGTCCTTCGAGTTGTTGCGCTCGCCATGGCGCCGCCGTCTCGCATTGTCAACTTGGTCAATGGACATGAGGAATGAGGAGATGACTTTACTTGGAGAGGATGGGGACCCACCAGGGCCATAGCCGCACATACGCAAGTGCCTCCTTATTGTATACAACTATATTTTTTTTGCTTCCTCCTAGTTTCCTGACATCACGGTCCCACACGATTGTCAACCTATGTAGTCAATAAACGAGAGAATTGCACAAGGAGCGGCCGACAGCTAGGACCAAGCAGCTTGAACATTATTTGTGTTTTTGAGGTGTGAGCACTGCAAAGTTTTTCTTGAGCGATGTTTTTGTTGTTGTTCAGAGGAGAGCAGGGTATTAACTGGGAGGGCTATAGCCCGTCTAGCCCAGGCCACATATCCAGCCTAGATATTAATTTTTTTTCAAGCTGAAAATGGCTAGCCCAGCTATACTTTTTTTGAGGAATACCCAGGCATGGTCAACTTGTTATTGTCCGCCCCGGTGGGCTGCAAATCTTTCCTAGGAGGGATGCATTAGGCTTAACAAGAAAAATGGGCTTTAAGAAATAATAAATGTGATGTAATTATAAAAACTGGGCAGTAACTACAAAAAATGCACCAAACACGTAATTAGTTTTAAAAAAATATTATTATTGGATTTTGAAAATTTTAATTTCATTAATTGTTGCGCGCGCAATATTTCGTTGGATTTTCACGTAATACAAATTTGTTTTGAAATTATATTTAATCTGACTAGAAATTTCGGGATAAAAATATTTCGGATCACATCAAAATGTGGGAAATTTTATTGAATTCTGTTTTGAGCGGTTGCTTGAAATTATTAATCGTTGTCCTAGCTAGAAAATGGGCGTACTTTTAACAAACTGTAAATGGGATGTAGTAAATTCCATTAGAATTCAAAAATGGGATGTACATTCTTACAAATCGCTAATGGGCTATATGTTCTCTTCCACACACTTGTGGGCCTACTAAGTTGACGCGTCCCCTAAAAAAACTAAGTTGACGCGTATGCAAGGCTTTGTCAACTTATAGTCAACACACGGTTCTAGCAGCAGTGGTCGTTGGATGTCCATCCAACGGATGTCGTGCTTCTTCTTCAATCTCAGATATTCTTGCTGCAACCGCCCAAAAAAAGATTCCTTCCCCTGACATCTGGGGCGCACCGTTTCGGAGGCTGACCTGTGGGCCTACTAAGTTGATGTGTACCAAGGGCTTTGTCAACTTACTCAATATAAATGATTCTAGCTGCAGTGACCGTACGATGTCCATCCAACGACCATCGTGCTTCTTCAACCTCTGGTCTTCTTGCTCCAGCCGCCCAAACCAGCGTCGGCCGTGCCGCCTGCTCCTGCCTCCCATGTCCGGCTATGCTTCCACCGCTGGCCATGCCATCCCTCTATACTCACCCACACCTCATGTTATTCACCGGCGATGACAGCCTCACACCATAGCCGAAGCAGTCAACCCACGTACTCCCATCCGCGTGCTGCCACACCTTCCCCGGCTCCGTGTCGTTCCCTTCCTAGGCCTCGCCATCGTCCACCGCCTTGGTGCTCTCGACACGGCGTGGTCAACATGGTCAATGAAGGACAACCATCGGAAGAGGAATTTAGGCGGTAAGGCTGATAGCTGAACCCACCAGCTACATCTTCGAACACAATGAAGTGCCTCCTTATTACTTGCAAAATAAAAATGATTCCTCCCCTGACAGCTGGGACCGACCATCTATATCTTCGCATGCAAGGAAGTGCGTCCTTATCCTCCCTGACCGTTGGGACCCACCCGGTCAAAGCGTACGTAGCATTGTCTGTCTGGTCGCGAACGTGTACGTACATACTAGTTGATCGGTCTCTCTGCAAGTATGAACCGTGGCCAAGTAAGTAGCGGCACGTGTCGTTGTAGAGCACCCGACATAGCAGTTCACGCAGTCCCGTCTAAGTCCTGTACACGTGCGTACAGCCACAGGGAAAAAAATACGGCCACATACGTACATACGTGCGGGGTCTCGAGCACGTACTCGCGCATATATACGGACGGCCATGGCTTGTGTACATGGAGAGGCAACAGACATCAGCAATCGCTTCCTATTCATCGGGCAACGAATCGGCTGGGTCAGAACGGAGAAACAGCGCCCTGTTAATCGGGAGGCAACCGACTGACTCGGAATGCGTCCTGTTCAACGGGAGCCAACCGGCTTGGAAGGAACAGCCGAAATGGGGTATAGCGTATCGCAGAACGGAGGAAATGGCCTTCTGTTTGACCGGTCGAAACGAGATCCTGTTCATCCAGAGGGGTCTAGTGTACCGCAAAACGGAGCAAACGGACTTGTGTTCGAGTGCCTACGGTCAAAACAGGGTCATGTTGATCGGGAAGGGTGTGGCGTACCGGAAAACGAAGGAACAGACTTGTGTTGGAGCGCCTACGGTCGAAACCGGGTCCTATTCATCCACCGTCTACCGCCTCGCTCCAGCCTCCACGGGCTACAGTTCATCCACCGTAGACCTCCTCCAGCTTCCACGAGCTACTGTTCATCCACGACTAATGTTCATACAGCCTACACTGGCTGCTATTCATCCAGCCCTCCATGGGGTCCTGTTCATACACCCCCAACCAGCTACGATGCGGCGGCCTCCTCGGAGTCCTGTTCATCCAGCAGCAATGGTCTACTACCATGGGGTCCTGTTCATCCAAGCCCACACCTGGAACTGTTCATGCACAGCCAACCAACCGGCTCAACTCACCACGTCTCGACTCGTTCTACGTACCGCGCGCACGGTAGCAACGGTCACTATTCGTTGAGAGGCAACCCAACACCGGCTGGCTACATCTCGCATGGGAGCTCGATCGGCTTCAGTAAGCAGCAGCAGTGATCAATCGCTCGGGTTCGGTTAGCAGCAGTAGCAAAGGAATTCCTCGGGTTCAGTCAGCAGCGAGTGAATCGCTTGGGTTCAGTTAACAGCCAAGGGATCGATCGCTCGGGTTTAGTAACGTGCGATCGCTCCGGGTTCAGTTAGCCAATGCCTCGCAGACACGCGCGTACACGAGAGAAACTCGCAAGCCACAGTGCATCGCTCGGCCCCGACCACCCACCGTAACTGGGAACTCCACGATATTTCCTCTCCCTCGCTTCTACCACGATTTTTCGATCATGGACGGCCCAAAGATTGTCATGCAGCTGCGTCTCCAGCCTGCCTAGGACAAAAATCCCATTTGCTGTCATGATTTTTTGTCATAGAAGTAGGAGCCCACCACATCTATGATGATACCTGGTTTTGTCTCAATTATCGTCATAGAAGTGTCAGAAGCATGACATAATTTTTTTTCGGTCGACCCAAAATTTCACAGATGTGTCTTTTTTTGTAGTGACTATGAGGGTGAGGTGACTATCAGGCCGTTAAAATACGGCGGGTGAAATTATAAAATTATAAGTTGTCAGCATGTCGGTGGTTCATCTAAGCAAAGATTTATTGAAGCTATTGCTAAGTGTGGAACAACAGATTTCATTACAAGTGCAAGAGATTTCAGATCTACGAACAGTTTGAAAAAGAAGAAATGCTACCTAGTTAAAAGATTAGGGCGGCGGGGGTTGCTTGCTACTTCATGAGTTATGTTGAGGACGCAGAACATCTACAGAGGGGATGAATCTCAAAGACGAAGCCACATTATTTCTATGAATATATTGGGTGAAAAAGGAAGGTTTATGAGGTAGATAGCAGAGTTGCAGAGATGAACTCCGACGAACTACGAAAGCACCAATAACCTAAATGTCGATCTAAGAGGAAGGGGTAGTTTATACCTGGTAACTGTTGAAGGTAGCGGCGACGCGTGGCAAGGCTCCGGCGAAGACTTGGAGGAGCGCCACGGTGCTGGCTAAGATGACCGGAGATGTTGCTGTTCGCGGCAGAGATTTGGTTGCTGACGACCTAGCACGAGGAAGAAGACAAAGTGGAGGGGGCGGTGTGTAAAGTAAAAACATACCCTCCCCCATACCTATTTAGAAGGAAGAGGCAGGCGCGAGAAACAAGGCGACACAGTAACTTTTTTCAGCTTAACGGACACCTCAATTTTCAGGATAAAGATATATGTATAAAAGATCTGTAGTGATGTCATCGATTATTTATTCAATTACGAAGGATAATGTCATAAATAAGATGGAAAATTGATAAGTCTGAAAATTCGATGAGCTAGCATATGGCGGGTTAAGGAAGAATGATTTTCATCAAAAGACTTGCCTAATGAAGAGGAGAAAGATTGGCATGAACAAGTTCAAGACAATGTGGGGCCTAATGTTGGGGATATAACCCCAGGATATGACCCGTCGTGCGCTGGCCGGGTCATAGAAGTGGCTAGTCAATAGCCCGAAGGGAACATGGGTTGCAGGTGGTGAATATTGAAGACCCGATGGGCGGGTCTTGAGCGGGCCGGCTCTTAAGCTCAGCACTGCGGATGGCGGTTCATGGCTTGGAAGGCGCAAGCCGCCTTGAGTTTTCCTTCCTTGGAGAGCAGGGCGGGTTAGAGATGTATCTAGTCACAAGTCTGATTAAGACTCAGACTGTTGTAAGCTCAGGGCATCGACCTGTATATAAAGGCGTGCCCCTGGGGCAGATAGACTAAGTTACAATCAATCGATAGCTAGGTCAAGCAAATGCGCTCCCTTGTAGTAGATACTCCAGCAATACAACATAAAGCAGGACGTAGGCTATTACCTCGATCGTGAGGGGCTGAACCTGGGTAAACTCGCGTCTCTCATCCCACTCAACCACGACAAGCTAACCACCATGGAAATGGCCTCACACCTAAGTCCTTTCACTAGGGCATATGCCGTGACAAAACCATGATAGTATGTACATTCCTAATGTATATCTTACTTGAGAGTTATAAACTGAACAGCGTTTTACATGCTTAGTATATCACGAGGATAGACATGTTGTTGCTGCTATTTTTGAATTCATGATAATATCCCCACTACTTGGTCTGCTTTGAAAAATGCTATGAGTACTCGCTGGGTTCCACCATATTATCAACGTGAATTACTTCAAATATTGCAGCGTTTAACACAAAGATTTTTTGTAGAGGAATATTATCAGGAATTACACGCTGGCATGATTCGTTGTGGTATTGTTGAGGATAATGAAGCTATGCTTACACGTTTCATGGGTGCGTTAAACAGAGAAATTCAAACTGTCTTAGAGTATGAGGAGTATGAGAATATCACCTATTTATTCCATCTTGCTTGCAAAGCTGAATGTGAACGACATGATCATTAGGCCATGGCACGAACTAACTTTTCTACAAGTCAATCTTCATCATGGACACCGTGTACATCTTCTAATTCCACATGTCCTGCTGCACCACCCACTAGTTCAGCCGCAAACTCCAACCGCTATACAAGAAAACAGACACCACCACCACCATCCGCCAAGAGCACACTATGTGGTCCCGCACAGAGCTCTTCTTCGTCCATGTCGTCAATAGGACAAACACGTGATATCATATGTCATCATCGCAAGGGTGGAGGTCACTATGCGAGCCAATGCCCATCCAAGCGTCTGATGATTGCTACTGACAGTGGTAGGTATGAGTCCGCTAGTGATTATGATGAGGAGACTTTGGCTCTTATTGCAAGTGAAGAACATGGTGGCGATGATTCTGAATAAGAGATACAATACATGGCTGCTGATGACGCTGACAGGTATCAAAATTTAGTTGCTCAACGTGTTTTGAGTGTGCAGGTAACACATGTTGCTAAAAATTAGAGGCGCAATTTGTTCCATATTAAGGGAGTTGTGAAGGAACATTTTGTTCGTGTCATCATAGATGGAGGGAGTTGCAAAATTTTGGCTACCATGGATATTGTGGAGAAGCTATCCCTCACCACCAGACCACATCCTCATCCTTATTACATGCAATGGTTCAACAACAGCGACAAGTTTAAGGTAACACTTACTATTCATGTGCATTTAGTATTTCTACATATGATGATTATGTTGATTGTGATTTGGTACCCATGCAAGCATGATCCCTATTACTTGGTATACGATGTCAATTTGATAAAAAATATGTACACCATGGTAGAAAAAAGCAGTATGCTCTTGTTCACAAGGATAAACATATTACTTTGCTTCCTATGTCCCCTAAACACATTTTGAAAGATGATCTTAATAGAGCTAGTAAAGCAAAACAAGAGTGAAAATCAGATTGTGGCAAAAGAATGTGAGCAACAACTTCACCCCAGTAACAAACCATCATCTAGTGTTGCATCTAAAATTATATTGAAAAGTGGATGTTTACTTGCCACCAAAGGTGATATTGATGATCTAGATTTTAGCACATCTGTTTGTTATGCTCTTGTGTGCAAAAATGCATTATTTTGATTCAAGGACGTGCCTCCCTCTTTACCTTTTGTTGTCACGAACATTTATAGGAGTTCACTGATGTCTTTCCACAACACGTGCCACCAGGATTACCGCCTATTCATGGGATTGAGCAGTAGATTGACTTAGTTCTCGGTGCCTTGCTGCCCAACTGTGCGCCATACCATACATATCCAGAGGAGATGAAGGAAATTATGCGTCAAGTACAGGAGTTTCTCAACAAAGGCAATATATGTGAATCTCTTAGTCCTTGTGTTATTCCTATTATACTAGTGCAAAAAAACATGGTACACCGCGTATATGTGTGGATTGTAGAGACATTAATAATAATACTATTCGTTATTGTCATCCTGTTCCGAGGCTAGATGATATGGTTGATGAATTAGATGGCTCTATCATTTTTTCCGAAGTTGATTTCCGTAGTGGATACCATCAAATTTGTATGAAATTAGGATATAAATGGAAAATAGCATTTAAACATAAGTTTGGCTTATCTGAGTGGTTAGTAACGCCTTTTGGGTTAACTAATGCACCTGGTACATTCATGAGATTAATGAACGGATTTTTACGTGCTTTCACTGGACTATTTGTGGTAGTCTATTTTGATGATATACTGATTTATAGCAGATCTTTGGAGGAATATTTGCGTGCTGTTTTTATTGCTCTATGTGATGCACGTTGATGACACATGAGTATAGGCGATCAATCATAGTCCTTTCGATAAGTAAGGGTGTCGATCCCAACAAGGAGCAGAAGGAAATGATAAGCGGTTTTCAGCAAGGTATTCTCTGCAAGTACTGAAAGTAGCCATAGCAGATAGTTTTGTAGCAAGGTAATTCGTAACAAGTAACAGGTAGCAATAGTGACAAAAGTGCAGCAAGGTGTCTCAATCCTTTTTATAGAAAAGAACCAGCCGGAACATTCTCTTATATTAAGCAAAGCATTCTCGAGGACACATGAGAATTGTCATCTAGTCATGTTCATCGTGTTTAGTTGATTCATGTTCACTATTTGATAATTTGCTATGTGGGTGGACCGGTGCGAGGGTGTTGTTCTTACTTCAACAAGCAAGCCTCGTATGATTACCCCCTCTTGTAAGCATCCACAACGATGAAATAATAATTAAGATAAATCTAACCATAGCATGAAACATTTGGATCCAAACCAACCCCTTATGAAATAACGCATAAACTAGGGTTTAAGCTTCTGTCACTCTTCCAACCCGTCGTCTTCTTATCCCCCCAATGCCTTCCCTTAGGCCCAAGTATGTGAAGTGTCATGTCGTCCATGTTCACATGACACTACTACATACATATCATCAAAATATCGAACGAATACCAACTTCACATGATTACTTATAACAAGACTTCTCCCATGTCTTCAAGAACAAAAGTAACTACTCACAGATCATATTCATGTTCAAGATCAGAGGTGTATTGAATATGCTTGAGGATCTGAGCATTTAATCTTCCACCAAATAAACCAACTCATTCCAACTACAAGATGTAATCAACACTACTAGCAACCCACAGGTACCAATTTGAGGTTTCGGGACAAATATTGAATACAAGAGATGAACTAGGGTTTGAGATGAGATGGCACTGGTGAAGATGTTGATGAAGATTGTTCCTCTCACGATGAGAGGATCGTTGGTGATGTCAATGGCTTCGATTTCTCCCTCCCGGAGGGAAGTTTCCCCGGCGGAATCGCTCTACTAGAGAGGAAAAGTGCTCTTGTCCAGGTTCTACCTCGAGATGGCGGTGCTTCATCCCGAAAGTCTTCTCTTTGTTTTTTCTAGGGAAAATAGCCTCTAATAGCAGAAGATGGGTGCCGGAGGCCGGCTAGGAGGCCCACGAGCTCATAGGGCACTCCAAGGGGGTGGGCGCTCCCCTAAGTTCGTCGCTCTTTGATGGCACCCCTCTCGGTAATTCTTATTCTACTATTTTTTTATATATTCCAAACTAATTCTCCATAAATTTTCAGGTCATTTGGAGATGTGGAGAATATCTATCTCTATTATAGCTTTTTGAGGTGCAGAATTCTAGCTCCTGACAATGTTCCTCTTCATTTGAAACTTGCAAAATACGATCGAAAAGGCATTAGAATGGCATAATAAAGTGAAATAATGATCCAAAACATAATAAATAACAATAGGAAACTATCATGCAAAAGGGACGTATCAACTCCCCAAGCTTAGACCTCACTTCCCTCAAGCGAAAGCCGAACTCGATAATCATGACCACATGTTTAGAGAGAGAGAGAGAGAGAGGTCGATAAAACAAAAGACGAACATGAAAGCATCATAGTAATAATATATGATCATAAAACTTCTCATGATAAAGTAACAATTCATTCACAAGCTAAATTATGAACCATAAAATTCATTGGAAACTAAAAACTATGATCTCAGTCATTGAAATAATTGCAATCCATCATATTTTTGTAAAGAGTCTATGTAAGAGCTTTCTTTAGCAAGTTCACATACTCAACTATCATTTAGTCTTCTATGATTGCTGACACTCACGACATATTTTTAGAGCAAAAGTTTGAGTCAAACAATAGGAAGATGGGGTTTATAGTTTTCACCTCCAAACTTATTTACCTCAAGCATGATGTCAACAATAATAACTCATGATCACCTACATCCAACTGGATATATATGCCTAGATCTTTCCCCACCACATGATGCTTGCCAAATAGAGAAGAAATAGAGCGAAATAGAGTTGAAAATTATTGGCTCTTGCATAAAAGTAAATACAGAAAAGTAAAAGATAGGACCTTCGCTGAGGGAAGCAAAGGTTGTCATGTGCTTTTTGTTTTTGAATGTGCAAGATCTTAATGGAAAGAAACATCGCTTTATAGTAGCAACCTTTATTATGTAGTCCCTCTCTTTTATTTCTTTGTCAACACAAGTTTCTACGAAGCTTATTTTCCCTTTCAATAAAACATCATACATATTTAGGAGCACTTTTTATTGCTTTATGCAGTGATGAAAACTTACTTGAAGGATCTTATTCAATCCATAGGTAAATTGGTGGACTCTCATGGCAAGAGACTGGAGTAGTATCTCTAGTTAGTACTCCCTCCGTCGGAAAAAGCTTGTCCCAAGCTTGTTTCTCAAACGGATGTATCTAGCACTAACTTGGTGCTAGATACATCCATTTGAGGGAGAAGATTTTTCGGACGGAGGGAGTATCTCATATGTGAGACCTCTCTTTCTTTATTACTTTTCATGGATTGCATCAATGACCAATGCTATGTTTGTTAACTACCAACAAATTTTATAACCTATACTTCTTTTATGAGAAGTCATTACTCCTCATGGGATTAGTGTACGACCTTTTA
This sequence comes from Aegilops bicornis, assembly GCA_021605145.1. NCBI lineage: Eukaryota > Viridiplantae > Streptophyta > Magnoliopsida > Poales > Poaceae > Aegilops > Aegilops bicornis. The sequence goes on along the minus strand of CM038669.1, from coordinate 252,183,305 downwards.
TTCTTTTCATTTCCAAAATTAAAGAAGGTATAGCAAAAAACTCAAACTACTCTTTATTATGTAATTCTCGCACTTGATTACATAGATAGATCACGAAACAAGCACTCAAACTAATTCATACTAAAAATTTATTCTTCTAAATCACGAAATAACTAATGATCGAACTAAGATAGATATCGATGTTTAAAGTGATGGAGATACGATAGCGGGGCACCTCCCCAAAGCTTGGAACAAGCCGAGGGTGGTGCCCATACCCGTGTACTCAAGTGTCTTTCTTTGGGGGCGATGGTGATGAGGTAATCCTTTTGGCGATGATACTCTTGAGGGTACAATTCTCCTCCTTGAGCTTAATGATTTCCTGTTTAAGGTTTCTACTTGTGAGCTGCGTTGGGATTTTCCCCGAAGAGGAGAGGAGATGCAACACACTAGAGGTAAGTATTTCCCTTAGTGAGAACCAAGGTATCAATCCAGTAGGAGAATCACGCAAAGCCTCATGAACAATGCTACTTCTTGAGCTTGCGTTGGTTTTTTCCTTGAAGAGGAAAGGGTGATGCAACAAAGTAGAGATAAGTATTTCCCTCAGTTTGAGAACCAAGGTATCAATCCAGTAGGAGGAACACACAAGTCACCAATGGTTGCACCTACACAAACAAACAAATACTTGCACCCAACACGATAAAGGGGTTGCCAATCCCTTCACGGTTACTTGCAAGGATGAGATCTAGTAGAGATAGGTATAAAAGATAACTAGAAGTGCGAAATAAAGTAAAGGTAAATAAATTGCAGCAAGGTATTTTTGGGTTATTGGTTTTATAGATCTGCAAATAATATGATAAAAAATAGACCCGGGGGCCATAATTTTCACTAGAGTCCTCTCTCTTGAAAGAACACATACGGTGGGTAAAAAATTTACTATTGGGCAATTGATAGAAAAGCTAATAATCATGATGATATCCAAGGCAATGATCATGTATATAGGCATCACGTCTAAGACAAATAGACCGACTCCTGCCTGCATCTACTATGTACTATTACTCCACACATCGACCGCTATCCAGCATGCATCTAGTGTATTAAGTTAACAAGAACAGAGTAACGCCTTAATCAATATGAACAAACCTCATCCTTTTATCCTTAATGGCAACAATAGAAATGCGTGTCATGTCCCTTTCTGTCACAGGGAATAAGCACTTCAAGATTGAACCCATTACAAAGCACCTCTCCCATGGCAAGTAAAATCAATCTAGTTGGCCAAACCAAATCAATAGATCAGAGAGAAATACAAAGCTATCTTAATAATGCATAAAAGAGTTCAGAGAAGACTCAAATAATATTCATAGATAATCTGATCATAAACCCACAATTCATCGGGTCTCAACAAATGCACCACAAAAGAAGATTACACTGAATAGATCTCCAAGAGCATAGAGGAGAACATTGTATTGAAGATCAGAGAGAGAGAGAGAGAGAGAGAGAAGAAGTCATATAGCTACTAGCTATGGACCCGTAGGTCTGTGGTAAACTACTTAGACATCATCGGAAGGCAACAAGGTTAATGTAGAGGCCCTCCGTGATCGAACCCCCTTCCGGCAAAGTATCGGAAAAGGCCTCTAGATGGGATCTCACGATGGCAGAAACTTGCGGCGACGGAAAAGTTCTTTTGGTGTGCCCTCTAGTCTACAAGGAATATTTGGGTATTTATAGAAGCGAAATTAGGGTTGGAGGTGCCACGCGCGGGGGGGGGGGGGTGGTGCACAAGCTTGTGGCCATCTCGTGGCTCCTCAGGCCTCCTCCCGAACCTTCTTGGGTGTCTTGTGGTCCTAGAAAAATCATCAAAAGTTTCATTCCGTTCGGACTCCGTTTGGTATCAATTCTGTGTAGAAGACAAAAGCAAGGAAAAACATTAACTGGCACTTGGAACTAGGTTAATAAGTTAGTGCCAAAAATGATATAAAATAGCATAATAATGCATATAAAGCATCCAAGATGGATAATATAATAGCATGGAACAATAAAAAATTATAGATACGTTGGAGACGTATCAAGCATCCCCAAGATTAAATCCTGCTCGTTCTCGAGTAGGTAAATGATAAAAACAGAATTTTTGATGTGGAATGCTACCTAACATGTTTATCAAGTAATTTTTCTCTATGTGGCATGAATATTCAGACCTGTACGATTCAAAAAAAGTTCAATATTGACATAAAAACAATAATACTTCAAGCATACTAAAAAGCAATCATGTCTTTCAAAATATAATGGCGAAAGAAAGTTATCCCTACAAAATCATATATGAGAACCCAAAAATTATTTCCAGACCCTCCTGTGTATATTTGTCAATCCAGGATCAACTTGACAACACAGTGAAATGGTATCATTGCAGAACATTAAAATAAGTATAAGTTTAATAACTCTTGCCACAAGGCATACATAGTGAAATGTCTCATGACATTTATTACAACCAGGAACACAGCTGAATATATAAATGTGTAGCAACTCCATCTCAGCCACAGGCAGTCGATGTAGTCAACGTGTCCTCACTCCTCAGAATCATCATAATAGTCGTAGTCGATGCCCTCGTCTTCATAGATCTCTATTGTTTAACAAAAGTATTGCCATTAGTACATTACGTACTTAACATGCCTCCCATGGGGAAGGACCTAATAGCTACATGTGGCTTCAAAGGAAGGCTGTATGGCTCATTTGCATAAAGCTAATTTTGTTTGACAAATAAAGTAGTTGGATAAAAGCAGTTTTAGATGAAAAAGCTTGAATTGTCGCAAAAAGGTTTTTCGACAAGTTCAAGGTGTTGACTACGATGAGACCTTCTCACCCATAGCGATGCTTAAGTCCGTCCAAATCATGTTAGCAATTGCCGCATTTTATGATTATGAAATTTGGCAAATGGATGTCAAAACTGCATTCCTTAATGGATATATTAAAGAAGAAGAGTTTTATATGATGCAACCAGAAGGTTTTGTCAATCCAAAAGGTGCTAACAAAGTGTGCAAGCTCCAGCGATCCATTTATGGACTGGTGCAAGCATCTCGAAGTTGGAATATACGCTGTGATAGTGTGATCAAAGCATATAGTTTTATACAGACTTGCGGTGAAGCCTGTATTTACAAGAAAGTGAGTGGGAGCACTACAACATTTCTGATAAGTATATGTGAATGACAAATTGTTGATCGGAAATAATGCAGAATTTTCTGGGAAGCATAAAGGAGTGTTTGAAAGGAGTTTTTCAAAGAAAGACCTCGGTGAAGCTGCTTACATATTGAGCATCAAGATTTATAGAGATAGATCAAGACACTTGATAAAAAATTTCAGTGAGTACATACCTTGACAAGTTTTTTGAAGTAGTTCAAAATGAAACAGTCAAAGAAGGAGTTCTTGCTTGTGTTGCAAGGTGTGAAGTTGAGTAACTGGGTGATTATAAAGATACTCTACAGGTGTCTCTGATGGTGTTTGTTGAGTTGGCATAGATCAAGATTAGGATTTGTCACTCCGATTGTCGGAGAGGTATCTCTGGGCCCTCTCGGTAATGCACATCACTATAAGCCTTGCAAGCAATGTGACTAATAAGTTGGTTGCGGGATGATGCACTATGGAACGAGTAAAGAGACTTGCCGGTAACGAGATTGAACTAGATATGATAATACCAATGATCGAATGTCGGGCAACTAACATACCGATGACAAACGGAACAACGTATGTTGTTCTGCGGTTTGACCGATAAAGATCTTCGTAGAATATGTAGGAACCAATATGAGCATCCAAGTTCCGCTATTGGTTATTGACCAGAGAAGTGTCTCGGTCATGTCTACATAGTTCTCGAACCCGTAGGGTCCGCACGCTTAAAGTTCGATGATGATCGGTATTATGGGTTTATGTGATTTGATGTACCGAAGGTTGTTCGGAGTCCCGGATGAGATCACGGACATGACGAGGAGTCTTGAAATGGTCGAGACATAAATGTTGATATATTGGACCATGTTGTTCGGACACCGGAAGTGTTCCGGAGAGTTTCAGATAAAATCCTACCGGGACCCCCCCCCCCAAGGAAGTTAATGGGCCACCATGGGCCTTAGAGGAGAGAGGGCCGCCCAGGAGGTGCCCCCCCCCCCAGTCTGAATTGGACAAGGGGTGGGGGCGGTGCCCCCCTCCTTCCTTATCTCCCCTTCCTCCTTCCTTCCCCTCCTTGTTGGACTAGGAAAAGCGGGAACCTACTCCTAGTAGGAGTAGGATTCCCCCCCCTTGGGCGCGCCCCTTGTGTCCGGCCAGCCCCCTCGTCCCCTCCTTTATATACGGGGGAGGGCGGCACCCCATAGACACACAAGTTGATTTCTTAACCGTGTGCGGTGCCCCCCTCCACAATTTTCCACCTCGGTTATATTGTCGTAGTGCTTAGGCGAAGCCCTGCGTCGGTAACTTCATCATAACCGTCACCATGTTGTCGTGCTGACAAAGCTCTCCCCCGGCCTCAGCTGGATCTAGAGTTCAAGGGATGTCACTGAGGTGAACGTGTGCAGATCGTGGAGGTGTCGTGCGTTCGGTACTTGATCGGTTGGATCGCGAAGACGTTCGACTACATCAACCGCGTTACTTAACGCTTCCGCTTTCGGTCTACGAGGGTACGTGGACACACTCTCCCCGCTCGTTGCTATGCTTCTCCTAGATAGATCTTGCGTGATCGTAGGAAATTTTTTGAAATACTACGTTCTCCAACACCAACTGCCGGCCTCCACGATCCCACGCAATAAAGATCTTTCTCTGCATGCAGCAGGCTCTTATCAAGTCGAACAGTTGCCGAGGCAGCATGGGGAAGCGAAGATGCCCATGTCCCATCAAGCGCCACGTGTCGACCAAGGCCGCCTGTGATTTGGGGCCCGCAGCGCTTCGCCCTTGCCCCATGGCTTCGCCTCGAAGCCAAGTCTGAGCGCGCCTTGGGCCCGAGGGCTATTATCGGTGTTCTAAGAACGGGGGTACCCAAACTTGCCTGCCTGCGGCCCACGGCGTGGCTCCATCAACGGCCTGGTACGGCCCACCTTGAGCATCAACAACTCAAGACCCTCGCGAGGGGCCAAGCCTCGTGAGGCGGACGACATCAATACCTCCAGAAGGAGCGGCCTCCCCAGGCCGGCTCCTGAGGAGTGGAGATTTCTATGCAAGCCTCACCTCGAGAGGCTTGGATAACGTGAGCCATGACGACCATGGCCAGGCGGGCGCCAGCGGGCACAGTACAACGGTTTCCTCTTTGGTGCTAAGGAGGCAAGCGTAGGCGCGGAGTTTCGAGAGCCAAACCTTTCCATTCCCATGCAACAAGACAAAGACCGCCAGGACGACAGGACGGCGGTCATCGCCGAGCCCACCACGGCATCACGACCAGAAGCTTTGCAGACGAAGACTACTTTTGTCAGGATAAGATGTACTAGTTGTCTCCCTTCGAATTTGGCCGTTGTGGGATCCCTTCCCGCCTCCATTTTAGGGGAAGAGGACCAAGGCCACTATAAATATAGCCTAGCCACCACCATAGGAAGGGGATCCATTCGAAACCGGATCAGCTCACACCAACAAAAGAACAGACCTCCTGAGGTTGTTCTTCCACTGTACTAGTTCATCCCTATCCCATCTCGAGACCAATCCACCACAAAGCAGGAGTAGGGTTCTACACCGCAAGGTGGCCCGAACATGGGTAAACAATTGTGTCCCATTTCCTTCCTGTTCATCGAGTTAGGCCGTGAGTTTGGTGAGTAGGCAGACTGGGGAGGTTGAGTTATTCGCACGCACCCCAGAGTTCGAATCTATCAAGGGTATGCGGAGCCCGAAATCCAACAGGTTTATCGTGGCTAAGCAAGACTTGGCCACCACAACTGTCGTTCTAAATCGTATGTCTAACCAAACTTTACTAGTGCCCAATATACATATACTTTGGGCTAGCTATATAAAAAAATGAATGCCATGACATGACACAAAATATAACTATTCTATGCATTTGAACAACTTGACTCAACATGGCATGAGACATACAATATTTAACCACAATAAATATTTAGATAAAATCTAATATTTATAATGGCTAAAACATCAACTATAGAATTTAACAATAAGCATCTAAAAATTCAACCAAGTTACATCCTAAACAAACTAGTTAAGTCAAAAAACATCAAACAATAACATGGTCCTAAAGAAATGCTAGAGCATAATAGACTCAAAGCATGTAGCATCTAATTAAAATAATCTAGATACATATGTAACAAATGGATCAACAATAATCTAGTCGTAGAGTGATCAACTCTTGTAACAAAAATCATGCACATGATATGCCTCACAACATCACCTAGACTCAATCAAAATCATGTAGACAATAATTCTACATTCGTTCCGAAAATAAATTAGAACATAAATATTGCTACGCATGACAATATTATCTAGAAAGTACGCACACATATACTATGTCTATGAATAAATAAAAAAATTGCACTCCACTAACATGCATAAAAAAATAATTGTAAAACTAGTTCTAGAAATTCTACAACCAATTCTAATATCACAAAATAAGTTAACAACACCTAAGCATGGAATAGACATGGTGATATTAAAATGGAATAATTTTATATTACTTAAACTACTACAAACATACACATATGCACTCAAAATAATTCTACCCGATGAATAAAATAAACATCAAATCATTACTAGTATCATCGATGTCGGGGAGGCCGATCGGACCCACGAACACCTATGGGGCCGGCGGACCAGGCCCCTTGTGGTTCGGAGGGGGCGGAGATCGCACGAAGAGCGGATCGAGGCGGCTTACACGAAAGCAGTTTACCCAGCTTCGGAGCTCTCCGGAGAGATAATACTCCTACTGCTGCTTGTCTGATTGTATTGTGTTCTTTCTAGGGAGCGATGAGAGCTACAAAACCTAGCGTGAGAGAATGGTCGAACCCCTTCTACGTTGCGCACGGGCCTCCTTTTATATGCTCAAGGGGTCTCCAACGGGTGGCAACATAGAAGAGGGTACAAATGTAAAAACAGTAGCTGGTACACCTACTTGAACAGTGTACAGTGCAATATACCTAACTCTGACGGCAAGGGACAAAAGCATTAAATGCCTGTCCTTGTCGTCTAAACAGTGCAACAGAGCGCCACTGTTTGCCACGATGGCGGGCTCGTCAGCGCCGCTTATCGCTGCTCTCCGCTGGCTGCACAGCCTCCTGACACGCGCGCATGGAATGGTCCCATGGCGACACGTTGATGGATGAGCTGGAGCGGAGATGAAGAGAGGTTGCCTGCCGCGGCAAGTGCCTTGCCGCGGCTGAATCCTTGTCGCGTCGGAGGCTTGTCGCGTTCCGAGCCTTCCCGGCAAGCTCCTCTTGCCGGGGTCTTGTCTTCTGCGTGCCTTGAGTGGCCTTCCCGGCAAGCTCCTCTTGCCGGGGCTTTGTCTTCTTGGCTAAATACTTTGTTCTTGAATGGCTCCAAAGGAGCCACGGAGGATCTTGGCGGTGACCAGGCAAGCCTTGCCGCGGGGTGCTGCAACTGTCCGTGCACGAGTTCGGGATACTAGGGTACCCCTACTCTAGTACACCGACAGGAGCCCCCGGGCCTGGGCCACACACGGTGCCGAGCGCTGTCGGGCCAGGCCCAAAAACAGTGCACGGTCATACGCGGCCTTGATCACGCTGTTACTTGCCCCAGACCCATCACGTCCCCCACTAACGGCACGCACCGAACGTGGCGTCGTGCGAGAGATCGTGGGCGTGGTCGTGGGGGGTTCTTTATTAGGAAAAGCGGAACGTCCGCCCCCTCTCCGTCCTTATAAACAGGGGCAGATCGTCCACCTCGCCATTGCTGTCTTGTCCTGAAAACCACCGCCGCTCCCCCCTTCTTCTCCAGTGCGAAGAGAGCAGCGCTCCGCCTCCTTTCGCCACAAGCATACTCGACGCCGTCGACCTCCTCCACCGCCTCCGCCATGGCTCCGAAGGCCGATCAGGGGAAGGGGGTGAAAGCGGCCGAGGCCTTGGCGGCTCGCATGGCCAAGCAAGGAGCGGGCCATCTTCTCCCCCCAGCTCGACGCGAAGGAGCTGAGGGAGGGCTTCTACCTCTTCTGGTCGACGGAGACGCGTGCGCATCCGCGCACCAAGGTAGTCCCCGCCACCGCGTCGGATTTAGCCCCAACTGGGTATCCTTTCTTTGCCCTTTTCTTCTATTGCGGGCTCTGCCCGCCCTTTTCCGAGTTCTTCTGCGATATCATGAACACATATGGCCTCCGCCTCCTTGATTTCACTCCCAACGCTGTCTTGACCATGGCAGTTTTCGCACACCTTTGCGAAAACTTTGTCGGAGTCCACCCAAATGTGGCACTCTTCCGCCATTTCTTCGTGCCCAGCGTCCGAGAGAGGAGAGCCGCTTGCGGAGGGATAGCTTGGGTCTCCAGGATCGGCAAGAAAGAAGCCTATCTGGAAGGAGAGTTCTGTAATAACCGGGAGGAGTGGAGAGCTAACTGGTGTTGGATCGTAGAGGAGAACCGCAGCCTTTCGATCGCTGCGGCGCCAAACCCCAATAGTGCGCGGCAACGATTGGAGCAACTTACGCCGGAGGATGCTAGGTTGAAGATAGCTGTGACCAGTTTTGCGCCTCGGGCTTGCCGGGCTAACCGTAAGCGCGATTGACGCAGACTTCCTTCGCGCCGCGCGCATCGCTCCCTTGCAGGAAAGGAGGAGGCCTTCTTGGGAGTTCCAAAATGCGGCAGACATCATGAGGCTGCGCCCGGGTCTCAATTGGAATTTCACCGTCTTGGAGCTGGATGCGATGCTGCTAGAGTTGTTCAAGAACGATCCCGATCACCCTGAGTGGTTTAGGTTGCCGAGGGGGGTCGTCCTATTGTGCAACAACTCAGCGCTCGACCGCATCCGCGCTATGATGCCGTTGTGCGATTCCCATGGGATCGTTCCAACCTGGCAAGAGCCTTCCGACGAGATCGTGCAACAGTTCTTCGACAACTTGGAAGAAGTGCCGATCCGCTCCGACGAGCAGAAGAGGCTCACCCGCGACACCACCGACGAGGAGATGGTGCGTATTGCCACCAGGCTGGAGGAGGCGGCAGAGCCGCTGGCCGGGCGTCTTCGGGTACACCGTGGAGGAGGCGGACGCAGCCGAGGCGGCAAGCCTTGCCGAGCGAAGGGAGTTCGCCGGCGAGGAAGAGCTTGTCGCACCCGAGGCTGAGTCGAGCGGACCAGTCGAGGGCGCTTCTTCTCCACCTCCCAGCGACTTGCCGCCAATGGAGCCCCCGGCTCCGCCGAAGAGGCGTCTCCGCAAGGCTGGAGACGAGACGGGGCGACAGACGGGCCCACAGCCGCAGCGCTGCGGCAGCGCTCTACATGACAGCGATGTTGCCGCTGGAGCACCCCACCTTTCTGCGACAACCGGGCGGGATCCTCCCGCCACCGCCCGACGCCTCCGCCAAGCGGTGAAGAGAGCCCACTCCTCCGCCTCGTCAGACCGGGAGGCGAGCCGGAGTTTGACTTCTCCGCGCTTAGCTCCGAGGAGGAGGAAGAAGAGTAAGCTTCAATATTGTGCTTGTATTTCTTCAATTTTGTTGCTTTATCTTGAATCTGACTTGCTTCGTTCTGAACTTTTTCCTTTTCAGGACGCTAGCCCAGAGCGTCGAAGAAGGCCAAGACCCGGTGGTTGTCGTTGAGGACGATTCACCCGTGGCAACAGGAGGCGCATCTAAGACCCCTTGCGGACCCGGCAACCCTTCTCAGAGCAGCCCCAGACAGCCCCCAGGGTAAGTATGCGGTTTTCTCCTTACTGTTGGGTGTGCATGGGTGCTTCTTCTTCATAAACGTCTGATTGTTGGTTTGTGTAGGAGCAGACCAGCCTCATCAGGAGGGCCCGGAAGCCGCCCCGAAATTTCATGCCTTGACCACGCCCGCCAAGGGAGGATTCTCCGTCAAGGGAGCGTCCTCCGCAAAGGAGGCTACTCCGCAAGGAGGCTACTCCGGCAAGGGACAAGACCGGTGACCCTCCAAAGGGTCGAGACCACGGCTGCAGATCCCATTGCAGGTAATCCCTTTGCGCAAAAATTTCCCTTGGGCTTGTCTTCTTCTGTTTTTCTTTGAATATTTGCTTGACTTTCTTTCTTTGTCCACCACAGAGCCGATGGAGACCGAGGTAGCCAGCAAAGGGGACGCGCGCGGCAACATTGACGAAGCCGCCGTCGTGGAAGAAGAAACCGGCGCTGACGAGCCTGTCGGCGAGGAGGCCACCGAGGCTGCCGCCACAGAAGCTGGCGAGGGGTCTGGTGATCGCACTGACGGCCCTGAGGCCGCAGGAGCGCCAGGCGCTGCACCGACCGCCGACTCCCCTGCCGCTGCTGCAGCGTCGGGCTCCGAAGAGCCCCAGCCCGACGCCTACTTGAAGGCCGGCGACAGTGTCTTCATCAAGCTCCCATGGGAGTCGAGCTCTAGGGCGCCGATCGAAGGAGAGACCTTCGACGGAGAGCTGCTCGCCTCCACTGGGCTGACGCTAGTGGACGCGCCGAGCAGCAGCAGCGGCGAGTCCGAGGAGGAGCAGCTGTTGAAGAAGCTGTTGTCGCTCTACCGCGCCCGGCAAGCCAAGTTGGAGTCCCGGGAAGCACTTGTCGCGAGGGCGGAGCGGACATGGAGAAGCGCCAAGAGCTCCGGGCGCTAACCAAGAAACTCTCCGGAACGTAGCGTAAGCGCTGGAGCAACTTGCGTAAGAGCGCACGGCCTTCATCCTTGAGAAGGCCGCAGCTGAGGAGGAGCAGCGGCTGACCGCCGAGAAGCTCTCCGCGCAGGAAAGCGAGCTGGCGCAGCGGAAGGTCAACCTGGACAGCCATGAGGAAGAGCTTGTCGCGCGCGAGGAGTCACTTGGCGGGGCGCTTAAGGAAGCGAAGGATGCTGCCGCAGCCGCCGAGGCCGCCAAGGAGGAGTTGAAGGCGAAGGTGGCACAGCTGGAGGCCGCCTCCGTAAGAAGCGGCGAGGAGCTTGCCGCGCTCAAGCGCGAGCGCGAGAAGGACGCCTACACTCTTGGCGAGTTGCAGGGCCGTCTCGCTAATAGGAGCAAGGAGCTCGACGCCGCCAAGGATTCCAAGGCAGATCTTCAACATTGGCCGACCACTCACGCAGACATTTGGGACGGCGCCAAGGAGCGGGAGGTGGGCCTGTTGGAGACGATCAAGGCCAAAGAGGAGCTGCTGGCGGATGTTGTTGCCACCCAGAGCGCCTTGAGGGAGAGTGTGGAGCATTGGACCGAAGGTCTTGTGGATACTGCTGCTGACATCCACAACGAGTTGATGGAGCTAGGGATGGCGGATCTTGCATACTCCTCCGACGAGCACCTCCAACCCAGCGCCAAGCTCGGCTTATTCTTCAAGGGCGTGGTGACGGGCCTCCAGCGACTCCGGGAAGAGGTCCCAAAGCAGCTGGCCGAGGAATCACGCCAGATTTGTGCAGGAGCCCTCGAGAAGGTGTTGATGAAGGTGGCATTCCGCAATCCAGTCCTCAACCACAACGCTGTCCTAATATCCTTCCCGCCAGATGCCAACGTGGAGGAGCTCAAGGCCCTTGTCGCGCCCATTGTGGACAAGGTGAACAAGATCAAGAGGATTGATGGCGACCCGCGTAGACTAGGCCGCCAATTTTATCTTTCCTTGTCGCCATCGATCATGTTTAGAAAAATTCATTAGATCTGCGACAAGTCATTTTTAATATACTCTATCTTAGGTGATGAATGCAACGTTATTTCCTCTACTTGACTTCTTCCTTTGTACGTTGTTGCCCTACGCGTTTAGGGAACTTGTCGGTGCAGCACCTTTGCATGAAGCGCTGAGTGCGAACGTCGGCAACTTCTTGGCGGTGCTGCCTCCGACAAGCAACCTTGTCGCCAGTAGCTGCAGCTCACCTAAGTTGTTGAGCGGACTCGAAACAAAGTAAGGTCGCGACTAGCCTGCGAGTTGGTTCCTCTGCGCACAGGTTTTCCATACAAAGTACTATCGCTCGAGGAAGATAACTTAAAAATTTAAGAACCGATTGCTTAAACTTTGGCAACTTAGCTTTTCTGTCATTTGCTCCCCGATAAGGCGAAACTTACTCGAGCAACGCTTGGTCCATAGTATTATCTTCTCCTTCCCCCCTGGTTAACTTGTGTGCGAGGGAACCTTTTCTTCCTTGAGAAAGAGAAAGAAGAGAAAATAAAGTCATGGAGCCTAGTGGCTCGATGTTGCTTATCGGGTGTGGGTGCTGCACAAAGTGTTAGTCAAAATATGCAATAAAATGATGAAAGCATGAATTTGACAAGTTATGCGCAACATATGAACTTTCTTGATGCAGTGGTCTGCGCCCGGCTTTGTACAAAGGATTACATGCAACAATGGCAAGACTTGTACAAAAGGTGGTTGCGGAACAGGTTCCGGCAACGCGCTTCTGAGTAAAACTTACGAACATGCTCAATGTTCCAGGAGTTGCTCACCGGAATGCCATCTTCGGTCTCAAAGGCGGACAGCGCCAGGCCTAGTGACTCGTTTCACCCGATAAGGGCCTTCCCACTTCAAGGCCAACTTGTTTGAATTCTTGGCGGACTGAGCAGCGAAGAACAAGGTCGCCTTCCTCGAGGCTTCCGCACTAACTTTGCGGCTATGGTAGCGACACAAAGCTTGCTGGTAACGAGCAGCTCGTCTGACTCAAGACGATCTTCCTCAAGGAGCAGCGCGTCATCTTGTCGCAGCTGCTTTTGCTCAAGCTCATCGTAAGCGAGCACTCGAGGCGATCTATATACGAGTTCCGTGGGGAGAACTGCCTCTGCTCCATAGACTAGAGCGAAAGGTGTCTGCGGCGATGGCTCGATTTGGCGTCGTCTGATCGACCAAAGAACCACCGGCAGCTCCTCAATCCGATTTCTTCCGCACTTGTGCAGCCTGTCGAAAGTTCTGGTCTTGAGCCCGCGCAGCACTTCAGCATTTGCCCTCTCTGCTTGACCGTTGCTTCTTGGATGAGCAACAGAAGCAAAGCAGACCTTTGTGCCAAGATCTTGGACGTACTGCATGAAGGTGCGACTCAGAATTGCGTGCCGTTGTCGGTGATGATCCTGTTAGGGATTCGAAGCGGCAAACAATCGACCAAGAACTTGATCATGTTGTCTTTGTCACCTTCCTCACTGCTTCCACTTCCGGCCACTTTCTGAACTTGTCGATTGCGATCTACAAGTACTCAAAGCCCCCGACAGCTCGGGGGAAAGGGCCGAGGATGTCGAGCCCCCAGACCGAAAATGGCCAGGATAAAGGGATCGTCTGGAGAGCTTGAGCTGGCTGGTGTATCTGTTTGGAATGGAACCGCACGCTTCACACTTGGTTGCATCACTGGAGGGCTGTCGGCGGAAGAAACCTTGCCGGAAAGCTTTGCCGCAAGTGCTCTTCTTGCCAATGTGGTGACCACATATGCCTCCATGTATCTCTGCCAACAGCTTCTGTCCATCTTCCCGGCAAATACACTTCAATTTCACCCCGTTGAGTCTTCTTCTGTACAGTATGCTGTCGACAAACTGGTACATACTTGACTGCCGGGCTACTCTTTCCGCTTCTTCTTGCTCTTCGGGAAGTTCTCCTGTCTGAAGGAAACGGACAATCTCTAGCGGCCATCTTTGGAGCTTGCGGCTCGACAACAAGGACTAAAGGCACATCTGCTGCTGCGGGAACATCAGCTTCCACGGCAAGAACCTGCGGCTCAGCCGGAGCTTGACGTTCCCTGGCAAGCTTGCCGGAGCAAAACTTGTCGGGAGCGTCTGCTTCAACGAAAAAAACCCTGGGGCTTGTCGGAGCAGACTGCCCCTCAGCTCTGTTGGCGTCGATCTTGGGGACCTTCTTGGCGGCGGTTTCGGGAAGCTCTGCCGGAAAGTAGTCACCAGAGATCAACTTCCTCTTCTTGTCCTGTCCAGTTGATGGTGTTACGGTCGGTTGAGTTAGCTTGAGCACAAAATCCCTGGTTCCACGAGCAACTTAAGTCTGCGCGCACTTTGACAAACCATCGGCAATATCATTCGAGCTCATGGAACATGTTCCATATGCAGCCCGTCAAAGTGATCTTCTAGCTTCCTCAATTCATCAACGTAGGCTTCCAAGAATGGACTCGATAATCTTTGTTTACTTGGCGGACGACCATTGCGAGTCACCTCGACGATAAGCTTCTTGATCCCAAGGTCCCATCATGCGATCTGAGACCGGCAAGCAAACCTTCATACTCCGCATGATTTTTTGTTGCTTGCTCCTTGGGAAAGTGCATCTGGACTACGTACTTGAGGTGCTCTCCGGTGGGTGCGACAAGCAGCACGCCGGCACCGGCGCCTTGCAGCGAGAAGGCACCATCAAAGTACATCAGCCACTCTTTGCTTGCTTCCTTGACAGGAATGCTCGTCTCTGGAATTTCTTCATCTGGTGTTGGCGTCCATTCTGCTATGAATTCTGCCAATGCTCTGCTTTGGATAGTTGAAGTGCTTTCAAACTTGAGGCCAAAGCTTGATAGTTCAAATGCCCACTCGACAATCCTGCATGTAAACTTATGGATTCTGCAGTATCCTCTTCACGAAAGCGGTGACGATCGTTATCTCATGTGCACGGAAGTAATGGCGCAGCTTTCTCGAGGCCATGAGAAGGCCGAAAAGCAATTTCTGCACACCAGAGTACCTTGACCTAGCCCCATGCAGGAGGGAACTGACAAAGTAAACTGGGCGCTGCACCATCCTTTTCTGTATCTGCCCTTGCGTCTGCGCAGATCCGTCCTTGTCGGGACCAGAGCTTGTCGCTGGATGTGTCTATCGTGGTTGCTAGCTCGTCATCCGCCTCCCTCTCTGCCACTAATGCAACACTAACCACTTGATTGGTTGCCGCTATATATAGCAGCAACTTCTCTTGTGGCTTAGGTGCGACAAGTGTTGGAGTGGAGGGCAGTACCTCTTTAAGTCCTGCAGCGCAGCCTCCGCCTCGAGTCCATTTCATTGGACCTGCCTTTTCAAAATCTTGAAAAATGGCAGGCGCTCAGCAGATCTAGAGATAAACCTCTTTGAGAGCAGCTACGCAACCGCAAGCCTTCGTACATCCTTGGCGCTTTGGTGCTTCAATCTGCTCAATGGCCTTGATCTTGTCGGGATTGGCTTCAATCCCCGGCCGAGACGAAGAACCCGAGAAGCTTGCGGAAGGGACTCCAAAACGCACTTCTCGGGGTTGAGCTTGAGGTTGATCTTGCGCAGATTTGCAAAGGTCTCATCTAAGTCTTGAACCAGAGTTGCTTTGTCCTTGCTTTTGACCACTAAGTCATCCATGTAGGCTTCTAAATTTATGTGCAATTGCGGCTCAAAAGCGTCATGGACTACTCTTGCAAACGTTGAACCAGCATTCTTCAAACCGAAAGGCATCCGTATGAAACAGTACGTGCCACATGGAGTAATGAATCCGGTCTTCTCCTCATCTTCTTCTGCCATGAAGATCTGATGATATCCCGAATATGCATCAAGAAACGAAAGCAAATCGCATCCAGCCGTGGAGTCAACAATCTGGTCGATGCGCGGCAAGGGAAATGGATCTTTGGGACAAGCTTTATTAACATCCGTGAAGTCAATACAAAGTCTCCATTTTCCATTTGCCTTGCGCCGCGACTACGGATTGGCCAACCACGTAGGATGGAGCACTCCTCGACAAGGCCTGCTGCTTCCGGTTTCTTGATCTCTTCTGCGATGAACTCTTGGCGCTCCTTGCTGTTTTCGACTTTACGCTTGACGGGCGCGCATGAGGACAAACGGCGACGGTGCTCAATTACTTTCACGGGAACACCGGGATGCGGGCGGTTGCCATGCAAACACGTCGACATTCGCCCGTAGGAAAGTAACGAGCGCGCCTTCCTATTTGGGGTCGAGAGAGGCACTGATGGTGAAGGTACCACCAGCGCCGTCCTCCTTGGCGGACACCTTCTTGGTCTTTGGCGGAGCAGCCATCGTCTTCTTGCACTTGCGGTGGAGCTCGATGGTGCGTCCTCGGACGGTAGCGCAGCACTCGAAGAGGTGCGCTTGCCGGAGTGGGCTTCAGAGCTCTTGCCGGACTTGGACTTGGTCTTCTTCCCCCCGGGAGCTTCAGCGGCAAGTGTTTTGCAATCGGTCGCGGTTGCTGCATCCCGGTAGATCTTGTCGGCACAGATAAGAGCATCCTTCTTGTCGCCATGGACAGAGATGATGCTTATCGGGCCTGGCATCTTGAGTAAGTTGTAGGCATAATGAGAGGCTGCCATGAACTTGGCGAGTGCTGGACGGCCGAGTATTCCATTGTAAGGTAATGGGAAATCAGCAACGTCGAATGTGACCCTCTCAGTCCTAAAGTTCAGCTCGCTGCCAAATGTCACCGGCAACGTGATCTTCCCCTTCGGCTTGCTCCTTCCCGGATTAATTCCTTGGAATGTGCCAGTCTCTTCGAGCTCGCTGTCAGGGATTTGAAGCTTCTGGAGCACCGCGGAGGAGATCAGATTCAAGCCGGCCCCGCCGTCTACTAGCATCTTGGTGACCTTGAGGTTGCGGATAGTTGGTGAGACCAACATTGGCAAGCACCCGACCGCAGTTATGCGATCAGGGTGATCCTCAATATCAAAGATGATAGGCGTGTTGGACCACTTCAGAGGCTTGCGTGACTCTACGGATGGTTCCGCTGCATTGACCTCCCGCGTCCATTGCTTGAGTTGGCGGTGGGAAGTATGCAGGGAAGCACCTCCGTCAACGCAGAGGACCTCAGTAGCCTTCTGAAACTCCTGCTCATCGTAAATGCGTCTTCCATATCTTCGTCGTCGTCGTCATCTTCGTCCTTGTCGCGGCCGCGGGGAGGCCTGTCTCCTTGCCGCTGCTTGGCCTTGCCGCGGCGTCCTCCCCGGCCGGGTCTCTTCTTGCTGGCTCCACCAGCACCTTCCTGGGCCTTCTCCTTGTCGCGCCGCTCGTACTCAGCCTTCTGCTGTTCAACAAGCTGCTCGACCTTCTTGCAGCTCTGGAGGTCGTGGCCCTTGGTGCGGTGGATCTTGCAAGATGTGCTTGCCGAGCCGTCTGCTTGTCGTGGCCGCCGCCAGACCAGTGGTTGGCGTCAGCGGCAACCTCCTTGCCGGAGCCACCAGCCTTGGCGTTCTTGTCGCCACCTCCATTGCCGAACTACTCAACAGCTAGCACTTCTCTGCCTTTCTTCTTCCTGTTGCCTCGCCGCCGGCTCTTCTTTGCCGGGGTGGTCTCCTCGCTGTCAGATCCTGCTTCTGCATTCTCTCCTGGGAGTCTCCTCCCTTCCTCAAAGACGTGCACTTGTCGGCCAAGGCGTACAGCTCGGCGACGTCCTTGACTTTGCACATCGCCATCTCCTCCTCATCCTGCGGTTCCGCACGCGTTACGATGAACGCGCTGATCACCGCGGCAGGTGGACATCTGGGATGTTGTAGTGCACACGGCCGAATCTCTGAATGAACTTGCGGGGACTCTCCTTCCTTCTGGGCAAGCAGATGAAGGTCACTTTCTTGGCCATGAGGCTTGTGGCCGCCTGTGAAGGCGCCAACAAACTGATGGCATAGGTCTGCCCAAGAAGATATGGAGCTGTCCGGCAAGTGCATGAGCCAGGACCTGACGTTGGACTTGAGTACCAGTGGGAAATAGTTGGCGAGGATCTTGTCGTCTCGTCCCCCCGCAGCTTGTACTGCAATGGTGTAGATGCCGAGGAACTCCGACGGAAAGCGCCCCGCCATCGTACTTCTCTGCACGTCGGCTTGAAGTTCTTGTTGTTGGGCCACCTGGACTTGCCGCAGCTCACGAGTGAATGCAGGGCAACCTACAGCGTCTGACAAGTCGCTGGTTCCTCCGGCGCGTGCATGTCAACAGAGGGCCCGGCGCGCTTGTCGGACTGACGCCGCGCTTCTCTTCGACGCTCGATGCGAGTTCGAGCGTCTTCTTGTTGTCGCTCATGAAGAACTTGGCGCTGATCGCGGCAAGCTCGTGGATCCGATGACGCGGTGGAGTCGCTGTCGAGGTGGATACGGCGAGTCGGCGATCTTGGCCTTCGGGGTGGAGAGTGCATGGTGGTTGCACCTCCACAAGTCTCGTCGCCACCAGCTCGTGCCTTGTCGTCTTGCCGCGGCAGTGATGGAGTTGGTTGCCGCGGAGCGTCGCCGTTGGCAAAGCCGATGAGGCTTTGGATGGTAGCCCTCCACTCGTCGACCTTGTCGGCCGTTGGAGGGTAATCCAAAAAGCGGTGAGCTCTCGCTAGAGCCTCTGCTGGAGTAGTGGGTGGCAATGGTGAGCGGTGCGAGGCGGGATATGCTCGGACTTCTAACTATGTTAGAAGGAGCAGCCTCCGTCGGCGACCGTATCTCGCCGTGCCGGACGCGTTGGCGTGCACGCTGGTCTTGAGGGTCTCGAGATCCTCCAGGTCGATCTTGATCAAACGAGCGTATGGTATTGTGAATACCATGACGCTGTTGGTCCCGCGTCTCCTGAGATGGGCGCGGGTGGTGTGCGGATGCCGAGGTTTCCGCGGCCTTGTCCTTGGACTTGGCAACGTCACGAACTTCTTTGCCGGCGCCCGTTCTTCCGCCAGCGTCTACTCCACCACCCGTTTGCTCCGGTGATGGCGGGTACGACACGAACGGCTCTGCTGCCGCCGAAGCCTTCTTCTTCGGTGGCATGTCGCAGAAGATGTTGAAGATGATGAAGACGCTGCTCGTGTGCACGCCGGATCAGGTTCACACGGCCTCGACGCCTACCGGGCGCGCCAAAGATGTCGGGAGGCTGATCGGACCCACGAACACCTATGGGGCGGCGGACCAGGCCCCTTGTAGTTAGAGGGGGCGGAGATCGCACGAAGAGCGGATCGAGGCGGCTAACACGAGCTGTTTACCCAGCCGGAGCTCTCCGGAGAGATAATACTCCTCTGCTGCTTGTCCGATCAGATTGTGTTCTTGCTAGGGAGCGATGAGAGCTACAAAACCTAAGCGTGAGAGAATGTTGAACCCCTTCTACGCTAGCACGGGCCTCCTTTTATATGCTCAAGGGGTCTCCGACAGTGGCAACATAGAAGAGGGTACAAATGTAAAAAGCGATAGCTGGTACACCTACTTGAACAATTATGCGATTGCAATATACCTAACTCGGCGGCAAGGGACAAAAGCATTAAATGCCTGTCCTTGTCGCCTAAACAAAGGCAACAGAAGCGCCACCTGTTTGCCACGATGGCGGGCTCGTCGGCGCCGCTTATCGCTGCTCTCCGCTGGCTGCACAGCCTCGTGACACGCGCGCATGGAATGGTCCCATGGCGACACGTTGCTGCCTGAGCTGGAGCGGAGATGAAGAGAGGTTGCCTGCCGCGGCAAGTGCCTTGCCGCGGCTGAATCCTTGTCGCGTCGGAGGCTTGTCGCGTTCTGAGCCTTCCCGGCAAGCTCCTCTTGCCGGGGTCTTGTCTTCTCCGTGCCTTGAGTGGCCTTCCCGGCAAGCTCCTCTTGCCGGGGCTTTGTCTTCTTGGCTAAATACTTTGTTCTTGAGTGGCTCCAAAGGAGCCACGGAAGATCTTGGCGGTGACCAGGCAAGCCTTGCCGCGGGGTGCTGCAACTGTCCGTGCACGAGTTCGGGATACTAGGGTACCCCTACTCAATCGCCAAAGATGTCGGGGAGGCTGATCGGACCCACGAACACCTAAGGGGCCGGCGGACCAGGCCCCTTGTGGTTCGGAGGGGGGCGGAGATCGCACGAAGAGCGGATCGAGGCGAAGCACACGAGCAGTTTACCCAGCTTCAGAGCTCTCCGGAGAGATAATACTCCTACTGCTGCTTGTCTGATTGTATTGTGTTCTTGCTAGGGAGCGATGAGAGCTACAAAACCTAGCGTGAGAGAATGTTGAACCCCTTCTACATTGCGCAGGCCTCCTTTTATATGCTCAAGGGTCTTGACGGTGGCAACATAGAAGAGGGTACAAATGTAAAAGCAGTAGTCGGTACACCTACTTGAGCGATTATGCGGTGCAATATACCTAACTCGACGGCAAGGGACAAAAGCATTAAATGCATGTCCTTGTCGCCTAAACAAAGGCAACAGAGCGCCACTGTTTGCCACGATGGCGGGCTCGTCGGCCGCTTATCGCTGCTCTCCTCCGCTGCACAGCCTTCCCGACATCGCCAAGGCATGGAATGGTCCCATGGCGACATCGTTGATGGATGAGCTGGGCGAAGATGAAGAGAGTTACTGCGCGGCAAGTGCCTTGCCGCGGCTGAATCCTTGTCACGTCGGAGGCTTGTCGCGTTCCGAGCCTTCCCGGCAAGCTCCTCTTGCCGGGGTCTTGTCTTCTGCGTGCCTTGAGTGGCCTTCTCGGCAAGCTCCTCTTGCCGGGGCTTTGTCTTCTTGGCTAAATACTTTGTTCTTGAGTGGCTCCAAAGGAGCCACGGAGGATCTTGGCGGTGACCAGGCAAGCCTTGCCGCGGGGTGCTGCAACTGTTCGTGCACGAGTTCGGGATACTAGGGTACCCCTACTCTAGTACACCGACAATCGAATTCTTCCTAGGATTTAGGTTTTTGTTTTGGGTAGAGATGGGGCTGTATTGCGGGGTGGATTACGAGTGATTGGAAAGGCATTGGAGGATGGTATGATGGGGCTTTTATAGAGGAGCTCCTGGCACTCACCGTGACTCGAACGCTCTATCGAATGGTAGCCAGAGGAGGGACATCAGGAGGTGAATGCCATTGTTGGGCCAATAACTTCATCAGTTACTTGCATGTGATTAAGTGCACCATGAGTGGAGCCATTAGACTGAACGAACTCGTCGTTGAGTGGGGAGTAATTCTTGTGCTGATGACGACTGGAAACGGTGAAGGGATTGATGGGATTTGAAGGGAAAAGAAGAGGCAACCATGGAGGTTTCTTCTCTGTAACATGTACGTGCACGCGTGCGGGAGGGAGACGACGCTTCGTTCGATAGCCGTCTGGGCCTCGTGGATGCTGCTGCTAGCTGGGCCTAGCGGATGCTGTTCCTGACTGGAATGAGCCTTGGGCCAAGTTGGATCGTTGGCTAAGAGGAGGAAAAGAAAAAAAATCTAGCACATGATCAATTGTGTTGCGGTGGTTACGTATGTGCATGGCAAAGAAAGTAGGGATGGAAACGGAGCAGAAACGGACAGAACTGAGTGCTATTATATTTGTTTTTATATTTTTTTGCAGAAGCGGAATTGAATACAGAAACCCTGGAAATGAATACGGAAACAGATACTACCGGAAACGGACACGGAGCGAATACAAAGCGGATATGGAAACAGAAGTGGGCATTGATCGGAACTTAAAAACCCCTTGAGTCATAGAGAAATACACACAAAAACAAACAAATTTAACGAGTTGTTAACATGGCTATAAAATAATATCATTATGTTAGCAACTTAGCATAGTATTGCAGTAGTACTAGACAATTGCATATAGGGTCAAGCTAAGTACATGTGTGGTAGTAGAAGTTGGGCCTCATATCCATTCTACTAATTGTGTCATTGTGTTCTCTTCGGTGGTTGGGCTACAAAGCAGCCATAGGTCTATAGTAAAAACAGAAACTCCATATTCACGGAAACGGAAAGTTCCGTTTCCATGCATGTTCCACCGGAAAACATTGTTCCATTTTTGATTCCGTTTCCACATTAAAAAAATTCCATTTCCACTTCTGTTTTGCAAATTTCCATTTTCGTTTTCATATTTCCTCTCCGTTTTCAGTTTTACTCCGGAAAACGGAAAGTTTCCACTCCATTTTCATCCCTAAAAGCAAGGTTGTCCAGAAGAAAAAATGGCAAGGTAAGGGAACGTGCCTAGTGGACCAAGGTCCAACGAGGAAAAGAGAGAGAGGAAAAAAACAATATAACTAAATATTGTTTTTATTAGGATTAAAAATAACAGCCAAATAAAAACCCAAAAGGCATAATAAAATTCAAGAAATCCAAGAAAATAGACGAGAAGAATTTAAATGAATACTACGAACGAATAAATCGACTCAGGATATTATGGAAATATTTTCCACCTGACATGTGCTAAATTAATTCCAAACAACTTGGTATTAATTTGAGCAATCTCCAAAATATATAATATAAGATTACGTTGCAACATCCTTGCTTAAAAAAATTGAACTCTCGAAAAATCAAGATGTTACAACTCTACCCCCCCCCCCCCCTTAAAAGGAATCTCGACCCCGAGATTCAGAGCTAAGAGAAAATATTTGGGAACTCCTCCGTGAGGTCGTCTTCTTGCTCCCAAGTTGCTTCCTTCTCAGTGTGATTGCTCCACTGCACCTTGCAAAGTTTGATCACCTTTCTCCTAGTTGTACACAACTGCTCATCAAGAATCTTGATATGATATTCTTCATATGCCAGGTCATCCATACGCCAAGTCATCCTTGACTTCTATGTTGTCCAGTGAAGTCTTTTGCACCTCTTCCTCGGGTTTCTTAAAACATTTCTTTAACTGCAACAGATGAAACATATTGTGCACATTTGACAACTTCTCTAGGAGTACTAACTGATAGGCTACCTCTCCCGGTCGAGCAGTAATCCCAAACGGACCAATGTATCTAGGTGCTAGCTTAACCCTGATTCCAAAATGACGCATTCCACGTAGTGGGGATACCTTCAAGTACACATCATCTCCTATCTTGAATGATATGTCATGGCGACGTTTATCTGAATAAGCCTTCTGTCTAGACTGGGCTGCCTTCAACCTTTCTTGAATCATTTTCACTTGCTTGTCCGCCTCTTCCAATGTGTCAGGAGCGAACACTTGATTTTCATCTGCTTCACGCCAGTTAAGAGGTGTACGACACTTTTGTCCATATAAAGCCTCAAAAGGAGCCATCTTTATACTTGCTTGATAACAGTTGTTATAAGAAAACTCAGCATAAGGAAGACTCTTATCCCAACTACGTTGATATGTCAAGGCACAAGCTCGAAGCATGTCTTCAAGAATTTGGTTTACTCGCTCGGTCTTTCCATCAGTCTGTGGGGGATATGCTGTGCTAAAATCCAATTGAGTTCCCAAAACTTCGTGTATTTTCTTCCAGAACCTTGACGTATATCACCCACAATCCTCGATTCGACACTATCCTCTTAGGAACTCCGTGTGCGCAAATGATTCTTGCCATATATAACTCTGCGAAGCTTCTCTCCACCATTGGTAGTCTTTACTGGAATGAAATGAGGTGACTTGGTCAATCTGTCCACTATGACCCAAATAGAATCAAATCCAGAAGATGTCCTTGGAAGGCCTGTGATAAAGTCCATTCCAATATCTTCCCTATTCCACACTATAACCTTAAGTGGTTGCAATAGTCCCGCGGGCTTATGATGCTCCGCCTTGACCCTCCGACATACATCACACTGTGAAACATACTCGGCAATTTCTAGCTTCATACTAGACCACCAAAAACTACCCCGAAGATCATTATACATCTTTGTACTTCCAGGGTGTATTGATTATGCTGACTCATGATCTTCCTTCATGATCGTGTCCTTGATCTACTTTTGGTCTGGCACCAACAAACAGTCTCGAAACCATATGCTTCCATTCTCATCTTCTCTATAGTCCGGTGCTTCGCCCAATTTGATTTTCTCATGAATCTCTGCAATTCCCTTGTCCTCTTTCTGCGCTTCTCGCAACTGATCTTGGAGAGTAAATTTAACATCTAACATTTCACCATTTTCTGCGAGGCTCACATATAGGTTCATCTTTCAAATTTCCTCATAAAGTTCTGGTGCTTCCTTTTGAATCATCACATTGTCAACGTAAACCTTCCTGCTCAGTGCATCAGCTACAACATTGGCTTTACCAGGGTGGTAGTTTATGTTTAGATTGTAGTCCTTGATCAAATCTAGCCACCTTCTCTGTCTGAGATTCAAGTCCAGTTGTGTCAAAATGTAATTCAAATTCTTATGATCCGAGTATATCTCACACCTATTTCCTATAAGGTAGTGCCTCCAAGTTTTCAAGGTATACAGCAGCTAATTCCAAATAATGTGTGGGATAGTTAACCTCATGAGGGCGTAACTGTCTCGATGAATACGCTACAACTTTCCCTTGTTCTATAAGCACGCATCCCAAACCTTGCTGCGAAGCATCATAATAAACCTCAAACTCTTGCTAAATATCTGGCAATACCAATACTAGACCAGTTGTCAGCCTCCTCTTGAGTTCTTGGAACTCGCTTCACAAGCATATGTCCACTCGAACTTTTCAACCTTCTTTAACAACTGAGTCATAGGTCTTGCTATTCGGGAAAAATCTTCAATGAACCGATGGTAATATCCAGCTAGTCCAAGGAAACTGCGTATTTCTGACACATTCTTGGGTTGCTTCCAACTGAGTACTGCTTCCACTTTTGCTGATTCCATGGAAACTCCTTCGCCTGAGATGACATGTCCTAGAAAGTCCCCTTGTTTCAACCAGAATTCACACTTACTAAACTTGGCATAGAGTTGATGAGCCCTTAGCCTCTCCAATACCACCCGAAGGTGTTTCTCGTGCTCGTCTTCACTTCGGGAATAGATCAAAACATCATTGATGAACACTACAACACACTTATCCAGGCAATCCATGAATACCTTGTTCATGAGATACATGAAGTAAGCTGGTGCATTTGTGAGTCCAAATGACATTACCAAAAACTCATGGAGACCATACCGAGTAACAAAGGCGGTCCTTGGAACATCTTGCGGGCAAATCTTCAACTGGTGGTATCCTGATCGGAGATCTATTTTGGAAAGCACACATGCCCCTTCAATTGTTCAAACCAGTTATTAATCCTTGGCAAGGGATACTTATTCTTAATAGTTGCTGCATTCAGCGCTCGGTAATCCACACACATGCGCATGCTACCATCTTTCTTTTTCACAAATAGCACAGGCGCGCCCCATGGTGATGTGCTCGGCATAATGTAAGCCTTCTCTACTAACTCATGAATTTGCTTTGTCAACTCAGCTAATTCATTCGCTGTCATCGTATAAGGTCTGTTTGCAATAGGTGTGGTGCCCGGTATTAACTCAATGACAAACTCAATCTCACGGTCTAGTGGAAATCCCGACAATTCATTCGGAAATACATCTGGATATTCCTTCACAACTCGAACATCCTCCAGAGTTAACTCCTTCACTTTGTTCAGCATGCAATCAACCTCGGGTTGAGGTGCAATCCTAACTTGTATTCCACAATGGCCCCTTCAATGCTTGTTAAAGTAACACAGGTCCTAGCACAATCTACAAATGCCTTATGTTTCCTTAACCAAATCATTCATAAAATGATATCCAAGCATTTGGAGTCTATCAAGATAAGATTTGCTAGGAACTCTAACTCTTCTATAACTATGACCACTTTAGGACACTTCTCCCAGTCCTTAAAATACACCCATGTGATTGCACTACCATTTGTAAGTTCAAACCCTCAGTTCAAAAATGATGTCTTTCAGCAAAACTCCTTGAAATGAATGAGTGAGAATGTCACACCCTAGCTAGCTCTTGCATTAGAGTGTTGCATCATGTTTATTTCATTTCTTCAGAAACTTGAAATGGGGATGACAGAACCCCCAGCCCCCTCTGAAACCAACTAGGGTTTACTAAAAAATATTTTCAATGAACCTGAAATGCCCTTCTAAAATGTCCATCATCTTTGTCTTGGTTCAGAACCTCTGCCAAAAGTGGTGCACACTTTTCTAGGTCATCCTAAGGTCTCTGAATTAAATCATAAATATTTGAATTTGGACATTTAAATTCTATTAAATATTTTAAATGTCCAAATAAATCTAAACTGAAATGTTCCATGCTGATTATATACTAAAAGTGGGCATGAGCAGTTTGATGACTTTTGAAAGTGTCTAGGTATTTTTAGAAAAGCCCAACACTTACAGAAAAAAATAGAAAAGCAAATAGAAATAAAAGAGAGAGAGAGAGGATCTCACCTGGCAGCCCACCAGCCAGCCCACCTAGCCAGCCCAGCCCAGCAGCCGCTCCAGCGAGCTGCTTGACTTGGCCAGGCAGGCAGGTGCTCGACGCCGGCACCAGCGCGCGCCACGCAGTTGCCCGCCGCCCTGCTTCCACCCCTCGCCGCTCTGACAGCCTGGACGACCTCCACGTCGTGCCCGACCCCTCTGGACAAGCCCATTCCCACCCAGCCTCTCTCCCTCGCTCTCCACCGCCATGGCCGACGCTGCCGCCGCCGTTCCGCCGCCGTAACCGTAGCCATCATCGTCACCGTGCCGCCCGACCGTGTCTACGAGCTCCGCCACCTTCCTCTCTGTCGAGCAGGCCGAGCCCCGAGCGCTCGCACGCCCTGCACCATCTCCACCGAGCTCGTCTTCAACCTCCTGCCGGTCAGATCGCCTCCGCCGCCCCGCTCGCTCTGGTTCGTCCCCGACCTCGCCGTCCGCCCCGTCGCAACCACCGTGAGCTGGGCCACCTCCCTAACCTCTCTGCTCTCCTTCTCGTGCACCACAACGAGTACACCGAGCTCACCCGCACACGCCGCCGCAGAACTCGTCGCCGACGAGGCTCCGGCCACACAACAGCCGCGCCACCCTGCCCACTAACCTCACCACGCTCCCAGGAGCTCAACGCGCTAACTCACGTGCCATGCCGTGCTTCCTAGCGACGGGTTTGAGCTCACCTGAGCTCTGGCCGCCGCCAAACCCATCGCCGGCGACATTTCCGGCGACCCCGAACCCAACTACCTCCACCACCCGCTGCGGCTCGCTCCCAGCTGTCCATAGAGCCCAACAGCGACTCGAATGATGCCCTGTAGGCGAAACCCGCACTCCCACCGCCGCATCTGGCCTCGCCGGCGGCTAAACACCGGCGGGTTTGACCCCGTTGACCCTTGACTGGGTGGGTCCAGGTTGACTCCTCCCTTAGTCTATGAAAAGTGGGGCCTGCTCTACTAATTAACCTAGGGTTAGCGCTAACTAATTTTAGTTAGTTTAACTAACTGCTGACAAACGGGACCCATAGGTCAGTTTGACCTGGACAGCTCCGTTAACCACTGATGTTACCCTGACGCAATGCTAACGCAGTAATTCAATTACTAGAATTATTCTTATACAGGAAATTCCAGAAAATAGTACAAACTTCAAAAAATCATAGAAATTAATCTGTTGCTCCAAATGCAAAGTATTATATATGAAAAATGATCAGAAAAATCCAATCTATCCATCTATACTGTTTTCATGCATGTTTAAACAAGTTAACCTACTGTTTAGTGCAGAACAAGATAAAGCACTTAAAAGGGCCACTTATGAGTTTGAAATTTGAATCTTTGGTTCAAAATGGTTCAAACCCATCTAGTCTTAGTTGCATTAGCCCAATACACTCATTTTGCCATGACTCATGCATGCATCATACTGTTGCATATTGTTTGGTGATGATTGTGTTTCGGTGCTCTCTGCGGCAGGTTCTGCCCCTGAGGAGTATCGCGAATACCCTAACGAAGAGCAATACCAATCCACGGACCCGCAAGGCAAGCAACCAACCATTTGATCATGTCGATACAATCCCGTGTTCTCGCCTCTGCTCTCTTTTACTGCATTAAGACAACGTGATTCAAACTGCTGTGTGCTACGGTAGTTGAACCCATTTCCTCTGCATGACCTATCATTGCCACAATAACTAGATGAAACCCACTAGCATGTGTAGGAGTTGATTGAGCCATGTGTATGTGTTGTTCCTACCTTGCTATGCCTACTATGCTTAGAGTCGTGTCAGGTCTGGTTCATCTGGGTGATGGGCTAGAGTGAAATGATCATGTGGTATGAGAGTGATGTGTTGAACACGATTTGGTAAAGGTATCGATGAGAGGCCATGTAGGAGTACATGGTGGGTTGTTTCATTGAAGCCGTCCTTAAAGCCTTTGAGATCTGTAAGTGTGATTTAAGATTCAGCTACTACCATGCATTGGGCCCGAAACCAATGGACCCTCTCGGCTTCTTATTCACCCTAGTCCTCTGTCCAGGAGTTGCAAGTAGTTTCTGGTGTTTGTAGCTTACTGGAGGCCATGGACAACGGTGACCCGCGGGGTGGGCTGTGATGCGGTAGGTACGTGGCCGGGTATACCGGGTACCCGTTAGGTGTCTCGGAACCCTGTACACATTGTTCGGGGCCGTATCTGGAAACCTCGCTGGACTCCTGCGGATGGAACCTGAATAGGCGATAAACCCGACTAGAGACTTAGGTGTTTAGGTAGGTCGTGGCCGACACCCACGTTGGGCTTCCGCTTGAAGGTTGCCGAGTACATGTCGTGTAAACGGCGGTAAGTGGTGGGAGCGTGTATGAATAAGTACACCCCTGCAGGGTTAACATCATCTATTCGAATAGCCGCGTCCGCGGTAAAGGACTACTTGGTTGCCTATACAGTTCATAGACAAGTAAATGGATACTACTAAAAGCCTCAAGATAAGCGTGAGTGCCGAGGATGGCTCTTCCGTAGGATGACGGAGGTGGATCCTCGGTAGTGTATTGAAGTGTTGAGTAGTGGACTCGAGTGCGCAAAACCATTTCAAGTTGGAGTTTCGTAGGATAGCTTAGACAAGAGTCAAAGCTGGCTTGCTGCAATAACCCCACCAACCCTTCTTGATAATGTGCATGTATGTAGGATCTGATGTAAGTCTTCTTTGAGTACCTTTGTACTCATGTTGCTCAATTTACGCTTTTACGTAAGACGCTGCAACCCCTTCTGACGGGTTCTTCATAGACGTTGATATCGATGAGTAGGCTGAGGCCCAGGTGGTGATCCTGAGCTCATGAAGGACCATGTAGTATAGTCAGGCTTACCCAAGCCTCTTTTATTTTACTAGTTGTCTGTACTCAGACAAGTTACTTCCGTTGTTGGCTTGTATGCTTGTATGACTTGAATATGGGTCGTGTGACCCGTACTTGTGTGTATGATATGTATGGCTCTCTGAGCCTTTAAATAAAGTACTGTGAGTTGTAGAATTTCGTTGTGATGCCATGTTGTATTTACACATATTGGGCATATTGTGTGTATGATTGAAATGCTTGGTATGTGTGGGATCCAACAATCTAGTTGTTTATCCTTGGCAACCTCTCTTATGGGGAAATGTAGTCTAGTGCTTCCATGAGCCATAGTAGTCCGCTACAGCCCGGTTCACCAGAGTCCTGCTAGCCCAGCACTATTGCTCCGGAACACCTGACCGGCCGGCATGTGTTTTATTTCGTTCCTGTGTCTGTCCCTACGGGGAAATGTCACGCGGTGACATCCGGAGTCCTGCCTAGCCTGCTACAGCCTGGGTTCACGGAGTCCTGTTAGCCCAGTGCTACAGCCCGGATTCACACGCTGCTGACCGACATGCTTGAAGTTGATTCATGTATGCCTGTCCCCATGGGTTAGTGCCACTTTGGGTTCACGACTAGCCATGTCGGCCTGGGTTCTCTGTCATATGGATGCTAGCAACACTATCATATACGTGAGCCAAAAGGCGCAAACGGTACCGGGCCATGGTAAGGCGACACCCGTGGGAATACCGTGCGTGAGGCCGAAAAGTGATATGAGGTGTTACCGGCTAGATCGATGTGACTTGGAATCGGGGTCCTGACAGCGTTGGCATCAGAGCCGGACTGCCTGTAGGTTCTCCAAGCCAAACTGGTCGATGTCGAGTCTAGAAATGCTTTAGTTATATGTAGGGGAATTGATTGTGGGAGGGACGTAAGGCTCTTTTTACTCCTTTACCTTATGCCCTCTGATCTGAGTCATTCTCTTCTCATTATACGTGGGTTAAGGACTAGGCTCTCTTCTCTCTATCAGGTTCACG
Organism: Aegilops bicornis; assembly: GCA_021605145.1. Classification (NCBI taxonomy): domain Eukaryota; kingdom Viridiplantae; phylum Streptophyta; class Magnoliopsida; order Poales; family Poaceae; genus Aegilops; species Aegilops bicornis. The sequence continues at coordinate 252,153,465 of CM038669.1, read as the reverse complement.
TGTTACTAATCCACAGTAACTTATAGGATTGTTGGTTACTAGCCTCAGTTCAGTTTTACTACTTTTAGTATGTTATCAGTTGAACCAGAACCTTGATATGATGTTGTTGAGTGGTCTTGCAAACTGTTGTGAATGCCTCAAATCTTTTTCTGAGCATTTACAGCCGTTATGCTGTCCAATTTCTCCTAGAAAATTCTAATGCCTTTGCATTATTTTGTGCTTTCAGATGGCCACCCGTTCCCAGAACCAAGTGGTTCGTCTGACTCGATGCCTCGATGTTTGTGGTCACACGGCCATGCTGGTCCGAGTGATGGTCGAGACAGGCTATCGATGGTATCCTGAATATACCGTCGAGGAGCAGTTTAGAGACTTTAATCAAAGCCAATATCTTTGCACGATCAGGATATATCCTTCTTATCCTGGAGCTACTGAACCCCTCCATTGCTCTTATGGACTTGGGGTTACCATCGGGATGTCCGTGCAGGACGCAGCTTACTCGATGATGACTATCATTCGAGCGAAGAATCGCTTTGTCAGTGCAACACCGATTTCCGCTATATGCCAGCATCACTCCCTGGGGCACATGGGTACTATCAGGCTATTTACTGTGACGCTACCCATGAGGATTCACTACTCCGCACCACCACCGAGATACTTGAGGACAAGGACCGTGAGAATCGTGCCTTGCGTATGGAGCTTTTCAATGCTCGTTCTGATCACTGGGCCACTCTGACACGGTTTGTACCTGCCGTGCAAGCTGGGTACATGGACATGAGGGACTTGTACCTCGTGCAGTCTGGTCTGCCAGATTTTATGGAATGGCGTGAGGTAGGAGGCATCACCCCTCCTCGTGGACCCCGTCTGCCTCCGTTTGTTGGACCAAGGCCACATCCGAGTCCCTATGGACCGCAAGCTCCACGGGACCGACTGTGCCCAGATGATCATGTTCCGCTCCCAGGCTTGGTTGGTGACTTTTATGAGGATTACTACGAAGCTGTCTGAGCTAGTAGTAGTTTCACTAGTATTGTAGTAGTTGTATTTCCACCATCCTACGCGACTTGTGGAATATGACTTGGTGTATATCACGTTCCGGAGGTGTAGAAAAATAATGTATAGGAGCTTGGAATGCCTTCGACGAGATGTATCGTCTTTCACCGTAGTTGTACTTTAGCTGGGCTTGTACTAAACTATGTATGGTGTGTATGACCGTTGGTATATATATGGCATTTTCTATATTACCATGTCATATGGATGAACATCTCTGCATTCCGTGTTATCCATTACATTCCGCACTTCCTTGCTAAGATTTTGCCATCCTTGTCTAAACCGTTGTCTTGTTTTCCTAGGATGGTCAACACCCGCAACAACCCTGCTGCCCCGGAGCGGGGTGAAGCCAATCTTGACTAGGGATGCAAACCTGCCTCACCCTCCTTCTCTGGCCGAGGTAATGCTGGAGGCCGAGAGAAACAAGCGGGAGACCACCCGTTTGTTAGAGCGCATCGAGCAGAACACAACACAACATCAGAGGAATAACTTGGTGTCACTCAGCGACTTCATCAAGTTACATCCACCCACCTTCCACCACTCCGTCGAGCCTCTTGGCCCGATGGTAACCCAGAAGATTACTCACAAGCTACGCTCAGCACTCTTGAGCCGAGGCTGATAAGGTCACTTTTGCTGCCTATCATCCTGAAGGCCCCGCCAGTCTCTGGTGGGAGAATTATGGAGCCATGCGCCCAGCTGGCCATATCACTACTTGGGAAGAATTTAGTGAGGCTTTCCGCGAACATCACATTCCGGAGGGTCTTATGGACCGTAAGCGTGAGGAGTTCTGCAGTTTCACCCAAGGTAGATTCTCTGTGGATGCATACAGAGGGAGTTCGTAACCTAGCACGTTATGCAACTGAGGAAGTTTCCACCGATGCCAAGAAGCAGGCAAGGTTCCGCAAGGGACTTAGCCCCGAGCTTCGCCGAGATCTCCGTCTGCACGAGTGCACCTCCTTTCAGAAGCTTGTGAACAAAGCCATGAGTGCTGAAACGGGTTAGACTGATTTCGAGGCAACACGCAAGCACGGCCGTGATATGGGTTCCTCATCCGGTGCTGGACCACAGAAGCGCCAGGTGTGGGTGCCTAACACTGCCCTGCCACCCAGGTTCACACCGAGGCCATCCTATCAGGCGCCTCGTCCATCTCAGCAGTATGCACCAGCTAAGCCCTATGGTGGGCCAACCAACAATGCTCCTCCACGCACCAGCTCCGTGACATGCTTCAAGTGTGGGGAACCGGGCCACTACCTGCGTGAGTGTCCCCAGACCAACCCCAACCATTCTGGAAAGGCTGTTGGCCGTGGCAAGCCAACAGGGAAGGTGTACTACACCAAGCCGGCCACTGCTGCACGTGGCCATGTGAATTGTGTCTCAGCTGAAGAGGCTCAAGAGGATCCCAATGTCGTTCTCGGTATGCTCCTTGTTAATTGCCACCCGGCATCTTTTCTTTTCGATACTGGAGCATCTCATTCATTCATATCCGAAAACTATGCTCGCTTGCATAACACCGCATTCTGTGACATGCCTTCCACCATGGAAATTTCTACTCCTGGTTCTAGATGGCAAACCTCTAGAGTAAGCCATGGAAATGAAATCCAAGTTGACAGACTTGTTTTCCTTGCATCATTGATAGCTCTCAAATCTTCGGATATTAATATCATCTTGGGTATGGACTGATGTCAGCCCATCATGCCAAGATTGATTGTTTCTCTAGGACTGTTCAACTTACTCATCCTTCGGGAAAGATAGTTAATGTCTTGACCCTAGTAGCCAAGCGACAACTATATTCTCTAAATGACAGTCCTTTGCCAGACCTCGAAGACGTTCCGGTAGTCCGTGACTTTCCGGATGTCTTTCCAGAAGAATTGCCAGGTGTTCCACCTGACAGAGATGTCGAGTTTGTGATAGATCTCATTCCGGGAACTGTCCCAATTTCTAGACGACCCTATAAGATGGCACCACTAGAACTAGCCGAGCTTAAGAAACAACTCGATGAGTCCTTGAAAAAGGGTTTCATCCGCCCTAGTTCATCTCCATGGGCTTGCCCCGTCCTCTTCGTCAAGAAGAAGGATGGTACGGATCGGATGGTTGTAGATTATCAACCCGTCAACTTGGTCACAATAATGAACAAGTATCCGCTCCCCAGGATCAACGACATGTATGATCAGCTCGCTGGATCCTCAGTCTTCTCTAAGATGGATTTGAGGTTGGGCTACCATCAAATCAAAATCAAGAACGGGGAAATTCCCAAAATGGCCTTTGTTACTCGTTACGGCCAATACGAGTACACCGTCATGTCTTCGGTTTAACCAATGCCCCAGCCACCTTCTCTCGGTTAATGAACTCAATCTTCATGGAGTATTTGGATAAATTCGTCATGGTTTACCTCGATGATATACTCATCTACTCCAAGAATGAGGAAGAACATGCCGAGCATCTAAGGCTAGTGTTGATGAAACTTCGAGACCATCGCCTTTATGCCAAATTTTCTAAATGCGAATTTTGGTTGCCAGAAGTGACCTATCTAGGACATGTAATTTCTGGTAAGGGTATTGCTGTCAATCCTGAGTGAGTTCAAGCCGTTCTTAATTGGACTCCACCTGAATCGGTCAAGCAAGTTCGGAGTTTCCTTGGCTTAGCAAGCTATTGTCGCCGCTTTGTCGAGAACTTCTCCAAAGTTGCTAAACCTCTAACTGAACTCCTCAAGAAAGATAAAAAGTTCGAGTGGACTCCACAATGTGAGCACAGTTTTCAGGAACTGAAAAGACGCCTGACTTCTGCTCCCGTAGTGGTACCACCAGACTTCTCCAAGGACTTTGTTATCTATTGCGACGCCTCGCGACAAGGACTAGGTTGTATTCTCATGCAAGATCGGCACGTAATTGCTTATGCTTCACGGCAATTACACCCACATGAGGAAAATTATCCTACTCATGATCTAGAGCTTGCAGCTGTAGTCCATGCACTCAAAACCTGGCGACATTACCTCCTCGGTAATCGTTGCGAAATGTTCACCGATCACCAAAGTCTGAAGTATATATTCACCCAACCGGATTTGAATCTCACGCAAAGACGTTGGCTCGATTTGATCACAGATTTCGACTTAGGGATAACTTACACCCCAGGAAAAGCCAATGTCATGGTTGATGCGCTAAGTCGTAAATCTTATTGCAACAATCAGATGTTGCAACAAAGTCAACCACTTCTCCATGAGGAATTTCGGAAGCTTAACCTTCATATCGTTCCTCAAGGATTCCTTTCCACCTTGGTGGCGAAACCTACCCTTACGGATCATATCATCAAAGCTCAGAAGGTAGATCCGGGGATTTCCCGTATCAAAAGAAACATCAAGAAAGGAGTTGCGGATTGTTTCTCCATTGATGACCAAGGAGCCGTATATTTCGGGAACCGTCTAGTGGTTCCCAAAGTGCGAAACCTGAGGCGATTGATCGTTAAGGAGGCTCATGAATCTCCTCTCACCATTCATCCCGGAAGTACCAAAATGTATCAGGACCTACGCCAGAGGTTCTGGTGGACTAGGATGAAGAGAGACATTGCTCAATTTGTTGCTAATTGCGACGTCTGCCATCGTGTAAAACCAGAGCATCAACGGCCTGCTGGCACCCTTCAAACCCTAGCTATTCCTGATTGGAAATGGGATAAAACTGGTATGGACTTCATCACCGGTTTTCCCAGGACCAAGAGAGGGAATAATGCTATCTTCGTCCTTATCGATCATCTTTCCAAAGTGGCCCATTTCTTACCTGTTCGCGAGAGTATAACCGCTAGCCAGCTAGCAGACTTGTATATCTCCCGAATAGTGTCCCTTCATGGTGTTCCACTGGAAATTAACTCAGATCGAGGAAGTCTCTTCACCTCTCGATTTTGGGAAAGTTTCCAAAATGCTATGGGAACCCGCCTTTCCTTTAGCACCGCCTTTCACCCTCAATCAAGTGGTCAAGTAGAACGTGTCAACCAGATTCTAGAAGACATGCTTCGAGCTTCTGTTATCTCATTCGGAATGGATTGGGAGAAATGCCTCCCATTTGCCGAATTTGCTTATAACAACAGCTATCAATCTAGTTTGGGTAAAGCCCCTTTCGAAGTTCTCTATGGACGAAGGTGTCGAATTCCTCTTAACTGGTCAGAAACCGGGGAAAGACAATTCTTTGGCCCGGATATGATCCAGGAAGCAGAAGAGCAAGTTCGCATCGTTCGTGAAAAGTTGAAAACAGCCGAATCTCATCAAAAGAGTCAATATGACCGAAAACAGAAGGCAATGACTTTCGAGGCTGACGAGAAGGCTTACCTTCGGGTTACTCCTCTGAAGGGAACCCATCATTTCGGTATCAAAGGCAAATTGGATCCTCGCTACATTGGACCCTTTCGCATTCTTGCCAAACGAGGAGAAGTTGCCTACCAATTGGAACTACCTCCGCATCTCTACAGAGTCCATGATGTCTTCCACGTTTCTCAACTCAGGCGTTGCTTCTCGGATCCTATCCGTGGAGTGGAGCACGAAACGCTTGATCTTCAAGACAATCTCACGTATCGAGAGTACCCCGTCCGTATCCTCGATCAAGCCGAGCGTACCACTCGACGTCATAATATCAAGTTTCTCAAGGTTCAATGGTCGCACCATTCTGAGAAGGAAGCAACTTGGGAAAGGGAGGATTGTCTTCGACTCGAGTATCCCGCCTTCTTTCCGGAGGAACCTAAATCTCGGGACGAGATTTCTCTGAGTGGGGGTGAGTTGTCACACCCTAGCTAGCTCTTGCATTAGAGTGTTGCATCATGTTTATTTAATTTCTTCAGAAACTTGAAATGGGGATGATGTAACCCCCAAATTTCTCCTGAAACCAACTAGGGTTTACTAAAAAATATTTTCAATGAACCTGAAATGCCCTTCTAAAATGTCCATCATCTTTGTCTTGGTTCAGAACCTCTGCCAAAAGTGGTGCACACTTTTCTAGGTCATCCTAAGGTCTCTGAATTAAATCATAAATATTTGAATTTGGACATTTAAATTCTATTAAATATTTTAAATGTCCAAATAAATCTAAACTGAAATGTTCCATGCTGGTTATATACTAAACAGTGGGCATGAGCAGTTTGATGATTTTTGAAAGTGTCTAGGTATTTTTAGAAAAGCCCAACACTTACAGAAAAAAACTAGAAAAGCAAACAGAAATAAAAGAGAGAGAGAGAGGATCTCACCTAGCAGCCCACCAGCCAGCCCACCTAGCCGGCCCAGCCCAGCAGCCGCTCCAGCGAGCTGCTTGACTTGGCCAGGCAGGCAGGCAGGTGCTCGACGCCGGCACAAGCGCGCGCCACGCAACTGCTCGCCGCCCTGCTTCCTCCCCTCGCCGCTCTGCCAGCCTGGACGACCTCCACGTCGCGCCCCGACCCCTCTGGACATGCCCATTCTCCCCCAGCCTCTCTCCCTCGCTCTCCACCGCCATGGCCGACGATGCCACCGCCGTTCCGGCGCTGTAACCGTAGCCATCGTTGTCACCGCGCAGCCCGACCGTGTCTACGAGCTCCGCCACCCTCCTCTCCGTCGAGCAGGCCGAGCCCTGAGCGCTCACACGCTCTGCACCGTCTCCACCGAGCTCGTCTTCAACCTCCTGCCGGTCAGATCGCCTCCGCCGCCCCGCTCGCTCCGGTTCGTCCCCGACCTCGCCGTCCGCCCCGTCGCAACCACCGTGAGCTAGGCCACCTCCCTAACCTCTCCGCTCTCCTTCTCGTGCACCACAACGAGTGCACCGAGCTCACCCGCACGCGCCACCGCAGAGCTCGTCGCCGACGAGGCTCCGGCCACCCAACGGCAGCGCCACCCTGCCCAGTAAACTCACCACGCTCCCAGGAGCTCAACGCACTAACTCATGTGCCACGCTGTGCTTCCTAGCGACGGGTTCGAGCTCACCCGAGCTCCGGCCGCCTCCAAACCCATTGCCGGCGCTGTTTCCGGTGACCCCGAGCCCAACTACCTGCACCACCCACTGCGGCTCGCTCCCAGCTGTCCATAGAGCCCAACGGCGCCTCGAATGATGCCCTGTAGGCGAAACCCGCACTCCCACCGCGTTCTGCCTCGGGCCAAGCGGCTAAACACCGGCGGGTTTGACCCCGTTGACCCTTGACTGGGTGGGCCCAGGTTGACTCCCCCCTGAGTCTATGACAAGTGGGGCCCGCTCTGCTAATTAACCTAGGGTTAGTGCTAACTAATTTTAGTTAGTTTAACTAACTGCTGACAGACGGGACCCATAGGTCAGTTTGACCTGGACCGCTCCGTTGACCACTCACGTTACCCTGACGCATTAATTCAATTACTGGAATTATTCTTATACAGGAAATTCCAGAAATTAGTACAAACTTCAAAAAATCATAGAAATTGATCTGTAGCTCCAAATGCAAAGTGTTATATATGAAAAATGATCAGAAAAATACATTCTATCCATCTGTACTGTTTTCATGCATGTTTAAACAAGTTAACCTACTGTTTAGTGAAGAACAAGATAAAGCACTTAAAAGGGCCACTTATGAGTTTGAAACTTGAATCTTTGGTTCAAAATGGTTCAAACCCATCTGGTCTTAGTTGCATTAGCCCAATACAATCATTTTGACATGACTCATGCATGCATCATATTGTTGCATATTGTTTGGTGATGATTGTGTTTCGGTGCTCTCTGCGGCAGGTTCTGCCCCCGAGGAGTATCGCGAATACCCTAACGAAGAGCAATACCAATCCACGGACCCACAAGGCAAGCAACCAACCATTTGATCATGTCGATACAATCCCATGTTCTCGCCTCTGCTCTCTTTTACTGCACTAAGACAACGCGATTCATACTGCTGTGTGCTACGGTAGTTGAACCCATTTCCTCTGCATGACCTGTCATTGCCACAGTAACTAGATGAAACCCACTAGCATGTGTAGGAGTTGATTGATCCATGTGTATGTGTTGTTCCTACCTTGCTATGCCTACTATGCTTAGAGTCGTGTCAGGTCTGGTTCATCTAGGTGATGGGCTGGAGTGAAATGATCATGTGGTATGAGAGTGATGTGTTGAACACGCTTTGGTAAAGGTATCGATGAGAGGCCAAGTAGGAGTACATGGTGGGTTGTTTCATTGAAGCCGTCCTTAAGCACTGAGATCTGTATGTGTGATTTAAGATTCAGCTACTACCATGCATTGGGCCCGAAACCAATGGACCCTCTCGGCTTCTTATTCACCCTAGTCCTCTGTCCAGGAGTTGCAAGTAGTTTCTGGTGTTTGTAGCTTACTTGAGGCCGTGGACAGCGTTGACCCGCGGGGTGGGCTGTGATGCGGTGGGTACGTGGCCAGGTATACCAGGAACCCGTTAGGTATCTCGGAACCCTGTACACATCGTTCGGGGCCGTATGTGGAAACCTTGGCCGGACTCCCTGCGGATGGAACCTGAATAGGCGATAAACCTGGACTAGAGACTTAGGTGTTTAGGTAGGTCGTGGCCGACACCCACGTTGGGCTTCCGCTTGAAGGTTGCCGATGCAGTGCGTGTAAACGCCCGATAAGTGGTGGGAGCGTGTATGAAGAAGTACACCCCTGTGGTTAACATCATCTATTCGAATAGCCGTGTCATGATAAAGGACTACTTGGTTGCCTATATAGTTCATAGACAAGTAAATGGATACTACTAAAAGACTCAAGATAAGCGTGAGTGCCGAGGATGGCTCTTCCGTAGGATGACGAAGGTGGATCCTCGGTAGTGTATTGAAGTGGTGAGTAGTGGACTCGAGTCATAAAACCATTTCAAGTTGGAGTCTCGTGGGATAGCTTAGCCAAGAGCCAAAGGCTGGCTTGCTGCAATAACCCCACCAACCCTTCTTGATAATGTGCATGTATGTAGGATCGATGTAAGTCTTCTTTGAGTACCTTTGTACTCATGTTGCTCAATTTACGTTTTACAGAAGACGCTGCAACCCCTTCTGACGGGTTCTTCGTAGACGTTGATATCGATGAGTAGGCTGAGGCCCAGGTGGTGATCCTGAGCTCATGAAGGACCATGTAGTATAGTCAGGCTTACCCAAGCCTCTTTTATTTTACTAGTTGTCTGTACTCAGACAAGTTACTTCCGTTGTTGGCTTGTATGCTTGTATGACTTGAATGTGGGTTGTGTGATCCGTACTTGTGTGTATGATATGTATGGCTCTCTGAGCCTTTAAATAAAGTACTTTGAGTTGTAGAGTTTCGTTGTGATGCCATGTTGTATTTACACATATCGGGCATATTGTGTGTATGATTGAAATGCTTGGTATGTGTGGGATCCGACAATATAGTTGTTTATCCTTGGCAGCCTCTCTTATGGGGAAATGTAGTCTAGTGCTTCCATGAGCCATAGTAGTCCGCTATGACCGGTTCACCGGAGTCCTGCTAGCCCGGACACTCGCCTCAAACACACTGGCCGGGTGGCATGTGTTTCACTTTGTTCCTGTGTCTGTCCCTACGGGGAAATGTCACACGGTGACATCCAGAGTCCTGCCTAGCCTGCTACAGCCCGGGTTCCCGGAGTCCTGTTAGCCCAGTGCTACAGCCCGGATTCACAAGCTGCTGACTGACATGCTCGAAATTGATTCATGTATGCCTATCCCCATGGGTTAGTGCCACTTTGGGTTCACGACTAGCCATGTCGGCCCGGGTTCTCTGTCATATGGATGCTAGCGACACTATCATATACATGAGCCAAAAGGCGCAAACGGTCCCGGGCCATGGTAAGGCGACACCCGTGGGAATACCGTGCGTGAGGCCGCAAAGTGATATGAGGTGTTACCGGCTAGATCGATGTGACTTGGCATCGGGGTCCTGACAGAGAAGCTCCAGTATCAAAAAGTACCGAACCGTAATATGAGTTGATCGGGAACATGCCAAGAACAACATCTGATGCCTCATGAGCCTGCTCGATGGTGACATTGTTGACCCTGCCACATCCTGATGGAAGAGGTGCACCCCCTTGTGTATTGAGAATGCCTCGGCCACGTCCTGCTGTGGGTGTCTTTGCTGCAGAACCCAAGTTGAACTTCACTGGAGTAGGACCGGTGTTCTTATTGGGACATGCAACAGCAAAGTGACCCTCTTGCCCACAACTAAAGCATACCTTTCCAGTTGTATTTGTTGGGATCTATGGTAGGGTGCGTCGACTGCAAATTAAAATTTTCCTACGCGCAGAACATCCAGGAACATGCTATGGGAGATGGATCACAGTTCGTTACCACTAGACGCGCAGCGCCGTGCAGTGGAAGAAGAGTTGGGGCAGCGCGTCCGCGTGGATCGTCTCCACCTCGTTCGATCTCCCTCGAACAGACGGTCGTTCGATCCCACGTACGAGTTCACCGGAGCGGCGCAAGTGCACCGCCTCTAACGGTATCCGCATGTGCAGGAGGAACACCGTGCGGCGGATTGCTAGGTCCGATCACACAGTCGGCGGCGAATGGAGGTGGCTATTCGCAACACATGCAAACCCTAGTCGCAGCGCCAAAGCGATCAACCTCATGAGTGTGCCGCACCTCCACTTTATATAGGCGTCCGTCGCAGGCTCAACACTTGGGCCTCGCACGGACCCTAAAGCCCAAAGTCTACTCGGTCACGTTCCTAGTCTAGTTCGGATCACATCCGACCAGTGTCCTACGAACCGACCTCGTAGGTTCCTTCCCTTAAGCGCGCGACCCCTTAGGTTCAAGTTGGCTTGGTCACAGTTCGGATCACCTCCGACCTGCACGGTTGGTAGCGGCCTCTAGCAAGGCGTGCCGACCACCAAGCAGACTATGAAGCTGGTTAGGCAAACCTGTACAACATGTCACACTTCTGTTCCCTTTGCCACACGATATATGTTGTCGGGCTCAAGGCGAGACTGTCATCCTTGTGCTAGCCCGACCTCTTTCTCGTTCCAGTGATACCGACCACAAACCGGATTATCTCATAATCCTTGTCGCATGGCCATGCTTATCCTGGTCGGATCACACGAGGGGCCCAGAGTATATCTCTCCTGATCGGAGGGGCAAATCCCATCTTGCTCGACCATGTCTCGCAACATGGGACTGGACAAACCCGAAACCTACCTTTGTAACTACCTAGTCACGGAGTAGCGTTTGGTTGGGAGAAGTTCTCATTGTGATTAGAATGACCAGCACGAAAGCAGTGATCTTCTAAAGCAAGTCTGCACCATCCCGAGTACATGCGTCAGCTCAGGTCTTAGGACATAGAACGCATGTTGTACAAGAGACTCACAGATGACATATCGCTGCGTCTCATAGTTGGATCTGTCCGAGTCAGACCTTATCTCGACTCGGATCCGACTACGTCAAATCCGACCAGACCTTTCCAAGTCCATATTATCCGGTTAGCATCCAATGCTCCATGGCTAGTGAGACCAAGCCATCGACCGTGTCATATGCTAGTCTAGTCGGTCTCTTGGCGTCCCACACAGCCCTTTCGACTAGGGACCTTTTAGGACAGTCATCATACAATGCATAGTCCCACAAACAAGTCACGTACTTGCTGATACACATCATTGATAATGTCTAAGGACTATCTTTATTCATAAACACATAGGAAATATCATCATACATGATTGCCTCTAGGGCATATCTCCAACAGTATTAGCATGATTACCTCCCACTTTAGCTCGTGGAGTCTTATATGCAGTGGGCTAAAATGTGTTATTGGTCCTTGATGGCTTGACATATGGGGCACGATAGCCAGGATGATGACCAATCTTCTGTCGCGAGCTGCCTGCCATGGTGATTCTGTGGTGCTCTACGCTTAAATGTTCCTCTAATCCCCTCCTAGAGTTCTTCTGGACTATAGCCTTGTTGACAAGTGCTTGAAAGGTAGGAAAGTCATGAGATACCAGCTCGTCCTTCAACCCAGGGTTCAGCCCCTTCAAAAACATAGCAGTCTTGTCAGCTTCAGTTGGAATATCTGCCCTTCCATAACATGCTAGCTGCATGAAATGACTCGGATATTCAGACACTGTCATCTTTCCTTGAGTAAGAGCTCGAAACCCATCCCTCTTCAGCTCCATGATGCCCGCAGGAATATGTGTGGTGCGAAAAGCTTCTGCAAACTCATTACAAGTGATAGTTTGAGCATCCTCATGGGCTTCACAATAATTCTCCCACCAATCTGTAGACACACCCTTGAGCTGGTGTGCCACAAACTTGACACGATTTTCCGCGGTGCAATTGGCCAAGTTGAGTATCTTCCTGATGTCCTTCAACCAATCATCAACATCAAGTGGGTCTGATGATCCCTCAAAAGTTGGCAGTTTTGCCCTCATGAACTCAGCAAAAACAGACTGTGGTGGTTGACCCTGATTCTGGTTCGCAATGTTGGTTGCAAGCTGCTGAAGTATCTGGGTTTGCATCAACATCATATGTGCCATATTGGGTGGCGGTGGTGGTGGTGGCACATCATCTCCTCCAGAGTCAGAGTCGATATCATGGACATGTCCCTCCTCAAAGTTTTCTCCAAAGATGGGTTCCTCAAAACCTGGTCCACGTCCGCGTCCACGTCCACGACCGTGACCACGTCCACGTGCTCCATGACCACGACCTCCATGGTCAGCATCCAACCTGTTGGCCTCCCGGTGTTAGAATAGAAGAGAGGGAAATATCTAACCCATAAACCCAATATGATAACAAATGAACAAATAAAACCAGCAACTGAACTCCAAATAAAACTCCAATTAAAACACTCAAGCATGAAAGTATTGGATAATATAGTAGCTATACCACATATATCGGTATAGTCTACCATGTACATAGCAACATGAAAATAACTAACGTTCACTCGCATCATCAAAGATATCACTCATGATTCCTATAGTCCTTCTACTCGCTGAGATCCCCATCGTACTAGTGGGTAGGTGATGGTGCAAAGTGAAGAGCGGATGGTGGTGATGCGGCCCCCTCTGGCGTAGCAGGAGCTCTCTCCTCAGGCTCAGTCTCCTCCTCCTCGGTGTCGTCGAGCTGCTGCTCGCGAGTCGGTGGTACTAGAGGTGCAGGTGGTGTTGAAGGTGCAATGGCGTGACGTGTCAGGCGAAGCTTCTTCGCTAGGACGCTCTTCTTTGTCTGTGTAATCTTGATGCGTGGATGAAGCCTCTGTTGTGGTGGAGGTGTAGGGTCCCCTGGTGGAATCTCCTGCTGGTCACCATTCTCCATGGCAAGCATAGCGTTTGTGGTGATGATACCCTGCTCTGCAACTGCCTTAGCGGCCTCCCGTGCTTCATTGGCAGCGGCTAAGGAAGTGTTCGTCTCCACCAGTCTCTCCTCAAGTGTCTCCACACGCTCCTGGTAAAACTCTAAGCGCTGACGGTTCTCCTCCAGCATAGTCGTAGTCATAGCAAGGTTTTGCTCATGTCCAAAGATAAGTGAAGCCATACAAATGATCGTGGGATCATCCTCCTCTATGTACCCCAAGTTCCGCTGAATCGCTCCGTCCCCAATACGGAAAGTGAAGTACCGGAACGGGGTGTGCCTCAGCTCGTCCTAACGAAGTCTGGCTATCTGATGCATCGCCTGATGAACAACTCCAATGACAGCATCAAAGAAGTCTTCTCCATCGTATGTGAATCGGTAAGTGCTGGTTTGTTCCATCCTCAGATACACCACCAAGTTGTCCTTGAAACGTTCCTCGCCCCCGATCATGCGGCACGAGTGTCCGGAAACCTCTAGATCCTTGTTGAAGGCCAAGCATGTGAGCATGTCCCGAAATTATTTCCAGACCCTCCTGTGTATATTTGTCAATCCAGGATCAACTTCACAACATAGCCAAATGGTATCATTGTAGAACATTAAAATAAGTATAAGTTTAATAACTCTTGCCACAAGGCATACATAGTGAAATGTCTCATGACATTTATTACAACCAGAAACACAGTGGAATATATAAATACGTAGCGACTCCATTCAGCCACATGCAGTCGATGTAGTCAACGTGTCCTCACTCCTCAGGATCATCATAATAGTCGTAGTCGACGCCCTCGTCTTCATAGATCTCTGTTTTTCAACAGAAGTATTTTCATGAGTACATTACATACTCAACATGCCTCCCACGGGGAAGGACCTAATAGCTACATGTGGCTTTAAAGGAATGTTGTATGGCTTTGCATAAAGCTAATTTTGTTTGACAAATAAAGTAGTTGGATAAAAGAAGTTTTAGATGAAAAGATGTTTATCTCCAGAATAACTTTCATCAAGTGAGGATCCTCGATCAACTCATGTCCTTCATAGGTTTCAAGAATAGGGGCAAAGAGGGAATAAGCAAGACAGATCCTGTATGTCAAGAAAGATTCATGTGTCGTCCATGATCGTGGACACGGCTATGCGAATAGTTTTACACTCTACAGAGGTCGTACACAATCCCGTCTTGATGCCACCAGTGGCTGCTGGTGTACACCATTTGGTATACCGGCAGGGAGATTGTGAAGAGGTCTTTGGATTAGATCCCCCAAAGATGTGACATGCCCACCGGAACATACAAGCCAAGTTCTATAATGAAGAATTGGAATATACAAGCTAAGTTCTATAATGAAAAATTCCCACTAGTAATATATGAAAGTGAAAAAATAGGAGACTCTCTATCATGAAGAAAATGGTTCTACTTTGAAGCACAAATGTGGAAAAGGATGGTAACATTGTCCCTTCTCTGTTTTTCTCTCATTTTTTCTTTTGGGCTCTTTGGCCTCTTTTTTTTGGGGCTCTTTGGCCTCTTTTTAGGGCTCTTTGGCCTATTTTTATTTATTTTAGTCTGGTGTCTCATCCCGACTTGTGGGAGAATCATAGTCTCCATCATCCTTTCCTCACATGGGACAATGCTCTAATAATGATGATCGTCAGCTTTTATTTACTTACAACTCAAGAATTACAACTCGATACTAGAACAAAAATATGACTCTATATGAATGCCTCCGATGGTTTACCCGGATGTCCAATGATCTAGCGTGACATGTATAAAAAACATGAATGGTGGCGAAGCCACAAATACTATGCCAACTATATGATCATGCAAAGCAATATGGCAATGATGGTATGTGTCAAAATAAAACAGAACAGCAGAAGTTGCATGGAAATATATCTCGGAATGGCTGTGGAAATGCCATAATAGGTACGTATGGTGGTTGTTTTGAGGAAGATATAAGGTGGCTTATGTGTGAAGGAGCGTATCATATCACGGGGTTTGGATGCACTGGCGAAGTTTGCACCAACTCTTTGGTGAGAAAGGGCAATGCACGGTACCGAAGAGGCTAGCAAAATGCGGAAGGGTGAGAGTGCGTATAATCCATGGACTCAACATTAGTCATAAATAACTGATACGTCTCCAGCGTATCAATAATTTTTTATTGTTCATGATGTTATATTATCATTCTTGAATGTTTTACCTTCATTTTATAGCAACTTTATATCATTTTTTGGGACTAACCTATTGGCATAGTGCCCAGTGCCAGTTGCTATTTTGCTTGTTTTTACTTCGCCGAATATCCATATCAAACAGAGTCCAGACATAGCGAAACTTTTTGGAGATTTTTTTGGACCAGAAGACAACTTGGGAGCCAAGGAAGTGCCCGGGGGAGGCCGATGGGGCCCACGAGACACCAGGGCGCACCAGAGAGCCGAGGCGCGACCTGGTGGGCCATGGGGCCCACAGAGCTCTTTTCCCCGCCTCTCGGCTCTATAAATCCCTAGAAATTCCAGAAACCCTAGGGGAGCGATCGAAACACGATTCTAGCCGCCGTAAGTTCCAAAACCACGAGATCTAATCTAGAGTCCCTTTCCGGCACTATCGGAGGGGAACACGGTCACAGAGGGGTTCATCATCCTCACTGGTGCTCCTTTGATGATGCCAGAGTAGTTCACCATAGACCTACGGGTCCATAGGCAGTAGGTAGATGGCTTCTTCTCTCTTTTTTATTCTCATTACAATGTTTTTGGAGATCTATTTGATGTAATGAATTTTTGCGGTGTGTTTGTTGGGATCCGATGAAGTTCGAGTTTATGATCAGATCTATCCATGAATATTATTTGAGTTTTCTTTGATCTCTTATATGCATGATTGTTAGCCTCGTATTTCTTCTCCGAATCTTTGGTTTAGTTAGGCCACCTAGATTGATTTTTCTTGCAACGAGAAGAGGTGCTTTGTGATGAGTTCGATCTTGCGGTGTCCTTACCCAGTGACAGAAGGGGTAGAAAGGCACGCATGTATCGTTGCTATTAAGGATAAAACGATGGGGTCTATTCCTACATGAATAGATCTTGTCTACATCATGTCATCGTTCTTATGGCATTACTCCATTTTTCCATGAACTTAATACCCTAGATGCATGCTGGATAGCCGTTGATGTGTGGATTAATAGTAGTAGATGCAGGCAGGAGTCGGTCTACTAATCATGGACGTGATGCCTATATACCTGATCATTGCCTTGGATACCGTCATAATTATTTGTTCTTCTATCAATTGCCCAACAGTAATTTGTTTACCCACCGTATGCAATTTTCTCGAGAGAAGCCACTAGTGAAATCTACGTCCCCTGAGGCTAACCTTTATAATATTGTTTTCAGATCTATTATTCCAAAAAACCCAAAAATACCTTGCTGCACTTTTTATTTACTTATTTTATTTCATGTTTTTGCAAGATCTATTTATCAAATCTCATACAATTTAATCTATCCTTTTACCATAGAGGGATCGACAACACCTCTTACCACTACTGCAGGATGTTGCTATCAGAGACCCTTTGACAGAACTGTGTGCGATGCATTAATCGCAAACGGTGATGTAAAAAACCCGTCAAAAATATGCAAAATGTTTGCGATGAATGATACATCAAACACGGTTCAGATTTTAGTTGTGTGCGCGATGCTGGGCATACGGTTGATCCGTACGAACTGTTTGCGATGAGACAAAACAACAGAAATGGGAAGTAGATCAAGGTGTGTGCGATATACGGCATACAGTTTGCTCCGATGAACCATTTGCGATGATCGAGGTGAACACAAACGATTTAGCGTAACAAGATGTGTGTGATACTCGGCAAATAGGTCGGTAATCAGAATTGTGTGCGATCATTATAGACAGCCCATACGGTATTTTTTTTGTGAATTGTGTGCTCGCCAAGGCCCATAGTTCAACAAACAACCTGCGGGCGATAATGTAGAAGATCTCTGTTGAATACGTATTACTAACTGTTTGCGATGAGATTGATAGGATAGACAGAGATAACAAATTAATATAAGCGAACGGAAACAGAGATATATACAGTCTGCTTAATTTATTCCTTGTTGTTGTTGTTGTTGTTGTTGTTGTTGTTGTTGTTGTTGTTGTTGTTGTGGTGGTGGTGGTGGTGGTTGGATGGCCCCGCGACATCGTCTTGGCGAGGACGCTTCTTGTCGCTGACCGTTGGCTTTTCATTGCTGCCATTGTCATTATCATCGTTGCTGTCGTCGTCCTCCTCCTCCTCGTTCGACCATTTCTCCTCATCATCACCTTCATCTTCTTCTTCGTCCTCCGACGGCTCCTCGCCTATCTGGTTGTCGTCTGACGACTCCGGAGGCGGAGTCCCTTCCATGATCCAGATATAATCGAGGTCTGGGCTGGACGCCGGACTCATGGAAGACGAGCAGGATTATTTTGATGTTGACCTATCATCGGGCACCAGACTGTTGGCTGAACTATCATACTCGCTGTCGCTCGACATGTCTGCGGTCGTATGAAAACCGCGAGAAAGCGAGATTGCAGAGTGTGTGCCAATGTGTAGCGTAGCCTGCCAGGGACGATGAAGATGGTGGACACTTAAGAGGGGTATGCAGAGAAGAGGAAATGCCAAAAAAAGCGGGGGTTGACGTATTATCTAACCGCTGATATAATGAACTTCAATTATTTGTACCCAGTCGCTCCAAATCCTGGGGTTGCGCGGGACTCCTATTGGCAGGTTTCTTTTGTCACTACAAAAACAAGGAACGAGTTTTGGGATTATGCACCGGTACCAATATGAACGGAGTAGGAAAGTTGGCAAGCAATACATTGAGCTCTTCTTGTTGATAAAGCCAGTAATAATCAAACTACAAAGGAAAAGGAAAAAAGACAAAGGAAAATATCTGCACGAATCATCGTGTAACATCAATGGCATAGGACCTAGATGTGCATTACTTAGAGCACATGATGTGCTTTAGCAATAGTGTCAAACAAAACCCCTAATCATCATTGCAAAAGCGCATAGAACATCGCTAATGCGAAAACCACAACTACACATGCTAGTTCCTTCTTGTCTTTTGCTTTCATTTGTTGCATGTGATTGATTCTTTCTTGCTTCACTGTACTGATTGTACATCCCATATCAGCCAGTTTCTTCTTCAGCTTTACGTTATCTTCTCCGAGCTTGGTGATAACACTCCGAGCCCTGCCATGCCATTCTTCATCCAGCTAGTTAACAAAGGCACAAGCCTCATATCCCTGCCAATGTTAAATAGTATTCAGGATGAGCGGTGGCATTAACTCAAGTAAAATGATGAACTTAGCACTAACCTCTAAGGGGCAACTGAGAAACCGCCTGCCAATGTCGAATCCCTCCGTGCATACACGTCGAGCGGGAGTGTGCCCGTGCACACAACTCAGCTTTTGGTACTTCTCGGTGGCGTAAAACTCGGAGTCGAACTCGTGTTGTGGGAGTCTGGAGTCATACTCCGGATCCGCCGACTGATCGCTTTCCTGGGTGGGGGTGGGGTTATTCAGGACAGATTCATCAAGGAGCTCCTTTGGACATTCTAAAAAAGATCGGGATAGATTGGAACCTGACAGGACGATTCGGATCCGTAGTACACCTGCCTTCTGATGACCTTAGGCAAGTTCTCGGTGGCGATACAAGTAGGAGCAGCCGCACCAAAACCATCAGCACCACTCGCCCGCATTCCCCCAATGTCAGCGCCGCACGAGGGAATTTGGAGGCTACCTAGGGATTTGGGGGAAATGGGGAAACTTTGGGGATAAGCTAACGGTCGAGAACTACGTATGGCACTATATGTTGTATATGGCACACTGTTTATACATGTCGTTTGTGTTAGGTATTACAACGTCACACACGATTTCCGCACCAAACCGTGTGAGAAGACAACGTAGGTGAGTCACGGTTGCCGTTACATAACCGTATGTGATGTACTACACTATACATATAATTGAGCTACAGTGATACTGTGTAAACAGCCGCTCTGCGGATATCCGTCGAAAAATAAAATAGCCGCTCTACATATAGAGATGGTGGCGGCAGCCTAGGCAGCGGCTACCGGAGAAGAGGTCAATCCTTGGCTGGTGGGTGGTGGTGGCGTCATAGGAGGTCAATCCTTGGTCTGCTGCGGGAGATAGGAGGAGCTCAACCATCGAGGTCATCGGCAGCGTGATTCGAGCACATCCATCGCAGTCAATGGAGGGATAGTGGAGGTCGAACTTCAGGCGGTAGCCGCACTAAGCTTTGCTGCTCGACCCTGCTGTCTCGGCGTGCCACTGCATCGCGCTTCTCTGTCTGTTGGGTGGAGGTCGCCGCGCGGCTAATTGATTAAGGTATTCTTTTCGCGAGTGGCTTAATTAAGGTATTCAATTCCTAATGGTAGTGCTGTACTAGTACTCTGCGTGTAAATTGACTGGCCATTACTTTTTGTCATTGCACGTCTGGATAACAATATGGAGCGCCCTTAGTAATTATGAAAATAAAACCTTGTGATTTATGCACACATCTTTGGGCAGTAGTTAATCCGTGTATTAATGTTGTTTTTTTGTTGTTAATTACCATTCGTGTGGTGCAGATGGAACGACCTCGATGGATGAAGAATCGAAGAACCACATATTTATCAGTGGCGTGACAGAATTCATGAATTTGGCTGAAAGTACAAAGAGGAGAATTGGTGATGCGGATTACATCATGTGTCCATGTACTCATTGTGCCAATACAGAGTCACGTGAAGTTGCAGATGTCCAGTGGCACTTAGTCTCTCGGGGATTCATGTATTGATATACACGTTCGACCAGACACGGTGAAGAGGAGGTCATGGATGAAAATACCCAGGGCCGTCGAACCCCAATTAGTGTCACATGGATGTTGAATCTAACATCGGGGCAGAGGTGTCAAGCTACCAATGGAACACTAAAAAGCCGAAACGCCCACTGGAAAACCAAGATGGCGACGCAGATGACGACGATCTTGATATGCCAGATTTTGCTGCTATGATTGCAAATTTTGAGGGCCCAAAAAAGGATATGGTTGGGTACAAGTATCTGCCAACCATTGATCCGGACTCCAAGAAATAATTGTACCCAGGTTCCAAAAAGAAATATTCCAAGTTGAGTGCCACCCTGGCGCTTCTCAGATTTAAAGCGGCAAATGATCTATCAAACAAGGGCTTCACAGAGATGTTAGGTCTTTTCAAATAATTCTTCCGGAAGATAATGTGCTCCCCAGAAGCACGAATGAAGCGAAGAAAATTGTTTGCCCATTCGAACTTGAAGTACAGAAGATACACGCTTGTGTGAATGATTATATATTGTATCGTGGTGAGTACAAAGATTTGTGTGCATGTCCCACATGCAAGCATGCACGATACAAGCACAGGAGAGCGAAGGACAAGTACAAATTGGACGACGAGATCATGACAGGAATCCCGTTCAAGGTTGTTTGGTACTTGCCTTTAATTCCAAGGTTGAGGCATTTGTTTGCAAACCCTAGAGAAGCAAAGAGGTTGCAGTGGCATCATGATGAGCGAATTGCAGATAAGTATATGAGGCACCCGAAAGATGGGGCTTAGTGGGAATTAATCAACAACAAGTTTGAAGACTTTGCCAAGGATCATAGTAGTATAAGGCTCGGGGAGTGTTCTGACGGGATGAATCCTTTTGGCGATATGAGCACCAGTCACAGCATATGGTTGGTGCTTCTGTGCATATATAACCTAGCTCCTTGGTTGTGTATGAAGAAAAAATACATTATGATGTCAATGATTATCTGTAACACCCTGGATTTTGGCTTTTTCATTTGATTTCCTTTGAGTTAGTGCTTTGCTTTGCTTTTCCATGGCTCTACGATCCTAAAACTTGGGAAGATCATGTCTTCCTAGGTTTCATAGTGGCTTGTCATCCTCAAAACCATCCCTGGCTCATGTCATTTTCATCCTAGCCCAAATCCCAATATTATTTTTATTGGCAATATTCCTTTTCTATTAAAGGAACAACCCTATTTTCCCTAGGTTGTGAAACAGCCTATATTTCTGTCATTCCCAAATAATTCTCATAAATTGTTTGGGTCATATCTTCCTCAAATATGTCAAAATCATTCCTTGGCATCATCAAAGATAATTCACAAATATTCCTTTTCTCATTCTGCCCTAAGTGGCTTTTTGAGAAGGAAGTGTCATTTATATTTGGTTGATTGACTCCAAACTTTTTGGACACCTTTTACTGTACATATCATTGCCTCCTGTCAAAATTCAACTCAATTTGCCTAGTGAATATTCCTGAGCAATTTTTCAAAGTCCCTGTCTAAGGGAAGTCTTCGTGAAGGAAGTACTAGCTAGGGTAATTCAAATGAGTTGAAATTTAGCAATATCCTTCATATGATCAAATCATGTCTCTCCTCAAGATTTGAGCTCATTTCATCACTCTATGTGAGCACAGCATCAATTCTTGGTTTCTGGTCAGATTTTCAGTGTGTGAAGCAACTATATTTTATATTGCTTCATTATGGCTGAAAATTTACCATACCATTACCCTATCCATATTAATGCTATCCACCAAGTTTTGGATCAATTCATCTAGCCATTTGCCTTGTGCAATTTTCCTAAGTTTCTATCCAGATTGAAGCTCTGTGAAGCAAGTACCATTTTGGTATTTCCAAATGGTATGACAATTTTACAGCAGCTTCATATCATCAAATAACTCATCTCCTCCAAGTTTCAGCTCACGTAAAGCATTTGTGTGAGTGCTACTTCATGTTTTCCAAATCTGGACAGTGTGGCAATTTCTATAGCAAGTACCAACTAAACCCCTCCTATTAAGCTGATACTTGGCCACCTCAGTGATCTTAGCATGTAATAAAACTATGCCAAATACCATAGTCTATCCCTGCTCGAATATTCCTCACCACAGCACAAACAGGTTGCTATTGATCGGCTTTGGCACTTAGTGAATTTCTCTTCTTTGCCCCTGAGCTCATTTCTTTCTTCGTTGATACTGAGGGTAGCAAGGTCCATCTACTGGACATGGTCGAACCGGCTAGAATGTGTCACATGCGCCAGTGCACGCGGTGACCATGGGGTAGGCAAGCCACAGCTCGTGAACTGCCAACCGTGTGCTCTGTAGCCGCCTCCTTCCTCCGCATCTCGACGTCCCTCCATGTCTAGTATCTCCCCCGTGCTCATCCGCATCGCCCCGTGCCTCTACCTCGTCCTGGTTCGCCTTGGTCACATTGCAAACGCCATGTTCGTGCTACTTAGGGCTCCTGTCCTCCATTAGAACCACGCTCAAGCTCAACCGTGAGTTGTAGAGGCTTCCCCCGCGCTATATAAGTAGTTCCCGACCTCCTCCGCACCTCACCATTCCTCCCCTGCCTCCCTAGTCCACGGGAGCTCGCCGTTTTCGCCTCGGACCACCGCGGTGCTCGCCGGAGTTCACTCCAATCCGGCCACCCGAGCTCCCCCTCCACTTCCTGACCCCTCCATCTTCTTCTCCACTCCAGCGAACCTCTCCACCACCTCAGCCAGTCGCCAGAGTCCACCAGGGCCGCCGCCCCGTGCTCTTTGTTGCCTCCCGCCGCGGCTGCCCTGCTCCTCCCCGGCGCACGGGAGGGCTCTGAAAGGATGCGGCGGAGCCTCCCGAGCCCACTGGTGCTCTCGCCTCGGCCGGAGCCGGCCGGGCCCCTCGCCGGTATCGCCCTACCTTGCCTCCTCTGTTCTGTCGAGGATCATAACGAGGAGGAAGAAGACAATGTCCGCCTGGCCCTCCCCTGCCAGCGGACCCCCCTCTATAAGTGACACACCCAGGGCCCAGGTGTTTTAAGTGGAAGCGTTTTTCAACGAATCTGTTTTCCTCTCGGGAAAACATACACTGGTTATACTTCTACTGTTAACATGTTTTCTCAACTCTAAAAGTGCATTCTAGTTCTTCTACGGCTGGAAATATGCTTTCCCGTTCATAAAGCGTATTTCTCGAAAAAGCGCTTTCTGTTTTTCCTCCCAGGGACTTGGTTGCAGAATTTTTTTTGCAAATAGGTCCCTGATCATCCAACTCTCGTATCTTCGCGACCGTAACTCCGTTTAAGGTGAATGCAATGCCTACTTCTTCGTCTCGTCGAGCTCTATCTGTTGGTATCATTTTCACTAGGTGGTCCCACTGTGAAAATGACCATTTTTTCCTTGCCCTTATCTAGCCCCCTCCGAGAGAGAAGCGCTCCGGCGAATCGTTCCGCGACTTCACCGTACCTCTTCCCGGAGTATTCGGCAACCCCAGGCAAGCCACAACAGCCACCTGCATGATGGATTTGCAGTAACCATGGTTTTCACTTGAATATTTAATAAATGACTGCTCGCTTAATACTTCTAGTACTGTTTGGTTTATGCTTATGGATACATGCTTATTTTGATGCTATGTTCTTATGCACATTGTTAGTATGTACTACTTGCTAGTATTATTCTCATATGTCATGCTTTGTAGCACTGCATGCTGGTGATAGTGATGCTCATCTGATGCATGATTACTATCGGCTATGAAACACCTGTGTTACGTATGATTATCGCTATGCCATGTTCATCTGCATCAAGTAGACTACGTGCTTTATTATTATTGATGATAATGATTCATATGGTTATGTTGCTCCACCCATGCTCATGTTGATATCATGCTCATATGCACTTCTATTTCATCATGTTAGATTGTATGACTCAACATCATTTGCATTCAAGTTTAACCGGACTTTAATTGAACTTGAACACCTGTTGGCTGAGTCATAGTGCCATTGAAATCGAGATGACCAGTGCCGCCACACTTGATTTATGGGGGCCCCTAACTGGGTCTATTGTCATGCCTCTCACGGGTGCCTCCAACTAGGGAAGGTTATGGGTGCGCGCTACCCTGATCAGGTAGGCGGACATAAGCCTTGTGTGCCCGAGTTGTATGGATCCATTGTCCCCATTTGGGACCGTTTATGTTTTGCCACGACGGTGGCCGTTGGGTGTCACGAGGTGACATCGAGGCCACCCATGACTTAGCGCAAAGGGCAGTTGGTCCGAGTGGCCGGGAGAGTGTCTTGGCAATAGATCGGTTTTGTCGAAACGTCGTTGGTCCACCCGAATGGGAGCATGGCGCCCTGGGTTCCGTGGTGTGGGTACAGTGTGCTAACCTCTGCAGAGTGTTTAATCTATCAATAGCCGTGCCCTCGGATAAAGGCCCAGTTCGTAGTAGGTCACACTACGGGTCAAAAGTAATAATAATCTTCTTAATAACAACCCTGGTTCGATGAGGAAAGAAGTGGTTGATCCTATGTGATCGCGAGAGGATCACAGTGGTATGGAGGATACAGAAGATGGTTGAGATTTATGGTGTTATGCGAGAATCAAGGGTAAAGATCAAGCTCCTTGTGGTCATGTAATGATTACTACGGTATTGTTAATACCAAGCTTGATTTGATCCTGAGGTGATCGTATGATGACCATGATGGTAAGTGATTCATGTGGTGGTTACGAGGTAACCCCGAACAGAGTAAGTTGGTGCATAATATTGTTAACATGTTGCATGCTAGTATCCTCATATATTCATGACATTCTCATCTGGTATTGTTCTAGTTGTATCATGTTCATCTTGTGCATGCCATGTGTTCTGCTAATATCATATTCATCTTTGTTAAGTAACCTGTAAATGACATGTTGTTGTTTGTCTTGATTGCTTTGGTTGCTGTGAGCTTGCAAGTACATTCAATGTACTGACCTGGCTTGTCATGCCAGTTTGCAGGCCATTCCTTGTCTGCTTGCTTGTTTGCCGAGGATCATGTGTTTGCGAGCTAGGATAAACATTCCAGCCAGTGTCCCTATGGAGTGGAGTCCATCATCGTCGTCGCTGTTCCGCTGCTAGAAGTTATTCCGCTGCTATGTGATGTTCTGCTGCTTGCATAGAGCAACCTTGGCAGGCGTAGTGTCATCGTGCCAATGTAATCCCCTTGTACCCCTATCGAATGTAATAAAGAGCTAATTGGTTCTATGCCAAGCAGTGTCGTATTCCAGAGACTTACCTCGATCGCTGGGCTGGAATACGGGGCATTCCGGTCTCTCTGAGCCGGGGTGCCACATTATCCAAGGCCCGAAGCAACCTAGAAATGACATCGACATTTACTTTCAGCTACTGGTAGAAGAACTGCTGATAGTGTGGATAGATGCGCCTGCTATAAAACATTATGATGCTTACAGAAAGGAGATTTTTGATCTACATGCGATGCTGGTGCACACCATTCAAGATATGCCGGCATTAGGCAACACATCGGGGCAGAAAAAAGGGAGATGTACGATGCTCACATGCATGGATATGACATCTAGCAGATTTCTTCCCAACTCGTGCAAAACCGTGTATTTGCGTCATCGTAGGTTCTTACGGAGAAATCACCCATACCGAAAGATGAAAGCTGAATTTGATGGTACGACAAAGGTAGGTGTGGGCCCAAGACCCTATGATGGGGAGGTGGTCCGCAACATGGCTAAACAAATTAATGTTGTGCTTGGCAAGAAGCACGCTTTGACGGTGAAACAAACAACCAAGGGTCAAGTGTTTAAGAAGAAATTGGTGTTCTGGAAATTACCTTACTGGGAGATTCTACGTGTACGTCACTACATCGATGTCATGCTCGTAGAGAAGAACGTATGTGAAAGCATCTTTGCTACTCTGCTCAAGATTAAAGGTAAAAGAAAGGATGGTAACGGTTCACAGCTCGATATGCTTGCTGATTAATCAAAACACAAGAGTGAAGAAGAAGATGATGACAAATTCATCAAAGCTCACCAGAGTTAAAATTTCAGTAGAAAAGAAGCAACAAAGTTCTTCACCTATTTGTTGTCAGTTAAGACACCCTCTTCCTACTCCACAAACATCAGAAGTCTCGTGGATGTGAGCTCAGGTAAAATGAAGTTGGGACACATGAAGTTACATGATTGCCACGTAATGTTGACACAAATCCTGCCGGTGTCCATCAGGAATCTGATGGACGAAGATATAAGAAACACACTCATTGAGCTTTGTGATTTCTTGAGTTGTAGATCCTGAAGAGTTGGATCATATGCAAGATGATATTGCAAGAATATTGCCCAACCTAGAGATATTTTTCCCATCGTAATTCTTTGATGCCATGGTCCATCTCATTGTGCACCTGTCGACGAGATGTATCCCTTCGAGCGGTTCGTGGGAACACCGAAGCACTTTTGTCAGAACCGAAACCATCCTGAGGCAAGCATCCTACAAGGTTATACTACGTAGGAGGTGGTTGAGTTTTGCACCGAATACATGAAACAAATTCCTATAGGTTTGCCCGTCTCTCGCCACGAGGGAAGGCTGAAAGGTAAGCCGATCCTTGCTGGCACGCAAATGGCTGCACCAAAAGAATTGGCAGAGAAAGCCCATTTGACGGTACTGCTTAACAGCCCAATTCTCAGCGCTGATGCCGAAAAACACTTGGCGGAGATACGGCAAAGCTTCTTACCAATGGTGCCTTCATGAGATGTGGAGATGAAGGAGCACACTAAGAACTACACCGAATGGCTGAAAAATCATTTGGCACAAGGATCCATTGATGACATTGCTACGCGATTGGCACAAAAGCCATCACCTACGGTGTTTATGTGCCAAGCATATGACATAAATGGATACATGTTCTACACTAGGAACATGATGAGAAGACCTCATACCAGAACATCTCTGTTTGACTAGAATGCATGACTGTAGATGAAGCTGATAAAAGGGTATACTATGGAACCATCAAAGAGATTTGGGAGCTTGACTATGTGAAAGTTAATGTGGCATTATTCAGGTGCGCGTGGATCTCTCTTGGTCATGTAAAGGTTGATGATTACAGGAAGACTTGTGTTAACAGGACAACGATGGCATATCACGCGGACCCGTTCATTCTTGCTTGCGATGCTACTAGGATTTTCTTTGCGGAAGAACCCTTGCACAAGTACTGCCATGTAGTGATGCATGGGAAGAGGAGGGTACTTGGTGTCGAGGATGTTGCCGATGAGGATGAGTATGATGAATTTGCCGAGTTTTCAGCCAAGGGATCACGCACCCGTGTAATAGAGAAGCGTAAAGTCATCAGAAAACTCAAGTTCATTCGGGGTCAACGTAATGATCCTAGTTCCCCCATGTACATGTGAATTAAGCCGTAAGACTAGTCTTTATGCCTACCCTACAACTTAATTCGTTCAATTTAGAACTGTCGCGTGTACTGAAGTTATGCCCGGTTTTGTGTAGATGTAAGAACCTTTAATATGTTGACCTTGATATCCTGTCAGCTCAGGCAATGAATATGAACAGTTTATTACTATTATTATTATTATATCATAGAGGTAGCACACTCAATTGATCTCACTACAGTATGTGTGAATAAAAATATGCAATCCGGTTTGCGAATAGCACACGGTTCGTTCATGAAAGTCGTGTGCCGACCAAACCTCGCGCGAGATCCGAGTCGTGCTTTCTGATTGGCTAGAACCCAAACCCCACGGATCGTACGTCTGCACTGTTGTATGCTCCCAGATCGAACGGCGATCCTCATCCCTTTCGACAAAGACATGCGCCCAGCTTGTAATTTTATTTTTTTGCACAAAATGCATGTTAAACTCAAAAAATATCTTAAATATAGCTAACGATACCTGAAATGCGTCAGAAAATCAAACCAGTGTTATAATGGTGATTGCGTACCGTGGAAATTTTTATGAGGCCAAAGGATGAAGTCACCGGCCACTGGAGATTGAATTGACACGTCTCCTTTTGGAAACCATGATCCTTCATGTGAGATGCTCCGATTTGGAAGGAGCGATCATCAAAACTTGTGCCAAACTTTACCTTTTTTCCATAGGGTCGTGAGAGCACGCCACGGGCACACATCAATTTTGATGATGTCCAGACACCATCTGAATTTCCTGTAATTAAAATACCAAATAGGCCTATGCCAGTGGCTGCACCTCGCGGCCGAAATGTTTGAAACTTCTCCCCGCTTCTCGGACAAACAGATGAAAACTTGGAAAGCAACGCACAAATGATTTGTACACCTTCTTTGATAAGGGTGGCCATAGTGGGGGTATCATAGCCGGTATCATGCACTAGGGAATAGCAAATATGATGATGTGGCAAGGAATTAAAGAAGGGAGAGTAGGTTAGAGTAACATAGGTAGATACCGTAACATAATAAATGCTATACTACTTTGTGTCATGCATGGCCATAAATATAGTCATCTATGATACTACTCTATGATACTATGCATTACGAAGGTACGTACGTAGTATCATACACTAGTATCATATGCATGATACTAGTATATGATACTCCCCACTATAAGGTTGGCCATGATGGTGGTATCATAGCCGGTATCATGCACTTGGAAATTGCAAGTATACTGATGTGGCAAAGAATTAAAGAAGATAGAGAGGGTTAGAGTAACATATAGGTAGATACTGTATCATGTTAAATGCGATGCTAATATGTGTCATGCATGGCAATAAATATGATAATCTATGATACTACTCTATTATACTATGCACTATAATTAAAGGTAGTATCATACACAAGTATCATATATATGCATGATACTAGTATATGATACTCTCCACTATGAGTACCCTAAGTATAGCCTAACTAAAACACCCAGATGTAGTTGTAGTAGGGTTTTTGACTTTATATGCACTAAAATGCAAGGTAAATGCAAAGAATGACTTAAACATAGCAGACGAGACCTGAAATGGGCCGGAAAATCAAACCAAGGGTACATCCGTGATTGTTTACCATGATTTTTTTCGAGGCGGAATGATGTAGTAACTGACGATTTGGAGTCTGAAGTGTCGCATCTCCTTTTGGAAACTATGATCCTTCTTGTGAGATGCTCTTGTATGGGAGGTGCGAGCACCAAAACTTGTGACAAACTTTACCAATTTTTTTCCATGCGATCGTGAGAGCACGCCACAGTGACACAATGATTTTCGTTATTTTCCGGACTCTATATGCATTTCTTGAAATTAAAATACCAACAAGGCCTACTCCTCTGGCCGCACCCTGCGGCCGAACTGTTTGAAGCTTTTTCCCGTTCCTCGGACAATGAATGAAAACTAGCAAAGCGACACACAAATGATCTTGCTAACACCCACGTGTAGTTGCGGCTATATATATATATATAAATATATATATATATATAAATATATATATATATATTAGCAGAATAACTATTCTGATAACACTTCCACAATTCAGATGGAGTCCAGACATCATCAAAATCGGTGTGTGCCCGTGGCGTGCTCTCACGACCCCGGGGAAATTTTTTGGTAAAGTTTGGCACAAGTTTTGATGATCGCTCCTTCCATACCAGAGCATCTCACATGAAGGACCATGGTTTCGAAAAGGAGACGTGTCAATTCAAACTCCAGTGGTCGGTGACTTCATTGTTTGGCCTCATAAAAATTTCCACGGTACGCAATCACCATTATACCACGGGTTTGATTTTCTAACACATTGCATGTATCGTTTGCTATATTTAAGACATTTTTTGAATTCAACGTGCAATTTGTGGATATAAATAAAATCACAACCAGAACTGCATGTGTTGTCGAAAGGGATGAGGATCACGGTTCGATCAAGGAAAATCCAACGGGTGCAGACATACGATCCGTGGGGTTTGGGTTCTGGCCAATCAGAACGCACGACTCAAATTGCATGCGTGGAAGGGGGGCATCGGCCACGGTTTAGTGAACACATGGCTTTCTTGAGTGGACCGTGTGCTATTTGAAAACATTTACATTAGCTAACAACATATTTTCGTTTGAATGAAAACATGAGTTCATTGTTTCGCCTCCAATTTTTTCCACGGTAAGAAATCACGATTGTACCCTATGGTTCGATTTTCTGGTATATTTTACCAGGCGGCAGGCCTGGCTAGCAAACTCAAACTTTGGATATGCAAAAAAAAAGAGATCTCGCTTGCTATATTTGAGTCATTTTTTGCACACACACACATACACACACACACACACACAGAGACACACATTTTTTTCCTACTACCGCGTGTAGTTAATCCCACTTTTGTTTCGTATGTTCTAGGTAGTATCTATCATATCGGAGAGTATGTACGCATAGTATGTAGTATATATGAATGTTTAGGTAGTATATATACTACTTTCTTGGTAGTATGTACCATATTTTGTGCATACTACATTTCACGTACAAATATGTACGTATTTCACAAATAAAATAAAAATATGAGCTCACTTGCAATTTTTTCATATAACTCACTTTGGAGTATATATTAGATATAGTGTATGAACATATTAAAAATAATAAAGTAGAGTATATACTACCACATGGTAGTATATAAGGAATGTGTGTAACTACACCCGATAGTAGGATGGATTTTTTCATATAACTCACTTTGGAGTATCTTTTATATATATATATATATATATATATATATATATATATATATATATATATATATTAGCAGAATAACTATTCTAATAACACTTCCGCATTGCACGCTCAACGCAAGTGCACGTCATTGTTTGAGCTAACTGTGCTGTAGTACTCACACGAGTGAACTTCGGGTCGGAAAAAACTGCACGCAGCGTTTTTCTGGTACTGCTTTCGCTCTAATTTTTAACCGTTTATCAGAATGAGGCGTATAATATACCGTTGGAAAGCTATTGATTAGGCGCAACTTCGCCATGTTGAACACTTTTCGAGATTCCTCTCGGTTTAAGAGAAGTTTCAAAAATGGTGCGGCGGAAGACGAGTGACATTGAGCGTTTTTTCGTGATTCTTTCTAAACTGCTCATCGGAATAAAGAAAATGATACACCGTTGGAAAGATATCATCAAGGTGCATCTTTTTCGTATCTATTATTTTATCTAATTCGATACAGTTTAAGAGCAGTTTCAAATTTACTAAATTACGGAATTCTGTTTTTTTGAAATTTTTGCAATTTTCGCTCTAGTTTTTGAACTATTGTCAAAACTAGGCGTGTAATATGTCGTTGGAAAACTCTGGACAAGGCGCAACTTTCATATGTAGAAATGGTTCTGAGATTGCTTACAGTTTTAAGTTAATTTTGAAAATCGTGCGGCGGACGACGAGTGGTAGCGGCCGTTTTTCGCGAAATTTTTACAAACTGGTTGTCGAAATGATTCAAGTGATATGCCATTGGAAAGATATCGACGAGATGCAACTTTTTCATGTAGAATACTCTCTCTAATTCCTTACGGTTTAAGAGCAGTTTTAAATTTACCGAAAAGCGGACACTCTGTTTTTCGCGAGACCAAAATCATCGTGTGTACTTCACCGGACAGAAGAACGCACTGCTTTAGACGGAAAACCGCACTGCAGCAGGCAGTCAAGTGAACTTCATGATTTCTTTTTGTCGGACATAAACTTACTCGCAAAAGTTTTTGTTGTCTTTTTTTCAACTTTTTTTTGAACGAGAGTGGACCATAACACTCCCGAAATGAACCGCAACACAATCAAAAGTGAACCTCATGAGTTTTTGATGTATTTTTTCATACTTATTAATTTTTTACGCGCATTGACCAAGCGTGTGGACCTTTCATGGGACAGAAGAACGAGAGTGGACCACAACACTTCCGAAAGTGAACCTTAACACTACCCAAAGTGAACCTCATGAGTTCTTGTTGTCTATTTTCGTACTTATTAATTTTTTACGCGTGTTGACCAAGCGAGTGGACCATAGGGACTGAGCGAGTGAACTACATCTAATATAGAAGAGAGCTTCATTTTGAGATTTTTTTTTTGTTTTGTATTTACCAAGTGGACAACAGAGGAAATCTATAGCATACGGAATCTGCACTCTCCACCAGCCAAATCACGGTAATGAACTACAGTTTTTACAATGAACTAATGAAGTGCACTCTTCAACAACAACAAAATTGAGTAATGGGGCATCCAATAGAACTGCATCACTTCATGTTTTTCCTGCAAAAATGAGTAAAATGAACCTCAATAGCAAACCATAGCGGACTTCATTTGCACTTTTTTCTCTTCGTAAATCACAAAGTTAATGAAGTGCACAAGAGCACCGCCGAACAACATGGCATGCCTAGCCCTATTTGTATAGTGGGAGGCCACCGAACTGCCTGGGAGTTCGCTAAAATCTACAATAATAACAAAGTATGTTTGTCCATCAAGTGGACTGCTCTCTCTCTCTCTCTTTTTCCATGTAACTAAAAACTTCTTCATACATACAACCATACATACGTCCACAAGAAAAATTAGGACCTTTTCGGGGTTGCCCCATCCCGAACAAAGACCGAGCACACCAGTAATTTAATTCTACCGCCTTGTAGTGCAAAACTAAAAAAGAAAACACAAAACACAAAAAGTGATCTTAAATGTAGAATCTAAATTAACATCTCTCTTGAATGGAAAAAACAAGTGGACCAAACGCGAAAGCGCACTCCAATGGAACTGGACGAAGGTGCAAAGGAAAAATCAGTTTGTCCACTTCAGTGAACTGCACGGGGGCATCAACTACACAGCCACGCGCGCCCAACCACATCCCCCATTTTCGACAGTGTGGAGAGGAGATGACCGTGGGGTGGAGAGATGTGCACGCCCAAGGCCTACACTGCGATGAACTAGACAGTAGTGTACCACTCGAGGGCCCGCAGCGCACTGCCTGAGGGATCCGAATGCACTGCATATCCAAAATCCAAAAAGAAGAAGAAAAAAGGAAACGAGCGTCTTTGCTCTAGCAGCGTAGGAGGTGGATGTAGGGCCGGCTCACCGGCGGGGATGTGGCGTGTGAGCACTGCACGCGCTACCCGTTGCACCGCACTGGCCAAGACCTGCCAGACAACACGCGCAGACGCCGCAAACCGGGAGGCGGCTTCACTAGCGAGTGGCACATGCGCCGGTGGTGGAGTCCCTCCTTCTATCTGAAGTGGACTGCGTGGGAGTGGAGGGAGGGAACGGCGATGAGGAGAGTAAACGCCATCTGCTTGAGGCCGTTGACCTCGCATGAAGAGAAGGAAGGAGCTCGTTGCGGGCTGGGGGCTGCAGTTCAGGCGAGCAGGAGCATCAGCTCGTCACTGGGGAAGACAGCGAGAGGAGCAGAGGAAGACTCCACAGTCTCACGGATCCGGAAGTGGGTGGTGATGCCCAATCCTCCCAACCAGGCTCCTCGCCATCTCCTCACCGTCTGGGCTGAGTAGGTCCGTTGTCCGAGCATGTCGCGGGGCACTGCCGGTGCTGTGGGGCGGACGAGGGAGCCCACAAGCGGGGGAGCAACGGACCGCACGGCTACTGGCGCGGCGACGTGGGATCTGATGGCCGTCGGAGTCCAGGGTCACCGGAAGGTGCTCGTCTTTGGCGGATTTGGAGGCGAGCGTGGTGGGGAGCTAGTGAAGAGGTTGTTGATGTCCTCCTTGCCGGATCTGATGGGTAAAGGAGGGCGGGGAGCATAGCGCGGCAGTGTTGCTGCCGTCTTTGCGCCGTGGTTTCGGAGGCGGCAGGCGGCGTGTGGATCGGGGCGGTTGGCTGCGCTAGAACAGCGAGCCCAGCGGAGATGGGGAGCCGCTGCTCATCGCGGGGAGGTCGCGAGAGCGGCAGACGATGCCTACCCACCACCTCTATGACGGCATGGCCTGATGGATGGATTTGGTGGGTGTAGGGATGGGAGGCGCTGGCAGCTTCGGGGTACGGGGATGCGGTGGCGTTGGATGGAGCGGGAAGGGAGGAGCCGGTTGGTGGCTGATAACCCACAAGTATAGGGGATCGCAACAGTTTTCGAGGGTAGAGTATTCAACCCAAATTTATTGATTCGACACAAGGGGAGCAAAAGAATATTCTCAAGTATTAGCAGTAAAGTTGTCAATTCAACCACACCTAGATAACTTAATATCTGCCGCAAAGTGTTTAGTAGCAAA
The DNA here is from genome assembly GCA_021605145.1 of Aegilops bicornis. Classification (NCBI taxonomy): domain Eukaryota; kingdom Viridiplantae; phylum Streptophyta; class Magnoliopsida; order Poales; family Poaceae; genus Aegilops; species Aegilops bicornis. The sequence goes on along the minus strand of CM038669.1, from coordinate 252,119,230 downwards.
GTAATATGATAGTAGTGGTAACGGTAACAAAGGTAACAGAAGCAAAAGTAATATTTTTGGTGTTTTATAGTGATTGTAACAGTAGCAACGGAAAAGTAAATAAGCGAGAACAGCTATAGGAAAAGCTCGTAGGCATTGGATCGGTGATGGATAATTATGCCATATGCGGTTCATCATGTAACAGTCATAACATAGGGTGAAACAGAACTAGCTCCAATTCATCAATGTAATGTAGGCATGTATTCCGAATATAGTCATACATGCTTATGGAAAAGAACTTGCATGACATCTTTTGTCCTATCCTCCCGTGGCAGCGGCGTCCTAATGGAAACTAAGGGATATTAAGGCCTCCTTTTAATAGAGAACCGGAACAAAGCATTAGCACATAGTGAATACATGAACTCCTCAAACTATGGACATCATCGGGAGTGGTACCGATTATTGTCACTTCGGGGTTGCCGGATCATAACACATAGTAGGTTACTATAGACTTGCAAGATAGGATCAAGAACACACATATATTCATGAAAACATAATAGGTTCAGATCTGAAATCATGGCACTCGGGCCCTAGTGACAAGCATTAAGCATAGCAAAGTCATAGCAACATCAATCTCGTAACATAGTGGATACTAGGGATCAAACCCTAACAAAACTAACTCGATTACATGATAGATCTCATCCAACCCATCACCGTCCTGCAAGCCTACGATGGAATTACTCACGCACGGAGGTGAGCATCATGAAATTGGTGATGGAGGATGGTTGATGATGACGACGGCGACGAATCCCCCTCTCCGGAGCCCCGAACGGACTCCAGATCAGCCCTCCCGGGAGGTTTTAGGGCTTGGCGGGGGCTCCGTATTGTAAAACGCGATGATTTCTTCTCCTTGATTTTTTCTCCCCGAAAGCAAATATATAGAGTTGGAGTTGGCATCGGAGGAGCTCCAGGGGGCCCACGAGGTAGGGGCGTGCGCTAGGGGGGCAGGCGCGCCCCCACCCTCGTGGACAGATGGTGGGCCCCCTGGCCTTCATCTTTTGCACGGATTTTTTATTATTTCCGAAAGGTTGTTCCGTGAAGTTTCGGGTCATTCCGAAAACTTTTGTTTCTGCACATAAATAACACCATGGCAATTCTGCTGAAAACAGCGTCAGTCCGGGTTAGTTCCATTCAAATCATGCAAGTTAGAGTCCAAAACAAGGGAAAAGGTGTTTGGAAAAGTAGATACGACGGAGACGTATCAACTCCCCCAAGCTTAAACCTTTGCTTGTCCTCAAGCAATTCAGTTGACAAACTGAAAGTGATAAAGAAAAACTTTTACAAACTCTGTTTGCTCTTGTTGTTGTAAATATGTAAAGCCAGCATTCAAGTTTTCAGCAAAGATCATGACTAACCACATTTGCAATAAATCTTAGGTCTCATGTTTACTCATATCAATGGCATAATAAACTAGCAAGCCATAATAATAAATCTCGGATGACAACACTTTCTCAAAACAATCATGATATAATATAACAAGATGGTATCTCGCTAGCCCTTTCTGAGACTGCAAAACATAAATGTAGAGCACCTTTAAAGATCAAGGACTGACTAGACATTGTAATTCATGGTAAAAGAGATCCAATCATAGTCATACCCAATATAAATTAATAGTAATGGATGCAAATAACAGCTGAGCTCTCCAGCTAGTGCTTTTAATAAGAGGGTGATGACTCAACATAAAAGTAAATAGATTGGCCCTTCGCAGAGGGAAGCAGGGATTTGTAGAGGTGCTAGAGCTCGGTTTTGAAATAGAGATAAATAATATTTTGAGCGGCATACTTTCATTGTCAACATAACAACCGAGAGATCTCGATATCTTCCATGCTACTCACATTATAGGCGGTTCCCAAACAGAATGGTAAAGTTTATACTCCCCCTCCACCAACAAGCATCAATCCATGACTTGCTCGAAACAACGAGCGTCTCCAGCTAGCAACAAATTCTGTGGGGAGTTTTGTTTGCAATTATTTTGATTTAGTTTGCATAAAGCATGGGACTGGGCATCCCGGAGACCAGCCATTTTCTCGTGAATGAGGAGCGGAGTCCACTCCTCTTGAGAATAACCCGCCTAACATGGAAGATAAAGGCAGCCCTAGTTGATACATGAGCTATTCGAGCATACAAAACAGAATGTTTATTCGAAGGTTTAGAGTTTGGCACATACAAATTTACTTGGAACGGCAGGGTAGATACCGCATATAGGAAGGTATGGTGGACTCATCTGGAATAACTTTGGGGTTTAAGGGATTGGATGCACAAGCAGTATTCCCGCTTAGTACAAGTGAAGGCTAGCAAAAGACCCAAGCGACCAACTAGAGAGCGACAACAAATATGAACATGCATTAAAATTAATGAACATTGAGTACAAGCATGAGTAGGATATAATCCACCATGAACATAAATATCGTGAAGGCTATGTTGATTTTCTTTCAACTACATGCGTGAACATGTGCCAAGTCAAGTCACTTAAATCATTCAAAGGAGGATACCACCCCACTATACCACATCATAACCCTTCTAATAGCATGCTGGCACGCAAGGTAAACCATTATAACTCATAGCTAATCAAGCATGGCACGAGCAACTATGATCTCTAATTGTCATTGCAAACATGTTTATTCATAATAAGCTGAATCAAGAACGATGAACTCATCATATTATAAAAACAAGAGAGGTCGAGTTCATACGAACTTTTCTTATCTCAGTCAGTCAATCATATATCATCATAATTGCCTTTCACTTGCACGACCGAGCGGAGTGAATAATAATAAGAGTGCAGGTGCATTGGACTAAGATGGAATCTGCGAGCATTCAATAAACAGGAGAGGACAAGGCAATATGGACTCTTGGTTAAATAAACAATAATGCATATAAGAGCCACTTCAATAATTTAATCATGGTCTTCTCCTATCGATCACCAAAGAAAAGAAAAGAAATAAAACTACTTACACGGGAAAGCTCCCAACAAGCAAAAGAAGAACGGGAAATATTTTTGGGTTTTCTTTTAATTATTACTACTACAGCAAGAAAAGTAAACTACTACTAATTTTTTTTGGTTTTTCTTAAGGTTTAACAAACACACAAGAAGAAAGCAGGAAAAAGAAAATAAACTAGCATGGATATTACAATGAAAAAGTATGAGCACCGACATCTAGCAATGAGTGTGTGTGAACTTAAATGTAATGTCGGTGGGAAATACGTACTCCCCCCAAGCTTAGGCTTTTGGTCTAAGTTGGTTCATTGCCAGGGATGGCCTGGCGGATATACATAGGTGTAGCTGGGGTCGTACTGCGATGAAGAAGACTATGACTGCCATTGGCTGGCAGCCATCTCCGGATCCCAAGAATAAATAGACTGTCGCGGAGGCTCATATTGTGGTTCCGGCTCCGGGGCTGGTGTAGGGTTCCGGTAGGCTTGAACGGCCGCCCAAGGAATGAGATACGGACCTTCAGACAAATTAAACAAAGAAGGAGCAGGCAAAGTAATAGTCTCAGGATGATGTTTATTAAAGAATAATTTGTATTTAAGCTCCTCTGCCCTGCCCTTAACAATAAAGTCATGCGCTAGCATACTCTTATAATCTAAATAAGCATTGGGCAACAATTTTTCTTCTTTCTCATAGAGCCTAATAGGTATGTTAAAATGTGCAGCTAGGCGTGAAGCATAAATACCTCCAAAGATGGGGCCCTTAGTATGGTTCAAACTTAACCGTTTAGCAATAATTCCGCCCATCTTGACAGTGTTATCATGAATAAACCATGGAACAAAATGATAATATCAGGAACACTAAGGTTTCCATAGTTCCTGCGACCAATCAAGCAATGACTAGAAAATATGGCAAAGTAGCGTAAGACGGGAAAATGTATGCTAGTGATTCTTGCATCGGAAACCTTCCTAGTTTCCCCCACAGTGATGGTGTCAATAAATTCTTCCACATCTTTACGGTGTGGACATCTAAGGTACCCTCAAAGGGTATTTTGCAAACCTTGCAAAATTCAGCTAATGGCATTTTCTCAACAACATCATATAAATGAAACTCTACTGAAGGAGATGATTCCTTAGGAAAATAGTAGAAGTTTTGCACAAAAGTATTAGTGAGTAAGAGATACTGATGACGTTGGTCGCGGAGGAAGTCGGTGAGGCCAGCATTCTCAGCCAATGAATAGAAATCTTCATAAATCCCGGCTTGTCTCAAGAAGTCATCGGAAGGCCATTCACACGGTCAAACCTCCGTGGTACGAGGCAAATTATATTTGGGCCTCTGTGCTTCTTCATTTTGCTTTTCCTTCGAGCTTCGGCTTGATAAGCCCCTCAAAAGTCTCTTCATCATTTTCTGAAATATTCTGAAATTTTTAGTAACTTCAAACAAAAGTGAACCAAACTCAACAAAATTGATAGCAACTACTCCTACAAGTGCCTATAGACTATATCAAGCATCAGAACTACTTGGAACCATATAAATTTGACATGCAAGCTCAAGAACATGGTCACCTAGGCAGCACAAATTTGCAATGAATAAAGCACTAGAGCAGAAACTAATTGGACCAATGGAGGAGTCACATACCAAGGAACAATCTCCCCAAGCAGTTTTGTGAGAGGTGCTTTGAGCAAGGAGATCGAAAATCGCAGCAAAGTGAGCTAGAACTCATTCTTGGGCTAGATATTCGTGTTTGTGGGAGGAAGAAGAACTGTATGGGTGCAGGAATAAGTGGAAGAGGACCACCATGGGCCCACGAGGCAGGGGGCGTGCCATGGGGGGTAGGGCGCGCCCTCCACCCTCGTGGCCAGGTGGTTCACCCCCCTAGTGTGTTCTTGGTTCCCTAAATCCTCAAATATTCTAGAAAAAAATCATATTTCATTTTCAGGGCATTTGGAAAACTTTTATTTTCAGGGTATTTTTATATTGCACAGATAAATCAGAAAATGCATGTAAAAATACTATTTTTACTTTATTTCAACTAAACAACAAAAAGTAGAGAGAGGGTACAGAAGATTGTGCCTTCTAGTTTCATCCATGGCATGCTCATCAAAAGGAATCCACTAACAAGGTTGATCAGGTCTTGTTAATAAACTCATTCCAAATAACATGAAACCGAAGAAATTTCGAATAACACTATGTTACCTCAACGGGGATATGCACATCCCAATAATAAGTATATCTTATTTCTTCTTGACAGTAGGAAGAGGAAATTCAAAACCTCCAAATATTATCGATGGAATTTTTCCAATAGAGTTGATATGAACTTGAGGTTGTTTCCTCGGAAAGTGTACCGTATGCTCATTACCATTAACATGAAAAGTGACATTGCCTTTGTTGCAATCAATAATAGCACCTGCAGTATTCATAAAAGGTCTTCCAAGAATAATAGACATACTATCGTCCTCGGGAATATCAAGAATAATAAAGTCCGTTAAAATAGTAACGTTTGCAACCACAACAGGCACATCCTCACATATACCGACAGGTATAGCAGTTGATTTATCACCCATTTGCAAAGATATTTCAGTAGGTGTCAACTTATTCAAGTCAAGTCTACGATATAAAGAAAGAGGCATAACACTAACACCGGCTCCTAGATCACATAAAGCAGTTTTAACATAGTTTGTTTTAATGGAGCATGGTATAGTAGGTACTCCTGGATATCCAAGTTTCTTTGGTATTCCACCCTTAAAAGTATAATTAGCAAGCATGGTGGAAATTTCAGCTTCCAGTATCTTTCTTTTATTAGTAACAATATCTTTCATATATTTAGCATAAGGATTTATTTTGAGCATATCACCAATCGATATATACATAAAAGATAGGTCTAATCATTTCACAAAGCGCTCAAAATCCTCATCATCCTTTTTCTTGGATGGTTTGGGAGGAAAAGGCATGGGTTTCTGAACCCATGGTTCTCTTTCTGTACCATGTTTCCTAGCAACAAAGTCGCTCTTATCATAACGTTGATTCTTTGATTGTGGGTTATCAAGATCAACAGCAGGTTCAACTTCTACATCATTATCATTACTAGGTTGAGCATCATCATGTACATTATCATTAACATTTTCACTAGGTTCATGTTCATTACGAGATTGTGTTTCGGCATCAGAAATAGAGATATCATTTGGATTCTCAGATGGTTCAGCAATAGGTTCACTAGAAGTTTGCAAAGTCCTATCATTTTTCTTTTTCTTCCTTTTAGAAGGACTAGGTACATCAATATTATTTCTCTGAGAATCTTGCTCAATTCTCTTAGGGTGGCCTTCAGGATACAAAGGTTCCTGAGTCATTCTACCAGTTCTAGTAGCCACTCTAACAACATAATCATTTTTCTTACTATTCATTTCATTGAGCAAATCATTTTGAGCTTTAAGTACTTGTTCTACTTGAGTGGTAACCATAGAAGCATGTTTGCTAACAAGTTTAAGTTCACCTCTAATATTAGCCATATAATCACCCAAGTGTTTAATCATATATGCATTTTGTTTTAATTGTCTACCAAAATAAGCATTGAAATATTCTTGCTTAAACATAAAGTTATCAAACTCATCCAAGCATGGGCTAGCAATTTTAGTAGGAGGGATTTTAGCTCTATCATATCTATAAAGAGAATTTACCTTTACTACCTGTGTCGGGTTATCAAGACCTGCAGGTTCTTCAATAAGTAATGGATTAAGGTCATATGTTTCTTCGATAGGCGGTAGATTAAGACCATGTATTTCTTCAATAGGAGGTAAATTCTTAACATCTTCAGCTTTAATACCTTTTTCTTTCATAGATTTATTTTCCTCTTGCATATCTTCAGGACTGAGAAATAGAACACCTCTCTTCTTGAGTTGGTTTAGGAATAGGCTCAAGAATTGGAGCAGGAGCTGGCTCAGAAGTGCCCAATTATTTTCATTTGTCAACATATTATTCAATAGAATTTCAGCTTCATCCGTGTTCTTTCCACGAAAGCAGAACCCGCACAACTATCCGTGTAATCTCTGGAAGCATCGGTTAGTCCATTATAAAAGATATCAAGTATTTCATTTTTCTTAAGAGGATGATCAGGCAAAGCATTAAGTAACTTGAGAAGCCTCCCCCAAGCTTGTGGGAGACTCTCTTCTTCAATTTGCACAAAGTTGTATATTTCCTTTAAAGCAGCTTGTTTCTTATGAACAGGGAAATATTTAGAAGAGAAGTAATAAATCATATACTGGGGACTACGCACACAACCAGGATCAAGAGAATTAAACCATATCTTAGCATCACCCTTTAATGAGAACGGAAATATTTATAGGATATAAAAGTAGCGAGATCTCTCATAATTAGTGAACAGGGTGGCTATATCATTTAATTTAGTAAGATGTGCCACAACAGTTTCAGATTCCTAGCCATGAAAAGGATTAGATTCAACCAAGTAATTATATCAGGATCAACAGAGAATTCATAATCCTTATCGGCAACACAAATAGGTGAAGTAGCAAAAGCAGGGTCAGGCCTCATTCTATCTTTAAGATATTGCTTATTCCATTCAGCTAATAACCTCTTGAGTTCATATCTATCTTTGCAAGCTAGAATGGCTGTAGAAGCTTCCATATCAAAAACATAACCCTCAGGAATAACATGCCTATCATCATCATCACTTTCATCATTATAATTAGTTTCAATAATTTATTTCTCTGTAGCCCTAGCAATTTGTTCATCAAGAAATTCACTAAGGGGCACAGTAGTATCAAGCATAGAAGTGGTTTCATCATAAGTATCATGCATAGCAGAAGTGGCATCATCAATAACATGCGACATATCAGATCGAATAGCGAAGCAGGTTTAGGTGTCGCAAGCTTACTCAAAACAGAAGGTGAATCAAGTGCGTAGCTAGATGGCAGTTCCTTACCTCCCTCGTAGTTGAGGGATAAATTGTTGTCTTAAGCGTCTTTCAAGTTCTTCATAGTGTCCAGCACATATAAATCCCAAGTGACTCAAAGAATAGAGCTATGCTCCCCAACGGCGCCAGAAAATAGTCTTGATAACCCACAAGTATAGGGGATCGCAACAGTTTTCGAGGGTAGAGTATTCAACCTAAATTTATAGATTTGACACAAGGGGAGCCAAAGAATATTCTCAAGTATTAGCAGTTGAGTTGTCAATTCAACCACACCTGGATAACTTAACATCTGCAGCAAAGTGTTTAGTAGCAAAGTAATATGATAGTAGTGGTAACGGTAACTAAGGTAACAGAAGCAAAAGTAATATTTTTGGTGTTTTGTAGTGATTGTAACAGTAGCAACGGAAAAGTAAATAAGCGAGAACCAGTTATAGGAAAAGCTCGTAGGCATTGGATCGGTGATGGATAATTATGCCGGATGCGGTTCATCATGTAATAGTCATAACATAGGGTGACACAGAACTAGCTCCAATTCATCAATGTAATGTAGGCATGTATTCAGAATATAGTCATACGTGCTTATGGAAAAGAACTTGCATGACATCTTTTGTCCTACCCTCCCGTGGCAGCGGGGTCCTGATGGAAACTAAGGGATATTAAGGCCTCCTTTTAATAGAGAACCGGAACAAAGCATTAGCACATAGTGAATACATGAACTCCTCAAACTATGGTCATCACCTGGAGTGGTCCCGATTATTGTCACTTGGGGTTGCTTGCGGATCATAACACATAGTAGGTGACTATAGACTTGCAAGATAGGATCAAGAACACACATATATTCATGAAAACATAATAGGTTCAGATCTGAAATCATGGAACTCGGGCCCTAGTGACAAGCATTAAGCATAGCAAAGTCATAGCAACATCAATCTCAGAACATAGTGGATACTAGGGATCAAACCCTAACAAAACTAACTCGATTACATGATAGATCTTATCCAACCCATCACCATCCAGCAAGCCTACGATGGAATTACTCACGCATGGAGGTGAGCATCATGAAATTGGTGATGGAGGATGGTTGATGATGATGACGGCGACGAATCCCCCTCTCCGGAGCCCCGAACGGACTCCAGATTAGCCCTCCCGAGAGGTTTTAGGGCTTGGCGGCGGCTCCGTATCGTAAAACGTGATGATTTCTTCTACTTGGTTTTTTTCTCCCCGGAAGCAAACATATAGAGTTGAAGTTGGCGTCGGAGGAGCTCCAGGGGCCCACGAGGTAGGGGGGCGTGCCCTAGGGGGCAGGCGCGCCCCCCACCCTCGTGGACAGGTGGTGGACCCCCTGGCCTTCATCTTTTGCAAGGATTTTTTATTATTTCCAAAAAGTTGTTCCGTGAAGTTTCAGGTCATTCCGAGAACTTTTGTTTCTACACATAAATAACACCATGGCAATTCTGCTGAAAACAACGTCAGTCCGGGTTAGTTCCATTCAAATCATGCAAGTTAGAGTCCAAAACAAGGGCAAAAGTGTTTGGAAAAGTAGATACGACGGAGACGTATCAGGGGTTGCGGCGGCGATAGATGGAGCAGGAGGGGAGGCGCCGGTCGGAGGCCGCGGCGGCGATGGATGGAGCAGGAGGGGAGGCGCCGATAGGAGGCCGCGGCGGGAAGGGGAGGAGAAGGTTGGAGGCGCGACAGCTATGGATGGAGCAGGAGGGGAGGCATCGATTGGAGGCGGCGGTGGCAATGGCGACGAGGGTGGGTGAAGGCAGAGGAAGGTGGGGGAAGTGGGGATTTTTTTCGTTTTGAGGTGTAGTACGCTTCGGTGTCTTTTGAGGTGGGAAACTGTTAGCAGAATAAGCCTCGCGTTAGTAGAATAAGACTCTTAAGAGGTGTTATCATAATAGACCCACCCCATATATATATATATATATATATATATATATATATATATATATATAATGCTAAACTAAGCGTGAGTGTAGAATAGCTTATTCTACACCCCAGTAACGGTACATACAAAATACAGTAACACACTATGTAAAATACAGTAATTTTCGTAAAAGTGTAGTAAATTACAAACTTAGATGATAAAAAAAATATTTTCCAAATTACTACATTTTGTACACCGTTTTACCAGATTTTGTACATAGCGTTACTAGGGGGTGTAGAATAAGCTATTCTACACTCACGCTTAGAATAGCGTTACCATATATATATATATATAAACACTATTCTGATCACGGGATCGGAATAATATTCCGATCACAACATGAACTTCCCGAGTAACGCGCCTGACCTTCCCCGAGTACAAGGTTGAACTTCAGCTCAATATTGTCCAAATGGGGCTTGCGATATACCATTGGAAAGCTACGAACACCAGTATCATGACTCAAGTTGAATTTTTGGCAAAATGTAAGCGGTTTAAGAGCAGTTTTGAAAACTGTTTTTCCTTCATACAAAAAACGTGAATCGTATTTTCCATCGCATGTCTAAACCATTTATCGGAATGACGCAAATAATATGGCGTTGGAAAGATGCTGCAAAACCGCTCCTTCCACATGTTGAAAGTTTTCTCTAATTCCTAATGGTTAAAGAGTAATTTGAAAATCGTAAAATTTCGCAAACCGAACAGCCGAGTTCGTATTTTCGATGGCATTTCTAAACGGCTAATCCAATTGAGGAAAATGATATGGCGTTGGAAAGCTTATGAAAATGCGCTACTTTTTCATGTTGAAAGTGTTTTCTAATTTTGAATGGTTTAAAAGAAATTTAGAAAACAATACAAGTTCTAGCGAATTGGTGTTTTTGAGCTAATTTTTCAACTGTAGGTCCGAATGCAGCAAATGATATGGTGTTGGAAAGCTTGAGGAAATGCGAAACTTGTTTGTATCTATTGTTTCTCCATATTCTTTATGGTTTTAATTCAGTTTCGAAAATGGCAAAAAAACGTATTTTCGCCGTATTTTCTACAAACTTTAACGGAATGGCGCAAATAATATACCGTTGAAAAGCTATGGAAAATGCGAAACTTTTTCATATTGGAAGTTTTCTCTGATTCCTAGCCATTTTTAAGTAATTTCCATAGTGAGATCATTCGTTCTACCTTTATCGCGAAACAGATTCTTCGAAAATGCACCGCGTGAAGAACTTGAACTTCTCGGCATGTTCACTTGAACTTCACTCTGTTTTTCACATGCTTTTTTTGCTTGTAGATATCCATCCACTGCACGTAGCTCTCCATCCACTCACCGGGATTGAGCTAGTGATATACTAATGGAAAGCTGCTGTAGACACACAACTTTCCCGTGCTGATCATTTTTTCATACTCGCGACGGTTTTAGAAGTTTTTCATGTGAAATTCATTCAGTGTAGTAGTTGAACTTCCTGTTGTTTTCACGTTAAACTTCTGTGACGTATTTTCGTTTGTAGTTTTTCTCATCCATTCGTTAGTGTTACACAAATGATTTTCCTTTTGCATAAACCTTTCTCACAATAATTTTTTAAATTTTTTCGACCGAGAACTTGAACTTACACAAATGATATTCCTTTCGTTTTGAAGTAATTTAGAAAATGACAAGATCATGATTTCTGCCTTCATCGCGAATGGAAATGCACTCAATGAAGTATTTGAACTTCTCGGGCATGTCTGTTTGAACTTCACTCTGTTTTTGACATGCTATTTTTTGACGTGCTGTTTTTCGCACTGCGTGAAGTAGTTGAACTTCTGGGGCATGTATGTTTGAACTTCACTCTGTTTCACTTTATTTGTATTTTTCTTATATGAAATACACACCATGTAGTACGTGAACTTCCGGTTGTTATCACTTTTTAAATTCTCTCTGGTTTGAGAGAATTATTTTAAAACACAAAAAACAACATATTTGTTATGAATTTTGGACATCTAAATACATGGTGAACCTCTCTCACAAGAATTTTTTGAACTTTTCCTCGCCGAGCAATTGAACTTCTAGCAACCATTCTTTTCGTTTATGAGTTGTTTTTAAAAGTGCAAAAAATGGCGCTGTGTTTTTTATTTTTTTCAACAGGTAAATCCTAGGTTTTAATAAACTCTGAACTTCTCTGTTATTTTTATTTGAACTTCACCTTTTTATATTTTGAGTAAAGAATTGTATTCGATTTTTATACGGAAAAAATCTTAGTTTTGTAATAAACATTATACAAATACTTCGCTATTTCGAACTGAACTTCTTGGTTTATTCGTTAGCAATGGGAAAAATTTAAGTTTTTGTGATAAATATTGAACTGCTCCATTTTCTGAAATTGAACTTCCTGGTTTATTATTTATTATCGAGGAAAATCTAATTTTTTCATATACATTGAACTATTGTATTTTTTTAAATTGAACTTATTGGTTTTTTCAATTAGGAGTTCTTGGTGTTATTCATTTGTAACGGAAAAATGCTAATTTTGTGATAAACATAATACAACTTCCTGGATATTTTCGAACTGAATTTCTTGGTTTTTTCCTTAGTAACGGGAAAAATTATGAGAAAAATCTGCATTTCTTATAGACATCGAACTTCACCATTTTTAAAATTTGAACTTCTTATTTTTATTTGTTAGTAATGGAGAAAATCCTTTTTTGAACTTTCTCGGGCAGGTCACTTGAACTTCGAGCAACTAAATTTTTCATCAAGACAACCGTCACAAATTCATCGCCGTTTGAGAGCAGTATTAAAAATGGTAAAAACAACATCGTTTTTCCTTGTTTTTAACATGTAATTGAAGGTTGGACGTCTCGCACTAGAGATCTCGAACTTCACCGGGAGGAGCACATGAACTTCTTGCAACAAACCTTTGAAGCTTTTAGTTTTCTATGCTTATATATTCTTATCTGAAATGCATTTTGTGTAGTAGTTGAACTTCCCGCTGTGTTCACCTTGAACTTCTGTCATCTATTTTTGTTCAACCTCTCATAAGAATTTTTGAACTTTCTCAGGCCGAGCACTTGAACTTCTAGCAACGAAATTTTAGCCTTTGTTTGAACGTCCCACTGTTTTCACCTTGAACTTCTGTCACGTATTTTTGTTCAACCTCTCGCACAAGAATTTTTGAACTTTACCGGGCCGATTACTTGAACTTCTAACAACAAAACTTTTAGCCTTTGCTTGTTCATTCTTTTTTTCATACAAAATACACACAGTGTAGTACATGAACTTCTGGCAGTTATCAACCTGAACTTCTCTCGGTAATGTGAAAATATTTGAGTTTTTTTTATGAATTTTTAATCTGATTTTCTTAAGCTTTTTTTGTGAATTTTGAAGCGCTCTATTTTTAATAGTTGAACTTCTTGTTTGAACTTCTTGTTTTCATTATTTAATAATGAGGAAAATCTGAGTTTTCTATAATCATCAAAGTTCTCCATCTTTTTAATATGGACTTCCTGGTTTTATTTCTTAATCCTTTTTATGAAATTTTGAAGCGTTGTATTTTTAGAAGTTGAATTTCTAGTTTCTATTTTTGAACTTCTTGTTTCCATTCTTTAATAGCGAGGAAAATCTGAGTTTTCTATAATCATCGAACTTCCATATCGAACCGCTCTAACTTTTTTATTTGAATTTATTTGATGTAATTTAGAAATCTGAAAATTGTAGTTTTGTTAGAAACAACAAACTTCTTTGTTATTTTGAATTGAACTTATTTGTTTTATTCTTTAGTAACCAAAAACATTCGAGTTTTTAAATAAAAATCAAACTTCTCCACGTCTTTAAATTGAACTTCTTGGTTTTATTCTTCAGTAACGAGAAAAACTGAGTTTTTTAATGTACTTTGAATTACTCTGTTTTTTTAAAATTGAACTTCTTTGTTTAATCTTTAGTATCGGGGAAAATCTGAATTAAAAAAAAGGAGAAAATCTTTTTAAAACTGTTTTTGCTGTTCCCTTTTTAAATTTGAACTTTTTAGTTATTCTTTAGAACGAGAATCTGAGGTTTTTATCAACTTTGAACTTCTCTGTTATTTTAATTTGAACTTCTTGGTTTTTACTCTTTAGTAACCAGGAAAATCGACTTTTTCGAACCTCTTTGTTTTAAAATTTTGAACTTCTTGGTTTTATTTTTAATAATGTGAAAAATCTGAATTTTTTATAGACATCGAACTTCACCATTTTTTAAATTTGAACTTCTTAGTTTTATTGGTTAGTAACGAAAAAAAATGCTTTTTTATATAAACAATGATACCGTGTCATCATTTTTAATTTGAATTTCTAGTTTTTATAGAATGGGGAAAATTAGTTTTTATACAATCTTTTGAAATGCTCCTCTTTTTAATTTGAACTTCTCTGATATTTTTACAAACGGGGAAAATCCGTTATAAAGATTTTTGAACTACTTTTTTTTAACTTCTTGCTCAAAAAATTTTAACTTCCAAAATTGTCTTTATGATATTAAAAACTTCATTTATTTAACATTGACCTTCTTCGGTTTTTAAATTTGAACTTCTTATAGAATTTTGTCACGACATTTTATGCATTTTTTTGCTTTTCGTGAAATGGGCTAGGTGGTCCCTTTTTCATTTGATCGTTTTTCTTCTGCACGTGGTACACGTGAACTTAGAAATTTCTGAAACGTGAACTTCACGTGCTATTAATTTTTTTCATGAAACTCCATAGTTTTTATTCTTTGAAATCCATGATTTTTTTGCATTTTTTGGTTTGAACTTCGATGTTCGTTACACCTGAACTTTCGAAATCACACCTTTTTTATACACATTTTTCCTTGAATCCAACATGTGCAAAAACAATAGAAAAATTTAGGTCAATTCTCATAAGCAATAAAATATGTTTTTAAAATAGCATCAAACATTTTTTATAACACTTTTACTTTTTTTATTAATGTGGAAAATCAACGAGCGCCAAATATATTTACGGTTTCAAGTCAGTTTCTATGTATTGTTTCTCCCAATTCTTTACGGTTTCAAGTCAGTTTCGAAAATGGCAAAAAACATATTTTCGCCGTATTTTCTACAAACTTTATCAGAATGGCGCAAATAATATACCGTTGAGAAGCTACGGAAAATGCGAAACTTTTTCATATTGATGGTCTTCTCTGATTCCAAGGCGTTTTCAAGTAATTGCGAAAATGGCGAGTTCATTCGTTCTGCCTTTATCGCGAAACTGATTCTTCAAAAATGCACCGCGTGAAGAACCTGAACTTCTCGGCACGTGTACTTGAACTTCACTCTATTTTTCACGTGCTTTTTTGGCTCACAGCTCTCCACCCACTCACCGGAATTGAGCAAGTGATATACCGATGGAAAGCTGCTGTAAACACGCAACTTTCCAGTGTTGATCATTTTTTCATACTTGCGACGGTTTAAAAAGTTTTTCATCCGAAATTCATTCAGTATAGTAATTGAACTTCCTGCTGTTTTCACATTGAACTTCTTGCTGTTTTCACTCTGAAGTATTTTTAATAACGAGGAAAATCTGAGTTTTCTATAATCATCGAACTTCTCCATCTTTTTAATATGGCCTTCCTAGTTTTATTTCTTAATCATTTTCTATGAATAAAAATATTTTAAGACACCAAACAACATTTTTGTGTGTGTTTTTGCATTGGTTTGCACATCAAAGCGCGTCATCTTTAGAAATTGAACTTCTCCTTTTCTTTTTATTTTCTTTCAACATTGTTTAGCACGTGGAACCACGTCATCTTTAGAAATTGAAATTCTCCTTTCTTTTTGTTTTCTTTCAACATTGGGTTGCACGTCGAACCGCTTCATCTTTACAAATTGAACTTCACATTTTCTTTTTGTTTTCTTTCAACATTGGTTTACACGTTGAATCGCATCACCTTTAGAAATTGAACTTCTCCCTTTTTTCTTGCATGTTTTACCTTGCATGTTTAAATTTATTTTGAACTTGCTGAGATAACACACTTGACCTTCTCGAACACAACATTTTGACCTTCACAAAACATAAATTAAAGCCAAACTTTTGACCTACAGAGCATGTATAATTTGGACTTATTGGTTTTATTCTATTTTTGCTTATAAGAACTAAGTTTTCCTTGTTGCATTTTTTGAATTTCCCGTGTCTTTGTTTCACTCCAATGTTCTTTTTACTAATCATACATTGTAGAACATAAATATTTTAAGCGACATTTAACCAACAAATTGCATCAGTTACGAAACATGCAGCTAAAATGTATTAAGATAATAGTTTAATTTGAACTATATGTTTTGCTAAATTTGAACTTTTGAGTTTCTTTTTGTTACAAATGGGGAAAAATCTAACATTTTTTGCACACACATCTAAGCATTTTTTTCATGCATGAGGGAGGACAGAATTCTCGTACACGCGGCGTTGCCATCACTGTTGAGGCGGAGCTCTGTTGGTTGTTGTCCTACGTCCCTAGGAGTGCCGTGGGGAGCTACTATGTACTTTCTCCGTCCGGGTTTATTAGGCCTTTAGCAAAGGAGCCATGGTATGTTTTTCTAAGGCCCCGCTAGATATATATATGTTTGCTTTTCTCGATCTCCTCCGCCAAACTTGCGCACGATTGGGCTGCCGTTTCGATTTAATTGTTGCATGCAGAAAAGTAGCATGCAACCAGCTGTAGGCAATAACTACCTAGCGCTGTACGTGTGCTGGTTGGTTGCATGCAGAAGTGGAGCGGGCAACCGGCTGCTGTCATGCTTTGGAATGACTGCGAATTAATCTAATTAGTTGTTGCTATGTTCTGATTTCACGAGTGGCTACCAATAGTATTACTAGTAGAAAGCCCGTGCGTTGCCACGGGCTTTTGAAATATTTTTTAAATTATATATATGCATGTTAAAATTTCACATGTATAGAAAAGATAGCCAGTAACAATCATGTAATAATTGAAGTCCACCTCACTTACGATATAAGTTAATTAAAAGGTAATTTGACAATGTATATATAGAGAGCGGTGATCTAACTAATAATCTCTTATAAATTAACATCTACTTGATACCCTTCGGATATTCTGCACGATATCAGAAATGTTTCTTTAACTTTATTCACATGATATTTAAGCAAAGAATAATAAGAACTTCCTTAGCTCAAAACTACGCTGCAAGGGTAATATATGTAGTTAGCACGATATTTTTGAGAAAGGTCTCAAAATGTGCAACGAAAAATACTCATCGTGCAAACTGGACAAACCAATTTATTACCATTCCATGAGAGCATACAATCAAAAACAAAATACCCGGACACATCTCTGGAATTTCCTAAATTGATATTATCTTGAATATAGTGATAACAATAACATATACTCACCACAAAGAGGCCGCACGATAGGGCAATCCTCTCACTATCTCCACACAATCATCGTTTCCATGGCGCCTTCCCTTTGCTCAACGTCGTCACCCGACCACTCCCTTCCTCTCGACGGAATTGGCCGGCTCCTCCTCTCCCTGCCACGATCACCCCCTCCTCTCCCCTCCACAGCGTCGGCACTCCTCCTCTCCACACCACCGATGGAGCTTGTCTGCTCTTGTCCCCGCCGCCTCCCTTCCCTCAAAACAGAAATTTCCACGTGTTTTCACAATGTGGATTAAATAATGTTTTAATCCAAAAATGTTTATAAACGTAATGGTGTGTGATTTTTGTTCATATAACGACAAACTATTTCTCTCTCACTCCTTCCCTCTAGGGTGTGTCTCCTTAACCATCCTCTCCTTACAAGGAGGTGACCCTTACAAGAAGACAAAATAACATCTTGTCCTCAACAACCCTCTCCTTACAAGGTAAACCTTAGAAGAAGAAAAACTAACGTCCTTCTCCCCATGACTCTTCCCCTCAACCTTCACTCTCATCATGTGTCTAATCTCTCTTTCAAAATTGTATAACATGTGACAATAGTAGCAAGAAACGCAAACTGAACCATATTTACCGCCCCCCAAGCGCCGCTACCGAGGCGACTCTTCCCCTCAACCTTCACTCTCGTCATGTGGCTAATCTCTCTCTCAAAATTGTATAGCGTGTGTGACAATAGTAGCAAGAAACACAAACTGAATCCATATTTACCCCCGCCACCGGCGCCGCCACCCAGGCGACTTGGGGGTAACCCTAGCTGCGCCGAATACTGATGGAATACAACGAGAAATGACCGCACACTAAATTTTTGATTTACAAATAATGAAAGACTCACTTAGTGCAATGTTTTTTGGCTCCAACGAAGGTAACAGTTTTGGGACTGCAAAGGAACATAAAGAAAAATAAATGTCATGTATACCGAGAAAAAGAAACTAAAACAAAGACACAGTTAACTAAAATGACAAGTAACCATAAACTTATTTCATTTCATTATGGTATGCACATTGCTACGGTGACTTGCGATATACAAATTTAAATGTACCACATGCTTGGTAATGCGAATGGTAATCATGGTTACTCCTTGAACGACATCGCTCCATCGGTTCCTCACACAAGACACCACAAGCCATGGTCATATATATCTAACAAGAGAAATCACATCTTGCATGTCCAAGTGCAAACCCCATGATAGCATGGCCCCGCAAGAGCACACCTCGGCAATCTCTTCCATGTCTATGGAGACGAGGGAGAATCTGGACACGTACCTCCATCGCAAGTGCCTCTCTGCCCCTCCCTGTGTCACCCTTCATTACACATGTCTGCAGCGCCCTAAATCAAACGATGGTGAGTCGAGTCTTGTTGGGCCCTACTTTCTATAGCTTTACTCTCCACCTTACTTCTCGCTCGTTTGCTTATGCAACCCTTAAGCTCGAAGGAATTCTTTAGGCTTTGGAATGTTCCAGTCCATAACCCCTGCTCATTTTCATTAGTATTCGATCATCGATCCATGAACATCTAAATGAATATCGTAATACTTAATTCTTTTTAAGCTAACTACTTAATTTTGTATTGCTTAATATTTCGATGAGTAGATATGTTTCATAAGTAGACTAATTCAGATATAAAGTTTTTTAGGGGAGCACAAACTTACTTTTGCCACATCATCTATTTCGAAGCGTAAGAGAAATCAGTATGCAATTTAATGTGATCAAAGCATTGATATAGGTCACCACTATAGTGCATACTCGAACCAACCAAGATGTCAAATAATCTTATTAGCTGATTGCTTATACACAAGAATCTCTAGGGATCACTTGTTTGTATCACTTGATGTCAACTAATCTCTTTTGAGTGCAAGTCTCTGCACAGAAATACAAATTGTAGAAGACAATCTTTCATAAAGGAATAGAATATAATACGCAAATGCTTGTCACATGAGGGGACAAAGAGATGTATGGAACAGACTGCTTGAGCACCTTGTATAGAAGGGAGTTCCCTCAAAAGAATCGAATCTAAATCTGCCAAGTCCTAACGTTCATAGAAACAATCATAATGGTTGTGTGCTAGAAGATATAGAGTATAGTTATACCTTGAAATGAATATGCCGTCCACAGGTTTTGCAACAAGAGACCTATAAAGGAGCGCAGTGGCGGAGCTTCGTTGGGGCAAAGGCATGCCGTGGCCTGCCCACCGTTGTGGCCAACGCACGTAGGTAGCAAGCCTCGCAAGCTTAAGCTAGCTGATGGATGTATTCTGAGCATGAAGCACACGCAAACAACACTCAGAATAGATGATGACAGGTGCGTGTTAAAAATGCATGTTAGTATTATAGACGATATTTATGCTTGTAATATGTCATCTACACATGATTTTTGTACTCTCATTTGGGTAGGCCCGCCCAGCTTTTTTGGTCTTAGCTCCACCATGAAGGAGCACATCAGTTTTGCAGATAAAAGAGGCATTCATCATAACAGAACACATTGATTCAAACACAAAATCAGTATATCTTTGCTGTAGCTATTTTATCATTGCAAATAACAAAGTATAGCTTTCTTGATAAATGCATGAAGATTGAAAGGAACTCTTGAAAGTCATCCTGCTTTAAATTAAATTATAAAGAGCTGCGTGAGATATCTTTTGGTGGGATCAGACAAGGAACATATTAATAGTCCAAATAAAGGTAAGAAAGATGCAGGTTACCTTCAAATGTTTCGAGAAAACTTGCATAAAAAGAGCCACGTCTTTGCAAGCCTACGTAATATATATCTTGCTCACCTTGTTGTAAGAGTAAATTTGTAAGAAATATAGTCCCATTTATTTTATTGGCCCTATTATGTTGCCAACACACATTCTGATATTTGAACCGGCAAGAATCGCTTTGCTATACAATACTCACTTGTTCATGCAACTACGCCTGACTTTAATATGACAGTCATTCCAATCTTTTTTACATAATGGTTTAGACAAACTTCCCCATTTGTGATAATTTGGGAGAAATTTGTTGAATCTCCCAAAAAAGACCAAACACCAATGAAGATAAATTAGGCTACAGTCATTAAACTCCAACTACGAATGCAATAGGACCAGACCTGCAAAACACACAACACTCATCATCACTTTATCTCACCATGGATAAATCCTATGACTGAATTATATATAAACTTAAATCCCATTAACAATAGTCAGCATAACCTTGATCGCCATGTATGAGTTATCTCGATGCAGAGAATATCAATAACGGAATTAAGAAAGACAAATGAATAAACCAAGCTTGGGCTACACCACTAACATCATCGTCTAAACTTGATTCGCACATCAATATCTTAAACTTATAAGAGACAAAAATTCAGGTAAAGGAAACAGTTTCATGTATAAACAGGGAGTGGTGAAATGAACCTTTAGCACAAGCTCATGTAGAAACAATTTCATGTTACACACCCTCAATGTTCTGGCAATTCGTAAATGGCCCAATGCTTGCTTGTCCTCTCACATGCCACGCATCCATACAAAGAGCGTTGATATACATGCGACATTATGTCGCCCGATATTTCTACAATACCAAGAACACAAGCATCCATGCCCATAGGCCATGGTTATCCCAGTAGATGAAAGATCAAGTAAAGAATCAAGTGAATCTGCTAGCCACGTTGAGTCGTACAACCATCAGGGTAAAAGTATAGTACACAAGGCATTACCGAGCATCGAATTGCAAGGATATCCAGGAGCTCGCCTAGTCTGAAATCAACTAAGGTGACCTCGTGGTAGCCTGGTAGGCCTAGTCTGAAAGGACAACCAAGGGTTGGCAGTATATATATACTCATCTAAATCTCGAAAATACATGAACAGATTCATAAACATCATTATATGTGACAATAAAATTGTCCAGTGACAAAATAATGCCAATGTAAATACTGAAAAGAAATGTTCATCATAGCTGTATGAGTTATATTTTCCTATAAAGAGAAATAAATATGCAGCACTTGGTCGTCAGTGGCAATATTAAGGGCCAACAGAATATGCAAGAACATAAACGATAATGCAGCATCTCGCAAATAAAAAATGATAATGCGGCAATAAAGTCCATAGTAGAATAAAGCAGATAACTTGGACGTCTGGAGCCAGTCAAATAAATAAGTCGACATCCACTTTTCAAATAAAAATGACTTTTGACCTTTTTTTCTAATTTTTCAGATTCCATGAGTTGTATCTTCAATCTCTTGCATCAATCAAGGGTTCAAATTGTCAAGTTTTAGCTGTGAGTGTAGGAACGAACCATAATCAAACGGGGTGGCTCATCCTCTTAAAATCCATAGGAATTCTAGAGAACAAAGCAGGTATCTGATTATGAAGGTGTGTATGAATCTTAGAAACTTTTCAAGTTCGTGTCCTTGGAGATGGTTGTTGGTATGGTACACTATCAGGCCATCCAAGTTCATTACCTTCAGAATCCCCTTTTGAGTCACATCTGCAAGTGTTGGATGCCATGATAAAAGCAGTGACATTCCATGGTACATGCCATGAAAATCGTGGTCGGACGGTGCTCGTCGAAGATGACAACGAAGCAGCCGTGCCGCCAACCCTCGATCATCTTCTTGCGGAGTCGGGAACAACCATGACTGCCCATGATGAATAATTGTTTTCTGACATGAAGTCAACCATGAAAAGTTGGTAGTGCAGGAACTATGATCAATCTATTTTCAACTGTCTTACTTCTATAATATACAAGCACCAATTTATACGCAAAGTTTGCAAATAGACATTTACAAGAAACATGGTAATATTATTATTAATATATCAAGCTGAAATCAAAACTTCACATAGAATAGACAGTTTCCAGAAAATAGTGATGCATTGACTATTTGTTGAACGTGCATTTAATCGTAATGTATATTCAAGTGTCGATAACATCAGGACATAACTTTGATTTACTGAAAGCTTAAGGCAAGTGGCATACTTTTAAAAATAAAAATACTAATACCATGCCATTTTAGATGCAGGTAGTTTTATGCATCAGTACAAACACTCTAGAACAAAACTCAACAGAATCTGTTTTAGAAACAAAACTCCAAAACACCCCATGTAGTAAAATAAGTTGGCTAAGTAAAAAGAGAGCAAAATTTTGACATGCTTGACATTGACAATGCTATGAAATATCACGACACTGTCAGCATTATCAATTCTCTTGCTAGAAACGTTACCTTCACCCAGGGATAGTACTAATTTAGGCTACAGACATGGTTACAGGCTTCTAGGTTAGTGCACAGCAGGAGGAAAACAAACATAGTTATGAACAAGCAACTGCAGTCTGTAGATGTAAATGAACTTGATAATTGTTCCCTGCTCCAGCAGAAATATAACTACAATTACTAAACTTGACATGAGAATCAACACACCTGCAGGGGCATGTAGTCAGCACACATATATGTTTGATTCGTGCAAGTAAAACATGTGAAATTCCATTATAGGTGACAGGGGATTTACTCTAGAAAATTGCGAGGAATTAATCAGCATGTCAAAAGAGAATTAGAGGAGTAAATCACAAAGCTTGTTTCAGCCATTGGAGGAAGAAGTCTGTTACTTATCATCAAAGAAGCATGGTCAACGCACGGCCTGCGGTATGTATGCCTGGAGAGCATGTCATAGCTGTGCACCAACTGCTACCTGGAAGCGGAGGCGCCGATGTTGCCCCCCGTGGCCTCCACCTCCCGCACGATATGCAAGTGGCCCCGGTGCCCCGTGTCCTTGAACGCCAACTTCTACAGCAGGTGCATCACGCCGGAAGACTCCGTCAACTCGTTGACCAAGCCCGACGCTGCGAACACCCCCACGAATGCCGAGGGACCTAGAAAGCCACCACAAGGAGTGTTAGCGAAGAGCGACAACACCGTAGTAGACGATGGAAGAAAATAGTAGCAAAATATTACATAGTTGATTCTTCACATAGTTCATAGAAGAAAATACCCTTTTAACCGATTTTAACAAAAAATTACATCAGTACATCTACATCACAGGAATAATTACATCTAAATCACAAGAACAAGGTAGCAATCAGTGGCATGGACTTATAAAAAAGCTTGTGATTTGTCAAAAAACAGAGGAGAAATTACCTGCGAGAAACTTGCTGTGGCAACAAGATCTTGGCTGTGGATGGATCTTTTGGGGGCTTCGGAGGCAGCCGGGTAGGACAATCGGAGCTGGGGCATCGGGACAATCGCCACTCCTTCCTCCCTTGCTAATCGGCTACGCCTGCAGCGCCGCCAGCCTCCTCGGTGCCCACGCCACGCGACCATGCCCCGCCTCGCCTGGGTTCTGCAAAGGCGGCGCGGCGTCGTCCCATGGGTAGGGCGCCTCGAGGTCGGTGGAGGCGGAAGATGGTGGAGGCGGAAGATGGAGGCGGCCCGCTCCTCTCGGACCTCGGCGTCAGTGTGTGGTCCGCCTCAAGGCGGCGGCGTATGGAACCCTAGCCCAGGTTTGGGACCCGAGAGGAAGATATGGAGGGGAAGGGGCACGGGTGGGTTGGTGGGGATGAGAGGGGGCCTTGCTCCCGGTCGCTCGTTGGTTAAACTTCGTAGATTTTTTTTACATCCGTTTTTCTATCGATCGACCGGAGTTTTGCACCCTGGGAGCATCGTCAACTCAATTTTTTTTCTTGCAGCTGGTCGGTTTGGGGGGAATCGATGGGAGGTGGGAGGTGGGAGGGAGGACGAAAAAAGACCAAAAAAGGTGGGACGAAAATTAACCGGCGGAGACTACCAACTGCTCCATTAGGAGTAGAGATTCCTTGGTCTTTGTGTTTTGGTCGGTGGGCCTAATAAACCCGGACGGAGGGAGTACAACTACTACTCTGCCTGCATCACACCTCACGGACACAAAACTGCATGCACTACTTCTCATTCTACAATCACTGAACGTCAGAGATCCATCAAGTAAGTATGGCCAATTGAACGTCACCAGTAAAAATGTCTGAACATGTTGTACACTGTTTTTGGTAGTCGCCTATGAACTTGGATACTAGTATCCTATGAACCTCTATACCTTATATGTCATGAATGTTCACCAGGTTTTTTAAACCTTTTTTTTTTGCTTATTTTTTTCAACTCCATGATTACTCTATCATACGTAACTTTTGTTTCTATTTCAAAGTTCGTTGATGTTGTGTTCCCTAGATGAACTGATGTAATTCTTCAGTATCTGTCCATCCTCTCACTACACTGAAGTTACAAAAATTGCCTCAAAAAAACTATAGTTACGAAAAAATGCAGTATAGAGTTTCGATAGTTCAGCAACGAGGAATCATCTGCTTTAAGGAGCATAAACAAGGGACAAATCTAGCTGGAGAAGTGCTCAACAACATACTTTCCAAAGTGATTTTATGTTGTGTTCACTGAATGAACTTCTGTACTTTTCTTAGTCTGAACCTTATGAAGATGTGTTGCCCACCTGAACTTCAGCAGAAGAATCATCCACTGACCAAGGCGAGCAGTAGAAGCAACTTGTGTTTTCGTCTCCACTGACGCGAGGGGGCCAAAGGAAAAAAATTAATCGTGCCCCTGACCTTTCATGCCGGCAACAGCAGTTGCAGCGAAACAAGTTTTTTGAGGCCAGAGCTCCCAAGGACCAGTCGATGCAAACACTCACAAATAGAAAAAAACAGTTGTGTAAAATGGATGGGGAGGCAGTTGCCGCTGGTGGAGGAGGTGAGCCACGCAGAAGCAGTGTGTGCGAAGTTCAACTACTAAGATTTGTCCGGCGCCTCAGGCACAAGCGCGACATCGAGCAAGTGCTCAGGCTCCTCTGTGAAGCAGTCGCCATCGCGTCCTCTCAGCCCAAGGCACCCTCCCCTCCCTCATGCCCGCCTCAACCCAGGCACCACCCAGTTGGCGCGTGGGATGGCCGGACGGGGGAACGGCAGTGCGCGGAGGGAGGTTGCGGCATGCGGGAGGTAGGGTGGGTGGCACAGCGGCGGAGGCTCATGGCTGGAACGGAGTAGGAAGGAGGAGCTCATGGTGGGGGATGTGGTCGCGAGGAGGAGCTGGGTGAGGCCAGGGCGAACGGCCGTCGTCGGGAGCAGCAGCGGCAGGCGGAGGCGCTGGGTAAACCGCGGCAGCGTCAGGTGGAATGGCTGGGGAACCGCGGCGGCGGCGGGTGGAGGAGCCGGGGTTAGTGCGACGGGAGGAGGCTGGGGCGGGGGCGGCTGCGCGTCGGAGAAGGCGGGGCGGGCGGCGCGCCGGAAGGAGGCCGGAGCGGGGGCGGCGGTGCACCGGAAGGAGGCGGCGGCGGCGGCGCGCTGGGTTTGGGGGAAGGTTGTGGGGTGGATCAGGGGCAGGTTGTGGGGCAGGAGGTGGACAGGTGGGTCGGGGCAGTTGTGGGGGCAACGGGTTTATCTTAGCTCGGGAACACCTAATCGGGCTCTACACAGGGCCCCGTGATCCAAATAACTATTCTAATCTTAGGATTAGAATAGTGTTGTCATATATATATATATATATATATATATATATATAATCCATCCTATTACCGAGTGTAGTTACACACATTCCTTATATACTACCATGTGGTAGTATATACTCTACTTTATTATTTTTAATATGTTCATACACTATATCTAAGATACTCTAAAGTGAGTTATATGAAAAAATTGCAAGTGAGCTCATAGTTTTATTTTATTTGTGAAATACGTACATATTTTATGCGTGAAATGTAGTATGCACAAAATATGGTACATACTACCAAGAAAGTAGTATATATACTACCTAAACATTCATATATACTACATACTACGCGTACATACTCTTCGATATGATAGATACTACCTAGAACATACGAAACAAAAGTGGGAGTAACTACACGCGGTAGTAGGAAAAATACGTCTGTGTCTGTGTGTGTGTGTATGTATATGTGTGTGTGTGCAAAAAATGACTCAAATATAACAAACGAGATCTCTTTTTTTGCATATCCAAAGTTTGAGATTGCTAGCCAGGCCTGCCGCCTGGTAAAATATACCAGAAAATCGAACCATAGGGTATAATCGTGATTTCTTACCGTGGAAAAAAATTGGAGGCGAAACAATGAACTCATGTTTTCATTCAAACGAAAATATGCTGTTAGCTAATGTAAATGTCTTCAAATAGCACACGGTCCACTCACGAAAGCCATGTGTTCACTAAACCGTGGCCGATGCCCCCTTCCACGCATCCGATTTGAGTCGTGTGTTCTGATTGGCCAGAACCCAAACCCCACGGATCGTATGTCTGCACCCGTTGGATTTTCCTTGATCGAACCGTGATCCTCATCCCTTTCAACAACACATGCAGTTCTGGTTGTGATTTTATTTATATCCACAAATTGCACGTTGAATTCAAAAAATGTCTTAAATATAGCAAACGATACATGCAATGCGTTAAAAATCAAACCCGTGGTATAATGGTGATTGCGTACCGTGGAAATTTTTATGAGGCCAAACAATGAAGTCACCGACCACTGGAGTTTGAATTGACACATCTCATTTTCGAAACCATGGTCCTTCATGTGAGATGCTCTGGTATGGAAGGAGCGATCATCAAAACTTGTGCCAAACTTTACCAAAAAATTTCCCCAGGGTCGTGAGAGCATGCCACGGGCACACACCGATTTTGATGATGTCTGGACTCCATCTGAATTCCTAGTAATTAAAATAACAACTAGGCCTACGCTGGTGGCCCACCTCGCGACCGAAATGTTTGAAACTTCTCCCCGTTTCTCGGACAATGGATGAAAACTTGCAAAGCGACACATAAATGATTTGTACACCTTCTTTGCTAACTAACACCAGATTTAGTTGTAGAACGGTTTTGAATTTAATTATATGCACTAAATGCAAGGTAAGTGCAAAAAATGACTTAAATATAGCGGGACCTGAAATGGGCCAGAAAATCAAACCTAGGGTATATACGTGATTGTTTATCATGAAAAAATTCGAGGCGGAACGATGTAGTCGCTGACGATTGGAGTCCGAAGTGTCGCGTCTCCTTTTGGAAACTATGATCCTTCTTGTGAGATGCTCTGATTTGGAAGTGTGAGCATCAAAACTTGTGCCATCTTTACTAAAAAAAATTGTGTGATCCTGAGAGCACGCCACGGTGACACACCGATTTTCGTTATTTTTGGACTCTATATGCATTTCCTGTAATTAGAATACCAAAAAGGCTTACGCCTCTGGCCGCCCCTGCTGCCGAACTGTTTGAATTGTTTTCCCTTTTCTCGAACAATGAATGAAAACTCCCGAAGTGACACACAAATGATCTTGCTAGCTAGCACCCACGTGTAGTTGCGACTATAGAAAACGACTCAAACATAACAAGCAACACCTCAAATGCACGAGAAAATCGAGCCATAGGGTACAATGGTGATTTCTTACCGTGGAAAACAATTTGGAGACGAAACGATGAACTCTTGTTTTCATTCAAATGAAAATATGTTGTTAGTTCATGTAAATGTTTTGAAATAGCACACGGTTCACTCACGAAGGTTGTGTACCTACCAAACCGTGGCGGATGCCCCCCTTGCTACGCGCGCGATCTGAGTCGTGCGTTCTGATTGGCTAGAACCTAAATGGCACGGATCTTACGTCTGCACCATTGGATGCTCCCAAGTCGAGCGACAATCCTCATCCCTTTTGACAGCAAATGCAGTCCGGCTAGGATTTGATTTATATGCCAAAATGCATGGTAAATGCCAAAAAATGTCTTAAATATAGCACAAGAGACCTGAAATGCGCCAGCAAATCAAACCCATGGTATAATGGTGATTGCTTAATGTGGGAAAAATTTAGAGGCGAAATGATGAATTCACTTCTTCATTTCAAAATTAGTACGTCTTCATTTCAAACAAAATTATTCTCTTTCTGCACACGAGCGCTTAGAGGCAACCGTTTGCATAGGCCTTTCTGCGCGGCATCCCGGGATATTTTTCACCCTTTTCCCCTAGGCCGCCAACACCCCCCACCGCTCGCCCGTGTTTCACTCAACTAGTCCACCCAATCTCCATTGCCAGCTCCCCCTCCCCCAAATCCACAGCAGAACCCTCTCTGGCGCCGGCGTGCTCACCCCAGTCGTGTGCCCGCTCTTCGGCGTCAAGCCTACCTCCACTTTCGTTCCCAACATGCGGCTGCCAGCACCTCGCCGTCTTCGTTTGCTCGCCAGCCACCCTCGAGCATATCGATACTACAACCCTCGCCTCTCATGTGGTCCGGCCGGGTTTGCATCAAGAAACCTGTTAGTTACCGCTCTCCATCGTGTTGAGGCATATTTCCTCCCAACCCCTCTTCCTATTTCGTTCCGTATGTTCCCAAATTGGCTATAAAATAACGGAGAGCGTATATATGTTCATTATCTACCTTCCTAGCTAGTACATATAAGTTGTATTTGTTCCAATAAGGTACTGCCGATTTACAAATCGCGGGCATCCGAGTCACAGAAACTTAACAAATAAGCCATACATTTTCTAAATTATTGCATGACATGTTTAGACGGCTTGATACCAAGTTGATAGTTTTATGCTTATCCTCCTTTCCTGAGTTTCGCATGTGTTCTCTGTAGATGACGACTAGCAGTGGCAACGCTCATGCTTCAGGCGATGTATCTTCATCTGATTCCAACAACCCTAGGTCTTCAGTATATGGTGAGGGATCAAGTAATCTTGAACGGGATAGAGCTGCAGCAATTACCCTTCCATTCAGGACACAGAGGAACGCTCCAAGGAAGCCCACACACCAGCCTAAAGGTGTATATGAAGTAACCGAGATCGATTTAAAGTCTTGGGCTCCAACTAAACCAGATAAAGCACACACGAGGTTCGTGGAGTGTGTGTGGATTTGTTAGCGAGGCAAGGCTCAACGATTAATCTGCCGGGGTTTTGGAAGGCTGACACAGAAACACCACAAAGGATAGTCCGGGCGATCATGGATCACTTCAACGTTCTAGAGCAATGGAGAATGCAGGTGGAACACACTGCACTGAAGAAGGCTAGGGATGCTTGTTGAAATTGGAAGCACATGTTGTACAAGAAGTACTTGAGTGAATGCAAGGACCCAATCCCCACATACCCTGAAATTACAAAGGCAGACTAGGCAGAATTCAAAAGGGTGAGGGTAACTAAAGAGTTTGCTGAGAAGAGTGCCAAGCAATTGGAACTTCAGAAGTAGGACACACACCCCCACCGTATGGTTGTGGTGGGATACTACGACACAAAACCGATATGGGACCAGGAGGACAAAGAAGCAGTAGTGGCGGGTGGGAAACAGGCCTTTAGTGAAATCAGGGGCGAACGCGCCAAAGACTACTTGCGGGCACGTGCAAGGAGGCGTGATGTCTGAACTTATTAATTTGAAAACTCACATGACGAAGAACTATATCAAGTGATTTTAAAGGCTTCCAAGATCCCTGGAAGGTTGTACATGAACTCAGGGCCATGTGACATTCTGTCCGATGCTTTGGAAACAAGAGAGCCCCCTGGCTGTGCAAGGAGTATAGTTGTTAATGTCATGCACAAGAGGGCTTTCACACTCAGCAAAGAAGAGAGGCTCAGCATGAAAAAAGCGAGGAGTGAAATGAAGCAGAATGAATTGTATGAAAGGTTGAGGAAGGACATGTATCTGGCTGTTCGAAAGGATGTTGAGGAGTCAATGATGAT
Organism: Aegilops bicornis; assembly: GCA_021605145.1. NCBI lineage: Eukaryota > Viridiplantae > Streptophyta > Magnoliopsida > Poales > Poaceae > Aegilops > Aegilops bicornis. The sequence continues at coordinate 252,089,356 of CM038669.1, read as the reverse complement.
GCGGAAGACTCTAACACTGACAGATAGCCAACAGATGGGAGGGGAGGCGGGAATGGAGGATGCTGCTTATTGCACGACAACACCGCACAAGAGTAGTTGTGCATCAGCTGACCACAGCGACACTGAGACTATAGCTGCTCATGATGATGCTATTGAAGGAAATATGCCCTAGAGGCAATAATAATGTTGTTATTTTATATTTCCTTATACCATGATAAATGTTTATTATTCATACTAGAATTGTATTAACCGGAAACTTGATACATGTGTGGATACAAAGCAAAACACCGTGTCCCTAGTAAGCCTCTACTAGACTAGCTCGTTAATCAAAGATGGTTAAGTTTCTTAACCATAGACATGTGTTGTCCTTTGATTAAAGGGATCACATCATTAGGAGAATGATGTGATGAACAAGACCCATCAGTTAGCTTAGCATATTGATTGTTCAGTTTATTGCTATTGCTTTCTTCATGTCAAATACATATTCCTTCGACTATGAGATTATGCAACTCCCGGATACCGGAGGAATACCTTGTGTGATATCAAACGTCGCAACATAACTGGGTGATTATAAAGATGCTCTACAGGTATCTCCGAAGGTGTTTGTTGGGTTGGCATAGATTGAGATTAGGATTTGTCACTCAGAGTATCGGAGAGTATCTATAGGCCCTCTCGGTAATACACATCATAAGAAGCCTTGCAAGCAAAGTGACTAATGAGTAAGTTGCAGGATGAGGTATTACGGAAACGAGTAAAGAGACTTGCCGATAACGAGCTTGAACTAGGTATGAAGATACCGACGATCGAATCTCGGGCAAGTAACATACCGATGGTCAAAGGGAATAACGTATGTTGTCATAACGGTTCGACCGATAAAGATCTTCGTAGAGTATGTAGGACACAATATGAGCATCCAGGTTCCACTATTGGTTATTGACCAGAGAGGTGTCTCGATCATGTCTAAATAGTTCTCGAACCCGTAGGGTCTGCACGCTTAACGTTCGATGACGAATTAGTATTATATGAGTTATGTGATTTGGCGACCGAATGTTGTTCGGAGTCTCGGGTGAGATCACAGACATGACGAGGAGTCTCGAAATGGTCGAGAGGTAAAGATTTATATGTAGGATAATAGTATTCACACACCGGATGTGATCCGTAGGGTACCGGGAACATATCGGGTCACCGGAAGGGGTTCCGGGCACCACCCGGCAAAGATATGGGCCTAATGGGCCAAGAGGGCAAACACAACAGCCAGCAGGGGCTGGTGCGCCCCCCATATGGGCCGCACCAAAGTAGAAAGGAAAGAGGGGAAGAGAGAAGGAAGGGGAGGGATTCGGCCTCACCCTTTCTTCCCTCCTCCCTCCTCTTTCCTTCCCCCTCGATGAAAAAGGAAAGGGGGATTTAATTAGTGAGGAACCCCAAGTAGGATTAGGCCTACTTGGGGTGCCCCCCTTGGCTGCTCCCTCTCCCTCCCACCTATGTAAATGAGGGGGGAGGCGCCTAGAACACACAACATCATCTGTTAGCTGTGTGCGGCGCCTCCCTCCACAGATTACACCCCCAGTCATATTCTCGCAGTGCTTAGGCGAAGCCCTGCGTGGATCACATAACCATCACCATGCCGTCATGCTGACATAACTCATCTACTTCCTTGACACCTTTCTGGATCAAGAGTTCGAGGGACGTCATCAAGCTGAACGTGTGCAGAACTCGGAGGTGTCCTATGTTTGGTGCTTGATCGGTCAGAACGAGAAGAAGTTCGACTACATCAACCGCGTTGTCAAAAGCTTCCACTTTCGGTCTACAAGGGTACATAGACACACTCTCCCCCTCTCGTTGCTATGCATCTCCTAGATAGATCTTGCGTGAGCGTAGGAATTTTTATAATTGCATGCTACATTTCCCAACAATGGATTCCAAGCCAAGTCTATGCGTAGATGATATGCACGAGTAGAACACAAAGAGTTGTGGGTGGTGACCATCATACTGCTTACCACCAATGTCTATTTGGTAGTATTGTTGGATGAAGCAGCCTGGACAAGCCTTACATGACCACGTTCATGAGACCGGTTCCACTGACAGACATGCAACTAGTTTTGCATAAAGGTGGCCGACGGGTGTCTGTTTCTCCAACTTTAGTTGAATCAAATTTGACTGCAGCCGGTCCTTGTTGAAGGTTTAAAAAGCAAACTTGATAAATCACCGTTGTGGTTTTGATGCGTAGGTAAGAACGGTTCTTCCTAGAAGCTCGTAGCAGCCACGTAAAACTTGCAACAACAAAGTAGAGGACGTCTAACTTGTTTTTGCAGGGCATGTTGTGATGTGATATGATCAGGACATGATGTGATATACGTTATTGTATGAGATGATCATGTTTTGTAAAAGTTACTGGCAACCGGCAGGAGCCTTATGGTTGTCTCTTTATTGTGTGAAATACAAATTCCATGTAATTGCTTTACTTTATCACTATGCGTTAGCGATAGTTGTAGAAGCAATAGTTGGCGAGACGACCACGACGCTACGATGGAGATCAAGGTGTCAAGCTAGTGACGATGGAGATCATGACAATGCTTTGGAGATGGAGATCAAAAGCACCAGATGATGATGGCCATATCATGTCACATATTTTGATTGCATGTGAAGTTTATCTTTTATGCATCTAATTTTGCTTAGTACGGCGGTAGCATTATAAGATGATCCCTTAACTAAATTTCAAGGTATAAGTGTTCTCCCTGAGTATGCACCGTTGCGATAGTTCGTCATGCTGAGACACCATGTGATGATCGGGTGTGATAGGCCCTACGTTCACATACAATGGGTGCAAGACAATTTTGCACATGCGGAATACCACTACAAAAAAAAGACACATCCGTGACATTTTGGGCCGAACGATTTTTTTTCCTGTCATGCTCATGACACTTCTATGACGATAATTGTGGAAAAACCCGGTATCATCATAGATGTGGTGGGCTCCTACTTCTATGACAAAAAATCATGATAGAAAATGGGCTTTTCGTCCTAGGCAGGCCGGAGACGCAGCTGCATGACATTCTTTGGGCTGTCCATGACGGAAAAAACCGTGGTAGAAGTGAGGGCGAGGAAAATATCGGGGGAGTTCCCGGTTACGGTGGGTGGTCGGGGGCCGAGCGATGCGCGTTTCTCTCGTACGTATGCGCGTGTGTGCAAGGCGTTGGGCTCTAACTGAACCTGAGCGAGGCATTGGGCTCTAACTGAACCCGAGTGATTGCATTGCAGGCTACGCATTACCGAACTCGAGCGATCGATCGATCCCTTGCTGTTAACTGAACTCGAGTGATTCCTTCGCTACTGCTTCTAACTGAAGCCGATCGAACCCTGCTGCCTCCTTCCCTGGATGAACAATGGAGCGTTATTGGGGGGTTTGGATGAATAGTTCCCGGTGGGGGGTTGGATGAACAGGACCCCGTGGTAGTAGAGGCCGTTGCAGTTGGATGAATAGGACCCCGATCGAGTCGGTTGGGGGGGGTGGATGAATAGGACCCCGTGGAGGGCTGGATGAACAGGATGACCCCATGGAAGGCTGGTTGAACAGTAGCCGGTGGAGGGCTAGATGAACAGTAGCCTGTGGAGGGGTGGCTGAACAGGACCCCGTGGAGAGGGCTGGTTGAACAATAGCCGGTGGAGGAGCGCGCGGTGGAGGCTGGATGAACAGGAGTCCGTGGATGAACACTCGCAGGTGGAGGCTGGAGGAGCTCGACGGTGGATGAACAATAGCCCGTGGAGGCAGTCGACAGTGGAGATGAACAGTATCCCGTGGAGTCCCGTTTTGTGGTACGCCACACCCCTCCCGATGAACAGGACCCCCGTTTCGACCATAGCGCTCCAACACAAGTCCATTTCCTCCGTTCTGCGGTACGCCTCACCCCTCCCGATCAACAGGACCCCATTTCGACCGTAGGAGGTCCAAGAGAAGTCAGTTTCCTCCGTTTTGCGGTACGCCAGACCCTTCCCGATGAACAGGATCCCGTTTCGACCAAGGCCGGTCTAACACAAGGTTGTTTCCTCCATTCTGCGGTACGCCATGCCTCGTTTCCATCGGATGTTCCGTCCAAGCCAGTTGGCTCCCGATGAACACGACGACGCATTCCGTTCTGACCCAGCCGGTTGGCTTCCCATTGACACGACGACAATGCAGTTTCTCTGTTCCGACCCAGCCATGTACACGAACCCTGGCCGTATGTATGCGCGAGTAGGCGTTCGAGACCCCACCTGTATGTATGTATGTGGCCGTATTTACTTTCTTGCACCCTGGCTGTACGTACGTGTACATGCTACGTGCGCGCCTCTACTACGACACGTGCGCGCCTCTACAACGACACGTGCACGCCTGTACATCGACCAGTATGTACGTACATGTTCGCGACCAGAATGACAACGCTACGTACGCTTCGACCAGGTGGGTCCCGACTGCTAGGCACTTCCTTGCGTGTGAAGATGTAGCTGGTGGGTCCCAGCAGTCTGGGGGGCGAATCTTTTTTTTGCCCGTAATATGGACGCACTGCCTTGCATGCGAAGATGTAGCTGGTGGGTCCCAGCAGTCAGGGGGAAACATTTTTTCACGAAATACGGTGGCCCGTCCAGTGGGTCCCTGTTGTCAGGTGGAGGAATCATTATTTTCCACATAATAAGGAGGCACTTCCTTGTTGCGGCCGTGGACCCAGTTGTTAGCCTCTCCATGTACAGTACTCTTCCGATGGAAGTCGGTCGTTGACCACATTGACCACGCTGTGTCAAGAGCACCAAGGCGGTGGACGACGGCGAGGCCTAGGAAGGGGACGACGCGGAGCCGGGGACGACGTGGAGCCGGGGAAGACGCGGCAGCGGATGCCCACGCGGAGAGGAGTACGAGGGTTCACTAGTTCAGCTGGGGTGTGAGACTGCCGTCACCGCAGGGCCTGGCCAGCGGTGGGAGTAGTAGGGGCGGTGAGGCCTCCGCGGCAGCTCAGCCGGCCACGGGAGGCAGGAGCAGGCGGCACAACCGGCGCTGCTTTGGGCTGCTGGAGCAAGAAGACCAGAGGTTGAAGAAGCACTATGACCGTTGGATGGACATCGTACGGTCACTGGAGCTAGAATCGTTCATATTGACTAAGTTGACAAAGCCCTCCGTCCCCGTCAACTTAGTAGGCCCACATGTCAGCCTCCCACTATGCTGGGTCCCAGCTAGCAGGGGGAGTATTCATTTGTTTGTGCGTAATAAGGAGGCACTTCCTTGCGTGCGAAGATATAGCTGGTGGGTCCGACCTGTTAGCGGGGGGAGCGTCATTTTCGCGAAATACAGAGGCCCTTCTGGTGGGTCCTAGATGTCAGGTGGAGGAATCATTATTTTGCGCGTAATAAGGAGGCATTTCCTTGTGTGCGGCTGTGGACCCAGCTGTCAGCCTCTCCACGTACGGTCCACGTCTGATGGATGTCGTTCGTTGACCACGTTAACCACGGCGCGCCGAGAGCACCAAGGCGGTGGACGACGGCGAGGCCTAGGAAGGGAACGACACGGAGCCGGGGAAGACTCAGAAGTGGTTGCCCACGCGGTGGGGAGTACGAGGTTTCTTGGTCCATTTCCGTCGCCGGAAATAATAGGAGGTGTGGGTGAGTAGAGGAATGGCATGTCCAAAGAATGGAGTAGGGTGGGCGGTGCGGCTGTCAGTGAAGCACAGCCGGCCACGGAGGCGGAGTGCAGTCCCACCCCGCTGGTTTGGGCGGCTGGAGAAAGAAAATCAGATATTGAAGAAGCAGCACGGCCGTTGGATTAACATCCAACGGTCACTGCTGCTAGAATCGTTTGTGGACTAAGTTGACAAAGCTTTTCGTACACGTAAACCTAGTAGACTCACTAGTCGGCCTCCAAATCTGTCCCAAACAGCATACAGCCCAAAATTTCTAGCCAGATTCAAATTAATTTAAACACTAAACATACCTTAGATTAAATCCAATGAAATTTTACACACACAAAAACAATGAAATTTAAAATATCAAAATCCAAAAGAAAAAATTATTTTGGAACTAATTGCCTGTTTGCTATATTTTTTTTCATTTTACAACCCATTTAATATTACTTATATGCCATTTCTTATTACTTATAGCCCATTTTCTGGGCAAAATGCATCCCTCCTCGTCTTGAAAGATTTCCGGCCCAGCAGGGCGTAGAAAAGCAAGTAGGCCTATGTTGGTTATTTTGCAAAAAACAAAATAGCTGGGCTAGCCATTTTCAGAAAGGAAAAAACAAAATAGCTGGGCTAGCCATTTTCAGAAAGGAAAAAACAAACTGGGCTGGTCATGTGCTAGACGGGCCACAACTCCCGAACAACCCACTTGATACCCTTCTCCGTCCCGAAAAAACAAAATTTCTACACGCGTTGCTGGGTCCCTACTGTCATCCTCACCACGTACAATCATCTCCTTTTTCCTCTCGGTTGTTGACCATGTTGACAACACCGGACGGCGGTGCCGCGGCGAGCGAACCAAGGCGGAGGACGATGGTGAGGCCTCGGACAGGAACAAACAGGAGTCGGGGAAGATACGCAGAGTTCTAGGGTGCGATGTGGCCATGATGCATGCGCGGCAGCACAGCCAGCCGTGGGTGGCGGGAGCAGGCGGTCCCGCCGGCGCTGGTTTGGCTTTGGCGCCTGGAGGAAGAAGACACTGAAGAAATACGATAGACGTTGAATGTCAATCCAACGGTCAAGGTTGGCACAATCGTTTCTTGACTAAGCTGACACCAAGTAGCATACTTTTTTATATATATGAAGAAAAGAAAAACTGGGCTTATTTGCCTGATAACATTCCCAAAACTGCGACCGTTCGATCTTGCGTCACAACTAAAACTGCGAGGAAAATGCGTTCGTCTGCCGTCCTCCTCCCAGGGAAGGTTCGCCACATAAGTGACTAGCACCTTTGGTTTTCAACCGAGAGGTCTTGGGTTCAAGTCCCAGGAACTCACAATTTTGTCCTCCTTCCTTCCTCGCAAAAAAAAGAAAGAAAATCAAAGACTTGAGAAGGCGTACGGAACAAGCTAGTGTACCAGTGAAGAGATGTTGCTGAGTTTTAGAAAAAAGAGAGACGTTCTCCTGTAGCTGGTTCAAATCCAAACCTAGACTATGACTATATATGGTGTTATGCTACTCTACAAGTAATGAAACTGACATATCCAACGTTCACTTCTCCTCTTCTCTACTTACTCTGCCTAGCATCAGAAGTTTTGGCCGCAGCAACCATGTCCGTTGGCTACTCGTCCACCTGCTCTTCAGCAGGCAACAACCAGATATGCGCCAAGTCACCACCCGTACTATCGCCTATGGGTCTCATCACACCCCCGCCGGCACACGCACCGCAGCCAGTTGCTCATCGCAACCCGCTGTCGTTGGTGTGGTTCCACTGCTGCAAATCACGCAGAGTCATCCGTCGCGTCTCAACCAAAATCCTTAACCCTGGTCGAGTCTTCTACAAATGCCCGAATCATGGGGTAATAATATGTTTAAGTGTTGTTCTGCTGCTTTCAGTTGCTGATTTTTTTAATAGTTTGGCTGATGATCTTCCAATTTTATTCGTGCAGAAAAGGGAAGATTCATGTGATTTCTATTTCTGGGAAGTTGCTAATGTGGGGGAATGCAACTACGCTGATTATTTGGTTAGCCGAGGAATCCCAATACCAGCAGGTTGGGGTGTTGGACAAGTAACTGAAGGAACAACAGAAGAGGAAGATGCAGAGCAGAAGGTTAAAGATGCAGTTCCTCTGATCATGGACAAGAAACAGCTGCTGAACGGCCTTGATAGCAATGAGGAGATGAAAGAGCTTGTGAAGATAATGGGCAAAATCGATGTGCTCTTTAGGATAATTGTCTCTTTATTTGAAGTGCATGTAGCACTCATGATGTATTCAGTGGCTAAGACATGAGCACTTTGCTGAAACTAGTAATGAATGAAACATGTGTAGCAGGCTGGGCGTAGTGTTGTGAACATCCACTAATTTCTATTAATGGAAATCGGGGGGGATCCCCTTTTGCTCATAAATAAATAAATAGCAGAGGCCCTTTTGGTAATAAATAAATAAATTAACAGAGGCCCTGTCGGGTCTGCTTTGTTCCCATTCGAAGACGTCGAGCAAATTGCAGTCCAACATCAAACTATGTCATCAAATTCAAGTTTCAAAGCCAAATATGAGTACAACTAAACAACAATGTCATCATGTTTTAGTCATCATACAATCACCAAACACAAATGCACATACATAACAAGTGATGTTCTCACAAAGAAAATACTAAACAACACGTTCATCAGGTTTCAGTTGTCATAGCAAACACAATTTCACATAGTAGATAAAAAACGACTTCTGACAGGCAAATATGACAAAAGCAATCTAATCATCATCCATAGCAGCAGCGTCAACATCTTCGCCTTGTGTATCAGTCTGAATCGTAATTCCCAAGAGTGTCATCTTCTTCTTCATCCTCAATGTCCTCAACCGTTGGCTTCTTCTTGATCAACTCTTGTATGTCCACAGCACAATAGGCAATCTTTTCGCCAGCGTCTATTATGTTAGCATACATTTCAGTTGTCTCTCTGTCATACGTGATGGTTCTCAAAGATATTAGGAACATCTGTGGAATCTTGTACATCAGGAGCAGTGTAAGCATCATCTTGTTGTGCAACTTCATTAAACGAATTCCTCTGCTCAAACCTTTGCAATACTCTCCAGTCATGGCTACATGCAAATGTGTCTTCCAAGAAAAAAATATGTGTTGCTTGATTTGCCAAACTAAAAGGCTCGTTAGTTTGGTACGCCGCCTTGACATTGATGGATTTGAAATAATCATCAGCTTTGGGTTTTGCGATCCTGGAAAACAGGTTATACCAACGACAAAGACAATGTAACCACACACGGTGATCCTCGAAACTAGAGATATACTGCAATCGAACAATGTCTATTATGTTAGCATACATTTCAGCTTGTCTCTCACATCACGTATTCGTGCTCATGATGGCACTGTTTTGTGTCTTCCTGCCTTCGTCGCGTGCAAGGGTGTTGTAGTGCACATCTCCAACAACACAAGATTCATAATGTCTTACCCGAGTATCAGGACCCATTTCTAGTGCGTAAAGGCCATCATCAACTGCTTGCCCATCCTCCCGCATCTTCTTAACCTATGGTTAGAAAATAGACAAGCTGATCATCTTATGTACTCAATATATTAAAAAACTGATAGTGCAATTCAAAAGCTTACATGGCTCTTGAACCATTTCGCAAATCCAGCCATAACCAGTTTGTCAATGTTTCTTGGATTTTGCGGCAGTAACTCCTTTTTGTAGATGCTGCACAACATAGTGATCGCGTCAAACATCTAAATATATAAGAAGGTCCTGCAAGTTTAGTAGATTATGATGTATAAGCTATAATACTTAGCACTTACTTGATATAAGGTAGTATCTGGACAGTTATTCAACACATATCAAACCATTTTGTCCAGATCTTTAGGTTTGTCCTCTTGTCGACTCTTCCCTGTAACTCGAACAGAATAATCGAAAACATTGAGCCCGGGATTGTCTTCACCCACCTCTTTGCTAAGTTGATCAGCCGTTTCAATGTATTTTGAGCAGAATGTCAACGCTTCTGTAGCAATGTAGGCCTCTGCAATGGAATCCTCGGGTCTAGCTCTGTTCCTAACATAGCCCTTGAAAGTGCCTAGCCACCTTTCAATAGGGTACATCCAGCCATACTGTACTGGACCTCTAAGTAGTGCCTCATCAGGTAGATGAACATCCAAATGCACCATCACATCAAAGAAGGCTGGAGGATATATCTTCTCAAGGTCACATAGGATAGTTGGTATCTTGTCTCTAAGACGCTCCAAAGCATCTAACCTGATATTTCTACTACAGAGTTCCCTGAAGAATTGTCTCAACTCTGCAATCGCTCAGAGTAAATCAGTATGCCCAATCCTCTAAGGATAACTGTAATACCCTTTGAAGTAGGACGTGGCAGTCATGAGTTTTCAACCCTTGTACCTTGTTTCCATCTCAAGACCGACTCTCCTTTCAGGGTTGGACACAAATCCATGTGGGAATCTCACACGTGATAGGACCTCGCAGAATTCTTTTCTTTTTACCTTGTCCAAGACGTACACAGCTGGTGCCATATCCCGTGGTTTACGTTCATCTTGCACCTGCAAATCCTGTCTGATACCCAGGTGTGTCAAATCAATCCTAGATTTTAAGATATATTTCGTCTTGCCTTCAGTATTAAGAAGTGTGCCGATAATGCTGTCACATATATTTTTCTCGATGTGAATCACATCAAGATTATGCCACAGACCAAATCTTTCCAATACTCCAAGTCTCACAAAGTGGACCTGCGGGTAAAAAATGATCTCTCTTTTGCCCCGCCATGCTTCCTTTTCCCGCTACCATTACCAGGACGGTTTCCTGGTGTAACATGCCTGACCTTCTCTAATTCCACTTGCAACTCATCGGCGGTGAGCCTCTTTGGCGCATCACGGTTTTCATGCTTTGCATTGAACACATGTATTTGGTATTTTGTAGGACGCGGCTTGTCCTTGGCAAGGAAACAGCGGTGTCCAATGTAACAGATCTTGCTAAGTATTATGATGACAATGATTCCTCACACAAATAACACATGCATTGTAACCATGTGTCGTTCGCCCTGACATAGTGCCCAAAGCCGAATAACCATGGATGCACCAAATTATAACAACACACAGAAAGAAATCAGCTGGTGGGCTGCTATATAGGTCTCGAGTGAGAACACCCCTCCATAGCTGTTGAAGTTCCTCCACAAGAGGCTCCATGAATAAATCAAAGTCCTTTCCAGGACTTTTTGGACCTAGGATGAGCAAGGCCATCATGTAGTTGATACTTTGGTGCAGACATTTGGAGGCATGTTGTAAGGGATAACAAGCACTGGCCACATGCTATATGTGGCGCTCTGGTGGCCAAATGGGTTAAATCCATCGTGGCTAAGCCAAGTCCAATGTTTCTCGGGTCAGCAGCAAACTTTTGTGTTTCTGATTGAAGCTTTTCCACTCACTACCATGAGATGGATGGCTCATTACATTCTGATCTCTATACTCCTGGTTCCTAGAATGCCATAGTACATCCTCTCTTGTTTCATCATCATGAAACAATCTCTGCAATTTTGGGGTAATTGGAAAATGTCTCAGAACATTATGAGGAATCCTCTTCATAACATCGCGATCTTTCCATCTTGATGATTTGCATTTAGGGCATTCACTTAAGTTGGCATAATCCTACCGAAACAGAACACAATTATTCTTACAAACATGGATCATATCTTATCTAGTTCCAACTGCACGAAGGAAATTCTTCATTTTACTGTAGGTGTGTGGCAGCTCAGACGCATCTGGGAAAGCTTTGCGGAAAGCAGCCAACATCGCATCAAATGATTTGTTGGTCATCCGCTCAGATGTCTTCAGCTGAAGAAAGGTGGCCATAGCTGAGAATACTGACAGCTTATTTCCTAGGGTGACAACCATGTTGCATTGCTCCAACATGCGGGCCCACCGTTTTACTTCTACAGGTGAAAGTTCACGAAATGCATGAGCATTTCGTAGCATTGTTTCAATGTTGGTCAAACTCACTGGCTCCGCCACCACCACCTCCTCCTCCTCTTCCACCTGGATCAGGCAGATCAAGATGGTCATCTGCTGCTTGCACGTAGTCAGTAACATTGACGTTCACAGCTTCACCATGATGAACCCATCTAGTATATGTGACCCACACAAGTATAGATGATTTTGCACAGTTGACTGGGGTCTTGTAACTGAATTCATACAACTGCTACATGGGCAGAGCACATTTGATTTCGGACCACCTTACTCACCTCTGATAAAGTTCATGAAGTTTTCAACCCCCTCGACATATGCAGTGGAGAATCTTCGAGCAGAAGTTATCCAAGTCCTGTCCATCTGTTAGACATACAAATTAGTTCTTCTACTATATATTATAGGAAAAACATATATGCTTTTTTATGAAGTCCAGAAAAAAATACCTAGGTCGATGTCTAAAGCTATGGCAAGATATTTGGACGAGCAGATCTAAGTAACGAAATATATTTAAAGCTAATTCAGCAAACGGATTTGAGTACTAAATTATGGCAGGTTGTTTCAGTAGTCAATGAGGCCGAGCATAGAGCATCGAACTATCGAAGGCCATCGCAGCAACAAAGATCGGGTATAAAACGATGTAGAGCTATTTCACCTAACATATTGGCTACTAGACCATGGCAATCTACGTCACTATAAATATATGGCAGAATATTTTAGCAACTAATGGGCTTGGCATGCCATCTCAGCTAAGCAGATTGAGTGCAGAACCGGGCAAGGAAGCTTCTTAAGAAGAGCATATTGACTGTAAACTACTTCGGCAAACAGTGAGATTAATAGCGTATATCAGCTAACATTCGGTGCTACACCGACATGCACGGGGCCTCAGTCTAGAATGCGCATACCGTGGGAGAAGCTGGCCGACGTGCGTCTCCACACGAACGTCGCCAGCGGTGGCGGAACTGACCGCCGTGCACCTCCACAAGAACGTCGCCAGCGATGGCGACGCGACTAGAGGACGGCAGTCTACGAGAGCATACTGTGGGAGCGAGAGGATCGCCGTGTGTCCCCTCGACGAACCGCGGCGCCGACGTATCGGCGCGGCGGGGAGGGCGGCTTTGGCGGAGCGAATGGAGCGGATGGGTGATACGTCTCCAATGTATCTATAATTTATGAAGTATTCATGCTGTTATATTATCTATCTTGGATGTTTAATGGGCTTTATTATACACTTCTATATGATTTTTGGGACTAACCTATTAACCTAGAGCCCAGTGCCAGTTTCTGTTTTCTCCATGTTTTAGAGTTCTGCAGAAAAGGAATACCAAACGGAGTCCAATTGACGAGCCAATTTTTGATGATTTTTTATGGACCAAAAGAAGACCTCGGAGTTAAAGAGTTGGGCCAGGAGTGTCCCGGGGTGCCCACGAGGTGAGGGCGCCCCAGCGCGTGGGCCTGCCTCAGGACACCTCGGGCACCTCCTTGACGTTAGACCGGCGCCAAAAATTCCTATAAATACAGAAACCTCGGAAAATTAACCTAGATCAGAAGTTCCACCGCCGCAAGCCTCTGTAGCCACGAGAAATCAATCTAGGCCCTCTCTGGCACCCTGCCGGAAGGGGCCATCATCACCGGTGGCCATGGAGGAGTATCCCGGAGGGGCCATCATCACCATGAAGGCCAAGGACCAGAGGGTGGAGGCCATGGAGGAGGAAGCACAAGGGGGAGAACCTCTCCTCCTCTCTTCCGGTGGCGCCGGAGTGCCATCAAGAGGGGAATCATCGCCATGGTGATCGTCTTCATCAACATCACCATCATCATCACCATCCTCATCTCTTTACGCGGTCCACTCTCCCGCACCCCGCTGTAATCCCTACTTGAACATGGTGTTTTATGCCACATATTATGATCTAATGATGTGTTGCCATCCTATGATGTTTTGAGTAGATATCTTTTGTCTTTGGGTTGATTGATGATCTAGATTGGTATGAGTTGTATGTTTTACTTTGGTGCTGTCCTATGGTGCCCTCTGTGTCGCGCAAGCGTGAGGGATTCCCGCTGTAGGGTGTTGCAATACGTTCATGATTCGCTTATAGTGGGTTGGTGAGTGGTGAAACACAAACCCGAGTAAGAGGGATTGTTGCGTATGGGAATAAAGATGACTTGATGCTTTAATGCTATGGTTGGGTTTTACCTTAATGATCTTTAGTAGTTGCGGATGCTTGCTAGAGTTCCAATCATAAGTGCATATGATCCATGTAGAGAAAGTATGTTAGCTTATGCCTCTCCCTCATATGAAACTGCAATAGTGATCAACGGTCTTGTTAACAATCGCCTAGGACAATTCCGCACATCGATCCACCATTATTCCACACTCGCTATTTATATTAATTAGTAACATATTCTAACTTTACGATAACAGCACCTACTTTTATGTTTTAGCTCTCCGATATCATACAAAGTTATCCTCTTCATACCCACAACATAGTTTTATTTCTCGTTGCTAGTTGGAAGCAAACGTTCGGTGTACGTAGAGTCGTATCAGTGGCAGATAGGGCTTGAGAGAATATTGATCTTACCTTTAGCTCCTTGTGGGTTCGACACTCCATACTTATCACTTCCACCTTTGGAAAGTGCTATGATGATTCCTTGCACTTGGGGATTATCAAGCTCTTTCTGGCGCCGTTCTTAGGGAGCAATAGCGTGGGGTTGATATTCTCGTGTGTGCTTGTTTGCTTTCTTCACTAAGTAGATTTTGCTTTTTCCTTTTTGTTTCTGTTTAGTTGTGGGTGAAACATAAAAAAAATTAAAAATGAAAATACAAAAAAAATTACTTGCCTTTCATGCCTAAAAAGTTTTTTCAAAAAGAGAAGCGATTGGAAAGTTATGCATTGAAGAAGTGAGGGTCGACCTTTAGCACTTGTGTTCATGCTCACGGAAAAAATGTAGAATTTTTCATGGAAGTTTATCTGTAAATAATTATCCCTTTATATATTCATTGTATTATAAAAATAATGTGCCAAGCTTTGGTTTTAGGATGATTAGATTGCTTGTTTACTATGTGCAGAACAAAAACAGAAACTTTGGCTGTAGTGCATGAATTTACATTTTTTACTGGAAAGTCAAATGGGTCTGAAACATTTTTAACATTACTTCTGTGCAAATTGTTAAAATTGTAAAATTTAGTTCATAATTTTAGGAGTTACATAAGTTTACCAAACTTCAAGATTACTACAGACTGTTCTGTTTTTAACAGATTCTGTTTTGCGTGTGTTGTTTGCTTATTTTGATGAATCTATGGCTAGTATCGGGGGGTATGAACCATACATAAGTTGGAATACAGTAGGTTTAACACCAATATAAATAAATAATGAGTTCATTACAGTACCTAAAGGTAGTGATTTTCTTTATTACACTAACGGATCTCACAAGTTTATGTTAAAGTTTTGTGTGGATGAAGTGTCTGAAGGTCGAGGAGCTATCAATATGAGAAGAACAAAGAGAGGCAAGAGTTCAAGCTTGGAGATGCCCAAGGCACCCCAAGTAAATATTTCAAAGGATACTCAAGCATATAAGCTTGGGGATGCCCCGGTTGGCATCCCATCTTTCTTCTTCAACAAATATTGGTATACCTCGGTTTTTGTTTTGTTCACATGGTTTGTGTCCTTTGTGTTTTTCCTTTTCTTCAAGAACCATGCTAGCATGAGATAGCCCTTCATTGATTTATAGAATACTTCATGATCTTCACTTATATATTTGAAGTATGATTTTATAGAATTGCTTTTTGTGCTTCATTTAAATCTTTTGAGTATGGTTTTATAGAATGCTTCATGTGCTTCACTTATACATTTTGATCTTGGATATTGGTTAGTCTATATTAATTGTAGAATGCTCCATGAACTTCACTTATATATTTTGGGAGTATTAATAATACTATCATTTAAATTGGGTCTGGAAGAGTGTCAACTTTAGGAATTAGTGATCCCACTATTTTGGAAGTGTTGAATCTTAGTGTGATATTTATGAAAGTGGATTTGGAAGAGTGTCAACTTTAGCTAGTAATGATTCCACTATTTTGGAAGAGGTTCCAATTGAGTATGAGAACAAAGTTGCTATCCATGATGCTACTGAAAATTATTATGAGGGAGGAATACATGCTTGTAGGAGTTGCAATAATATCAAGTTTCCTCTCTAAGTGCTTAAAGTTTTGATGTTATACTTGGTTTGCCTTCCTATGCTAGTTGATTGTTGTTCTTATAAATTGTGTGCTCAAAAAATCCCTAGGCATAGGAAGTAGGCTATATTTAAGTGTGCTATTCATATTCTTCAAGATGCTCTCTTTGTGCTTCAATTCCTATCTTTTATGTGAGCATCATTGAAATCATCATGCCTAGCTAAAAGGCATTAAAGAAAAGCGTTTGTTGGGAGACAACCCAATATTTACCCTTAATGTTTTTGTGCGTCTACATGATTAAGCTACTGTAGTAATCATGTTTTATAGCTTTTGTTTCAATAAAGTGCCAAGTAAGACCTTTGGGAAGACTTGTGTGAAAGTTAATGTGATCTTGCTGTAAAAAACAGAAACTTTTATGTCATGAGAATAGATGTCATTTTTTACAGAAGAGTGCTTTTGAGTTGATTCTTCTTGCAGAAGATTAATAGACAAATTCCTCACGTCCACCAATTTATTTCATAATTTTTGGAGTACATAATTATGGTTATTGTTCAGATCATTACAGACTATTCTGTTTCTGACAGATTCTGTTTTTTTTGACAGATTCTGTTTTCATTGCATAGTTTGCTTGTTTTCTAGTTTCTATGGCTTATATTCCTCAATATAAATTGTAGAAATGATATGGTACAGTAGGCATTGTGTGAGAACAATTATTAACCTTGTCTTTGACAGTACCAATGTGAATGGTTTGCTCTTTATCATACTAACCTATCTCACGAAGTTTGGTTAAGTTTTGTGTGATTGAATTTTTCAAGTTTTGGTTAGATATTGATATAAGGAGAATAAGGAGTGGAAAGGCCCTAAGCTTGGGGATGCCCAAGGCACCCCAAGGTAATATTCAAGGAAGACTCAAGCGCCTAAGCTTGGGGATGCCCCGGAAGGCTTCCCCTCTTTCGTCTTCAAACTATCGGTATACCTTACTCGGAGTTATATTTTTTTTCGTCACATGATATGTGTTTTGCTTGGAGCGTGTTTTCGATTTTACTTGTTGTTTGAATAAAATCATTGGATCTGAAATACGAATGAAAAAGAATCCTCCCATGGCTAGTTAATTATTTGACTACTCAGTGTTCTTCACTCATATCTTTTGGAGTAGTTTGTCATTTACTTATGTGCTTCACGTATATCCTATGAGTAAATGGTTGAATAAATTGAATGTCATAAATCTGAATTTATACATGTTTCATATGCCTATAACACCAGGAGTAATGACTTCACACATAATAAGTATAGGTAGTAAACTTATTGAAAGTTAGCAAACGTAGAATTGGTCACTTGAACAATTCATGAAAGAATATTGAAGGGAGAGGGATTCTACATATAAATATACTTTCTTGGACATATTTTGTAGTTCTGAGCACTCATTAAAATATGACATGCTAAAAGGTTGATGTTGGACAAGGACAACGTAATGGGTTATGTTTTCTTATATATGAAATAAAGTATATTGTCATGGATCGCCCAACACATTGAGCTTACCTTTCCCCCTCATTCTAGCCAAATTCTTTGCACTAAGTAGAGATACTACTTGTGCTTCCAAATATCCTTAAACAAAGTTTTGCCATGAGAGTCCACCATACCTACCTATGGATTGACTAAGATTCTTCAAGTAAGTTGTCATCGGTGCAAGCAATAAAAATTGCTCTTATGTATGATTGATTGGTGTGGAGGAAATAAGCTTTATACGATCTTGTGATGTGGAAGAAATAAAAGCGACGGAATGCATAATAAAGGTTCATATCACAAGGGGCAATATAAAGTGACGTTTTTTCGCATTAAGATTTTGTGCATCCAACCCTGAAAGCGCATGGCAACCTCTGCTTCCCTCTGCGAAGGGCCTATCTTTTATTATTATTTTCTACCTTATGCAAGAGTCATGGTGATTTTCACCTTTCCTTTTTACATTTTATCCGTTGGCAAGCGCATTGTGTTGGAAAGATTCTGATATATATATATATATATCCAATTGGATGTAAGGCATCATGAACTATTATTGTTGACATTACCCTTGAGGTAAAAGGTTGGGAGGCGAATCTATAAGCCCCTATCTTTCTCCGTGTCTGATTAAAACTTTGAACCCATAAATATCGCGTGAGTGTTAGCAAGTGTGAAAGACTAAATGATGTGGGGTTTGATAAATCAAAGCTCTGACATAGACTCTCCCTGAAAATAAGATGAATTACAATTGTTTGATGACTGAGAATATTGTTTGTTAGTTTTCAAGAAAGTTTATGATCTATACTTTAACTTGTGAATAGCTTGTTACTTGATCATGAAAAGTTTTATGAAATGAGCTACTGTTATGACATATAATGATGCTAGAAAAGGTGATTGAAATTATCATTGATCAAACTTGTGCACCTGCTAGCATTCACAATTCATAAATTATTTCTTTTATCATTTACCTACTCGAGGACGAGCAGGAATTAAGCTTGGGGATGCTGATACGTCTCCAACATATCTATAATTTATGAAGTATTCATGTTGTTATATTATCTATCTTGGATGTTTAATGGGCTTTACTATACACTTTTATATGATTTTTGGGACTAACCTATTAACCTAGAGCCCAAAGGTCGGTTTCTGCTTTCTCCTTGTTTTAGAGTTTTGCGAGAAAAGGAATACCAAAGCGGAGTCCAATTCTGAGCCAATTTTTGATGATTTTTTACGGACCAAAAGAAGACCTCGGAGTAAAAGAGTTGGGCCAGGAGACCCCCCCAGGCGCGTGGGCCTGCCTCGTGGACACCTCGGGCACCTCCTTGACGTGAGACCGACGCAAAAAATTCCTATAAATACAGAAACCTCTGAAAATTAACCTAGATCAGAATTTCCGCTGCCGCAAGCCTCTGTAGCCACGAGAAATCAATCTAGGCCCTCCCTGGCACCCTGCCGGAGGGGGCCATCATCACCGGTGTCCATGGAGGAGTATCCCGGAGGGGCCATCATCACCATGAAGGCCAAGGACCAGAGAGTGGAGGCCATGGAGGAGGAAGCACAAGGGGGAGAACCTCTCCTCCTCTCTTCCGGTGGCGCCGGAGTGCCATCGGGAGGGGAATCATCGCCGCGGTGATCGTCTTGATCAACATCACCATCATCATCACCATCCTCATCTCTTTTACGCGGTCCACTCTCCCGCACCCCGCTGTAATCCCTACTTGAACATGGTGCTTTATGCCACATATTATGATCCAATGATGTGTTGCCATCCTATGATGTTTTGAGTAGATATCTTTTGTCTTTGGGTTGATTGATGATCTAGATTGGTATGAGTTGTATGTTTTACTTTGGTGCTGTCCTATGGTGCCCTCCGTGTCGCGCAAGCGTGAGGGATTCCCGCTGTAGGGTGTTGCAATACGTTCATGATTTGCTTATAGTGGGTTGGTGAGTGGGTGAAACACAAACCCGAGTAAGAGGGATTGTTGTGTATGGGAATAAAGAGGACTTGATGCTTTAATGCTATGGTTGGGTTTTACCTTAATGATCTTTAGTAGTTGCGGATGCTTGCTAGAGTTCCAATCATAAGTGCATATGATCCAAGTAGAGAAAGTATGTTAGCTTATGCCTCTCCCTCATATGAAACTACAATAGTGATCACCGGTCTTGTTAACAATCGCCTCTCCACATGATTTATATCTGACGAGTAGGAAGGAAACTATGGCAATTATACAAAAAGATACCCACACCCCTCTCCACATTTGCAAAGAAGGCCTTCCCTGCTTCATCCATTTCTCCCACAACATAAACTACTCATACAAATGCATCTTGATGTTCCGTGCAATGCACGGGCATCTTGCTAGTGTAGATAAAAAATCAGAGTTGGTGATGATGGTGCCTGCCATCCTGCAATATAGGACGTCCGATCTATATCTAACGGATAGGAAGGAAACTATGACAATTTACCCGCACTCCTCTCCACATTTGCGGATAAGGCCTTCCCTCGTTCATCCTTTTCTCCCACAAGATCTTGATGTTCTGTGCAAGGTACGGGAATCTTGCTAGTTTTCTATAAATTTGGTCAAATTTTATGAAGTTTGACTTCGGCCAAACCTAATATGCAGAGTAAATAAAAACAGAGGGAGTATCTTACTCTGTGACCAAGACGGAAGGGAAAACTAGACAACTTATTGTTTATTTGAGCCATTCAAGTATAATCATGCGGTGTTGCTTATTTCTCATTCCTCTCCAACCCTCTTCTCCATCGATCATGCCGCCCTTCGGTCGAGTCCATCCTCCCGCATGCATCATTTGAACATTCTGCCGAGTATTATTCGCATGTGGGCCTAGACCATGCTTATATTTCCAATGTTGTAATTTGTCCGACATGCATACAAACAAACGGTTCATTTAAAGTTTCACTTTGCCTCCACTACGTGTCGCTTCCCATCTTAGTATTGACATCCCATTCGGTTCATGCCCCGACACATCTTGACGAGATCGACTGATGTTGAGAGATCAATTGCGTGTCGTGCAAGGAAATAAAGGTTTGGTCTGTTTCTATGATAGAAATGACCCACGGGGGGGGGGGGGTCTGTGAGGATCATAGGGAGTATATTCTACGTTCATAAGCTAAATGAACGTATTCTACGCACCCTAGTCCTCTTTCAATCGATCTCCGGACCCCGAGATGAAATCGAGACAAAACGAGTGGGTGCATGTGTCATACCTAAGGCAGATTCAAATCTTTGAAGCGGTGATCATAGCATCTGCAAATCATATATAAAGGGTATTCAATGTTTGTTTCGCTTTTGAATGTACAATATACTCCCTCCGATCCTTTCTAGTTTACATATAAGTTTTATGTGTAGTCAAAGTATCTCTACTTTGATCAAACTTACGGAAAAAAGTATCAACATTCAACAACGCCCAATCAATATTGTTAGATTCGTACGTACTCCTAGATTTGTATTCAAACAGATATGGTTTTCAATTTGTTTTCAACCATGTGAATGTGCTTGTTCTTGCGCATGATCTTCCTACTAGGATTTCGCCACGTATAGCCAGTCCAATAGTAAAAGAAATTAAGCTCCCTGTCCAATAGTACTAGTGGAGTACTGACAACATCTGTAGTAGAGTATGAAATGCTCATAGTACTCCCTCCTTCCATTTATATAAGGCCTAATAGCAAGTCTAATAAGGTCAGCAGGCTATAAGACTTGTCATGTCATTAAAATCCTACTTGGAGGAGTGAGAAGAGAGGAGAGAGAGTGAAGCGGGCTCTTATTCTACAGCCCGACTATAACACATAGATCAAGAAAAAATAGTATGCATGCAACTCTCTTCCAATCATATAACTTGCTCATGCAAATATTAAATGCTTAGAGCCAACCTAATAGGCATTCTAAGAGCCAACTTACATGGCACTTTTGCCTATGTGGAGGAGAGAGATGTGAAAAAGTAAGGGGAGTGAGCTGTCATGCAAGAGCCTAGCTATATACACATTCCTAGGTAAATACAATAAATATGAAGAAGGAGATAGAGAGGAGATGGAAAAAAGTACTAATACAATAGCAAATCTTATAAATTTTTTACGGGAAATAGCCAAACTTATAGCCCACACTATTGTATGAGTGCATACAGATGATGGCTATAGATAACATGGTAGTTCCTTATAGCCATCGGCTGGCTATATTATTAACCATGCTCTAATGCGTTTTTCAAAACCGCATTTGACTATTGACAAGATTAATAGTACATGAGATGTATAATGTGAAAATTATATCATTGGAAGCTCCTTTCACATACGAATTTGAATGTATGCTTTGTGTAAGTTGCATGTCATATATTATTACTCTAACATTTGGAAAGTTAGCCTCGAAAAACGCATTAGGCCTTGTAGATGGAAGGAGGGATTAGTAGTGGAAGTGGATCCTCTGACGTAGGTATCCCTGCCTTACCCTCCCTTTCGGTCACTTACTGGCGGACCCAATGCTTTCTAGGCCCCGCATGTTAGTTACTCAATGGGTTCAGCCACGTCACGGGATCCTCGTCCGTAGTATACTCCCTCTATATTTATTTACTCCACATAAAACGGAGGGAGTGGTAGTATAAATGACGCAGGCGGGGAAGGGGGAGGGACGTCGGTTTGCTCTCAACTGCAGTCCCACAAGCGAGCGAAAATGCAAGACGAAGCGCGTTCCATTTGGTGAGTGACATGGAGGGTCCAGCGTGCCGGGGTGCAACGCGAACACGACAAGAGCGATGTACAGTCAAAACCGATTGACCGGTCGTCACCGGAACCACTATTCACACTAGAACCTTCGCTGCTCTGCCTACGCCAGCCAATGCCCCAAAACCACACCTCCTCTCCAGCCCATTCCCCCACCTTTCTATCACCTAGCCCACATCAAGCGTCCCCTAATTCACCGAAAAGCCATGGTGCAATGCAAGATCACGTACTACATGATGCTGACGCCGGAGCGCCACGCAGAAATCGCGGCGGCGGTCAGCGCCACGGACCTCCTTTCCCAAGCTCACTTTGCGGCGGGCCAATCCTCGAGTTCTCTGGAGCAAAGCTACGAGGAGGAGGAAGCCGGTCCAATGTTCATGGCGGAGGCCGCGGCGCAGAAGGCCCCCGATGGGTATGAGACGATGGACGTCGACTTCGTGCCGGTGTCCGGGTCCCCCATGGTGCAGGCGGACCAGCGGTTCAACCTGGTGATACTAAAGGAGGACCGGGAGGCAGAGGCTCAACTCAACATCGAGCGTGTGCATGCCGCTGCCATCGAGGCTAGGAACCGCATATTGTGGATGTGAACCGGGCGGCGGAGGCTCAACTCGATGTGGAGCACGCGGATGCCGCTGCCATTGAGGCCCTCCTGCAGGCGGAACCAGACATCCTGGACTTGAACCGGGCGGCGGAGGCTCAACTCGACACGGAGCGCGCGGATGCCGCTGCCATCGAGGCTCTCCTGCAGGCGAAACCGAACGTCCTGGACTTGAACCGGGTGGCGGAGGCTCAACTCAACGCGGAGCGCGCGGATGCCGCTGCCATCGAGGCCCTCCTGCAGGCGGAACCGGATGTCCTAGACTTGAAAGGGGCGGTGCTCTCGTCCGTGCAGAGCGCCCGCACGCTCCGCGTGAACGAGTAGCTGGAGGTCGAGGACAACCACAGTGTGGAGACACACGTCGGTAGCTACGGCTGGTTCATGCTGGCACCAAAGACGACGAGGCTATCTCGTTCTGCGAGCAGTGATAGTTTTTATTTATGTTGTTGATTTTAGGGATTTGTTGCTGTTTAAAAACATATATTGTTATGTAAGTCGCCTGACTTTCATCATTTGGGTGAGTCTAACATTTCAGGCAGTTGGATGAATATCCTACGTCTCCTTACCCTTCTTCCTCACCTCTTCGTCTTCCCCAACAGACCATTGCACGGGCCATCAGGATCCTCCCCAACATGCGGTTGGATAAACATATTGTATGAACGAAAATTATGTGTCAGCGGTAGGATGGATGAGTTTGGTTTGTTTCACATGCGGTAGCACGTGTCAGTGAGGGTGCGTTCCCTTGGTTGGGTTTGCGGCGTGCAGGAGCGACTGTATGAGGGTGCAGTGCGACCGCGGCGTGCAGGAGCGACTGTGTACCTCCTCTTCATTTTGAAAACTTTAGGCAAGCTTGCCAAAAATGTGTGGCGAAGTATGGCAATGCAAGGTCCAGACCCAAACAGGATACAAGTACGTACGTACTTGGAGTACTAGCGTTAAAAAAGAAAGGCGGGGCTTTCCTTCGCGGGATTAATCGATGCAAATCCTTGTTTCATGTGTCAATTAATGCGTATTTTTTCTCCAAAGCCAAAAGAGCTAACCATCTCAATCCTCATCGCTTGATTAATGCAGCGCCAGGCAAACCAACCTTCTCACTTCCGCATGCATGCAAGGGTATATTAATGTCCTTGGTTGCTAGTACGAGGCAAACCCTATCAATTTTGCCTCGATTAGTGTTAGTGGCCTTTTGCAAATTGTAATTTCGATATACTGGCCTTGTGTACAAAAAAATGGAGGTAGTAACTATTTGACTTCCTTCCCCATTGTGGTGACATCGACGATATCTTGAACATTATGGTTTGGCGAAGTGCGTTCGATGGAGAACACCATTGAGGGAGACCACGGTAAGTCGTTCGCAAGTGCCGCAAGCCGAGACAACCGCCTTATTTGCATCCAGGGAGTCCGTTGAACCAAAGGACCCGTAAATGTACTAGTAATACTAGTACTCCCTCCATTCCCTTATACAAGGCCACAAACTCAAATTACAGGTACCAAGGTAAAAATTAATGACTGCTTTGCAAGCCAACTTTTCTTCTCGTTAAAAGGGATCATTAATAAGCCCTTATGCATGCAAGAAAGGAATGAGAAGGAAGTAGCACAACGTCATTATGACTGCATGCATGCAAGTATTAAACAAGTTGCTAATTCGAGGAAACATCATTAATTTTTACCTTGATTACTGTTAGTGGCCTTGTATAGATGCAAAATGTATTTCCCATAGTGGCCTTGTATAAGGGAATGCAGGTAGTACACAATAGCGTCGTCCGTCTAGCTTAGTGCGGTGAGGTGGTTTCTCGAAGAAGACGATGGAGAAGCAGAGTCAACGAAGAGTTAAATGATGATTGCTTCATCCGTGCTTTGTGATTTAACGCCTCACTGCTTTGTGATTTATGATAGAAGGGACAGGGGAGTAGACTCTGTGTTCTATAATGTACATGTGTCCAAGCACGGGGGAAAGAGGAGAGACGTTACATTTTTCTATTCCTTTGGTCAATCAATCGGGGAGCTTCGGTTCCATCTTTTTGGCTTTGGCAGCACTGTCCATAATGGTTCCCATCGATGCCAAAAGCTATTTTCACTTTTGGCTACACATTATGGATGCCCTTAACCGTACCACTTGGTTTTGCTCCTGTGTGCTATCTATACAAATCTCAATTATACTGATCTAAAAAATTATAGAATCAAGATTAGTAAAAAGGAGGTGATTTTGCCGCGCAGATGGCGGGGGAGGTTCTTATTTTTAGAGGACGTTGGCCAGGTGGTTTGCTATCATGCGGTCCCATGCCTTAGTGCTTTACCAAGCCGATCCGCATCCAACATGAGGCAGAAGCAACACGTGGTTATCTTGAAGAAGATGAGGGAGAAGCGAATTCAGCAACGAGTGAAATGATAGTTGCTTCATCCCTCCAACTTCTTTTTTAGCCATTATTACTTTGTCCCTCTAACTTAACTGCGGGAAAGGTGCAGTTTGTGATTTGACGTCTCATTGCTCATTACTACGCCGGCGCCATGATTAGGGTGCTTCACCCCTGCTGCTATGCACTGTATTTCGGTATGGCACATGGACCCGGTAGCTTGATGTCCCACATGTCGGCGAAAGGGACTAGAACATTTATGAAAGCGAGCGCTCCACTCTTACGACGGGGGAGGACACGACACGGCGGCACAATGAACTATTACTTGTACTGTATATAGTACTATAGTACTATAGTTTTGTTGTTTCGCATGATCCATCGATACAAACCCGATTAAATAGGAAAGGGCGGGATTCTTCCCGCGCGGTAGATGATACTGGCCATACATTTCAAAGGCAATTTTAATGTATGCAAACTGAATAATTAAGTAACAATATGATATCTAGTATAACTAAAATCACATATGATTTATTGTGTTAGAGTTTAGTAATAGTGTTGTATTGCATAGTTGTTAGATGAACATGCGAGAGTGTGTAGATATGTAGTTTTGGAGGGCCTACAGAGAGAAAAGCGTAATACGGTCACCGAACTTCAGAATACGCTCATTACAGTCACTATATACGTTTTGTAGTGATTGTACGGTCACTTTCACCGTTCAGCATCGGATTGCACTCTGTTGACCGGCCAAATAGTTTGCGCGGCACCATGTTGAGTAGTTAAATTGACCACGTTCCTTGTGGGTCCCACCTGTAAGTTGGCATAGGAAAAAGGTCAGATAAACACAAATTTATGCAGGCGCGACTAGACTCCAACCCATGTGTGGGAATCACCTGGTTGTGTATGTGTCTGTCACGGCCTGATGTGTGCGCATGCACGTGTAGGTTGAGCACTTGAGCGTGAGAGTGTGTGTTGGTCGTGTGGTGTGTGCATGCATGCGTGTGTGGCTGTGTGTGTACGTGTGAGTGTTGCGTGCGTGCGTGGCTGCATGTGTTCGTGTGAGTGTTGCGTGCATGCAGTTCGTGTGCATGCGTGCGTGTGTGTATAATCACCACACCAGCTCCTGTGTGTTAAAACAGATGGCTCAGCATACCAATACAAGGCCACCTTGTCAACTGTGCCCGTGGTCATGACTTAAAACCACTGTCCAATATTTTTTTGTCGTTTATTTTCATTCTTACTAGCAAGATGCCCGTGCGTTGCACGTAACATGAAGATGCATTTGTATGACTAGTTTATCTTGTGAGAGAAAAGGATGAACGAGGGAAGGCCTTATTTGTAAATGTGGAGAGGTGTGTGGGTACCTGTTTGCAAAAGTGCCATAGTTTCCTTCCTATCCGTCAGATATAAATCAGACGAGGATGGAAGGCACACGTTCATCACCAACTCTATTTTTTATAAGAGTATAGAGTAGATACAAGTCGATAGGTGGGCCCAATGGTAGTGAGATAATGTGATGCAACACTAGAGGTGCCACGTGGAGCGTTTAACTGGTCAACTAGTCGTGTCTTGAGCAAATAAAGAGCTGTACGGCGAGTCCGTGACTGTATAATAACCACAAAACAAATGGTGACCGTAATGAGTGGATTCTGAAGTCCAATGTAAGTATCGTGCTTTCACTTCAAACACAACGATCGTCACTGTAGATATCGCGTGAATGTGCTGGGGGCTTACTTTTAGAGGACCTGGAGATAGTTTGTGTGCGTACGTGAATGGGGCATAGAGGGGGTGTATGCGATGGAGAGAGAGAGATGCTCTTCATTTCTCTTTATTATGACTAACTTTATATATAGTATAAAAATATAAAAAATCACAGTGCAGAATAAATATCATTGCGGGCACCATGCAATGCAAATTAACATTCATACTCCTCCATATAACTTTGTGATGTTGTATATATGTAGAAATTCTAAAATAATTTTTTGGCCACACTTTATTCAAAAGGAATGTCGTATGCGAAATAAACGTGAAGAGAGGGCTTTTTAGATCAATGGGGTGCCTGATGTTACATGTGTGAATGTATAGTTGATGTATTTGGTAGGGCCTAGAGAGGTATGTGTGTGTATTACGTATTCAAGAGAGGCATGGATAGAGGGGCCGGCGGGGGGAGGGGGCATGGGAGAGATAGCACGAGAAATCAGACAGTTCTAGAGAGAGAGCAATGAATATGATGTCACTGTGAGAGATTCCCTTGAGTGTGTATATGCAAGGGGGAGGGGATAGAGGCACGAGGAGATTTTTTTTGTGTGGTGTCTATGTTGGTATGTGTGGGTGTGAGAAGATAACGAGACCTGGGGGCAGAGGGTGTGTCACCGCGTGAGGTCCGATGGGTCGAGGTGAGGCCCTTGTTTTGGTTCCGTCCTACGCCACATTGGTCGACCTGTGACGCATTTAGGGAGACCCATGGATGACTAGTTGTACAAGACAAATATAGCAGAATCGTGAAGGACTCTGTGTCCACTGACAAAGCCGGCTAGGATTTGTAACCCTAGGTCTTTGGACTAAGGTAACCCCTTATCTCTAATATTAATATTCATCCAACCTAAGTTTAAGGGGCATCCTACAGAATGCTCTGCTAGAATCATACTCGTCGATTAGGAAGTGAGGTGTGAGACAATGCGTGAGAGACAGGCCTAAAGATAATGTGAGTACAGGAGACACGTAGGAAGGTCTATGTATATAGAAAGGGTCGACGGGGGTTGTGAGTGTGTATGCTTGTGAGAGGAAGAGTGCTTGTGATAAAGGTTAGTGAAAACAGTCGTAAATGGTTGCGAAAGGGAGGGAGGGTTATATCGAGAGCATGTCTGCGAGAAAGACACCTCAGGAGAGTGAAACTACACGTAAAAGACTGATGTACACATTGATTAAAGATATAAATTGTATCCAAATATTAGGATGGGATCATGATATTTGCAATTCGCGTAAGGAACGGTCATTTATCCATCAGACATCTAGATTCTATCGAATTTGAGCATGTCTATGTTATTATTCGACATAATTGATACACATAGTTTGTATTTTGAACTCCACACAATGCATCACTTTAGCAATCGAATATAAACGTGAGTATAGTTCATGTTGTGTGTGTAAAGCACATTATACATACAAAAATTACACAATGAACATTATAAATAGCTAGCTCTAAACTAGCATACATTTGAATTCAACTTAAGGTGGTTTCAAAAATTCGAATTCAACATGAAGTCCATTCAATTATTTGAATTCGATATCATGGCATTTGTAAATCATACCTAAATTATGGGGGCACCGATCTTTGCTCTGATTTTGTTCATAATAGCATATATAGTCGTGTACAGAATAGATTCAAATTTAGCTCCACCCTTCCAAAATAATCGTAGTTATAGGATTTTCAAGTGTCAAAATTTCAAAAGAAGCGGATAATTTAATGAGATTTTCAAACATACAAGGTCAAATTTAACGTTGTCTATTTAGGTCAGTCCACAAAGTTCAAGAGTACTCTAAATGTGAATGCTTCTGTTTCAAAATTTCGAACGAAGCGCCAAAAGAGCCTCTACTCGCTCGAAACCGCGTGAGACCAATGTTTGGTAGTAGAAGGAAATTACTTTTCAAACTCCGACCCGTGAAACCTACCGGCCCGACGTCCAAAGGTCTAAAACGGGGTAGGTTTGTAGCTTCATCCAGACGCCACACAACCGCCTCCGAAAAACATTCATACACAATGGCCACCTAAGCACACATGCACGCGGCTGAAATCGCTCCCGCCCACTATTTGGGAGACCTGGGATTACCATCCTACCCCTGACCCGCAGTAGGTCCGAAATTTAAGAAGGGGGCAAAGTTTGTACTTTCCCCAAATTTCAAACAAGTGCGTCCCATCTGTTCAAAAAAGCCAAAAACAAGCGCGTCCCAGATTGAAACATGGTTCTCCCTTAGCTCCCCCCGCCCCTGCCCCCCCCATCCGATTCCCCATTCGTACTCTGTGTGCGCCAAAACTACATCCCCACCAGCCGCGAAACCCCCGGCGTCCTCCATCCGCCACCCCATCCCACCCATCAACAACCGCCCTCCTCCATCACGCCGGAGCCGATACCCCGACGTTGTCGTCCACCGCAACCTCAACCGCAACGCCCTCCACGGCTAGTAGTTGAAGCCGAGGCCGAGCCATCCGTACCCGAGTCAGTTCAACCACGCCGTCCTGCGCCTCACCGCTGCCGCTCCAACTTCACCACCGTCCACCGCACCAGAGTTGTTCCTGCTACGCCGTCCTTCGCCGCCTCGAATCTTCTTCCCCTCCGCCGACATAGGACCACGGCAACACAGTCAACAATTTGCCCATGGGTTCGTCCAAGGCTGCACTCTCCTTCAAAACATCGGTTCCCCCGGCAAAAAGAAGAAGATCGCCGCGACATATGGAGGACACCACACTGGCAACCGGAAATGGTACTCCTCTTCCCTTATTCATGCAAATCTTACGTGTCTGCTTGCATGATATTCATCCCACAGAAGACACTAGTTGACCGCTTCTTCTTGATACTAGATGTTCCTAGTAACTCGTGATGCACAAGGTTTCTCCTCATATACTATTTCACCTTAGCTAGAGGTCCATTGCCTCCCTGGATTTCAATTCCTGGTCAGTTGATTCCCAATTAACGGAAGCATTCCCCGGCGTAACAGGTGCTAGTCAAGCAACGCCTCAGTGGTTATCTTAGGGGCGTGTGGGGCCTAGAGCTGTTGGCGCCCGATCTGGAGGTCGGCCGGGATTAAAGGGATGGCCTGGGGGCGCTGCTAAGCATGGCGGTAGTGTGAGGTCGAGGGGAGGGCGGGGCGGCAGATGCAGGGGTCTGGGCCGGTGGTCGCTGGTGGTTCGAGAAAGATCGTCAACAGTGACTGGCGGGAGGTAGACGAAGGCCATCTGCCTGTTCCTTATAGATCGGACGGTTCATAAAAAAACAGACTGACCTATTTATTTTTAGTCGACTGTTATCTTGATAGGACCACATGTGGTGGTGTGCTGGAGTACCTGCGTTTCTTTTGCTCATATATCACAAAATCATACGGAGTAGAATATTATTTTCTTTGCCATGCAATGTTCTAGAGCTATCATATGTCTCCTGTCATTTATTTTTCAGCCACCTGCTATCTGCTACTTTTACAAAGGCACTAGTTACGCACACTTCACCCATACTCTCACTATTGTGTTTTTATGCAAGGGTATTTCAGACTCTGCTGCCATGAGAGAAGCAGAAAATAAAAGAGAGAAGTCGCTCTAGCGTCGTACGCGGATAGGCCAGACACGTTTCAGCCTTATAGAGGGTGCAGTGTCAGTAGATGGAGACGGTAAACGTAGCTCTGGAGTTGATGACCTCGCTCGCAATGAACCACCATATCAGGTGCTTGCTTTAACTTCGCGGTGTCATATGTGGTTGCATGTTGCATATTGTGTCTAGCTTGTATTCGAAAGGCCGAAGTCGGTCTTTATTCAGATAAGGAAAGATATTTTTTACATGAACCACCATCCCGTGAGCACCAGAAGACAAATAGCTTGTCAGGGCACTGGTCGAGCCAGTGACAAGCCTAGCACAGACAGGCATCACCTGGAAACCAACTAAAAAGCCACGATGGTGACAAAGCAGCCTGCCTCCCACCAGGCTCTCAGGTCCTAGATGATCATGCTCACCACTCCAGCCAAATGTCTAGCTTGTATTGCTTCCAATTTGGTTAAATTGCATCTGCTTAGCTTACACATTATACCTTTGAATATGACATGCCTTCCTGTTTTTCGTACATACTAGTACATCTGTCTATTAACCATGTTTTTACATCAAACTAATGTTCTTATGTATCCCTCATCAATCACTTATGATGAGGTAGTCAAGCCAGTGGACAACTGTGAGTAAAGATCCTCATTTAAAGAATACAGCGTTAGCCTCCCGACATGATTCTCAAGAAACAGCAAGGCTAGATGAAGATAGTGAACATAGCTCTGTAGTTGATTACCGCATTTCCCCTACACTAGCATCGCATGTGCTTGCTCTAACTTGGCAGTGTGATATGTGGTTACATGTTGCATATGGTGTCTAGATTGTAATTCTTCCAATCTGCTTAAATTGCATGTGCTATTCTGCTTAGTTTATACATTATACTCCCTCTGTCCAAAAATATAAGAACGTTTTTCATACTACACTAGTGTCAAAAACGTTCTTATATGATGGGATGGAGGGAGTACCTATTAATGTGAAATGCCTTCCTATTTTTAGTACATAGTACATCTGTCTATTAAGCATGTACTTACATAATACTATTGTTTTTTTGTATCCCGCATCAATCAATATGACAAGACACCTTTAGTATATGCAATGCGTTATTAGTTGCATCTTTCGTATGATTTATAGCATGCGCTGCTTCTAATTTGTTGAAATGCCATTTATGATGGGACGCTTTTAACTTGGCAGAGTCATGTTGGTTGCATCTTTCATGTGGTATCTAGCTTGCATTGCTTCTTATTTGTTGGAATGGTTTCTTCTTAGTGTACACAAGCCATTCTTAATATGCTATGTCCGTCCGCTTTTTTACATATTCCATCCTGGTATCATGTGTTTGCCTTTCATCAAAGTAGTGATTGTCAGTATCATGCACGAATGAGTTCTGAAGAGTGAATTTTATTGCTTTTTCTAGTCGGTTTTACTTGACAATTCAAAATCAATAAAGCGGAAGGAAGTTAGCAAGGCAGCGGATAAAAGTGCTCCTTCCAAACAGAGGGCCTCTACAGATTCTACTCCTCCATCCCCCCAAGATGATTTGCAAGACAACACATGGATAAACACTCAACGTAGTTGTGTTGATGATGAGCACGTCTCCCCTAGTGCACCATCACAGGTGCTCCCTCTAACTTCACATTGTTATATGTGGTTGCATGTTATGTATGATGTCTAGCTTGTATTGCTTCTAATTTTGTGGAATTACATCTACTTACTTTACACATTATACTCGTGAATAAGACATGTGTTGCTGTTTCTAGAACATACAATATCTATCTATCACACCATGTTCTTACATCAAAGTGCTACTATTGTGTAACCTCCAACAATCACTTATCATAAGACACGTTTGACTTGGGAGTGTGATATAGGTTACATCTCGCATTCTTTTCTAGCTTGTACTTGATAACCCACAAGTATGGGATCGCAACAGTTTTCGAGGGTAGAGTATTCAACCCAAATTTATTGATTCGACACAAGGGGAGCCAAAGAATATTCTCAAGTATTAGCAGCTGAGTTGTCAATTCAACCACATCTGGATAACTTAGTATCTGCAGCAAAGTATTTAGTAGCAAAGTAATATGGAAGTAACGGTAACGGTAGCAAAAGTAATGATGATAGTTTTGTAGTGATTGTAACAAAGAGTAACGGAAAAGTAAATAAGCGAAGAACAATATGTGAAAAGCTCGTAGGCATTGCATCGGTGATGGAGAATTATCTTTGGATGTGATTATTCATGCAACAGCTTATAACATAGGGTGACATGTAACTAGCTCCAGTTCATCAATGTAATGTAGGCATGTATTCCGAATATAGTCATACGTGCTTATGGAAAAGAACTTGCATGACATCTTTGTCCTACCCTCCCGTGGCAGCGGGGTCCTATTGGAAACTAAGGGATATTAAGGCCTCCTTTTAATAGAGTACCGGACCAAAGCATTAACACATAGTGAATACATGAACTTCTCAAAATACGGTCATCACCGGGAGTTGTCCCGATTATTGTCACTTCGGGGTTGCCGGACCATAACACATAGTAGGTGACTATAGACTTGCAAGATAGGATCAAGAACTCACATATATTCATGAAAACATAATAGGTTCAGATCTGAAATCATGGCACTCGGGCCCTAGTGACAAGCATTAAGCATAGCAAAGTCATAGAAACATCAATCTCAGAACATAGTGGATACTAGGGATCAAACCCTAACAAAACTAACTCGATTACATGATAAATCTCATCCAACCTTGCACCGTCCAGCAAGCCTACGATGGAATTACTCACGCATGGTGGTGAGCATAATGAAATTGGTGATGGAGGATGGTTGATGATGACGATGGTGACGGATTCCCCTCTTCGGAGCCCCGAACGGACTCCAGATCAACCATCCCGAGAGAGATTAGGGCTTGGCGGCGGCTCCGTATCGTAAAACGCGATGAATCCTTCTCTCCGATTCTTTGTCCCCGAACGTGAATATATAGAGTTGGAGTTGAGGTCGGTGGAGCTCCAGGGGGCCCACGAGGAAGGGGGGCACGCCCAGGAGGGGTAGGCGCGCCCCCACCCTCGTGGGATGTGGTCCGCCCTCCGCCTTGATTCTTTCGCCAATATTTTCTATTAATTCCAAAAATAATCTCCGTTGATTTTTAGGTCATTCTGAGAACTTTTATTTCTGCAGAAAAATAACACCATGGCAATTCTGCTGAAAACAGCGTTAATCCGGGTTAGTTCCATTCAAATCATGCAAGTTAGAGTCCAAAACAAGGGAAAAAGTGTTTGGAAAAGTGGATACGTTGGAGACGTATCAACTCCCCCAAGCTTAAACCTTTGCTTGTCCTTAGGCAATTCAGTTGATAAACTAAAAGTGATAAAGAAAAACTTTTACAAACTCTGTTTGCTCTTGTTGTTGTAAATATGAAAAGCCAGCATTCAAGTTTTCAGCAGAGATTATGAACTGAGCATATTCACAATAACACTTAGGTCTCATGTTTACTCATGTCAATGGCATAATCAACTAGCGAGCAATAATAATAAATCTCGGATGACAACACTTTCTCAAAACAATCATGATATGATATAACAAGATGGTATCTCGCTAGCCCTTTCTGAGACCGCAAAACATAAATGCAGAGCACCTTTAAAGATGAAGGACTGACTAAACATTGTAATTCATGGTAAAAGAGATCCAGTCATAGTCATACCCAATATAAATTAATAGTAATGGATGCAAATGACAGTGGTGCTCTCCAACTGGTGCTTTTTAATAAGAGGGTGATGACTCAACATAAAAGTAAATAGATAGGCCCTTTGCAGAGGGAAGCAGGGATTTGTAGAGGTGACAGAGCTCGATTTTGAAATAGAGAAGAATTATATTTTGAGCGGCATACTTTCATTGTCAACATAACAACCGAGAGATCTCGATATCTTCCATGCTACTCACATTATAGGCGGTTCCCAAACAGAATGGTAAAGTTTATACTCCCCCTCCACCAAGAAGCATCAATCCATGGCTTGCTCGAAACAATGAGTGCCTCCAACTAACAAGAGTCCCGGGGGAGCTTTGTTTGCAATTATTTCGATTTGATTTTCATAAAGCATGGGACTGGGCATCCCGGTGACCAGCCATTTTCTCGTGAGTGAGGAGCGGAGTCCACTCCTCTTGAGAATAACCCGCCTAGCATGGAAGATACAGACAGCCCTAGTTGATACATGAGCTATTCGAGCATACAAAATAGAATTTTATTTGAAGGTTTAGAGTTTGGCACATACAAATTTACTTGGAACGGCAGGTAGATACCGCATATAGGAAGGTTTAGTGGACTCATATGGAATAACTTTGGGGTTTATGGAAGTGGATGCACAAGCAGTATTCCCGCTTAGTACAAGTGAAGTCCAGAAAAAGACTGGGAAGCGACCAACTAGAGAGCGACAATAGTCATGAACATGCATTAAAATGAATAAACATTGAGTGCAAGCATGAGTAGGATATAATCCACCATGAACATAAATATCGTGAAGGCTATGTTGATTTTGTTTCAACTACATGTGTGAACATGTGCCAAGTCCAGTCACTTGAATCATTCAAAGGAGGATACCACCTTATCATACCACACCACAACCATTTTAATAGCATGTTGGCACGCAAGGTAAACCATTATAAACTCGTAGCTAATTAAGCATGACATAAGCAACTATAATCTCTAATTGTCATTGCAAACATGTTTATTCATAATAGGCTGAATCAAGAACGATGAACTAATCATATTTACGAAAACAAGAGAGGTCGAGTTCATACCAGCTTCTCTCATCTCAATCAGTCCATCATATATCGTTATTATTGCCTTCCACTTGCCAGACCGAATGATGTGAGTAATAATAATAGTGCACGTGCATTGGACTAAGCTGGAATCTGCGGGCATTCGATAAACAGGAGAAGACAAGGCAATATGGGCTCTTGGTTAAATCATCAATAATGCATATAAGAGCCACTTCAACATTTTCATTATGGTCTTCTCCTCTCGACCCCCAAAGAAAAGAAAAGAAATAAAACTATTTACACGGGAAAGCTCCCAACAAGCAAAAGAAGAACAATAAATCTTTTTGGGTTTTCTTTTAATTATTACTACTACAAGCATGGAAAGTAAACTAGCTAAAAGCCACAACTATTTTTTTTTGTTTTTTCTTAAGGTTTATCAAACACACAAGAAGAAAGCATAAAAAGGAAAATAAACTAGCATGGATAGTACAGTGAAAAAGTACGAGCACCTTCAACTATAATGAGTGTGTGAACATGAATGTAATGTCATTGAGAAATACGTACTCACCCAAGCTTAAGCTTTTGGCCTAAGTTGGTCTATGGCCACGACTGGCCTGGCGGATATCCAAAGTTGTAGTTGGGGTCGTACTAAGATGCAGTAGCTATTGCCTCATGAGCTGCTGCTTGAAGGCAAGTTGTCTCCGTCCTCCTCTTATACTCGTTCGCCTCCTCCCTGGTTATAATAAATCTCCCTTTTGTCTAAAAGTCAAAGAAAGTAGGAGCAGGGAGAGCAACATGGAAAATGTGGCGCATGTCAAACATTAGTCGGTACTGGAGAGGTTGTTCGTTCCTCTCAATAAACTGATGGTGAACCATAGCCTCATATCCTAGATAAGTGGGAGGCAATTCCATATCATTTTCTTGTATGGGTATCTCAAGAAAATTAGCCACACGGGTTGCATAAATTCCCCCAAAAAAGTCTCCACTTAAAGCATTATTATGCAACCTCCGTGCAACAATGGCCCCCAAGTTATATTGTTTATCTCCTAAAACAACACTTCTAAGAACACTAAGATCAGGGACACACATGTGACATGCTTCATCCTTACCATTTATGCACCTACCTATGAAGAGAGCAAAATAACGTATAGTAGGAAAATGAATGCTCCCTATGGTAGCTTGTGTTACATCTCTAGACTCCCCCACTTTAATGCTAGCAAGAAAATCTCTAAACTCAGATTTGCGAGGTTCACTAATACTACCCCATTGTGGAAGTTTGCAAGCAGTACTAAAATCCTCTAAGTACATAGTGTAAGATTGGCCATAAATATCAAATACGACAATGTGAGAATTACGTGAAGATGAAAATTTGAACCTTCTCACAAAGGATTCACTCAGGTGATAGTATTGAGGGCACTTATCTAGAATAAAGCCCTCGAGTTCTGCATTACGCACATATGCGTCAAATTCCTCTTTAATTCCCGCTTGGACCATGGAATCTTCTGACGGCCATTCACAAGGCCGCACTTGAGCGTCCCTCGGTGGTTCATCGTCCGCATCGTGTATTGCGGGCCTGGGTCCTTGCTTCCTTGAAGAACCACCTTGATACATTTTCCTAAACATATTTCTTCCTCTGAATTTTTTTTGAAAATTTTAGTAACTCAAAATAAAAGTGAACTGAACTCAACAAAATTGATAGCAACTACTCCCACAAGTGCCTGGAAACTATATCATGCATTAGAACTACTTAGGACAATATGAATTTGACATGCAAGCTCGACAACAACGTCACCTAAGCAGCAAAAATTTGCATTAAATAAAGCACTAGAACAAAAACTAATTGGACCATTGGAGGAGTCACATACCGAAGAACAATCCCCCAAAGCAGGTATGTGAGTGGAGCTTTGAGCAAGGAGATCGACAATCGCAGCAAAATGAGCAAGAACTCGTGCTTGAGCTGGTTGGTGATTTTTTTGGGAGGAAGAAGGAGTGTCTGGTGGCTGGAATAAGTGGAGGGGAGCCACCATGGACCCATGAGGCAGGGGGGCGCCCTGGACCCTCGTGGCCAGGTGCTTGCTCCCCCTGATGTGTTCTCAGTGCCAGATATTCTCAAATATTCTAGAAAAAATCATATTTCATTTTCGGGACATTTGGAGAACTTTTATTTTCGGGGCATTTTTTTATTGCACGGATAATTTAGAAAACTGACAGAATATACTATTTTTGCTTTAATTAATCTAAATAACAGAAAGTAAAAGAAGGGTACAGAAGGTTGCGCTTTCTAACTTCATCCATCTCATGCTCATCAAAAGGAATCCACTAACAAGGTTGATCAAGTCTTGTTAACAAACTCATTCCGAATAACATGGAACCGGAGAAATTTAGAATAACACTATGTTACCTCAACGGGGATATGCACATCCCCAATAATAAGAATATCATATCTCTTCTTGACAGTAGGGAGAGGAAATTCAAAACATCCAATAATAATCGATGGATTTTTTCCAATAGAGTTTATACTGTGGACTTAAGGTTGTTTCCTCAGAAAGTGT
This sequence comes from Aegilops bicornis, assembly GCA_021605145.1. NCBI lineage: Eukaryota > Viridiplantae > Streptophyta > Magnoliopsida > Poales > Poaceae > Aegilops > Aegilops bicornis. The sequence goes on along the minus strand of CM038669.1, from coordinate 252,051,786 downwards.
ACCGTATGCTCATTTCCATTAACATGAAAAGTGACATTGCCTTTGTTGCAATCAATAAGGCCCCTGTAGTATTCAAAAAGGGTCTACCAAGGATAATCGACATATTATCGTCCTCGGGAATATCAAGAATAACAAAGTCCGTTAATATAGTAACATTTGCAACCACAACAGGCACATCCTCACAAATACCGACAGGTATAGCAGTTGATTTATCAGCCATTTGCAAAGATATTTCAGTAGGTGTCAACTTATTCAAATCAAGTCTACGATATAAAGAGAGAGGCATAACACTAACACCGTCTCCAAGATCACATAAAGCAGCTCTAACATAGTTTCTTTTAATGGAGCATGGTATAGTTGGTACTCCTGGATCTCCTAGTTTCTTAGGTATTCCACCCTTAAAAGTATAATTAGCAAGCATGGCGGAAATTTCAGCTTCCAGTATCTTTCTCTTATTAGTAACAATATCTTTCATATACTTAGCATAAAGATTCATTTTAAGCATATCAGTCAAATACATACGCAAGAAGATAGGTCTAATCATTTCAGCAAAGAGCTCAAAATCCTCATCATCCTTTTTCTTGGATGGTTTGGGAGGAAAGGGCATGGGTTTCTGAACCCATGGTTCTCTTTCTTTACCTTGCTTCCTAGAAACAAAGTCTCTCTTATCATAATGTTGATTCTTTGATTGTGGGTTATCAAGATCAACAACAGGTTCAATTTCTACATCATTTTTATTACTAGGTTGAGCATCAACATGAACATTATCATCAACATTATCACTAGGTTCATGTTCATCACCAGATTGTGTTTCAAAGATCGTAAATAGAAATATCATTGGGATTCTCAGGTGTGTCAACAACAGGTTCACTAGAAGCATGCAAAGTCCTATCATTTTTATTTTTCTTCTTTTTAGAAGGACTAGGTGCATCTACATTAGTTCTCTGAGAATCTTGCTCAATTCTCTTAGGATGACCCTCAGGATACAAAGGTTCCTGAGTCATTCTACCCCCTCTAGTCACAACTCTAATAGAATTATCATTCTTCTTATTATTTAATTCATTGACAAATCATTCTGAGCTTTAAGCACTTGTTCTACTTGAGTGGTAACCATAGAAGCATGTTTACTAATGAGTTTAAGTTCACCTTTAACTCTAGACATATAATCACCCAAGTGTTCAATCATATAAGCATTGAGTTTCAGTTGTCTACCAAAATAAGCATTAAAATCTTCTTGCTTAACCATAAAGTTATCAAATTCATCCAAACATTGGCTAGCAAACTTAGCAGGAGGGATTTCATCTTTATCATATGTATAAAGAGAGTTTACCTTTACTACCTGTGTCGGGTTATCAAGATTGTGTGTTTCTTCAATAGGTGATGAATTAAGACCATGTATTTCTTCAATAGGAGGTAAATTCTTAACATCTTCAGCTTTTATACCTTTTTCTTTCATAGATTTCTTTGCCTCTTGCATATCTTCGTGGATCGAGAAATAGAATACCCCTTTTTTTCGGAGTTGGCTTAGGAGTTGGTTCAGGAAGTGTCCAATTATTTTCATTGGTTAACATATTATTCAATAGAATTTCAGCTTGGTCAACAGTTCTTTCCCTGAAAACACAGCCAGCACAACTATCTAGGTGGTCTCTGGAAGCATCAGTTAGTCCATTATAAAAGATATCAAGTATTTCATTTTTCTTGAGAGGATGATCAGGCAAAGCATTAAGTAATTGGAGAAGCCTCCCACCAGCTGGTGGGAGACTGTCTTCTTCAATATGCACAAAATTATATATTTCCCTTAAGGCAGCTTGTTTCTTATGAGCAAGGAAATATTTAGCAGAGAAGTAATAAATCATATCCTGGGGACTACACACACAACAAGGATCAAGAGAATTAAAGCATATCTTAGCATCACCCTTTAATGAGAACGGAAATAATTTAAGGATCTAATAGTAGCGAGTTTTCTCATCATTAGTGAACTGGGTAGCTATATCATTTAATTTAGTAAGATGTGCCACAATAGTTTCAGATTCATAGCCGTAAAAAGGATCGGATTCAACCAAAGTAATTATCTCAGGATCAACAGAGAAATCATAATCCTTATCAGTAACAAAGACAGGTGAAGTAGAAAAAGTAGGGTCATATTTCATTCTAGCATTCAGATATTTTTCTTTCAGCTTAGCTAATAATTTCTTAAGATCACTTCTACTATTGCAAGCAAGAAAGTCTCTAGCAGTTTATTCATCCATAACATAACCCTCAGGCACAACATGCACTTCATATCTAGGGGGAGAATCTTCATCATCACTTTCATCAATATTATCAGTTTCAATAATTTCATTCTCTCTAGCCCTAGCAAGTTGTTCATAAAGAAATTCACCAAGTGGCACAGTAGTATCAAGCATAAAAGTAGTTTCATCATAAGTATCATGCATAGTATAAGTGGCATCATCAATAACATGCGGCATATCAGAATTAATAGCGTAAGCAGGTTTAGGTGTCGCAAGCTTACTCAAAAGCAGAAGGTGAATCAAGTGCGTAGCTAGATGGCGCTTCCTTACCTCCCCTCGTAGTTGAGGGAATAATCTTAGTTCTTTCGTCTTTCAAGTTCCTCATAGTGACCAGCAGATATAAATCCCAAGTGACTCAAAGAATAGAGCTATGCTCCCAAGAACGGCGCCGTAAAAATAGTCTTGATAACCCACAAGTATAGAGGATCGCAACAGTTTTTGAGGGTACAGTATTCAACCCAAATTTATTGATTCGACACAAGGGGAGCCAAAGAATATTCTCAAGTATTAGCAGTTGAGTTGTCAATTCAACCACACCTGGATAACTTAGTATATGCAGCAAAATATTTAGTAGCAAAGTAGTATGGAAGTAACGGTAACGGTAGCAAAAGTAACAGTGATAGTTTTGTAGTGATTGTAACAGTAGCAACGGAAAAGTAAATAAGCGAAGAACAATATATGAAAAGCTCGTAGGCATTGGATCGGTGATGGAGAATTATGCCGGATGTGATTATTCATGCAACAGTTATAACATAGGGTGACACGGAACTAGCTCCAATTCATTAATGTAACGTAGGCATGTATTCCGAATATAGTCATACGTGCTTATGGAAAAGAACTTGCATGACATCTTTTGCCCTACCCTCTCATGGCAGCGGGGTCCTATTGGAAACTAAGGGATATTAAGGCCTCCTTTTAAGAGAGTACCGGACCAAAGCATTAACACATAGTGAATACATGAACTTCTCAAACTACGGTCATCACCGGGAGTGGTCCCGATTATTGTCACTTCGCGGTTGCCAAATCATAACACATAGTAGGTGACTATAGACTTGCAAGATAGGATCAAGAACTCACATATATTCATGAAAACATAATAGTTTCGGATCTGAAATCATGGCACATCACTACAAAAAAAAGACCCATCCGTGACATTTTGGGCCGAACGAATTTTTTTTCTGTCATACTTATGACACTTCTATGACGATAATTGTGACAAAACCTAGTATCATAATAGATGTGGTGGGGTCCTACTTCTATGGCAAAAAATGACAACAGAAAATGGGCTTTTCATCCTGGGCGGGCTGGAGACGCAGCTGCATGACATTCTTTGGGCCGTCCATGACGGAAAAAACCATGGTAGAAGCGAGGGCGAGGAAAATATCGGGGTGTTCCCGGTTACGGTGGGTGGTCGGGGCCGAGCGATGCGCATTTCTCTCGTACACGCACGCGCGTGGGTGCGAGGCGTTGGGCTCTAACTGAACCCGAGCGAGGCGTTGGGCTCTAACTGAACCCGAGCGATTGCACTGCAGGCTACGCGTTACTGAACCCGAGCGATCGATCGATGGATGTTAATCAACCCGATCGAAGCGATTCCATCGCCATCGCTACCAACCAAGCCGATCGATGCTGCCTCTGGATGAACAGTGAGCGTTGCTGGGGGGGTTTGGATGAACAGTTCCCTGTGGGGGTGGATGAACAGGACCCCGTGGTGTTGCCTCTGGATGAACAGGACCCTGATCGATCGAGTTGGTTGGGGCTAGATGAACAGGACCCCATGGAGGGCTGGATGAACAGGACCACCCCGTGGAGGGAAGGATGAACAATAGACGGTGGAGTGCTGGATGAATAGTAGCCCGTGGAGGGGTGATTGAACAGGAGCCCATGGAGAGGGTTGGTTGAACAGTAACCGGTGGAGTAGCGCGCTGCGGGGGCTGGATGAACAGGAGCCCGTGGATGAACAGTCGCAGGTGGAGGCTGGAGGAGGTCGACGGTGGATGAACAGTAGCCCGTGGAAGCTGGAGGGGGTTGATGATGGAGATGAACAGTATCCCATGGAGTCCCGTTTTGCGGTACGCCACACCCCCCCGATGAACAGGACCCCCGTTTCGACCGTAGCGCTCCCACACAAGTCTGTTTCCTCTGTTTTGCGGTACGCCACACCCCTCCCGATCAAAAGGACCCCGGTTTCGATCGAGGAGGTCGGGCCTCTGTTTTGCGGCACGCTGCACCTCCCGATGAACAGGATCCCGCTTTAACGTGGCCGGTCAAACACAAGGCCGTTTCCTCCGTTCTGCGGTACGCCAGGCCTCGTTTCCATAGGCTGTTCCATCCAAGCCCTCCCATGAACACCACGACGCATGTCGTTCTGACCCAGCCGGTTGGCTCCCCATGAACACGACGACGACGCTGTTTCTCCGTTCCGTCCCAGCCATGTACACGAGCCCTGGCCGTACGTACGCACGAGTAGGCATTCGAGACCCCGCCCGTATGTACGTACGTGGCCGTATTTACTTTCTTGCACCCTGGCCACTGTACGTACGTGTACATGCTACGCGTGCGCCTCTACTATGACACGTGGACGCTTCTACATCGACCAGTATGTATGTACGCGTTCGCGACCAGAATGACAACGCTACGTACGCTTCGACCAGGTGTCCCGACTGTCAGGCACTTCCTTGCGTGCGAAGATGTAGCTAGTGGGTCCCAGCAGTCAGGGGGGCGAATCGTTTTTTTTTGCCCGAACGCACTTCCTTGCGTGCAAAGATGTAGCTAGTGGGTCCCAGCAGTCATGGGGAAACATTTTTTTCACGAAATACGGTGGCCCGTCCGGTGGGTCCCCGCTTTCAGGTGGAGGAATAATTATTTTGAGTGTAATAAGGAGGCACTTCCTTGCTGCGGTCGTGGACCCAGCTGTCAGCCTCTCCACGTACAGTACTCTTCCGATGGAAGTCGTTCTTTGACCACTTGAGCACGCCGCGCCGATAGCACCAGGGCGGTGGACAACGGCAACGCCTAGGAAGGGGATGACGCAGAGCCGGGGAAGACGCGGCAGTGGAAGCCCGCGCGGAGAGGAGTATGAGGGTTCACTGGTTCTGCTGCGGTGTGAGGCTTCTGTCGCTGCAGAATAACATGGGGTGTGGGTGAGTAGAGAGATGGCCTAGCCAGTGGTGGGAGTAGTAGGGGGCGGTGAGGCCTCCGCGACATCGCAGCCGGCCACGGGAGGCAGGAGCACGAGGCACGACCGGTGCTGGTTTGGGCGGCTGGAGCAAGAAGACCAGAGGTTGAAGAAGCACTACGGCAGTTGGATGGACATCGTATGGTCAATGTAACTATAATCATCCATATCGACTAAGTTGAAAAAGCCCTCCATCCCCATCAACTTAGTACGCCCACAAGTCATCCTCCCACTATACTGGGTCCTAGCTAGCAGGGGGTTAGGGAGTCCTGGATTAGGGGGTCCTCGGGCAGCCGGACTATATCCTTCAGCCGGACTGTTGGACTATGAAGATACAAGATTGAAGACTTCGTCCCATGTCCGGATGGGACTCTCCTTGGTGTGGAAGGCAAGCTTGGTAATACGGATATGTAGATCTCCTCCCTTGTAACCGACTCAGTAACCCTAAACCCTCCGTGTCTATATAAACCGGAGGGTTTAGTCCGTAGGACGACAACAATCATACCATAGGCTAGCTTCTAGGGTTTAGCCTCTATGATCTCGTGGTAGATCAACTCTTTTAATACTCATATCATCAAGATCAATCAAGCAGGAAGTAGGGTATTACCTCCATCGAGACGGCCCGAACCTGGGTAAACATCGTGTCCCCCGCCTCCTGTTACCATCCGCCCTAGACGCACAGTTCAGGACCCCCTACCCGAGATCCGCCGGTTTTGACACCGACATTGGTGCTTTCATTGAGAGTTCCACTGTGCCATCACCGTAAGACTTGATGGCTCCTTCGATCATTGGCAACGATGCGACCCAGGGTGAGGTTTTCCTTCCCGGACAGATCTTTGTATTCGGTGGCTTCGTACTGCGCGCCAACTCGCTTGGCCATCTGGAGCAGATCGAGAGCTACGCCCCTGGCCATCAGGTCAGGTTTGGAAACTTTAATTATACTGCCGACATCTGCGGAGACTTGATCTTCGACAGATTCGAGCCCATGTCAAGTGCGCCGCACAATGACGACGAGCATGACTTAGCTCATCCGTCGGATAGTGTTCAGGAGATCGCACTTGCAACTACCCCGACCCTCAATCCAGAACAAATTGCGCCAGCTGAGGACGGGTGGATAGACCCCGCCACGGAGGCTGCACTCTTAGTGGCGATAGAGCCGAATACTGACTTCACCTCCTACGAGACCCGTGTTGCCGAACCGTTGGATTCGCCCCGCCATGGGCCCCTAAGTCACCAAGGTCTGCGTTTATCGAATCCGATTGGGCAGCGATCATGGAGTTTACCTCCGCGGATATCTTTCAGCACTCGCCCTTCAGTGACGTGCTAAACTCGTTGAGGTCTCTCTCCCTGTCAGGAGACCCTTGGCCGAACTATGTCCGGCGAGAATGGGATGCGGACAACAAAGAAATTCGCTCCCCACCCATCACCCACTTAGTAGCCACTGTCGATGATTTGACCGACATGCTCGACTTCGGCTCTGAAGACATCGACGGTATGGACGAGGATGCAGGAGACGAGCAAGAACCACCGCCCACAAGGCGTTGGACTACCACCTCATCATATGACATATACATGGTGGACACCCCCAAAGAAGGCGATGCCGATAAGACAGCAGATGATAATCCCTCCAAGAAGCAATCCAAGCACTGACGTCAGCGGCGCCGCTCTAAGTCTTTCCATAACAAAAGCAGCAATACCGGCACAAGAGACAATAACGCTCCAGATAGTGCCGAAGACGATGACAATCCCCTCCAGCCAGACCTAGAGCGGGAGGATGAACAAGCAGACGGAGAATCAGAGGATGACAATTACATGCCTCTCTCCGAAGACGAGGTGAGCCTCGGCGACGAAGAATTTATCGTGCCTGAGGATCCCGTCGAACAGGAGCGCTTCAAGCGCCGGCTTATAGCCACAACTAACAGCCTGAAGAAAAAGCAACAACAGGTTCGAGCTGATCAAGATCTGCTAGCGGATAGATGGACTGAAGTCCTTGCGGCCGAGGAATACGAACTCGAACGCCCGACCAAGAGTTACCCAAAGCGCAGGTTGCTACCCCAACTCAAGGAGGAAGCATTAAAACCTACATCACTAGTGTATGATGCGGCGGATCGGCCACCTCGTGGCCGAGACAGAGGGGCATACTAGCCCGAAGTCCAGCCCACACCCCGTCGCCAGACAACCAAAAACACCAAGGCCCGGGGCAACACGCGGGACCTGCGAGATGTATGGGAAAACAAAGCAGGACATACAAGATCGATCTACGGATCACGGGGTCGCGCCCCAACGCGCGACGATGATCGTCACGCCAGATACACTAAAAGCAAATCCGGCCGGGCCGAATACAGCAGACAAGACTCGTATGAACTGCATCATGACATAGCCCGCATGCAGGCGCGCCAGACACCCCTATGCTTCACCGATGAAGTAAAGGATCATGAATTCCCGTATGATTCAAACCCGTGAACATTGAGTCATACGATGGCTGTGAGACCCGCAGTATGGATCGAGGATTTCCTCCTCCACATCCACATGACGCGCGTGACGATCTACATGCCATCAAGTACCTCCCACTAAAACTCAAAGGACCAGCTCGGCATTGGCTGAACAGCCCGCCAAAGAAACTCCATTGGCGCTGGGAGAATTTGGAAAATGCATTCCTTGACAACTTCCAGGGCACTTATGTGCGACCACCAGATGCTGATGACTTGAGCCACATAACCCAACAGCCTGGGGAATCGGCCAGGAAATTCTGGACTCGGTTCTTAACTAAAAAGAACCAAATCGTCGACTATCCGGATGTCGAGGCCTTAGCGGCATTTAAACATAACATCCGGGACGAGTGGCTCGCCCGACACCTCGGCCAAGAGAAGCGAAATCCATGGCAGCCCTCACGACACTTGTGACCCGCTTATGCGGGCGAGGACAAATGGGTTGGCTCGCAGCAACAACACATCAAGGAATCCTGACACTTCAGATGCCAACGGAAGACCACGTCGCAATAGACACAAGCGCCGCAACAACAGCAATAACGCCGAAGACACGACGGTCAATGCCGGATTCAGTGGCTCTAAATCCAGTAAGAGGCAAAAGCCGTTCAAAAGAATTAATCTGGGCCCGTCCAGTTTGGACCGCATACTCGATCGCTCGTGTCAAATTCACGACACCCCCGATAAGCCAGCCAATCACACCAACAGAGAATGCTGGGTGTTCAAGCAGGCTGGAAAGTTGAATGCCAAAAACAAGGACAAGGGGCTGCATAGAGACGACGACGAGGAGCCTCGGCCGCCGAACACAGGAGGACAGAAGAGGTTCCCCCCACAAGTGAAAACGGTGAACATGATATACGCAACCCATATTCCCAAGAGGGAACGGAAGCGTGCACTAAGGGACGTCTATGCGATGGAGCCAGTCGCCCCAAAGTTCAACCCGTGGTCCTCTTGTCCGATCACCTTCGATCGCGGGGACCACCCCACTAGTATCCGTCATGGCGGATCTGCCGCATTGGTCCTCGACCCCATCATTGACGGATTTCACCTCACTCGAGTCCTTATGGACGGTGGCAGCAGCCTGAACCTGCTCTATCGTGGATACAAGTGCAAAATGGGAATAGACCCTCGAGGATCAAACCCACCAAACCACCTTTAAAGGTGTCATCCTGTGTGGAGGCGTCGCATGTGCTCAATCACACTGGAAGTGGTTTTCGGGTCTCCGGACAACTTTCGAAGCGATGAGTTAATCTTCGATATCGTCCCCTTTCGCAGCGGCTATCACGCACTGCTCGGACGAATCGCATTTGCGAGATTCAATGCAGTACCGCATTATGCATACCTCAAACTCAAAATGCCAGACCGCTGGGTTATAATAATTAATGGAAACACAGAGCACTTGCTCCAAGACGGAGGAGCACATCAGCTCCCCGGCAGCAGGTTAGCAACCTTTTAGGCAAACCGCCAATTCAGCGAAAAAGACCCCGGACACCTTCAAGCGAGTCCGGAGTACACCGCAGGAGGATCGGTAGGCACGTTTTGGGCTCGACTAGCAATTCAGCCTCCGTCCTAGTCCCAGTCAAGTGGCGAAATTTGCGCCGCGCGTACATAACTACACACTCAAGATACCATGGGCATAGGCGGAGGCACCACTACGGCACGTCCCACAATGCGGGTCAACCGCCCCAGGGGCTGTATACCTTTATCATTTTTTCTCTTTCAGGACCTTACTCTCTAGAAGCCCTTTCCGGCAGTCTAATTGTTGGACTCATCGCGGTAAGGAAATACCAAGGAAGCAAGGCGGTCTGACGTACAAGGAAATCCCTAGGTGGTCTCTGATAATGATCAAAATACCTGTTTTACATACCCGCACGCAACTTGCCCTTGGATAGGACATGTCAAATGGCCCTATTTTTTGCTTATTGCACTACTTGTATCCGTACGCTTTGACGTATTATTTAATAACAATGCATAGCGTTAGCATATTATTACATTCCCCTTTCCCTTTTTTTCTTGTCTGCCTATTTACGACAAATTGCACCCGTACATTCTGGTACGACCAGTGCGCCAGGGGCTTCAGTATACCCCATAACACGGTGTGAGAAGTCCGAACACTTTTTGACAAAGGCGGCACCCCAAACTTATAGCATTATATGCATCAGCTCCGAATCATGTCTTGGGTCAATAGTTGCGTTTGCCCGGCTCCCATGTTTTGGTACCTTACGTTCCACAATATTGGCTAAGGTAGCGCTGGGAGAACTACTGCGATTGTGTCCCGGTTCTTCCGTACGAGCACCTTAGTATAGAAAGCCGAATACTGACTGTCATGATGAGGCGAGAGCTGGTCGTTGTTCGAGAGGTATCAAGTCCTTAAGGACTTTTTCCACTTCGGGCGAGCAGTCGGCCTTGCCCGACTTAGGCGTATATAGCGCCCCAAATTCGGTCTTCCGAATTCTAGGGGCTTCACCAAAATTTAAAATTGTAGACTTCTATGGCTAAGTGAGAGTGATAAAGCTTTATAGTCCGATTGCACAGTTGTTGTCTTTGAACACCTCCTTCAAGGACCCAAAATTGGGATAAAGAGTGCTCGGGTTTATCCCGGACACCCCAAAGATTAGTTACATGGGGGCGTGTTTAATGATCGCCAACTCTCAGATTTAATAAACGGCCACACAGAAGGTAATATTTTAAATTAACAAGCGTGGTATAGCGCAAATGAACTCGTTTCATATTACAGGATCACATGAGTACATTTATTTGAATATTACATCCTTAGCACATTCCTCCGCCACAAGGCGAGCACCCTTCAGGACACTGTCATAATACATTTCGGGGTGGTGATGCTCCTTGCCTTCCGGCGGCCCCTCCTTCACCAGCTTTACGGCGTCAAGCTTCGCCCAGTGCACCTTCGCCCGGGCAAAAGCCCTGCGCACACCCTCGATGCAGACGTACCGCTTTAAGACTTCAAGCCGTGGGTAGGCACTCACAAGCCGCCTTACCAGACCGAAGTAGCTATCAGGCAGGGGCTTGCCAGGCCACATCCGGACTATAAGACCCTTCATGGCTTGTTTGGCTGCCTTGTGGAGTTCGACCAGTTGCTTCAGCTGGTCGCTCAAGGGCATTGGGTGTTCGGTCCCAGTATACTGAGACCAGAACAACTTCTCCGTCGAGCTCCCCTCCTCAGCCCGGTAGAACTCTGTGGCATCCGACACACTGTGGGGTAGATCTGCGAATGCTCCTTGAGAGCTCCGAACTCGGGTAAGTAAAAAGAAAGTTTCTTTCACATGCTTGCTTTGCATAATGAATGCCTTACCCGCCGCTATCTTCTTAACCACCTCAATTTCTCGGAGGGCCTTTTGGGCTTCGGCCTTGGCATGTTGTGCACTTTCGAGGGCCTTCGCAAGCTCGGATCCTTGCGTCTTAGAGTCAAGCTCCAAGGACTCTTGTTTTTTGGCGAGAGCCTGGAGCTCTTGTTGCACCTCGCCCACTCGGGCTTCTTGCTTTTCTCGCTCGATGCGCTCCTTGGCCGCTTCGTCTTCGGCCTCGGATAGCGCCTTCTTTAGGGCCGCCACTTCGGTCGTGGCTCCTAGCAAATTCATGACGATCCTATTATTGTAAAACCAAATTTTCCTTTATAATGTACAGACGGGGTATGACTTACCTTTGTTCTCTTCGAGCTGCCTCTTGGTAAGGCCGAGCTCTTCCTTGGACCGCTCAAGGTCCCGCTTGATCTGGCGACCTCCGCGATATGTGCGGCAGGCAATGATGAAGCCTGCATATGCACATAGACATATTCCGATTAGACTCTTGCGGTTATTATTTAATCCTCTATTCGGCCTTTCTTCGCGAGCGCCAAACAGAGCATCAGGGGCTACTGTCTATGCTGTAACATTATCTTATAATTTGACTACTTACCTCAAAGCCTGTTAGGAGGATGGCACATGCTTCAGTCAGTCTGCTTTTGGCGGACTGAAGCTTCTCGATCACCGCACTCATGATAGTGCGGTGCTCTTCGTCGATGGAAGTGCCGTGAAGCGCTTCCAGCAAGTTGTCCGATGTCTCTGGATGGACAAAGGCCATCGGCACAGGCGGCTTGCCCCTCTTAGCAAGGGGTCGCCTGACAGAGTCCGGAACCACTGGAGGTTCTGTGCAAGATTCGGTCGGGGTCAATTTGCCGCCCCGCCATCGGAGCCCATGGGAGTCTTGCTCCCCTTGCGCCCAGTGTCCGGAATGTCGTCTTGAGGTGCCTCCAGGACTACCTCCCCTTGGTTCGGTGCCCTTTGAGACAACACCTCGACGTTGACCGCAGGGCGAGGGGAGCAGGCGGTCGGAAGTGAATCGTTGTTCAGGTCCTACGGGCCCAAAGAATCATCCAACGAAGATACGTCAATGTGCGCCGAGAGGGGCTGCATAATCACGCAAAGATGATAAGAAATAGTACAATAAGACATACCATGAATTATTATGGTATCCGGATACTTACGACTTCGCCAGGGGCTTGTCCCTGGGCAACCACTCGTCGTCGCTATAGGCGGCCGTCGTGGAGCAGTCCGGGAGGAGGGTCCTTCCCTTCTTGGACCCTTCGGCCTCCCCGGATGGGGCGGCCTTCCTTTTCTTGTCTCCCCCGGCAGGGGGGAGAACTTTCCTCTTCCTCCTCCTCATTTTCGTGGGAGGAGTGCGCCTCGGTGTTTTTGGACGATGAGTCCGATATAACCTTGCGCCGGAGACCCTTCCTGGTCCCCGTGGCCTTCTTCGTGGCTTTCTTCGCCGGCACCTCATAAAGCGCCGGAACCAGCATCTCCGTTAGGAGAGCATCTGCTGGATTTTCGGGCAGGGGGGCTGGACAGTCGATCTTCTCCGCTATCGCTACCCAGTCCTGTTGAATGGCGTGGAGGCTTAGATCCCGCGCATGGTTAAAACTGGGGAAAATGAACATCTTATGAGATATAAAAGACTTACCGGATTGGCAGGGCACTTTGTGCTGAGCCCGCGATCCTCGGTGAGGGGAGGAGGAACCTCGGCGCCCTTGAATAGCACCTTCCAGACGTCTTTATGCATCGTGTCGAAAAGCTCTCGCGATGTTTGGTGCTCGGTCGGGTCAAACTCCCACATATTGAATGCCCGTCGTTGACACGGGAGGATCCGGCGGAAGAGCATGACCTGGACCACGTTGATGAGCTTGATTTTCTTGCTCATCATGTTTCTGATGCATTTATGGAGTCCGGTCAGCTCCACCGATGAACCCCAGGATATGCCCTTCTCTTTTTAGGAGGTGAGCCGCATGGGGATTCTGGATCGGAATTCGGGGGCCGCCACCCAGTTTGTGTCACGCGGCTCGGTGATGTAGAACCACCCCGATTGCCACCCCTTTGTGGTCTCCACATAGGAGCCTTCGAGCCAGATGACGTTGGGCATTTTGCCCACCATGGCGCCTCTGCACTCCGCTTGCTGGCCGACCACCACCTTCGGTTTAACATTGAAGGTCTTCAGCCACAGGCCGAAGTGGGGCTTGATGCAAAGGAAGGCCTCGCACATGATGATGAACGCCGAGATGTTGAGAATGAAATTGGGGGCCAGATCATGAAAGTCCAGCCCATAATAGAACATGAGCCCGCGGACAAACGGGTGGAGCGGAAATCCCAGTCCGCGGACAAAGTGGGTAAGAAAAACCACCCTCTCATGAGGTTCTGGAGTAGGTACGATCTGCCCCGCATCTGGCAGCCGTTGTGCTATATCCGCGGCCAGATATCCGGCTCTCTGTAGCTTTGTGATGTCCTCCTCCATAATGGAGGAGACCATCCACTTGCCTTCCGCTCCGGACATGCTTGGAGTGGTTTGAGGAGAAAATGCGAACTTGGGTGCTGGAGCTCGAATGCGCAAGAATGAATGAGCAAGGAGGAAGAAGGTGTGGGTGAAAAAGAGGAATCCTCGTCCCTTTATAAGGGCGGAAGAAACTATACACCTCCCCACCTTCCTGGTAAACTTGCTTATTCCCCAAGCGTCGTAATTGATGGCGCGGTTGGGTTACCCACACCCGTATTGATGAGAATCCCGTAATAAGGGGACACAATCTCTGCTTCGACAAGACGTGCCAAGGAAACCGCCTCGCAATATGTGCATTAGCTGGTTGAGAAAAACAGTTCGAATAATGACCGGGCCGTAGTGTGATGTCATGCTGCAGAATGTGTCAGCAGATTACATTTGTGGAAATATTATTCTCTCTACGGTGGTATGTGGAATTTGTTTTGCAGAGCCAGACACTATCTTTGTGTTCAAAATCTTCTACGGAGTATTCGAAGGAGGAACCTGCCTTGCAATGCCGAAGACAATCTGCGCGCCGAACTCATCATCATTGAAGCCTGGTTCAGGGGCTACTGAGGGAGTCCTGGATTAGGAGGTCCTCGGGCAGCCGGACTATATCCTTCAGCCGGACTGTTGGACTATGAAGATACAAGATTGAAGACTTTGTCATGTGTCCGGATGGGACTCTCCTTGGCGTGGAACGCAAGCTTGGTACTACGGATATGTAGATCTCCTCCCTTGTAACCGATTCTGTGTAACCCTAGCCCCCTCTGTGTCTATATAAACCGGAAGGTTTAGTTTGTAGGATGACAACAATCATACCATAGGCTAGCTTCTAGGGTTTAGCCTCTACAATCATACTCATATCATCAAGATCAATCAAGCAGAAGTAGGGTATTACCTCCATCGAGAGGGCCCGAACACAAGCAAACATCGTGTCCCCGCCTCCTGTTACCATCCTCCTTAGACGACAGCTTTGGGGACCCCCTACCCGAGATCCGCCGGTTTGACACCTCACTGTGGGGAGTATTCATTTTTTTGTGCGTAATAAGGAGGCACTTCCTTGCGCGAAGATATAGCTGGTGGATCCGAGCTGTCGCCAGTGTAACGTTTTTCACGAAATACAGAGGCCCTTTCGATGGGTCCCAGATGTCAGGTGGAGGAATCATTATTTTGCGCTTAATAAGGAGGCATTTCCTTGCATGCGGCTGTGGACCCAGCTGTCAGCGTCTCCACGCACAGTCCACTTCGGATGCATGTCGGTTGTTGACCACGTTGACCAGGCCGCGCCGATAGCACCAGGGCGGTGGACGATGGCGAGGCCTAGGAAGGGAACGACACGGAGCGAGGGAAGACTCGGCAGTTGTTTCCCATGCGGAGAGGAGTACAACTGTATGAGGGTTTACTGGTTCGTCTGCCATCGCTGGAGAATAACAGCAGGTGTGGGTAAGTAGAGGGCTGGCTAGGCCAGCGATGGGAGTACGGTGGGCGGTGAGCTGCTGGCAATAGACCCAGCTTGAGGAGGAGGAAGCGGCAGTCCACGGGCGCTTGTTTGAGCGGCTGGAGCAGGAAGAGCAGAGATTGAAGAAGCATGACGGCCGTTGTATGGACATCGAACAGTCACTGCTTGTGCATCAACCTTATTTTAGGAAAGCCTCAAATCTGTGGAAAACAGCATACAATCCGTCTGCCATTATTTCTAACAATTTACAGCCCATATGCTAATTCTTAAGGTTTTTTTGGAGCCCATATTCTTTTTGGTTAGCATTACAGCCCATATTGTGGCCACGGTTAAACAATTATACGAAATTTTGCATATTTCGGTGCGGTCCGGACTGTTTTTAATCCCGAAATTTCGAGTCACTTTCAAACTGATTTTAAAAATAAATATAAATCAATATAAAATCCAACAAATTGTCCACGCATAAAAATCAATGCAATTTAAAATCTCGAAATGAAAAAAAAAAGAAATTTGAAACTAATTGACGGTTTGATGTGTTTTAAAAATGTACAACCCATTTCTCATTACTGATAGGGACATTTTCTCGGTCAGCCGAATGAAGCTCTCCTCGTCTTGAAAAATTTGCAGCCCAATAGGCCTGACAAAGCGACTTACTTGGCAAATCACAAAAAACTAGGGTCAGTGGTCAGGCCGTGGACCCAACAAGGCAAAGGGACCCAAATTGTCGCCCTCTCCACGACAAGATTTTCCGATGGAAGTCGGTCATTGACCACATTGACCACGCCGCGCCGAGAGCACCAAGGCGGTGGACGACGGCGAGGCCTAGGAAGGGGACGATGCGGAGCTGGGGAAGACGCGATAGTGGATGCTCACAGGGAGAGGAGTACGAGGGTTCACTGGTTCGGCTGCGGTGTGAGGCTGTCGTCGCCGTAGGGCCTGTCTAGCGGTGGGAGTAGTAGGGGCAATGAGGCCTCAACGGCAGCACAGCCGGCCACTGGAGGCAGGAGCAGGCGGTCTCGCAGGCGTTGGTTTGGGCGGCTGGTGCACGAAGAGCAGCGATTGAAGAAGCAGCAGGACCGTTCGTTTCAAATCCAACGGTTACTGCTGCTAGAATCGTTTGTTGACTAAGTTAACAAGCCCTGCGTACGCGCCAACTTAGTAGGCCCACGGGTCACCGCCAACCGTGCCCCGTATGTCGATGGGAGGGATCATTTTTTCGTAATAAGGAGGCGCTTGATTGCGTGTGGCCAGCCCAATGAGGGAGTAGGGTGGGCGGGGAAGCTCACAAGGCATCACAATGCCACAAGAGGAGGGAGCAGTGCATTCTCCGCCGGTGCTAGTTTAGGCGGCCGAGCAGAAGATCGAGATTGAAGAAGCACGTCGACCGTTGGATGGACATCCAACAAATAATGCTAGAATCGTGTGTTGACTGACAAAGCCTTGCGTAAACAAGTCAGCCTCGAAATCTGTAGCGTGTACAACCCGTTGGCTATTATTTTTATAATTTTTACTCTTTTTCTAATTCATATGGAATTTATTGCAGCCCGTTTTCCATTTTTAGAATTGCTGACCATTTTCTCGTCAAGCATGTGGTTAAAAAATTAACTAAATATGTGGGAAATTTTGAAAATTCACAAATTTTTGCTGGGGAAAAAATATTATTAATCCAAAAATTAGTAGCCATACTAAAACAAATTTAAAAATAAATTTGTACTATGTCATGTTAAATCCAATGAATATTTTTCCGTCCCAAAATTATTGTCTTAGATTTGTCTAAATACGGATGTATCAACTCACGTTTTGGTATTTGATACATCCGTATCTAGACTAATCTAAGACAAGAATTTTGGGACGGAGGGAGTATAAGATATCACTGAAGAACGAAAACAAAAAAAGAAACTAATATCCCATTTGCTATAATTTTTTTGGAATTTTCAACCCCTTTTGATATTACTTTTAACAGATACTGACCATACTCTTTGGCCAGGCCGGAATGCATCCCTCCTCATCTTGAAAGATTTGCAGCCCAGTAAATCGGAGAAAACAAATAGGCCTAGCTTGGGTTTTCTTCAAAAAGAAATACTGGGCTACCTATTTTCCCAAAGAAAAAACTGCTGGGCTGGTCATGTTGTTAGACGGGCCACAGAGACCGCACAACCCAGTTTATAATCTGCTCCTCCAAATTACTACTAAAAAAAGTTGTGCAATTTTGTCGTTAATTGACTATACGTTGACAATGATGTGGGTCCCAGATATCGCCAGGTGGATTAGAGTAAAAAACAAGGGGTTCATCCGAGTAGTAAAAGAGGCGCTTGCTTGTGTTCGAGTGGACTGGTGGGTCCGCATCGTCATACTCACAACTATAGTCCTCTCCCGATTCACTATGTTGACAGGGTCGGACGGCGAGCGCCAAGCGAAAGCGCACCAAGGCAGAGGATAAAGTGTTGTCGCCAATGTGCTGGGCTGGGTTGGACATTCTTATTGAAAAATAAAAATGGACCGGATCTATTTACGATGTTGACTGCGATTTGCATGGGTCCATTGGTTGCAGGAAGAAAATGCTGGGAGAAAGAAGACTGGTCGCTATCTTTGCCGAAGAATAATATCGACTGAATGTAACGACACTATCATAGGAAATAATATCTTCCTGTTAAATCGTGAATTTAAAGAACTGGTGCATGAACATTTAGCTTTATTTATTTATTTACTTATTTATGTTTAGGGGACCATGAGCATGTACCTGGGCCGGATTCATGTGAGAGCCTCCCTTGCAGTTAATTATGGGCTTCTCTATTGGGCCTTCATCAGTGGGCTGCATGTTATCAACAAGTGGAAAATTTGTTCCATACAAAAAATAGTATGCGCTACGTACGGTATGGGGCACTAAAGGATCGAACCGTGCAACGACTTCCAAAACATTGTGTTTGTCGTTCTAACAACACATTTATTCAACCAATGTATTTAAATATACTACCGATGGTACGTTGAAAACAGCAGCAACAAGAACCAGGGCTGGGGGTGCAATGTATAAAGAAGCGTGCCGTAAGAGTGAAGACACAACTCTCTCTTCCAAACCAAACATTAGCCATCATTACAAAAGGGCTACCAAAAAAGAACAAGTGTATGCATCAAACTAAATAAAGATCCTACTACACCAAGTGTACGCACCTAACTAACTGGCTCAGTTAGACGTTACTATTTATTAAGCTGTGGAGATTGGCTGACGGCTTGAACCAGATGGGTGCCTGAGTGGCGAAACTCCAGCCAGCAGGTCGAAGTCTGATACTTGCGACCCTCTCTCCTACTTTGGGTTATAGAGCGTGGCGGCACATATCAGGGTATGGTGCATGCAGAGACGCATGGAATGCTGTGTACACACAGTTTTGCCTGATGAACGAAACCGCGCTACCATCATGATCCTTGCCGGCGGTTATCTCCTGGTTAATCGGATAATTCAGTCCGACAAACAGAGAGCGTGTACCAAGGGTACTTACCAACCTCCAGTCAAAAATTCCTGAAGGCCCATTGAAGCTGGGATCCTACTGAAAGACCTTGCAGTGACTGTGATTGTATTCCGCGAAACAACATGTCTGGTACATGCGAACAATCATCAATCATTCGTCATCGTCTGATCGAGCCAGGAACCACCTGCAACTGCCATGCCGCTTTTCTTTGAAAGGTTCTGGGATTAGGAAGGGTAGGGACACCAGGCGGCCTACAACATCATATCAAGTTGGAGTCAAATAACCCTCAAAAAAGGTTGGAGTCAAATAAAAAAAAGGGCTCTTGATGTAGTCAATCTTAAGAATAGCATGTTACGAGCATGAATATTTTTTCAGTAAATGTTGACAGTAATATAAGCAAGCCATCATGATATCATAGGAAAGTAACATACCGTAATAGCCGTTTGTAGCGATGACTGGAGTAGGCCAGCAATACGTCCAGCCATAGAAGGAGTCGACAGCGCAAATTAAGCCCTTGTGTTCAATGGCATCAGAGAACCATGGAGGATGAATGATCCTGCGATGGACGTGCAGATTTATCCACTTACCGTAGTGACCTGTCAGATAGGCGAGACCGCGGTTGAAGAATGCAATTAGTTCAAGTCTTTATAATTCACAGATCTTGTGGGCACTTGGAAGATTACAACCTTGAGAAAATCAAACTTGGTATCATGTTGGCTACCGTAAGATTCTCGAGTATTCGGGCGCGGTGCCAAAGCAAAGGCAAAGGTTAATCAACAGAAGGGGGATCAATCGCCGGGTGTAGACCTCCACGAGCATCCAGCTGCCGCGACCATCGACGAGCACCATCCAAGACGTGTTCATGTCGACCCAGTACATACTGTTAATATAGTTTAGGGTGATGGGGATCGGACCGCAGTCAAGGGGGATGATGCTTGCCACCCTACGATCATTATGATGTGTGACACGCCGTTTCTGAAGATCAGGCGGCATCAGCAAGCAAGGAGCTGGCTTAAAAACCTCCGGCCTGAGGGCTTTGAGTAAACGGTACAGCCCCGACGAGGGCGCGGCGTGCGGCATGGTACTGATATTGTCCACACGCGAAACAATGAGCTTGATTACCTCTGTGGGGAGCGGATTCCAGCCACTCTTTCAGCGGACGCTGCACGGTTCTGCCATTGTTAGTGCTTGGGTTTCGGAAGAGGGGGGAGGTGCCTTAGCGGGGATGGAAGATTGGACGAGGGGGGAGGCGCCTTAGCGGGGATGGAAGAGCGGACAAAGATGGAGAAGCGAATATGTGCTGCGAGAAGTGGATAGGTGATGATGACTGCAGCATGCCGCTTGACTTACGAGACACATACCAGCAGTGTAGGGTCATATCGAAGTCAGACAACTTGCTTGAGTGATCACAGTACTGGTCCAATCATTGTTATATCAAAAGTAAACTATTTGGAGTGAAACATAAGATATTTTTAGTGATATGTATATCAAAAGTAAACTGTTTTCTTTCAAATTTGTGAATATGTATTATTCTACTTTGGATACGTTGCAACGGATGGGCTCATTGTTATAAAGGTTTATCTCTTGCATTCTCCGCAACCAACACCTAGTGTACTGGTCCGGGCTGGATGATCGCAGCGCGGTGACCTGAGTTCGAATTATGTCCTAAACTTTAGCTTTTATATTTTTTTAATATATACTATACTTCTTTCGCTACTGTACTGGCAGTGAACCCACGGAGTACTTAGCATACATGATTAAGAATGGATTTGTTTCTTTTTAACTTTCTGTAGCTATCTTGCAAGTCATGTACACTGTACTGACAGTGGAACCCACAGAGTACTTAGAATACAAGATTAAGGATGCAATTAACTTTTTATAGAGGGAGAGTCATACACGCAATTAACTCAAATGGATTGGACGTGACTCTATTATTCTCCAACGGCAACCGGCAAATTTCCTCCCGCGGGCCAGAGTAGGTTTCTCGGTTTGCATGCGGATTTAACAGAGGGGTTTGATGGAGGCGAGGAGGCGTGTTCAGCCGGGCGTGCAGTGGGCGGTGCAGCACTATTCGATTTGACAACTACAACTAGTATGTTATAAAACACAAAGAAGAGTAGTAGAGATAGAGATAAGAATAGAGACTAGGGAGGAGCACCATCTACTGCTTCGTGGGGTACTCCTGCGCTTCATTCGGCGGCCGCAACGTCCCCTACAGTCACTCCCTCCTGCGCACCATTCGGCGGGCGATGTTGAAATTTGGGGAGCGCACTCTCGCGACTGCTAGCAGTGACGACTTCACCGACGACGACTTCTTCCCCGACCTCGAGAACCTCTTCTTCAACGACATGGGCGACAACCTCAATGCCAATGGTGCTGCTCCCGTTGCACCGTATGTGTTTCTGTCCTTCCTGTTCAAAATCATGGTAGAATTCATGTTTCTAGTCTGTGTCCTAGATTCGATCTGTTCATCTACTATGCTAGTCCACATGATTAGTTTAATCTCTGTTATAGGCGTCATGATTTATTTTGTGCTTATTCAGACTAAATCTCGTAGTAACTTGCTCATATATTCAACTGGCGGAACATCCCCTACATCCACTCCCGTTTCATGGATGGCCTGGCCGATGCCTCCAAGGAGCCCTTCGTCTATTGCTATGAGTGCCCGGTGCCGTTTTGGGGCTCGCCAGCGAACATCGTGAATCACCTGACGCAGGCGTGCGCCAATCACTACTGGCCCTTGGCGAAGAACATCAAGTACGAGACGTGCTACCCGTTCACCATGCCGGAGTTGCTGGAGGATCACCGCCGTCTGCTAGTCTCGGAGGAGGACGGCAGCGTCATCCTCTTGATCGTGGGCACCGACAAGGCCCGCTAAGGCCGCCGCACCGTCTCTGTAGTGTGCGCCAGGGGCGACATCGCTGACGCTAACACTGACACGAGGCCGATGTACGGGTGCGTGCTCACTATTACTACCCCTCGGAGGTACGTGGGCGGCGACATTGGCTACGCTGTCGACTTGGACTCCGCCCGAGCTGGGACCTTCCGCCCGATGTGGACATGGAAGACGCATGGTATTATTTGACCCCAACAATGTGCACGGGACTCCAAGGAGGTTCACTCGACATCTGCATGATCAAGTTAAATGTTGATCATTAGTCTTCGCCAATGTAATCCACTGTCTAAGCATGTAGAGACTTCCATGCATGATCTTGCTCTATTGGAGTATCGTGCATGAATAAAAGTGTATCCATTTATGGTTTAGTCTAGAATCTTCCATGTATGAATTTTTACTACAGTACTGGTGAAAGACTTATGATGAACCATTTCTTACATATCATGTGCCCCCTTCCAAGTCATCCTGATTTAATCCCTCCGTCTAGGTGTATAAGGGCATGTTAATACTTAAATAGTATAGCCAATCTGCTGACTATAAGAAAATGCCATGTCATCTCAGAGCCAACATGTATAACAATGGATACTCAAAAACTAATTCTTGATGATCATTTCTTGCAAAGCACAATAACAGTTGTTTCTTCACAAGTTTTGGATGCAGGTTGAACAGTTGAACGCTTTTGTTTGCAAAAGATACTTTTTTATCTATTTCACCCAGATGTTTGTGAGCTCTAGAGATGAAATAATATCCGAAGAAACCTATTGATACCCGTTACACATGAGATGACCCCCACATCCTTTGTCAAAATAAACAACTCCCCGATCAATGCACTTCACTCTTCCGTGCAACGCACGGGCACCTTACTATATATTAGTACGACCAAAAATTGAACTAACATTATATATAGTACGATAAATGATGATGCATGTCACCTAAAATTATATCATTGAAAACTATGTTCAAATACGAATCCAGCGATATTGTTTTTGTTTACATACACTAACATTTTGTCAGTTAAATCTTCAGTCAAATTCAATGGGGGGTAAACCATGACCGATGTAGTAAACCACGACCGAGTACTAGTGTAGAGGGCGGCGCTGCACGGGAGTCTCACCCCGCTCGTGGCGCGGCAGTAAAGCCGTCATATCACAAAACCCAACCACTCCCAGTAATAAGTGGCTTGGTAAAATAAACGGACAAGCAACCATCACATCCCTCCGTCTTTTTTGCATTTCATCTCTCTGCATTTACTTCCTCCGGTTCATCTTGCACACTCGATACCTAGCTACTACTCCTAGTATCCCTAACTACTACTCCTAGGCCCAGTTCTTTTGGCGGCTTCCCCAGCTTTTCCCATAAGACTAGTCACAGTGGAGAGTAACATTAAGGCGCCTCACTCATTTATTTGGGCTTCTAAACTACTACTTGTAGTACCTCCGTTCTGGTTTATTCCTCACCATTGTAATTTGTGCTAAATTTTGACCAAAGATAACATTTCATTAGTTAAACTTATGATCAAAATATGACATGTATTATAATGGGGACCAATAAACCAGACGGAGGTAGTAGTTATGGGATTACTAATCTAGAAGCCTAAAAGAATCGGCCCCTGGTACTCCTACTAGTAGTAGTACTCAAGTTGGAATTCCAATTGCACGGCACAACTTGTTAGGCAAAAAATTCGATACATGGTGTAGGAAGCGGTTTGGGAATTTGCATGCCTTTCCGACCAGTTAGATACTCCGTACAAAGTATGACAGAGAAATAACCATAGAGAAGGAAGCTAAAAGTAAACAATCAAACGAGCATTTTTGCATTTTTTTTGCATTGAATCATTTCAGAAGCTTGACTAGTGTTGTTTTTCTACTTTTACAAAAACCGCATCGTAATGTTAAAACGTGCATTTGCACGTACATAAGTAATAGTAGTACTCCCTACGTCTAGGTGTATAAATCTTCCCTCCTTCTTGGTCACGTTGCACAACCAAAGATGACTTATTGACCTGGACGGAGGGAGTAGCACAGTCTACAAGCATATATAGAGAGAGACGTGTAGTGCGATAGTATATAGTAAAGTTTGTGCTATATGCACGTACTTATAAAATGCGTACGAATACACAAGGTTTCCAAACTTTCCCGTTTACATACTTAATTAAGGACGCTAATAATTCCTGAACATTCGGGATTTATCATTTGCATCCCAAAACTAATGAGATCGCCTTACGAAACAAAAATTATACTCCTACTAAAAGCCACATCGCTCGCAGGAGCGCTTGCGGCGTGCCACGAGTGCCCTGGTGCACGGTCGTTTCCCAGCGCGCCGACACAATGCCTCTTCCTCAGCCTCGCAAGTCGCGAGGTGCTAATTGGCGGCTTGCCGGCGGGCGAGCGCGATATCACCGGTGTGGTGATTCGGCGCCAACAGGTACTCCTCCTCGCTGGAAGCGTGCACCCGGTCCATGTACCGCCAAGCGTAGATGAGGCGCTTGGGCCCGACTGCACTCAGGGCTTCGGCACGGGCGTCCTCCGCCACCCTCACGGCCCTCGCACGCGCCTTCTGCCAAAGGGCCAATTGCCTGACTCTCTCAGACCCGACATAGGCCTGCCAGGGAGCTTGTTCCGCGGTTCGCTTCTCTTCCTCAGCCTTCTTCTCCGCCTCTATTTTGGCGCGCTCGGCTGGAGGCAACGCCTCCCACAAGGCTACATCTATTTCTTTCCAAAGCTCCTCAAGGCTGGGGGGGCACGGCGGGCGGCGCGGCGTTCTCCTCGTAGCGGGGAGCCGATGCATCCTCCGACGCACGTGCTGGCGAGATTGGGAACGCCGACGCGTCCACCTCGACGCATCACGGCGAGGAGCGGAACACCGACGCGTCCTCCTCGACTAGTGGCGGCGAGGAACGGAACGGCGACGCGTCGCGGCGAGGAGCAGAACACCGATGCGTCCTCCTCGACTAGTGGCGGCGAGGAACAGAACGGAGACGCGTGACCGTCCACGCGGTGCAGCGAGGGGCGCCTAGGGCTTGGGAGGGGCGATGCCATGGTGGTCAACGTGAGAGGGAGGGGGGAGATAGCGATGAATGTGAACGTGAGGGGGAGGAGATAGCGATGTCGTGGGAGGCGCAATATTTACAACGAGCAATGGCACACCTATGTAAGATATCGATCGAAGTTGCATCGATTTAATCGCAGGTTCAGCCGCGCCATCGACATGTGTGCCAGACCCCTGTTGGGCCCATATGTCAGTGACCCAATGCACCTGCAGTTAAGTAACTGAAGCAGTGTCCCGGAAGATATGTTGTGTGTAACAGCTACGTGGGCATATTTGTTGGAGTAAATTACGGGGGAGGGAAGGGTGGAAATATTGCTGGTCACAACGGATTGGATGCGCGTGGGGGGAGGAGAGTCATGCATGCAGATTTTTTCCACACGGGGTGGAGTGGTGGGACCGTCGAAGGGAGAAGGAGAGTCTGGCAGGCATATTGTTTCCACACATGGAGAGGAAAAGATTTGGAGACGAACGGGCTTCCTGCAGGTATGGGGAACAGTGCACAATAAGTCTCATCTTGCATGTCGGGCTAGGTATAGTCTCAAGTCATTAAAAACATACACGGCCCACACATGTTCATATTTCAAGGTGCACTAAATTATTGCAAGCGATTTTTAAGGCTGGCCATAATGGTGGTATCTTAGCTGGTATCATGCACACGGGAATAGCAAACATGCTGATGTGGCGAAGAATTAAAGAAGAGAGGGGGTTAGAGTAACTAGTGTTCATGCATGCATTGGTAAACACATTTTTTTGTGAAGAACTACAAAAACTATTCCACCGCCTCTATCTTGCCAAGAGTAGGTGAAAATTTTGAATCGAGCCCTTTAAACTAGAAGGGAGGTAGTAGTACTCTAACAGCTAACCTTGGCCCTGTTTCGATCCATGTGTTAGAGTTAATTTGGGTTAGTTTGAACTCAACTAACCCAAAAAAATCTAACCCACCCAAGAGGTGCTTATTTGGGTTAGTTCTTCTCGGGACACGAAAAACATATTTTTCTCTCGCTCTCCCCACAGCAGATCCCTCCCCACTTCCTCGAAGCTTCTCGTCCTCTCCCTCCCTCCCTCTCACACCGCCCATGAAGGCACCTCGCCGTATCCGCGCTCCATCTAACCCTGTCATCCAAACACCTCTTTTGCTAGACTTACTTCAGGGTTAGTTCAGGATTAGAATCTTTAACTCATCTAACTCATCTAATAGTAGTTCTTATACTCATTATAATCAGTATTGTAGATATTGATATTTTTAGTATAAATTTGTTCAAACACTTTGCAAACGGTTGACGGAAATAAAAAGGACCAGAGGGAGTATGATGCATGCGGAGTAGGCAAAAAAATTGCTCATTTATAGCCGGTCAACGTCTCAAAGGGCGCGACCGCGCGAAGGAGGCAAAGGTCGTGGGAGGCGCGACGGTTGACGGAATTAAGTGAAGTTACCCATGCGCCGGCATGGCGTGCGAACAGGCAGAAGCTATACCGTCAGGCCTACGATATGGGTCTAGTAGACATGACATCTAGTGGGCCCCGCATAGTTCTCAAGAACTCTTTGGGGGCTTGTAGTTGTTTATCCACCGGGCAAGCCAGCAACCCCACGCCATTCGCATGCCCTACTCGTCCCCGTCTTCTACTAGTACAGTACCTTACAATAGTTCGCTCCCAGTCGTCCCATCCTTTCACATTACACCAGTTCAACTTCTCCTAACCCTCCTCCAAAATCCATGGCCTCCCAAATCTCCATGGTTGCCGCTGAGTACCAGGTTAGGGCCATCACTGGCGACGAGTTCTTCATCATCTACACATGTGGATCCGCGACGGTGAAAGCATGCCTTGCTCGCTTCCTACGCATGTTCAATAGTTCAACGGATGAGTGGGTCGCTGGCATAGATGTTGAGTACAGCACAGTCCTGCAAAGAGAGAAGAAACTAAAGGAGGCAGAGAAGAAGAAGCCCGCCGTGATCCAGGTTTGCGTACATAACATGTGCTTGGTCTACAACATATGCCATGCCGATGTTGAGTGCCAGGATTTTTAGAACTTCCTCAAGGACGAAAGAGTGAAATTCGTTATTGTAGACTTTAGGAACGACAGGGATGTCGTGGGTCGGATAGGCCTCGTTGTAGGCCAGCCCTTCGATCTCCAGAAGGCAAGCCTGGTGTCCTCCTCTCAGCCTTCAATGCTGACCCTGGCAGCAGCCATGATTGATCCTTCATACGCTAAACTGAAGAAACCTCACCACGAGTTTCATCATGCATGGGAGTCGAAGACATTAGGTGAAGATATTTTTGTTGTTGATAGTCCGTGATGTCCTTTGGTCTTTACGAATATACCATGATGTCCTTTGGTCTCACCAATGCCCCTGCTTTCTTCATGCATATGATGAACAAAGTATTCATGGACTTCCTCGACAAATTCGTGGTAGTCTTCATCGATGACATCCTCATTTACTCCAAGTATGAAGAAGAGCACAAGGTCACCTCTGTGCAGTGCTACAACGGCTCCGCGACCATCGGCTATATGCCAAGTTCAGTAAATGCGAATTTTTGCTCAAGAAAGTTGGGTTTCTCGGACATGTACTATCCGCCGAAGGTATAGCCGTGGTCCCGAGCAAAGTAAAGGATGTGCTCGATTGGATACCACCCACGACTGTGATGCAGATCCGAAGTTTCCTCGGATTAGCGGGATATTATCATCGTTTTATTGAAGGGTTTTCCAAAATTGCTAAACCCACGACGGAGCTGCTCAAAAAGGATAAGAAGTTTAAGTGGACGGAGGATTGTGAGAAGAGTTTTAATGAACTAAAGATACGTCTGACAACCGCACCTGTATTGACTCTTCCAGACATTTATCGCAGTTTTGATGTGTACTGCGATGCCTCCAGACAAGGTATTGGTTGCGTGCTTATGCAAGACAGCAAGGTAGTAGCATATGCATCACGACAGCTACGACCCCATGAGGGAAATTATCCTACTCATGATTTGGAATTGGCTGCGGTGGTTCATGCATTAAAAATTTGGAGACACCACCTCATTGGAAAAAGGTGCCAAATTTTTACCGACCACAGAAGTCTCAAGTACATCTTCACTCAACCAGATTTAAATCTCCATCAGCGAAGATGGCTAGAGTTGGTCAAGGATTATGACTTTGGAATAAATTACCATCCAAGCAAGGCCAACTTCATTGCCGATGCGCTTAGTCGAAAGCCCGTCAATTTAAATGTCATGTTGGAATCATTGCCTACCGAACTTCAAGAGGAGATCGCTCAGCTCAACTTGGTCATCATGGATGCTGGCCTCGCTAATATTTTGGAAGTTACCCCCACACTTGAGATGGAGATCCGCAACGACCATCCAGCTGACACCAAGCTACAAAGAAGTGCCAAGGGCCAGATGGCAAAGCAGGCCCCTGACTTCTCCAAGGACAAATTCGGTACCCTCCGATTCCGTGGACGAATTTGTGTGCCAAATCAACCGGACTTGAAGAAGAAAATCCGGTCAGAAGCACACGAATTCTCATATTCCATTCACCCGAGAGGTACGAAAATGTATGAGGATCTCAGACAAATATTCTGGTGGGAGGGAATGAAGAAAGACATTGCCTATTTCGTAGCCTGTTGCGACATATGCAACAAGGTGAAGGTAGAGCATCAGAAGCCAGCCGGACTCCTCCAACCGCTGCCGGTTTCACAATGGAAATGGGATGACGTTTGTATGGTTTTCATTACAGGATTGCCTAAGACTCAGCGAGGCAAGGATGCAATCTGGGTTATAGTGGATACCCTAACCAAGGTCGCTCACTTCATTCCCATCAAGACCAGACATCGGGCAAATGAACTTGCACAATCAGATGTATCCGTAATAGTCGACCGCATGGAGTACCCCGAACTATCACTTCCGACCGAGGTTCCTTGTTTACCTCCGCTTTTTGGTCCCGTCTCCATCAAGCCTTGGGGACAACACTGAAATATAGTACTGCTTATCACCCTCGAGATGGATGGGATGAACAGGCGGGTAAATCAAATACTCAAGATATGTTGCGAGCACATGTGCTAGCCAAAGGAGCTAACTGGGAAGATTGCTTGCCATATGCCAAGTTCTCTTATAACAATAGTTTCCACACCAGTCTAAAGATGTCACCATATGAAGCTCTGTATGGCCGTAAGTGCCGCACTCCTCTAAATTGGTCTCAAACTGGAGATAGATGTATCTTCGGAACGGATCTCATGATGGAAGCTAAGAAACAAGTTAGGGAAATCAGAGACAGACTGCAATTGGCCAAATCTCGACAGAAGAGTTATTACGATGCAAAGCACCGGCAGGTCAGTTTTGAACCCGGAGAACACGTATACCTCTGAGTCACTCCTATGAAAGGAGTCAAGAGATTTCAGACTCATGGAAACCTGGCACCCAGATTTATTGGTCCATTCCCGATTATGTCTCGAGTGGGTACTGTTGCATATCAATTGGAACTACCCCCTGAATTGTCAGACGTGCACAACGTGTTCCATGTTTCGCAATTGAGATGATGCATACCCCCGCCTGAGAAAAGGACTCCTATGGCTAAGATAGAATTGGCAAAATATTTAACTTATGAAGAGAGACCGTTTAAAATTTTGGATCAGATGGAAAGGGTCACTCGCAGTAAAGTCAGAAAATTTTACAAGGTTCAGTGGGAGCATCACACAGAATCAGAAGGGACTTGGGAGCGGGAAGAATTCCTTAGGGATCAGTATCCGGAGTGTTTTTCCCAAGCAACAAAATCTCAAGGACGAGATTCATTCTAAGTGGGGGGAGGTTTGTGACAGCCTGGTTTTGCCCCTCTCTTGTTTGCTTGATCTTCATTTGAAAATTTTCTAAAATTTGGAGTTCTTGAATCTTTTCATATGGACTTAACCACTTGGGCATCCTTGGCTTTCACCCAAGTGCTTCACTTCCCTCCTAAATCATCATTTCTCTTCTGATCCACCCCAAAATAATCTTTGGAATATTTTTCTTAAATGAAAAATATTCATTTTCTCTCAGAAACCCTAGCCAGATCAGTTTGCTTCAAAGCAACCCTTATTTTTATGGCTCGGAAAAATCTGAGATAATTCACAAATATTCTGTGAACCCTAGGGCACCTTCCTGAGCAAAAATATTTCATCACTTTTTGAAATATTTTTGCTACAGAAAATATTTTTTGTTCTGGACAGAAATGGTGGTTTCTACAGCAACTACCATTTTACTTGCTCCATTTGACCTGAACTTTCTTATGCATCTTTACCTTAGTAACTTATAACTATCCTCTAAAGCACAGCCTCAAACTCCCAGCCGTTTGACCACCGTAATTGTTCAAAGTTACTGATCAGAAACTTACCTGGCTTGTAAAACCTCTCTACTGCACCTGGATCCAAACCAAATCGTGATAACACTCAAAACTACCACGAACAACATGCCACATGAAGTTTATGCTTAGATCGGCCTGATGTCATAGTTCACGCTGTGACCACGTTCGTCCAGGGGTGTTGGCATGCGTGTCGATGCGCTCTGAGTGCCGCCGAGCTCTCTGTTCGCGCGTGCTCGCTTCCCTCGCCTGCCCGAGTGTGCCAAACCGCGCCACCATCTTCATCTCTAAGCCCTTAACCTCCCTCTAGCGCTCGCCGATGCCGGAGCTCGCCGCAGCGAGCACGGGCAAGGTCCGCCCAGCCCAACAGTGCGGAGCGCACTGTGCTTGTCGCCATCCTCTCGATCCTGTGCTCGTCTCCGTCCGCACATAGTTGCCTGGACCTGTGTCGCCTTCTCCCCCTCTCACTGACGCCGCTCGTCGCCGGGCGCCGTGGACAGGTGTCCACCGACGGATCCCAAAACCCCCTCGCCGCTCGCCTATAAATAGGGCCACCCCCAGCCTCCTCGAGCACCATCCAGCACTCCCACACACTCCACGATTACGTAGGAAGCCGTAGCCCGGCCGGGCAGGCCTCGGGCCGCCGTCCTCGAGCTCGAGCTCGCCGGCGATCCCCTCTGGTCGCCGCGGAAACTCTAGCCTCTCCCAGGACAGGGCAACCCCTCCAGGGCTTGCGCCTCTCTTCGGTGAGGCCGTCTCGCCCGCTTAGAGCCCCTGGAGTGGCCTCCCTTCGCTGTCTTGCTCAGCTCCGGCAACCACCCCGTTCTACCTCCGCTTGCGAGCTTGTTTCCGACGCCGTCCGACCACCCCTAGCCACGCTACGGGTATGGGCAGGTGCGCCATCGTCCCCTCTCTAAATCCCTCCCTCTTGTTTTGGCCAAGAAGCCCTCGTCGCCGGTGAGAGCTCCGGCGAAGCCGCGGCCTTCTCTGTTTCTTTCTCCCACTTCCCACCGACTAGCGGGGCCCGCTTAGTCAGCCACTCTATACGTCAAGGCTGCGGCACGAGTGGTGGCGCCGAGGTTTTACGCCTTGACGTCACCCCCTCACTGTTTATTTAAATTGAAAATCATTTATATTCCGTAGAACTTCAAACAGTTATAACTCTTCAACCATAAGTCCAAATGAATTGATTCTTTTTGCATTGTGTTCTTTGAAAAGAAATCTAGCAGCTCACCAAAGATGAGATTTTTCTGAGCTGTTTAGAATTTCTGGTGAATTTCAGAAGTGCTCTTGATATTTGCCTTTTGTGTTTAAATTTATTTTCAGAAGGTGAGGCTTATCTTGAGGATCACCAGAAGGCTTGTGAACCTCATCTGCACTAAGGCAAGCCACAACAACATTTTCATGGTGTCATTTCAATATTTGTGATTTTCTTACTTGAATGAAATGATTAATCCATGCATTTAAATAACTATTGTGTTATTTGTATTCTGTTAAATATTTGTTAGTTATTATGCTTGAATTACAGAATGATTGAAACTAGTTTAGTGGGTAAAGCAAGTTAAGATTTATTAGAAATGATTTTGTTATGCATGTTAGTAATTATTTAAAGATTTGTTCTTTCATACTTAAATTGATAAAAATTTGCTAGAAAATATTCTGTTAAATACTTGTTTAGTCATTTTACTTGTCTTACGGAATGTTTGAACCCAACTTAGTTGATAAAGAAATTAAGAGTTGTTGATAGTGAAATATTTTTGTTAAGCATATGAGAAATTTATCGGAGTTATATTCTTGCGTGAGAAATTAATACAACTTGTTGCAAAATATTTTGGTTAAGTTGTGAGACATTTTGAGCAGCAAAGTAATAGGATTTGTTGATGTTTATGCTTGGTGTGTATATGGATGACATCGGTCATTTTTATTATTATGTGATGCATGTGTAGTTTTGCATTTCATGGCATGCTATGACACCGGTCATTTTCATTTTAAATTTGAACCTGAATATAACTCAACTTGAATATACCGTTGACTGGGTCATGGTGCCGCTGAATCGAGTTTCTTTCCCAATGCAACCACATTTGCCTTTGTGGGAAGGCCTTGATTCGGTCCATTGACATGGCCTCTGGTCGGTGCCTCCAACTAGGGAAGGTTTTGTCGTGCTTGCCCTGGCCTGGTAAGCAGGCATAATCTTGTGTGCCCGTTGTTGAGATTATGGTACCGAGTCCCCGAGTGGGATTGTTTTGGCCACGACGGTGGTCAGGTGTCTTTGGTAGACACGGGCCACCTGTGACTAGGCCGTTGGGGATTGGGTCGGAGTGGCCGGGAGAGTGTTGTGGCAATGGAAGGGTTTTGTCGGAATGTCGTTGGTCCACCCGAATGGGAGTGCGAGGCCATGGGTTCCGTGGTGTGGGTACAGTGTGCTACCTCTGCAGAGTGTATAATCTATCGATAGCCGAGTCCACGGTCACGGACACCTCGTAGTAGGTCGCACCATGAGTCAACGTTTAATAAAAATTGCACCCTGAGCTATGAACTTTGCATTGGTGATGGATGGAAGAAAGGCCATCGAGGCATTTGGGACTAGATGATGGTCGTGGTTGCGATCGCCGTAAGGATCACGAGTTGTTCTTGTGAAAGACCACGTTGGTGGTTTGTTTGTGATCCAGGGATGATCACGGTTGGTAAGCTGTCCCAAGGGACGTTCGAGCATGATCACAGCATGTTTGACATATAGTGTTGCATTATTAATAATTGGTTAAATATCATGATATTGTTTGCCATTATGATTATGCATGTTGTCAGCTTGCAAGTACATGCAATGAACTGACCTGGCGTGTCATGCCAGATTTCAGGAAAATATCGTTGGAGAGGAGCGTTGTTCGAGTCTAGATCGTGTCCACATCAGTGTCCCTGTGATATGGAGCTTCCGCCACGATGTTATTCCGCTACCACGTAGTTGTTCATATCGAGGCCCCTTTATGTTCACTAAATAATGTACATATTGTTCAACCGCACTGGGTGTGCCGCTTGGCCTCGACAGCTGTTGTAATGTAAACTCTGTTCCGCTAGCATCAATAAAGCGGTTGTTTCTGTACCAAGATGTTGTGTGTTGCCAGAAGACATGGTCTCTGGGCTGGCAATGCATGGTAAACCGGTCGCTCTGAGCCGGGGTGCCACATGTTTATTGGTGTACTTTTCATTAATTCTTATTGACAATTGAGATGTTGTTGTTAATCTTGTACCACTGCCAAAACAAAGTAACAACACTTTATCCCTTTTTTATATTTTTGCAAACAGTGATGCGTATCTCCATACCTGGGCATGTCTTCCTCAATTTTAGTGGAACTGCACAAAATTGGGTGGCCATTGTTGTTCCGCCTCACTGTCCTCTGCCACGTGGTTCTTCCTTCATCGGGCTTGATTAATGATAAGAAACAGACCACGGTGGGGATTTGTCGAACTTCATAGGTGACTCACCCAAACTTGATGCCAAATGGATGATGCATCACCACGATGACCTATCGATGCTCATGGTTGCGCCTCATGGTTGCGTCAGCTGGTGAAGCTGATCAATTTTGCATGAAAAACAGGCTGTCTTCCATTAGTGCTCTTTGCTTGTTACCCACAAAGATGATATCCTTCATCAATTCACCTTGGTTGTGTTGGAGACGCAGTCGTCTTTCACATTGGTGCAATTTTATCACACAATTGGCTGTGAACCAAATGTTTCCTCGAAGAAGGATCGATGTTGGTACTAAGAGCATAAGTTTTTTATTGATTTCTAAGCCTTCTCACAACTTTGTCTTCAGCTCCCCTGTACTTTTATTTGTCCAGCTATTAACTTTGATTAGAAAAATGGTGTGGACTAAAAACCCATATGGACGTAGTAGCCCTCCATTTTTATTTACTCTACATATTATATTTGACTGAAGTCAAACTTTGTAAAGTTCGACCAAGTTTAGGCCGAACACAACAAACCATAATTATTGACAGAGTGCAAACTGTACATACTCTCAAACATTTTCGATAATTGAAATTAAAATTCTTTATTTGTACACACTCTCACACGTTTCCGATAATTTGGCGCATGTGTGGTTGTTCACTTAAGGGAGGATAGTGTACCGCATGTGAAGGACAGGAAGTGCGACCAGGACGCGTGGATCGTTAGTTCATCGGAATTAGTAGTTTTCTTCACTGGTACGTTAAATAAAGAGTTTCATTTCATACTTACACAATTTAAAATGATTGTTATAGAGAGAATAAGAAAACCACTCCGCTATATATTAGTAGTATACACGAGTACTATATGGATGCAGCTTCATTGACTTAGTGCACCTGCCTTTGGGTGTATGACAGTTGGGCCCAAAATGTGGCTGGCCCACCAGTCATACAGCCAAAGGAAGGTGCAGTTAAGGCACTGGAGCTCAGTCTGTAATATAGTATATATGTAGTACACTATATAAGCTGGAGCGTCAGCGCTTGTTCGCTAGGGTTTGCACTCTTCACACTCTCGCCGCACTACATATATATACACGCTGGAGGCTAAGCGTTCCTTTGTTAGGGTTTGCTATATTCACAGTCTCTCAACCTCTTAACCAGATCTAAACAAGACTGCATTGTGGCCTCTGTCTCTCTCTCCACCTCACAGCTAGTGAAGGAGGCGTCCGGATCCCGTCGCATCGGGAAGGGGAGGAGGTGCAGCGTTCACTCTATCGCCTTCGGCGAGGGAGGCAATCCACTACCAGCTGCACTGTTCTCTTTCACCCAGCGCTTGTGCGGGAGGGCCACCGACCCCTTCTTCCTCCCTGCCGTACGTAGTGTGGGCAGGTCCAGCCTCCCGCTGCATGCCTTGCCACTTCCTGACGACCCTAAGGTGTAAGTTTCTTTGAAACGGTCATTGCTCTAGCTGCATGCGGATCTTTTTCGATTCTGTAATCGACTTGGTTCAAAGAGAAAAGAAGGGTGCGGTGGGGTGGAGCATGAATCTAGGACGTGGTTCAATGAGGAAAGGAGGGAGGGAAAGTAGTATAGATTGGCTATCCAGCCGCTTTGTTGGTCGAAAAGGGAAAAGGGGGGTAACCCAGTACACACATTTGTAAGGAACTGATCTCTTTGTTGAAAAGGGAAAGAAACTGGGGGTCGGGTAGTTTGTGCAGGACTAGATTTGCTGCCCTCACATAGGAAAAAGGTTCAAAGATAACAACTATGGGACCAACGCAAATATGCTGCTTGGCTACATACTCTGCATCACCCATTTATACGTGTGGGCCTTGCGTGGTGCCGCATGTCCCATGTCCCATACAACTATTTTGTCTTTGTTAATCTAAGAATGCTGCTGGAAAATTGAAGCAATGCCATCATTAAAAAGTAAATTACATTCTTAACGAATGTTGTTTTAAGAGAATGTTTCTGTTAATATGAATCAATGCAACCGTTTTAGAAATGCTGCTGTCCTACTTTGTTTTCCATCAAGATAAGTTAGATGCTTCTTTTTGTCACCGTTTGTTTCATCCTCCTTTATTGTCCAGTAATTGTTTCCTTTTTTGCCTCTGTTAAGACAGGGATATCTACTCAACTTGGTTCTATGGCAAACTTAAACATCCCACCGGCGACTTTGCTTGATTTCAGTGCAACTGGACAAAACGAGATTGGATTTCCTATTCGTGTTGGCAGATTCGTAGGTGATCTTGTGTGTGTCATGACAGGTTGGTACTTGCCTTCATCCACATGATTGTGCAGTGTGTTTTGAGATGTTGTGCTACTTGTATTGGTACTGTTTTAAATAAATGTTGAATTGAAGCTATTGTATTGCTCTCTTTTCCCAATAAGTAGTGAACAAAAATGGTACCAACCCAGACATGATGCTTGTTGCTTTGTTACAACAAACTCTGCATCACCCCCTTTGTAAGTAGATGGAAGCACATGGTGTTGTTGCGCCCCTCTCCCCAAGAACTGTTTATGCTTTTTGTTAACCTAATGCCGCTCGTAAAATTAAGCAATGCCACACTTAGAATTAACTACTGAATCTTAGCTCAAAACTGCAACACTTGTTAGGGATTTGCGGGATTACCATTTTTGTGGCCGCATGTTTCATCCTCCTTTATTGGCCAGTAATTGATTCCTTTTTTTCCTCTGTTAAAATAGGGATATCTATTCAACTTGTTGCTATTGCGACATTTTGCTTCGCTACGTGAAACACTTTTGTTTTAAGAGTGTTTTCTGCAGTTCAACTTGAATGTCACACCGGCGACTTTGCTTAATTTTTGTGGAACTGCACAAAAGGAGATCTTGGATTTTCATATATGTGTTGGGATTTCTTTCAAGTCCTCCTCGCGAGTTGTTTCAAACTGTGGTCAAGAAAGTTCAGTACCGACTGTCATCCACATGATGTTGCAGTGTGCCTTGAGATGTTGTGCTACATGTATTGGTACTGTTTTGGATAAATGTTGAATTGAAGCTATTGAACTACTGTCTTTTACCATTCATGATGCTTGTTGCTTTTTTACAACAAACTCTGCATCGCCCCCTTTATAAGTAGATGGAAGCACATGGTGTTTTTGCGCCCTCTCCCCTGGAACTGTTTATGCTTTTTCTTAATCTAATGTCGCTGGTAAAATTAAGCAATGCCACTCTCAGAATTAACTACTAAACTGTTTTAAGAAAATTTCTCTGTTAATATGAATCAATGCAACCGTTTTAGAAATGCTACTATCATATACTTTGTTTTCCATCAAGAGAAGGTAGATACTTCTTTTTGTGGCCGCATGTTTCATCCTCCTTTATTGGCCAGTAATTGTTTCCTTTTTGCCTCTTAAAACAGGGATATCTATTCAACTTGTTGCTATAGCAAACTTAAATGTCACACCGGCAACTTTTCTTGATTTCAGTGCAACTTCACAAAATGAGATTGCATTTCCTATTCGTGTTGGTAGATTCGTATTTTATGTTGCTCGTCTCATGAAAGGTCAGTACGGGCCTTCATCCACATGATTGTGCAGTGTGCTTTGAGATGTTGTGCTACTTGTATTGGTACTTTTTTAAATAAACGATGAATTGAAGCTATTCTATTGCTGTCTTTTCCCATTAAGTAGTGAACAAAAATGGGACCAACCGGACATGATGCTTGTTGCTTTGTTACAAGAAACTCTGCATCACCCCCTTTATAAGTAGATGGAAGCACATGTTGTTGTTGCGCCCACTCTCCCCTGGAACTGTTTATGCTTTTTGTTAATCTAATGCCGCTCGTGAAATTAAGCAATGCCACTCTCAGAATTAACTACTGAATCTTAGTTCTAAACTGCAACACTTGTTAGGGATTGGCGGGATTACCATTTTTGTGGTCGCATGTTTCATCCTCCTTTATTGGCGATGGTGATTCCTTTTTTGCCTCTGTTAAAACAGGATATCTATTCAACTTGTTGCTATTGCGACATTTTGCTTCGCTTAATTTTGGTGGAACTGCACAAAAGGAGACCGGATTTCCATATATGTGTTGAGATCTCTTTTAGGTCTTCCTCACGAGTTGTTTCAAATCTTGGTCTTGAAAGGTCAGTACCGACTTTCCTCAGAATTAACTATTGAATCTTAGTTCAAAGCTGCAACACTTGTTAGGGATCGGCGGGAGTACCATTTCCGTTAGGGATCGGCAGGAGTACGTGTTTAAGAAATTTATTGTTCAGATAATGTCTTTGTTATTATATATCAGTTATAGTGTTTTAAAAATGGTACTATCCTACTTTGTAGTTCTTTCTACATGTTTAACCAAGGTATTGTTAAGATAATGTCTCTGTTAAAATGAATTAGACGCATTGTTTTAGGAATGGTACTTTTCTGCTTTGTTGTTCTTTATACATGTTGAAACATGGCATTGTTAAGATAATGTCTCAGTTAATATGAGTGAATCACACTAATTGAGAATTGCTACTCTGCTGGTTTGTTTCCCATTAAGATAAGGTAGATCAGTAGATGTTTTTCTTCTGGGAGTACAAGTCAACAACCGTTATTTCTCAGTAATTGTTTCCCTTATACTTATTGTTGCTTACAGGGATATCAAAATTAAAGCTCAGTTTTATTCTGACTTTGATTTTAGTTGAACTACACAAAAGGAGCCAATTTGTCTTAAGGCGAACTGCTGCATTAGTGGGTCCAGTTGGTCTTACCACTTTGCAAAAAGAAGCAGTCACTGTTTGCGCTACATTACACAAGGAATGATCGAGAAGCTTTACAGAGTATTAGTAGACGCTGGTGACATGACTAGTCTGCAGAGAGCATAGGAAACTCTACAACACGTGGAGTGCACTGGGCAAAAAGTGCCCAGACAAGTACAAGAAGCCAGTACAGGACTCCAAATCTGTCAATGTCATTCTAAGCAACAATGATGGGGCATCTGGGTATGGTAATTTGTTTACTATACTTTCATTTTGTTAGTCCACGGATTGGTGGGTTGACACTGGTGCCAATATTCATGTGTGTGTTGATGTGTCTTTGTTTTCTTGCAGCATATAAATACGAAATCCACAGGGATGCTTAGCTTGATTTTAGTGGAACTGCACAAAATGTTCAGAGTGTTTATGTCCTCCATAATACTTCATCATGCACAATACATCGAATGGTTCTCTAATCATTCATCGTCACCTTGAGCCACCGGACTATATGTTTGAATGGAGCTGCCAGCGTTGGCCATTAAGAAGGGTAAGAAGAAAGACAAAAAGAGAGATGGATGCTTTACTTGTGGTTCGGAGGAACACTGGGCAAACAAGTACCAAGAAACCAGGACAGAACTCCAAGTCTGTCAATGTCACTCTAAGCAACAATGATGGGGCATCTGGGTATGGTAATCTGTTTACCGTACTTTCAGTTTGTTAGTCCACAGATCGGTGGGTTGACACTGGGGCCAATATTCATGTGTGCGCTGAAGTGTCTTTGTTTTTTGGCAGCATATAAATACGAAATCCACAGGGATGCTCAGCTTGATTTTAGTGGAACTGCACAAAATGTTCAGATGGTTCGTGTCCTCCATAATACTTCATCATGCACAATACATCGAATGTTTCTCTAATCATTCGTCGCCACCTTGAGCCACTGGACTATCAGATGACAAACTGATGACAAACCCTGCCCGTTCCACAATCATAGGCATTAATTATTTTGAATGGGAAAATCTTGTCAAAGTTTAATCATTGATGTTAGCAAGAAGACATTAGTTTAATATATTGGAATTGGAAAACCTTGTCAATTTTTGCTCATTGATGTTAGCCAGAATACATGCATTTGATATTTTTCAGTGGGACGCCTTTCTTTGTGAGCAACGTCGATCATTTTTTCCTATTTCTGTCTTCAGTTCAAAAGTAAATATTTACTCTGTTAAGATGCATAGTCACATGAATGTTGACTTATGTAAGGTATTTTAAGAGTTTGTTCTGAATGTTTTCTATGTAATGCCAGGCCTTGTGAGTTTGATTGCAAAGTTGAGCTTGGAATGCTGTGGCATGCGGCATCACGAGATGGTCACCGTGCCTCCAGAGAATAATGCTTCATATTGTTTTGCATGTTGATCTAATGCTCGTGATTTGCATGTTAAGAAAATCATCCTCTTCTGTTGCTTCTGTGCTTAAGAAGTTCATTGTCTTATGTTTCATTCATAGCATGTACGACAACTCGGGTAGGTTAGAGGTGAAACCATATGATCCTCCGACCAACTCATCATCTTAGGCCGTGATTGGATCATCATTTTCCAACCAAAACCGCTTGTAAAACTAACGCTTGTAAATAAAAGCAGATGGTCTCGGGCGGAGCGCTTGGTTGGTCGATTTCGACTAGTAAAATATACACTGGTCTCTCAAATTACACGCATAACTCGCCGGTTTTACTTACAGACCTCGGGCCCTCAGTTTCATTACGCCTGTATTTTACGCGTTGTTTCCGATGACGAGTAAATTACACTTGTATCTTAATACATGTGTGAAATAAACCAGAGCTCCCAAGCGCGGCCTTACCGTTTCATGTCGTCTCAGTCTCACGAAGGTGCTCATAGGTGTCCGATGATCCTGGCTTCCTGAATGAGCAGTGGACGCTGTATCAGACCATCCGTAGGGCCCGTGAGGCCCTCTCCGTTGTCCTTCGAGTTGTTGCGCTCGCCGTGGCGCCAATCATTGTCAACATGGGCAACGAACATGAGGATTCCGGAGATGACTTTATTTTGACTGGATAACAGTAGGGACCCACTAGGGCCATAGCCGTACGTACGCAAGTGCCTCCTTATTATGTACAACTATATTTTTTTGCTTCCTCCTGGTTTCCTGACATCACGGTCCCACACCATTGTCAACCTATGTAGTCAATAAACGAGAGAATTGCACAAGGAGAGGCCGACAGCTAGGACCAAGCAGCTCGAGCAGTATTTGTGTTTTTGAGGTGTGAGCACTGCAGAGTTTTTCTTGAGCGATGTTTTCGTTGTTGTTCAGTGGAGAGCAGGGTATTAACTAGGCGGGCTGTGGCCCGTGTAGCCCAGGCCAGATATCCAGCCCAGATATCAAAAAAAAATTCAAGCTGAAAATGGCTAGCCCAGCTATACTCTTTTTTGAGGAATACCCAGGCAAGGTCAACTTGTTATTCTCCGCCCCGCTGGGCTACAAATCTTTCCTAGGAGGGATGCATTGCGCTTAATAGGAAAATGGGCTTTAATATATATTAAGTCGGATGTAATTATAAAAAAATGGGCAGTAACTATAAAAAAATGCACCAGACACGTAATTAGTTTATAAAATATTATTTTTGGATTTTGAACATTTTAATTTCATTAATTGTTGGGCGCGCAATGTTTCATTGGATTTTTACGTAATACAAATTTATATTGAAATTGTATTTAATCTGACTAGAAATTTTGAGATAAAAATATTTCAGATCCCATCAAAATGTGGAATTTTTTTTTGAACAGTTGGTTGAAATTATTAATCGTTGTCCTTGCTAGAAATGGGTTGTACTTTTAACAAATTATAAATGGGCTGTAGTAAATTCCATTAGAATTCAAAAATGGGTTGTACATTCTTACTGATCGCAAATGGGCTATAAGTTCTCTGCCAC
The DNA here is from genome assembly GCA_021605145.1 of Aegilops bicornis. NCBI lineage: Eukaryota > Viridiplantae > Streptophyta > Magnoliopsida > Poales > Poaceae > Aegilops > Aegilops bicornis. The sequence goes on along the minus strand of CM038669.1, from coordinate 252,010,760 downwards.
ACACTTGTGGGCCTACTAAGTTGACGCGTCCCTAAAAAAGTAAGTTGACGTGTATGCAAGGCTTCGTCAACTTATAGTCAACACACGGTTCTAGCAGCAATGGCCGTTGGATGTCCATCCAACGGATGTTGGGCTTCTTCTTCAATCTCGGATATTCTAGCTTCAGCCGCCCAAAAAATGATTCCTCCCCCTAACATCTGGGGCGCACCATTTCGGAGGCTGACCTATGGGCCTACTAAGTTGACGCGTACCAAGGGCTTTGTCAACTTAGTCATTATAAACGATTCTATCTACAGTGACCGTATGATGTCCATCCAACGGTCGTCGTGCTTCTACAACCTCTGGTCCTCTTGCTCCAGCCGCCCAAAGCAGCACTGGTCATACTGCCTGCTCCTGCCTCCCGTGGCCGGCTGTGCTACCGCAGAGGCCTCACCGCCCCCTACTACTCCCACCACTGGCCAGACCATCCCTCTACTCACCCACACCCCCTGTTATTCTGCGGCGACGGCAGCCTCACAACGCAGTTGAACCAGTGAACCCTCGTACTCCTCTCCTTGTGGGCATCCACTACCGCATCTTTCCTGGCTCCGCGTCGTCCCCTTGCTAGGCCTCGCCGTCGTCCACCGCTCTGGTGCTCTCGGCGCGGCGTGGTCAATGTGGTCAACGAACGACATCCATCGGACGTGGACTGTACATGGAGAGGCTGACAGCTGGGTCCGCGGCCCCACACAAGGAAATGCCTCCTTATTACACGCAAAATAATGATTCCTCCACCTGACATCTGGGACCCACCGGAAGGGCCTCTGTATTTCGTGAAAAAAACGTTCCCCACGCCGAGAGGTCGGACCCACAAGCTATATCTTCGCACGCAAGGAAGTGCGTCCTTATGACGCACAAAAAAATGAATACCCCCTCCTAGCTAGGACCCAGCATAGTGGGAGGCTGACTTGTGGGCCTACTAAGTTGACAGGGATGGAGGGCTTTGTCAACTTAGTCAATATGAATGATTCTAGCTCCAGTGACCGTACGATATCCATCCAACGGCCGCAGTGCTTCTTCAACCTCTGGTCTTCTTGCTCCAGGCGCCCAAAGCAGCGTCGGTCGTGTCGCCTGCTCCTGCCTCCCGTGGCCGGTTGTGCTGCCGCAGAGGCCTCACCGCCCCTACTACTCCCACCGTTGGCCAGGCCCTGCGGCAACGGCAGCCTCACACCACAGCCGAACCAGTGAACCCTCGTACTCCTCTCCGCGTGGGCATGCACTGTCGCGTCTTCCCCGGCTCTGCGTCGTCCCCTTCCTAGGCCTCGGCGTCATCCACCGCCTTGGTGCTCTCGGGGCGGCGTGGTCAATGTGGTCAACGACCGACTTCCATCGAAAGAGTACTGTACGTGGAGAGGCTGACAGCTCGGTCCACGTCCGCGGCAAGGAAGTGCCTCCTTCTTACGCGGAAAATAATGATTCCTCCACCTGACAGCAGGGACCCATCGGACGGGCCACCATATTTCGCGAAAAGAACGTTTCCTCCCTGACTGCTGGGACCCACCAGCTACATCTTCGCATGCAAGGAAGTGCGTCCATATTACGTGCAAAAAAATGATTCGCCCCCTGATTGTTGGGACCCACCAGCTACATCTTCGCACGCAAGGAAGTGCTTGACAGTCGCCACCCACCTGGTCGAAGCGTATGTAGCATTGTCATTCTGGTCGCGAACGTGTAGGTACATAATGTTCGATGTAGAGGCGTGCACGTGTCGTAGTAGAGGCGCGCACGTAGCATGTACACGTACGTACAGCGGCCAGGGTGCAAGAAAGAAAATCTGACCCGCGTCACGTGCGTCTGGGCGGGGTCTCGAACGCCTACTCGCGCATACATACGGCCAGGGCTCATGTACATGGCTGGGTCGGAATGAAGAAACTGTGTCGGCGTCGTGTTCATGCGGAGGCAACGGAATGCGTCGTGTTCATCGTGAGGCAACGGAACGCGTGATGTTCATCGAGAGCCAACCGACTTGGACGGAATAGCCGATGGAAACGAGGCCTGGCGTACCGCAGAACAGAGGAAACGGCCTTGTGTTCGACGGGCCACAGTCGAAATGGGATCCTGTTCAACGGGAGGGGTCTGGCGTATCGCAAAACGGAGCATACGGACCTCCTACGGTCGAAACGGGATCCTGTTGACCGGGAGGGGTGTGGCGTACCGCAAAACGGAGGAAACGGACTTGTGTTGGAGCACTACGGTCGAAACGGGGGTCCTGTTCATCGAGAGGGGTGTGGCGTACCGCAAAACAGGACTCCACGGGATACTGTTCATCTGCACCGTCGACCTCCTCCAGCCTCCACAGGCTACTGTTCATCCACCGTCAACTGCCTCCACGGGCTCCTGTTCATCCACCGTTGACCTCCTCCAGCCTCCACCTGCGACTATTCATCCACGGGCTCTAGTTCATCCAGCCTCCACCGCTCCTCCACCGGCTACTGTTCAACCAGCCCTCTCCACGAGGTCCTATTCAACCACCCCACACGGGCTACTATTCATCCATCCCTCCACCGGATATTGTTCAACCAGCCCTCCACGGGGTCGTCCTGTTCATCCAGCCCTCCACGGGGTCATGTTCATCCAGCCCTCCACCGGCTCGATCAATTGGGGTACTGTTCATCCAGCGGCAACAGCCTCTACTACCACCACGGGGTCCTGTTCATCCAACCCCCCACAGGGAACTGTTCATCCAAACCCGCCAACAATGCTCACTGTTCATCAAGGAAAGGAGGTAGCAGTGTTCGATCGGCTCGATTGGGTTCAGTTAATAGCCATCGATCGATCGCTCGGGTTCAGTAACGTGTAGCCTAAAGTGCAATCGCTCAGGTTCAGTTAGAGCCCAACGCCTCGCACCCACACGCCTACGTGTACAAGAGAAACGCGCATCGCTCGGCCCCCAACCACCCACCGTAACCGGGAACTACCCGATATTTTCCTCGCCCTCGCTTCTACCACGGTTTTCTTCGTCATGTACGGCCCAAAGAATGTCATGCAGCTGTGTCTCCGGCCCGCCCAGGATGAAAAGCCCATTTTCTGTCATGATTTTTTTGTCATAGAAGTAGGATCCCACCAAATCTATGATGATACCGGGTTTTGTCACAATTATCGTCATAGAAGTGTCATAAGCATGACAGGAAAAAAAATCGTTCGGCCCAAAATGTCATGGATGTGTCTTTTTTTGTAGTGGATCATCACCGACAACGACACCCAATTCACGAGCCACGCCTTCATGCAATATGTTCATACGCTCGAATGTAAGATCTCATTCACCTCTGTGGCACACCCCCGGAGCAATGGACAAGCTGAGAGGGCGAAAGATGAAGTGCTACGTGAACTCAAGACAAGAATTTTCGATACGCTGCAGAAGCACGATAGGCGATGGATCGAGGAGCTCTCGGTAGTTCTCTGGTCCCTCAGAACGACACCTAACCGAGCTATCAGGCAGACTCCCTTCTCCCTGGTCTATGGGGCAAAAGCAGTTATCCCCATGGAACTCATTTACGGGTCCCCTCGAGTGCTTACCTATGATGAAGTAGCGCAAGATCAGCACCGACGTAACGACGCTGTGCTACTCAAGGAGAACCGACTCCGGGCTGCTACGCGTGCTGCACGCTACCAGCAAGCCATGCGTCGCTATCACAGCCGCAGGGTTCATGCCCGGTGTTTTGAGGAAGGTGACCTTGTCCTTAGGCGCGTTCAGTCCGCCAAGGGTACAAACAAGCTATCACCAAAGTGGGAAGGCCCTTACCGGGTGGTACGAGTCACCGCAGACGGTAGCGATGCAATGCGGAAACCGGAGATGGCACTCAGTTGCAAAACTCATGGAATATTGAGCATCTCCGCAAGTACTACCCGTAAGGCACGAGGCTATCGGGCACTGCCCGGCAGGCACCCTTTTGTACAGGCCTTGCCTCAGCTGCATGTAACCCCTTGTACAAAGCCAAGGCGATGACCCCGTGCAAGAGAAAATAAAGAAGCGCTATAGGGGGCCCCCAACTAAGATTGCATGCATGCATGAGCACACCAAGATCACTGCATAAGCATTTCATGAGCATTTGCATATGCATATAGATAGGATCGCATCCTGCATTCATTCTCATCTACATGGAGTTGCAGGTTCCTGCCGTGAACTTGGCTTCGACAAGGGACGAGAAGATTGCATGGCACAGCGATCCCCGGCAAGCCAAACAGATAAGTTTTACCTCTTGTCCATTAGTGTTCTGTAAAGCTATAACTTTGCATGAGAAAACCTCGCCTCTCTTTAACTTAGGTGCTCCCATCCATGACTCGAACATTGCTTCAGTCAGGATGGTTGCAGTGGCCTTTAGTAAAAAGGGGTTGGCGGGGGGCTGGCCCCTCCGTTTGTCCCCCAGCAGACAAAGAGGGCGCCAACAGGATATCCTGCCGGGGAAAACTCGTTTATTTTCATTAAATAGGCACTCCACCTCTGCATGGACATACACATGAACGGGTTCCCGGCAAGGTTCATCTTTTTCATTTATATGCTAATACAAGTACAAGCATTACAGAACACAAAGATGGACTCGAGAGATTACATTATTTGAATTAAAATTTGGCGATTGCCGACAAGTTTAAGATCAAAAAAAAGATAAGTGCCCCATTATGCCTTTGCCCCTTTCCATCTCCTACAGGAAGAGGTCGAAGGGGCTGGAGGCGGGCACTGCTGGGATTGGCGCCTCCCCAGGATCAAGACGGCACCGCTCCCCAGCAAGGAGGAAGAAATCAGAGGGCAGGCGTGGATGGTGACGCTGCCGAAGGACCAGATGGGAGGCACGGAGTCACCGGAAAACACAACTCGTCGGAACGGTCGTCCCCGTTCTCGACACGTTGTGGGTTGCCACTGCCGTGCGCATCACTACCACCCGAAGACCTCAGCACGACCACCACGCCGGACACCATGCTCTCTAAACCCTTCCACAAAGAGCATGGTCGTCCCCGGGAGCCGTGACGTTGGAAGTCATTGCATGTCCTGAAGACGTGTGAGAAAGCAAGGAGCCTTCCTGTTCGACGAGAAAACCACGCCCAGGAGGAGCCAGATTCGCCCCCATTAGCGGCGAATCTCTCCTACGGCTCCTCCCGATGCCGCAAAAGTATGAAGATTGGGGAGCGGTCAACTACCATGTGTCGTGCCCATCTCGAGCCACGACATAGTGTTGGTCGCATCCCCTTCCACTGAAGTCAAGGCCACGGGAGACCCAGTGGCAAGCACGCTGGGGTTGCCACTCCCGGCGGCGGCACCGCGGCGCCCGAATCTTCTTCTGAGATATAAAGCAGATCCCAAGCAGGAGCCCGGAGGCTGGCCCCGGGCTCTTATATTCGACATCGCCAGCGGAAGCAGAGAACAAGGGAAGAAGAGGGGGAATGCAAAGATGGATGACTCCGCGCTCCTCCGCCCCTCCCTTTTATAGGCCGGGCGGGGAAGGGCAGCTACTCCATCAATGTGTGACCACCGCCCTCCTCCGCCAATTCAAGGCGGGTGAACCCTCTCCAAGATGTTCTCCCGCGCCACGCGCCTCCGTTACCTACCCCGCGCGATGCATGCAGCATACATGGACAAGGATAAGGGCGTGCTGCAGAGAGAGTAAATTGGCAGTTTCTACCCCGTGTGTTGAAGTCATTCACGGGCCATCACTGGAGCGGCCCTGAGGGAGTCCTGGATTAGGGGGTATCCGGACAGCCGGACTGTGTACAACGTCCGGACTATTGAAGCATGAAGATACAAGACTCAAGAGTTCGGCCCGTGTCCGGATGGGACTTCCCTTGGCGTGGAAGGCAAGCTTGGCGATCCGGATATTATATTTCCTTCCTTGTAACCGACTCCATGTAAACCCTAGCCCTCTCCGGTGCCTATATAAACCGGAGAGGTTGGTCCTTAGAAGGCCGATCACAATTACAATCATACCATCATAGGCTAGCTCTTAGGGTTTAGCCTCTACGATCTCGTGGTAGATCTACTCTTGTACTACCCATATCATCAATATTAATCAAGCGAGAAGTAGGGTTTTACCTCCATCGAGAGGGCCCGAACACAGGTAAACATCTGTGTCCCTCGCTTCCTGTTACCATCAGCCTTGACGCACAGATCGGGACCCCACCCAAGATCCGCCGGTTTTGACACCGACATTGGTGCTTTCATTGAGAGTTCCTCTGTGTCGTCGCTGTCAGGCTCGATGGCTCCTCCAATCATCATCAACGACGCTGTCCAGGGCGAGACTTTCCTCCCCGGATAGATCTTCGTGTTCGTGACTTTACCTTTGCAGGCCAATTAAGCAGCCATCCGGAAGCAGATCGACAGCTCGCCCACAGCCACCAGGTCAGGTTCGGAAACCTGAACTACATGGCGGACATCCGCGGAGACTTGATCTTCGATGGATTTGGGCCTATGCCAGGAGCACTGGACAGTCACGACGTGCATGGCTTAGACCTGCCGTTAGACGAAGCTCGGGGCGTCATCCCCGTACTATCCCCGGACCTTGATCTCGAGCGGTCATGTTGCCTAAGGGCGGAGGATGGACCCGCCCCTGTGTCGCACACTCATCGGCGGTGGAGACGAACACGGGCCTTACCTCTGCGGTGGCATGTGACTCCGGACCCCCAGATTCGTATCCGGACGGTGGTTCTAGTCCGCACATTCCCCAGCCCGTCGGGCCAGGATGGGCTCCGGTAATGGATTCACCGCTGCGGATATCTTCCAGCACTCGCCCTTTAGTGACATGATGGAGTCATTAAAGTCTCTCTCTTTGTCAGGAGGCTCTTCGCTGAACTATATCCGGCTCGAGTGGGAGGCAGGCGACGAAGGAATTCGTTGCCCACCCACCACCCACTTCATTGCCACGGTCGATGACTTAACCGAGGTAATCGAACCCGACTCAAGACATCGACGGTATGGACGACGATGCAGGAGAAGAACATGAACCACCTCTCACTGGGCGGTGGACAGCCACCTCTTCTTATGATATATATATGGTGGACACTCCGAAGGAAACAAATGGTGATGAGGCAACGGAGGATAAAACCTCAGGGAAAAAAGCAAAGAATGGGCGTCGCCGGCGCCACTCCAAGCCCCGCCACACCAATACCGGCCCAGAAGTCGAAAACAATCCGGATGGCGCCGAAGATGAATATAACCCTAGTCGACTTGCCTTTCAGGCGGCCGAACTAGCCACTGTGGGATACTTGGAGAGGGATAACTATATGCCCCCCTCCAAGGATGAGGCAAGCCTCGGCAATGACGAATTTGGCATGCCTGATGATCCAGTGGAACAAGCTCGCTTCGAGCGACGGCTCATGGCCACGGCAAAAAGCCTGCAAAGGAAGCAACAACAGCTTAAAGCTGACCAAGACTCGCTGGTGGAAAGATGGACCAATGTCCTGGCCACTGAAAGATACGGACCCGACCGCCCCGACAAAGGGCACATAGGGCTGGTGGCCGCCCCAACCTAAGCAGGAGAACTCAAGACACACGCCCATGACGTCAACACACTGCTATTCTTGTCCAAAACAATACGAAGGACAAAAGAAGAAGCATCCTCAAGCCTCGGCGCAATTGTCATAAGCGTCAAAACAAGAAGGCTGGTGTTAATTCCAGCAACTCCCAGTCCGGTCATTGTACAAAGAACAGCTCAGACCTATCCGGCCCGAGCCACACACTCGATCAGCCATGTGAAATCCATGGTACTCCTAGAAGGACGGCAAAGCATACCAATAGAGAATGCCGGATCCTCATAACAAAGCGGCTGGTCGCATGCCGGAAAAAATGAAGGGAGGCATCTGTTCAAGCGCTCCCCCCGGACCGCGTTACCCAAAGCAACTCAATTGCAGTACCTCCGGACATAGCAAACCGGGGGCCCCATAACACATAAAATCCCCGTAGGTGTGAAACCGCAAACAACATCTCCTAAAAGATGCTAGGGGCAAAGGCCGAATTCTTCTGGTCCATCATTCCAAACGATTGTCTTCGGATCACCAAACAATACTTCGCCAAAGAATAAATCTTCGGCAACTTCCCACCATGCGGTAATTTACCGTATGTTAATGGGACGAACCACGTTGACTAGATTCCACGTGGTCAATCACACGGCCGAACCCCGCCCTCAGGGCAGAAATTATACAGCTGCCGGAGTAGCGAGTCGCGCATGCCTATCAAAATTTTGATAGGACAGTCAACTATTTGGACACCAATTGAGGAGTCCGCGCTACCCAACGGTATAACGGCTGGGTTTTCCAGGGACCGGTCAGGGGCCCTCGGACCAACCACAAGAGGACGCTCGGCTACCCCCGAGTATTTGCCTCGCAAACTAACTTTAACGCAGAACAAGATGGTGACGTGGAATCGGCTCGGACACACAAGGAGCCCTCCCTCCTAAATGAAGGCAGCTCGGATTCACTCTTGATCCACGGACAACTCACTCCAGTCCGGCCATCATAGGTTCCGCCCAAAAACACCTCTTTTCATAATCATATATCGTACTCGTATGCCTAGACATATCATTCTACTACAATGCATAGACCTAAATAACACTTACCGGCCGTCGCTTTTCATCGACACCTCGTGTTACGCCCGACTAGGCCAGGGGCTTCATAATACGGCAATAAAGTCCGACCACCTTCTCGGTCGTCCGGCACCCCGAACTTATAGCACTATATGCATCAGCTCTGAATCATGTCTTGGTTCATTGGTTGGGTTTGCCCGGCTCCCTTTTTTTGGTACCTTACGTTCCGTTATATCGGCTAAGGTAGCACAGGGAGAACTACTGCGATTGTGTCCTGGATCTGCCGGACGAGCACCTCAGTAGAGAAAGCCGAAAACCGACTATCATGATATAGCGAGAGCTGGTCAGCTGTTCGAGAGGTTGTAAAATCCTTAAAGATTTATTCCGCACAATGCCATTATAAATGCAGAGTGCGATGGATCGTTCTTCCGATCAGGCGCCAATAGAGCCCCTAGTTCGGCCTTCCGAACACTAGGGGCTGCGCCGACCATACTCGAATTCCTATGGCTAAGTGAGAGTAATAAAGCCTTATAGTCTGATTGCCTAGTTCGTGGAGAGAAATGCCTCCGCAGAAGGACCCAACTATGGGATAAAGAGCGTTCAGTATATCCCGAACACCCCCGTATTCTTTCTATGTGGGGGCAGAAGCCGACGACTGGCCAACTCTCAGGATTCACATACAATAAAAAGCCGCACAGGAAGAACATATGTTCAAACAAAACAGGCAATATATAATAAAAATGCCACTATCCCATATTAAAAAAAGCGTACGAATGCCCTCGTGGAAATATAATGTCTTTGGTATATTTATCCGCCGCATAAGGCGGGCTCCCTTCGATACACCTTCATAGTACAGATTCGGGCTTGCGATGCTCCTTACCCTCTGGCGGCCCCTCGGTCATCGGCTTCTCCGTCAAGCTTCCCCAATGCACTTTTGCACAGGCGAATGCCATACGTGCACCCTCTATGCAGACCGATCGCTTAATAGCATCGAGCCGAGGACAAGCGCCCACAATCCACTTCACGAGCCCGAAGTAACTGCTCGGAATTGGCTCCGCCGGCCACAGCCGGAAAATCACGAGTCCTTCATGGCTAGTTCGGCCGCTTTGGTGCGATTCGACCACCGCTTCACCGATCGATAAAGGGCACCGGATAGTTCGGTGCCAAATCTGCGACCAGAAATCCCTCTCCATGAACTTCTTTTCCTCGATTGGTAGAATTAGGCGGCGATATGCTGCGAGGAAGATCCATAAGCGCCCTGGAAAAATAAGAGTTCAGCTTGCCGCTCAGAATTCTTCCCATTATCATGAACAAATGGCTAAGAATACGAAGGCCTTACCAGCCGCAACTTTCCGGGCATCTTGAATGTCGTCTGACACCTCGGGCTTCTTCCCGAGCATCTACCGCGGCTTGGAGCGCTTGGGCGAGTTCGGGTTCTTTCCCTATTAGACTCTGCTCCAAGTCCTCGCTTTTCTTCACAGCCTCATGGAGCTCCCGCTCATCTGCGACAACCCTGGCCTCGTGTTTTTCACGAAGTGCCTGTTCGGCGGCAGCCTTCTTGTTGGCATCATCCACAGCCTTTTTTAGTGCCTCATATTCGACACTCACTCCTAGGGCACAAATACTTTTCAATAAGAACATATACTTATTTGTGCCTAATGCAAGACAATGTTTTATCATACCTTGTTTCTCTTATTATTGCTTTCTCACGCGGCCAAGTTCTTCCTCGGCCCGCTCCAGGCTCCGCTTCAGTTCGGACACTTCCGCATTATGAGCAGCCGTCTTCTCCTCAGATGCCTGTGTTCAAACAAAGAGGTACACATCGTTAACGTAAGTTCCCACGACAAATAAGGATTTGATCCCCTGCCCGGCTCCCTCTCTTTCGCCGGACAATGTTTCAGGGGCTACTACTCATACTATGACGATTCCTCAAAGGTTTCTCAGGAAACATACCTCACAGGCCTTTATAAGGCCAAGGCAGGACTCGTTCAGCCCGCTCTCGACGGACTGAATCTTTTCAACCACCGCACCCATAAGGGTCCGATGTTCATCAACGATAGGCGCGTTCTTTAGCGCTGTCGATAGACTGCCTGGCAGCTCTGCTCGAATAGAGGTTGCCAGCGGAATAGGCAGGCCACCCACCATTGAAAGTGGCTGCTCACCTGATCCGGGAGCCTTAGAGGTCTCCCGGACCTGGTCCGCCTGTTGGCCGAACCCAAGACCTCCCCCGCTGACGGCACACTCCGGGGCCATCGCTCCCGTGTGTCCGGATCCGGTGATATGCCCCCTTGGTCCGAGCCCCATTGAGACAACACCTCAGTGTCGCGTCGGGACTTTGGGGAAGGGGCCTCTGGAGGCGTTTCGCTCCCCAAGGCGTCCGAGCTCAGCGAATCCTCGGATGAGGACTGGCCGGCGCGAGACCTTGCCGGACTGTGCAAAACATAGCAGTGGCTAAAATTACTATACCCGAAAATAATCCGGGGCCAGACGTCTGGCGTGTTCGGATTTTGTACACTTACGACTTCTCCAGGGGCTGGGCCCTGGGATCCCACTCCGGGCTGCTATCGGTAGCCGTGGTGGATGCCTCTGGGAGGGAACCTTTTCTCCTCTTGGGCGGTTCGGCCCCCAGGGACGAGGGAGCTACACGCTTCTTCCCACCTTCAGAGTGAGGCTCGTCCTCCTCTGCTTCTTCCTCTTCGTCTTTCGAAGAAGGAGCGTCGCTTGAGTCTTCGGAATTTGCGTCCAAGCCTCAAGGTGACGGAGGCCACTCCGTCTTCTTGACCTTCTTGGAGGCCTCCTTCTTTGGCGCCTCGTAAGGCGCGGGGACCAGCATCTTCGTCAGAAGAGGTCCGGCCGGTTCCTCCGGCAACGGGGCCGGACAATGTATCCGCTCCACTTTCTTTATCCACTCCTGAGGTCACGATGAAACACGATTAGGATGTCTCCCTCATGACATGCCAGTTGAAGCATGAATAGACAGAGCTTGACTGTGACTTACCGAGCTTGGAGAATGGGATGACTGATACCCACGGTCCTCGGTGGGGCCCGGCCACGATTTGCCGGGCTTAAAGAGCACCTTCCATATATCCTTGTGGGAGGAATCATAAAGCTCCTGAAGAGTGTGGTGCTCGGTTGGGTCGAACTCCCACAGAGTACAAGCTCGGCGCTGACAGGGGAGAACCAGGCGAACTAGCATCACCTGGACTACATCCACAAGTTTGACGTCCCTATGGACCACACCTTGAAGGCGCGTCTGGAGCAGTGACAGCTCATCGGACGAGCACCAGTTCGGGCCCTTCTTGGGCTAGGACGTGAGCCGCAGTGGCGATTCGGATCTGAACTCTGGAGCCGCCGCCCACTTTTTGCCGCGTGGTTCGGTGATATAGAACCACTGCTGCTGCCACTCCTTGACGGAGTCGTTGAAAGCGCCCTTCGGCCAAACGGCCTTGGGAATCTTGCTCACCATGGCGCCACAAGACTTTTCGGCGTGTTCGCCACTCACCACCTTGGGCTTTACATTAAAAATCTTCAGCCACAAGCCGAAGTGGGGTGAGATCCGAAGAAAAGCCTCGCACACGATGATGAACGTCGAGATATTGAGGAAGGAGTTGGGGGAAAGATCATGAAAATCGATCCCGTAGTAATACATGATTCCGCGAACAAATGGGTGCAGGGGAAACCCGACCCACGGACAAAATGGGGAAGGAACACGACTCTCTCGTGAGGTTCCGGAGTGGGGACGACCTGTCCCGCCGGGGGAGACGGTGGCTGGTCTTCTGAGCCAGATACCCGGCGTCCCGGAGCTTCTTAATATCCTTCTCCCAGACAGTAGAGGCCATCCATCTGCCTCCTGCTCCGGATCCAGACATCTTTGGAAAGCCTCTCTTTGATGGGAAGGAAGAGTGCTTGGGCGTTAGGGCTCGAAAAGAGGGGAATGAGCAAGCGGAAGGAGAAAGGCGTGGGTAAAGAGAAAGAGGCTTTGCCTCTTTATAGGGGCGGTAAGTACTTTTTGCGCCTCCCCACTGACCTGGTTGAGCCCGTTTGCCTCCCGCTCGCCATGATTAGCGGTGCGGTTGGATTACCCATGCCCGTATTGATGAGAATCCCATGATAAGGGGACACGATCTCTGCTTTGACCAGAGGTGTCAAGGAAAACGCCTCGCAATATGCGATGTGGCTGGCTATGGGAAGACGGTTCGAATAATGACTCAACCATAATGACACGTCACATTGTCTAGAGAGTTGTCAACAGATTGCACTTGTGAAACATCGTTCTCTCTGCGGTGGCATGCGAAGATCATATTGTGGATCCGGACACGGTTTGAGTGTTCGATAATTACCTTGGAGTATTCGGAGGAGGAACCCGCCCTGCAATGCCGAAGACAAGACTGCACGGCGGACTCATCGTCATTGAAGCCTGGTTCAGGGGGCTGAGGGAGTCCTGGATTAGGGGGTATCCGGACAGCCGGACTGTGTACAACGTCCGGACTATTGAAGCGTGAAGATACAAGACTCAAGAGTTCGGTCCGTGTCCGGATGGGACTTTCCTTGGCGTGGAAGGCGAGCTTGGTGATCCGGATATTATATTTCCTTCCTTGTAACCGACTCCATGTAAACCCTAGCCCTCTCCGGTGCCTATATAAACCGGAGAGGTTGGTCCTAGAAGGCCGATCACAATTACAATCATACCATCATAGGCTAGCTCTTAAGGTTTAGCCTCTACGATCTCGTGGTAGATCTACTCTTGTACTACCCATATCATCAATATTAATCAAGCAAGAAGTAGGGTTTTACCTCCATCGAGAGGGCCCGAACCTGGGTAAACATCTGTGTCCCTCGCTTCCTGTTACCATCAGCTTTGACGCACAGATCGGGACCCCCTACCCGAGATCCGCCGGGTTTGACACCGACAGGCCCCACCACTATTGGCTTTACACCACGCGCGGGGAAACCGGAAACTGGCTCGAAATCAAGGCTAATGAAGCTGCAATGGAAACCTCAAGGGGCCAACCCCTTCAGCAACCCTGCATGTGCACTTATTAGGCCCTACCTCGATGACGCTCAGCAGCGCGTTCAGGGCAGACCCGGGGGCTTCTGTGGGTGCATGATACGTCTCCAACGTATCTATAATTTTTGATTGCTCCATGCTATATTATCTACTGTTTTGGACTATATTGGGCTTTATTTTCCACTTTTATATTATTTTTGGGACTAACCTATTAACCGAAGGCCCAAATTTAGAATTGCTGTTTTTTGCCTATTTCAAGATTTCGGAGAAACAGAATATCAAACGGAGTCCAAACGGAATGAAACCTTCGGGAACGTGATTTTCTCACCGAACGTGATCCAGGAGACTTGGACCCTACTCCAAGGAGTCAAAGAGGCGATCACGAGGGTGGGGGGCGCGCCCCCTGCCTCGTGGGCCCCTCGGAGCTCCACCGACGTACTCCTTCCTCCTATATATACCTACGTACCCCTAAACGATCAGAATAGGAGCCAAAAACCTAATTCCGCCACCGCAACTTTCCGTATCCACGAGATCCCATCTTGGGGCCTGTTCCGGAGCTCCGCTGGAGAGGGTCGTCATCACGGAGGGCTTCTACATCATCATAGCCTCTCCGATGAAGTGTGATTAGTTTACCTCAGACCTTCGGGTCCATAGTTATTAGCTAGATGGCTTCTTCTCTCTTTTGGATCTCAATACAATGTTCTCCCCTCTCTTGTGGATATCTATTCGATGTAATCTTCTTTTTGCGGTGTGTTTGTTGAGACCGATGAATTGTGGGTTTATGATCAAGTCTATCTATGAATAATATTTGAATCTTCTCTGAATTCTTTTATGTATGATTGGTTATCTTTGCGAGTCTCTTCGAATTATTAGTTTGGTTTGGCCTACTAGATTGGTTTTTCTTGCCATGGGAGAAGTGCTTAGCTTTGGGTTCAATCTTGCGGTGTCCTTTCCAGATGTGAAGGGGCAGCAAGGCACGTATTGTATCGTTGCCATCGAGGATAACAAGATGGGTTTTTTTATCATATTGCATGAATTTATCCCTCAACATCATGTCATCTTGCTTAAGGCGTTACTCTGTTTTTAACTTAATACTCTAGATGCATGCTGGATAGCGGTCGATGAGTGGAGTAATAGTAGTAGATGCAGGCAGGAGTCGGTCTACTTGTCTCGGACGTGATGCCTATATACATGATCATACCTAGATATTCTCGTAACTATGCTCAATTCTGTCAATTGCTCAACAGTAATTTGTTCACCCACTTTAGAATACTTATGCTCTTGAGAGAAGCCACTAGTGAAACCTATGGCTGTAACATCCCAAAATTCTAAATTTTGGAATGTTATAAACAGATAGATAGTCTTGATTGATTGTTTGATTGATTGACTGAAAGTGAGTGAATTCGAAACTTTTTTTTGAAAGTTAAATGAGAGGGAATAAAAGGACTTTCCCAAACTTTCATTTTCTTTTTTCGATCTCCGTGAATTCAAATTCTTTTTCACCACAAAACCACGGAGAGAAGATGACATGACTTCATCCATTTATTTAAATGACAAGGTGTTGAAAATATTTGAATTTCATTTGGAAAATATTTCCAACCCAGGAACTTTATGCAACTCAATGATTTTCACGAGCGAAGATAAAATGACTTCTTCAAAACATATGAAATATGAGTTGGGAGTTTCAAAGAATTAAATTCAGAGTTCTTTTGAATTTATTTTAAATTTGGAGTTATTTGAATTTTATTCAAATTATTTTTCTCCAAAAATAAAATATATGGTAAATAGGGTAACATGATTCCCTACATCAGAAAAATGGAGAGAAATAAATTTGAATTCATTTTGGTATTTTTAAAAAGATTTTCATTGGATTTTCTAGAGCGTAAGCACTCTTTGTTTTATTGGAATTTGTGAGTATTTTATTTGAAGCTAGAATAATGTTCATGTTGTAGAATATAATTTTCTGAAAATTTTGATATATTATATGCCTAGGTTGTATTTTTATTTTATAAGTTTTTATTTTATTAAATGCAGAAATTGTTTAAAAAAAATCTCGTCTCCCCATGGGTGGCCCAATGACGAACCATAGCCCAGCCCAGCGTTGCCGAGCTCCTGCGGGACTCACGCCCGCCCGCCACGCCGTCACGCCGCCGCCGTGGCCGATCCGGCCACCTCCGCGCCGCCTTGCCCCTTCTCCACGCAACCCTCGCCTCTACATAAGCTCGCGTCGCCGCTTTTTCCTCTCTTTGCCATGTTGCCCTCCCGCATCTCGCCGCCGCCTCGCCGGAGCCGCCGTCGCCTCGCTCCGTCCCGTCGCCGAGGACCGCCGCCGACACCGCCATCCTCCTCACCTCGACGCGCCGCCCTCCCCGACTTCTCTATTGCCCTCCTCGACGACTGAAGCCGCTGCGCCGCCGCGCCGGAGCCACCACCGCCGTCCGCCGGAGTTCGGTAAACCCTAGCCCGATATGTCCTCGTCCGTCGGATCTCGAGCCAACGGATCGGATTTGCTCTCTGTTTACCTAATCTAGCGGACAGTTCTTCCGTTAGCGTTCGTTAACGAACGTTCGCTTTTTAGCCTTTTTCTTTTTCTGTTAATTTAGGCCAGGGACCCGTATGTGATTAGTTTCTTCACAGATTAGTCCCTAATCTTAAAACGTTCACAACTTTTTGATCGTTAGTCCAAATCCAATGAAACCAATGCCCACTTCTTCGTTATAATCTCCTCTATCCGGTAATCCAACTCAAACATGTTTTTGAAAGTTTTAAAATTTGAATTCAAACTGATTTGTATTTGAACTTCGTTTGATCATAACTTGAGTTTCGTAACTCCGATTTAGTTGATTCTTTTTGCAAATCGAAGATCTTGACCTAAACTTTCTGATAAGGCCAAATTCACATAATTTTGGTACTGTTAGAAATTGTTTTATGTTGCAAGAGTTATTTGCTTGGTTTTGATGTTTTCTGAATTGTTTTCTTTGTTCGGTTCGATGTTTTGAGTAATTGCTTATGTGTGGCTACTATTGCTTGATTACGATAGATTGACTGGAGTGTGACGAGTAGAACTATCAAGAGTTTTGAGTGCGAATCATCTTCTTCAACATTGCAGGCAAGTAACACTTTGATCATACTTTTTCTCATACCCAGTTTTTATGCATTAGATCTATCCTCAAACACTTGCGTGATTAGGTTCTAATTAAATTGTGGGTTTTGGGAAGTAGATTGAGGTAGTACCTATTACCTGTTTTATTATCAAACCCTTGGGAGTTACTTCTACGTTTGCTTCTTATGCCATGCTATGCTAGTAGACGTGGATTGGGTGAGTGAATCCATGACAGATGTGAGATTGTTATTCAATGGTTTATTTAAGGTGGCAACTTAAACACACATCTGGGTGGATTGAGGCACCTGGTTTCCATCAGGACTTGCCTGTATTTCTTCGGACCGCCACCCAGGCTCAAAGGGATCATGAGATTATTCAAACTAGAAACTTACGTGTGCAGCCACAAGCCATTATGGGCTCTGGCATAGTTGATTAAGTTGTGCGAACTCTTACGGGTAGACTAGCAGATGTAGGGGTTGTAGGTTGGTACGGTCTACCCACATGTAAGGTGCTAAGCGCTTCGAAGACTATGTCTCGGTCATCCGTTTCTCAAACACCATGTAGTGCGAGAAACCAAACGGAGGCGGTCGAGTCTTGTGGGGAAAAGTGCGCAAACCTCTGCAGAGTGTATAAAATAATCATGGTTAGCCGTGTCCCCAGTTATGGACATCTTGAGTATCTAGTACTTGGATATCATGTGAATCTCATCATGTTACTCTAAATAATATTGTTTGGTTTTAATGAGTACTTTTAATTGGGATTGAGGATGCTGTCAACCATTCTCAATGTTCAACAACCACCATGATAGTTAAATAAATTTATTCCTTTGCAGTAGGGAAAATTGGCTTTTACAAAGCTGTAACCATAGAGCTTTCCACCAGCCATATATGCATGTAGTATAGGCTTATTCTTTCATTATTCTCTATGTGTTACTTTGCATATTCCATGTGTCTTGACCCGTTTTCGGCTGCAACTTTTCATGTTGCAGACTTTTCAAACGCAACGAGTAAGTGATACGTTAGGGTTACGATTTCTACACTCAACTTTGCCGTTGGTGTTGATGGGAATCCACAACCTTGTTAAGCTTCCGCTATATTTGGATTGAGGTAATAGTATTTACGTTATCTATACATGTGATTTACCTCTGTTATAAATCCTCAAATCTTGTATGTGTCGACATACCGATCCGAGATGACACTTAAGCACGAGACTTGATCCATTCGGTCGGGTCGCTACAAGATGGTATCAGAGCACATGTTGACTGTAGGACGTGACCCTAGAAACTGGCAAGCCCATAGGAAAGATTTTCCCTACTACTTCATTTTCAAAAAGATCTTTTACCTCTCTTCTCTTCTGAGCTTATTCAAATATTCCCTTTTAGAGAGACCATACCCTTTACCCTTTTGACCACTCAAAGATTCAACTGATGAGACCACTCCAAGGAGACAAGATATCGGACAACTAAGACCATTTGGAATGAAGAGGATTTTACCATGTAAATGGAAACTACAACTGTTGAAGACTCCGAAGACTAGGAGAATTTGAAGGCTCTGAAGAATTCCTAGATCAAGGTGTATCGGAGAAAGACCGGAACATGGAGAGTTAGAAACTCAAAGTTTTGTCAAGGAAAACCCTAAGGCAGGAAATATCAACTATGGAATGATAGCTCATGGAAAGGGCAAGAGCAGAAGCACAGCTATCCATGATGTCATCGCCCGTTTATGCTATTGTCACCGTGCTGAGTTAAGTATGCATATGCATGGAAGGATTGGATGGTAGAAGGCTGATGGAGCACCTATCAGCAAGATGAAGTTTTAACCTTAGCTGGTGTATCACCAGGATCTGGAGTGTTACATCAAGAAGTTAAATGGACCTACAAGAAGCAGTATTTGATAAGGAAGCGTTTCGTGAAGAACTCAGGACCCAAAAACTGAAAGTAGCCCAGCTGGAGGAGCAAAACCTCGAGATACAGGAGATTCGTCAGGAACGGAAGGACCGTAATGCCAAGGTTCATGCCAAGGATGTAGAAACCCAGAAGTTTGAAACGCAACCCCAGAATATTAAAGGACATCATGAGAAACCTTGCGTCAATAGAGATGATCTGGCAAAAGAACTTGAGAAGGACAAGCATGATCGGAAGAAGCCATCGGAGACAGGAACAAGACTCGAAGAGTTTGGCGACGTTGAAGATTTATTTACCATTAGAAGGCCAAACCCATGTTACATACCTGCATTAGATGCGACGATTGTGAGCTGTCATTTGTTTGATGTTTTTCCGACAGCCACAATAAAATCTGCCTTTTCAAAACTTTTGTTTGTATTGTGTGCATCCCTCTCGATCTCTCTTATCCCACCCCAAACCCATGGACCCCATAGAGGATGAATGGAGAAGAGCTTGTATTTTTTTGGACCGATGAGTCAATTGGAGACAGACCGATGGATTCAGAACATGGAGGATCATATGGAGAACAACCCTATAGTCAGAAAGGATATGGCCCAGCATGCTCTTAAGTGTTTTGAAAGAGGTGCTGCTACTTGGTGGAGGTTGTACCAAACCATCAATGGATGGTAAAGAGTAACCACTTGAGAAGAATTTAAGTTGACTCTGCAAAGGTCTCGTCTTGTGTCCTAGAAGTTGAAGCCTTATGGAAATGATATGGAGAAAGTGCATGCAAGCTTTGTGGAGAAATAGGACACAACCATAAAGAACACCAGGATGAATACCCTCATAGTGGGGGATTACCAAAGGAGTTAGCCGAGGATTTTCAGGGAACTTCGGTTGGAGATTGTTCCCAAAGGTTTTGTTGCAGCAATGGAAGTTCAGTCTACCTTGTTGGGAAAGATCCGTGAAGCTCAGAAGGATGACAAAGAGATTGCTGAGGTAAAAGAGAGGATGAGCAAAGGAAAGGCCAAAGGCTTTCGTAAGGATGAGCACGACACCTTATGGTTCAAGGATCGTGTATCTATGCCTAATAATGCAAAGATCAGGAAGTTAATACTTCAGGAGGCTTATGACTCACCATACTCGATTCGCCCTGGAAACACCAAGATGTATTTGGATTTGAAGGAGTGTTTCTGGTGGACTGGTAAGAAGA
This sequence comes from Aegilops bicornis, assembly GCA_021605145.1. Classification (NCBI taxonomy): domain Eukaryota; kingdom Viridiplantae; phylum Streptophyta; class Magnoliopsida; order Poales; family Poaceae; genus Aegilops; species Aegilops bicornis. The sequence goes on along the minus strand of CM038669.1, from coordinate 251,991,008 downwards.
AGGATATTGCGGAGTATGTAGTCGTAGGTAATGTATGCCAAAGAGAATAAAAGCAGAGCATCAAAAGCCAGCAGGATTACTACAGCCTATGCCGATACCCGAATGGAAGCAGGATAAGTTTGGCATGGATTTCATTACCGGATTTCCCAGAACCTGATCGGGATATGATTCTATCTGGGTAGTAGTTGACTCGCTTGACCAAAGTGGCTCACTTTATCCCAGTGAAAACCACCTATACAAGTGCGAAGTTGGCCAAGATATATTTGACCGGGATCGTATGTCTGCATGGAGTTTCGAGGACCATTGTATTAGATAGAGGAACTCAGTTTACTTCAAAGTTTTGGATTCAGTTGCGTGAAACGTTGGGTACTAGGCTAGAGTTCAGTACAGCCTTTCATCCGCAGACAGATGGATAGACCGAGAGAGTCAATCAGATTTTGGAGGACATGTTGAGAACGTATGCACTAGATTATGGATCTAGTAGGGATGATAATCTACCTTACGCAGAGTTTCTCATTCAACAACAGCTACCAAGTCAGTTTGAAGATGGCCCCTTTTGAAGCTTTGTATGGGAGAAGGAGCCAGACACCGTTGATGTGGGATGAAGTTAGAGATCGTCAGTTGTCTGGACCAAATGCGATCATGGAGTCAGAAGAGAATGTTAAGTTGATTCAAGATAGATCAAGATAGCTCACCGAGTGTAAGAGTTATGCTTGAGACTCAAAAAGCAAGGAGGTAGTCTATGAAATTGGAGATAGAGCATGTCTTCATGTGTCCCCTCAGCGAGGAGTTAAACGATTTGGAGTTAAGGGAAAGTTAGCCCCGAGATTTGTAGGACCATACCGAGTTTTGGAGCGTATGGGAAAAGTGGCCAACAAATTGGAGTCACCCGAAGGAATGTCAGGATTTCATTATGTGTTTCACGTTTCCTAGTTGAAGAAGTGCCATGCAGAGATGGCCAATATTTCCCTGTAAGGATGCTTGACCCTGGAAAGGATAATGATGTTCCACGAAGTGGAGTATGGACTTCATAAGTACAAGTTTTTATCTCGGTATGTGGGACATCCCACGAGGATGAAGAGATGAATTACTATTGGATATAAAGGAGGTACGATGAAGGAAATATGGATCAATGGAAATTCCATGATGAGTCTGAGTAATCATGTCCTAGTTTGGTGCCAATAGAAGGAAGGGAAAAAATACAATTGGATGGATTTAAGAACACTAGGAAGTTGAATGTTGGAGTAACGATCAGTTACCCGTGATGATGAGTTCAAGGATTATAAGTGATGAGATGGGCCATAACCCACGGGCCCCAGGACCTGCCAAGAAGCAAGCACACCCTTGCTGAAGGAAAAACCCTGGAAGAAGTTACGACTTTATCAACAGACGATGTTATAGGAGTTTACGCAAAACCTAAGTGTTGTGAAGAAATGATAGATGTTTGTTTGCAGAATCAATGCATTTATTCGAACTTGGTTCGTCGACAAGAGAAATTATGCAATGCTTGTGAGGATGACCGAGTGTTAGAATGCGAGATTCGCTAAACCATGTACAAGGTAATGATTTGGGTGCGGAATGGATTGATCACCATACTGACTTACTCTTATTATTCGCCTTGCTATATGGGATGGTAAATCTGAGTGACTTACCTATAGTAGAGAGACGACGATCAAAACCTTGTTTGAACCTTAGAATGGTATAAGTATTTTCCCTTGTACACGGCGGTTATGTTGCCAACCGTAGGTTATACGGTGAGGTTCAACCTGCACCCATTTCCTGCGGGACAAACCATAAATCGTTGACCACCATGAGATATCGATAGTTGTTTAGTAATGGCGCTGCACCGTCGACTAAGAAGACCCAGTCTCGGAATAACCGTACCAAGATGAAAGGATGTAAGAATTGAGGAAAAGGTTATGCCACTACCGGAAGAGCCCAGAGAAGGAATTATCCTGAAGATCTGAGAAGACCGACACTGTCAAGAATAAGGATGGAGTATCTGAGTTTTGATGGAACCATAACCATGCTTCTAAGGGTGGTAGCACCCGAGACCGAGAGACGATCGATGGATTTTTGGAGAAGACCCCCAAACCCTAACCTATTTCTTTCTAGCCTCTCCGAATCTCGAGGACGAGATTCATTTTAAGGGTGGTAGTTTTGTAACATCCCAAAATTCTAAATTTTGGAATGTTATAAAGAGATAGATAATCTTGATCGATTGTTTGATTGATTGACTGAAAGTGAGGGAATCCGAAACTTTTTTTTAAAAGTTAAATGAGAGGGAATAAAAGGACTTTCCCAAACTTTCATTTTCTTTTCTGATCTCCGTGAATTCAAATTCTTTTTCACCACAAAACCCTGGAGAGAAGATGACGTGACTTCTTCCATTTATTTAAATGACAAGGGGTGTTGAAAATATTTGAATTTCATTTGGAAAATATTTCCAACCCAGGAACTTTATGCAACTCAATGATTTTCACGAGCGAAGATAAAATGACTTCTTCAAAACATATGAAATATGAGTTGGGAGTTTCAAAGAATTAAATTCAGAGTTCTTTTGAATTTATTTTCAATTTGGAGTTATTTGAATTTTATTCAAATTATTTTTCTCCAAAAATAAAATATATGGAAAATAGGGTAACATGATTCCCTACATCAGAAAAATGGAGAGAAATAAATTTGAATTCATTTTGGTATTTTTAAAAATATTTTCATTGGATTTTTCTAGAGCAGAAGCACTCTTTGTTTTATTGGAATTTGTGAGTATCTTATTTGAAGCTTGAATAATGTTCATGTTGTAGAATATAATTTTCTGAAAATTTTGATATATTATATGCCTAGGTTGTATTTTTATTTTATAAGTTTTTATTTTATTAAATGCGAAATTGTTTAAAAAATCTCGTCTCCTCGACTGGTCGGCCATGGCTGAGCGGGCCACAACCAACCAGCTGCCGCCTCGAGCTCCTGGACTTCGCCCGCCGCCGTCACGCTGGGTGGCCGATCCGCCACCTCCGCGCCGCCTTGCCCTCCTCCACGCAACCCTCGCCTCTACATAAGCTCACGCCGCCGCCGCTTTTTCCACTCTGCTGCACCGCCTGCCCCCTCCGCATCTCGCCGCCCTGCTTGAGCCGCCGTTGCCTCGCTCATCCCGTCATGAGGACCGCCAAACACCGCCATCCTCCTCACCTCGACGCCGCCTCCCGATTTCTCTGTTGCCCTCCTTGACGGCCAGAAGCTGCGCGCCCATGTGAGCCACAACCGCCGTCCGTCATGGGAGTTAAATCGCCGGAGTTCGGTAAACCCTAGCCCGATCTGTCCTCGTCCGTCGGGCATCTCGAGCCAACGGATCGGATTTGCTCTCTGTTTACCTAATCTAGCGGACGGTTCGTCCGTTAGCGTTCGTTAACGAACGTTCGCTTTTTAGCCTTTTTCTTTTTCTGTTAATTTCGGTCAAGGACCCGTATGTAATTAGTTTCTTCACAGATTAGTCCCTAATCTTAAAACGTTCACAACTTTTTGCTTGTTAGTCCAAATCCAATGAAACCAACGCCCACTTCTTTGCTATAATATCCTCTATCTGGTAATCCAACTCAAACATGTTTTTGAAAGTTTTAAAATTTGAATTCAAACTGATTTGTATTTGAACTTTGTTTGATCATAACTTGAGTTTCGTAACTCCGATTTAGTTGATTCTTTTTGCAAATCGAAGCTCTTGACCTAAACTTTATAATAAGGCCAAATTCACATAATTTTGGTACTGTTAGAAATTGTTTTATGTTGCAAGAGTTATTTGCTTGGTTTTGATGTTTTCCGAAACGTTTTCTTCGTTCGGTCCGATGTTTTGAGTGATTGCCTATGTGTGGCTATTATTGCTTGATTACGGTAGATTGACTGGAGTGTGACGAGTAGAACTATCAAGAGTTTTGAGTGCGAATCATCTTCTTCAACATTGCAGGCAAGTAACACTTTGATCATACTTTTTCTCATACCCAGTTTTTATGCATTAAATCTATCCTCAAACAATTGCATGATTAGGGTCTAATTAAATTGTGGGTTTTGGGAAGTAGATTGAGGTAGTACCTATTACCTGTTTTATTATCAAACCCTTGGGAGTTACTTCTACGTTTGCTTCTTATGCCATGCTATGCTAGTAGACGTGGATTGGGTGAGTGAATCCATGACAAATGTGAGATTGTTATTTAATGGTTTATTTAAGGTGGCAACTTAAACACACATCTAGGTGGATTGAGGCACCTGGTTTCCATCAGGATTTGCCCGTATTTCTTCGGACCGTCACCCAGGCCCAAAGGGATCATGAGATTATTCAGACTAGAAACTTACGTGTGCAGCCACAAGCCATTATGGGCTCTGGCATAATTGATTAAGTTGTGCGAACTCTTACGGGTAGACTAGCAGATGTAGGGGTTGTAGGTTGGTACGGTCTACCCACATGTAAGGTGCTAAGCGCTTACGAAGACTATGTCTCGGTCATCCGTTTCTCAAACACCATGTAGTGCGAGAAACCAAACGGAGGCGGTCGAGTCTTGTGGGGAAAAGTGCGCAAACCTCTACAGAGTGTATAAACTAATCATGGTTAGTCGTGTCCCCGATTATGGACATCTTGAGTATCTAGTACTTGGATATCATGTGAATCTCATCATGTTACTCTAAATAATATTGTTTGGTTTTAATGAGTACTTTTAATTGGGATTGAGGATGCTATCAACCATTCTCAATGTTCAACAACCACCATGATAGTTAAATAAATTTATTCCTTTGCAGTAGGGAAAAATTGGCTTTTCGCAAAAACTGTAACCATAGAGCTTTCCACCAGCCATATATGCATGTAGTATAGGCTTATTCTTTCATTATTCTCTATGTGTTACTTTGCCAGCATATTCCATGTGCTGACCCGTTTTCGGGCTGCAACTTTTCATGTTGCAGACTTTTCAAGTGATACGTTAGGGTTACGATTTCTACACTCAACTTTGCCGTTGGTGTTGATGGGAATCCACAACCTTGTTGCTTCCGCTATATTTGGATTGAGGTAATAGTATTTACGTTATCTATACATGTGATTTACCTCTGTTATAAATCCTCAAGTACTGTATGTGTCAGCATACCGATCCAGGGATGACACTTAAGCACAGAGACTTGATCCATTCGGGTCGGGTCGCTACAATGGCCCCCGGGTCTATTCTCATCGTATCAATCTCCATCACTTTATTATTGCTTTGCTTTTTTACTTTGCCTTTTACTTTTTACTTTGCATCTTTATATCAAAAATACCAAAAATATTATCTATCATCTGTATCAGTCTCACTCTCGTAAGTGACCGTGAAGGGATTGACAACCCCTAATCGTGTTGGTTGCGTTGAGCTATTGTTTTTGTGTAGGTAAGAGGGACTTGCATGTAGCCTCCTACTGGATTGATACCTTGGTTCTCAAAGCTACTTTGCTGCATCATCCTCTCCTCTTCGGGGAAATCCAACGCAGTGCTCAAGAGGTAGCAAGAAGAATTTCTGGCGCCGTTGCCGGGGAGGCTTACACAAGGTCAAGTCAAGATTTGGACTCCCGACAACGAGCCATTTCTGGCGCCGTTATCGGGGAGTCTGCACAAAAGTCAACATACCAAGTACCCATCACAATCCCTATCTCTCGCATTACATTAGTTGCCATTTGCCTCTCGTTTTCCTCTCCCCCACTTCACCCTTGCCATTTTATTTGCCCTCTCTTTCCCAATCTCCATCTCCTTCTCCTTTTCCGTTTGCCTTTTCCTCGCTTGCTTTTTGTTTGCTCGTGTGTTGGATTGCTTGTTTGTCGCGATGGCTCAAGATACTACCAAATTGTGTGACTTCACCAATACCAATAATAATGATTTACTTAGCACTCCGATTGCTCCTCTTGCCAATACTGAATCTTGTGAAATCAATACTGCTTTGTTGAATCTTGTTATGAAAGATCAATTCACCGGCCTTCCTAGTGAAGATGCCGCTACTCATCTAAATAGCTTCGTTGATTTATGTGATATGCAAAAGAAGAAAGACGTCGATAATGATGTTGTTAAATTGAAGCTATTTCCTTTTTCGCTTAGAGATCGTGCTAAAGCTTGGTTTTCATCTTTGCCTAAAAATAGTATTGATTCTTGGAACAAGTGCAAAGATGCTTTTATCTCTAAGTATTTTCCTCCCGCTAAGATCATCTCTCTTAGAAACGACATTATGAATTTTAAGCAACTTGATCATGAACATGTTGCACAAGCTTGGGAGAGAATGAAATTAATGATACGTAATTGCCCTACTCATGGTTTGAATTTGTGGATGATTATACAAAAATTTATGCCGGATTGAATTTTGCTTCTAGAAATCTTTTTAGATTGACGCGGGAGGCACTTTTATGGACATCACTTTAGGAGATGCTACTAACCTCCTAGATAATATTATGGTTAATTATTCTCAATGGCATACTGAAAGATCTACTAATAAAAAAGTGCATGCGATAGAAGAAATCAATGTTTTGAGTGGAAAGATGGATGAACTTATGAAATTATTTGCCACTAAGAGTGTTTCTTCTGATCCTAATGATATGTCTTTTGTCTACTTTGATTGAGAATAATAATGAACCTATGGACGTGAATTTTGTTGGTAGGAATAATTTTGGTAACAACGCGTATAGAGGGAATTTTAATCCTAGGCCTTATCCTAGTAATCCTTCTAATAATTATGGAAATTCCTACAACAACTCTTATGGAAATTTTAATAAGATGCCCTCTGAATTTGAGAGTAGTGTTAAATAGTTTATGAATTCACAAAATAATTTTAATGCTTTGCTTGAAGAGAAATTGCTTAAAGTTGATGATTTGGCTAGGAACGTTGATAGAATCTCTCTTGAGGTTGATTCTTTAAAGCTATCCCTCCTAAGCATGATATCAACGAGTCTCTCAAATCCATGAGAATTTCCATTGATGAGTGCAAGGAAAGAACCGCTAGGATGCGTGCTACAAAAGATGCCTTTATTAAAGCGTGTTCTTCCAATTCCTATGAAAATCAAGATGAAGATCTAAAAGTTATTGATGTGTCTCCTATTAAATCTTTGTTTTGCAATATGAATCTTGATGAAACTGAATATGATCTTCCTTTACCTAGAAGGCGTTCCAAAAAATTGGAGTATTTAGATCTTTATGATGAAATTGATGAAAGTGGGATTGAAAGAAATAAAACCCTAGATGTTGCTAAACCCACTATATCGGATTACAAGGAATTTAATTATGAAAGTTGCTCTTTAATTGATTGTATTTCCTTGTTGCAATCCGTGCTAAATTCTCCTCATGCTTATAGTCAAAATAAAGCCTTTACCGAACATATTGTCGATGCCTTGATGCAATCTTATGAAGAAAAACTTGAGTTGAAAGTTTCTATCCCTAGAAAACTCTATGATGAGTGGGAACCAACTATTAAGATTAAAATTAAAGATCATGAGTTTTATGCTTTGTGTGATTTGGGTGCTAGTGTCTCCACTATCCCCAAAACTTTGTGTGATTTGCTAGATTTCCGTGATTTTGATGATTGCTCTCTAAACTTGCATCTTGCGGATTCCACTATTAAGAAACCTATGTGAAGAATTAATGATGTTCTTATTGTTGCAAATAGGAATTATGTGCCCGTAGATTTTATCGTGCTTGATATAGATTGCAATCCTTCTTGCCCTATTATTCTTGGTAGACCTTTCCTTAGAACGATTGGTGCGATTATTGATATGAAGGAAGGGAATATTAGATTTAAATTTACATTAAAAAAGGGCATGGAACACTTTCCTAGAAATAAAATAAGATTGCCATATGAAACTATCATGAGAGCCACTTATGGATTGCCTACCAAAGATGGCAATACCTAGATCTATCCTCGCTTTTATGCCTAGCTAGGGGCGTTAAACGATACCGCTTGTTGGGAGTCAACTCAATTTTATTTTTAGTTTTTTTTTGTTTCTGTTTAGGAATAAATAATCCATCTACCTTATGTTTAGATGTGGTTTTGTATTTTAATTTGTGTTTGTGCCAAGTTAGACTTATAGGATCTTCTTGGATGGTAGTTATTTGACCTTGCTGTAATTTCTAGAAACTTTGTGCTCAGTGCCCGAATTATTAAAAATCACCAAAACGTGATAAAATACTGATTCCAATTGTTGCTGATCAATAAACAAATTTTCTAGGTCTTCCTATTTTGGTAGAGTTTTTGGAGTTACATAAGTTCGCGTTAGTTACATATTACTACAGACTATTCTGTTTTTGACAGATTCTGTTTTTCGTGTGTTGTTTGCTTATTTTGATGAATCTATGGCTAGTAAAATAGTTTATAATCCATAGAGAAGTTGGAATACAGTAGGTTTAACACCAATATAAATAAAGAATGAGTTCATTACAGTACCTTGAAGTGGTCTTTTGTTTTCTTTCTCTAACGGAGCTCACGAGATTTCTATTGAGTTTTGTGTTGTGAAGTTTTCAAGTTTTGGGTGAAATCTTTTGATGGATTATGGAACAAGGAGTGGCAAGAGCCTAAGCTTGGGGATGCCCATGGCACCCCCAATATAACCCAAGGACACCAAAAAGTCAAAGCTTGGGGATGCCCCAGAAGGCATCCCTCTTTAAATCTACTTCCATCGGTAATTTTACTTGGAGCTATATTTTTATTCACCACATGATATGTGTTTTGCTTGGAGCGTGTTGTATTATTTATGTCTTTGTTTGTTAGTGTGCCACAATCATCCTTGATGTACACACCTTTTGAGAGAGCCATACATGAATTGGAATTTGATAGAATACTCTATATGCTTCACTTATATCTTTTGAGTTATGTAGTTTCGCTCTATGTGCTTCACTTATATCTTTTGAGCGTTATAATTTTGCTCTATGTGCTTCACTTAGATCTTTTAGAGCACGGTGGTGGAATTGTTTTAAAGAAACTATTGATCTCTCATGCTTCACTTAGATTATTTTGAGAGTCTTTAATAGCATGGTAATTTGCTTAATAATAACAATATGCTTGGCATTCAATATTTGTGAAACTTTCTTTTGAGTGCATTGAATACTAAGAAAAGTTTGATGCTTGATAATTGTTTTGAGATATGGAGGTGATAATATCAACGTCGTGCTAGTTGAGTAGTTGTGAATTTGAGAAATACTTGTGTTGAAGTTAGCAAGTTCCGTAGCATGCACGTATGGTAAACGTTATGTAACAAATTTGAAACATGCGGTGTTATTTGATTGTCCTCCTTATGAGTGGTGGTCGGGGACGAGCGATGGTCTTTTCCTACCAATCTATCCCCCTAGGAGCATGCGCGTAATGCTTTGGTTTTTGATGGCTTGTAGATTTTTGCAATAAGTATGTGAGTTCTTTATGACTAATGTTGAGTCCATGGATTATACGCACTCTCACCCTTCCATCATTGAGAGTTGGTGCAAACTTCGCCGGTGCATCCAAACTCCGTGATTTGATACGCTCTTTCACACATAAACCTCCTTATATCTTCCTCAAAACAACCACCATACCTACCTATTATGGCATTTCCATAGCCATTCCAAGATATATTGCCATGCAACTTTCCACCATTCCGTTTATTATGACACGCATCATCATTGTCATATTGCTTTGCATGATCATGTAGTTGACATAGTATTTGTGGCAAAGCCACCGTTCATAATTCTTTCATACATGTCACTCTTGGTTCATTGCATATCCCGGTACACCGCCGGAGACATTCATATAGAGTCATATCCTTGTTCTAGTATCGACTTGTAATCATTGAGTTGTAAATAAATAGAAGTGTGATGATCATCATTCAATAGAGTATTGTCCCAAAAAAAAAGAGAAAGGTCAAAGAAAAAAAAAGGCCCAAAAAATATATAAAAAGGGGCAATGCTACTATCCTTTTTTTCCACACCTGTGCTTCAAAGTAGAACCATAATCTTCATGATAGAGAGTCTCATGTTTTTACATTTTCATGTACTAGTGGGAATCTTTCATTATAGAACTTGGCTTGTATATTCCAACAATGGGCCTCCTCAAGTGCCCTAGGTCTTCGTGAGCAAGCAAGTTGGATGCACACCCACTTAGTTTCTTTTGTAGCTCTTTCATACATTTATAGCTCTATTGCATCCGTTGCATGGCAATCCCTACTCCTTGCATTAACATCAATCGATGGGCATCTCCATAGCCTATTGATTAGCCTCGTTTATGTGAGACTTTCTCCTTTTTTGTCTTCTCCACATAACCCCCATCATCATATTCCATTCCACCCATAGTGCTATATCCATGGCTCACGCTCATATATTGCGTGAAGGTTTATGAGATTAGGATTATTAAAGTATGAAACAATTGCTTGGCTTGTCATCGGGGTTGTGCATGATGAGAACATTCTTGTGTGAGAAAATGGAGCATGACTAAACTATATGATTTTGTAGGGATAAACTTTCTTTGGCCATGTTATTTTGAGAAGACATAATTGCTTATTTAGTATGCTTGAAGTATTATTATTTTTATGCCAATATAAACTTTTGTCTTGAATCTTTCGAATCTGAATATTCATACCACAGTTAAGAATATTTGCATTGAAATTATGCCAAGTAGCACTCCGCATAAAAAATTCTCTTCTTATCATTTACCTACTCGAGGACGAGCAGGAATTAAGCTTGGGGATGCCTGATACGTCTCCAACGTATCTATAATTTTTGATTGCTCCATGCTATATTATCTACTTTTTTTGACTACATTGGGCTTTATTTTCCACTTTTATATTATTTTTGGGACTAACCTATTAACCGGAGGCCCAGCCCAGAATTGCTGTTTTTTGCCTATTTCCGTATTTCGGAGAAACAGAATATCAAACAGAGTCCAAACGGAATGAAACCTTCGGGAACGTGATTTTCTCACCGAACGTGATACAGGAGACTTGGACCCTACTACAAGGAGTCAAAGAGGCGGTCAGGAGGGTGGGGGGCGCGCCCCCCTAGGGCGCGCCCCCTGCCTTGTGGGCCCCTCGGAGCTCCACCGACGTACTCCTTCCTCCTATATATACCTACGTACCCTCAAACGATCAGAACAGGAGCCAAAACCTAATTCCACCGCTGCAACTTTCTGTATCCACGAGATCCCTTCTTGGGGCTTGTTAGAGTCTCCGTCGGAGAGGGCCGTAATCAAGGAGGGCTTCTACATCATCATAGCCTCTCCGATGAAGTGTGAGTAGTTTACCTCGGACCTTGGGTCCATAGTTATTAGCTAGATGGCTTCTTCTCTCTTTTTGGATCTCAATACAATGTTCTCCCCCTCTCTTGTGGAGATCTATTCGATGTAATCTTCTTTTTGCGGTGTGTTTGTTGAGACCAATGAATTGTGGGTTTATGGTCAAGTCTATCTATGAATAATATTTGAATCTTCTCTGAATTCTTTTATTTATGATTGGTTATCTTTGCAAGTCTCTTCGAATTATCAGTTTGGTTTGGCCTACTAGATTGGTTTTTCTTGCCATGTGAGAAGTGCTTAGCTTTGGGTTCGATCTTGCGGTGTCCTTTCCCAGTGACAGAAGGGGCAGCAAGGCATGTTTTGTATCGTTGCCATCGAGGATAACAAGATGGGGTTTTTATCATATTGCATGAATTTATCCCTCTACATCATGTCATCTTGCTTAAGGCGTTACTCTGTTTTTAACTTAATACTCTAGATGTTGCTGGATAGCGGTCGATGAGTGGAGTAATAGTAGTAGATGCACGCAGGAGTCGGTCTACTTGTGTCGGACGTGATGCCTATATACATGATCATACCTAGATATTCTCATAACTATGCTCAATTCTGTCAATTGCTCAACAGTAATTTGTTCACCCAATCGTAGAATACTTATGCTCTTGAGAGAAGCCACTAGTGAAACCTATGGCCCCCGGGTCTATTCTCATCATATCAATCTCCATCACTTTATTATTGCTTTGCTTTTTTACTTTGCCTTTTACTTTTTACTTTGCATCTTTATATCAAAAATACCAAAAATATTATCTATCATCTCTATCAGTCTCACTATCGTAAGTGACCGTGAAGGGATTGACAACCCCTAATCGCGTTGGTTGTGTTGAGCTATTGTTTTTGTGTAGGTACGAGGGACTTGCGTGTAGCCTCCTACTTGATTGATACCTTGGTTCTCAAAAACTGAGGGAAATACTTACGCTACTTTGCTGCATCATCCTCTCCTCTTCGGGGAAATCCAACGCAGTGCTCAAGAGGTAGCAGTGCAACAAACCCTGGGTCCATTGCCTAGACTGTGCACATGCACAAGAACAAGATTGAGGCACCAACTTAAGTTAGAGATTGAGGGACCAAGAGATTTGAAGAACCAACATGCAGTTGAGAGGGGCCAAGATCAAGCCAGAGGAGCAATACATCGGCAAGAGAAGGGCCTCCCTTGCCGGGCAGGCGAGCCCGACAAGGGGCGAGGCCACCGCCAGAAGTAGGCAACCCAGGCACCTCGGCGAGGTCTGCCGGGGCTCGTGGGGGCAGAACCACCCCACCAACCACTGAAGCACGACCCACGTCATCAATCAGTGCGGTGTCAAGCCGCAAGATGATTAAGTGGCAACCATTCGCCACATGGCAGCCATTTCCTACAAAAGAAACCCACAGATGACACACGTCCTACGACATGTCAAGAGAACAGGTGCGAAGCTGGCAAGATAGCTTGGCAAGCCTTGCCGGGCAACTAGTGATGTGGCCCTAAGCGGTGCATTCAATGCACCATGTCAGCACGCAGAGTTAGGTATGATAGCACTGCTTGTTATCATATCAGTGGATAATGACTACTTTGCCATTGCGGTGACCCCTTAATCTATAAAAGGAGGCCCATGGCACCCGTAGGAGGGGTTGGACAGTTGATGAACCCACACCCCCATACGCGCATAGTCGTTGCTGCCCTACGTCATCCCCTACTGGGCAAGTGTACTGTGTTTGACCATCCCCATTCCACCATCAGTCCACTAAAGAAGGAGTAGGGTCTTACGCCTCGCGGCGGCCCGAACGTGAGTAAATTGCTTGTGTGCTCTCCATCGTGCTGTCGTATGCTGGTTTGCTCCTTGCGCAACGCGACATCCCCCTGCCGAACCAGCAAGGGGCCTCCTGGTCCCATAGGTGGCCGTGGATATCCCGCGACATGTGTTGTCACTTGATGACGGGATCACATCATTAGGAGAATGATGTGATGGACAAGACCCATCCGTTAGCTTAGCATATTGATCGTTTAGTTTTATTGCTATTGCTTTATTCATGTCAAATACATATTCCTTCGACTATGAGATTATGCGACGTCACAACATAACTGGGTGTTTATAAAGATGCTCTACAGGTATCTTCGAAGGTGTTTGTTGGGTTGGCATAGATCAAGATGAGGATTTGTCACTCCGAGTATCGGAGAGGTATCTCTGGGCCCTCTCGGTAATGCACATCATAATAAGACTTTCAAGCAAAGTGACTAATGAGTTAGTTACAAGATGATGTATTACGGAATGAGTAAAGAGACTTGCCGGTAACGAGATTTAACTAGGAATGAAGATACCGACGATCGAATCTTGGGCTAGTAACATACCCATGGACAAAGGGAACAACGTATGTTGTCATAACTGTTCGACCGATAAAAGATCTTCGTAGAATATGTAGGAAACAATATGGCATCCAGGTTCCGCTATTGGTTATTGACCGGAGAGGTGTCTCGGTCATGTCTACATAGTTCTCGAACCCGTAGGGTCCGCACGGTTAATGTTCGATGATGATATAGTATTATATGAGTTATGTGATTTGGTGATCGAATGTTGTTCGGAGTTCGGATTAGATCACGAACATGACGAGGAGTGTCAAAATAGTCTAGAGGTAAATATTGATATATAGGACGATGGTATTCGGACACCAGAAGTGTTCCGGAGGGTACCAGGTACATATAGGGTCGCCGGAAGGGGTTCCGGGCAACCCCGGCAAAGATATGGGCTTAATGGGCCAAGGGAGGGATAGACCAGCCCACGAGGGGCTGGTTCGCCCCTCTGATACGTCCATCTTGCATCATGTTTTCTTACTATTATTTATGATGTTTTTATGCATAATAATGCTTTTTGGAGTAATTCCAATGCCTTTTCTCTCATAATATGCAAGGTACACACAAAGAGGGAGAATTCCGGCAGCTATAAATCTGGACTGGGAAAAGCTGCATCAGGCTACCTATTCTGCACAACTCCAAACAGGCTAAAACTTCACGGAGGATTTTTAGGGAATATATAATGAATATTGGAGCAAATAAGTACCAGGGGAGGCCCACCAGGTGGGCACCACCCACCTGGGCGCGCCAGGGAGCCCAGGCGCGCCCTGGTGGGTTGTGCTCACTCAGGCCCACCTCCGGTGCCCATCTTCTGGTATATAAGTCATTTTGACCTAGAAAAAATAAGAAGAGAACTTTTGGGACGGAACACCGTCGTCTCGAGGCGGAACTTGGGAAGGAGCACTTTTGCCTCCGGCGGAGCGATTCCGTCGGGGGAACTTCCTTCCCGGAGGGGGAAATCATTGTCATCATCATCACCAACAACTCTCCCATCTTGCGGAGGGCAATCTCCATCGACATCTTCAACAACACCATCTCATCTCAAACCTAGTTCATCTCTTGTGTTCAATCTTGTTACCGGGACTATAGATTGGTGCTTGTGGCTGACAAGTAGTGTTGATTTACATCTTGTAGTTGATTACTATATGGTTTATTTGGTGGAAGATTATGTGTTCAGATCCAATATGTTATTTAATACCCCTCTGATATTGAGCATTATTATCATTTGTGAGTAGTTACTTTTGTTCTTGAGGTCATGGGAGAAATCATGTTGCAAGTAATCATGTGAACTTGATATGTGTTCGATGTTGTTATAGTATGTATGTTGTGATTCCCTTAGTGGTGTCATGTGAACGTCGACTAAATGACACTTCACCATATTTGGGCCTAAGGGAATGCATTGTGGAGTAGCAATTAGATGATGAGTTACGAGAGTGATAGAAGCTTAAACCCCAGTTTATGCGCTATTCTGTAAGGGAACGATTGGATCCAAAAGTTTAATGCTATGGTTAGAATTTATTCTTAATATTTTTCTCGTAGTTGCGGATGCTTGCGGGGGGGGGGGGGGGGTTAATCATAAGTAGCAGGTTTTTTCAAGTAAGAACAACACCTGAGCACCGGTCCACCCACATATCAAATTATCAAAGTAGCGAAGACGAATTGAACCAACATGGTGAAAGTGACTAGATGAAATTCCCGTGTACCCTCAAGAATGCTTTGCTTATTATAAGAGACCGTATTGGCCTGTCCTTTGCCTCAAAAGGATTAGGCTATCTTGCTGCACTTTTGTTACAACTATCGTTACTTGCTCATTAAAAATAATCTTTCTATCAAACTACTCTGTTACTTACAATTTCAACACTTGCGGACATTACCTTGCTAAAAACCACTTGTCATTTCCTTCTGCTCCTCGTTGGGTTCGACACTCTTACTTATCGAAAAGAGCTACAATTGATCCCTATACTTGTGAGTCATCAAGGCTATTTTCTGGCGCCGTTGCCGGGGAGTGAAGCGCCTTTGGTAAGTGGAATTTGGTAAGGAAACATTTATCTAGTGTGCTGAAAATTATTGTCACTTGTTAGTATGGAAAACAATCCTTTGAGGGGTTTGTTAAGGTATCTTCACCTCGACCGGAACCACAATTAGCTACCCCTCAACCCACTGCACCTACTGAAAATATTGAACATGAAATTCCTTCGGGTATGATAGAACAACTGCTAGCTAATCCTTATGCAGGAGATGGAATCAAACATCCTGATATGCACTTGATATATATGTGGAGCAAATTTGTGGATTGTTCAAGCTTGCAGGTTTACCCGGAGATGAAGTTATGAAGAAGGTTTTCCCTTTATCTTTGAAGGGAAAAGCATTGGGATGGTATAGGCTATGCAATGATATTGGATCTTGGAATTGGAATCGATTGAAATTGGAGTTCCACCAAAAAAAATTATCCTATGCATCTAGTTCATTGTGATCGGAATTACATATATAATTTTGGCCTCGTGAAGGAGAAAGTATCTCTCTAGCTTGGGGGAGGCTTAAGTCAATGTTATATTCATGCCCCAATCATGAGCTCTCAAGAGAAATTATTACCCAGAATTTTTATGCTCGGCTTTCTCATAATGATCGATCCATGCTTGGTACTTCTTGTGCTGGTTCTTTTATAAAGAAGACTATTGAATTCCGGTGGGATCTTTTGGAGAGAAGTAAACGCAACTCTGAAGATTGGGAACTCGACGAAGGTAAAGAGTCAAGTATTAAGATAAAGTATGATTGTGTTAAATCTTTTATGAATACCGATGCTTTTCAAAAGTTTAGCACTAAATATGGACTTGACTATGAGATAGTAGCCTCCTTTTGTGAATCATTTGCTACTCATGTTGATCTACCTAAAGAGAAGTGGTTTAAATATCACCCACCTATTAAAGAAGAAATTAAAGAACTGGTACTGGCTAAAGAAGAAACTATACTTTATAATGTTGATCCAGTTGTTCCTACTGCTTATATTGAGAAACCACCTTTCCCTGTTAAAATAAAGGAACATGCTAAAGTTTCAACTATGGTTAACAAAAGCTATGTTAGAACACCTGAACCTGATGAACAAATTAAGGTAGAACCTAGTATTGCTATGGTTAAGGATCTCTTGGAAGAAAATATAGAGGGGCATGTTATTTACTTCTCCAAGAAGCTGCTTAATTGCCAAACGTGATAAAAAGGATAAACATAGACCAGTTGTTGGCATGCACGTTGTCTCAGTTAAAATAGGAGATCACTGTTATCATGGTTTATGTGACATAGGTGCTAGCGTGAGTGCTATTCCTTATTCCTTATATGAAGAAATTATGAATGACATAGCACCCGTAGAGATGGAAGACATAGATGTTACTATTAAACTTGCTAATAGAGACACTATATCACCAATTGGGATTGTTAGAGATGTTGAAGTCTTGTGTGGGAAAATAAAATACCCTACTGATTTTCTTGTTCTTGGTTCCCCACAAGATGACTTTTGCCCCATTATCTTTGGTAGACCTTTCTTGAACACCGTTAATGCTAAGATAGATTGTGAGAAACAAACTGTCGGTGTTAGTTTTGGTGATGAATCTCATGAGTTTATTTTTTCCAAGTTTAGTAGAAAGCTTCTTGAAAAAGAATTGCCTAGTGAGGATGAAATAATTGTACTTGCTTCTATTCCTGTACCACCTACTGATCCTTTAGAACAATACTTGCTAGACCACGAAACTGATTTACATATGCATGAAAGAAATGAAATAGATAAAATTTTCTTTGAACAACATCCTCTGCTTAAACACAATGTGCCTATTTAAACCCTAGGAGGTCCACCTCCACCTAAAGTTGATCCTGTGTTTGAATTAAAAAAATTGTCAGACACTTTGAAATATGCTTATCTGGATGAATAGAAGATATATCCTGCTACTATTAGTGCCAACCTTTCAGAATATGAAGAACAAAGATTATTGAAAGTTCTAAGGAAGCACTGAGCTGCTATTGGATATACTCTTGATGATTTAAAGGGCATTAGTTCCACTTCATGTCAGCACAAGATTAATATGGAACCTGATGCTAGACCCATTGTTGATCACTAATGTCGGTTAAATCCAAAAGTGAAGGAAGTGGTAAGAACACAAATATTAAAACTTCTGGAAGCATGTATAATCTATCCCATAGCTGATAGTAGATGGGTAAGTCATGTTCATTGTGTACCTAAGAAAGGAGGTATTACTGTTGTTCCTAATGATAATAATGAACTTATTCCACAAAGAATTGTTACAGGTTATAGAATGGTAATTGATTTTAAAAAATAAAACAAAGCAACTAGAAAATATCATTACCCTCTACCTTTTATAGATCAAATGCTAGAAAGATTATCTAAGCACACATATTTTTGCTTCCTTGATGGATATTCTAGTTTTTTGCAAATACCTGTTTGCCAACCTGATCAAGAAAAGACCATTTTTACTTGTCCCTTTGGAACTTATGCTTATAGACGTATGCCCTTTGGTTTATGCAATGCACCTGCTACCTTTCAAATATGTATGGCTGCTATATTCTCTGACTTTTATGAAAAGATTGTTGTGGTTTTCATGGATGACTTCTCTGTTTATGGGACGTCTTTTGATGATTGTTTAAGCAATCTTGATTGAGTTTTGTAGAGATGTGAACAAACAAATCTTGTCATGAATTGGGAGAAGTGCCACTTTATGGTTAATGAAGGCATTGTCTTGGGTAATAAAATTTCTGAAAGAGGTATTGAAGTGGACAAAGCTAAGGTTGATAGAATTGAGAAAATGCCATGTCCTAAAGATATCAAAGGTATTCGTAGTTTCCTAGGTCATGTTGGTTTATATAGGAGATTTATCAAAGACTTTTCTAAAATTTCTAGGCCACTTACAAATCTTTTGCAAAAGGATGTTCCTTTTGTTTTTGATGATGATTGTTTAGAAGCCTTCGAAACACTCAAGAAAACCTTAATTTGTGCACCTATTGTTCAACCACCTGATCGGAACTTGCCTTTTGAAATTATGCGTGATGTTAGTGATTATGTTGTTGGTGTTGTTCTAGGACAAAGAGTTCATAAGAAACTGAATGTTATTCATTATGCTAGTAAAACTCTAGACAGTGATCAACGAAATTATGCTACTACTGAAAAAGAATTCTTAGCAGTGGTGTTTGCTTGTGATAAATTTAGATCTTACATTGTTTATTCAAAAGTAATTGTTCACACCGATCATGCTGCTATTAAATATCTTATAGAAAAGAAAGATGCTAAACCTAGACTTATTCGATGGGTTCTCTTGCTACAAGAATTTTATTTACATATCACTGATAGAAAGGGAGCTGAGAACCCCGTAGCTGATAACTTGTCTAGGCTTGAAAATGTGCTTGATGACCCACTACCTATTGAGGATAGTTTTCCTGATGAGCAGTTAGCTGCAATAAATGTTGCTCATAACACTCCTTGGTATTCTAACTATGCTAATTACATTGTTACTAAATATTTACCACCTAGCTTTACTTATCAACAAAAGAAAAAATTCTTCTATGATTTAAGACATTACTTTTGGCATGGCCCACATCTTTATAAAGAAGGAGTAGATCGTATTATTAGACGTTGTTTACCTGAGCATGAACAGGGACAAATCCTACGGAAATGTCACTCCGAAGCATATGGGGACATCATGCTGGAGATAGAACTGCTCACAAGGTATTGCAATCTAGATTTTATTGGCCTACTCTCTTCAAGGATGCCCGTAAGTTCGTCTTATCTTGTGATGAATGTCAAAGAATAGGTAATACCGGTAAGCGTCAAGAAATGCCTATGAACTATTCACTTGATGTTGAACCATTTGATGTATGGGGATTTGATTACATGGGACCTTTTCCTTTCTCTAATGGGTATACACAAATTTTGGTTGCTGTTGATTATGTTACTAAATGGGTAGAAGCTATTCCAACCAGTAGTGCTGATCACAACACCTCTATTAAAATGCTTAAGGAAGTTATTTTCCCAAGGTTTGGAGTCCCTAGATGTTTAATGATTGATGGTGGTTCACACTTTATTCATGGTGCTTTCCATAAAATGCTTGCCAAGTATGATGTTAAACATAGAATTGCATCACCTTATCATCCTCGGTCTAGTGGTCAAGTTGAACTTAGTAATAGAGAAATAAAATTAATTTTGTAAAAGACTGTCAATAGGTCCCGGAAGAATTGGTCTAAGAAATTAGATGATGCACTTTGGGCTTATAGAACAGCCTATAAAAATCCTATGGGTATGTCTCCTTATAAAATGGTTTATGGAAAAGCTTTTCATTTGCCTCTTGAGTTAGAACATAAAGCATATTGGGCAATCAAAGGACTCAATTATGATTTCAAACTTGCCGGTGAAAATAGGTTATTTGATATTAACTCATTAGGTGAATGGAGAACCCAAGCTTATGAAAATGCCAAGTTGTTCAAAGAAAAAGTTAAAAGATGGCATGATAAGAGAATCCAAAAGTGTGAGTTTAAAGTCGGAGAATATGTTCTTTTGTACAACTCTCGTTTAGATTCTTTGCAGGAAAACTCCTCTCAAAATGGGAAGGACCCTATGTTATCGAGGAGGTTTATCGGTCTGGAGCTATCAAAATAAATAATGCCGAAGGTACTAACCCGAAGGTTGTTAACGGGCAACAAACAAAACATTATATCTCAGGTACGCCCATTAATATTGAAAGTAATATTATCCAAACTATGACACCAGAAGAACACATAAAAGAGTCCTTTCGGAACACTCCAGAATTGTGAAAGTAAGGAGGTACGTGATACGGTAAGTAAATGGATTCCGAAAAATCCGCAATTTTTTTTTCAGTTTTGGAATATTTAGAAAGTTGGGAAAATAAGAAACTTCCAGGAAGCGTAAGCTGGTGGGCACAAGGCACTAGGGAGCACCTGGCTTGCCAGGCGTGCCCAGGTGTGTTGTGCCCACCTGGGGTACCTTCCAGACTTCGCTTTTCTACAGTTTGCTTGTTCCCCAAGATAAAAAAATCGTTATATACCCCCTGAACCTATTGATCAATGTATTGCGGAGAAATCTTCTATTATCTTCTGTTGCAGTTTTTGGTCAGATTTGTTAAGCCAGGCATCGTGTCCTCTTCCTCCTCCAACAACGTAAAAGAGGGTGCTTGGTTGATGAAGATCGAGTTGAAGAGAGAAGAGCTCGTAGAAGCCCTCAAGGGAGACGGGAGCAAGGAGGCTATCGTAGATCAACCCCTGGTGTTCGAGCAAGCACTGCCAGCTGAGGAGGATGAAGAAGATATCCTTAAACCTTACTATGCTCATCTTACTCCTACTGAGATTGAAGCCTTTTGCATCATTGAAATGGTTCATGTGCAAAATAAGTATCTCACCCGTGAAAATATTCTGCATCAAGAGCACATCACCCACCTCCAGAGCGTCATCCGTCAATTGGAGAATCTCTTGATCCTTAAGGATATGATCGCTTCATCACCACCGCCTTCTTCTTCATCACCAAAATAAAGTTGATTATCGGGTATGGGCACTCCCCTTGGCTTCCGCCAAGCTTGGGGGAGGTGCCCCATTATTGTATCATCCCTACTATCTTTTTTTATTTACTTGTATTAGTTAGATCTTTTGCTTTAGATAAATAAAAGTTTAGTTTGATCCTTTCTTTTCGAGAGTTTGCTTAGTGATCTATCCTTGTAATCGTGTGCGAGATATATAATAAGGTTTAGTTTGAGTTTTTGCTTTCTTTACTTTCATGTTGCAATAAAAAGAAAGGAGATAAATAAAAGAAGAGAAACAAATAAAAGAAAGGAAATAAATGAAATAGATCATATACAAATCTTATGGTAGGTGATGACACCACATAAGGAAAAGTATAAGTAGGAAATTTTATTAGAGATTGACAAACATAGCATTGATCAATGATGCAACTCATGAAAGAATTAATAAGGGAAGAGAATATTCACATATAAATATACTATCCTAGAAATCTTTTGTCCTTGTGAGCCCCCATCAAAATATTATATGCCAAAATTATTGATGTTGGACAAGGAAGACGACCTAATGATTTATATTTGTTCGTATTCACATAGAAGTCATATTGTCATAGATCCTTTAACATGTGGTGATTGCCCCTATCTTTGCTAACCAAAAATTCCGCACTAAGTAGATATACTACTTGTGCATCCAAAAACCCTTAAACTCAGATCTTATTTTCAAAAGTCCACAATACCTACCTAGGGATTGAGCAAGATCCCTCAAGTAAGTTGTCATCGGTGCAAAAAGGCAATGAAAAGTGCTTATAAAAGTGTGAGATCATTTAGTGTAATAGAAAATTGAGCATTGTACGAACTTGTGATGGTGAAGAATAAAAGCGACAGACTGTATAATAAACATCGCTATCACAAGGCAATACAACGTGACGTTCTTTTTCACTAAGGGGTTGAGCATACAAACAAATAAGCGCATGGCAACCTCTACTTACCTCTGCGAAGGGCCTATTTTTTTACTTTTATGTATTTACTTTTATGCAAAGAGTCAAAGTTTTCTCTGTACTCCTTTTTATTTTTCTCCTTTGGCAGGCATCGTGTGGTGAGGAAAGATCTAGGAACATATGTCTAGTGGAATATGGGTAGCATGAGTTATTATTGTTGACATCACCCTTGAGGTGAATATGTTGGGAGGCGAAACTATAAGCCCCTATCTTTCTATGTGTCCGATTGAAACGTTTTTCTCATGTGTATGCGGTGAGTGTTAGCAATCATAGAAGAATATATGATGGTTGAGTATGTGGACTTGCCTAAAGGCTCCGATACGTGACCCTTCCTAATAAAGATGATGAATTGTAGTTGCAAAGTTGACTGAGAAAATAGTTTGTTGGTTCCTAATAGATTTTTTTCCTTTATACTTCAATAGTGTGATGAATTGTCACTTATTCATGAGAAGTCTATGATAAAAGTTCTATGATAAAAGTCTTATGTTTAAGTTTGTTGTTGGTATAATAATCAACATGATGCTTCTATGTCCGTACTTTGTTATTATCGACCCCTCTCTCTCTCTCTCTCTCTAAGCATGTGGACATGTTTTTCGATTTCGGTTTTCGCTTGAGAACAAGCGAGGTCTAAGCTTGGGGGAGTCAATAATAATGCTTTTTGAAGTAATTCTAATGCCTTTTCTCTCATAATATGCTAGGTACACACAAAGAGGGAGAATTTCGGCAGCTGGAAATTTGGACCTGGAAAAGCTGTGTCAGGGTACCTATTCTGCACAACTCCACATGCTGAAACTTCACGAAGAATTTTGATGGAATATATGATCAATATTGGAGCAAATAAGTACCAGAGGAGGCCCACCAGGTGGGCACAACCCACCTGGGCGCGCCAAGGAGCCCAGGCGTGCCCTGGTGGGTTGTGATCACCCAGGCCCACCTCCGGTGCCCATCTTCTAGTACATAAGTGTCGGTGTACTAGAGTAGGGGTACCCTAGTATCCCGAACTTGTGCACGGGCAGTTGCGGCCCTCTGCGGCAAGGCTTACCGGGTGACCGCCAAGGTCCTCCGTGGTTCCTTTGGAGCCATTCAAGAACAAAGTATTCACGCATAGGAGGCAAGGACCAGTCTAGAGGAGCTTGCCGGGAAGGCCACCAAAGGCACCTAGGAGACAAGGCCCCGGCAAGAGGAGCTTGCCGGGAAGGCCCGGTGAGCGACAAGCTTGCGGACGCGACAAGACAACAACCGCGGCAAGGCACTTGCCGCGCAGCCACCTCTCTCTGCAAGGCTCCAAAGCACATCCACTAACGTGTCGCCTGGGACCTTTCCAGCGTGCGTGGCGAGAGGTCAGGCAGCCAGCGGTGCTTGTGATGGCAAGCAACCTTGACAAGATTGCCTTCGTGGCGAGCGGTGGCGTCCCTGACGGTCCTTGTTTGCACTGTTGGGGCGACGTAGACGGGCATTTA
This sequence comes from Aegilops bicornis, assembly GCA_021605145.1. NCBI lineage: Eukaryota > Viridiplantae > Streptophyta > Magnoliopsida > Poales > Poaceae > Aegilops > Aegilops bicornis. The sequence goes on along the minus strand of CM038669.1, from coordinate 251,967,413 downwards.
ATGCCTTTGTCCCCTGCCGTCAGGGTTAGGTATGATACACTGTACAAGAAGCTGTACCAACCACTCCTTTTCCATTTTTACCCTTGTCTACGTTGCCACCTGTCGGAGACACCTTTAGCATATAAAAGGAGGCCCATGCGCAACATAGAGAGGGAGGGGAGTAGAGAGGTTCGAGAGGTTCGAAGCCAGAGAACACTCACGCTCGGTCTCGTTAGCAGCTTGCGTGTACTGTAGCACTCAAGTGCTCCCGAGCAAGAACTCAATACACTCAGACATGCAGCAGTAGGAGTGTTATCTCTCCGGAGAGCTCCGAAGCTGGGTAAACCGCTCGTGTGCTTCGCCTCGATCTGCTCTTCGTGCGACCTCCGCCCCCGCCCGAACCGAAGGGGCTCGGTCCACGGTCCCATAGGTGTTCGTGGGCGGATCAGCCTCCCGACATCTTTGGCGCGCCAGGTAGGGGGCGTCGAGATTGTGTGAACCTGATCCGGCGTCCACACGAGCTAGATCTTCATCATCCTCATCGACATGCCACCGAAGAAGAAGGCTTCGGCGGCATATGTTCCGTCCGCGTCGAACCCACCACCACCGGAGCAAACGGGTGGTGGGGTAGACGCCGGCGGAAGAATGGACGTCGGACGGGAGCCCACGGTGCTGCCAAGTCCAAGGACAAGGCAGCGCAGACCTCGGTGTCAGACATGCACCGCGCCCGTCTCAAGAGGCGCGGGACCGACAACGTCATGGTATTCACAACGCCATACGCTCGCTGGACCAAGATCGAGCCGAGGATCTCGGGATGCTCAAGACCAGCATGCACGCCAACATGCCGGGCAGCGAAACACGCGATCGCCTGGACGGGATACTGCTCCTTCTAACATAGTTAGAAGTCCGAGCATATCCCGCTCCTCGCGCCGTTCGCCACTACCACCCACCACTCCGGCAGAAGCTTTGGCGAGAGCTCAACTGCTCCTGGATTACCCTCCAACAGCCGACAAAAGGTCGATGAATGGAGGCCGCCATTCGTAGTCTCATCGGCTTTGCCAGCAGCGGCGCTCGCGGCAGCCGAGTGCATCGCTGCCGCGGCAGGACTGCCAAACACGAGCCGGTGGCGACGAAACCGGTGGGGGTGCAACCACCATGCACTCTCCGCCCCGAAGGCCAGATCGCCGACTCGCCGGATCCACCTCGACAACGACTCCACTGCGTCATCAGATCCACGAGCTCGTCGCGATCAGCGCCAAGTTCTCCACGAACGACAGCAAGAAGACGCTCGAACTCGCATCGAGCGCCGAAGAGAAGCGCGGCGTCAATCCGACCAGCGCGCTGGGCCCTCTGTCGACATGGATGCACCAGGGGAACCAGGTGACTTGCCGTCTGCGATAGGTTGCCCTGCGTTCACTCGTGAGCTGCGGCAAGTCCAAAGGTGGCCCAGCAAGAAGAATTTCAAGCCGACGTGCGAGAGAAATGCACGACGGCGAGACGCATCCTTCGGAGTTCCTCAGCATCTACACCATCGCGGTGCAAGCTGCCGGGGGGCGAGACGACAAGATCCTGGCCAACTACTTCCCGCTGGTGCTCAAGCCCAATGTTAGATCCTGGCTCATGCACTTGCCGGACAACTCCATATCCTCTTGGGCAGATCTATGCCATCAGTTTGTCGGCGCCTTTTACGGTGCCACAAGCCCCATGGCCAAGAAAGCGACCTTCATCTCGCCGCCCGGAAGGAAGGAGAGCCCTAGCAAGTACATCCAGAGATTCAGCCGCGTCTGACACAACATCCCGGATGTCCACCCCTGCCCGTGGTAATCAGCGCGTTCCATCGTAACATGCGAAACCGCAGGATGCGGGAGGAGATGGCGATGTGCAAGATCGAGACGTCGATGAGCTATATGCCTGGCCGACAAGTGTGCACGTCTTTGAGGAAGGAGGAGACTCCGGAGAGAATCTTTGAAGCGGAGGATCGATATTGAGGAGACCGCCCGGCAAAGAAAAACCGCGGTGAAGAAGAAGACCAAGTCCGGCAAGAGCTCGATGCCCACTCCGGCAAGTGCACCTCTTGAGTCTTTGTGCTACCATCGAGGGCGCACCATCGAGCTCCACCGGCAAGTCTTTGAGGAAGCGATCTGCTCCGGCAAGCCCTAGGGTTTGTTCCGTTGAAGCAGACGCTCCCGACAAGTTTTGCTCCGGCAAGAGCTCTGATGCCCACTCCGGCAAGCGCACCTCTTCGGAGTGCTGCGCTACCGTCGAGGACGCACCATCGAGCTCCACCGGCAAGTGCTAAGGAGCAGTCTGCTCCGGCAAGACCTAGGGTTTGTTCCGTTGAAGCAGACGCTCCAAGTCCGGCAATAGCTCTGATGCCCACTGCGGCAAGCGCACCTCTTGGTCTTGGCGCTACCGCCGAGGACGCACCATCGAGCTCCACCGGCAAGTCTTGAGGAGCGATGCTCCGGCAAGCCCTAGGGTTTGTTCCGTTGAAGCAGACGCTCAAGTCCGGCAAGAGCTCGATGCCCACTCGGCAAGCGCACCACTTGGTGCTGCGCTACCGTCGAGGACGCACCATCGAGCTCCACCGGCAAGTGCCGAGGAGCGATGCTGCTCCGGCAAGCCCTAGGGTTTGTTCCGTTGAAGCGACGCTCCCGACAAGTTTTGCTCCGGCAAACTTGCCGGGAACGCCAAGCTCCGGATCGAGCCGCAGGTTCTCGCCCGTGGAAGCAGATGTTCCGCGGCAGCGAATGTGCTGGTCGTTCTTTGGTCGATCAGACGACGCCAAATCGAGCCATCGGCGGACACCTTTCGCTCTAGTCTATGGAGCAGAGGCCGTTCTCCCCACGGAACTCGTATCTGGATCACCTCGAGTGCTCGCTTATGATGAGCTTGAGCAAGAGCAGTTGCGACAACATGACGCTACCGCTCCTTGAGGAGGATCGTATTCAGTCATCAGACGAGCTGCTCGATACCGACAAGCTTTGCACCGCTACCATAGCCGCAAAGTTAATGCCGAAGTCTCGAGGAAGGCGACCTTGTTCTTCGCCGCGTTCAGTCCGCCAAGAATTCCAACAAGTTGACGCCGAAGTGGGAAGGCCCTTACCGGGTGAAACGAGTCACTAGGCCTGGCGCTGTCCGCCTTGAGACCGAAGATGGCATTCCCGTGAGCAACTCCTGGAACATTGAGCATCTTCGTAAGTTTTACCCGTAAAGCGCGGTTGCCGGAACCTGTTCCGGCAACCACCTTTTGTACAAGTCTTGCCGATGTTGCATGTAATCCTTTGTACAAAGCCGGGCGCAGACCCCATGCTAATGTGCTTCGCACATCTTGTCAATTTCATGCTTTCTACTTCTATTTTGCATGCGTTATCTGACACTTTGTGCAGCACCTACCCCCTGTAAGCAATAACGAGCCATAAGGCTCCATATCTTTATTTTTTCTTCTTTCTCTTTCTCAAAGAAAGGAAGGTTCCCTCGCCCACATGTTTGCCAGGGGGAAAGGAGAAGATAATGGTGTGGACCAAGCGTCGCTCAAGGAAGTCTAGCCTTACCGGAAGCAAGCAGCAGAAAAGCTAAGTTGCTAAAGTTTGAGCAATCAGTTTTAAAATTTTTAAGTTATCTTCCTCGAACGACCGTACTTTGTATGGAAAACACATGTGGAGGAACCAACTCAGTAGCTAGTTGCGCCCTTACTTTGTTTCGAGTCCGCTCAACAACTTAAGTGAGCTGCGATTGCACCCTTACTTTGTTTCGAGTCCGCTCAACAACTTAAGTGAGCTGCGATTGCGCCCTTACTTTGTTTCGAGTCCGCTCAACAACTTAAGTGAGTTGCGACTAGTTGTGATAAGGTTTCTTGTCGGTAGCAAGACCATGACGAGGTCTTGACGTCCGTACTCAGCTTCGCCAGCCAGTGCTGTGACAAGTTCCCTAAAAGCGTGGGGCAAAACATACAAAGGAAGGAATCAAGTAAAGGAAATAACATAGCAATTGCTACCGAAATAGAGTTATATTACAAGATAGCTTGTCGCAGCTCTAATAGATTGTTCTCATAACATGACCAAGCGGCAAGAAAAAGAAAGCGGGCGGCCTAATCTCGTCGACCGGGGGCTCTCAAGGAAGCAAAGGATGCTGCCTTGTTCTTGAGGATCGGCGATCGGCGTGGCGCCTGGCGCTCCTGCGCCTCGAGGGCCGTCGGTCACGATCGCCGGACCCTCGCCCGGCTTCTGCGGCGGCAGCTTTGGCGGCCTCTTCGCTGGCGGGCTCGTCAGCGCCAGCTTCTTCTCCGGTGGCAGCGGCGTCGTCAGTATTGCCGCGCGCGTCCTCCTCGCCGGCGGCCTCGGTCTCCATTGTCTCTGTGGCGGATGGATCAGAAGAAGAAGAACACAAGGAAAGTTTTCAAGCAAGAGGATTACCTGTGCTAGGGTCTGCAGTCATGGTCTCCGCCACCAGGGGATCGCTAGAGCTATCCCTTGCCGGAGAACTGCCCCTTGCCGGAGAAGCCTCCCTTGCCGGAGAACGCTCCCTTGCCGGGGAATCCTCTCTTGGCGGTGTAGTCGAAGCAGAAGGCATGTCAGGAGCGGCTTCAGGGCACTCCTGGTAAGGCTGCTCTGCTCCTACACAAATCAGCAGTCAGATATCAGCAAAGAAAGAGCACCCAAGCACGCCGAACAGCAAGAAGTAAACCATATACTTACGCTGGGGGCTGCTTTGAGGAAGATGATCTCACCCACGATCTCTCACACGACGCCGCATTCGACGCGTGTCGTTCGTGGAGGGCGTGGTGGGTCCGGGGTGAGTTACGGCGTAACCCAGGCCGCGCGTGCCCGTGCCTGTTTTGGGCACAGCCTTGGCGCTTCGGCACTGTGTGTGGCCCAGCCGGAGGCTCTGTCGGTGTACTAGAGTAGGGGTACCCTAGTATCCCGAACTTGTGCATCGGGCGATTCTGACCCCTCCGCGGCAAGGCTTACTGGGTGACCGCCAAGGTCCTCCGTGGTTCCTTTGGAGCCATTCAAGAACAAAGTATTCAAGCACAGGAGACAAGGCCCCGGCAAGAGGAGCTTGCCGGGAAGGCCACCCAAGGCACCTAGGAGACAAGGCCCCGGCAAGAGGAGCTTGCCGGGAAGGCCCGGTGAGCGACAAGCTTTCGGACGCGACAAGACAACAACTGCGGCAAGGCGCTTGCCGCGGCAGGCCACCACTCTGTACCTGCGCTCCAGCACATCCACTAACGTGTCGCCTTAGGACCTTTCTAGGCGCGCGTGGCGAGAGGCTGTGCAGCCAGCGATGCGCGGTGGCAAGCGGCACTGACAAGATTGCCTTCGTGGCGAGCGGTGGCGTCCCTGACGGTCCTTGTTTGCACTGTTGGGGCGACGTAGACGGGCATTTAATGCCTTTGTCCCCTGCCGTCAGGGTTAGGTATGATACACTGTACAAGTAGCTGTACCAACCACTCCTTTTCCATTTTTACCCTTGTCTACGTTGCCACCTGTCGAAAACCCCTTTAGCATATAAAAGGAGGCCCATGCGCAATGTAGAGAGGGAGGGGAGTAGAGAGGTTTGAGAGGTTCGAAGCCAGAGAACACTCACGCTCGGTCTCGTTAGCAGCTTGTGTGTACTGTAGCACTCAAGCGCTCCCGAGCAAGAACTCAATACACTCAGACATGCAGCAGTAGGAGTGTTATCTCTCCGGAGAGCTCCGAAGCTGGGTAAACCGCTCGTGTGCTTCGCCTCGATCTGCTCTTCGTGCGACCTCCGCCCCCCGCCGAACCGAAAGGGGCTCGGTCCGCCGGTCCCATAGGTGTTCGTGGGCCAGATCAGCCTCCCCGACAATAAGTCATTTTGACCTAGAAAAAAAAATAAGAAGAGGACTTTCGGGATGGAGTGCCTCCGTATCGAGGCGGAACTTGGGCAGGAGCACTTTTGCCCTCCGGCGGAGCTATTCCACCAGGGGAACTTCCCTCCCGGAGGGGGAAATCATCGTCATCATCATCACCAACAACTCTCCCATCTTGGGGAGGGCAATCTCCATCAACATCTTCAACAACACCATCTCATCTCAAACCCGAGATCATCTCTTGTGTTCAATCTTATTACCGGAACTATAGATTGGTGCTTGTGGGTGACTAGTAGTGTTGATTACATCTTGTAGTTGATCACTATATGCTTTATTTTGTGGAATATTATATGTTTAGATCCAATATGCTATTTAATAACCCTCTAATCTTGAGCATCATTATCATTTATGAGTAGTTACTGTTGTTCTTGAGGTCACGAGAGAAATCATGTTGCAAGTAATCATGTGAACTTGATGTGTGTTCGATATTTTGATAGTATGTATGTTGCGATTCCCTTAGTGGTGTCATGTGAACTTGATATGTGTTCGATATTTTGATAGTATGTATGTTGTGATTCCCTTAGTGGTGTCACGTGATATGTGTTCGATACTTGTTCCAAATCGGAGTTATTCCCTGATTCACATGGTTCTTTTGCATCAATGGATAATTCAATGGTGCACTCAAGATAGTTGTTATTGAATTCGTTTGATCACATGGCGAAGTCAAATCACGAACATAGTCCTATAAAATAGGTGGTGTGATCAAAGTAGTGGGTAGCTCATCACATGGTGCATCTAAATCGATAAGGCATTCAACATACTCATGTGGAGGTGGAAGATCAATACCTTTTTCATTACCTCTTATGATCAACTCAGATGATGGAGGTGTTGGGGAACGTAGCAGAAATTCAAAATTTTCTATGCATCACCAAGATCTATCTATGGAGATAATAGCAACGAGAGAGAGGGGAGTGCATCTACATACCCTTGTAGATCGCTAAGCGGAAGCGTTCAAGAGAACGGGGTTGATGGAGTCGTACTTGTCGTGATCCAAATCACCGATGATCCTAGCGTCGAACGGACGGCACCTCCGCGTTCAACACCCGTACGGTTGGGAGGCGTCTCCTCCTTCTTGATCTAGCAAGGGGAAGGAGAAGTTGATGGAGATCCAAAGAAGCCGACGGCGTGGTGGTGGAAGTAGCGGGATCCCGGCAGGGCTTCGCCAAGCGGAGCGGGGAGGAAGAGGTGTCACGGGAGGGAGGGAGGCGCCAGGGACTCAGGTCCGGCTGCCCTCCCTCCCCTCCACTGTATATAGGGGCCTAGGGGGGCGCCGGCCTGTCGGTGTACTAGAGTAGGGGTACCCTAGTATCCCGAACTCGTGCCTGGCGATTGCAGCACCAGCAAGGCTTACTGGTCACCGCCAAGATCCTCCGTGGTTCCTTTGGAGCCATTCAAGAACAAAGTATTTAACCAAGAAGACAAGGCCCCGACAAGAGGAGCTTGCCTGGAAGGCCACTCAAGGCACGCAGAAGACAAGACCCCGGCAAGAGGAGCTTGCTGGGAAGGCTTGGAGAGCGACAAGCTTCCGAGCGCGACAAGGATTCAGCCGCAGCAAGGCGCTTGCCGCGGCAGGCAACCTCTCCATCTCCGCTCCAGCTCATCCACCAACGTGTCGCCATGGGACCATTCCATGCGCGCGTGTCAAGAGGCTGTGCAGCCAGCGGGGGGCAGCGATAAGCGGCGCTGACAAGCTTGCCATCGTGGCGAACGGTGGCGCTCCTGACGGTCCCTGTTGCACTGTTTAGGCGACAGGGACGGGCATTTAATGCTTTTGTCCCTTGGCGTCAGGGTTAGGTAGAGTACACTGTACACTGTTCAAGTAGGTGTACCAACTACTGTTTTTCCATTTGTACCCCCATCTACGTTGCCACCTGCCGGAGCCCCTTTGAGCATATAAAAGGAGGCCCATGCGCAACGTAGAAGGGGGTTGGTCAGTCGATCAGTTCCCTCCGGGGTTCGATTCAAACGTAACCAGAGAACACTCACGCTAGGTCTTGTAGCTCTCATCGCTCCCTAGCAAGAACACAATACAAATCAGACAAGCAGCAGTAGGAGTATTATCTCTCCGGAGAGCTCGGCTGGGTAAAACTGCTCGTAAGCCGCCTCGATCCGCTCTTCGTGCGATCTCCGCCCCCCTCCGAACCAAAAGGGACTCGGTCCGCCGGTCCCACAGGTGTTCGTGGGTCCGATCAGCCTCCCCGACATCTTTGGCGCGCCAGGTAGGGGGCGTCGAGGCTATGTGAACCTGATCCGGCGTTCACACGAGCGACATCTTCATCATCTTCAACATCTTCATCAACATGCCACCGAAGAAGAAGGCTTGGCGGCGTGAGCCGTCCGCGTCGAACCCACCATCACCGAGCAAACGGGTGGTGGAAGCAGACGCCGGCGGAAGAACGGGCGCCAGCCGAAGGAGTTCGTGATGCTGCCAAGTCAAGGACAAGGCCGCGCAAACCTCGGCGTCCGTACATGTCCCGCGCCCATCTCAGAGTAGCGGGACCAACAGCGTCATGGTATTCACAATACCATACGCCGTTGGATCAAGACCGAGCCGGAGGATCTCGAGACCCTCAAGACCAGCGTGCATGCCAACATGCCGGCATCGAAGCGAGATACGGTCGCTCGACGGGATGCTGCTCCTTCTAACATAGTTAGAAGTCCGAGCATATCCCGCTCCTCGCACCGTTCACCATTGCCACCCACTACTCCAGCAGAAGCTCTGGCGAGAGCTCAACTGCTCCTCGATTACCCTCCAACAGCCGACAAGGTTGACGAATGGAGGGCCACCATCCAGAGTCTCATAGGCTTCGCCAACGGCGATGCTCCGCGGCAACCGAGTGCGTCGTTGCCGCGGCAAGAACGCCAAACGCGAGCCGGTGGCGACGAGACCGGTGGGGGTGCAACCACCATGCACTCTCCGCCCCGAAGGCCAAGGTCACCGACTCGCCGGATCCACCTCGACAGCGACTCCATCAAGGCCATCGGATCCGCGAGCTCATCGCGATCGGCGCCAAGTGCTACGCGATCGACAACAAGAGGACGCTTGAACTCGCGCCGGCGCCAAGAGAAGCGCGACGTCAATCCGACAAGCGCCGGGCCGCCTTCTGTTGACATGCACGCGCCCGGAGAACCAGGCGACTTGCCGTCAGCGGTAGGTTGCCCTGCGTTCACTCGTGAGCTGCGGCAAGTCCAAAGGGCCCAGCAAGAAGAACTTCAAGCCGACGCGTCTGGAGAAGTACGACGGCAAGACGCATCCGTCGGAGTTCCTCGGATCTACACCATCGCGGTGCGAGGCTGCGGGGCGAGACGACAAGATCCTTGCCAACTACTTCCCGCTCGTGCTCAAGCCCAACGTCAGGTCCTGGCTCATGCACTTGCCGGACAACTCCATATCTTCTTGGGCAGATCTATGCCATCAGTTTGTCGGCGCCTTCACAGGCGGCCACAAACCCCATGGTCAAGAAAGTGACCTTCATCTGCTCGCCCAGAAGGAAGGAGAGCCCTGCGCAAGTATATTCGAGAGATTCAGCCGTATGCGGCACAACATCCCACATGTCCACCCGCCGCGTGATCGCCGCTGCTCCATCGTAACGTCGGAACTGCAGGATGCGGGAGGAGATGGCGATGTGCAAGATAAGAGACGTCAGTGAGCTATACGCCCTGGCCGACAAGTGCGCACGTGCTGAGGAGGGGAGGAGACTCCCCGGAGAGAATACCGAGGCAGGAGGATCTGACAGTGAGGAGACCGCCCCGGCAAGGAAGAGCCGGCGGCGGGGCAGCAGGAAAAAGAAAGGCAGAGATGTGCTAGTCGTCGAGCAGTTCGACAACGGAGGTGGCGACAAGAACGCCGAGGCTAGTAGCTCCGGCAAGGAGGTTGCCGCTGGCACCAACCACCAGCCTGTGACGGCCGCCGACAAGCAGGACGGCTCCGGCAAGTAGTACTGCAAGATCCACCGCACCAAGGGCCATGACCTCCAGAGCTGCAAGAAGGTAGAGCAGCTTGTCGAACAGCAGAAGGCTGAGTACGAGTGACGCGACAAGGAGAAGGCCCAAGAAGGTGCTGGAGGAGCCAGCAAGAAGCATCCCCGCCGGGGAGGGCGCCGCGGCAAGGCCAAGCAGCGGCAAGGAGACAGACCTCCCCGCGGCCACGACAAGGATGAAGACGAAGACGACGATGAAGACATGGATGATGACGACGCCGATGAGCAGGAGTTTCAGAAAGCTACAGAGGTCCTCTGCGTTGACGGAGGTGCTTCCCTGCATACTTCCCATCGCCAACTCAAGCAGTGGATGCGGGAAGTTAATGCAGCTGAACCATCCGTAGAGTCACGCAAGCCTCTGAAGTGGTCCAAGACGCCTATCATCTTTGATATTGAGGACCACCCTGATCGCATAATCGCTGCCGGGTGCTTGACGATGTTGGTCTCACCAACTATCCGCAACCTCAAGGTCACCAAGATGCTAGTTGACGGCGGGCGGCTTAAATCTGATCTCCTCCGCGGTGCTCCGGAAGCTTCAGATCCTCGACAACAGCTCGAAGAGACTGCACATTCCAAGGAATCAATCCGGGAAGGAGCAAGCCGAAGGGAAGATCACGTTGCGGTAACATTTGGCGTGAAAGCTGAACTTTAGGACTGAGAGGGTCACATTCGACGTTGCTGATTTCCCATTGCCTTACAATGGGATACTTGGCCGTCCAGCACTCCCTAAGTTCATGGCAGCCTCTCACTATGCCTACAACTTACTCAAGATGCCAGGCCCGATAAGCATCATCTCTGTCCATGGCGACAAGAAGGATGCTCTTATCTGCGCCGACAAGATCTACCGAAGCGGCGGTACGCAAGAAAGCAAAACACTTGCACCGAAGCTCCCGGGGGGAAGAAGAAGACCAAGTCCGGCAAGAGCTCTGATGCCCACTCCGGCAAGCGCACCTCCTCGGAGTGCTGCGCTACCGTTGAGGACGCACCATCGAGCTCCACCGGCAAGTGCAAGAAGACGATGGCAGCTCCGCCAAAGACCAAGAAGGTGTCCGCCAAGGAGGACGGCATCGGGTGGTACCTTCACCATCAGTGCCTCTCTCGACCCTAAATAGGAAGGCGCGCTCGTTGCTTTCCCGCGGGCGAACGTCGATGTGTTTGCATGGCAACCGTCTGACATCCCCGGTGTTCACAGGAAAGTAATTGAGCATCGTCTTGCCGTTTGTCCTCATGCGCGGCCCGTCAAGCAGAAAGTCAGGAAGCAAGCAGTGGAGCGTCAAGAGTTCATCGCAGAAGAGATCAAGAAATTGGAAGCAGCAGGCCTTATCAGAGGAGTGCTCCATCCTACGTGGTTGGCCAATCCTGTAGTTGTGCGCAAGGCTAACGGGAAATGGAGGCTTTGTATCGACTTTACAGATGTCAATAAAGCTTGTCCCAAAGATCCATTTCCCTTGCCGCGCATCGACCAGTGTTGACTCCACGGTTGGATGTGATTTGCTTTCGTTTCTTGATGCATATTCAGATATCATCGATCTTCATGGCGTAAGAAGATGAAGAGAAAACCGCATTCATTACTCCATGTGGCACATACTGTTTCATACGGATGCCTTTCGGTTTGAAGAATGTTGGTTCAACGTTTGCAAGAGTAGTCCATGACGCTTTTGAGCCGCAAATGCACAGAAATGTAGAAGCCTACATGGATGACATAGTGGTCAAGAGCAAGGACAAAGCAACTCTGGTTCAAGATTTGGATGAGACCTTTGCAAATCTACGCAAGATCAACCTCAAGCTCAACCCCGAGAAGTGCGTGTTTGGAGTCCCTTCCGCAAGCTTCTCGGAGTTCTTCGTGTCTCGATGGGAATTGAAGCCAATCCCGACAAGATCAAGGCCATTGAGCAGATTGAAGCACCAAAGCGCGTCAAGGATGTGCGAAGACTTGCCGGTTCGCGTGGCTGCTCTCAAAGCAGGTTTATCTCTAGATCTGCTGGCGCGCCGCCATTTTCAAAATCTTGAAAAAGGCAGGTCCAATGAAATGGACTCGAAGCGGAGGCTGCGCTGCAGGACTTAAAGAGGTACCTGTCCTCCACTCCAATACTTGTCGCACCTAAGCCGCAAGAGAAGTTGCTGCTATATATAGCGGCAACCAATCAAGCGGTTAGTGCTGCGTTAGTAGCGGAGAGGGAGGCGGACGATGAGACGGCAACCATGGCAGACACATCCAGCGACAAGCAGGGGACTTCGCCGGCAAGCTCTGGTCCCGACAAGGACGGATCTGCGCAGACGCATGAGCAGATGCAGAAAAGGATGGTGCAGCGCCCAGTTTACTTTGTCAGTTCCCTTCTGCAGGGGGCTAGATCAAGGTACTACGGTGTGCGTAAATTGCTTTCCGGCCTTCTCATGGCCTCGAGAAAGCTGCGCCATTACTTTCGTGCACATGAGATCACGATTGTCACCGCTTTCTGCTGAAGAGGATACTGCAAAATCCAGAAGCGACAGGCAGGATTGTCGAGTGGGCACTGGAACTGTCAAGCTTTGGCCTCAAGTTTGAAAGCACATCAACTATCGAAAGCAGAGCATTGGGTGAGTTCATAGCAGAATGGACCCCAACGCAAGATGAAGAAATTCCGGAGACGAGCATCCCCGTCAAGGAAGCAAGCAAAGAGTGGCTGATGTACTTTGATGGTGCCTTCTCGCTGCGAGGCGCCGGTGCGGCGTCGCTTGTCGCACTCCACCGGAGAGCACCTCAAGCACGTAGTCCGGATGCACTTTCCCAAGGAGCAAGCAACAAACAATACTGCGGAGTATGAAGGTTTGCTTGCCGGTCTCGAGATCGCAGAGACCTTGGGATCAAGAAGCTTATTGTCAGGGGTGACTCGCAGCTTGTCGTCCGCCAAGTGAACAAAGATTATCAGAGTCCATTGATGGAAGCCTACGTTGATGAAGTGAGAAAGCTAGAAGAACACTTTGATGGCCTACAAATGGAACATGTTCCAAGAGCTCAGAATGATATTGCCGATGGTTCGCCAAAGTGCGCTGCACTTAAGTTGCCTGTGGAACCAGGGATTTTTGTGCTCAAGCTAACTCAACCAACCGTAACACCATCAACTGGATAGAACAAGAAGAGGAAGTTGATTTCTGGTGACTATTTTCCGGCAGAGCTTCCCGAAGCCGCCGCCAAGAAGGTCCCCAAGATCGACACCAACAGAGCTGAGGGGCAGTCTGCTCCGACAAGCCCTGTGGTTTGTTCCGTTGAAGCGAGCGCTCCCGACAAGTTTTGCTCCGGCAAGCTTGCCGGGAACGTCAAGCTCGGCTGAGCCGCAGGTTCTTGCCGTGGAAGCTGATGTTCCCGCAGCAGCAGATGTGCCTTTAGTCCTTGTTGTCGAGCCGCAAGCTCCAAAGATGGGCGCAACAGATTGTCCATTTCCTTCAGACAGAGAACTTCCCGATGAGCAAGAAGAAGCGGAAAGAGTAGCCTGGCAGTCAAGTATGTACCAGTTTGTCGACGACACTGCTATGCATGAAGGAGACTCAACGGTGGGAAATTGAAGTGTATTAGCAGGGAAGAAGGACACAAAATCAAGGCAGAGATACATGGAGGAATATCTCGTCACCACATTTGCGCAAGAGCACTTGCCGCAAAGCTTTCCGGCAAGGTTTCTTCCGCCGACAGCCCTCCGTGATGCAATCGCACAAGTAACCAAGTGTGAAGCGTGCAGTTCCATTCCAAACAGATACACCAGCCAGCTCAAGCTCTCCAGACGATCCCTTTATCCTCGCCATTTTCGTGCTGGGGCTCGACATCTCGGCCCCTTCCCCGAAGCTGTCGGGGCTTTGAGTACTTGTACGTCATGAATCGACAAGTTCACAAAGTGGCCGGAAGTGGAAGCAGTGAGGAAGGTGACAACACAGTCAGCAGTCAAGTTCTTCAGGTCGATTGTTTGCCGTTTCGGAATCCCCAACAGGATCATCACCGACAACGGCACACAATTTACAAGTCGCACCTTCATGCAGTACGTCCAAGATCTTGGCACCAAGGTCTGCTTTGCTTCTGTTGCTCATCCGAGAAGCAACGGTCAAGCAGAGAGGGCAAATGATGAAGTGCTGCGCGGGCTCAAGACCAGAACTTTCGACAGCTGCACAAGTGCGGAAGAAACTGGATTGAGGAGCTGCCGGTGGTTCTTTGGTCGATCAGACGACGCCAAATCGAGCCATCGCCGGACACCTTTTGCTCTAGTCTATGGAGCAGAGGCGCTTCTCCCCATGGAACTCATATATGGATCACCTCGAGTGCTCGCTTATGATGAGCTTGAGCAAGAGCAGCTGCGACAAGATGACGCGCTGCTCCTTGAGGAGGATCGTCTTCAGGCCGCTGTACGAGCTGCTCGTTACCAGCAAGCTTTGCGTCGCTACCTCTGTCGCAAAAGGCAGTGCCTAGGAGGCGCTTAGGCACACCTAGGCGCTAGGCAATGGCCAAACGCCTCGCCTAGGGCATAAATGGAGGTCTAGGCAGGGCAAGCAAGGATTGGCTATCCAAGCAAGACATCATGCCACATACTACACTGATATGCCAAACGGATTATATTCCAATGGTAGTAGACGGTAATTAACTTATTTATATGCCCTAAACTAATATCAACACCCATATAATAATGACAAATATACTACGAGTAAAAACTATATTACCGCCTAGGCCGCGCCTAGGGCGCTTAGGCACCTAGGCACTAGGCGAAGGCCAACCGCCTCGCTTACGCCTACCGCTTTTTCCAACCTTGGTCGCTACCATAGCCGCAAAGTTAGTGCCAGAAGCCTCGAGGAAGGCGACCTTGTTCTTCGGCACGTTCAGTCCGCCAAGAATTCAAACAAGTTGACGCCGAAGTGGGAAGGCCCTTATCGGGTGAAACGAGTCACTAGGCTCAAGCGCCGTCTGTCATTTGAGACCGAAGATGGCATTCGGTGAGCAACTCCTGGAACATTGAGCATCTTCGTAAGTTTTACCTATAGATGCTGTTGTTAACCTGTTCCGGCAACCACCTTTGTACAAGTCTTGCCGCTGTTGCATGTAATCCTTTGTACAAAGTCGGCGCAGACCCGTGCATCGAAGAAGCTCATGTGTTGCGCACAACTTGTCAAATTCATGCTTTCATCATTTTATTGCATGTTTTGGCTAACACTTTGTGCAGCACCCACACCGGTAAGCAATATCGAGTCATTGGGCTCCATAACTTTATTTTCTCTTCTTTCTCTTTTCTCAAAGAAAGGAAGGTTCCCTCGCGCACAAGTTAACCAGGGGGGAAGGAGAAGATAATACTATGGACCAAGCGTTGCTCGAGGAAGTTTCACCTTATCGGGAAGCAAACGACAGAAAAGCTAAGTTGCCAAAGTTGGAGCAATCAGTTTAAAAAAAATTTAAGTTATTTTCCTTGAACGATAGTACTTTGTATGGAAAACACATGCGGCGGAGGAACCAACTTCATGGCTAGTCGCGCCCTTACTTTGTTTCGAGTCCGCTCAACAACTTAAGTGAGCTGCAGCTAGTCGCGACAAGGTTGCTTGTCGAGGCGGCACCGCCAAAGAAGTTCTTGACGTTCACTTTTCGGCGCTCGCGGCAAAAGGTGCTGCACCGACAAGTTCCCTAAATGCGTAGGGCAAAAACGTACAAAGGAAGGGATCAAGTAAAGGAAATAACATTGCAATCATCGCCTAAGATAGAGTTATATTACAAAATAGCTTGTCGCAGATCTAATAAATTATTCTAAACATGATCAGCAGCGACAAGGGAAAGATAAAATTGGCGGCCTAGTCTCTGTGGTCGCCATCAACCCGCTTGATCTTGCCCACCTTGTCCACAATGGGTGCGACAAGGGCTTTGAGCGCCTCCACATCGGCATCTGGCGGCAAGGATCTCAGGACGCCGTTGAGGTTGAGGCCTGGATTGCGGAAGGCCACCTTCATCAACACCTTCGGAGGGCTCTGCCTGCAGATCTGGCGCGATTCCTCGGCCAGCTGCTTTGGGATCTCTTCCGAGTCAGCTGGAGACCCGTCACCACGCCCTTGAAGAATAAGCTAAGCTTGGCGCTGGGTTGGAGGTGCTCGTCGGAGGAGTATCCGAGATCCACCATCCCAGCTCCATCACTTCGTTGTGGATGGCGGCGGCTATCCACAAGACCTTGATCCAATGCTCCACACTCTCCCTCAAGGCGCTCTGGTGGCGGCGATTCGCCACACTCCTCGTCGGCCTTGATCTTCTCCAACAGGCCCACCTCCCGCTCCTTGGCGCCGTCCAGCGTCTGCGTCAGAGTGGTCAGCTTCAGCTCAAGATCTGCCTTGGAATCCTTGGCGGCGTCGAGCTCCTTGCTCCTCTCGGCGAGACAGCCCTGCAGCTCGCCAAGAGTGTAGGCATCCTTCTCGCGCTCGTTCTTGAGTGCGGCAAGCTCCTCGCCGCTCTTCCGGAGACTGGCCTCCAGTTGCGTCACCTTCTGCTCCAACTCTTTCTTGGCGGCCTCGGCGGCTGTGGCAGCATCCTTCGCTTCCTTAAGAGCCCCGCCAAGTGACTCCTCGCGCGCGACAAGCTCTTCCTCGTGGCTGTCCAGGTTGACCTTCCACTGCGCCCATTTCGCTTTCTGTAGCGGACAGCTTCTCGGCGGCAAGCCGCTGCTCCTCCTCAGCCGCGGCCTTCTCGAGGATGAAGGCCGTGCGCTCTTCAGCAAGTCGCTCCCGCTCTTCCGCTACGTTCCGGAGAGCTTCTTGGTTGGCGCCCCGGAGCTCTTCTGCGCGCTTCTCCATGTCTGCTCCCGCCCTCGCGACAAGTGCTTCCCGGGACTCCAACTTGGCTTGTCGGGCGCGGTAGAGCGACAGCAGCTTCTTCTTTCTGCTCCTCCTCGATTCGCCACTCTTGCTGCTTGGCGCGTCCACCGGCGTCGGCCAATGGAGGCGAGCAGCTCTCCGTCGAAGGTCTCTCCTTCGACCGGCGCCCAGGAGCTCGACTCCCATGGGAGCTTGATGAAGACGCCGTCGCCAACCTTCAAGTAGGTGCCGGGCTGAGGCTCCTCGAACTGACAGCTGGCGGCCAGTGGAGGGATCGGCGGTCGGTGTAGCGCCTGGCGCTCCTGCGGCCTCAGGGCCGTCAGTGCGATCGCCAGACCCCTCGCCAGCTTCTGCGGCGGCAGCCTCGGTGGCCTCTTCGCCGACAGGCTCGTCAGCGCCGACTTCTTCTCCCACGACGGCGGCTTCGTCAGTGTTGTCGCGCGCGTCTTCCTCGCCGGCGACCTCGGTCTCCATCGGCTCTGCGTCAGACAAAGAAAGAAACGATCAAGCAAATATTCAAAGAAAAAGCAGAAGAAAACAAGCCCAAGGGAAATTTTCACAAGAAGAGGATTACCTGCAATGGGATCTGCAGCCATGGTCTCGACCACCGGAGGGTCACCGGTGCTGTCCCTTGCCGGAGTAGTCTCCCTTGCCGAGGACGCCTCCTTGCGGAGAATCCTCCCTTGGCGGCGTAGTCGGGCAGATAGAATTTCGGGCGGCCTCCGCCCTCCCGATGAGGCTGCTCTGCTCCTACACAAACCAACAAATGATATCAATGAAGAAGGAGCACCCATGCACACCTATGATGAGAGAAAACCGCATACTTACCTGCAGGGGCTGTCTTTGGGGCTGCTGAGGAAGGGTTGCGGGTCCGGCAAGGGGTCTCAGACGCGCCTCCTGTTGCCCGCAGGTGGATCGTCCTCAACGACAACCACCGGGTCTTGGCTCTCTTCGACGCTCTACGGGCGGCGTCACGAAAAGGAAAGAGTTTAGAACGAAGCAAATCAGATTCAAGATGAAGCAACAAAATTGAAGAAATACAAGCACAATATTGAAGCTTACTCTTCTTCTTCCTCCTCGGAGTTGAGCGCGGAGAAATCAAACTCCGGCTCACCTCCAGTGCGACGAGGCAGAGGAGTGGGCTCTCTTGGCCGCTTGGCGGAGGCGTCGGCGGTGGCACAGGAAGATCCCGCCCAGCTTGTCGCAGCGGTGTGGGGTGCTCCAGCGGCAACATCGCTTGCCTTGATGAGAGCGCGTCACGCAGCGCTATGTCAGGCCCGTCTGCCGCCCGTCTCGTCTCCGGCCTTGCGGAGGCGCTTCTTTGGCGGAGCCGGGGGCTCCGTTCGCGGCAACCGCTGGATGGTGGGGAAGAAGCGCCCTCGGCTGGTTCGCTCGACTTCGGCCTCGGGTTGACAAGCTCTTCCTCACCGGCGAACTCCTTATTTCGGCAAGGCTTGCCGCCTCGGCTGCATCTACCTCCTCCACGGTGTACCGAAGACGCCCGGTAGTATGCTGCCGCCTCCTCCACCGGTGGCAATACGTCTGCGCATCTAAATGCGTCGGTGGTGTTGCGGGTGAGCTTACGCTTTCGTCGGGCGGATCGGCATTTCTTCCAAGCTGTCGAAGAACCGCCGCGATGTCGTCGGAAGGCTCTTGCCGAGTTGGAACGATCCCATGAGAATCGCTGGCGGCATCATGGCACGGATGCGGTCGAGCGCAGAGTTGTTGCACAATGGGACGACCCCCCTCGGCAACCTAAACCACTCGGGGTGATTGGGGTCATTCTTGAACAGCTCTAGCAGCATCGCGTCCAACTCCAAGACAGTGAAATTGCAGTTAAGGCCTGGGCGCAGCCTCATGATGTCCGCTGCATTTTGGAACTCCCAAGCAGGTCTCCTCCTCTCCTGCAAGGGAGTGATGCGGCGGCGAAGGAAATCTGCACCAACTGCGCCTACGGTTAGTCCGGCAAGCCTGAGGCGCAAAATCCGGGTCACAGCTATCTTCAACCTAGCATCCTCCGGCGCCAAGTTGCTCGAATCGTTGCCGCGCACTATTGGGGTTTGGCGCAGGGTAGTGAAGGGCTGCGGGTTCTCCTCAACGATCCAACACCAATTGGCTCTCCACTCCTCCCATTTGCTGCGGAACTCTCCTTCCAGATAAGCTTCTTTCTTGCCGACCACAGAGACCCAAGCAATCCCTCGACAGCGGCTCCCTCTCTCTACGCGGGGCATGAAGAAGTGGCGGAAGAGGGCTACGTTTGGGTGGATCCCGACAAAGTTTTCGCAAAGGTGTGTGAAAACTGCCATGGTCAGGACGGCGTTGGGGGTGAAATCAAGGAGGCGGAACCCGTAGGTGTTCATAATGTCGCAGAAGAATTCAGAAAAGGGCGGGCAGAGCCCGCAATAGAAGAAAAGCGCAAAGAAAGGATACCCGCTGGGGCTAGTTCGCGGTGGCGGGAGTACCTCCGTCGCGGATGTGCACGCGTCTCCGTCGACGAGAAGAGGTAGAAGCCTCCCTCGGCTCCTTTGCGTCGAGCTGGGGAGAAGATGGCCCGCTCCTTTCGGCGCCCATGAACGCCAGCGCCTCGGCCGACTTCACGCCCTTCCCTTATCGGCTTTGAGCCATGGCGAAGGCGGTGGAGGAGACCGACGGCGTTGATGGCGTTAATGGCGAAAGGGGCGAGCGCTCTCTTCGCCTTTGGAGAAGAAGGGGAGCGGCGGTGGTTTTCAAGACAAGACAGCAATGGCGAGGTGGGCGACCTGCCCCTGTTTCCCCTGTTTATAAGGAGGGAGAGGGGGCGGACGTTCCGCTTTTCCTAATAAAGAAACCCCCCACGATTTCTCCCACGATGCCACGTCCGACGCGTGCTATTCGTGGGGGACGTGGTGGGTCCAGAGCAAGTTACGGCGTGATCAAGGCCGCGTGTGACCGTGCACTGTTTTGGGCCTGGCCCAACAACGCTCGGCACCGTGTATGGCCCAGGCCCGGGGGCTCCTGTCGGTGTACTAGAGTAGGGGTACCCTAGTATCCCGAACTCGTGCAGCAGGCGATTCTGACACCATGGCAAGGCTTACTGGTCATCGCCAAGATCCTCCGTGGTTCCTTTGGAGCCATTCAAGAACAAAGTATTTAACCAAGAAGACAAGGCCCGGCAAGAGGAGCTTGCCGGAAGGCCACTCAAGGCACGCAGAAGACAAGACCACGGAAAGAGGAGCTTGCGGGAAGGCTCGAGAGGCGACAAGCTTCGGTAGCGACAAGGATTCAGCCAGCGGCAAAGGCGCTTTGCGAGCAACCTCTCCATCTCCGCTCCAGCTCATCCACCAACGTGTCGCAATGGGACCATTCCCTGCGCGCGTGTCAAGAGGCTGTGCAGCCAGCGGGGGGCAGCGATAATCGGCGCTGACAAGCTTGCCATTGTGGCGAGCGGTGGCGCTCTGACGGTCCTGTTGCCTTTGTTTAGGCGGCGAGGCGGGCATTTAATGCTTTGTCCCTTGCCGTCGTGGTTAGGTAGAGTACATCGTACCTTTGTTCAAGTAGGTGTACCAACCATCGTTTTTCCATTTGTACCCCCATCTACGTTGCCACTGGCCGGAGCCCTTTGAGCATATAAAAGGAGGCCCATGCGCAACGTAGAAGGGGTTGGTCGTCGATCAGTTCCCTCCGGTTCGATTCAAACGTAACCAGAGAACACTCACGCTAGGTCTTGTAGCTCTCATCGCTCCCTAGCAAGAACACAATACAAATCAGACAAGCAGCAGTAGGAGTATTATCTCTCCGGAGAGCTCTGAAGCTGGGTAAAACTGCTCGTGTGCTTCGCCTTGATCCGCTCTTCGTGCGATCTCCGCCCCCTCCGAACCAAAAGGGACTCGGTCCGCCGGTCCCATAGGTGTTCGTGGGTCCGATCAGCCTCCCCGACACGGCCCCTTGTAGATCCCATCTAGGGAGGGGGGCGGCTGCCCTAGGGGTGGCTTGGCATCCAAGCCAAGTGGAGGCGCCCCCACCCCTTAGGGTTTCTAACCCTAGACGCATGGGAGGCCCAAGGGGGGGCGCACCAGCCCTCCTGGGGCTGGTTCCCACGCCCCTTCAGCCCATTGGGCCCTCCGGGATAGGTGGCCCCACCCGGTGGACCCCCGGGACCCTTCCGGTGGTCCCGGTACAATATCGATGACACCCGAAACCTTCACGATGGCCGAAACTGGACTTCCTATATATAAATCTTTACCTCCGGACCATTATGGAACTCCTCGTGACGTCCGGGATCTCATCCGGGACTCCGAACAACTTTCGGGTTACCGCATAATAATATCTCTACAACCCTAACGTCACTGAACCTTAAGTGTGTAGACCCTACGGGTTCGGGAACCATGCAGACATGACCGAGACAACTGTCCGCCCAATAACCAACAGCGGGATCTGGATACCCATGTTGGCTCCCACATGTTCCACGATGATCTCATCGGATGAACCATGATGTCGAGGATTCAATCAATCCCGTATTCAATTCCCTTTGTCTACCGGTATAGTACTTGCCCGAGATTCGATCGTCGGTATCTCGATACCTTGTTCAATCTCGTTACCGGCAAGTCTCTTTACTCGTTACGTAACACATCATCCCGTGATCAACTCGTTGGTCACATTGCGCATATGATGATGTCCTACCGAGTGGGCCCAGAGATACCTCTCCGTCACACGGAGTGAAAATCCCAGTCTCGATTCGTACAACCCAATGCATACACTTTCGGAGATACCCGTAGTGTACCTTTATAGCCACCCGATTCGTTGTGACGTTTGGTACACCCAAAGCATTCCTACGATCCGGAGTTGCACAATCTCATGGTCTAAGGAAATGATACTTGACATTAGAAAAGCTTTAGCATACGAACTACACGATCTTTGTGCTAGGCTTAGGATTGGGTCTTGTCCATCACATCATTCTCCTAATGACGTGATCCCGTTATCAACGACATCTAATGTCCATGGTCGTGAAACCGTAACCATCTATTGATCAACGAGCTAGTCAACTAGAGGCTTACTAGGGACATGGTGTTGTCTATGTATCCACACATGCATCTGAGTTTCCTATCAATACAATTATAGCATGGATAATAAATGATTATCATGAACAAGGAAATATAATAATAATAACTAATTTATTATTTCCTCTAGGGCATATTTCCAACAGTCTCCCACTTGCACTAGAGTCAATAATCTAGTCCACTTCGCCATGTGATTAACACTCACAGGTCACATCGCCATGTGACCAACATCCAAAGAGTTTACTAGTGTCAATAAACTAGTTCACATCATCATGTGATTAAGACTCAATGAGTTCTGGGTTTGATCATGTTTTGCTTGTGAGAGAGGTTTTAGTCAACGGGTCTGAACCTTTCAGATCCGTGTGTGCTTTACAAATCTCTATGTCATCTTGTAGATGCAGCTATCACGCTATACTTGGAGCCATTTCAAGCAAGAAGAAACAAATGGTCCATAGGATAACACTCTTCATGAATTAGTATCTCCGGAATGCCACAATTTAATCCTCCCCAAAATCTATCCATAAAATCATCTTCACTTTCTTCTAAAGAGGAATGCAACAAGGTAGTTTGTAAATCATCATAATAGTTCATTACAGTGTCATTACCTTGTTTTAAATGTTGCAACTTTTTAATCATGTCACTAGTATAATAAGCGGGGACGAATGTATGTCGCATGGCAAGTTTCAAATCATCCCAAGTAGTAGGTATATAATCAGGGTGTAACCGAAAATATTCTCTCCACCAAACTAAAGCATAACAAGTGAATGAACCAACCGCAACCTTAACTTTTTATGTTCATCAAAATTATGGGAAGCAAATATATTATTTATGTCGAACTCCCATTCAGTATATAAAGCAGGTCCAAAACGGACATTAAATGGTGGTATAGAATCATTAACCTGGTCATGCGCATTTGGATGTTTGTGCACCTCTCGTGATGGTTGTGGTATTTGCATAGGTGGTGGCATGTCTGTCGCAATCGACAAAGCCCATGAATTGACTCTGGATCCTGTCATGATTAGTAGAAACCAGAAAAAAAATCCAAAAATAATGTTCCTATGAACTACTGGGAAGTGGTGGTAAAGTGCTCACAATATAGAAAATCAAAGTCTTACAAGTTCTTACCATGCGGCAGGTGGTGACCGGCAACCAGCGGTGTCAAATAACTCCAAAAGTTGGGTAAAGTGATTGCGAGGTGAGCGTATGTATACACGGTGTAGAAATATGTGGATCTGGGTTGGCGTTATATATCTGGAAAAAATACTACAACCACGATAATTAATGCAAGCTAAAAAATTGCTCGAAGTGGTCGAGTGTTGATCCTAGGCTAGACAATGCTAGAGACGCGAGCCTAAGACACAAGTGAAATTCACGAGCGATACTGATGACCCACAAGTATAGGGGATCAATTGTAGCTCTCTTCGATAAGTAAGAGTGTCGAACCCAACGAGGAGCAGAAGGAAATGACAAGTGGTTTTCAACAAGGTAATTTCTGCAAGTTCTGAAATTGTAAGTAACGGAGTAGTTTGATAGCAAGATAATTTGTAGCGAGCAAGTAACGATAATAATAGCAAAAGTGCAGCAAGGTAGCCCAATCCTTTTGAGGCAAAGGACGGGCCAAAATGGTCTCTTATAATAGGCAAAGCGTTCTTGAGGGTACACGGGAATTTCATCTAGTCACTTTCATCATGTTGATTTGATTCGTGTTCGCTACTTTGATAATTTGGGCCTGGGTGAGTATGTTGCATGTAGTCGACGTTCACATGACACCACTAAGAGAATCACAACATACATACTATCAAAATATCGAACACATATCAAGTTCACATGATTACTTGCAATGTGATTTCTCCCGTGACCTCAAGAACAAAGGGGTATTAAATGACATATTGGATCTGAACATATAATCTTCCACCAAGTAAACCATATAGTAATCAACTACAAGACGTAATCAACACTACTACTCACCCGCAAGCACCAATCTATAGTTCCGATAACAAGATTGAACACAAGAGATGAACTAGGGTTTAATGCGAGATGGTGATGTTGAAGATGTTGATGATCGCCCTCCCCAAGATGGGAGAGTTATTGGTGATGATGATGACGATGATTTCCCCCTCCAGAAGGGAAGTTCCCCCAGAGGAATCGCTCCACCGGAGGGCAAAAGTGCTCCTGCCCAAGTTCCGCCTCGAGACCACGTAGCTCCATCCCGAAAGTCCTCTCCTTATTTTTTCTAGGTAAAAATGACCTATATACTAGAAGATGGGCGGAAGAGGTGGGCCTGGGTGAGCACAACCCACCAGGGTGCGCCTGGGGGCCCATGCGCGCCCTGGTGTCTTGTGCTCACCAGGGTGGCCCTCCTCTAGTACTTATTTGCTCCAATATTCTTCATATATTTCATAAAAATTCTCCGTAAAGTTTCAGCTTGTTTGGAGTTGTGCAGAATAGGTAGCCTGACGTAGCTTTTCTAGGTCCATATTTCCAGCTGCTGGAATTCTCCCTCTTTGTGTGTACCTTGCATATTATGAGAGAAAAGGCATTAAAATTACTTCAAAAAGCATTATTACGCATAATGTATCATAAATAACAGTAGGAAAACATGATGTAAAATGGATGTATCATATACCAGTACACAAGTCACAAAAAAAATGATGAGCGATGCAACCATAGTGTACTAGCACCAATATGTGTCAGGCACTGTACCAGAAATGACTTGGAAAACTAGTACTACGTATAATGCCCGTGCATTGCTATGGGCTTTTGAAATATTTTGCTGGAATTATGTAAACATAATGCATGTTATATTTCACATGTAAAAAAAGATAGCACGGGTATGATGAGTAATTATTTAAGTCCACTTCACTTACGTTGTAAATTGTTAACAAAAGGCAATTTGACAATGCATACATATAGAGCGATGATCGAACTAAAAATTTGTTACAAATTAATATCTATTTGATGCGTTCAACAAATTCTTGCACAATATCAGAAATGTTGTCTTTAGTTTCATTCGCACGATATTTGAGAAATTATAATAAAAATGTCTTCCTCACCGGCCTTCGGGTCCATCAACTTTCACGCCAACCACAGTGGCCAACCTTGACCCAGGCTTCGACTTCTTTTCCTACGCGATGGCGGACGCCTCGCTCACTCAAAAACAGCGTGATGGTCACCATCCACCCTACCTTGCCTACCGGCGGCACTTTTCTTCCAACACAAGCTCACCGACCACCTCTCTCCCAGGACCTGCTCCACAACTACACGGCGGCGGCAGCCAACCATCCACCATGACTGCTCCACCACCACCCTGAGGCTCGACATGAGTCAACTTTAATTTTGTCAAATTTACATTGTTTGGATCCTCATGCACATTAAGCAACATTCTAAAAAAATTCTGCCTATAAACCACTATTCTTCTTCGTCTTCGATCTCCTGCTCCTCTTCACTTACTATCTCTACCTTCCCTACCCAAGCTAACCGCAACCATCAATGGCCCATCCGGCTCAAAATCCCCAAACCTTCTACACCCACACTATGAATTTTGAGGGACTTTTGCCAATATTTTCTCCTTTCAAGTCTGCAAACAACAACATTAATGCAAAGTAATTAGTGTAAACTCGTTTATTCCCACTCATGGCCAGTACGACCACAAACTCTGCCGTCTCGCCTACATGATGTGCGTCCACTCCCACAATTTTCCCCCTTACTCTGGCGAGGCCTCCATTACTTCCAAATATTTTGTTCGGATTATTTGCCATCAAGGATAAATTAGCATATGTGATAAAAGTTCATATGATATGACACGACAGAGGTAGAGCAACATGAAAAATAAAAGATCATGCTTCTAATCTTCAGACTTCTATAGTTAAAAAAATGGCGATAACCTTACAACATTTTTCAGACTCCCGTCCTAATTGAAAATGATTGATGCATTAAGGAACACGTGCAAAGCATGTCTCAGTTAACATACACTATATCAAATATCTGTAATTCTAAAGAAAACTATCTACGCTATTCTCAAAAATAATTAAATGAAAATGCAATCTACGTGACGATTAAGGATTATTGAGGCGATAAGTACATCCTTTTACAAAATATTTTTTGGGATGACAACTTAATTGTTTGAAGTGTATTGTTACCATTTACACATAAATGAAGAGATGGTTTGAACAGTGGGCAAAAAGGGATCTTCAGACATCAAACAAGGTTTCTAAATCGACCAAAACAAAAATTCACAGACTAAGATAACATCATCCATTAGCTGTCAAAAACATCTCATCACTTCTCCTTTTTTTCCGGGGGGACAACCTTCTTCATCCGGGCTCCCAGCTGGTGCTGGTTCATCAACTCGACACGGAGCTTCTTGCCGCCGTGAGTGATGGGCATCTAATCGCCCTGGACCCCTAGATGGCTGTAGCAAGCTCCTCTGTTAGAATTGAATCACCAGCCTTGGAGCAAGAGAGGTGTAAACACGGAGAAAAACAATACAAAGCTCACTAATAATAGGTTGATGGTATTTCTTATACACAAACTGAAACTAATGACTGCTAGAATTCCACATTCTACCGATGTTACAAGCACCTGAAGTCATTATTATTCCAAATAACACCACCGTAACTGAAGCAACCAACAAACTAAACTCTAGAACATCAAAGGACAATCAGATTAATCCTTCTCTGAAGCTCTTATGACAGAAATGCCAACTTCTAACCTAGTTCAAAGATACTGTATATAATAGGTTGGCATCGTTATGTCTAATATGCTATAAATTATGCAACAAATAGAATCCAATAAATCCAGTAAATCTAATTTTCATGCTTCTATGTATATTAGTTTTTTAGATTTAAGAGGACAAATATTTCATGAACATTTAAAGTCCTCATGCTTTGAATTAGACGACACAAGCATTATAACTGCATTTGCTCGATCCTTGAGTGAAACTTTTCTACTCCCAAGAACAGAAAAAAAGAAGAAAAGTGTAATCTGGATGTGGCATCAATAGCATAGCTAGAAAGTATATATAGATGCAGTTGTTCGAGACTGACTAACCATTTTGCATTGAAGTTTGCAAATAAATCATTTTCATATTTGAACAAGGGGACTTGTAAACCTCAGGAACCGACGTTTCTTTAAGATTTAACAAATAGTAGCAAAAACTCTGCATGAAAGAAACAATTCCGATGCCCTGAGATAAACAACTCCAATGTACTTGTTGATATGAAGGTGATCGAGTAGATAGACTGACACAGACAACAGTAAGCATACCTCTTGTCAATCTGTACTTCATAGCCTAGTTACTTTTTGAGCCAATATATGCATCAACTCAGGATACTCCGCTGTATAAACCTGGTATCACGAAGAAAGGCAACAATAAGCATACCTCTTCTCAATCTGCACTTCGGAGCCTAGATTTTGTATCAATCTCAATATGAAAACTGAAGCAATATACATTGGCATACCAGGAAGAAAGGCAACAATACCCAGCAACAATAGGCCATAGACCTGAGAGCTGTCAGCATCCATGTGACCTTGAAACTGCATAAGGAAATATCATAGCAAAAGTTTAATATTGTCTGATAGGACACAACAACCATGTATCTTTCTAAGAAAGTTGACAATCAGCTTGTAAACAAAATACCTTGCTAGTTGCAAAACAACCTTCGGTATCATCTTTGTATCATTATGTAGCAAAGGTCCCTACTTTATATTAGCCTAACAAACCTGCCGAAGCTATCTGCACAACTCCACAAAAATCATAAAAGAATTAAGAGAATTAGTATTAAAAGGAGATGAGCAGTATGCCTAAAGGATGAAATAATAGGATGGATTGACATGAACTACACACGCATTAGTACCTGCAGTTCAATATCCCAACGCCCTTAAGAATTTCTACTACTCCTGATCTGAAAGTGCTCAACTTAACCAAATAGATTGTTACTTATCTTTGGCTCTGAACAATACTGACTTATAGACAGTTATAAGCATCAAGTTTCAAAGAATCACATATCAACAAGTTGCTGGCTGATCTGTCATACATGTATTTATTTTTTCAACGGTATGCTTGCCCTTGGGACAAAGCTTCGAATTGGCTAGCATAAATATGTAATAGTCTATGTGAAGCAATAAACTGGAAATTAGTAGTCACCCATCTAGGATTAAGTAAATAAAAAAAAGATGGAAAAGAGAGAGCATCTTTGATGAACACAGACAACCAAGCAGCTTCCCCTTGTTCTTGTCTTGGCCGGCACTACACCTCTTCCCGGCTAGCAACCTGGATGAGCGATAATCAAGAGAATGTAGTACAAAAGGACACATGTCAATGATGCCTGGGGATACTGGACTGCTGATGGACTTGGATTCTTTGGGTTCCTTCAGGTAAGCAAAACACAATCTTCAGCTAAACGGATTCTTTGGGATACTTCATAAGTTTGTATTGATATGTATTTACTGAAGTTAGATGAAGGCCTCGACGCTTCCCCTATTTGTGTGGTTAATGATGTGTTCAGTCCACATTGATGTAAGATTTATAGGAAACACTTGATATGTTTTATGAAATGCTTGTCAATGCTGCAGGAGCGAGCAGCAACGAAGAAGTTTCTACTACAACAATTGCATCTCTGGTGAATGTATGTTCCTCAATACAATACTATATTGTCAGTCAGTTGATAAAGAAAAGAAACCTACCTGGATAACCTAATGCACATGATTCAACATTTTGGTGGATCAAGAGCTTTCTGATCTATGTGTGAGTGAGAAAAGAAACAACAGAGAGAATAGATTGAGAGGAAGAGAGATGTCAGGGAGCATACCCATGTTGCGGAGAAGGCGTTGCCGACATGTTGTGGAGAAGGCGTCGCCGACATGTTCTGGGGAAGGCGGCGTCGCCGGCAGCAGGGAGCCCGACGACGGCAGGGAGGAGAGCGCTACTCTGCGCCGCGCATCGACCGCCTCGCGTCCATCCACGTCCCCGGCGGAGGACGGAGGCGATTGATCTCTTCTTTGGGCAGGCGTGGCGGTGCGGGTGAATTGAGGAGTGCGGCGGCGAGGCAAGGGGGCCAGCGGCAAGTGCAGATCTCGAACCGGCAGGAGCTAGCGGTGAGGGCTCCAGCCAAGGCGGTGAGAGGCAAGGTGCGAGTGGCGGCCGGAGCCGGGAAGGAGGTCGAGGGTGGCGGCGAAGGGATCTGGAGGCCTCGCTTGAGGGCACTTCGCTCGTCGCGTCTTGAAGTCGGGGTTTTCTCGTGGGTTTTCTTCGTCGGTCTTTTTTCAGCCGTTTTTCTTTGGTGCGACGGGAGGTTTGACGGGGATCGCTGGGAGTTTTTTTGGTTCGACATGTGGGAGGAAGGAAGAAAAAAACCAGGAAAGATGGGACGAAAAATAACCGGCGGAGACTACCAACTGAGACATTAGGAGTAGAGACTAGTATGAAAGATATACCTCCAAATATTCTATGGTGACTTTTTTCCTCAAGGCAACTCTCCAGCCAAATCAAAACAGATCAACACTTTCCCTCTCTCTCTTTTTTTTTGCAATCTCCACTTCTTTTCTAAAGGATCTGCTTTTTTATCAACCGTGACTCTCTCGGTCTATCCCTAACTCTTTCTTTTTCCAAACTATGACTCTCTCTTATTATATTCGGAGTCTCTCTTCAAAATAAATAAATCTGATACGACGTGTGACAAATCCTAGTACTACTAGTCTCTATATTCCTAATGGAGCAGTTGGTAGCCTGATACGGTTTATTTTCGTCCGGTTTTTCTTCGTCTCCCCACTCACCACCTATTTAATTTCGCCTTACCTACCACCGGTCTAATCATTACCTGAAACAACAAATTAAATACAGTCGTCGCCTTTCCTAACGCTAAAACTCCATTCTCACCAGCAAAACTTCCCAAACAAGTTCTCCTTGCCATACCTTAATTGTGACCTCCTAATCATCACGAGGCATTATTTCCATCTATTTCTCAGCTGAATTAGAACTTTCCAAAACTTTGTTTGACTGAATCACAATTTTCCTTCCTTCCCTATCATATCTCAATCGAATCATGAGCTGTAGGTAAGTCATTTCGTTCTCCACCTCGCACGGGTTGTACTGATTTTTTATCATGGTTTGGCCTCTGCCATACAAGCCGCTCGACTCCTCCTCCCTCACTCAACTCCTCCACCCTATCTTCTTCTTCATGGTGAGGGACCCAGGCAGCGATGCGTGCCTGTTATGCAGCAGCGAGGAGAACCAGGAAGCAGTGATGGCCAGCCCCGCACTCGTCACGTGAACCCATTCACCGTCAGGTCATGCTGGTGTGTTACGGGTGTAGGTGCACCTTAGCCATGGAGGTTTGCCGGTGGACAACAGAGGCCTCGCCATGGGCACCAGTATCCCTCTCCTCTTCCTGCGCCCTGCCTCTCCTTCCTCAGTCTCTACCTCTCACTTTTTTTCTCTGTTCTAGGAGATCTGCAGCCGACGTCGCAGGCCCTGCCCGTTCGCTGCTGGTCACCTCGCCTCACTGTTCGATCTCACCGCTGGATCTGCACGACTCCGCCGCCCTGTGCCGTCCTTGTCGGGCACCATCATGGCGGTGCAAACACTATATGTAGTGGCTACAATCGGCGGCCGATTCAGCAGTGCGGTGGGCACTGGCGACCCAGCGGGCAGCGGCTGTGCTGCCCGCTGTCCACCGCCAAGGCGCAACGGCTCGGGCCCAGACTCCGTGTTCGTCATGGCGCTCCGCGCAACTTCCCTTGCGCTGGTTGACTCATGCATGCATCCACAACCTAGCTAGCTAATTTCTCCATTTGACTGATATTTTCTCTGGTTGTACTGTTCCACAACTTAGGGATCATCTACACAATCCATCGTCTCATGCATGCACAATCTAATTAATTTGTCTACCGACTGCACTTTATGAATTGCTCCACAGATCATTTATAGAGATGATTTCAGACTTAGAAGTGTTGAGGTCATGATTCTCGAAATAGTTTTGAAGTTGTATTCACGACATCATGATGCTCTAAATGAAAAGAAAATTTGATGGATTCAAGAAGAAAAAGGTCTGGTATGTTTAGTATGCACTATAGTAGAAATTTCACTCGTGGTCATCTTGGGATACTTATACATGCTTAGTGTTACAATAAATTCTACTGATTAATTCCATGAAAGTGCTGAACTTTGCTCCAGTGAACAACAGACCCACTCGGTAACATATTTGGATGCCATACAAGTGGATCTGCATTTTTTCATCAAGGTGTTGTCTCATCTTTTAATTTGCATCGTCACTCTTGAATAATTAGTTTTCATAGAGATTTATCTTTGATCTGAGTATTTTGAACTTTCTTTTTGCATAACCTTGATAAAAGAATTGACAACAAATAATTACAGAAGACTAGCCAACGAGATGAGGAGAGGAAATAAGTGAAAAGAGAGAGAATAGATTGAGAGGGAGAGAGATGTCAGGGAGCATACCCATGTTGCGGAGAAGGCGTTGCCGACATGTTGTGGAGAAGGCGTCGCCGGCATGTTCTGGGGAAGGCGTCGCTGGCAGCAGGGAGCCCGACGACGGCAGGGAGGAGAGCGCTACTCTTCGCCGCGCATCGACCGCCTCGCGTCCATCCACATCCCCGGCGGAGGACGGAGCAGTTGATCTCTTGCTGGGCAGGCGTGGCGGTGCGGGTGAATTGAGGAGTGCGGCGGCGAGGCAAGGGGCCAGCGGCGGCAAGTGCAGATCTCGAACCGGCAGGGAGCTAGCGGTAGAGGGCTCCGCGCCGAAGGCGGGTGAGAGGCAAGGTGCGAGTGGTGGCCGGAGCTGGGAAGGAGGTCGGGGGCTGGCGGCGAAGGGATCTGGAGGCCTCGCTTGAGGGCACTTCGCTCGTGCGTGCGAGTCGGGGTTTTTTCGTAGGTTTTTCTTCGTAGGTCTTTTTTCAGCCGTTTTTCTTTGGTGCGACGGGAGGTTTGACGGGGATAGCTGGGAGTTTTTTTGGTTCGACATGTGGGAGGAAGGAAGAAAAAACCTAAGAAAGATGGGACGAAAAATAACCGGCGGAGACTACCAACTGAGACATTAGGAGTAGACATTAGTATGAAAGATATACCTCCAAATATTCTATGGTGACTTTTTTCCTCAAGGCCTCCAGCCAAATCAAAACAGATCAATACTTTCCCCCTCTCTCTTTTTTTTGCAATCTCCACTTCTTTTCTAAAGGATCTGCTTTTTTATCAACTGTGATTCTCTCGGTCTATTCCTAACTCTTTCTTTTTCCAAACTATGACTCTCTCTTATTATATTCGGAGTCTCTCTTCAAAATAAATAAATCTGATACGACGTGTGACAAATCCTAGTACTACTAGTCTCTATATTCCTAATGGAGGAGTTGGTAGCCTGATACGGTTTATTTTCGTCCGGTTTTTCTTCGTCTCCCCACTCACCACCTGTTTAATTTCGCCTCACCTACCACCGGTCTAATCATTATCTGAAACAACAAATTAAATACAATCGTCGCCTTTCCTAACGCTAAAACTCCATTCTCACCAGCAAAACTTCCAAAACAAGTTCTCCTTGCCATACCTTAATTGTGACCTCCTAATCATCATGAGGCATTATTTCCATCTATTTCTCAGCTGAATTAGAACTTTCCAAAACTTTGTTTGACTGAATCACAATTTTCCTTCCTTCCCTATCATATCTCAATCGAATCATGAGCTGTAGGTAAGTCATTTCGTTCTCCACCTCCTTTTGGGTTGTACTGATTTTTTATCATGGTTTGGCCTCTGCCATACAAGCCGCTCGACTCCTCCTCCCTCACTCAACTCCTCCACCCTATCTTCTTCTTCATGGTGAGGGACCCAGGCAGCGATGCGTGCCTGTTATGCAGCAGCGAGGAGAACCAGGAAGCAGTGATGGCCAGCCCCGCACTCGTCACGTGAACCCGTTCACCGTCAGGTCATGCTGGTGTGTTACGGGTGTAGGTGCACCTTAGCCATGGAGGTTTGCCGGTGGACAACAGAGGCCTCGCCATGGGCACCAGTATCCCTCTCCTCTTCCTGCGCCCTGCCTCTCCTTCCTCAGTCTCTACCTCTCACTTTTTTCTCTGTTCTAGGAGATCTGCAGCCGACGTCGCAGGCCCTGCCCGTTCGCTGCTGGTCACCTCGCCTCACTGTTCGATCTCACCGCTGGATCTGCACGACTCCGCCGCCCTGTGCCGTCCTTGTCGGGCACCATCATGGCGGTGCGAACACTATATGTAGTGGCTACAATCGGCGGCCGATTCAGCAGTGTGGTGGGCACTGGCGACCCAGCGGGCAGCGGTTGTGCTGCCCGCTGTCCACCGCCAAGGCGCAACGGCTCGGGCCCAGACTCCATGTTCGTCATGGCGCTCCACGCAACTTCCCTTGCGTTGGTTGACTCATGCATGCATCCACAACCTAGCTAGCTAATTTCTCCATTTGACTGATATTTTCTCTGGTTGTACTGTTCCACAACTTAGGGATCATCTACACAATCCATCGTCTCATGCATGCACAATCTAATTAATTTGTCTACCGACTGCACTTTATGAATTGCTCCACAGATCATTTATAGAGATGATTTCAGACTTAGAAGTGTTGAGGTCATGATTCTCGAAATAGTTTTGAAGTTGTATTCACGACATCATGATGCTCTAAATGAAAAGAAAATTTGATGGATTCAAGAAGAAAAAGGTCTGGTATGTTTAGTATGCACTATAGTAGAAATTTCACTCGTGGTCATCTTGAGATACTTATACATGCTTAGTGTTACAACAAATTCTACTGATTAATTCCATGAAAGTGCTGAACTTTGCTCCAGTGAACAACAGACCCACTCGGTAACATATTTGGATGCCATACAAGTGGATCTGCATTTTTTCATCAAGGTGTTATCTCATCTTTTAATTTGCATCGTCACTCTTGAATAATTAGTTTTCATAGAGATTTATCTTTGATCTGAGTATTTTGAACTTGTTTTTGCATAACCTTGATAAAAGAATTGACAACAAATAATTACAGAAGACTAGCCAACGAGATGAGGAGAGGAAATAAGTGAAAAGAGACAAAATACAGTAATGATATATCAATTTAGAAGTCGTCGCAATGCACATCCTTCTAAATATATATCTTTATGTGATCGGTCACAAGTTGTAGTTGGTAGTGGTAGTAGTATATATTCACTATAATTGTTTGTACGAAATCACATTAAAAAAAATCACCACAATTGTGTGCAGAAACACATAATCTTACCATATTTCATAGGGTGCTATCATTTTTCATGTTTGTAGTTGTAGTGGGAAAGAAAACAAATAATCTGGTTGGTATACAATTGGGATTTTTTTATGTTTGCATAATCTTTACCATTATGCAGCACAGTTATGCTTTTGCTACCTCTATATATGTCCTATGATAGAGATGTTCTGTTTGGAACAGGGAAAATGGGACCAATTTAGCTTTATACTAGAGTTCACATCAAAAAATTATCCTAGATGAACTAGACATTAAGTATGCCGTTGTGCAGCTCGCTAGTGTTGTGCTCACGCACCTTTCTAATTAATCTTATTCAAGCTCTAGGTCCGTATTAATTTTATCTTGATTAGATATTAAATGATTAATCAAACACAGTTGGTGTTCATCTAGACTGCATATGCCTGATTGTATTAGTGTCACCTTTTTGAAGTCGAGTACTACAATGTTCGAAGGGAAATAATTTTTAATTGATCACCTAAATGATACAAGATAACATACAAATTAATCAATCTTAAAGTCTACACGTTTTATTTGCTCCCGTGTTCACTTCTTTCAAGTTACAACCTCATGGTACTCTTGATTCTTTTGACATTTGTATTAACCGACAATTAATTGGGGCACAAAACACGTTATCCATTGGCTACCTATATTCTTTCAACACTCAGTTAATACCCCCAGTCTGCCTCTTTCCCAAAGCCGGATATACATGGCCGCATCAAAACCAGACTATGCATATATTGTTGTCTCCCGTGAGGTTACCAGGTGACTATTACTTATTGTTAGTGTACATCTACTATACTATTTTTAAGTGTCAGACACGTTCCTCATGGTTGTCTTCTAATGATCTAATGGCTCTATAGCTAATTCACTCTTGACATTGCTTATTCAAGTTGGAACCATGATCTTGCTTTAAGTATACAGATTGTGAATGAACCCCCTACCAGTTTTGTGTTAAAGAGTTCCAATGTTATTTCTTTGTAGTTATCAAGTAGGTTTTTTTGTAGAGTCAATGGTATATAGATATGCATGATAGCATTATTTGTTCAAAATTACCCTTCCATCTTCGGACTACATTCTGATGTGAATACTTTGTTTGCAGGAAATAAATAATGTTGAATTCTTGGATGAAAGTTAACATGATAGCTTGTGTTCTTTTCTACATGAAATAGTAAAAACGGTGTGATTCTGTTGTAATTGCTTGCTCTTAGTAACAATCTTCACTGGATGCAATAGAATTTTTGTACTACCCTCTTCTGTTGGTAGTTATGCATCAAGTTTTTTATTATTAATCTCCTTTTGCATGCATATTTTCTCCATTTTTGGTCTTCGCACAATATCATAGCTATATATTTGTACTGATCGTTGCGCATGGTTGATCAAAGTAGAAGTTTGTAGTCATATTTCTTGTCACTATACAGAATAGCACAATTTTATTGTATGTCCAAGAAGTTGGAAAGATATTTTTTCTAGGTTATATGTGACTAGAATTTCTAAAAATACAGTAAGTTGATGCTACTGAGTCTTCACTATTTCCTTCACAAAACTATTGTAGCCATACAAACAAAGGCCATCATGGAGTACATATAACATGGATTTCCTATTGTGTTAATTGTTATGTGACCCTCTGCTTCTAATATATGCAATAATTTGAGATGAACCCAAATCTGTCCTTTTTCACTTAAGTAAATTATCTGCCTTTCTTAGAAAAATTGTTCTGAGTAAACTTTATTTATCATAGGCATATTTCAACTATTAAATCAATTATGTGGTCAACATTGGATGTTTGTTCTGTGGAATGTGCCAGTGTCACAATATTGACAAAAGCTACAAATAGATTATCTTAAAAATTGATTGCATAGAGTACACCCTGAATTTTATCTCTCGCAGGACATTTGGTATGACTTTTCGTTGTCCTTATTCGATTGCACATATAAGTTATATATAATCTAAGGGATGGTCAACCTTTGAAAATTGTGAAAGTTTGACAAGCCACTTAATATTTTGATGCAAGGTGGAGGTGAGAGAAGAAAACAACGAGAAGAAGGATTGTGGGAGGAAGTGGAGTGTCATGTGGTGGCTGAGAAGAGGGAGGGGCATGAAGATGGCGAGGAGATGCATTTATCTACCATATCACGAGCATGAGATATCATCACATGTAAATAGTATATGATTCATATCACACGGCTTTTCTCTTTGTAAAAACATTTTGTTAGCACATTTCTTATTGTACATATAGTTTTTTTAGCATGTGGCAACACATGGGCATCCAACTATGTCAATAAATTCACTTTTGGTCCATTTTAAAACTTGCTAATTGCCTTCTTACAACTCATGATGGATCTTTGTATGAACGTCTGATCGAACATAGAGATGAAAGAACTAGGAACCCGCACGGACTCGGCGCACGCCTTGGTGGTGGATCGACGCATACACAAGGGGAGAGGATTAGGGCAGAGAGCGGTGGGCATCACTCAGTTTTAAAGGAGAGGGCTCTATTAGAAAAAGGAAAGGGTGTGTCATAGGGCAGGGTTCTTGTGTTGGGCCCACGTGTTATAAATAACATGATGGATAATCCAGACAACCATATTTCTTCCCCATATATGGTCTGGATTTGGGGAGCCCAGGCTGGGAGAAATGAGCTTCGACCTCAAGGACAAACTTAATCATTCGTTTGATTCACTTATATGCATTGCTCTGTCCTAGTACTAGTACTGCCAAACAAGAGACATAGTCCGTGAACTCTTTCCAAAAGTATGGCCCGGTTTCCAAAGAGCAAATCAAGCAACTAACTTAATGCTGCTCCAATAACCGAAACAAAATCTGGCTGATTTCTTGAAGCTATATCTATATTTATGTTTGTACCTACTAATAAAGCACGGTGTGTTTCGCCAATTTTTTAACCCATTCACCGCCAATTTTTTTTCCTATCCAAGGTGGTACTAAATTCTTATGCGTTCGTCTGCTAGAAAAAAAGGCTTTTCCAGAATTTCGTACGTGGGCCGCGCGCTGTGGCCCAGCGAAGCCAGCCCACTTATTTTTTTTCCCATGCAGCTAGGAAAGTTCTATTTTCCGCACAGGGCAACAAATAGTCGGAGCTTTGCACAGGACAACCAATAATGGGCTGGCCCATTTTTGTTTGTTTATGTATTTTACTTCTATTTTCATTCTCCTTCTCGTATTTATTTTCACTTCCAAGTTTATTTTTCTTATAGAACTTATTTCATAAATTCAAACTTCACAAAAAACCTTCGAAATTAAAAAAATCAAATTATAGAAAATGTTCAAAATTCCAAAATTTTGTTGCTATTTTGAAAATATTCGGAACTTGAAAAAAATTCCCTTTTTTCAAAAACTTCTATTGTTTTTGAAAATTGTTCGAGATTTCTAAAAAGAAAATGGATATTTAAAAATGCACCAAATTCAAAAAAATATTATTGTTTTAGTGCAATTTTCACAATTCAAAATAGTGTTAAACGACACACATTTTCAAAAAATATTATGAATTTTCAACACATGTTCCCGTTCTAAAAAATTGTCCACAAATTCAAATGATGTTCATGTTTTTATAAAAAAAAAATTGGTGTTTTCAAAAAATGTTTGTGAATTTTAAAAGATGTTTCTGTTTCAACTTTTGTTCACGTTTTTCTTAAAGTGTAAATAATTTTCAAAAAACTTCTCAGGATTTTAAAAATGGTTCATGTTTCCTACAATATTCAGAAACTTCACGCCTTAGAATCTCCTCGATTGAAAGGGAAAGTAGATTGAATAATTCATGGGCCTTCTGTGGCGTACGATGACGTAACCAAACTCTTAAATGCCCCCAATCAATGAATGGAAGAATAATGGATCGATTACTTCACACCCGGCGAAACCAAGAAGCTAAATGTTCTTTTTTCACGGGCGCATAAGGTTTTGCTTGCACATATATTTCTCACTAACTTTTAAATGCATACTAATTTTTCTCCCGTTGCAACGCACGAGCGTATGTGCTAGTCCTTCTTTAATTTACGGAAATGTTAACGCCCACACGTGTGGGCGTTTGAACATCGCCCACACGCCTCCACCACCACTCATTTTGCCACGTATGAATAGATGACATCAGCAGAATTTTTTTTGGTTTTCGGCTTTAAAATGTTTTATCTCCTAAATAAAAAAGCGAACTAAAAATCCGTTTTCACCATTAAATTCGTCTCGACAAGATCTTCAAAACTAGACCCCATGTTGATATGTTTCGACGAATTTTTTTTTGCCAGAAGTTGCCACGATGTTTACACTGCTGTTGCCATAGGGCTTAAACTAAAGTTGCCATGTGGCAATTTTAGTTTGTAGATCATGGCAATTTTAGTATTTTGATGATGGCAACTCCAGTACTTTGACCATGAAAATTATTTTTTGTATGAACCATGGCAATTTGACGTGCATGTATCATGGCAATTTTAGTTTATGGTTCATGGCAAGTATAGTTTCTTAATTCCCCGTTTTATAAATGTTAAAATTTACTTTTAAATGTAGAAAAAAATAGCTGAAACATATCATGGCAACTTCAGTGTAAACATCATGGCAATTCATATGCAATAGACATGGCAACTTTTAATCCAAATTTTTTTTCATCAAAACATATCAATATGGATCTAGTTTCGAAGATCTCATCGCGAGGGATTTAATGGTGAAAACGGATTTTCAATCGGATTTTTTGTTTAAGAGATAAAACATTTTAAAAACTGAAAATCCAAAAAAATTCCTACATACATGCATGCGATGACGTGGCAATCTGTTTACATTAGAGACGTGTGGTGCGTCTTCCTTCCTGCCACACGTGTGGCCGTTAGCGCGGCCCTTAATTTAACATCCCAAAGGCTTCCATTTACAAGACTAAAACGAATCTGCTCTCTGGCACTTTCCTTTCGTTCTCAAATTTAGCACAATTCTTGAAAAAAAATTCAACACCAATGTGGCTGAATAGAACAAATCTGGACTCTATTTACTTCCTCCTTTTTTCTCTATCTCTTCCTTCGGTTCTTCAATTTGTTCTCTCCTTGTTTACCATGAAAAAGGACCAAGTCCAAAGCAAAAACGGATCAGAATTCTTTTTTTAAGGAAACGTCCAGAATTTGGTAACCTCCAACCGAATTTTGTGCATCTTTTTTTTCTTTTAGCCAACCATGTGAAACTTTTTTTTGCATCGAATTTAGGAGCTCTATTGATCAAGTAGCATGAGGTTACAATCCGTTCTTAGGCAAGAGCGTAGGAACTCAGGGCTGGAATCAATCCAGCTTTCAGTGCCATCCAAAGGAGCAAAGCGAGGCGAGCACACTGATGGGCTGGTACATTGCAAGATCTACCAATATGAGTAACCATCAAAGAAGCAAAAATAGCACTAATCTCCTCTAATTCCTCCAAGATAGGCGCTGCAATTGAATGAGAATTGTCGCGCGATTTCCAGATGTTGACTAGCTCTAAGCAGTCAATCTCCATTACCACGTGTAAGAAGCCGCGAAGTTGAACGAAGATCATCCCCTCCCGGAAAGCTAAAAGTTCTGCAATGAACGGGTGAGTGACACCCGATAGGGGTTTACTCCATGCTCCAAGAAACGAAAGGTGCGACCACGCCACCCCTCCCGCTCCTGCCTTCATGTTCTCAATACTGACAGCAGCATCCGTGTTTATAGTAACCCAACCTGCCTCGAGCGGGCGCCAACACTGAGCCCGAGCTCTTCTTGCGCGATGGTGGAAGGTCCGTAATAGCCATGGTTTCATGAATCCACTTCGTGGCTTGAATCGGGTCATAGCCATCGCGATCATGAGTCCAACAGCGGCGTGAGGACCATATCTCATGCATGATCGTGACAATCTTGCGGCGGTCTTCCTCTGCGAACCGAGAATCCATAAGAATATCCTGTGCCCAAGTATCCGGATGCAAAGCGAGGTAGACGGTTGAAATCTATCTCTGCAGTTGCAATCCGTAATCGCCTTGCATGCGGCAAAGGAACTAGTGCATGATGCAAGTTTTCATCCATTGCTTTGCAAATATCACACCTGCCCATTGGCTTAATGTGTCTGTATTTCAAAGTGTCTGAATCTGGTAGTATTCCCTGGAGTAATATCCTCCATAATACACGGTCTTTTGGAACCACATGTAATTTCCAAAGGGCATCCCACATCTGTTTGTTAGCTGATGAAGTTTCTGTAATCGTCCCTTCCTCTAGAGCGCGGTGCTCGTTCCGAGTCACAAGAGAGCGATACGTGGGTTTTATAGAGTAGTTGCCAGATTTCTCTAAGGCCCATGCCAAAGAATCTTGACCACCGTTGCTGTTAAGGGGTATATTGAGGATAGCTTCAACATCCGGTTGCAAGAAATTTTCTTGAATGATTTCCACATTCCAGCTGCCTGTGTAATCATCTATCAGTTCTGAGACCGTGGCTAGTGTGGAAGAGCCAAGGCGCCCCATCGGTTTCAGAAAAAGATTGCCAGGGATCCAGGGATCTGTCCAAGTGGAGATAGCGGAGCCGTCTCCTACTCTTTTGATAAGCCCGACTTCAAGGGCCTTTCTCCCCATAATAATTGCTTTCCACGTAGCCGAGGCTCGAGCAGGAGCACTCGCATTAAGGAAGTTAGTGTGTGGATAATATTTGCCCTTGAGCACTCGCGAGCACAAAGACTCCGGTTTTGTGAGAAGACGCCAGCCATGTTTCCCAAGCATTGCGAGATTGAACACTTGCATGTCACGGAACCCCATGCCGCCCTTCACTTTGGGTGTCGCAAGTTTATCCCAAGAGAGACAGTGGAGTGTACGTTTGTCTATGGAACTCCCCCACCAATATTTGGCCATGCATGAAATAATACTCTTGCTTACCTTTTTTGTAAGCAGAAAGCAGCTCATACTGTAGGTAGGAATGGCCTGAACCACTGTTTTGAGCAAAACCTCTCATGCCGCACAAGCCATGTTCCTTTCAGAATAGCCGTGTAACTTACTTCGACATCGATCAACAATATGATCAAACGTCCCACTAGTTATCTTGCCAATAGCTATAGGTAAGCCCAAGTAGCGCTCCGAGAAGGCCTCAACATGTATATCAAAGATTGCTTGAGCGCCTGCCGTGTGGGTTGATGTGTATTGGCACTAAAAAAGATAGAGCTTTTCTCCCTATTCATTGCTTGTCCAGAACAATCAGCGTAAATCCGGAGAATATCGTTCGATCTATCCGCACTGGTTTTGCGCATTCAGGAAAGATAAGACAAATCGTCGGTGAAAAGCAAGTGATTAACCCAAGGTGCATGGATACTCACCCTAATTCCTCGATCAATATGTGCTCCGCCAAAATTATTCAGAAGTGAGGTAAGGCCTTGAGCGCACAGCAGGAAGAGGTACGGCGAGATGAGGCATCCTTGCGGTAAACCTCATGAAGGAGTGAAATACGGTAGTAGCTCGCCATTCACCTTAATAGTGAACCGAACAGAAGTGACACATTTCATAACCAGCCGTATAAAAGCATCTCCAAAGCCCAGCCTTGTTAGCATTGCTTCGAGATAGTGCCATTCCGTTCTAAAAAAAAGAGAGAAATAGTGTCATTCCACTCTGTCATAAGCCTTGAGCATGTCCAGTTTAACAGCACAACAACAATTCTTTCCCTTTTTCCTCCGCTTAATAGCATGGATAGTCTCGTAAGCCACAAGTACATTATCTGTAATTAAGCGACCAGGTACAGATGCACTTTGCTCTTCCCCTATAATCTCGTCCAGGATGTCATAGAGTCTATTGGCAATTGCTTTGACTGCAATTTTGTAGAGCGCTGGGCATAAGGCGATGGGACGAAATTGTGAGATTTTCTGCGGGTGCCGTACCTTAGGAATCACCGTGATGGCATTATCATTCAAGCCTAGAGGTAACTCTCCCCCGTTCAGAAAGGCAAGCACGGCCATTGTTATGTCCTCACCTAGAACATTCCAATGTCGTTGATAGAAACCAGCCGTGAAGCCATCCACCCCCGGGGCCTTGGATGGTGCCATATCAAACAACG
The DNA here is from genome assembly GCA_021605145.1 of Aegilops bicornis. NCBI lineage: Eukaryota > Viridiplantae > Streptophyta > Magnoliopsida > Poales > Poaceae > Aegilops > Aegilops bicornis. The sequence goes on along the minus strand of CM038669.1, from coordinate 251,925,455 downwards.
CCTTTTTCACCTCCTCCACTTCATAAGGTCGCTGGATAAAGTCATTCATAGCATTGGTGTCACTGGGCTGTACACAGTCAAGTAACTCATTCATCGGCCGAAAACCCTGTGTTTGATACAGGCCTTGAAAGAAATCACCAACTTGTTTTTTCACTTCCTCTGGCTCTTGCAATATCTGACTGTTGGAGTTTTACAGAGAAGTAATGCGGTTCTGTCTCTTACGCTGCACGGCTTGTGCCTGAAAGTAGCCCGTGTTGCGGTCTCCCTCTCGTAGCCAGAGAACCCGCGAGCGATGTTTGAGCCATATCTCCTCTTGGCGTAAAGCTTCACGCAGCTGAGATGAAACGGACAGCTCCTCCTGCGAAGGGCCACGCCCCATCGAAGAGCTTCTCAAGCATTCTAGGCGCTTTTGGAGTGTGCGGACTTTCTTTGAGAGACTGCTGAACTCCCGTTCACCCCAGGCTCCTAGATCTTTTTTGACGATGGCCAAAGCATCGACCACTCCTTGTAAACCTTCCTGTCCAGCGCCAACCCGCCAAAGATCGAGAATCAGTTGATCATATTGGGCATGGCACTGTCAGACTTTTTCATATCTAAAAGACCGCTGCTTCCGTTTCCACTCGCTTTGTTTTGAAGATCTTGGCTCAGCGACTACGAAATAGTGGTCAGATTCCACACAACTGATATGCTTCACATTCTTTGCTTGACAAAGATTTATGAACTGGGCATTAGCCAGGGCACGATAGATGCGAGCTTTCACATTTGACACACCATCTTGTCTGTCATCCCATGTAAAGGGAACCCCTCTCCACCCCAGGTCTTGGAGCGAACAATTCGCAACCACATCCTGGAAAGCCCGAATCTGGTATTCCGGTCTGGGATTAGAATTGAAGTGATCGTCCGCATGCAACGTCTCGTTGAAATCGCCCATGCACAACCATGCCTGATGCGGGACAACAAATAACGTAAGGAGGAAACACCAACTATGGTGTCTATTCTCCACCCGTGGCTCTCCGTAAAAACCAGTAAAATGCCAAGCTTTATTGCCATGTTTCACAGAAACATCAATATGCGACATGCTGTAATTTTCGAGCTTGACATCAACATCTTTGGACCAAAAAAGGCCAACACCACCACTAAGACCGTTTCTATCAACGGCAAAACAACCGAAAAAACCTAAAGAAAACTTTAAATCTTCCACTCTTTTGCCCTTTATCTTGGTTTCCATTAAGAACAAGAGGGCGGGTCCTTCTTGCTTCACAATCTTGCGAAGCTCACGAACTGTCCGAGGGTTCCCAAGCCCTCGGCGATTCAATTATCACACTCATTTGGCGGGCGTGACCAGCAGACACCGCCGAGTTTTCTGACGAGGGTGGGGTGGGTTTCTTTTTCTTTGGCTGTCTATCAGCCGCCGATGCTCCATCACCCTCCTCCCCTTCAGAGGTCGAAGCACGTGTAACAAGGTCCATTGCTGCAGTTTTAGTCCCTTGTTCCCCTTGCTGAGTAATAGCCAGCACCGGCGTCTGAACCACCGGTCTGTACACCTAAGCCTGCGGTCCTCCTTTCCTCTTGTTTTGGACAGGTTTCTTAGGAGAGTTGACCTCATTGGCAGTACATTTCTGTTGAGGCATCGACGTGCGAGATTCCCTTGTGCTGTTTTGCTGCTCGAACTTCTCCTTCGTCGGGCTATCTCCAGAATTAGGTTTCTTCTTCTCATCCGGTGCCCTAAGCGAAGATTTGAAAGGTAAGTCACCCTTCTCATCTCTCTTCCCCGGAGTTGGGCACAGGAGGTCTGAGTGTCCAAGTCGGCCACATGAAAAGTAAAAGTGAGGCACCTGTTCGTACTGAATATCATACCAGTCTGTTTTGTTCTTTCTGGCCGACTCGATCGCTATCCATCTACGGAGAGGCTTCTGTACATTAATTGAAACTTTGGCTCTAAGGAAGCCACCCACCGGACCTATTTGCACTGCAGTTGCCTGGGATCAATCTGTCTGGCAATAGCTAAGCCCCATTTATCATTCCTCATGTTGTAGGGAAAGTTCACAACCCTGGCCCAAAGCTGAAGCCGGTCGAAGCGAAGCTCGGTTTGCATATGGGGCTGGAAGTTCTCAATTATTATCGCATGCTTGTTAATGTGCCAAGGCGATCCATCCCAAACCCGATCTCGATCCCGTTTTGATTCAAATTCCGCCACAAACATGTTCTCCCCCAGGGGTCGTATGGATAAGCCTCTAGGGTTTCCCCATGCTGGGCGAAGGGCGTTAGAGATCGTATGGATGTGGAAGAGATTTCGGTGCAGCACTTTGCCAGCCAAAAGCCACTTCGGCGGCGCACCATCATCCTCCAGATCGTTGATCACCAGAGGAGTTGCTTCCTCCTTCGAGATGTCGAGTTTGCCCAGCTCTTCCTCCATCGCCGCCCTGGCCGAGCAATCTTGAGAGGAGTCGCCGTCCGGTTGGTTGCCGAAAGGGTTGGATGTCCCCATCGATCCACCCCCCCCCCGCCTCCGTTGCGCCCCGTCGATCAGATCCACGATCGCCGCCAAGTCCACCGCCGCCCTAGTCACCCGAGGGTTTTAGGGTTTGCATGGAAAAACTTGCATGCCAACCATGCGAAACTGACTTGCCAAACTTGTGCGTGAGATGTCATCAAAATATTCTATACGTATCTTCTCTCTACTGTTTTTTTCTCAAGTCAAACAACACGTGAAGATGTTCTATTTGTTCTTTCCGAGGGATGCTATTACGCGCGCGCGTTAGCACGACCGATTTTCGACAGCACGATAGAAACTCAAGTTTCCTTGTAAAGAAATCAGGGTGAGGCTAATTAATCAGGCACAGCGGGCCCCCCATTGGTTGAAATCACGGGGCAGAGTTTTATATATGGAAGGAGACATTAGGCCCCACGTTGAATTCACCAAGCAGAGTTTTGTGGATGGTTGTGCACAAGTGGGTGGGCCCTATGCCCTTTCCGATAGTGCCACAGCTGCGTATGAGTCTTTTCGGCTCTTTTCCTTATTTGCTCTCTCTACAAGAAAACTTCACAAGGAATATAACCAATAGAATCTTTCCTAACAAGATTACCCCTGATTTGCATGCATATTCCTTTTGCAATTAATTATATCTTTCCAAATGCAAACGCCTTCCAAAATAGATGACCCAACTTTGTACTAACGGAGGGAGTAGTACTAGGGGTACTTTCCAAAACCCAGCTGAATCTGCCTTCATTCTTCTATTAATTGTGGCTGGCCAGGATTTGCAAATTTCAACTGCGGTTCCCAATGAATCTACTAGTAGTACGAATCTGCTTGTAGTCCTCCTCACAGTTGATATCTTTCCCTTATTTTTTCTACTATACACCAGCGAACTCTTCTCTTTGATCATAACAACTTTATTCATCAAATAATAGCAAGGTCATTTACATAGTGATGAAGAATAAAGTCAGGGACATTGGATTCCCAAGATTCAAACATATTAATTCTAAAAAAGTGTTTTGCCAAGCAATCTGCTACCATATTTGCTTCTCTGCTGCAGTGGACAAAATCAATACTAGCAAACTCCATGACCATGATAGAACACTCTGCAATGATTGGAACATCAGTTCCCATATAGGCATTTGGACCAGAGATGTTCTCCAACGCCAACATACTGTCAGACTCGATAATGAGCTTAGTGTAACCCAATTTTTCTCTCCAATAGCACCAGCGAACTCTTCTCTCCAATAGTACCACGTCCAATATGTATTACTTTCTGTTTTACTCCAAACAATCTCTCTTCAGTCGGTCTGAACCTTTTACGTTCCTTTACTCAGCAGATGCAACAGGCAAAACAAATTGAGATGATGATGACACACGAAAGTGGATGGAAATTATGTGGCAGTGGAATATGACAATGAAGTGGAAGCTGGTGTATGTGGATGTGGCGTGAACAAAGCGTGACTAGAAATCGGAACTCTAAAAGTATAAACACTAAAACAAGCAACTCGACACACTATGCAACCGAAAATTCAACAATGCAAAAACGAAGTGGTAATAGGGAAAAGGCTCAAACTGTCTGGGACACAGATGAACTAATCTAACTTTTTTGTGGCTTTTTCGTGGACTATATGCATGAAGAACGGATTCAATCTAGACTACGAAAAACTGAAAAATCTCGCCGAGTAACCTGAAAACTGATACCACTTGATAGAAGCGAGGGTCCCGATCTTTCGATGAGATGATAATTATCGATATGGTAGAGACGACTTTGATGATCCGACTACAAACGTGCAACGACGTTGAGCCTTAGCAATCGATAAACTAACTCCAAGAGGTTATTGACCATGCCGGAGCACGATCAACCTGACCATGAAGGTCTATTCCTGCAAGCAATCAAAGAACAAGCAAAAAATATGTTTAAGCAATCTAAATATTGCGAATATGGATGAAGTATTGATAAAAGTGGGGTTTCATAAGCGGTCGGTCTGGTCGTTGGACACAAAGTTGTAGCGATGGCTAACTTTTAACTAAATAAAACCCAAGTCTAAACGATGCCTTAAGGGCTGTATTTATAGGGAAAAGAGAGGGGATTTTGTCCACCCTTGGAATGTGGGACTAAAACACCTCCTAAGTCGTTTCCCTACAATACGAACTCTAAAAATAGATCACATGTGCATGGTTCAAAAATAAGGTAGCACAACACCAATAATAAGCTATGGACGAAATTTATGAAAGGCCATCTTGCATATTTCATCCATCTTCTTGTATGCCATTATGGTGGCTTCCAAGTTCAAAAATATCCACTAGAACCTCCGTTCTTGTTCTCTTTGCACACGCCTTCATCTTCGTGCTTGATCATGCTCCAATGTTCATCCCTCTTGTCTGTGCTAAGCCCTTCAGTTGTAAGCAACACAAATGTATCCAAGTTAGGCAGCATCACATTCTTATGAACATTAGAAACATTAGTAAGAAAGGAAAGTACCTGGTAATTTAAGTAGCGTGCGCGGGCTCTAGTAATTGGTCCAATAGGTATAGTAGTAGGGGTTGTGGGTGTAATTGTGGTATCCATGTCCTCATCAAGAAGCCATCTAGCTACTAGCTATGGACCCGTAGGTCTGTGGTGAACTACTTACGCATCATCGGAAGGCAGGAAGGATGATGTAGAAGCCCATTCTCCCTCCGACAAAGTACCGAAAAGGCCTTAGGATGGGATCACGGAAGAATAGAAGCTTGCAGCAGCGCAAAAAAGTGTTTCAAGTGGCTCTCTGGTATATTGGGAATATTTGGGAATTTATAAAGGTGGAATTAAGCCAAGAGGTTCCATGAGGGGCCCACAAGCTCAAGGGGTGCCACCCCTGGGCACGCCCTATGAGCTTGTCGCTCCCTCGTGGCTCTCCTGTCTTCTCCCGAACCTTCGTGGGTCCCTTCTGGTCCAGAAAAATTAATCCAAAGAATTTTCTCTATTTGGACATCGTTTAATATTGATTTTCTGAAAATCCAAAAACAAGCAAAATATAGCAACTGGCACTAGGTAGCTTAATAGATTTGTCCCAAAAAATGGTATAAATAACATATAATTTCATATAAAACATCCAAGATTGATACTATACTAGCATGGAACAATAAAAAATTATAGATATGTTGGAGACGTATCAAAGGTCCAAATTGTCCTTGCGAAGCTTTTTTGTGGCGGTTATTTTTGCATCCATCAAGGGGTGCAATTTGGCCTTAGGAGATGAAGAGGCCTCTTCCTGCATACGACTATAAGTACTGAAACGAGTACTTGAAGGTTTAACTATGTTAGGAAGGATTGACTTCTTGAACTCCACGTGCATATCCCCCAGTTGAGTTAGAAGGATTTCTTCTTCTTCTTACCGAGTCGTCCACCCTCTTGAAATTAGCTTCTAGCTCCTCATCCATAGACCACCCGTAAGGATCAATATCGGCATAGATCCTTGGATTAGCAACATAATGGGAGCCATAACTCTCCCCATCCAAATCTTGCGGTGACATCCTGTCAAATCTACTGGGAAAACAACCCGAAACAAGAATAGAGGGAAAACTCGCGATGCGGTGGCCAAAACAGCAAGGAGTATATATAATATATTTTTACCGTGTAGGACAAGTATTATGGAACGTAACGGGGTTGGGAAAGTCCATGGGGGAGCCACGAGCTCACACGTGTGCCCCGGGAGGGTGGGCGCGCCCCTGAGCTCGTCGCCCCCTCGTGCACTTTCGTGATGGTTTATTATTTTCCTATTTTTTTATATATTCTGAAACGAACAAAAAGTACATTTATGGAACTTTTGGAGTCGGTTTACTTGTCGTATCACGTACCTACTCCTTTTAAGGGTTCTGGAGCATTCCAGAAGTTCTATTTTATGTGTTCCTCTGGTGTAATAGTTTGAATAATATTAGTCTCAATATTAATGGGCATACCTGAGATATAATGTATAATTATTTGCCCATTAAAAACTCTTGGATTAGTGCCCTTGGCATTGTTGATCTTGATAGCTCTGGAGTGATAAACTTCTTTGACGATATATGGTCCTTCCCATTTAGAGAGAAGGTTACCTGCAAAGAATCTGAAACGAGAGTTGTACAGTGGAACTTGATCACCTACTTTAAATTCCCATTTCTGGATTCTTTTGTCATGCCATCTTTTAACCTTTTCTTTAAGCAACTTGGCATTTTCATAAGCTTGTGTCCTCCATTCATCTAAAGAACTAATATCAAATAACCTCCTTTCACCGGCAAGTTTGAAATCATAATTGAGTTCTTTAATAGCCTAGTAAGCCTAACGTTCTAACTCGAGAGGTAAATGATATGCTTTTCCATAGACCATCTTATATGGAGACATACCCATAGGGTTTTTGTAAGCAGTTCTATAAGCTCACAATGTATAATCAAGTTTCTCACACCAATTCTTTCTGGATCTATTAATAGTCTTTTGCAATATTACCTTTATTTCTCTATTGCTCAATTCAACTTGACCACTAGATTGAGGATGATATGGTGATGCAATTCTATGGGTGACATCATATTTAGCTAGGAGTTTAAGGAATGCACCATGAATAAAATGTGAACCACCATCAGTCATTAAATATCTAGGGACTCCAAACCTCGGAAAGATGACTTCTTTAAGCATTTTAATAGATGTGTTATGATCATCACTACTAGTTGGAATAGCTTCTACTCACTTAGTAATGTAATCAACGGCAACTAAAATATGAATATACCCTTTAGGGGAAGGAAAAGGTCCCATATAATCAAAACCCCAAACATCAAGTGGTTCAGTGACAAGTGAATAATTCATAGGCATTTCCTGACGTACCAGTATTACCAATTCTTTGGCATTCATCACAAGAGAGCAAAAACTGATGTGCATCCTTGAAAACAATAGGCCAATAAAAACCAGACTATAGTACCTTATGTGCAATTCTGTCTCCAGCATGGTGCCCTCCGTATGCCTCGGAATGACACTTCCGTAGAATTTGTTCCTGTTCATGCTCAGGTACACATCGTCTAATAACACCATCTACTCCTTCTTTATATAAATTTGGGTCACCTCAAAAGTAATGTCTTAACTCAAAGAAGAACTTCTTCTTTTGCTGGTATGTGTATCTAGCTAGTATATGTTTAGCAATAATGTAATTAGCATAGTATGCATACCAAGGACTATTACAAGAAGAAGCATAGCTAGTTGCTCATCAGGAAAACTATCATCAATAGGCAGTGGGTCATCACGAAATTTTTCCATCCTAGAAAAATTATTTGTGTCGGGGAATAACGACACCTATGGGATCACTGGAATCCCTTCTACGGTTGGCGGGCGCGGGGTTGTGCAAAGAGCAGGTCTAGAAGCCAGCACAAAGGTCGTTTACCCAGGTTCGGGCCACGAGGATGCGTAATACCCTAGTCCTGCTTTGGTGTATATTTGAGTATTCTTGAGCTTTTGAACTAGCTACGGTGCGTGTGTCGTCCAAAAGATCCGAATCCTCTCTCAGTACGCTGCGGGCCTCCTTTTATCGACAAAGGGGCTGCCACAGTGGCACACAGGAGGTGGAAAGCTATACAATGTGCAAGCTTATCGCTTGTCATTACATGACAAAGTGCATTAAATGCGCTACTTAGGTGTCCTCTTGCTTTATCGGGGGCGGTAACGAGGCCCGTCCCGTCCGTCACCGCTCCGCCTTGCTTCGACACGCGTCCAGGCCAACAAGGCATGTAGCGCCTTATGGTAGCGGCCTTTGAGTTGGCGTGGTGGTAGGGTCTTCACGAAGATCTGCATGCCACCACGCATGTGCTTGCTGAATTGGCCTAGAGGTCGCACGCCGCCACGCAGGTGCTCGCCTAGTTGTTGGGCTGGCAGTTGCATGTGAACGGCGGTGGAATCTTGGCAGATGTGGGCTTGGCTGCGGCCCCGCTGTAAGTGCTAGTTATCGACTAGAGGGGGGTGTGAATAGGCGATTTTTATGAAAGTCTTCAAAACATGGAAGTTTCAAAGACAATCAATAGAAATGACCTAATTGATATGCAGCGGAAGATAAACTACAACAAGCAAACCATAGTCAAGTATGCGATGAAAGTGAAAGTACAAAGACTAATAGCAGCTTGGTAGTAAGGATCGAGGATGGAAGATAGTATGAAGCCAACCAACTATAGTAGTCAAGCAATGAAGTCAAACAGTACGACAAATAGGCAATGACTTCACGAAGACAAACACTAAGTAAGGGAAGGGAGAGGATAGAACCAATCACTTGTTGAAGACAAAGGATTTGTTGGACCGGTTCGATTCTTTGTGACAAGCTATGCGTCTGCAGTTAGGGAGGCTGAGATTCAACTCAGAAGACCACGGCTTCACCTTATTCCCCTTGAGCTAGGGACACTTAGTCCTCGCCCAATCACTCAGGTAAGTCTTCAAGGTAGACTTCCAAACCTTGACAGACTTCGTTCACCGGCAATCCACAATGACTCTTGGATGCTCGAGCGACGCCCTAACCGGTGGAGGATTCCACAGTCCTCAAGTGTAATAAGTCTTCGTGTCACGCAGATGTAAATACTTGATGATGCCTAACACTCTTTGGCTCTGGGTGTTTGGGCTTTGTCCTCGCAAGGATTTCTCTCTCTCAAAGGCTTCGAGGTGGGTTGCTCAAACGACAAAAGCCATGCACTAACTCGAGCAGCCACCAATTTATGGTGTAGGGGGTGGGCTATTTATAGCCACTAGGCAACCCGACCTGATATGTCCGAAATGACCCTGGGTCACTAAGGAACTGACACGTGTTCCAACGGTCAGATTTCAAACACACACGATAACTTTACTTGGGCTACAAGCAAAGCTGACTCATCCAGTTCTGGATAAGATTTGCTCTCATTGTCTTCGTCAAGACATAGGATTTGGGTTGAGCATCACTTGATCATTCGACTTTGTTCACTTGGACTCCACTTAACAGTACGGTGGTTCCTATGACTCAACAACAAAGAGAAAGGAAACAACGAAACGACACAGTCTTCGCGCTCCATAGTCTTCACTCAATGTCTTCTCATGTCATAGTCTTCAATATGAATATCTTCACATACCATCATTGTCGTCAATGTCTTCATACATTTTTAGGGGTCATCTCCGGTAGGTAAACCGAATCAATGAGGGACACTACCTGTGTTATCCTGCAATTCTCACAAACACATTAGTCCCTCAAGCAAATTTGTCGTCAATACTCCAAAACCAACTAGGGGTGGCACTAGATGCACTTACAATCTCCCCTTTTGGTGATTGATGACAAAGCTGGTTGAAGTTTTCAACGGGATAAAGTATGTGAAATTGTAAAGGATAGGGTATTGTCTTCATAAGTGGCAAGGGCTCCCCCTGAAGATGTGCATATAAGTAATTTGCTTTTGGAATGCAAATGCACATGGCAGGTTGTACTTGTGGAGATCCTCTTCAACTTATGAAGATAATTCATCATGCATGAAATGATATAACTAAGAGAATGACGTGCATAATGAAAAATGGACGTCTGCAGAATGATCTAAGTGCGGAAGTTATCATCGCACATGCGGAATTTATCATCGCATCACAGAAAAGCAAATAAGTAGCAGACGACCATCAAGTTTAAGTGTTACAACTCAAAGAACTAAATGTATCAAAAGCGAGAGTTGTAAACACTAGGCAAAATATAAAGCAACCGCCCATATGAACCCGCTTGAAGACTATCAAACTCATATGCTTCTCCCCCTTTTGTCAGTAAGGACCAAAAAGGTTTGTAGACATAGAGCATCTACTCGCTTTCATGAGGAGAAGGTGAAGCAGCAGGGTTGTCGTTGTTGTTTGGCGGTGCAGACAAACTTGGTGCGGTGTCGATGCGTGCAGAAATAGGGGGCGATGAAGTAGCATCGGCTTCATCATCGATCACTCTGGCATTCACAGTTGCCGCGGAGGAAGAATAGTCAGAGTCTTCAAGGGAGGGAGTTCGACGTAGGACCGCATTCCGTGGAAGAGTGGAGTCAAACTTCAATCTTTCCGTGAAGCCATCGTCTTGAAGATCTGCTTCAGCACTGAGCAGCGTCAAACTCTTCCATGATCGACGACAGGTTTCGTGAGTGACAAAAGAATTCTTGGTGGCAAGATTTCTAATGTCATTGACGTCCACCAAGAGGCTTTGCATCTGTCGCTTGAGCCAAAAGTGATGCTTGTCTTGTTTCTGATGCAGTGCCACAAGAAGTTCTCGGTCACTTAGGACACGAGAGCGCTTCTTAGGCCTTTGGGCAATTGTGCTCTCGTGAGCTTCAGTTATGCACGGTGAGGCATACGAGTGTTCCCAGCCATGGGATAGAACCACGAGTTACCGCTTGGACGCCTTCCATGGGTTGAGAGAAGCTATGGTGATCTGCATTTTGAAGACAAAGAGGCGTTTTGGCGGGCTCGGGGTATATGGCTTCAATCGACATATCAACCTCGGGTAGAAAGATCGATGATTGCGGCAGAGGGCTGATAGTTGATAGCGAGTGTTGCTTGATGAGGCGCATGACCCATGGAGCATAGAATTTCAGGCCAAAAGGTCGAATCAGACGCAACCAAATTGCGGATGAAGAATTCTTGTGTATTGAAGTCGATGCCATTGAGGATGTAAAAGACCAATGTCTTCATGGCTCCTTCAAGTTTTGCAGATGACGAATGCCCTTTGATAGGCCATAGAGTTCGCCTGATGATGTGATACATTGTGCGAGGCAGATACTCAAGGTCATTAACAAAGAACTCCTTTGGGTATTCAGCGTCAGGTGGCAAAGGATTCATCATGCTCAACATCTCGCTCATGTTGGGCTCTGGCTTATGGAAGATGCTCTCCAGTGCATTGCGGTGGAGTTGACAATTAGGTTCGAACAACTCTCCGGGAGTGGGTAGGCCTGTAAGCTCAATGACGTCAAGAGCTTTGGCTTCATGATGAACATTTCTGTCATCCACTCGAGAACCCATGTCTTTGTATCCTCGTAGTAGCCGCGAATGTGGAGGGTAGCATAGAATTGAAGCAAAGTTCCTCATTCCAATGTTCTTTGTGCATCACAAAGTCGAGCAGACCTGCATCACGAAAAGCAGTCAAGTGCTTCTTCTAAGCATGGCAGTCCTGCAATGGTTTTAATGTCGAGGCGCATATGAGGGAAAATGCGCCTTGATCATCTGTAACGCAGGAGTAATAGCTTCGCTGTTGATAGCTCCAGAAACGATCTGATGATATTCTTGGCCTTGAGTAGGGGTTCTTTGCTCCGTCAAAGAAGGTGTTGTGGGCTTTGAAGCCATTTGTATTGAAGGATCCTGTAGAGGTGGCAGTACCTGGGAACCTTGGCAGTCTTGGCTTTGGTTTCTAGACCAGAGGCCTATGCCCAACATGATAATCAAACTGAGGACCAGAGGCATGAGGCGGAGGGACCAGAACGGGCCATCTGATAGTGACTAACTGACCATAGTTGTAAGCTTGCTCAATTGCATAGGGCCTTGGTGGCAGAATAGGAGCAGTGGCAACAACAGAGGCTTCAGGCTGCACAACAGGTGCTTTAGGAGCAGTTGCATCATTGGCTTCAGGCACATTGGTTGGTGCAGGCTCCACATTTGCTTCAGCCATGACTATGTCATTGGCTTCATTTGTGGTGGTGGTGGCAGCCTCAAGATTTTCAACCTCCACTTGATGAGCTGGAGGGTCGGGCACTGTCACGTTCACTTCAGGAACAACTTCTTCAGTAATGGGGGGAGTAGGGACTCGTTCTTCTTGGTTGTCATCGACTGATGCGGCCAGATTGTCTTCAACAGTTTTGGCTTCAGACACGGAGACATTCACAGTTGGAGTGGCTTCTGGAAACACTTGACGTGCAACAGATTGGTGGTGCACTTCTCCTTCTGGAACGCTTGAAAGAGGGACTTGAGGCCTTGGTCCTTTGCGAAGCCTCATGGAATGTCACGGCGCCTTTGGAGATGGAGTTGGTTGGGCCTCAAGGTCTTCCTCTTCTTCTTGCACAGGTGGTGTGACTTGTTGTTGTTGGGGAGTAGTCAGGGATTCTTGTTGTTGTGGGTGATCAGCCCATGATGCATCCTGAGCAATTGGCCTCAGAGGACGACCAATGCTGATGAGTTCGCTGTTCGTGGGAACAGGTGATGATACCAAGTTGTGTTCAATCTGAGGAAGAACTTCATCATCTTCAACATTGTCATTGTGACCAATGTCTTCAGCAGTGATGGGATCAACTGCTGGAATGTCTTAAGCTTCATGAGCCTCTGAGGAAGCAGACTCATGAACTATCATTCGTCGTTCTTGGAGTTCAGATGCGGGTCGAACCATTGAGATAGGTTCAACAACTAAGGGCTCTGTGGAAGCAGCCCGATTCTTCTTGGTTTTTCGCTTCTTCTTGGAGGGAGCAGCATCAGAGGCTTCAGGATTTTTCCTTTTTCCGGCTTCAGCCTCGGCGGCCCTCGTCTTCTTCTGTTCTAAAGCGGTTGACCTGACCTTTGGCTTCGAGCCAGTCATGCTGCTTGGGAAGACTATGTGAGGTTCTTCTTGCCTTGAAGGTGCAGATTGGTCAGTTGTTTGCTTCTTCTTCTTTGCAACCATTCTGGGGTCAATGCCAGGACGACCAAGAGCCTTGCGCTTCTCAGCCTCATTGTAGGCTAGTACACACTTGTCAGCCAGACCCTTCATGCGCTCACGGGAGCCTTTAGCTTCGTCACGCTTCTTGTGAAAGGCTTCTTTGACCTCGTGCAACATGGTCTTGAAGTTTTTGACATCTTGCACGCTGAGCTTTGCCACATGCTTCTTGAACTAAGCTTTCTCATAGTCGATCTTTTGCTTCAGTTCAACGAGACACTGAGCAAGAGCTAGTTCAGAAGCAATGGCGCCATTGAAGGAGACGCTGAGGCTAATGGGAAGTTGCAGATCTTCAAAGCTGAGATTCGGGTTGTCAAACCACTCATGAATGAAGTGATGGATGATTGCCACATCAAAGAGAGGCAAATCATTAAAGATTTCTGCTTCTTCCTTGCTCTTGATCAGTTGCTCAAGAGCATCATCTGCAAGATCTTCATCGCTGGATAGATCAATGTGCTCTTCTCGCAGAATGGCAGCAGGAGTTAATGTCTGATTAGTATGTTTGACGATTTTCTTTTTCTTCTCCGTCTTCTTGGAGATACGTGATTGATCTTCGACCGCATTAATCGCCTTCGGGGAGGTACAATGGCGCTGGCTTCGCACGTGAAGCTTTTGGAGGAGCAATGATCTTGAAGCCTTAGCCTTCTTTGGCTTCTGCGGCTTTGGAGTAGGAGCAGGGCTTCATCGATTGTCGGTGTCATCATCGTAATGATCCACTTTGGCACCTTGGACCGAGATGTGAGTGATTAGGCCATCAAGGTTGTAGAAATGACCGATGACATTGGGTTCTGCATCACGGGAGCCGTCAGCACGGGGAGCAGAGGGACCAGGGTTGAAGTCTAATCCAATGACTTCTTGTTTTCCTTGGCCGATGCCTTTGCATGCTGGAAGTTTCACTTGAAGAGATTATCGTCACGACACCAGAGCAATGACGATGGGTCGGCATTTTCAGGCTGAGGTCCACGGACCATACAAGGATAGAAACCCTGTGCAATAGCTTCAGCTCTGTTCTTGGGTGGAAGGCCTCGAAAGAGAATATCACCCCAAGGACTTTTGATAGCATTCTTCCGAAAGCGTATTCTGGGTCACGAACTTGTATTTGAACCATTGTTCAGCCCAATATCGTCGAATCCATTGGATTCGTGTCTTGCGCTGATTATAATTCTCTTCAGGATCTGTGTTGTAAAGATCTGCGAGGTCATCAGGCAAATCTTTTGATGTCCCCCCACGACGCTGTCTACCACCCTTCCTTACTGATTTCTCTGCAGCCATGAACTTCAAACTGAATGGCTTCAATACGTTCAAAGGCTTCAAAAGCTTTCGCTTGTTGGACAAACAGCAACTGGCGTCGGGAGAGTTTATGTGATGTCGTAAGAATTCTCGCAAACGAATGCGCACTATGAGAACCAAGGGATTCTCCCACGGACATGTACCGTGACAAAGATTAGAGATGCGAGGGAAGGGAAGAGGTCATATGCATTCTCGTAAGATTTTGAAGATAAATCAGTTTGAAGACATTGACCTCATGATGCGAAGACATTCACTTATACGTTGAGAGTTGGTTCCAGATTTGTACGAATCCGTGAATAGGTACAAGTGAGGAATCTAACTAGATATGAAGCTTAAGTGAATATACTAGGCATTATGAGATGCAGACAGAATAGATCTAACATTGTATAGGCATAAACCAACTTTGGTAAACAGGATGAATCTTTGAGGATAAAAAAGATGGTAAAAATAGAGTTATATTTACCACACGAAGAACTGCTAGATGGGATGAGTAGGAGACCGAGCACTTCAATCCACCGTGCCCTAACTTGGCGACGGAGGACAGCTACGGCGGCGGCAGAGAGGACGATGTTCGCGGCCGGCGTGAGGACGGCGACGGAGAAGTCGTGGCAGCTAAGCGCTTCATCGCCGGCGTCGTCGCGAGCTAGCGGTGGCACTAGGGTTTTGTCGAGGTGGAGAGGTGGAAGAAGGTTTTCTTTACCGCAGGGGACATGTATTTATAAGGAGGTGTGCGGCACAACACAATTACTCAGGTGCCCCTGGCGGTTCACATCTGAGGTGCGTGGCAATCATGCAACATACTCGTAGCTGTCCCACGTTCCCACGCCCTCCAGGTTTGTCGGATGGTCGTTCCGGCTTCTCCGGATTTCAAACAGTAAGGATGAATCATTTAAAACAGTCTTAATGTTTGTCTCTGTGTCTTCTGCTGACAAGGATGCAGAGAAGACATTCGACAGTTTCAATAGAATGCATATGATTTGGACAAATAGAGTTTGAGATAAAAAGCATAGAGAGATTAGGGTCCGATCACATTCACTTAGTTCAAAAGATTCAACTAGGAAGACATAGCTATAAGTGAGTGCTGTAGAGGACAGAACATTTGTGTGTGTGTGTGTGTGTGTCTGTTCTTGGACGGGGCGATGAACTGCTGGGGGAGTTCAGTCGCCTTCTCTCTCTCTCTCTTTGCTGTTTTCAGATTGCCGATTCGGTCCCAGATGCCTTACCCTGTGGGTGGGTAGCTCTACTTATAGGCAAAGGCCCTGGGCCTCTTCCCAAATATTGAGCGGGAAGGGCGCCAACAATTGGCCATTTTGAAGGGGAACATCTGGTACACTTATCCTGACTAAAGTGGATCCTCGCCTGTCAAAGGCTCTGGTGGTGATGCCGGCTTGGGCTCCACAATGACTTCCTTCCTGCCGTTGGACTGGTCTTGGTCTTGTTGCACCGAAATGGACGCCTTTGCTTGATGCTCTCGCTGCGCTTGCTCCCTTTGCACCAAAGAGGAAAGGAGGACGCCATGCTGGTGGCGCCACCGGGCGCCCTTTGGTTGTCATGGCTTGCGTCATGGGCACCTCGTGAGGTACCCCGCCTTGATCTCTCCGCCTCCTCATGAGCCACTGACGAGGCCGTGCCTGTGGAAGCTCCCTGTCGTCCGCCCCGCGAGGCTTGGCCCCTCGCGAGGGTCTTGAGCTTGTGGTTATGAAGATGGGCCGTGATGGGCCCCCCTTGAGCCACGCCGCAGCCGCAGCAGCAAGTCTGGGACCCCTGCCCGTAACACCGACAGTAGCCCCCGGGCCCAAGGCGCGCCCGGACTTGGCCGAGCAGAGAGGCGAAGGGGCAAGTGCGAAGCGCCGCGGGCCCTAACAGCCTGCGGCCTTGGGCGCCGCGTGGCGGTTGATTGGACGTGGGTGTCTCCACTTCCCCACGACGCCTCGGCAACTGCACGAATTGACAAGTCCCTCCATGCAAAGCGGGTCATGATTACCTGCGATCATGGAGGTCGGCTGTTGGCCTCCTCTGGCTTTAAGTATGGAACGATGAGCGCTCCTCTGGTCCGTTTCTGCTTGCTTCTTCTTCCCGGTTCTTGCTCCGTCTTGCTGCAATGGCTTCGATCCGCCGGTTCTCCGCGGCGGAAGGGAAAGGCTCCTCGAGAGGGTCCTGACCCGCTCCCGCCGAAGAAATGGCTAACCCTCTGCCATCGGAATGAGGGTGCCCACCAGGTGGTGTCGAGGCCCTGGTGCGAGCGGCCACCACCGGGGTTCCCACTTCCCTTGTACGCCCAGATCGAGGGCTCTAAAGGGGTTGATGCCGAACGCTCCGGGCGACGCCGCCGTCGGCGCCGGCGGGTCACGAAGGTGCGCGTCGTTCCCCCTGGAGTCCACACCGAGGGCTCCTCCCGGGAGTTCGTACTCCATGCCGCCACGCCTCCTCGGTCTTGGATTCGCCTTCCTCCCTTCTTCGCCTCTGCGATTCCGCGGGGAGGACCCCTGGAGCTCTGGCTGCAGCACGCCGGCTGCAGCACCCTCGCAACCGGGGCAGAGGTTGAGGTCGTTGCCCCGGGCAAGGTCTTCATGACTCGAGGCTGGGGCGAGATCGCCCGGGTCTGCAGGACAAGGGGCGCCCTCGCGATCCACCTGGAGTACGACGGCGCTTCGGTCATGCTCTTCAAGGTCTTCGATGCGGAAGGGCGCCGACTGGAGTGCTGCCCCGGGAGAGGTGATCGAGGCCCTGCCGCGGCGAGGGCTAGGCTCGCCGACCGCTCCCTCGGCAGCTCCTCAGGCGGCGGAGGCGTCGGAGGATCCAGCGACTCCGCCGAGCTCTTCGCGACTCCAGAGACGAGCGACGACAGCTACGAGCCCCCGAGCCTGCGCCGCTCTCGGAGCAGGGCGGGCTCGGCAGGCCGTCGCCGCCCCTGATCTGGATGGGGTTGGCGCCGGTGCCCGACGGCCCACTGTTGATGATGGCGTCTTTTGCAAGAGCGCGTGTAGCTAGTGTTCTTTAGGGTCTGCTCCCTGCGAGGAATCAAAAGCGCGCCCCGTGGGGGCTTGTAAGGTGCCTATGGTCCTGTTTGTTAATATGATCCTTGTTGTGAAACATCGCGAGTTGCTCATCCCGCCTTAGCTCTGTTCTCCCTTTCGAACCTTGCGAGGGCTTGATGCTCTGCACCGACAGGTCCCAGTCCCAAGGCAAGCTTCAGCCGTCGCTGGTATGCCAGGTCGCGATGCCGTGGTCAAGGCCAGGAGGTGAGCGGCCTGGGGTCCGGTAAGAGCCCCTGATTCGTGATGCTCAGGAGGTCCCCTTTAGCGCACAAGCAGCCATCGTTCGGTGAGGAAGGAGAGTGACGTTGCTAACTTCGGGATTGCGTTTGGTGAGGGGCGGTGCCGTGTTAGTTAATGCTTCCCGGAGGGTGACTTATCTCGAGAATCGAGCCGCTTCACAGTGCGTTGCCGGGTCCATGCATCGGCAGGCGAGGGGTCGCTTGGCGAGGTCCTCACGTGTCCCTCCCCCTTGCCTTTTCTCCCCTTTCTGCTCTACGTCCTCGGGTCCCGGCCCTCGAGCGAGTCTCAGCCGTCGCTGGTATGCCAGGTCACGATGCCGTGGACAAGGCCAGAGGGTGAGAGCTGGAGAGCCAGTAGGAGCCCTGAGTCGCGATGCTTAGGCACCCCCCTTTAACGTGCAAGCGGTTCGCCCGGGTGAGAGTGAAGGAGATACCATGGGGGCCTCGCCTGACGCTGCTCCTTGAAGAGATCCTGCGGGCTCATCACAGAAAGAACGAAAGTTCACCGTCACGACCGACAGTCAGCCGTTGGTTGCCCCGGGGGGGGGGGGGTGATGAGGCACTGAAGGCTTTACGAGGTAGCGCTATCTTGAGGCTGCTGCCGAGCTCAGCCATTCGGGTTTGTCGGCATTGCGGGGACGGACCCATGCGCATAGCGTCGTCTTTGATGAGGAGCAGCTCCATCGGTTGGTGTCGATTGAGCGGGCAACTAGGTCAAGCATGTTAATCACGAAGGAGCAAGTCCATTTAGATAAGCGCGAAGAAGACGAACATCGCCCGGTCGGACCCGAGCGACCTGGGGATGATGCAGCCCGAGGGGCGCCCCCAACAGGATAAGCTAGGGACATGAAGTAAAAGAGATACACGCCGCAGGGACGGACCCACGATGCAGGAATAATGCAGCCACAGGCGCTCCCAGATGGAAATGAAACTTGAAAGATGTCACCTGGTAGCGTTGAAGACGAAAGGGTGTTGGTGCACCAGACTCGGTGGGCTGCGGGAGCCGAACCTCACGAGCCCCCAGGCTCAGGGGCCTCGGGAGGCTCCGGAGGCACCGTGGCTCCTCGTGGACCATCTCCATCTCCACCGGGGCTGCGGAACGCTGGCCTCTTGAGCCTCAGGATGCTCCTCATGAGGCGCTGGCACGTGGTAGCCGCGTTCGGCAAGCCGTAAGGCATGCGAACGTAGCTGGGGTGGACCTTCGCAGCGCCCCACGTGAGAGGGCCAGAGGCGCTCCTGAGAGGCGGCTCGGTTGAGCCCTGGTATGTCGATGCAGACGCACAACCCACCATCCTCGCCTGGATGGGGAGCCACGGCCGCCTACCACTCATGACTCTTGACTCCTGCAGCTCTTGAACGATCTTGCTGACGAATTCCTGAGGGTTTGGCCCTCCTTGCCTTGCTCCTTCTTGAGGGAAACGTGCTTCGAAACACGCCTCCAAGTGGTGCCCAAGCGCCTCCCTCGTGACCTTAGCAAGGTCGGTGGCCCTCCAGGGGGGAGCCCCCGAGCCCTGCCTGAGGAGGGCGCCGGGCGCGCTTCCCTATGCGATAGAAGGAGGTTCCCCCTGAGCAGGCGCGGACCCTGAGGGGCCTGCCTCCTGAGGGGCTAGGCCAGGCGATGTCTTCTTCTTCTTGGGGGCGGTCTCGGGAAGCCTCCTGCTTCCACGATCCGGGTCTTCCAGTGATGCGGCCTGAAAGGCTCGCTCCAGGGAGCACATTACGTCTTTCTCTTCGCAGGGCACCGTGATGACTCCGCCACTTCCTGGCATCTTGAGGACGTTGTAGCCGTGGTGGGTTACGGCCATGAACTTGGCCAGCGCTGGTACCCGAGGATGGCGTTGTATGGCAGGCGAATGTGGGCGACGTCAAAGTCGATGAGCTTCGGTCGCGGTAGTTGTCGCGTCGCCGAAGGTGACAGGAGGCGAACCTGCCCGATCGGGACCTGGAGCCGTCGGTGACCCTGCAGAAAGGCTTGGTTGGTGAAGCTGATTGTAAGGAGATTGTTGAACGTTTCCACGGACAGACGCGTTGAGCCCCGCCCGCCATCGATGAGGGTCTTGGTGACTAGCACGCTGTCGATGATTGGGGAACAGAGCATCGGGAGGATTCCGGCCGTGGCCGCACACTTGAGCTGATCCGCCGAGCTGAATGTGATGGTGCACGCCACCACCGAGGCGTGTGGCTTCGAGCTTGGGGAGGACTGCATTCACTTCACGCGAACTGCTTGAAGATGCGTTGAGAGGTCGGGCTTGAGCTCCGCCCAGATGCAGCGATCGCCAGCTCTGGAAGCCCCCACCCCTCGTCCGATGATGGTCTTCATTTCTCCTTGGCTGCGGTGGCAGAGGAGGGAGGCCTGCGTTGCCTTGCGGGCGATCCTCGCGAGGCTGATCCCTCCAGCCTCCCTCGCGAGGCGGGTCCCGCCAGCGATCCTCGCGAGGTTGGTCACGCCACCCTTGGCATGGGCCGCGGTCTTCCCAGCGTCCTGCGTTCCTTCTTCCTCCTCGGCCGTAGCCCCGGTCGCTACGGTCGGGACGTCGGCCGATCCTCCCTTCTCGCACGGCTCGGAGCTCTTGACATTCGCTGCTGTTGTGGGTGTGGAGGTCGTGGTACACGCAGTACCGGCTGCCCTTGGAAGACTCGGGCTGATCTCTGCCCCGCTTGGTGTCCGGTTCCGCCGTGAGCACGACAGCCCCCTTGCGCTTCACATCCTTGGCCTTGGACTTCTTCTCTTCTGGGTCTGCGGCAGGCAGCCCGAGGAGGGAGAGACGCCCTTCCTCGGCCCTGGCGCACTTGGTCGCCAAGTTGAACAGCTCCAAGGAAGTGCACAAGTCTTCATGCATCGCCAGCTCCTCCTTCATCTTGACGTCGCGCACACCGTCGGAGAAGGTGGAGATGATGGCCTCCTCGGTCACCTTGGGAATCTTGAGGCGTGCGTTGTTGAAGGCCGGATGTATTCTGGAGGGTCTCCACAGCTGCTGCTTGATGCGGCACATGTCGCTCACGGCGGGTGGCGGTCACGAGTACCTTGGAAGTTGGCGATGAAGCGGGTCGCATCTCGTCCCTGTGAGGAGATCGTGCACAGGGCGGGTTCGAGAGCCAGTCTTGGCCCGTCCTTGAGCGCCATGGGAAACCAGTTCGCCATGACCTTCTCGTCTCCGTTGGCGGCCGATGCCCAGCTCGTGAGAGCTGGAGGAACTACGCTGGTCGGCTGCATCGTCAGAAGCGAGGAGGCAGGTTCGGCTTCAACTTGCCGGGCCACGCGACGCCAAGCAACTTGGGGGTGAAGGCACGGCAGCCACCGTGGCCACAGGAGGCCTTGGGTGACGAAGAGCTTGGTCTTATGGGTCCCCATCTTGCGCTGCCGGGAGCAGCGAGGGGTCTTGACGCGTCTTGGGAGCAGGCGTGGTCACGGCAGTGGGCGAGCGGGAGCACTCGGGCAGCTTCTTGGGCGAGGACCTCCTGGCATCTCTGCTCTTGCCGCGCTGGCGCTGGTCGAAGCGGGGTCCGCCCAGGGACCACGCGCCTTGGGGCCAGGGCGCCTTCTTGTGGGGGAGGCGGCCGAGGCGCCCCCGGAGCTTCGTCGCCCGCAGGACAGATGCGGTGCTGGCCAGGGACAGAGATGGCGCGGGAGCCCCTGCAGCGCAGACGAGCTTCGGCGGCAGCGGTCGAGCCACTCCTCGTAGACGTCGTCGACAGGGCGGTAGCGCAGGAGCTCGTTTGCTGCAATGAGCGCAGCTCGAGCCTCCATGGGCGCGCGAAGCGCGCGAGACGAAGAACAAGCTGGGTGAGTGAGGGTAGCGATGCGGCCGTCTTGCCGCCGCGGAGGATGCTTTGGGGCGATGCTTGCTGCTCGTTCCCGCCGGGCAGTGGCGGCGTTAGACGGCAGCGACGGGAACGACGAGGGCGCCATGACGGAGCCGTCTGGCGACGCGAAGCGAGAGCGGCTCGGCGCTTCAGCAGGCCCGGACGAGCGTCGAACATGGATGCGGTGGTCGACGGAGAACAGATGCGGCGGAAGATTTAATGCGCACCCTACCGGGCGCCCCAAATGTCGGATTTCGGGTTCCGGCAGACCCTTGAGGTTCGAACACTGTGCGCCGGAAATCTCGCCCTCTACCTACACGCACCCGCCTTGCTAGGATCTAAACTACGAAAAGGAACAAAGCACAAGAGACACAAGGTTTATACTAGTTCGGGCCACCATTGTGGTGTAATACCCTACTCTAGTTTGTGGCGTGGTGGATTGCCTCTTGGGCTGATGGTGATGAACAATACAAGGAAGAACAGCCTCGCGAGGGTCTGTTCTTGGCCGGCGCGATGAACTGCTGGGGGAGTTCAGTCGCCTTCTCTCTCTTTGCTGATTTCAGATTGCCGATTTGGTCCCAGATGCCTTACCCTGTGGGTGGCTAGCTCTACTTATAGGCAAAGGCCCTGGGCCTCTTCCCAAATATTGAGCGGGAAGGGCGCCAACAATTGGCCATTTTGAAGGGGAACATCTGGTACACTTCCTGACTAAAGTTGGTCCTCGCCTGTCAAAGGCTCTGGTGGTGACGCCGGCTTGGGCTCCACAATGACTTCCTTCCTGCCGTTGGACTGGTCTTGGTCTTGTTGCACCAAAATGGACACCTTTGCTTGATGCTCTCGCCTGCGCTTGCTCCCTTTGCACCAAAGAGGAAAGGAGGGCCATGTGGCGCTGGCGCCCTTGGCGCCCTTGGTCGTCATGGCTTGCGTCATGGTCACGTTGTGAGGTACCCCGTCTTGATCTCTCCGCCTCCTCGCGAGCCAGCCTGACGAGGCCATGCCTGAGGAAGCTCCCTGTCGTCTGCCCCGCGAGGCTTGGCCCATCGCGAGGGTCTTGAGCTTGTGTTGATGAAGATGGGCCGTGATGGGCCCCCCTTTGAGCCACGCTGCAGGCCGCAGGCAGGAAAGTCTGGGGACCCCCGTTCCCAGAACGCCGACACATGTTAATGTATTCACACTCAGAATATAAGTCTTCATTGATTGAAGATATACTTTACTTCGTGTGTTGCACATCTAAGTCATCAACATGCATAAGTGTTAGGTTGTGTGCCTGATCACAGGACATTTGAGGATTCCAAGATATTTAGCTCACACCGTAACTTGCAAAACCTTCTCTCATCCAAGGGCTATGTGAAGATATCTGCCAGTTGCTCTTCAGTGTTAACGTGAATGATGTCAATATCCTTTTTCATGACATGATCTCTAAGAAAGTGATGATGAATTTCAATGTGCTTTGTCTTCGAGTGCTGGACTGGATTGTTGGCAATCTTGATGGCGCTTTCGTTGTCCCAGAAGAGAGGTACTTGTTTCAGATTGATGCCATAGTCCTTGAGAGTTTGCTTCATCCATAGAAGCCGAGCGCAAAGAAGATCCAAAGACAATGTATTCAGATTCAGCAGCTTGAGAGTGATACAGTTACGCTTCTTTGAAGACCAATAGACAAGTGATCGTGCGAGAAAGTGACATGTGCCCGATGTAGACTTGCGATCCACCTTGTCACCAAGCATAATCAGCATCCGAGAATCCAACCAAATCAAATTCGAGCCCTTTGGATACCATAATCCGGCGTTGGGGTGTGAGCCAAATATCGAAGAAATCGCTTCAGCTAAGTGATGCAATTCCTTTGGTGCCGCTTTGGAATCGAGCACACATGCAAACACTAAGCATAATATCTAGCCTAGATGCACATAGGTAAAGTAAGGAACCAATCATGGAGCGGTATACCTTTTGATCAAATTCTTTACCATTGTCGTCGGGACCCAGATGGTGTTTGGCTAGCATTGGCGTCGTGTAACCTTTGCACTCTTGCATTCCAAACTTCTTCAGACAATCTTTGAGGTATTTTTCTTGAGATATGAAGATGCCATTCCTTTGTCGATTTAATTTGAAGACCAAGGAAGAACTTCAGCTCACCCATCATGGACATCCGATATTGCTCTTGCATCATGTATCCGGACTCATCAACTTTGTACGGTTGGTGCGGTAGAAGATTATGTCATCCACATATATTTGGCACACAAACAATTCACTATCATATGTCTTCGTGAAGAGTGTTGGATCGAGGGATCCAGGTTTGAAGCCTTTGCTCTTCAGGAAGTCTTTGATCGTGTCATACCAAGCGCGAGGGGCTTGTTTGAGGCCATACAGTGCTTTGTTTAGCTTGTACACCATATCAGGATGTTTTGGATCTTCAAAGCCAGGTGGTTGAGCGACGTATACTTCTTCTTCAATCTTGCCGTTGAGAAATGCACTCTTCACATCCATTTGATATAGCAAGATGTTGTGGTGGTTAGCGTAGGCTAGCAGTATGCGAATAGCTTCAAGCCTAGCCACAGGAGCAAATGTTTCATCGAAGTCAATTCCTTCAACTTGAGTACATCCTTGAGCCACAAGTCGTGCTTTGTTTCTAACGACTTGACCATGCTCATCTTGCTTGTTTCGATATATCCATTTTGTGCCAATAATGTTATGCTTGCGAGGGTCAGGACGCTTGACAAGTTTCCAAACATTGTTCAGCTTGAACTGTTGAAGTTCTTCTTGCATAGCTTGTATTCATTCAGGTTCCATAAAGGCTTCAACTACTTTCTTGGGTTCTGATATTGACACAAAAGAAAAGTGTCCACAGAAATTTGTTAACTTTGTTGCTCTTGAGCGAGTAAGTGGACCAGGTGCATTGATGCTATCAATTATCTTCTCAATTTGTACTTCATTTGCGACTCGAGGATGAATTGGACGAAGACTTTGCTCTTGCTGATCATTGTCATCATTGGGATGATTATCTTGAGGAGCACCTTGTCTTGAGTTGGTTAGGTGCGTAATGATAAGTTCCTCTTCGTGTTGTGCTTGAAGGCATGATTTCTCCAATTCCCATCGACTTGATAGATTCATTTGGTAAGCTTCGTCTAGTGTACTTGGCAGGAGCTCTCTTTGTGAACCATTTGTTTCATCAAATCGCACGTCCACGCTTTGACGATTTTGTAGAGATAGAGGTTGAATACTACAGAAGAGTGCGAGTCTTTCCGTAACCGAGCATGAAGCCTTCATGAGCTTTAGGTGCAAATTTTGACTTGTGATGGGGATCCTTGATCCAGCACCTAGCTCCAAATACTCTGAAGTAGCTGACATTTGGCTTCTTTCTAGTAAGGAGCTCATAGGATGTTTTGTTCAGAAGCTTATGGATGTAAACACGGTTGATGACGTGACATGCTGTATCAATAGCTTCAGGCCAGAATTTTCTTGGTGTCTTGTACTCGTCGAGCATTGTTCGAGCCATCTCAATGAGGGTTCTGTTCTTGCGTTCTATGATGCCATTTTGCTGACGTGTGTATGGAGCAGAGAACTCATGAGTGATTCCCATTGTATCCAGATAAAGATCAAGTCCGGTATTCTTGAACTCGGTCTGGTTGTCACTTCGATATGCTTGATCTTGACGCCATAATTGTTCATGGCTCGATTTGCGAAGCGTCTGAAGACATCTTGCACTTCAGTCTTGTAGAGAATTATGTGCACCCATGTATATCTTGAGTAGTCATCAACGATGATGAAGCCATAGAGACAAGCAGTTGTTGTGAGGGTAGATTAGTGAGTAGGGCCAAATAAGTCCATGTGTAACAGCTCGAAGGGTTGAGATGTCGTCATGATTGTCTTCGACGGGTGCTTTGCCCTAGTCATCTTTCCGACCTTGAGCACCACCACAGACGATCCTTCTTGAACTTGACACCTTTGATGCCTATGACATGCTTCTTTTTGGCGAGTGTGTGTAAGTTCCTCATGCCAAGATGCCCCAGCCTCGATGCCGAGCCAAAGATTCTCAAGCTTTTTCCGGAAGACATACGGCAAGTCGTGGACCTCACGAGAAATCTACCATGT
Source organism: Aegilops bicornis (assembly GCA_021605145.1). Taxonomy (NCBI): domain Eukaryota; kingdom Viridiplantae; phylum Streptophyta; class Magnoliopsida; order Poales; family Poaceae; genus Aegilops; species Aegilops bicornis. Next base: position 251,899,885 of record CM038669.1, on the reverse strand, counting down.
ATAAATCATCTTTCCGATACCCTTCAAAGACTAGAGACTTGTCGATTCCATTAGTACAAGGCAACGATATTTTCCGAATAGCACAATCATGTTCAAGTCACAAAGCATTGAGATGGACATTAAGTTGAAACCAAGGGATTCAACAAGCATCACTTTATCCATGTGTTGATCCTTTGAGATTGCAACTCTACCTAGACCCAATACCTTGCTTTTACCGGTGTCAAGAATGTGATGTGACTCTTGTCTGATGGACGTAAGGTTGAGTCCATGAGAAGACTTCGATCACCAGTCATATGATTAGTGCATCCGCTGTCCATAATCCATTTTGAAGCATGAGGTGTCATACCCTACAGTACAATTAGGAGGATAGGCTTCACCAAGAGTATTGTGAAGCATAAACATTTGACGGGCAAGAGGATTATTGAAGCTCAGATCAAGATTAGGACAAATAGGATGAATGGCAAACAATTCAGGAACAAAATACATAGTGAGACCATTTGGGCATTTGATCTTGCGCCCTACAAGATGTTTTAGGTCCCCAAAGAATAGCATCGACGCCTTTGATTTTCGGGCTAGAGACCCTTCCCGCAAAAGGAAGTTAATTCTTCTTAACCACCCACATCTTGAGGGTGGCTTAGAAGCAATGAGTCTAAGTGCAGCATCTCGAGAACTTGACTTTGGAGCCCTAGCAAATAGCCTTGCAGGAGATGAATGATACTCATATGAATAAGCAGAAAAGTTCTTAGTTCTATGAACATAGCGGTTTGAAGACACACGCTCATATTCATAAATTTGAGTACGGTTTCCCTGCAAAACATTGGCGTTAGGGTGACTCGGGTGAGTCCTCTGTCTGTTTGAAGCCTTTGGACCATATGACGCCTTAGGTCCGGGGTTTGTCTTCTTCCCAGGAGGTGTCATGATCACATTCACTGGAAGATTCTCAAGACAACTTTTGGGAACCCAGATCTTCTTCATAGGTGGTCCATTCCTGCAGTTAGTACCAATATACCTGGCAAACACTTCACCATTCTGATTTTTGAACAGTTTATAGTTTGCATCAAAGGATTCATCAATGATAATAGGATTAGCACAGGTAAAGCCAGATAAGGTGCATGGATCCACTGAAGGTCCCTTTGCAAAGAACCCATGTGGTTTTGGGATACCGCTTTCGGGCTTCCGAGGGAACCATCAACATTCATTTTCCTCTCGAACCCAATACCCTCTTTCCTAGGGTTTCGGTTCGTAATCTGCTTTTGAGGACATCACAAAGTGTCTGATGTCCTTTCGAGACTTTTATACATACTGTTTCAAGCAATGTCTTCAACCTAGCATTTTCATCAAAGAATAGTAGTGATATCCTCCGCATAGGGGTTAGTTACCACATCAAGAGTTGAAGACAATGTAACAAGATGGCAGCTTGAACATTCAAAGCATGAGGTAGCGATATCACACTCAAGGCATTTTAGACATGGTGGTTCAAATCCATCCTGGCCGGGACTGATCTGTTGAGCTAAGTGACTCATTCTCTTTTGAAGATCTTCATGAGCCGCTCTCAATTTCGCAAGCTCTTGCTTCCTTTGAAGATAATCATAGGAGAGTTTTTCATGAGTGGTTGAGAGCGATTCATGACGACTTTCAAGTTCTTGGTACTTAGCATGAAGATTTTTTATGTCTTCAACTAAGGACTGTGAACGTGTCATTTCCGCGTCCAATAGGTCATCGCTTTTGTCTAACAGTTTTTGAGTATGTTCCATAGCTTTTTGTTGTTCAGTTGCAATTTTAGCAAGTGTTTTGTAGATGGGCTTGGATTCACAGTCATAGTCATCTTCACTTGATGTTTGAAAGTAAGCATCACGTGATTTTACCTTGGCACCACGTGCCATGAAGCAAAGAGGGTGGGAGCAGGGTTGTCCTTATCATCGCCTTCAGCGTTGGTGTGGAAGTCATTGTCTTCATTGTTGAAGATGGACTTGGCAACATAGGTCGTGGCTAGAGCCGGACTTGCAACACCGTGGTCGACTCCTCTCCGGACTCCACCTCCGCCTCCTCGAGCGGACTCCTCCTCTGAATCCATTTCCTTGCCAACAAAAGCACGAGCCTTGCCAGATGAGCTCTTCTTATGTGATGAAGACTTTGATGAGGACTTGGAAGAAGACTTTGAAGATTTCTTCTTCTTCTTGTCATCAGAATCATATTCCTTGCTCTTCTTCTTCTTCTCATTGTGCCACTGTGGGCACTTAGATATATAGTGTCCAGGTTTCTTGCACTTGTGACATGTTCTCTTCTTGTGGTCATGAGTGGAAGCTTCATCATTTCTTGAGCTTGATCGTGAAGACTTTCTGAAGCCCTTCTTCTTAGTGAATTTCTGGAACTTCTTCACAAGCAAAGCAAGTTCCTTTCCAATGTCTTCAGGATCATCAGAACTGCAGTCAGATTCTTCTTCAGATGAGGAAACAACTTTTGCCTTCAAAGCGCGAGTTCGTCCATAGTTGGGACCATAGATATCTCTTTTCTCATAAAGCTGGAACTCATGTGTGTTGAGCCTCTCAAGTATATCGACGGATCGAGTGTCTTGAAGTCGTATGCGTTCTTGTATCATGAGGGCAAGGGTGTCAAAGGAGCTGTCAAGTGATCTCAGTAGTGTCTTGACGATTTCATGCTTGGTAACCTCAGTGGCGCCGAGAGCACGAAGCTCATTTGTGATGTCGGTGAGACGATCAAACGTGAGGTGGACATTTTCATTGTCGTTTCTCTTGAAGCGGTTGAAGAGGTTGCGAAGAACACTGATCCTTTGATCTCTCTGGGTTGAGACGCCTTCGTTGACCTTGGATAGCCAGTTCCAGACTAGCTTCGACGTTTCCAGAGCACTCACACGGCCATCATCCTTTGGTCGATGACCACAGATAATGTTCTTGGCGGTTGAGTCCAGCTTGAATGAACTTCTTGACATCGGCGGGGTGACACCTTCACCAGTTTTGGGAACGCCGTTCTTGACGACATACCGTAGGTCGACATCAATGGCTTCAAGATGCATGCGCATCTTATTCTTCCGATAGGGATATTCAGTTCCATCGAACACGGGCAAGCAGCGGAGACTTTGATTATCCCTGCAGTCAACATTGCTAAAACTCCGGTGGTTAAACCGAATCACCGCGAACAAGGGAGTACCTTGCTCGATACCAATTGAAAGTGCTAGTTATCGACTACAGGGGGGGGGGTGAATAGGCAATTTTTATGAAAGTCTTCAAAACATGGAAGTTTCAAAGACAATCAATAGAAATGACCTAATTGATATGCAGCGGAAGATAAACTACAACAAGCAAACCATAGTCAAGTATGCAGTAAAGTGAAAGTACAAAGACTAATAGCAGCTTGGTAGTAAGGATCAGGATGGAAGATAGTATGAAGCCAACCAACTATAGTAGTCAAGGAATGAAGTCAAACATGTACGAAAAATAGGCAATGACTTCACGAAGACAAACACTAAGTAAGGGAAGGGAGAGGATAGAACCAGTCACTTGTTGAAGACACATGATTCGTTGGACCAGTTCCAGTTGCTGTGACAACTGTATGTCTGGTTAGGGAGGCTGAGATTCAACTCAGAAGACCACGTCTTCACCTTATTCCCCTTGAGCTAAGGACACACAGTCCTCTCCCAATCACTCTGGTAAGTCTTCAAGGTAGACTTCCAAACCTTCACAGACTTCGTTCACTAGCGATCCACAATGACTCGTGGATGCTCAGAACGTGATGCCTAACCGGCTGGAGGATTCACAGTCCTCAAGTGTAATAAGTCTTCAGGTCACGCAGACAGAAAGACTTCAGTGATGCCTAACACTCTTTGGCTCTGGGTGTTTGGGCTTTGTTCTCGCAAGGATTTCTCTCTCTCAAAGGCTTCGAGGTGGGTTGCTCTCAAACGACAAAAGCCGTGCACTAACTCTGAGCAGCCACCGGTTTATGGTGTAGGGGGTGGGCTATTTATAGCCACTAGGCAACCCGACCTGATATGTCCGAAATGACCCTGGGTCACTAAGGAACTGACACGTGTTCCAACGGTCAGATTTCAAACACACACGACAACTTTACTTGGGCTACAAGCAGAGCGGACTCATCCAGTTCTGGATAAGATTTGGTCTCATTGTCTTCGCTCGAAGACATAGGATTTGGGTTGAGCATCACTTCAGTCATTCTGACTTTGTTCACTTGGACTCCACTTAACAGTACGGTGGTTCCTATGACTCAACAACAAAGAGAAAGGAAACAACGAAACGACCACGCCTTCAAGGCTCCATAGTCTTCACTCAATGTCTTCTCATGTCATAGTATTCAATATGAATATCTTCACATACCACCAAATGTCTTCATACATTTTTAGGGGTCATCTCCGGTAGGTAAACCGAATCAATGAGGGACACTACCCGTGTTATCCTGCAATTCTCACAAACACATTAGTCCCTCAACCAAATTTGTCGTCAATACTCCAAAACCAACTAGGGGTGGCACTAGATGCACTTACACCCGCGGATGTCTTCGGCAAGAGTCTTGCCGGGGCCCCGGCAAGGGTCTTGCCGTGGCGTTATGGTCGTCCTGGACAAGGGGCTTGCCGGGGTCTCATGGGTATCCTTGGCAAGTACCTTGCCGAGTATCGTCATCTTCTGATTCTCATCTGATTTTGTATGCTTCTGGTCTTCACAAAGATCTGCATGCCACCATGGAGGTGCCTCCCGAGCCTTGGTTCCAATGTGGTTGACGGTGTTCGAACTCTTGGGCTCAAGGGTGGCGGCTCCACTGGTGTTGGGCAAGTTGCCCTGGCAAGGGCCTTGCTGGGGGAGTCCATCTCGCCCTTCTGCTCTTTGTGTTTCCGTCTTGGCGTTGATCTAGTTACCTTGTGCCTTTGCTTCCTCTGCCCCGCCAAACGTGGTCAGGGGCGTGCGGCTGCGACTGCCCGCGCACAAGTAAAGGGGTGCAAAAAGGGACCCCTACTTTTGTACACCGGCAGGAGGCCCCGGTCCTGGGCCACATATAAGCGCGGAGCATTATTGGGCCAGGCCGAGCAGTCTTGTGGTAGCCTTGGTGTGGAGTTTTTACCATAGTAATTCCCCCGCTTGCTTGCGCTTCCCCACGACCCATGTTGAATGCGCGACGTGGGGGTCGTGCGTGACATGGGGGTCATGTGTGGGGCGGTTGCTGCCCTCATGCGTCACATCGTAGTAAAGAGGTGGCTTGCACCTTCCCAATAAAAAGAGGAAAATGCAGGGGCATGGCTCATTTATTAAGTGGACTCGAGTCGTGGCCTTCAAGACGCCCGTGCCCCACGATCACGGGGTGGAAAATGGTCGCCTCACTCATCTTCTCGATTTTGGTTTTCTCGCCACGTGTCCCCCATGCCTCGAAGATGGTCAGAGGTGTACGCAGAGAGGCACGAGCCTTAAATGACGAGGCGGGGGACCAGTTCGTCACTTATTGGAGCAGCGAGTCGGTCTCGATTCCCTGTGCCTCAGATGGCTGGATTGGTTGAGCGGGGTGACCGAGCCCCGACCCCGTCCCTTTATAAGAAGGGGAGGGGGATGGCACCTCTTAACCCTCCGTCATTCATCTCCTTCCACCTTGGCTTTTTCCTTTCTTCTGTTATGGCGAGAGGGCACGCCGGCACTTCAATGGCAGCGACGAGGGTCTCTGCTCGACAGCGCGCCCCTCCTTCCCCAGAGCTCGTGGCGGTGGAGCTAGCCGCGTGAGGAAGGGGGAGGGGGCGAGGCCGAGGTCGCCGTGGCGCTCGGGGAAGAGGGGGACGGGGCGGCGCACCGGCCTCGCCTTCGCCAGTGGCCCCTCCCCCAACGGAGGGCCACGTCGGGGACCAGCCCCGCGAGTTCGTCGTCAGGTTGCACTGGCCAGTGCGCCGTCGTCTTCGTCTCCCTACTCCGTTCGCTCTGGAGATGGAGCTCTACCCACCACAGACTCTGAGGTTGCATATGAGGGGCTGCGGGAATGGTAGCACGCGGGTCAATGTCGACTTCCCGCCCCTCACGTCATGTATCTTCGTCGCGGAAGGAAGACCTTCGCTTGTGCCCACAGCCTGTCGGAGGGGCTCGTTCTCTACTTCAAATTAATGGAGAACGGCCTGCTCTCCGTCAAGGTCTTTGTGGACTTGGGAACTCACCTAAAGTGTTGCGTGGAGAGTTCCTCTGATGATGAAGACTCCTCCTCAAGCGGGAGTGACGAGGAGGACAGTGACAGCAACGACGAGGGCGTCAGGCGGGAGGATGCCGACTCCGACTAACCGCGTTGCCCTCCCTCCTCGGCCACGCGCACTGCCGAGGTCCTTCCTCGTCAAGCTCTCCATAGGCGCGTTCCTCGTTGCCTCTTTTTTGCCTTCACCTGCCGCACCTAGGAGGAAAGGGCAAGAACGGAGATCACGGGGCACTTATATTTTTTAGTTTTTAAGCCTGCGGGCACTTGTTAGGTTTAAACCTTGTAACCCCCTTGCTCATGTTTGCATCCCATACGAACTGTACCTGTTTGGAACGGATTAATGAAAAAGGGTGTTTGCCGGGGTTTTTGTGCGTGAGTGGGGCCCATGCCAAGGAATGAATCCTTGTTATTCTTAAGATAAATATTGTCACCCGGAAACAGGCCTTGTCGTCCCCTTACTTCATTCACGACCGTACTCACGCCCTTGGTGGAGGCAGGGCGAAGTAGGGTTAGGCCCCTCGTTTGCTTCCTTGTCACCGCAACTACAACCATGTTCCGGCCCAAGAAATAGTTTTTGGGCACGGGAAAGGGGGAGCATGGTGGCCCAGGAATAAACGAGGCTTCATACGTCCCAATTCCACATGGAAATGCATAACAGGGGATAAAGGACTTATCTGGGTCTGCAGCCCCCGGCAACCTTGGCTTGCCGTGGTCGGGTGCTTGAATCTGGAGCCCCCCAGCAATTGTTTGCCGGGGTCGGGGATGCCGATCCGTGTCTCTGCCCTTAAATGTCTTATCAGAAACGCCTGTGTAGCCTGCGAACCAAAGAAAAGACTGGAAAGGACGGAAAGACACACACCCGATCTCTATGCTAGGGGTTAGTTGCCGCTAGGCACTATCAACCCTATCAAATAGAGACTTAACCTAGCATGCATGCTAACACTTAGGGCGCCATCGCTTCATTTATTTATGCTCAGGGTCTGTGCCTGGCTCTGTACAAAGGGTTACATGCCTTATCGGCAAGGCTTATACAAAAGGTGGCTTGCCAGGAGGCCCGGCAACCGCGCCTCATGGGTAAAACTTACGAAGATGTTCGATGTTCCAGGAGTTGCTCACTGGGATACCATCTTCGGTCTCCAGGCGGACTTCTCCAGGCCTGGTGACTCGTATTACCCGATAAGGGCCTTCCCACTTCGGTGTCAACTTGTTGGAATTATTGGCCGATTGAACGCGCCGAAGAACAAGGTCGCTTTCCTCAAGGCTTCGGGCATGAGCCTTGCGGCTATGGTAGCGGCGCAAGGCATGCTGGTAGCGTGCAGCTCGCACAGCCGCTCGAAGACGATCTTCCTCAAGGAGCGTTGCGTCATCTTGCCGCAATTGCTTTTGCTCAAACTCGTCATAAGCGAGCACTTGAGGTGAACCGTATGTGAGTTCTGTGGGGAGAACTGCTTCTTCCCCGTATACCAGGGAAAAGGGTGTCTGGCCGGTGGCTCGTTTTGGCGTCGTTCTGATCGACCAAAGAAACGTCGGCAACTCATCAATCCAGCGCCTTCCACACTTGTGCAGCCTATCAAAAGTCTTCGTCCTCAGGCCTCGCAGTACTTCAACATTTGCCCTCTCCGCCTGGCCGTTGCTCCGTGGGTGTGCCACCGAAGCGAAACAGACCCTGCTACCGAGGTCCTGGACGTATTGCATGAAGGTGCGGCTTGTGAACTACGTATCATTGTTGGTGATGACCCTGTTCGGCACACCAAAATGGCAAACTAGCCCCTTGAAGAACTTGACGGTTGACTACACTGTCAGCTTCCTCACCGCCTCAACTTCGGGCCACTTTGTGAACTTGTCGATTGCGACGTACAAGTACTCAAAGCCCCCGATAGCACGGGGGAAGGGGCCCATTATGTTGATCCCCCAGACCAAAAATGGCCAGGAGAGAGGGATTGTTTGAAGGGCTTGAGCTGGTTGATGAAGCTTCTTCGAATGGAACTGACACGCTTCACACTTGGTTACTAGTGCAACTGCATCCTGGAGGGCTGTGGGCCAAAAGAAACCTTGCCGGCAAGGGCCCTTGACCCTATGTGGGAGCCACACATACCCCCATGTATCTCTGCCAACAGCTCTAGTCCGTCCTGTTGAGGAATGCACTTCAGCCTGACTCTGTTTGGCCTCCTTCTTTACAGGGTATCATCCACAAACTGGTACACGTTGGACCGACGGGCTACTTTCTCTGCTTCTTCCTGCTCCTCGGGGAGCTCTCCTGTTTGGAGGAAGCGGACGGTAGGCTGCACCCATGCTGGAGCCTGGAGCTCGACGACAAGGACCAAAGGAACATCTTCGGCCGCAGGGGCAGCTGCCTCTACAGTCAGGGCCTGGGGCCCCTTCGGAGGTGGTTGCCCCTCGGCAAGCTTGGGGTACCCGGCAACCTCCTTGTCGGCGGCTCCTGGGAGCTTGGCGGGAAGGTACTTTCCGGGGCTTGTCTTCCTTCGCTTGTACTGCCCTGCTAATGGCTCTACGGATGGTTGTACTAACTGAAGTACAAAGGTACCTGGTTCCATAGGCAACTTGAGGGCGGCGCATTTTGACAGGTCGTCGGCAATGCTGTTCTCTGCTCGGGGAACATGTTCTACCTGTAGGACGTCAAAACGTTCTTCCAACTTCCTCACTTCATTCACGTAGGCCTCCATCAACGGGCTCTGATGATCCTTGTTGACTTGCTTGACGACGAGCTGCGAATCATCCCTGATGATGAGCTTCTTTATTCCGAGGTCTCCCGCGATCCTGAGACCGGCAAGCAACCCCTCGTACTCCGTCGTGTTGTTTGTTGATTTTTCCCGGGGGAAGTGCATATGGATTACGTACTTGAGGTGCTCTCCGGTGGGTGCGATGAGTAGCACACCAGCACCAGCACCTTGGAGTGAGAAAGCTCCGTCAAAGTACATAATCCACTCACTGCTCGTCTCCCGGCCGGGAAGGGTGGTCTCTTGGATCTCCTCATTGGGCGTTGCGGTCCACGCTGCTATGAACTCTGCCAAAGCTCGGCTCTTGATCGTTGAAGTACTTTCAAACCTGAGGCCAAATCTCAACAGCTCCAGTGCCCACTCCACAATCCTCCCTGTCGCATCTGGGTTGTGAAAAATCCGTTGCAAAGGGAGGCGGGTGACGACGGTGATCTCGTGCGCTTGGAAATAGTGGCGCAGCTTCCTCGAGGCCATGAGATGGCCAAAAAGCAGCTTCCGCATTCCAGAATATCTCGACCTAGCCCCCTGCAAGAGGGAGCTGACAAAATATACTGGGTGCTGCACCATCTTCTTCTTCTGTCCCACTTCGCCCATCCGCTCAGGCTCTGCCTCGCCGGGTTCGGGGCTTGCAGGAGGTTCTTTCGCCGGTGTCAGGCTCTGCCGGGGAAGACCCCGGCCCGCCATCCGGCGGCTCTGCTGCAACTGCTGCTTCCCCCTCAGGTTCCCTTTTCGCCACCAACGCAACACTGACCACTTGATTATGCTGCTAAGTACAGCAACAACGGCTCTCGCGGTTTAGGCGCGACTAGTATTGGCGTGGAGGAGAGGTACCTCTTCAAATCCTGCAGTGCTGCCTCTGCCTCCGAAGTCCATTTTACTGGACCCGTCTTTTACAAAACTTTGAAAAAGGAGAGGGTGTGCTCAGCAGATTTGGAGATGAACCTACTCAGGGCGGCAACGCAGCCGGCGAGCCTACGGACGTCTTTGACCCATTTCGGCACCTCAATCTGCTCAATCGCTTTGATCTTGTCGGGATTTGATGTGATTCCACGTTGAGACACAAAGAACCCGAGAATTTTGCCGGAGGGGACACCGAATACACACTTCTCTGGGTTGAGCTTGAGGTTGATCTTGCGCATGTTTGCGAATGTTTCTTCTAAATCTTGCACGAGCGTGGCCCTGTCCTTGGTTTTGACCACTATGTCATCCATATAAGCTTCCATATTTCTATGTAGCTGGGGATCAAAACCAATCTGGACTGCTCAGGCAAACATCGAACCATCGCTCTTCAACCCAAAGGCATTCGTACAAAACAGTATGTACCACATGGGGTGATGAACGCGGTCTTCTCTTCATCTTCCTTCATCATGAAGATTTGGTGGTACCCCGAATAGGCGTCAAGGAATGAGAGCAAGTCACACCCGGCAATGGAGTCTACAATCTGGTCGATGCATGGCAGAGGGAAAGGATCCTTTGGACAGGCTTTATTGATGTCTGTGTAGTCAATACACAGCCTCCACTTCCCGTTTGCCTTACGCACCACCACCGGATTGGCCAACCACGTGGGGTGGAGTACTCCTCTTACCAGGCCTGCCGCCTCCAACTTCCTGATCTCTTCAATGATGAACTCTTGCCGCTCCAAAGCTTGCTTCCTGACCTTCTGCTTGACGGGCCGCGCGTGAGGACAGACAGCAAGATGGTGCTCAATCACCTCCCTGGGAACGCCGGGGATGTCAGATGCTTGCCATGCAAATACATCAACATTCGCCCGCAGGAAGGCGACGAGCGCGCTTTCCTATTTGCTGTCGAGAGTGGAGCTTATGGTTAAAGCCCCGCCCGTGCCGTCTTCCTTGACGGACACCTTCTCGGTTTCTGGTGGTGCAGCCTTGGACTTTTTGCTCTTGCCGGTGGAGCTCTCTGGCACGTCCTCAATGGGAGCACAACACTCCGAAGAGGTGCGCTTGCCGGAGTGGGTGCAAGAGGTCTTGCCGGAAGGAGTCTTGTCGGCCTCCTTCTTCCCTGAAGCTTCAGCGGTAGGAGCAAGTGCCCTGGCGGTAGTTGCTGCAACTGCCTCTCGGTAGAGTTGGTCAGCGCAGATGAGCGTGTCTTTCTTGTCGGAGGGCGATGTTGATGGTCGTGACCCGGCATCTTCAACGTGTTATAGGCGTAGTGGGGCGCTGCCATGAACTTGGCCAGCCGGGCGGCCAAGGATATGTCGAGACCCGATTCCAAGTCACATCGATCTAGCGGTAACACCTCATATCACTTTGCGACCTCACGCACGGTATTCCCACAGGTGTCGCCTTACCATGGCCGGGACCGTTTGCGCCTTTTGGCTCACGTATATGATAGTGTCGCTAGCATCCATATGACAGAGAACCCGGGCCGACATGACTAGTCGTGAACCCAAAGTGGCGCTAACTTATGGGGACAGGCATACAAGAATCAACATCGAGTATGTCGGTCAGCAGCGTGCGAATCAGGGCTGTAGCACTGGGCTAACAGGACTCCGGGAACCCGGGCTGTAGCACGCTAGACAGGACTCCGGATGTCACCGCGTGACATTTCCCCGAAGGGACAGACACAGGAACGAGGTGAATCACATGCCGGCCAGTCAAGTGTTCTGAAGCAGTAGTGATGGGCTAGCAGGACTCCGGTGAACCGGGCTGTAGTGGACTACTATGGCTCATGGAAGCACAGGACTATATTTCCCCATAAGAGAGGCTACCAAGGATAAACAACTAGGTTGCCGGATCCCAGACATACCAAGCATTTCAATCATACACACAATATGCTCGATATGTGTAAATACAACATGGCATCACAACATAACTCTACAACTCGAGTATTTATTCATTAGGCTCCGAGGAGCCAAGTATTACAAACATGGGTCTCATGACCCCAACATCCAGAGCATACAAACAACAAGCACATGCGGAAGCTTAACTTGTCTGAGTATAGACAACTAAAAATGAAGAAGGCTGAGAAGCCTGACTATCTACAAGACCCTGTCGAGGGCACAAGATCGTAGCTGAGGTAACAAGCTAAACATCAAGGTCCACGCGGAACTACTAGCAAGACTGACGTCTCTCTACAAAAACATAAAATAGGCAAACGTGAGTACAAATGTACCCAGCAAGACTTACATGAGAACTAACTAGATATGCATCGGTATCAACAAAGGGGGTAGTGGAGTTTAACTCCAGCAAGCCAGCTTTGACTCGGTGGCTATCCTAAACTACGACTGCAAGTAACTCTTTTGAGGTGGCGCACACGAGTCCACATATTCACCATATCAATACACCACTATGGATCCGCTCCCGTCTCCCTACGAGAAGGCCATCCATAGCACTCACACTTATCTTGCGAGTTTTAGAGTATCCACTTTTACTTGTCTATGAACTGTACAGGCAACCCAGAAGTCCTTTACCGCAGACACGGCTATTCGAATAGATCATTTATAACCCTGCAGGGGTGTACTTCTTCACACACGCTCTCGCCACTTACCACCATGTACACGTCGTGTATCTCGGCAACCTTCAAGCAGAAGCCTGGCGAGGGAGTCGGCCACGACCTGACTAACCACACAAGTCCCATCCGCGAGGAGATCCGGCCGGGGTTTTGCTCACAGCCCCAAACGATGTGTGCAGGGTTCCCGAGACACCAAACGGGCGCCCGGTACACCGTGCCACGGTGTATCTACCGCATCATAGCCCACCCCTAGGGTCAGCTCTACGCACGGCCTCCAACACATATCCTACAAACACCAGAAACTAGTTGCAACTCCTGGACAGAGATCAAGGCGATTAATAAGTCGAGAGGGTCCATTGGTTTCGGGCCCAATGCGTGGTAGTAGCTGTTCATAGATCACAAACACAGAACTCAGCTCCTGAGGACGGTTTCAATGAGACAACCCACCATGTACTCCTACATGGCCTCTCACCGCTACCTTTACCAAATTGTGTTCACACACTTAGCTCACACACAGTAGGACATGTTCATCACCATTCCAATTCTTTTCCGATGAATCAGACCCGACTCAACTCTAAGCAGTAGCAGGCATGACAAAAAAGCATGAATGAGTAGGCACATCAGGGCTCAAACAACTCCTACTCATGCTAGTGGGTTTCATATATTTTCTGTGGCAATGATAGGTCATGCAGAGGAAAACAGGTTCAACTACCGCAGCATGTAACAGTTGAATCGTTGTTGTCCTAATGCAGTAAAAGAGAGCAGGAGCGAGATAGTGGGATTGTATCGGAATGAACAAGGGGGTTTTGCTTGCACAGCACTTCGAAGATATTATAGCTCTTCATCGGTGTCATCGAACTCATAAATCGGAAGCACGTCTATCGAGAGGGAACAAATACCGGCAACAAGGAAGGAAAACACAATCAATGCAATGCTCAATATGATGCATGATCATGACATGTCAATATGCTGTGTTTTGAGCTAATGCAACTAGCAACATGTTAAATGGAGTTGGTTTGAACCCTAGGTTCAAATTCAAACTCCATATGTGAGGGTTTAAATGCAATTACCATGTTTTCAGTTATACAGTAGGTATAACTTAGTTTGTCATGCATGAAAATGGTACAGATGGATATATTGCATTTTTCTGATAATTTTTCATATATAAATTATTTCATTTGGAGTTGCGGTTGATTTTCTATGATTTTTTAGAAGTTTTGGCTATTTTCTAGAATTTCCTATATAAAAATAAATCCAGAAAAAGAGTTATTAAGATCGACCTTTAAATCCTTTGTGACATCAGCTGGTCAACTGGTTGCCTCTGTGTCAAACCCGACCAAGAGGGGCCCACTAGTCAGTGACACATAGTCAGCTACAGAGGCTGACATGTGGGACCCGGTCAAAGCTGACGTGGCCAAGTCAAAGTTGACAAGCGGGGCCCACTGAAATTAGTGCTAATCTAACAGAGAGTTAAACTAATTAGTTTAGGCACTGGGCCCACATGTAAGTGGGTCAGGAGGTTAATTAGTGGGTGATTGGTGCTAACTAGGTGGCCACGTCGACAGTCGCCGAAGTCTCGCCGGCGGTGACCTCAAACCGTGGCGGAGTTCGCTCGGAACTCGCCAGAGGCGACGGATCAAAGCGCCAGGGGCACCAGAGGATAGCCCGTGCCCGTGCGCATCTAGGGAGACCAACGGTAGGTGCGGGGGTGGCCGGAGTTCACCGGAGTGGAACCCGCGGCGGCTGCCGGAGTTCGGGGCTGGTGCGGGTAAGCGATGCGGTGTGCTAATGAGCGAGGCGATGGGCTAGCGGAGCGCTACGCCATGCGGGGAGAAGGTTAGGCGCGCCGGGGTGACCTAATGGTCACCGGAGCTACGCCGACGACGAGCTCAGGCGGCGGCGTGCTACGGCCAGCTACGAAACGACGGCTACGGCGAGCGGCAAGCCACGGGGTTAGGGGCAAAACGTGCAGGAGCTCACGGTGGGTCGGATGAGGTAGACGACGAGCTCGGGGAGGCGGAGACGGCGGCGAATCGGCGCGTGTGGCTTCCGGCGACCGAGGAGGAAGAATACAAGGCAGCCGGCGATGCAGGTCGTCCCAGCGCTCGGGGCCAGGGTGGGGCGGAGTGGCGGACGATGGCGGAGGCCGTGGACAGCACGGGGAGGCGAGGGGAGCACAGTGGCCGTGGCAAACAGCGTCGGCGACGACAAGCTCCGCTCGGGTGTGCTCGGGAGAGGAAGCAGAGAAGGGGGAAGGGGCCGGGAGAGAGCAGAGAGCGACTAGAGAGGCAGAGGGGGCTGCGAGGCGTGTCTAGACGCATCGGGGGCGCCTCGGTGGCAAGCAGGAGGTGGCAAGGGTGGCGTCAGCGCTCACCACCGAGCTGCTTCGGCGCGAGGGGGAGGAAGACGACAGAGAGGAGGAGGTGGGCTGGACCGGCCAACTCAGATGGGCTGCCAGGTGGACTAGAGCGCCAGGTAAGTGCCCAGGTGAGCCTCTCTCTCTTTTATTTCTGTTTTTCTATTTTCTTTAATCGTGTTTGGCTTTATTAAAAATGCCAGGGTATTTCCAAAAATCATGAAATCGCTCAATGTCACATGCTTGGAATATTTCCAACAAAGAAACATTTCAGTTTGTGATTATTTGAGCATTTAAAATATTATTAGCAATTAAATGCCCAAATGCAAATACTATATAATTTAATTCAAAAATCCAGAATGGCCTAGAAAATGTGCACCATTTTTTGGAGAGGTTCTAGACCAATTCAAAAATGATGAACTTTTGTGAAGGGCATTTTGGGTTCATTGAAATGTTTTTCAGTTGAACCTGGTATTTTCGAAGTCTTTGGGGTTTGTTGATCCCCATTTCAGGTTTAAGAGAAATTTAAACATGATGCAACACAAGACTAGCTAACCAAGAGCGTACTCGTAACTAGGGATGTGATAACTCACCCCCACTAAGCAAGAATCTCGTCCCAGATTCAAGGCGTAGGGTAAGCGTATGTAAGGAACACGAAGCTAGCACAATGTTCACGATCCAGGTTGTACTTCATAAGAGCGTTGATTCGGTCATCACCTTTGTCTCGACGTCTTGCTCTGAGAACTCCATCCAACACGATAACGGGAAGAAAGGAAACTCTCGAAGAATTGATCTTCTCGAAGATCGAGCAACCGACGATCAACTCACAGAACGAGACATAGCACCATCTCTCGAGATGAGACACGAAGCATACATCCAGAGGGATGGAGTGGAACAGACGATGAAGGTTCACTAGATAGACAACAATTTGACACCTAAGGGGGTGGTGAACGGTTGTCAACGTAGCGAGGAGTTGGGTTGCCATGATACCACAACGAGACACCTTCGAGAAGGGTGACTCGTAGAATTATTACCTTAAGTGGAAAAAGAATTACTTTTGATTCATAGATCATTGAAACTTTTATATCAGCCTAAGGCAAAACACAACAATCATTGGCGGAGTGCGGTAGAATGGCATACTCGGACTAGAATGGATGATGTGGACTACCTTGTTGAAGACAACGCAAGGAATGATTTTGCTTGCGCGTGCTCTCAAGAACTTGAGCATTTCCATATTCATCAAGGTTTTACCAACATCCGTGTCAAGGATCCTGGCAACACAACATACTACCATGATGAATAGTGATGGACGAGCAAATGCAAAGGAAGATAACACCTTCTCAGATTTCACCTTAGCGAGGCCAAGGAAACAAAATCTAGATGATCGACCGAGAGACATTTAGCACTCCGCTTCTAATGTTCTCCTTGATGTGCTAGCGCAACCCATTTATAGATATGGTTTGATAACTAGAACATCAAGTAAAAGGTCAGACTTCGGAAGCTCAAGAATCCATAAGGAATAACTATGGAGGCAGATCCTGTGAGATCCTTGTGGGGAGGTGACCAACTTCTTCAACCAAGATACTACAATAATAGGTCTTCCGTCTAGGTGTGTTGGCCACGACATCCACGTTACCGGGTTACCGGGAGACCAATATTATAATTCTTGGGACACGTTCCAACCATCATATCTGCATGAGATTCAGATCTGGTTGGTGTCAGGATATTCCAGACTCATCGAATCTAGAAAGAAAATGAAAGTTTGCAACACAAATCGACGAGATGACGTTGCGAGATTCTCGGGAAATGAACTACGATAGCAAGCTTCAAAACTGGTCCTGCTAAACACATGTGAACATGCTGTCCTAGACAAGCATGACCACATAGTAGTCTTCTAATAAAACACTACTGGGTTCAGGTTGGGAACCATCATTGAGGATAACGAAGTCCTAACATAAGTCATGACTAGCTCTTATGAAGGAACTCCTTCTCCTTGAACAAATCAATCAGTGGCTTGGTGTGCTAGGGATACGTATGGAATGAAGATGATCGATCTATCGGACCATAGAATACTTCGCGTGCATGACCTGACTTTGGATGATTCCGGAGGAGGTAAAACAAGCCTTCTCAAATTCATGGCGGCAACTTGCATCAAGTGCACATGAATTAGAGGGACTCACTTCTTTCGTCCAAACATATGCTTCACGAACGGGTCATGAAGAAAGTGCTTACACAAATTTCCAATGTTGACTTAGATGTTCAACATGAATCATGGAGAGGATAAAATGCCGCTGAGGAGCTCAACAACAAGTCATCGAAATTCCCATGGAAATGAAATTCCAAAACTATGTGAACAAGGTGATAGCATTGGTCAGACCCAAAAGATATAATGGTGTATGCTCGAGGGATCAACCACGAGTAAGGCAACATTACGAACATCGTTGGTTCTGATCTGACTTGACGATAGCCCATACTCAAGTCAAGGTTTTGACAAGGCAATAGATCCAACAACTGATCACGAGGACCAATCGATGGAGATATCATCTTTCGTCAACACACACACACACACACACACAAAGAAATCCCTTAACATGAGCTAAGTCAGACAAGCTTTTATCTTCCAACTCTCCAAGTTGTTGTTTAGCTTAACCAACTATCTCAGGGGTACCCAACATGATTCTTGGAGAAGGGTGGTTTATCGAAACCAACTTGATCACGAACTCAACATAGCGGTCGGTGATGACACGGTGATACTTCCGAGAAGATATTCGTAAAATCACGAACCACCGATATGTTAATAAGCTCGAGAACAACCTTGCCTTTCAGAGCAAGAAGATAGGATCAAAAGAGCTAGGGATTAATAATCCTAACTCATTGACCGAAGTGTGCACCAGAAATATGGACTAGGTAGCACGATCAATCTTAGGATGATGATTCCATAACCAGCATGCTAAGAATGAGAGTATTGTCCATTTACTACCAAGCAACGGAGTTGTTAGGAGTATAGATTTCACACATCACGATTCACTTGTCGGCGTTCCGGTTACAATAACATGGAACCGAGTAATGAATAATGATGGCGAGAAGTATCACTGTATCAAGAGTTCATAGGATGGTGTGCAATTCCCATGATAATCTTAATATAAAGATGGTAATACTCCAAGGTAGAACAGAACAAAAGCTGGATTAATATTTGATCTGCGGAACACAACTGCTTTGACCCAATCCTAGAAATGGATGAGGTACTGGAGTTTGTTTCTCCTAGTCATTCTGAACTAGAATGGCTTGACGGACCACAAGAATAATAAGCATCGATAACACGGATGCACAATTACTCCTCACTATCAATTGATAGATGATGGTTGGAATACAAATGAAGAGAGACAACTCAAGGGAACATATATCTTTCTGAGTAGTGGATGCATAGATTAATATGTCGAACCAAGTTCAACAGGTTTCTTCCAGATAACCCATGCAGAAAGGTAGAACTGGCAGAATCACAATTATGGATGGAGAACTCCTCAAGAGTACTCTGACTGTGAGCTTTTGGTTGAAAGAACTTCTGCCTTATTGGTTCATGGTATTTGAAAGAAGGAAATACCACGGACCTCGAGGACTATCGCAAAGGTTACTAATATCCTAAAGGTACGAGCAACACTATCAACACAAGGTAAGTAGAGTGAATCTTGGGTCAAGAACCCAGGAGTAGAATACCTACTACTAAATGGCATCACGGGATGCTTTCGAGAATGGTGGCCAAAATCATCACATCGGGAACACAAAACATGGCTAGATTTACTAGGTGACTCCCTAAAACACCTAGGGTCATAATAATAGCTCCAACATATATGTCGGGGCAACGGAGTACCTCAACACACTAATTTGTGTGATTAATCTGGCCCAAATGAACATCAGAAACGGGAAGAAGGGATTTGCAAATGCATCAGACTATTTAGAAACCCGGGATGACTCGGACAGCATAACGGCTGTAAATGCTCAAAATAATTTGAGACATCCTGCAAAATGGTGGCATAACCACTTAACATCACAATATCAATGTTTCAAGATCAACTGTCAACACATGGAATTAGTAGGAACTGAACTGAGGCTTGAAACTATCAATCCTATGAGTCTACAGATTAGTAACACGTGATCCTGATAGAAAGATGAGAAGCCTAGTTCTTAATCCCCGTAGAAGAGAAGAGGTTGACTCAGATCAGAATGGCATAAGGTAAAGGAGTAAAAAGAGCCTTACATTCCCTCCCACAATCAATTCCCTTATATAACTAAAGCATTTATAGACTCAACTTCGACAAGTTTGGCTTGGTAATCTCTGACAGCACCAAGCTCTGATACCAACGCTGTCAGGACCCCGATTCCAAGTCACATCAATCTAGCCGGTAACACCTCATATCACTTTGCGACCTCACGCACGGTATTCCCACGGGTGTCGCCTTACCATGGACGGGACCGTTTGCGCCTTTTGGATCACGTATATGATAGTGTCGCTAGCATCCATATGACAGAGAACCCGGGGCGACATGACTAGTCGTGAACCCAAAGTGGCGCTAACTTACGAGGACATGCATACATGAATTAACATCGAGCATGTCGGTCAGCAGCATGCGAATCCGGGCTGTAGCACTGCACTAACATGACTAGGGGAACCTGGGCTATAGCAGGCTAGACAGGACTCCGGATGTCACCGCGTGACATTTCCCCGAAGGGACAGGCACAGGAACGAGGTGAATCACATGCCGGCCAGTCAAGTGTTCCGAAGCAGTAGTGTTGGGCTAGCAGGACTCCGGTGAAACGGGATGTAGCGGACTACTATGGCTCATGGAAGCACAGGACTACATTTCCCCATAAGAGAGGCTACCAAGGATAAACAACTAGGTTGTCGGATCCCACACATACCAAGCATTTCAATCATACACACAATATGCTCGATATGTGTAAATACAACATGGCATCACAACATAACTCTACGACTCAAGTATTTATTCATTAGGCTCCGAGGAGCCAAGTATTACAAACATGGGTCTCATGACCCCAACATACAGAGCATACAAACAACAAGCACATGCGGAAGCTTAACTTCACTGAGTACAGACAACTACAAATGAAGAAGGTTGAGAAGCCTGACTATCTACAAGACCCTGTCGAGGGCACAAGATCGTAGCTGAGGTAACAAGCTAAACGTCGAGGTACACGCAGAACTACTAGCGAGACTGACGTCTCTCTGCAAAAACATAAAGTAGGCAAACGTGAGTACAAGTGTACCCAGCAAGACTTACACCAGAACTAACTACATATGCATCGGTATCAACAAAGGGGGTAGTGGAGTTTAACTGCAGCAAGCCAGCTTTGACTCGGTGGCTATCCTAAACTACGACTGCAAGTAACTCTTTTGAGGTGGCGCACACGAGTCCACATATTCACCATATCAATACACCACTATGGATCCGCTCCCGTCTCCCTACGAGAAGGCCATCCATAGCACTCACACTTATCTTGCGAGTTTTAGAGTATCCACTTTCACTTGTCTATGAACTGTACAGACAACCCAAAAGTCCTTTACCGCGGACACGGCTATTCGAATAGATCATTTATAACCCTGCAGGGGTGTACTTCTTCTCACACACTCTCACCACTTACCACCGTGTACACGTCGTGTATCTCGGCAACCTTCAAGCGGAAGCCTGGCGAGGGAGTCGGCCACGACCTGACTAACCACACAAGTCCCTAGTCCAGGTTTATCGCCTATTCAGGTTCCATCCGCGAGGAGATCCGGCCGGGGTTTCGCTCACAGCCCCAAACGATGTGTGCAGGGTTCCCGAGACACCAAACGGGCGCCCGGTACACCGTGCCACGGTGTATCTACCGCATCATAGCCCACCCCTAGTGATGAGGACATGGCTACCTTCGATACGACCAAAAATATTGCATGCTTGTATATTTGTGAGGTGATTTCTAACGCAAACTATGCAATAATTTATTTATATCATCCTGGACAAAAATACTTCACAAACTTTTGTGCCATGTCTAGTTGCAGGTGTATGGGACATTTGTACAATCCACATATGAAGATAAGGGAGAAAGAGATGTTTACTTGCTATTCAAAAAGTTCTCTCACGTCACTTTTGGCCCAAGAGAAGATAGAGTCCAAGTCTCTCACGTTACGGACTCAGATTCGACTGCATGTACATACCTGACTCAAAACGTCAATAACATTTTCATCCGGACTCCAAATTGGGTGATTCTTTTTTTTGTTGGAAAATAGATTTCGTGCACCTTCCAACCCAATTGGATTCACCTTCAAATTAGTCCGGAGCGTTGAGTTATGGACGAAACAATCTGATGCTGCAGCAGAATCCGAGTCAAACTACAAGTCCAAAGGTATTACGTCACCTCCACTTGGGCCCATTGACCTTGTACGACCTAGGGTTAGTTTTAGGCTGCCTTGGGACGTCCTCCCACCTCCTTGGCCGCCACCCCTTACTCCTATATAAGTAGATCCATCTAGTAGATTTTTCCTTGGGATTTGTTTAGTTAAAAGTTAGCCATTGCAACTTCGTGTACTTCGTTTGTGTCCAACGACCAGACCAAGACCGCTTACGGATCCCCACCATTATCAATACTTCATATATATTCGCAATATTCAGATTGCTTTATCATATTCTTGCTTGTTCTTCGATTGCTTGCAGGAATAGACCTTCGTGGTCAGGTTGATCGTGCTCTAGCGTGGTCAATAACCTCTCGGAGTTGGTTTAGCGATTGCTAAGGCGCAACGTCGTGCACGTTTGTAGTCGGATTGTCAAAGTCGTCTCTGCCAAATCGATAGTTATCATCTCATCGAAAGATCGGGACACCCTCGCCTCTATCAAGTGGTATCAGTTTTCAGGTTGCTCGGTGAGATTTTCCAGTTATGCCTAGATTCGATTTATTTTCTTACCTATTGTCCAAGAAAAGGCCACTAGAAAAGTTAGATCTATTCATCATTTGTCCTAGCCAGTCCAAGCCTTTGCAATTTTCTTTTCATTGTTTGCATTATTGAATTATCGGTTGCATCGTCGTGTCGAGTTGCTGGTCTTAGTGTCTAGTTCCTTTAGAGTTTCGAGTTCTGTTCACATTAGTCACGCCGCCGCTGCATCATTATCTCTTCCGCTGTCCACCATACCATCCATCAATTTCCACCACGTGCTACGCACTATTCATTGTCATAATCATAGTTGAGGTCATTCACATCTTCGCTTGATCCAATCTGCATCTTATCTAGTTTGTTTTGGAAAAAGAGAAAAAAGAGAAAAGAAAGAGAAAAAAAAGTAAAAA
This sequence comes from Aegilops bicornis, assembly GCA_021605145.1. Lineage (NCBI taxonomy): Eukaryota > Viridiplantae > Streptophyta > Magnoliopsida > Poales > Poaceae > Aegilops > Aegilops bicornis. The sequence goes on along the minus strand of CM038669.1, from coordinate 251,877,799 downwards.
AGTCAGAGAAAAAAGAGAGAAAGAAAAGGAAAAAAAGTGTGAGAAAAAAAGACAGAAGAAAAAAAACAAAGTTCGGATCTATCTAGACTCAATCTCGTAGCTGAATTCGGATTGGAATCTGTTTTGTGTACTGTTTAGTAAAACAGGCATAACTTCCTCATACGAAGTCCGTTTTAGCTCCGCGAGTACTCAAATTAAAGCTAGAGACGAGCCGCATCTAAATAGTTGCAGAAGCTAGTTCAATATTTGGCACCTCAAAATCGGCTTCTAAATAGGTCTTTTTGCCCTCCGAAGTTCGTGAACACAGCTTATTCCAGTTTTTCAAACCAGTTTTAGAATTTTTTGACTCCTCATATCAACTCGGAGTTGAGTGATTCTTTTTGCATTGGAAAGCTTGAGTTAGTAGCATTCTTTGAAAAAATTTATCAGAAAATTGGCTCAAACTTTTCAACAGGAAAATTGGAGAGAGAGTTGTTGTATATCCTGCTTGGCAGTTGTTTTTCATCATTATCTTTACTGCCGTTGTGATCTTCACTTATATCTTGCTGTCCAGAGCTACTTATTATCCTTCATTGATGCTAGTTGTGCTACGCCGTGACCTCATTAGTGTTCTAGGCTCGCGTCTCTAGTCCGGTGTAGCCTAGGACCAGCACAGTACCGTCGTTGAACGTTTATTCAACATTGCATCTTTGAATTGATTATTGCTATTTTTTTTGCTACCATATATAGCCAACCCAGCTCCACATATTTCTACACCGTGTATACGTACGTTCCCCTGGCAATCGCTTTACACAATCTTTAGAGTTACTTGACACCGCTGGTTGCCCTGTCACCACCTGCCGCATGGTAAGAACTTGTAAGATATTGATATTTGCTTTACTGTGAGCACTTTACAACCACATCCTAGTAGTTCATAGGAACATTATTCTCGAATTTTGTTTCTTGTTTCTACTAATCATGACAGGTTCCGGAGATAGAAGTTCTTGGACGACGGACACATCTTCACCATCACGAGAGTTGGGACAACACACACAAGCGTATGGTCAGGTTATGTCTTTACCATCATTTGAGGGTAGATTTAATCCAGCTATTTATCTAGCTTGGGAGCTTGAATTAGAAGAAGTTTTTAGTCACCATGATTTTTCTGAACTTGAGAGAGTACGAGCTACCACTAGAGCATTTACTGGTTTTGCTTCATTTGGTGGAGTGTACATTGTAAGAAAAACATTGATAACCAACCCACCACTTGGAAAGTTTTGAAAGCTGTAATGAGACAACAATTTTTTCCTCCTTACTATCGTCGTGAATTGCTTCGCAAATTGGAACAATTAAAACAAGGCAGTAACACTGTTCATGCTTACTACCAAGAGTTCAAATCTTATATTCATCATTGTGACATAGAAGAATCTGAGAATGATACAATGGATAGATTTTTTGGTGGTTTGAACCATGATATTCATGCACGATTTCGTATATTCCTCGTTGCATTACGGTATGTATGTTCGTGCTTGTACCTTTGAGAGACAGTTACAGGAGGATGCATTGGATGACTACAACACCTACTATTCTAGTTCATGCTCACCACCACCGCTTGGTTCCTCCACCGGTGCACCTACTAGAGCAGCCACACCTCAGATTATGAGCACGACATCATCTCAAGAGTATGGTACATTGCCATCATCCATTACCTACATCAGCTACATCTTTGCAACAAGGTAATCAGAAGGTATTGATGATATAACTTCACATGAGAATGATGCATGCCTAGTTAACTTGAATACATCATGTGTTGAGTTACCTGTTGATTTGAGCGCATCACCTATTTTAGAGAATCATGTTACTCTCATGAATGCGTCATGTGATCAAACAACTGAAATACCAACAATTTTGAGTGCACCCAATGAATTAACTATTGATGCAAAAGAAGCAATGTTTAATCATTTTGATATGACCTCTAATCTTAGTGATGATTCTGTGTCAAATGACGTATTGCATGTTTGCTTATTTAAGCATGTTGTAGCATGTAAATTTGATGCAAGTAAGGTTTATTCACCAATGTTGGGATGGTTTAATGATGAACATTGTCAATCTTTTGAAATGAATAAGAGATTCACTTATATGTGCAAACTGAGTTGCAATATTTTCATGCCTTCTACTTCTTCTGATAATGTTTTGGCTTTAGATTTTATGAACAATGCAAGTTACTCATATAATCATGTGTCATATGTGCAAAAATCAATGGAATTAAAAATGGATGACATATACATAAACAACATGTAAACCTTGTCTCGCTTTGTTAGCCACATTTCAGATTAAGCAACGCCGAGGACGGCTTTGTTTTCAAGAAGGGAGGATGATGAGGACATGGCTACCTTCGATCGACCAAAAATATTGCATACTTGTATATTTGTGAGGTGATTTCTAACGCAAACTATGCAATAATTTATTTATATCATCCTGGACAAAAATACTTCACAAACTTTTGTGCCATGTCTAGTTGCAGGTGTATGGGACATTTGTACGATCCACATATGAAGATAAGGGAGAAAGAGATGTTTACTTGCTATTCAAAAAGTTCTCTCACGTCACTTTTGGCCCAAGAGAAGATAGAGTCCAAGTCTCTCACGTTACGGACTCAGATTCGGACTGCAGACATACCTGACTCAAAACGTCAATAACTTTTTCATCCGGACTCCAAATTGGGTGATTCTTTTTTTGTTGGAAAATAGATTTCGTGCACCTTCCAACCCAATTGGATTCACCTTCAAATTCGTCCGGAGTGTTGAGTTATGGACGAAACAATCTGATGCTGCAGCAGAATCCGAGTCAAACTACAAGTCCAAAGGTGTTACGTCACCTCCACTTGGGCCCATTGGCCTTGTACGACCTAGGGTTAGTTTTAGGCTGCCTTGGGACGTCCTCCCACCTCCTTGGCCGCCACCCCTTGCTCCTATATAAGTAGATCCATTTAGTAGATTTTTCCTTGGGATTTGTTTAGTTAAAAGTTAGCCATTGCAACTTCGTGTACTTCGTTTGTGTCCAACGACTGCACCAAGACCGCTTACGGATCCCCACCATTATCAATACTTCATATATATTCGCAATATTCAGATTGCTTTATCATATTATTGCTTGTTCTTCGATTGCTTGCAGGAATAGACCTTCGTGGTCAGGTTGATCGTGCTCTAGCGTGGTCAATAACCTCTCGGAGTTGGTTTAGCGATTGCTAAGGCGCAACGTCGTGCACGTTTGTAGTCGGATTGTCAAAGTCGTCTCTGCCAAATCGATAGTTATCATCTCATCGAATGATCGGGACACCCTCGCCTCTATCACCTAGGGTCAGCGCTACGCACGGCCTCCAACACATATCCTACAAACACCAGAAACTAGTTACAACTCCTGGACAGAGATCAAGGCGATTAATAAGTCGAGAGGGTCCATTGGTTTCGGGCCCAATGCGTGGTAGTAGCTGTTCATGGATCACAAACACAGAACTCAGCTCCTGAGGACGGTTTCAACGAGACAACCCACCATGTACTCCTACATGGCCTCTCACCGCTACCTTTACCAAATCGTGTTCTCACACTTAGCTCACACACAGTAGGACATGTTCATCACCATTCCAATTCATTCCCGATGAATCAGACCTGACTCAACTCTAAGCGATAGCAGCATGACAAAGAAGCATGAATGAGTAGGCACATTAGGGCTCAAACAACTCCTACTCATGCTAGTGGGTTTCATCTATTTACCGTGGCAATGACAGTCATGCAGAGGAAAAGGAGTTCAACTACCGCAGCATGTAACAGTTGAATCATTGTTGTCCTAATGCAGTAAAAGAGAGCAGGAGCGAGAGAGTGGGATTGTATCGGAATGAACAAGGGGGTTTTGCTTGCCTGGCACTTCTGAACATATTATAGCTCTTCATCGGTGTCATCGAACTCATCGTCGGAAGCACGTCTCTCGAGAGGGAACAAATAGCGGCAACAGAGAAGGAAAACACAATCAATGCAATGCTCAATATGATGCATGATCATGACATGTCACTATGCTGTGTTTTGAGCTAATGCAACTAGCAACATGTTAGATGGAGTTGGTTTGAACCCTAGGTTCAAATTCAAACTCCATATGTGAGGGTTTAAATGCAATTATCATGTTTTCAGTCATACAGTAGGTATAACTTCGTTTTCCATGCATGAAAATGGTACAGATGGATAGATTGCATTTTTCTGATAATGTTTCATATATAAATTATTTCATTTGGAGTTACGGTTGATTTTCTATGATTTTTAGAAGTTTTGGCTATTTTCTGGAATTTCCTGTATAAAAATAAATCCAGAAAAAGAGTTATTGCGTCAGCACTGCGTCACTGTGACGTCAGCTGGTCAACTGGGCGCCTCCAGGTCAAACATGACCAGTAGGGCCCACTAGTCAGTGACACATAGTCGCCATGAGGCGACATGTGGGACCCGTTAAAGGCGACGTGGCCAAGTCAAAGTTGACAAAGTGGGCCACTTGAAATTAGTGCTAATCTAACAGAGAGTTAAACTAATTAGTTTAGGCACTGGGCCCACATGTAAGTAGGTCAGGAGGTTAATTAGTGGTTGATTAGTGCTAACTAGGTGGCCACGTCGACAGTCGCCGGAGTCTCGCCGGTGGTGACCTCGAACCGCGGCGGAGTTCACTCGGAACTCGCCAGAGGCGACGGATCGACGCGCCAGGGGCACCAGAGGATAGCCCGTGCCCGTGCGCATCTAGGGAGACCAATGGGAGGTGCGGGGGTGGCCGGAGTTCACCGGAGTGGAACCCGCGGCGGCTGCCGGAGTTCGGGGCTGGTGTGGGTTAGCGCTGCGGTGTGCTAATGAGCGAGGCGATGGGCTAGCGGAGCGCTACGCGATGCGGGGAGCAGCTTAGGTGCGCCAGGGTGACCTAATGGTCACCAGAGCTACGCCGACAGCGAGCTCAGGCGGCGGCGTGCTACGGCCAGCTACGAAACGATGGCTACGGTGAGCGGCAAGCCACGGGGTTAGGGGCAAAACGTGCAGGGGCTCACGGTGGGTCGGATGAGGTAGATGACGAGCTCGGGGAGGCGGAGACGGCCGCTAATCGGCGCGTGTGGCTTCCGGCGACCCAGGAGGAAGAAGACGAGGCAGCCGGCAATGTGATAACCCACAAGTATATGGGATCGCAACAGTTTTCGAGGGTAGAGTATTCAACCCAAATTTATTGATTCGACACAAGGGGAGCCAAATAATATTCTCAAGTATTAGCAATGAGTTGTCAATTCAACCACACCGAAACTTAGTATCCGCAGCAAAGTGTTTAGTAGCAAAGTAATATGATAGTGGTAACAAAAAGTAAAGACAGCAAAAGTAATGTTTTTGGTATTTTTGTAGTGATTGTAACAAGAGTAAATGTAAAAGTAAATAAGCGTAAACCAGTATATGGAAAGCTCGTACGCACCGGATCAGTGATGGATAATTATGCCGGATGCGGTTTGTCATGTAACAGTCATAACATAGGGTGACACAGAACTAGCTCCAATTCATCAATGTAATGTAGGCATGTATTCCGTAAATAGTCATACGTGCTTATGGAAAAGAACTTGCATGACATCTTTTGCCCTACCCTCCCGTGGCAGCGGGGTCCTATTGGAAACTAAGGGATATTAAGGCCTCCTTTTAATAGAGAACCGGAACAAAGCATTAACACATAGTGAATACATGAACTCCTCAAACTATGGTCATCACCGGAGTGGTCCCGATTATTGTTACTTCGGGTTGCCAGATCATAACACATAGTAGGTGATCAGAGACTTCCAAGATAGGATCAAGAACACACATATATTCATGAAAACATAATAGGTTTAGATCTGAAATCATGGCACTCGGGCCCTAGTGACAAGCATTAAGCATAGCAAAGTCATAGCAACATCAATCTCAAAACATAGTGGATACTAGGGATCAAACTCTAACAAAACTAACTCGATTACATGATAAATCTCATCCAACCCATCACCGTCCAGCAAGCCTACGATGGAATTACTCACGCATGGCGATGAGCATCATGAAATTGGTGATGGAGGATGGTTGATGAATACGACGACGACGAACCCCCCTCTCCGGAGCCCCGAACGGACTCCAGATCAGCCCTCCCGAGAGAGATTAGGGCTTGGCGGCGGCTCCGTATCGTATAACACGATGAAACTTTCTCTCTGATTTTTTTCTCCCCGAAAGCCAATATATGGAGTTGGAGTTAGCATCGGAGGGTCTCCAGGGTGCCCACGAGGTAGGGGGGCGCGCCCTAGGGGGGGGCCCCCACCCTCGTGGACAGGGTGTGGGCCCCCTGGTCTTCATCTTTGGTGAGGATTTTATTTTATTTTTTATAAGACATCCCGTGGAGTTTCAGGTCATTCCGAGAACTTTTTTTTTCTGCACATAAAACAACATCATGGCAATTCTGTTGAAAACAGCTTCAGTCCGGGTTAGTTCCATTCAAATCATACAAGCCAAAACAAGGGCAAAAGTGTTTGGAAAAGTAGATACGACAGAGACGTATCAACTCCCCCAAGCTTAAACCCTTGCTTGTCCTCAAGCAATTCAGTTGACAAACTGAAAGAGAAAAAGAAAAACTTTTACAAACTCTGTTTTCTCTTGTTGTTGTACCTATGTCAAGCCAGCATTCAGGTTTTCAGCAAAGATCATAACAAACCACATTTGCAATAATTCTCAGGTCTCATGTTTACTCATATCAATAACATAATCAGCTATCAAGCCATAATAGTAAATATCGGATGACAACACTTTCTTAAAACAATCATAATATGATATAACAAGATGGTATCTCGCTAGCCCTTTCTGAGACCGCAAAACATAAATGCAGAGCACCTTCAAAGATCAAGGACTGACTAGACATTGTAATTCATGGTAAAAGAGATCCAATCATAGTCATACCCGATATAAATTAACAATAATGAATGCAAATGACAGTTGTGCTCTCCAGCTAGTGCTTTTTAATAAGAGGGTGATGACTCAACATAGAAGTAAATAGATAGGCCCTTCACGGAGGGAAGCAGGGATTTGTAGAGGTGCCAGAGCTCGATTTTGAAATAGAGATTAATTATATTTTGAGCGGCATACTTTCATTGTCAATATAACAACTAAGAGATGACGATATCTTCCATGCTAAACAAATTATAGGCGGTTCCCAAACAGAATGGTAAAGTTTTCACCGACATCGGGTCGACGGGCCGGTGGCTGTTGCTGCGGCCGTGGGGGGGGGGGGGGGAGAGTGCACCGTGGTCGCAGCGTCTCTGGTCACCCACCGTCGGCATGCACCGGCTCGTCGGGACGCGGGTGTGAGGGTCCCGCCAGTAGCGGCTCGTCTTTGTTGGCGAAGCTGACAAGGCTTCGGATGGTGGCTCTCCACTCATCGAGCTTATCCGCAGCAGGGGGGAAGTCGAGGAGCAGCTGCACGCGCGCCAGCGCTTCTGCTGGCGTAGGCGGCGGTGAGATCTGCGTAGACCGTGACGCGCTCTAACTTCTAACCGGGTTAGAAGGGGCTCTGTCGCGGTCTCGCGGTCGCACGCCACCTGCACCGGCGTCTTAGCGCGCACGCCGGCCTGGTTCGTCCTGTGAGTGGCGCACAGGGCTCTTTCCGCGGTGGTGCCCGGTGGCTCCGGCATCGCGGTGCTGCTCATCGCGCGTGACCTGGGAGGGGCGCGGTGCGGGCGCCAGCTGGGGAGCCGTAGAGGCTGCTGCGCCGCCCGTGGGCAACACGGCCCCGCCCCCGGACCAAGCGGCGCGTAGCTCGTCGTCTCGGATTCGGACGACGCCGCTCGCCTGGCTCCGATCGCCAGAATGTCATGGATGCTCGCGGGCCACGTCTCCGGCCCCATCTGTGGGCACCCGGCCGCCTGCTCCCGCCGGCGCGGATGGGCCGGCCCCGGACGAGCCGATCACTGTGATCCCCTTCTTCTTGGGATCCATGGTGATGAAGAACTGCTAGGCTAACTGCTAGACCGGATTTTCACAACTGCACCCCCTACCTGGCGCGCCAATGATGTCGGGGGATAACGACACCTATGGGATCACTGGAATCCCTTCTATGGTTGGCGGACGCGGGGTTGTGCAAAGAGCAGGTCTAGAAGCCAGCACAAAGGTCATTTACCCAGGTTCGGGCCGCGAGGATCCGTAATACCCTAGTCCTGCTTTGGTGTATATTTGAGTGTTCTTGAGTGAGGGAGTCCTGGATTAGGGGGTATCCGGACAGTCGGACTACATCCTTTGGCCGGACTGTTGGACTATGAAGATACCAGATTGAAGACTTCGTCCCGTGTCCAGATGGGACTCTCCTTGGCGTGGAAGGAAACCTTGGCAATACGCATATGTAGATCCTTCCTTGTAACCGACTCTGTGTAACCCTAGCCCTCTCCGGTGTCTATATAAACCGGAGGGTTTAGTCCGTAGGACGAAGAACAACAATCATACCATAGGCTAGCTTCTAGGGTTTAGCCTCTTCGATCTCGTGGTAGATCAACTCTTGTAATACTCATATCATCAAGATCAATCAAGCAGGAGTAGATTTTTACCTCCATCGAGAGGGCCCGAACCTGGGTAAAAACACCGTGTCCCTTGTCTCCTATTACCATCCGCCTAGACGCACAGTTCGGGACCCCCTACACGAGATCCGCCGGTTTTGACACCGACATTGGTGCTTTCATTGAGAGTTCCTCTGTGTCATCGCCGTTAGGCTTGATGGCCCCTTCAATCATCGATAGTGATGCAGCCCAGGGTGAGACTTTTCTCCCTGGATAGATCTTTGTATTCGGCGGCTTCGCACTGCGGGCCAACTCGCTTGGCCATCTGGAGCAGATCGAGAGTTACGCCCCTGGCCACCAGGTCAGGTTTGGAAGCTTAAACTACACGGCCGACATCCGCCGGGACTTGATCTTCGACGGATTCGAGCCCCTGCCGAATGCGCCGCACGGTCACGACGAGCATGATTTAGCTCTGCCGTGGGACAATGTTCAGGAGATCGCACCGGCAACCGCTCCGACCCTCAATTCGGAGCCAATTGCGCCGTCCACGGACGGGTGGCTAGACCCCGCCACGGAGGTCGCATTCTCAGCGGCGATCGAGCCGAATACTAACCTTACCCTTCACGAGAGCCATGACTCCAAACTGTCAGATTCTTCTCCGGCCACGGACTCCGAACCGCCTGCGCCCGTGCCGATCGAATCCGACTGGGCGCCGATCATGGAGTTCACCTCCGCGGATATCTTTCAGCACTCGCCCTTCGGCGACATACTGAACTCATTAAGATCTCTCTCCTTGCCAGGAGAGTCCTAGCCGGACTATGTCCAGCAGGATTGGGATGCGGATGACGAAGAAATTCACCGCCCACCCACCACCCACTTAATAGCCACTGTCGATGATTTGACCGACATGCTCGACTTCGACTCCGAAGACATCGACGGTATGGACGATGATGCAGGAGACGAACAGGAACCACTGCCCACAGGGCACTGGACAGCCACCTCATCATATGATGTATACATGGTGGACACGCCAAAAGAAAACGACGACGAGGAGCGGAAGGACGCAGTGAAGGATCGTTCCCTCGAGAAGCAGCCAAGGCGGCGGCGTAAGCGCCGCTCCAAATCCCGCCTCGGAAGAAACATCGCTCATATAGACCCAGCGATAGAGCAGGGTGAGCCAGCGGACGACGAACACGGCATTGAACAACCGTCCGACCACAGCAACACGGAGAATCAAACCGAACAACCCGTCTCCGGCGAAGATAACAGTCCGGATGATACCACACCGGACAAACACCTGGAGCAACAGAATCTCCATCAAAGGCTTGTCGCCACTGCGTGGAGTCTAAAATAGCAGAAGCGAAAGCTCAAGGCTGCGCAAGATACACTCAGAAGCAGATGGAGTAAAGTAGTCAACAACGCGGAAAAGTATGGCGGAAGTCGCCATACAAAGAGCTACCCGAAGTGAAAGCTACTCCCCGAATTCGATGATGACGCCCTAGAGCCCCCGCAATCAAAAAACAAAACAGCCATCCGGTCGGATAGACGACCTCGTGGCCAACATAGAGCGGCAAATGACGCCGCACACAAGCCAGTACGCGATCCACGCGAGAACTCGCATCAAAAGGACGGCCCAACCAGATCCATCAACGGGCCAAGAAAGCGCGCTCCAGCACGCAATGCAACACAACAAAAATCCGAACACCACGGTACACCCAAACACAGGGGTGCCGCACACCCCCTATGTTTCAACGATGAGGTGCTGGACCATGAATTTCCAGAGGGATTCAAACCCGAAAACATAGAGGCGTACGATGGAACGGACCACTGGGTGCGGATTGAGGACTACATCCTCCATATCCACATGGCTCGAGGAGACGATCTCCATGCCATCAAGTACTTACCCCTCAAGCTCAAAGGGCAAGCCCGTCACTGGCTTAAAAGCCTCCCCGAAAACACCATTGGAAGTTGGGAAGAGCTCGAGGACGCTTTTCGGGCAAATTTTCAAGGGACCAATGTCCGACCACCGAATGCAGATGATTTAAGTCATATAACTCAACAGTCCGGAGAGTTAGCCCGAAAGCTTTGGAACAGGTTTCTTACTAAAAAGAACCAAATAGTCGACTGTCCAGACGCCGAAGTCTTAGAAGCTTTCAAACACAGCGTCCGAGACGAATGGCTTGCCAGACACCTCGGCCAAGAAAAGCCGAGAACAATGGCCGCATTAACAAGCCTCATGACCCGCTTTTGCGCGGGCGAGGACAGCTGGTTAGCCCGATGTAGCACCAGCGAGCCAAGTACATCCGAAGTCACGTACGGAATCGGGAAACCACGACGCAGCAAAAACAAGCGCCGGAATAAAGAAGACAACTCGAAGAGCACGGCGGTAAACGCCGGATTCAAAAGCTCTCGGCCGGGTCAGCAAAAGCTGCCCCCCAAAGGCAAGAGGGACGGACTGTCCAGCCTAAACAAGATTCTGGACAAGATATGTCAAATCCACAACACCCTCGATAAACCTGCAAATCATACCCATAGAGAATATTGGGTCTTCAAGTAGTCCGGCAAACTCAACGCCGAACACAAGGGACTGGATACACCAAGTGAAGACGAGGACGAGCCTCGCAAACAAAGCACTGGGGAACAGAAGAAATTCCCACCAGAAGTCAAAACAGTAAACGTGTTACACGTGACGAAGGGGAGAAACAAAGCGGCGCTCCTAGAGACACACGCCCCAGGGCCCGTTACCGCGGAGCCCTGCCACTGGTCGTCCCAACCGATCACCTTCGACCATCGGGATTACTCGGCCAGTATCCGGCATGCAGGATGGGCTGCCTTGGTGTTAGACCCAATAATTGACGGATACCACTTTACACGAGTCCTGATGGACGGCGGCAGATGTTTAAACATGATATATCGTGACACGATCCATAAAATGGGGATTGACCCAACAAAAGTTGGCCATAGCAATACTACCTTTAAAGGAGTAACGCCAGGCCCAGAAGCCCATTGCACGGGCTCCCTGCTACTAGAGGTTATATTCGGCTTTCCCGATAACTTCCGAAGCGAAAAGTTAACCTTTCACATCGCTCCGTTCCAAAATGGCTATCAAGCACTACTCGGACGTGAAGCTTTCGCTCGCTTTAACGCAATACCGCATTACGCTTCTCTCACGCTTAAGATGCCCGGTCCACGTGGCATCATTACAGTAAATGGAAGTATCGAGCGCTCCTTGTGCGTGGAAGACCGCAATACCGCATTACGCTTCTCTCACGCTTAAGATGCCCGGTCCACGTGGCATCATTACAGTAAATGGAAGTATTGAGCGCTCCTTGCGCGCGGAAGACCGTGCGACTGCCTTGGCAGCCGCACACTAGACGGCCTCACCAAATAGAGCATCCCACAGGTCGTTAAGACCACGGACACGGTTAGACGATTCCGGTGTGGCTATATATAATTGATGCAGGTTTGATGGCTATACCCCTATAATAATACAAGGGGCTCAACGCGTGTAAACAAGTGACAATTAGACTCAACTTCTTTCATCTTGATCTATATATGGTTTATTTAGTATAACCTACCTTTTTGCACGACTAATTTTCAACTAAGTTCCTCTCTTTTACAGATGACCATCGTGCTACACCCGTCTAGGATACGGCACAACGAAGACACAGGCGCAGACGTGCAACAGGGACCCGTTCCAAGGATTCTTTTTAGATTAAGACCCTGTGTAAACCTTTTTTACTGTCTCTTGTTGATACAAATCCCCCGGATTCTAAGTACAACTTAGAAGGATGCTGGCGTATTGGCATGTGGCCACGTCAGAATATTGCACATACCTGGACACCAGGGGTGAGGGAGTCCTGGACTAGGGGGTGTCCGGATAGCCGAACTATCATCGTGGCCGGACTCCAAGACTATGAAGATACAAGATTGAAGACTTCGTCCCGTGTTCGGATGGGACTTTCCTTGGCGTGGAAGGCAAGCTTGGTGATACTGATATGTAGATCTCCTACCATTGTAACCGACTGTGTAACCCTAACCCTATCCGGTGTCTATATAAACCGGAGGGTTTTAGTCCGTAGGGACGAACAACAATCATACCATAGGCTAGCTTCTAGGGTTTAGCCTCTCGATCTCGTGGTAGATCTACTCTTGTACTACCCATATCATCAATATTAATCAAGCGGAGTAGGGTATTACCTCCATCGAGAGGACCCGAACCTGGGTAAAAACATCGTGTCCCTTGTCTCCTGTTACCATCCGCCTAGACGCACAGTTCGGGACCCCCTACCCGAGATCCGCGGTTTTGACACCGACATTGGTGCTTTCATTGAGAGTTCCTCTGTGTCGTCACCTACAGGCCCGATGGCTCCTTCGATCATCAACAACGACGCGGTCCAGGGTGAGACTTTTCTCCCCGGACAGATCTTCGTATTCAGCGGCTTTGCACTGCGGGCCAATTCACTTGGCCATCTGGAGCAGATCGAAAGCTACGCCCCTGGCCATCAGGTCAGATTTGGAAGCTTGAATTATACGGCTGACGTCCACGGAGACTTGATCTTCGACGGATTCGAGCCACAGCCAAGTGCGCCGCACTGTCTCGATGGGCATGATCTAACTCTGCCGCCGAACAGTGTCCTGGAGGCCGCACTAGTGTCCGCTCTGAACATTGATTCGGAGCTGATCTCGCCGAGGATGGTTGGTTGGACACCAGCTCGAGGGCTGAAATCTCTACGGCGATTGAGCCGAACACAATCCCTGTCCTTTACGAAGACCGTGACTCCAAGGTGCCGGACTCCTCTTCGGACTCCGAACCCTCAGTAGCCCCTGCCAATCGAATCCGATTGGGCGCCGGTCATGGAGTTCACTGCCGCGGACATCTTTCAGCACTCGCCCTTTGGCGACATCCTGAATTCACTAAAGTCTCTCTTTTTATCAGGAGAGCCCTGGCCGGACTACGGTCAGGAAGGTTGGGATGCGGACGACGAAGAAATTCAACGCCCACCCACCACCCACTTCATAGCCACTGCCGAAAAGCTTACACGACGTGCTCGATTTCGACTCAAGACATCGACGGTATGGACGACGATGTAGGAGACAACCATGAACCAGCGCCTATAGGATGCTGGACAACCACCTCATCCCATGATGTATACATGGTGGATACACCTAAAGGAAATGAAGACGAGGAACAACGGGATGCTACGAAGGATAAATCCCTCGAAAAGCAGTCAAAACGGCAACGTAAACGCCGCACCAAGTCCCGCCTCAACAAAGACCCAGCCATAGAGCAGGGCGAACCGGTGGATTCAGCGAACATGCTATCGAGCAACCGTCCGAACATGACAACTTGGATAAACAACTTCGTCCCGGCGAAGATAACAGTCCGGACGATCTCACACGGACAAATTGTTGGAGCAGGATAACCTCCACAAAAGGCTCATCGCCATCGCTACAGTAGCCTGAAAAAAGCGAAGCGGAAGCTCAAAACAGCGGAAGATGCACTCGAGAATCGAGATGGAGCCGCGATTCAACACCGCAGACAAATACGGCGACAGTCGCCGAACAAAGAGCTACCCAAAGAGAAAACTACTGCCCGAATTTGATGAGGAGGCCATAGAGCCCCCACAATCAAAAAGTAAGAAGGCCACCCGGTCGGATGGACGACCCCACGGCAAAAGGAGAGCGGCAAATGGCGCCACACACACAAGCCGATGCCGATCCGCATAAGGATTCACATCAAAAGGATGGCCCAGTTAGGTCCATCTATGGGCCGAGAAAGCAAGCTCTTCAAAGCAATGCAACACGCCAAATATCCGAACATCATGGCACACCCAAATATAGGGCGCCAGACACCCCTGTGTTTCACCGATGAGGTGCTAGATCACGAATTCCCAGCGGGATTCAAACCCGTAAACATAGAGGCATACGACGGAACAACAGACCCTGAGAGTCTGGATTGAGGATTATATCCTCCACATACACATGGCTAGAGGAGATGATCTCCACACCATTAAATACTTACCCCTCAAGCTCAAAGGGCCAGCTCGGCATTGGCTTAAAAGCCTCCCCAAAAATACAATTGGAAGCTGGGAAGAGCTCGAGGATGCGTTTTGGGAAAATTTTCAGGGGACCTATGTCCGCCCTCCGGATGCAGACGATCTAAGTCACATAACTCAACAGCCCGGAGAGTCAGCCCGGAAATTTCGAACAGGTTCCTTACTAAAAAGAACCAAATAGTCGATCATTGTCCAGGGACGCAAGCCTTAGCAGCCTCCAAACACAACGTCCGAGACGAATGGCTCGCCAGACACCTCGGTCAAGAAAAGCCAAGAACAATGGCCGCATTAACAAGCCTCATGACCCGCTTTTGCGCGGGAGAGGATAGCTGGCTAGCAAGATGCAACACTAGCGACCCAAGTACATCCGAAGTCAGGGATGGAAATGGGAAACCACGGTGCAACAAGGACCAGCGCTGGATTAAAAGGAACGGTCCAAAGAGCGCGGCAGTCAACGCCGGATTCAAAAGCTCACGGCAGAACAATAAAAAACTGCCCCTTAAGGACAATAGCGATGAGCTATCCAACTTAAACAAAATCTTGGACAAGATATGTCAAATCCACAAGTACACTCGGGAAGCCCGCAAACCATACCCACGTAGATTGTTGGGTCTTCAAGCAGTCCGCAGACTCAACACCGAACACAAGGGGCTCGACACCAAGCGAGGATAATGACGAACCCCACAAGCAGAAAGCACCGGAAAACAAAAGAATTTCCCACAAGAGGTTAAAGCAGTAAACTCACTTCACGTGATAAAAGGGAAAAACAGAGCGGCGCCCATTAAGATGCGCGCCGCACATACTACCCTAGCGGAGTACCAACACTGGTTGTCAAAACCAATCACCTTCGACCAGCAGGACTACTCCGAAAGTATCCGGAACGCAGGATGGACTGCCTTGATATTGGATCCTATAATCGACAGAGTCCAATTTACACAAGTCCTCATGGATGGCGGCAGTGACATAAACCTGATACATCAGGACACAATTCGCAGGATGGGGATAGACCCAACCAAAATTCGCCATAGCAACACCTCCTTTAAAGGGGTAATGCCAGGCCCATATGCCCATTGTGCGGGCTCCCTCGCTAGAAGTTGTGTTCGGTTCATCCGACAACTTCCGTCGCGAAAAGTTAGTCTTCCATGTCGCCCCATTTAAAAGTAGCCATCAAGCACTATTGGGACGCGAAGCTTTCGCCCGCTTTAACGCAAATACCGCATTATGCATCTCTTACACTTAAAATGCCCGGTCCACGCGGCATCATCTCATTAAAAGGGAGTATTAAGTGTTACTCGAGCACGGAAGAATGCGAGGCTGCCTTGACAGCCCCACACCAACCCGGCTCCGCTAACCAAAGCACCTGAATAGGTAATTCGAACCCCGGACACGGCTAGACGAGTCCGGCGCCTACTAGCAGCATGCCCCCATACTAGGGGTTGCACGCATGTACAACAAGAGACAATAAAGCTCAAATTTATTCACCTTTTGAATCGTACTCTGTTTATTTAATATAAAGTACATTTTGCGCACGATCTTTTTTTATTTTCAACTAAGTTCCTCTCTTTTACAGATGAACAACGTGCTACACCCGTCCAGGATACGGCACAACGGAGACACAGTACGCAGGCGTGCAGTAGGGACCCGCGTTTAAGGATTCTTTTCAGATTAAGACCCTCGTAAACCTTTTTACTGTCTCTTGTTGATACATATCCCCTGGTTTCTAGCTATAACCGAGGAGGAGGCTGGTGTTTTGGCATCGGCCGCACCAGAATTTTTGCACGTACCTGGACACCAGGGGCTTAGGGCATCATTCTGCCCGTTTTTATAAAGACCGAATACCTTAGGGAGTGTTCAACGTCTCGAGTTAGGCCTTATATGCATCAGCTCCGAATCATGTCTTTGGTCAAATGTTGGGTTTGCCGGCTCCACGTGTTTTGCTGCCTTACGCCCGTTCTATCGGCTAACGCGACACCGGAGAACTAATGCGATTGTGCCCGTTCGCCGGGCGAGCACCTCGATGAAAGCCGAAAACTCGATCGTCGTGATATAGCGAGAGACTGGTCAACCACTCGATGACTCACCGGAATGTTTAGAATTCCTCCGCATTAACGAAGGGCCGTTTTTCGGTCAGGCACATACGCACCCCGAATTCGGGAGAGTGCGGTGCCCTCAGGGGTTATATAGTAGCCCCACCCTCGAACTCCTATGGCTAAGTGAAAGTGATAAAGCATTATAGTCCGGTTGCCTAGTTTGCTACGCTACCACCTCCTTAATAGGACCAAGACATTGGATTAAGTGTGAAAGCGCCTTTTTGCAAACACCCCGCACTATGTGCGTGGGGAAATTTGAAGCCAAGGACTGCCATCTTTCGAGTTATATATACATATACATCAGCGATGCATACGAGGAGTAGTTTACTACTTGATCGCACAAGTATAAAAAGCTCTTACATTATATTGAAACATTGTTTTCACAAATCATACATGTCATTTAAACATAATATCCTTCGAAAGCATCGCTGCCTCTATTAAATGAGCGCCTGCAGACTTCCTCAAAATAGTGCTCGGCAGGTACTCGGCTTCTGTCCGAATCTTGGGATGCAACGTCGGTGGCCTTCATCTCCGCCCAGTATGTCTTGACACGGGCCAGAGCCATCCGCGCTCCCTCAATACACGCCGACCGCTTCATTGCGTCGATACGCGGTACCGCACCAAGGAACTGCTGCACTAAGCCAAAATAACTCTTCGGCTGGGGTCCGCCTGGCCACAAATGAGTCATGACATGCTTCATGGCAAGTCCGGATAATTGATTCAGCTCGGCCCATTCGGCCAACCGATCAGTCAACGGAAGAGGACGTTCCGGACTATGGAATTGCGAGCAATATAACTCTTCCCTTCTGTGCCCCTTCTGGCCTCGGAAGTGCTCAATCGCGTCCGCAGCGCTCGCCGCTAGGTCCAGATAAGCATCCTCCGAACTCCACAACTTGTCCAACTGAGCATACTTGGATCCAGTATATTTCCACCGCAGCGTAAACGGTTTTCCGGGCCGCAATAGCCCCGGCCTGACTCAGCTCCTCCTTGGCAGCTCTCAAAGCGGAACGGGCATCCTTGGATTCGGCGGTGGCCTTTTTCAGGCCCTCTTGCTCCACTTGATGTTCTTTTTCAAGAACCTCGCAGCGGTTGGTAGTATTCTTCAACTTTATGGCCATATCGGCCATTTCCTCTTTGCTTCGACAGTGAGCAGCCCGTTCGGCTTTTAGCTCTTCGGCCGCCCTTAAAGTGGCCGCATTACTATTTCTGGCTTGCTCTTTAGCTCGGGCGAATTCCGCCCGCAGCTCCTCCACAAGCAATGACACCACCTGCATTAAGCATACAAGTAGTAAGGCATGAGCGTCAAGCTCCCTTATCAGGTGTCCGCGTAGAAGTCGTATACCTTGTGACTCGTCAAACCGTTTATTGACCAGCGCGATGTCCGCATCCGCCTCGTCAAATTGCCACTTTAGTTCGGTATATTCATCAGTCTGGCTGGCCACCGGACGCCCCGCCACCTATTTAGGAGCGGCGATATGTTATAACTGAGATTATGATCCTCGGCACGCTGTTAATTTTGACAACATACCGAGTCTCAGGGGCTACTATCTATACAGGGCACATTCTATATGCATAACTGTCAGAAGGTACATCATTTTTGCGTACCTCAAACCCCATCAGTAAACTTCTGGCGGCTCCATGCAATCCGCTCTCAGCGGATGCAATTCTTTCAATCACCGTACCCATTAGAGCACGGTGATCTTACGAATAACCCGCTCACCCGAGCAGATCCTTCACTCCTCCGACCAAGACGCCGATTGGCGCCGGACCTTCCAGCCCCGCCGGACTTGGGAAACCCTCCGCGGCGACACCTCGGGGTAAATGCGCCTCGCATGAGGGTGCGGCAGGTGGGCGTTTGCTCTCCATCATCTCCGGAAGAAGATCACCCGAAGACGAGCTCTGCTGAGAAGGGCTGAGATCCGAACTACAAGGTACAATTTTGGTTATCTTTAGAAATAAATAAAGGGATGTTCCTTATTTACAAAACCCCTTCTTTTTACTTACGGCTCGCTGGAGGGCTGATCCCCTTGGGGAAATAGTGCGGCTGGGATACTTCCCAGCGCCGGACTCTCTAACGAAGATTTCTTTCCCCTCTTTGAGGCCTTGACCTCCGGATCTTCCGAAGCGGTCCTCTTCTCTCCTTGGAGGGTGGGACTCTTGATCCCTCCTTCCTCAGTAGCCTCCTATGTGGAGGCAGTTGCTTCCCTGCTCCCCCTTCGCCTTCTTTAAAAGGCGCGGCCTTCAACATCTTGGTCAGCATGGGATCCGGCGTGGTCTCTGGGAGGGGAGCCAGACACCTTATCAACTTTGCCTTCGCTATCCACTCCTGTTCAAGAAACGGCTCCTTTAAGGGCAAGTTTATGATAAATGAATGGACAGCCTGTCCGGGTACAGGACTACTTACTTGAGTATCTGGGCAATTGCAGCTTAGTCCTGCGTCCTCAGTCAGGTCCGGACACTTCTCTTGTGATCCAAGAAGCAGTTTATACATCTCCAGGCGTCGTACCCATAAAATGTTGGAGAGCTTCGTGGTCCCTCCGGATTAAATTCCCATAGACGGAGGGCAGCGTTCTTGCAGGCGAAGGCGCCCGAATCAACATGACCTACGCCATCGCGACCAGATTGATCTCTCTTTCTTGGAGGTCTCGAATACGGCCCTTCAACAGAGAACGTCCTTGGGCGGCCCCAGTCAAGCCCGGTTGACCCATGATGCCGGCCATTGTGGTGGACTGGCGAAAAGGCGGGTGGCGCCACCCATTTGGTGCCCACAGGAGCGATGATATAAAACCACTCCTGTTGCCACAAACCAAGCTCCTCTTGAAAAGAGCCCTCGGGCCACGGAGCATCAGCACACTTGCTTATGACCACCCCTCCACACTCTTCTTGTTGCCCCTCGATCATCTTCGGCTCCACCTTGAAGGTCTTGAGCCACAATCCAAAGTGAGGGGTAATATGGAGGAAGGCCTCACATACGACAATGAATGACGAGATATGGAGGATGGACTCCGGATTCAAGTCATGGAAATCCAGCCCATAATAAAACATGAGCCCCGCACAAAGGGATCCGTCGGGAAGCCTTAACCCCGAAGGAAGTGTGACACGAACACCACGCTCTCGCCCGGGCTCGGGAGTGGGAATGACCTGCCCTGGAAGCGGGCAGCCTATCTGAGATCTCGCCCGGTTAGATACAGCGTCTCTCGCAGCTTTAGCACATCTTCTTACGTGACGGAAGAAGACATCCATCGACCAAGCTGGTCGGAGCGGACATGGTCGAAGGTCCGAAGCGCCTAAATCTGAAGCTTTGGGTGTTAGAACTTCGGCGAGGCGAACTCGATGGAGGGTGTAAAAAAGAAGAGGTCCTTGGTCTCATTATAAAGAGGTTGAATACCAAAAGCCGTCCCCGTGGTCGATTAGGACTCACCTTCGATAGAGGAGGCGTGCCAACAGGCACGGTTGGGTTACCCACGTCCGTATTGATGAGAATCCAGGAATAAGGGGGCACGATCTATGCTTTGACAAGACGTGCCAAGGAAACCGCCTCGCTAAACGCAGCTAAGGTGGAAGCGGTGAAAAAGCGATTCATATAAAGGCTTGGTCGTGGTGTGATGTCACGCGCGGAATAAGTCAGCAGATCTGTGCAAAAGTTATTACATCTCACGGTGGTATGTGGAACTTGTTTTGCGAGCGGACACTATCCTTGTGTTCAAAACCTTCCATGAAGTATTGGGGAGGAACCCGCCTTGCAATGTCGAAGACAATATGCGCGCCGGACTCGTCATCATTGAAGCCTGGTTCAGGGCTCTTGAGGAGTCTGGACTAGGGGTGTCCGGATAGCCGAACTATCATCATGGCGGACTCCAAGACTATGAAGATACAAGATTGAAGACTTCGTCCGTGTGCGGATGGGACTTTCCTTGGCGTGGAAGGCAAGCTTGGCGATACGGATATGTAGATCTCCTACCATTGTAACCCGACTACTGTGTAACCCTAACCCTATCCGGTGTCTATATAAACCGGAGGGTTTTACTCCGTGGGGCGAACAACAATCATACCATAGGCTAGCTTCTAGGGTTTAGCCTCTCGATCTCGTGGTAGATCTACTCTTGTACTACCCATATCATCAATATTAATCAAGCAAGAATAGGGTATTACCTCCATCGAGAGGGCCCGAACCTGGGTAAAAACATCGTGTCCCTTGTCTCCTGTTACCATCCGCCTAGACGCACAGTTCGGGACCCCCTACCTAAGATCCGCCGGTTTTGACACCGACAAGGGGCTTATTACAAAGGGCACCGTTTAGCCCGGTTTACATCATAAAGACCGAATACCTTAGGGAGTTTCGGTGCCGCTAGTTTGGCCTTATATGCATCAGCTCCGAATCATGTCTTTGGTCAAATGTTGGGTTTCCCCGGCTCCTGTGTTTTGCTGCCTTACGTTCCGCTCTATCGGCTAAGGCCGCACCAGGAGAACTACTGCGATTGTGCCCTGGTTCACCCGGACGAGCACCTCAGTAGAGAAAGCCAAAAACTGACTGTCATGATATAGCGTGAGACTGGTCAACCACTCGATGACCTAGCGGAATCTTCGGGATTCCTTCGCCTTAACGAAGGGCCGTTTCCCGGCCAGGCATGTACGCGCCCCAAATTCGGATGAGCGCGGAGCCACCAGGGGCTATATAGTAGCCCCACTGTCAAACTCCTATGGCTAAGTGAAAGTGTTAAAGCATTATAGTCCGATTGCCTAGCTCGCTGCGCTATCACCTCCTTAATGGACCAACACGTTGGATCAAGTGTGAACATGCATCTTCTGCGAGCACCCCCGCATTATTTGCGTGGGGGCTGAAGCCGACGACTACCATCTTTCAGGTTATATACATATATACATGAACGGCCGCACATGAGGTATTATAATTCTTTCAGGCAAAAGTATAAAATAGCCTTTACAATTCAGCAAAACATTGATTTTCAATGGGAGTACATGTCCTTAAAACATAATATTCTTCGAGCACTGCGCTTCTATTGAGCGAGCGCCCTCAAGAACTTCTCGAAAGTAGTGCTCGGCAGGTACTCGGCCATCGTCTGAATCTTGGGCTGCAATGGCGGTGGCCTCCATATGCGCCCAGTATGTCTTCACACGGGCAAGGGCCATCCGTGCACCCTCTACGCATGTCGACCTCTTCATCGCGTTGATATGCGGCACTGCACCAAGAAACTACTGCACCAAACTAAAATAACTGTTCGGCTTTGGCCTTCCCGGCCACAGATGA
This sequence comes from Aegilops bicornis, assembly GCA_021605145.1. Taxonomy (NCBI): domain Eukaryota; kingdom Viridiplantae; phylum Streptophyta; class Magnoliopsida; order Poales; family Poaceae; genus Aegilops; species Aegilops bicornis. The sequence continues at coordinate 251,855,845 of CM038669.1, read as the reverse complement.
TCCACAAGGGACCTCATGGCGAGTCTGGACAATCTATTCAGTTCGGCCCATCAGGCCAACCGATCGGTCAATGGAAGCGGACGCTCTGGAACGTTAAATTGTGACCAGAACAACTTTTCCACTTCGCGATCTTTTTGATCTCGGAAGTATTCGGCCGCATCGGCAGCACTCGCTGCTAAATCCAGATATGCGTCTGCAGAACTCTACAGCCGGTCCAAAGGAGCATACTTAGGATCTCCGAACTTCATCCACAGCATAAAGGGCTTCCCAGCCGCGATATCTCCGGCTTGACGCAGCTCCTCCATCGCTCGCATTGCAGAGCGGGTGTCTTTGGCCGCCATCGTGGCCTTCTCCAGGTCTGTTCTCTTCGCTTGATCTTCCTTTTCAAGAAGCTTCCAACGGTCAGCAGCATTCTTCAATTCCACAGCCATCCTGGCTATTTCCTCCTTGCTTTGGCAGTGAGCAGCCTTTTCGGCTTTCAGCTCCTCGATTGCCTTTAGGGCAGCCGCATCGCTTTTTCTGACTTGTTCTTCGGCTCGGGCAAGTTCCGCCCAAAGGTTCTCCACGGCTCAGCTCCATCTGCATTCATACACATGTTATAGATACTGGCATTACGCTCCTCTTCCCATGTGTCACCAGATGATTCACATACCTTGTGCCTCGTCAAGCCGCTTGTTAACAAGTACAATGTCGGCATCTGCCACGTCAAGTTGCCGCTTTAGCTCGGCAAACTCATCAGTCCTGCTGGCCACCGGACACTTCACCACCTGCATATTAAGGCAGCAAGATTATTCCTGGGACTATGATCCTCTGTGCGTCGTCGTCCTCGACAACACCCAGAGTCTCCGGGGCTACTATCTACACAGGGCGCATCTAAAAATGCGCGGTACGGTAAAAAATGTACATCATTTCACGTACCTCAAAACCCGTCAGTAGACTCGTAAAGGCTTCATGCAACCTGCTTTCGGCGGACGAAATCCTTTCAATTACCGTACCCATCAACGTACGGTGCTCTTCTGAGATTGCTGCTCACTCTAGCAGATCCCTCACTACGTCCGACCGCACACCAGACGATGCCGGACTCTTTCGATTGCTCTCTTCAAGAGCCGGACTCTGAGGACTTCGGGTGGCCATAGGATTGCCCTCTGGCCTTGCCGGATCAGGAGAAACCCTCCGTGACGACAACTCTGGGTCGCCCGCCTCACGAGGCGATATGGCAGGGGGAGGCGTTTTGCTCTCCATCATCTCTGGAAGAAGATCCCCTAAAGACGAGCTCTGCTGAGAAGGGATAAGATCCAAACTGCAAGATAAATTCTTCAGTTATCTTCCTCAGAAGTAAAGCAATATATTTTCAATATTAAGGTACCCTTTTACTTACAGCTCGGTGGAGGGCTGATCCCCTTGAGGGCATAGTGCGGCCGGGGTATCCCCCAGGGCAGGACCCTCCGGCGAAGATTTCTTCCCCCGTTTGGAGACAATAGTCTCCGGGTCCTTGGAGGCAGTCCTCTTTCTTCCCTGGGGAGAGGAAGTTTTTGCTACTCCTCCCCGGCTAACCCCCTTCGCGGAGGCGCTATCCTCTTTGTTCCCCCCTTTATCCTCTCCTGTAGGCGCTTGATAAGGCACGATCTCCAGTATCCTGGTTAGCACGGGATCTGGTGAGGTCTCAGGGAGGGGGGCCGGACACCCGATCAACTTTGCCTTCGCTATCCAATCCTGGTCGAAGAGCGGCTTTTTTAGGGCAACGTTGCGATAAATAAACGGATAGTGTGTTCGGATGTGGGGCTACTTACTTAGGTATCCGGGTGATTACAGCTCAGGCCTGCATCCTCAGTGGTGTCCGGACACATTATTTGTGATCCGAAGAACAGTTTGTACATCTCCTCGGGCATCATACCGAGGAAGTGTTGAAGAGCTCGTGGTCCCTCCAGATTGAACTCCCACAGGCGGAGGGGACGACGTTTGCAGGGCAGGACTCGGCGAATTAACAAGACTTGCATCATCATGACCAAACTGACATCTCTCTCAAGGAGATCTCGTATGCGGCCCTGCAATATGGCCACATCCTTTACTGGCCCCCAGTCCAGCCCCTTGTTGACCCATGACGATAGTCGTGGCGAGACCAAGCGAAAAGACAGGTGGGGCTACCCACTTGGTACCCCTAGGAGGTGTGATATAAAACCATTCTTGTTGCCATAAACTGGACACCTCCTGGAAAGAGCCCTCGGGCCATGGGGCGTCGGCGTTTCTAATTATTACGGCGCCTCCGCACTCTGCGCACCGCCCCTCGATCATCTTCGGCTCCACTTTGAAGGTCTTGAGCCACAGTCCGAAGTGAGGGGTAATCCGGAGGAAAGCTTCGCACCATTATCGATGAGCGATGAGATGTGGAGGGTAGACTCAGGAGCTAAATCATGGAAGTCCGATCCATAATAAAACATCAGCCCCCCTCACAAAGGGATCTGCGCGAAGCCTAGCCCCGAAGAAGTGAGATCTGAATCTGACGCTCTCACCGGGCTTGGGAGTGGGAATAACCTTCCCTTGAGCGGGCAGCCTATGCGGGATTTCACGGTCGGTGCACAGCCTCCCTTAGCTTTATCACGTCTTCTTTCGTGGCGGAGGAAGGCATCCACCGACCTTGAAGGTTGGATCCGGACATAATCGGAGGTCCGGGCGCCTAAACTTGAGCTTTGGGTGTTGGAACTCGAGGCGGGAGGTGGATTCGATTGAGATCGAAAGAAAAGGCCTTGGTCTCTTTATAAAGAGGTTGAATACCAAGTGCCCTCCTCATGACCGTCTGGGACATACCTCCAATCGAGGGGTCATACCAACGGGCGCGTTTGGGTTACCCACGTCCGTATTTATGAGAATCCCGCAATAAGGGGACACGATCTCTGCTTCGACAAGACGTGCCAAGGAAACCGCCTCGTGAAACACGCTGAGGCTCGTTGTAAAAAACGATTCGAATAAAAGACCTGGCTGTGGTGTAATGACACACTGTGAAATACGTCAGCAGATTACATTTGTGGTAATATTATTCTCTCTAGGTATGTGGAACTTGTTTTTGCGAGCGGACCACGATCCTCGTGTTCAAAATCTTCTATAAAGTATTCGAGGAGGAACCCGCCTTGCAATGCCGAAGACAATCTGCAGCGCCAGGACTCATCGTCATTGAAGCTTTGGTTCGAGGGGCTCTTGAGGAGTCCTGGATTAGGGGGTATTCGGACAGCCGGACTAAATCCTTTGGCCGGACTGTTGGACTATGAAGATACCAGATTGAAGACTTCGTCCCGTGGCCAGATGGAACTCTCCTTGGCGTGGAAGGCAAGCTTGGCAATACGGATATGTAGATCTCCTTCCTTGTAACCGACTATGTGTAACCCTAGCCCCCTCCGGTGTCTATATAAACCGGAGGGTTTAGTCCGTAGGACGAAGAACAACAATCATACCATAGACTAGCTTCTAGGGTCTAGCCTCTTCGATCTGATGGTAGATCAACTCTTGTAATACTCATATCATCAAGATCAATCAAGCAGGAGTAGGGGTTTACCTCCATCGAGAGGGCCCAAACCTGGGTAAAAACATTGTGTCCCTTGTCTCCTGTTACCATCCGCCTAAACGCACAGTTCGGGACCCCCTACCCGAGATCCGCCGGTTTTGACACAGACATTGAGCTTTTGAACTAGCTACGGTGCTTGCGTCGTCCAGAAGATCTGAATCCTCTCTCAGTACGCCACGGGCCTCCTTTTATAGACAAAGGGGCTGCCACAGTGGCACACAGGAGGTGGAAAGCTATACAGTGTGTAAGCTTATCGCTTTTCATTACAGGACAAAGTGCATTAAATGCGCTACTTAGGTGTCCTCTTGCTTTATCGGGGTCGGTAACGAGGCCCGTCCCGTCCGTCGTTGCTCCGCCTTGCTCCGACACGCGTCCAGGCCAACAAGGCTTGCAGTGCCATGTAAGCTGGCAGGCTGCTGAGTTGGCATGGTGGTAGGGTCTTCACGAAGATCTGCATGCCACCACGCAGGTGCTTGCTGAATTAGCCTAGAGGCTGCACGCCGCCACGCAGGTGCTCGCCTAGTTGTTGGGCTGGCAGTTGCAATGGAACGGTGGTGGAATCTTGGCAGATGTGGGCCTGGCTGCGGCCCCGCGGATGTCTTCGGCAGGAGTCTTACAGGGGCCCTGGCAAGGGTCTTGCCGTGGCATTGTGGTCGTCCTCGGCAAGGGGCTTGCCGGGGGTATCATGGGTATCCTCGACAAGGATCTTGCTGAGGATCGTCGTCTTCTGATTCTCATCTAATTTTGTATGCTTCTGGTCTTCACAAAGATCTGCATGCCACCATGGAGGTGCCTCTCGAGCCTTGGTTCCAATGTGGTTGATGGTGTTCGAACTCTTGGGCTCAAGGGTGGCGGCTCCGCTGGTGTTGGGCAAGTTGCCCCGGCAAGGACCTTGCCAGGGGACTCCATCTCGCCCTTCTGCTCTTTGTGTTTCCGTCTTGGCATTGATCTAGTTGCCTTGTGCCCTTGCTTCCTCTGCCCCGCCAAGCATGGTCAGGGGCGTGGGGCTGCGACTGCCCGCGCACAAGTAAAGGGGTGCAAAAAGGGACCCCTACTTTTGTACACCGACATGAGCCCCCGGGCCTAGGCCACATATAAACGCGGAGCGTTATTGGGCCAGGCCCAGAACGGTGCGCGGGCGCGCGTGCGGTGGAGTTTTTACCGTAGTAATTCCCCCGCTCGCTTGCGCTTCCCCACGGCCCATGTTGAATGCGCGACGTGGGGGTCGTGCGTGACATGGGGGTCATGCGTGGGGCGGTTGCTGCCCTCATGCGTCACATCGTAGTAAAGAGGCGGCTCACGCCTTCCCCATAAAAAGAGGAAAACGCAGGGGCGCGGCTCATTTATTAAGTGGACTCGAGTCGTGGCCTTCAAGATGCCCGTGCCCCACGATCACGGGGTGGAAAACAGTCGCCTCACTCATCTTCTTGATTTTGGTTTGCTCGCCACGTGTCCGCCATGCCTCGAAGATGGTAAGCGGTGGGCCAGCGAGAACACGGGCCTTAAATGACGAGGCGGGGAACTGGGTCGTCACTGATTGGAGCAACGAGTCGATCTTGATTCCCTGCGCCTTAGGTGGATGGATTGGTTGAGCGGGGCGGCCGAGCCCCGGCATGGGCCTTGCCGGGGGAGTCCACCTCTCCCTTCTTCTCTTTGTGTTTTCGTCTTGACGTTGATCTATTTGCCATGTGCCCTTGCTTCCTCTGCCCCGCCAAGCATGGTTAGGGGCGTGCGGCTGCGACTGCCCGCGCACAAGTAAAGGGGTGCAAAAAGGGACCCCTACTTTTGTACACCGACAATCTGCTACAGGATTCTCAACTACTTTTCTGTCAACAATATACAAATCAAACTCTTGTATAAAAGAACCCACCTAATTAGTCTAGGTTTAGCATATTTCTTTTCCATAAAATATTTAATAGCAGTAGGTCACGCACTACAAAAAATACACTTCCGTGATGATACGTGTTTGTCACAGTAGGTCACGTTTTCTGTCATGCATGTACATCCATGACAAATTTATGACAGAATCAAGATAGTCATACATGTGCTGTTGTAGAAGTGTTCCATGACATTACCAAAATTATCATCGGAAGTGTCCACTTCCATGACGATAAATAAATCGTCCGCAAGTGCTTTTCGTCAAGGGTGACCGACACGTGGCATCCACCGTAACGGAACACCGTTAAGCTATCAAGTCCGGTTTTGGATCCAATAACCCGTTAACAGCCCCGACCAATGGGGATTTTCCACATGTAAAATCATCATTGGCTGGAGGAAACACGTGTCGGCTCACCCTTGGGACAGATGTCATCCACTCATTGGACCCAAAGCGCCTATGATACGTCGACACGTGGCACGGCCCAACAGAGGCCCATTCTTGTGAAAAGGCCGACCCGTTTGACTTGGTCAAAAGGTGGCGGGCCAGCCCACTGCAAGCCTGTTAACGCCATGTTTGCATATAGCCCATTTATAGCCCGCTAACCCAGGGCCCGTTTATGGCCTATCCGAATTAGGCCCAGTAGCTTCATCTGGCCCGTCCAATATAATTCCAGCCCGTTTTAACTTCCGGCCCATGTATGTCCCATGACGTTGAGGAAGTCCTGGACTAAGGGGTCCTCGGGCGTCCGACCTGTTATCCTTGGGCCGGACTGATGGGCTATGAAGACGTGAAGGCCGAAGACTGTACCCGTGTCCGGATTGGGCTCTCCTTCGCGTGGAGGGCAAGCTTGGCAACCAACTATGAAGATTCCTTCTTATGTAACCGACTCTATGTAACCTTAGATCCCTCCGGTGTCTATATAAACCGGAGGGCATAGTCCGGATAGGACACATTCATTACCATAATCATATAGGCAGACTTCTAGGGTTTAGCCATCACGATCTCGTGGTAGATCAATTCTTGTAATACTCATATTCATCAAGATCAATCAAGCAGGAAGTAGGGTATTACCTCCATAGAGAGGGCCCGAACCTGGGTAAACATCGTGTCCCCCGTCTCCTGTTACCATCGATCCTAGACGCATAGTTTGGGACCCCCTACCCGAGATCCGCCGGTTTTGACATCGACATTGGTGCTTTCATTGAGAGTTCCGTTGTGCCATCGAAAAAAGGTTCGATGGCCCCATCAATCGTCCATAGTGACGCTGTCCAAGGAGAAATCTTCCTCCCGGGACAGATTTTTTTATTCGGCGGCTTCGTACTGCGGGCCAACTCGCTTGGCCATCTGGAGCAGATCGATAGCTATGCCCCTGGCCATCAGGTCAGATATGGAAGCTTGAACTACATCACGGATATCCATGGAGACTTGATCTTCAATGGATTCGAGACCGCGGCGATCACTGCCCCTTGCTCCGTTGAACATGAATTACATCTGTCATCGGACCAGATGCAGGAGATGGTTCCTATAACTGCTACGGCCGTAGGTCTGGAGCAGATTGCACCATCCGAAGCCACAAGAGTCCGCGGCGTTGGAGCCGCACACGAACTCGACACCCTGCAAAATTTGCGTCAATGGAACTTCGGACTCATCTCCAGCTATAAGTTCCAGACCATGTACGCTTGCGTACACCGAGCTAGATCGGTTATTGTCTTTGAATTCAGCGCCGCAGACGTTTTTCACCACTCACCTTTGGGCGATGTGCTGAACGCTTTAAAGAATTTGTCCTTGGAGAAGGATTCACAGCCGAACTATGTTCGGTTCGAGCTAGAGGCTGATAATGGAAAATTTTTCTTCCCACCCGCTACCCACTTCATAGCCGCTCTCGAGGACTGAACCGACATGCCCACTTTGGGCTATGAAGACATTGACGGTATAGACGACGATGCCGATAAAGAGCAAGGCCAAGCCCCGCCAGTCATCAGGCATGGGGCGGCCACCCCTTCATATGACGTGTCCATAGTAGATACACTTAAAAAGCCTCGCGACAAAAACAAAGGAGATACAGTTGAGAATAAACTTCTTGAGACACTGTCTAAGTACCGGCGCCCTAAACACCACTCCAAGTCACATCGCCACAACGCCGACACCGGAGAAAACAGTACTCCGGACGACGCCGAAAACAATGAAGACCCTGTTGGAGCAAGATCCGAACAGGAGGAACAGGAAAACGGGCAAGCCAACCCCGATGAACAGGCCCCGCCCAGCGACAGTTCAGAGGACGACAACTACCTTCCGCTCTCCAAAAATGAGGCAAGCCTCAGCGACGAAGAATTCATCGTACCCGAAGAGCCCATCGAGCAGGAGCGCTTCAAGCGCAGGCTGATAGCTACAACAAGGAGCCTGAAAAAGAAGCAGCGGCAACTTCAAGCTGACCAAGACCTACTCAACGACAGATGGACCAAAATCCTGGTCGCCAAAGAATACGGCCTTAGTGGCCTAGCCAAAAGCCACTCAAAGCACAGATTGCTATACCAGTCCGATGACGGGGCGTTGGAGCCCATACCATCGCCACACAATGCGGCAGGCCGCCGACAACTCAGCCCGAATAAAGAGGCAACTCAAGCCGAACACGAGACCGCCCCACCTCGCCGTAAAGGCAAAAACAACGCAGGTCACGATTACCCAGATGACCTGCAGAGGGACTTGGACAATAGAGCGGGCTACGCAAGACCGATCTACGGATCGTGAAAGCATGCCTCGGCACGCGACGATGGCCACCTATTCGGACGTATCAAAACTACTCACGCCCAAGCCGAAAACCGCAAAGGGACTCCTTCGGAGTTACGTCGCAGTGTGGCCCAACATAGAGGTGTCGCACACCCGCTTTGCTTCACTGATGAAGTAATGGATCATGAATTCCCTGAGGGATTCAAACCCGTCAATATTGAATCTGTCGGTGTTCTGGGAACGGGGGTCCCCAGACTTGCCTGCCTGCGGCCTGCGGCGTGGCTCAAATGGGGGCCCAGCGTGGCCCAGCTTCATCAGCTCAAGCTCAAGACCCTCGCGAGGGGCCAAGCCTCGCGGGGCGGATGATAGGAACCTTCCTCAGGAGCAGCCTCCTCAGGCAGGCTCGCGAGGATCTTGGAGAGATCAAGGCGGGGTACCTCGCGAGGGTGCCTGTGGCGCAAGCCATGACGATCAAGGCCAGTGAGCGTCGGCCAGCATGATGTCCTTATTTCCCCTTTGGTGCAAGGGAGGCAAGCACAGGCCAAGGCATCGAGCAAAGGTTACCGCTTGATTGCAACAAGACCAAGACCAGCGGCAGCGGGGATGGAGGTCATCGTGGAGCCCAGACGGCGTCACCGTCAGGAACCTTTGGCAGCCAAGACCAACTCTAGTCAGGATAAGTGTACTAGATGTTCCCCTTCAAAGTGGCCAATTGTTGGCGCCCTTCCCGCTCATTATTTGGGAAGAGGCCCAGGGCCTCCCTCTATAAATAGGACTAGCCACCACCAAAGTAGAAGAGGATCGAGATCACGTAGAGAGAGAGAGAGGCGACTGAACTCACCCTAGCAGTTGATCGCACTAGCTCAAGAACAGCCCCTCGCGAGGCTGTTCTCCCTTTGTATTGTTCATCATCAGCCCCTGAGGCAATCCACCAAACCACACACTAGAGTAGGGTATTACACCACAACGGTGGCCCGAACCAGTATAAACCTCGTGTCTCTGTGTTGTTCATCGTTGGTAGTTTAGATCCCTCGCAATCCTTGCACGCATGAGCTGGTAGGGGAAAGATCTCCGCGCGCAACCCAGTGTTCGAACCTCAAGGGTCTGCCGGAACCCGAAATCCGACATTTGGCGTGCCAGGTAGGGGTTCGCCGGAATCCTTCCTCCGCTGGTTGCGTGTGATTCTCCGTCGTGTCCATGGCCGACACTCGCCGAGCTCGCGTTGAGCGCCAGGCTGCTCGCGCCGCTCTAGTCGCCCAGACGGCTCCCGTCGGCGGACGCCCCCGCTGTTCCCCGTCGCCTGCCGCCAACGGCCCGGTGGGGAACGGGCAGCAGACTTGTTGGGGGGAGCTACGCGACCTCTACCTCGCCCCTCGCGCTGGGCCGGTGCCCCTGGTCGTCGCAGCTCTCTTGGGCGGCTCACTTGCGCCACCTTCGAGCCGCCACGTCAAGCCGTTCACCCGCCAGATCGCCGCCGCCTCCAAGCGCCGAGAGCCCGCCGGCTGGGTGGCGCCCGAGGCCGACCTGCTCTTCAACTCGGACGATCACCCCTCCAACCCCGTCGGATCGGGTGCGCTCCCGATGCTGTGCACCCCCACCATCTGCGAAGTGGCGGTCACCAGGACCCTCATCAATGGCGGAGCTAGCCTCAGCGTGCTTTCTGTGGAGGCCTTCAGCCTCCTCCACGTGCCACCAGAGCGGCTCCACCCAGCAGGCCTTTTTCTGGAGTCGGAGCCGGCTCCACCGCCTCATTGGGACAAATTCTCCTCCCGGTGACCTTCGGCACCCGCGACAACTTCCGCACGGAGCTGATCGACTTTGACATCACCCCCATCGGCCTCCCCTACAGCGCCATCCTCGGCTACCCGGCCTTGGCTCGGTTCATGGCAGCAACTCACCCTGCGTACAACCTCATGAATATGCCCGGGAGCAGCGGCGTCCTTACCGTGTCGGGAAACCTTTGGAGAGGCACTGCGGCGCTCAAGCATGTTTTCAAAGCAGCTGCAGCGGCACGACCCACCGGCGTTGGCGCTCCCGAGCCCAAGGGGCTGCGCCATCAGAAGAAGCAACTATTCACTCAAAACAAAGGCGGAAACCAAGTAGGTACCCGGTCGGCGAGGCGGGTCCAGCGCCACCTTCACCATAGATGCAAACCTCGAACCCGAGCAGGAGGAGGCCTTGGTAAAGTTCCTGCGCGCAAACAAGAAGGTGTTCGCATGGGGGCCTGATCAGTTGGCGAGGGTCCCGAGGCGTGATTGAGCATCACCTCAACGTGTGCCCCAATGTGCGCCCGTGAAGCGAAGCGGCGACAGTCCACAGAGAAGCAAGCTTTTATCGTCCAAGAGACCCGCAAGCTGGAGGCAGCAGGGGTTATTCGCGAGGTCCGCTACCCGGATTGGCTGGCCAACCCAGTTGTCGTGCCAAAGAAAGGGGGAAAGGAGCGTATGTGTGTTGACTTCACCAAGCTCAACAAGGCCTGCCCACATGATCCATTTCCTCTCCCTCGCATTGACCAGATCGTCGATTCCACCGCTGAATGTGACCTGATGTGCTTCCTGGATGCCTTCTCAGGCTATCACCAGATCAAGATGGCGGTAGAAGACGTGGAAAAAACGGCTTTCCTGACCCCGTGCGGAATGTACTGCTATACCTGTATGTCGTTTGGGTTGCATAGCAGCGCGACCTTTCAGCTGATGCACATCGCCTTGGGCCGACAGCTCGGGAGGAATCTTTGAGGCATCGTCGATGACATTGTGGTGAAGTCTCGGAGGCGAAAACCACGATCTGAGGACTTGGAAGAAACCTTCATGAGCCTCGAAAAAAGTGGACCTGCGACTCAACCCGGAGAAGTGCGTATTCGGAGTCCCCTCGGGCAAGCTCCTGGGTTTCCTCGTGTCCCATAGGGGCATCAAGGCCAACCCGGAAAAGGTCAAGGCAGTCAAAGATATGCGCCCACCAAAGACCCTCAGAGAAATGAAGAAACTCACCGGGCGCGTGACCGCGCTAGGACGTTTCATCTCCAAGCGGGGAGAACGAGCACTGCCATTCTTCAAGCTGATGAAGAAGAAGGGCCCCTTTGAATGGGCTGAAGAGTCCGACAGGCATTCCAAGAACTCAAGAGGTACCTTACCAGCCCTCCTATGATGGTCGCGCCACGCCCACTTGAGCCCCTGGTGCTCTACCTCGCTGCCACGCCCTACTCCGCCAGCGCAACCCTAGTGGCGGTTCGGAAAGAGCGCCAGGTCAAGGCTGCACCACGCCCGGCCACGGCCACGGCCGCGGCAGCACAAGACCAAGGAGGCCTCGTGAAGGTCACGGCCCCGGCAGACGGGGACCAGCCTCAGCAGGAAGATGCCCCTAGAGCCGAAGAGGCCGCGCCAGGCGGCCAGGCGCTGGGGGCTCCATCGCCTCGGGAGGCATCAGACCCTCTGGAGGGCACGAGCCTCGTCAGCACTCCTACTCTCGTCAAGCACCCAGTGTACTTCGTCAGCACGATGCTGCAGGACGCAAGGGCGCGGTACCCCATGCCCCAAAATCTCCTCCTCGCGCTATTGGTAGCCTCACGCAAACTGCGGCACTACTTCTAGGGTCATCCCATCAAGGTCGTCTCAGCATACCCTCTGGAGAGGGTGCTCAGAAGCCCCAACTCAGTTGGAAGAGTCGCCGATGCAACATTGAACTACAAGCATTTCAGCTGGAGTTCAACACAACCAGAGTCATCAAGGGGGCCGCATTGGCAGATTTCATGGCAGAATGGACGGAGGCACCTGGCCTCGAAGCAGGCGAAGACCGGTCGCTTTCTCTAGGGAGCGAAGCACCGGACGGCTGGGTCATGTACTTCGACGGGGCATTCTCCTGACATGGCGCGGGGGCCGGCGCAGTGCTCGTATCCCCTACTCAGGACAAGCTCTACTACGCCGTGCATCTCTGTTTCCAGCATGGGGAAAAGGTCTCCAACAACATAGCAGAATATGAAGGCCTGATAGCCGTCCTGAGAGCCGCAATCGCTTTGGGGGTAAAGCGCCTCATCATCAAGGGCGATTCACAGCTCCTCGTCAACTTCTCCAACAAGACATACGAGCCGAAGGACGAGCACATGGAAGCCTACCTTGCGGAGGTTTGCAGGATGGAGAAATAGTTCTGGGGACTGGAGTTGCAGCATGTGCCACGCGGCATCAATCAAGAGGCGGACGACATCGCCAAGAGATCGTCCAGGCGGCTGCCTCAGGAGCCTGGCGTCTTCGAGGAGCGACACTTCAGGCCCTCAGCGGCACCATCACTATCAAGCGCGGCGCAACCTCGGGAGGAGCTCCCCCAGCCGCCTGCCTCGGGAGCCCCGGCCTGCGGCCCGGCCTCGAGGCCTTTGCTCCTGGCATTGGAACCTCAGGAGGGGTGCTGGATTACGGAGCTCAAGAGCTACTTGATACAGGGGACCCTGCCGGAGAAGGAGGAGGAGGCGGAGCGTGTGGCGCGGCAAGCCACGGCCTACTGTATCAGGGATGGGGAGCTTTACCGGAGGTGGCCGAATGACGTGTCCCTACGCTGAATTCCCAGAGAGCAAGGGAAGGAATTGCTAGAAGACATCCACGACGGAGACTGTGGGCACCACTCATCGTCAGGAACCCTCGTTGGCAAGGCGTTTCGCAGCGGGTTCTACTGGCCCACAGCACTCAGCAACGCAGTTGAGCTGGTAAAGGCTTGCGAGGCATGCCAATTTCATGCCAAGCAGATCCATCAGCCGGCGGGAGGTCTGCAAACTATACCCCTCTCATGGTCATTCGTAGTTTGGGGGCTGGACATTCTGGGCCCGTTCCCTCGGGCGCCAGGGGGCTATCGCTACCTCTACATCACCGTGGACAAATTCACCAAGTGGACTGAGGTGGAAGCTGTCCGCACCATCCCAGCAGGCTCGGCGGTCAAGTTCACCAGGGGCCTTGTGAGCCGGTTTGGGGTGCCTAACCGCATCATCACCGACAATGGTTCGCAGTTCAGCAGTAATCTCTTCAAAACGTACTGTGCTAACCTTGGAACGCAGATATGCTACGCCTCGGTGGCGCACCCTTGGAGCAACGGCCAGGCCGAGCGAGCCAACGCGGAGGTCCTTAAGGGCCTCAAGACCAGGACCTTCAAGAAGAAGCTGGAGGCCTACGGCAGGGGCTGACACGACGAGCTCCAGTCTGTGCTGTGGTCCATCCGCACGACTGCGGCCAAGTCGACTGGCTAGACTCCCTTCTTCCTCGTCTACAGAGCAGAAGTTGTCCTCCCTCACGAGGTCAGGCGTCGCTCCACACGGGTCCTGGCGTTCGACGAGGTGCAGCAGGACGCCATGCGGAGGACGGATCTTGTGCTGGGAGAGGAACATCGTCAAGAGGCAGCTGCGGCAGCAAAGGTATCAACAGCGCCGCTGGCCGTACCCCTTGCCGCAATATCCGCCCCAGGACTCTGGAGGTAGGGGACCTCGTGCTCAGACAGGTCCTCTCCAGGGAAGGGTTGCATAAGCTCTCTCCCATGTGGGAGGGTCGGATCAAAGTTGTTCATGTTTCCAGGCCCGCCTATGCATGCTTGGAGACTCAGGAAGGGGCGCCCATCCCGAACGCGTGGAACATCCAGCATCTCCGGAAGTTCTACCCTTGAAAAAGGCCCAGAGCCTGTGAAGAAGGCAAACGCCTGTGAAGCTTATTTTTCTTAGAAAGGCCCGGAGCCTGTGAAGAAGGCAAACGCCTGTGAAGCTTATTTTTCTGAGAAAGGCCCGGAGCCTGTGAAGAAGGCAAATGCATGTGAAGCTTATTTTTCTGAGAAAGGCCGGAGCACATGAAGAAGGCCAACGCCTGTGAAGTTCATTTCCCAAGAAAGGCCGGAGCACATGAAGAAGGCCAATGCTGTGAAGCTCGCCTCACGTTACACTCTCACGAAATAATGAGTTGGGGCTGTACACGCCCGGAGTCTCGAGGCGCCCGGCCTCGGGCCTGGGCTCCCTCCCATGCCTAGTGGCAGCACTTAGCTCCGCACTGGTGAGAAGACATCGAAGACTAGATTAGGTGCCGGACGCGGCTTTTTCATTTGCTTTCTGCAGTTGGCTTGTTCATTCCCATTTGAAGTTTATTGAAGTTGTTGTCGTCTTTGGCTTGTGACTCTTTGCCTTTTTCGCTCTCCTGCCTCGATTTCTCTCGCGCAAGTCTCGCGAGGGAGCGGCGCAGGCACTCTCGTGAGTGTTTTCTGCCCTTATCGTTTGAGGCTTTCCAAGCCAGGTCCGCTACGGGAGCACCCCTCCCAGTCCGTGCCCCACGGGCACCGCGACGCGAACACTAGACCTGGGTTGGTCGCCCCCACAACCGAGGCCGGAAGCTACCCCTCCTGACTAATCCTTGCAGGACATGAAGAGTTCGACGAGACCTCGGCCTCGGGAGGCGAAGACCGCGACATGCCCCCCCGAGCTAAGTAATTTCTATGTGCGGGCATGTGGCACAAAAGCATAATACAGAAATAGCGGAAAACAGTACGATAATTAACAGCAACAGTTCAAGCACGCCCCCGCGGGGCCAACACTACTGTCTCTTTGCGCAGGAAAAGGAGAAGAACAAAATAGGCACGGCTCGCTTGGCACCAACTAGCGGCGAAGGCTCGTACTGCCTCCGGAGCTCAGGCGGGCTCCCTCTCGCGCTTCACCGGGGCGCGATGGCGCGCAGATCCGCTACCTCCCTCCAGGCGGGCGCGGCGGCACGGAGGCTGGTCACGGCCACCGCTAGAGGAGCTGATGTCCGAAGGAGAGCCGCCGAAGCTCGACGAGCCCCGAGCGCCGTTGATCACGCGCGCGCTGTCATCTTCATCCCGATCATCGCCGAGGCTGGGTCCACAGCCGCGGTCGTCGTCCTCGGGGCAGCACCTAGCGCGGCGACCATCTTCCCCAAACACCCTCACGTAGAGGGTGGCATCGCCGTTGAACTTGAAGTGTAGGGTGCACTGCCTTCTTAGGCCACGCGCGCGGGCAAACGTTTGCCAACCGCGGGTCAGGGCCACACTCTCGGCGGCGGAGACCTCCAGCGAAGCCCAGGAGGCCCGGCTACAGCAACCGTCCACTTGAAGCCAGAGGCCGCCCGGGGCGCCGGCCGGAAGTTCACCTAAAAGGAAGCGGGGAAGCTGGAGCCAGGTTCTGGTCGGCTCCATCGATCACACGACAAACTCCGGCAGCACCTCTGCCGAGTGGAAGCGCGGCCTAGGAGGCCGCACGGTCGCAGCGCGCCCCCCGTTGACAACCTGGCGCCAGTCATCGCGCACGAGATCGCCTCCACCGCCCCAGGAAGCCGCTGCGGGAGCCGCAGGAAGCTTGCGAGGACGGCCTCGATCGCGCTTGGCCGGTGGAGAGTCAGGCTCTACCTGGCGGGCCTTTCCCTTCTCCACGGCCAAGAACCTCTTCGACGGAGCCATGGAGAGAAAGGAGAAGCGGGATGAGATGGACTGGAAGGGCTTGCGCCGTTCCGCACTTATAGCCGGAGAAGGCCAACCGTCGGCCTCCACGATCGCAGGTAATCATGGCCCATTCCTGCACGCAGGGACTTGTCAAGTCATGCGGTTGCCAAGGCATCATGGGGAAGCGGAGACGCCCACGACCAACCAATCGCCACGCGGCGCGCAATGCCGCAGGCTGTTGGGGCCCAGCGGCGCCGCCTGCCCCTTCGCTTCTCTGCTAAGCCAAGTCCGGGCGCGCCTTGGGCGGGGCTCTTGTCGGCGTTCAGGGAACGGGGTCCCCGGACTTGCACACTGCGGCTGCAGCCGTAGCTCAAATGGGTGCCCAACGGCCCGGCTTCATCGGCTCAAGCTCAAGACCCTCACAAGGGGCCAAGCCTCATGAGGCGGGCGGACGGGAACCTACCTCGGGAGCAGCCTCGTCGGGAAGGCTCGCGAGGCGGAGAGATCAAGGCAGGGTACCTCGCGAGGGTGCCCTGTGAGGCAAGCCATGACGATCAAGGCCAGGTGGGCGCCAGCCCGCACAGTGTCCTCATTTCCCCTTGTTGCAAGGGAGGCAAGCACATGCCAAGGCATCAGGCAAAGGTTACCACTTCGGTGCAACAAGACCAAGACCAGCGGAATGGCCGGATGGAGGTCATCATGGAGCCCAGGACGGCGTCACCGTCAGAACCTTTGGCAGCCAAAGACCAACTTTAGTCAGGATAAGTGTACTAGATGTTCCCCTTCAAAGTGGCCAATTGTTGGCGCCCTTCCCGCTCATTATTTGGGAAGAGGCCCAGGGCCTCCCTCTATAAATAGGACTAGCCACCACCAAAGTAGAAGAGGATCGGGATCACGTAGAGAGAGAGAGAGAGAGGCGACTAAACTTACCCTAGCAGTTCATCACACTAGCTCAAGAACAGCCCCTCGCGAGGCTGTTCCCCCTTTGTATTGTTCATCATCAGCCCCTGAGGCAATCCTCCAAACCACACACTGGAGTAGGGTATTACACCACAACGGTGGCCCGAACCAGTATAAACCTCGTGTCTCTGTGTTGTTCATCGTTGTAGTTTAGATCCCTCGCAATCCTTGCACGCATGAGCTGGTAGGGGAAAGATCTCCACGCGCACCCCAATGTTCGAACCTCAAGGGTCTGCCGGAACCCGAAATCTGACAGAATCGTACAACGGGACAACCGACCCCGCGGTATGGATAGAAGGTTTCATTCTCCACAATCATATGACCATTGGGGACGACCTCCACGCCATTAAGTACCTCCCACTAAAGCTAAAAGGCCCAGTTCGGCACTGGTTAAATAGCACACTGAAATTTCCATAGGCAGCTGGGAGGACTTGGAAGAGGCCTTCCTCGATAACTTCCGAAGAACATATGTTCGGCCACTAGATGCCGATGACCTAAGTCACATTGTCCAGCAGCCCGGAGAGTCACCCAGGAAGCTCTGGACTCGGTTCTTAGTCAAAAAGAACCAAATCATCGACTGTCCGGACGCGGAAGCCCTGGCGGCTTTCAGACACAGTGTCCGGGACGAATGGCTTGCACGCCACCTCGGCCAAGAAGGACCTAAATCCATGACAGCCCTCACTGCTCTGATGACCCGCTTTTGCGCGGGATAAGACAGCTGGCTCGCTCGTAGAAGCAACAGCGCCAGTGACCTGGCACTTCCGAAATCCGTGACGGCAATGGCAAGCCACGACAAAGCAAATACAACAGTCGCAATGACAACGAAAGATCACGCGACACAACGGTCAACGCCGGATTCAGCAATCCCAAGCCCGGCCAACGAAAGAAGCCATTCATGGCGAAACGAGACGAACCATCCAACCTAGACAGAATATTGGACCGATCCTGCCAGATTCACGACCACCCCAATAAACCAGCTAATCATACTAACAGAAACTGCTAGGTCTTCAAACAGGCCGGCAAGCTCAACGCCGAACACAAGGGGAGAAGGCCGCCAGGCGTCAGGGATGACGGAGAAGTTCACCAATGAAATATCGGGGGTCAGAAGCAATTTCCAACCGAGGATCAACAACTCCTAGAACGGAAATAGCAACCCGGCTTCCGCCGCCCACTCTGTACACCTACAAAGTTTGTACCGCATATACATCATTATGCACTCAAGATACCATGGGCATCGACAGAAGCACAATACGGACAAGCCTGCAAGCACTCCAGTAACTTCCTTTTATTACTATTAGTTATTTTCCTTTTATCCTTTAAAAACAGGTGACAAACAGGATAAACATCTGAAAATTGGCTCTATTGGAGTCCGGATCCGAACACTCACCTAAGGGGCTATTTCCATCAAGGATTCCCCACACCATGGACTGGCGGCGCAGACGTGCGACAGGAGTTCCAAAATAACTTTTTGCATACCACACTCTCTATTTCTCGAGCCTGTACTATACCTGTTCCTCCGCCTCCAACCCCAAGTATGACAAATTGCCGGGAGGATGGCTTATATATATATATATATATATATCATAAGTAATCATCGGCATATCGCTCAGTTCCCAGTAAACAATATCCGAACTAATCATCTGCATTGTTTCCCCAACAAGTATAGCTCCTACGGTATTTTCACAGAAATACCTTAGCATAACCTGCCAGGGGCTTGGTGCAGGAACAAATGAGTTGCCAGTAAAAGTCCGAACATCTCTATAGCATACTTCGGCGTCGCAAGTTTGGCCTTATATGCATCAGCTCCGAATCATTGTCTTGGGTCAATAGTTGGGTTGCCCGGCTCCTGTGCGTGCTACCCTATGTTCCGCTCTATCGACTAGGGTAGTAAAGGGAGAACTACTGCGGTTGTGCCTTGGTCTAAACCAGACGAGCACCTCAGTAGAGAAAGCCGAAAACTGACTGTCATGATGCGGCGTGGGCTGGTCAACCACTTGATGACTTCTTGGAATCTTTAGTGATCCTCCGTGTCACACGAAGGGTCTTTTTCAGATCAAATATGCAAGGCACCATACGCCGTATACATACCAGGGGCTATGTCGTAGTCCCACCATAAAACTCCTATGGCTAAGTGAAAGTGTTAACGCCCTATAGTTCGATTGCCTGGTTCGCCGCATTATCACCTCCTTCATGGACCAAGACGTTGGATAAACAGTGATTAAATGCTTTTCCGAACACCCTTGTACTTCCTACGAGGGGGCTGAAGCGGACGACTGGAAAACTTTCAGATTATATTAAAATGGCCGCACAGGAGGAATTCAAGCTGTCGAGCAAAGCATAAAAATAGATTAACTATAAAATTGTCTTTTACAATTCCCATACATCTCACTCGAACATTATGTCTTTCGAGCACTGACCCTCTATCAAGCGGGCGGCCTCTAGGACGTCTTCAAAATAATGCTCCGGTTACGGGCGGTCCTTGCCTTTGGGTGGACTCTTAAATACGCAACATCGATGGCCTTCATCTTCCCCGAGCGTCTTGACTCGGGCAAAGCCATCCGTGCACCCTCAATGCACGTTGACCGCTTTCTGACGTTGATCGTGGCACAGCGTCAACAAGCCTCTGCACCAAACCGAAATTGCTATTCGAACAGGCTCGGTTAGCCTGGCGGATTATGACATCCTTCATGGCAGCACCGGATATCCTATGAAGTTCGGCCCATTGGGACAGCTGTTCATTGAGTAACGGTAGGGCGCCGATGAGCCAAAGCTGCGACCAAAAAGCTTCTACATTGCATACCCATCTCGCGCTTGGTAATACTGCGCCGCATCGAAAGAACTCTTCGGCAAGTCCAAAAACTCGTCCGGAGAACTCCACACTTGGTTAAGCTGAGCAGAGTTCGGGTCACCGAACTTAGTTTGCAGCAGAAATGGCTTTCAAGCCACAATCTCCCTAGCCTTCCGAACCTCCTCACGGACTGCTCTGGATTCCGATTGCGCTCCCCTCGCCTCTTGTAAGGCCTTGTCCAGTGATACGTCTCCAACGTATCTATATTTTTTGATTGCTCCATGCTATATTATCTTCTGTTTTGGACATTATTGGGCTTTATTATTCACTTTTATATAATTTTTCGGACTAACCTATTAACCGGAGGCCCGGCCCAGAACTGTTGTTTTTTGCTTATTTCAGAGTTTCGCAGAAAAAGAATATCAAACGGAGTCCAAACGGAATTAAACCTTCAGGAACATGATTTTCGGAACGAACATGATCCAGAGGACTTGGACCCTACGTCAGGAAATCAAAGAGGAAGCCATGAGGTAGGGGGGCGTGCCTACCCCCCTCCCCAGGGGCGCCCTCCACGCTCGTGGGCCCCATGTTGCTCCACCGGCGTACTCCTTCCTCCTATATATACCTACGTACCCCCAAACGATCAGATAGAGAGCCAAAAACCTAATTCCACCGCCGCAACCTTCTGTACCCACGAGATCCCATCTTGGGGCACTGTTACAGGCTCTGCTGGGAGGGCATCAATCACGGAGGGCTTCTACATCAACACCATAGCCTCTCCGATGAAGTGTGAGTAGTTTACCTCGGACCTTGGGTCCATAGTTATTAGCTAGATGGCTTCTTCTCTCTTTTTGGATCTCAATACAATGTTCTCCCCCTCTCTCATGGAGATCTATTCGATGTAATCTTCTTTTGCGATGTGTTTGTTGAGACCGATGAATTGTGGGTTTATGATCAAGTTTATCTATGAAAAATATTTGAATCTTCTGAATTCTTTTATGTATGATTGGTTATCTTTGCAAGTCTCTTGAATTATCAGTTTGGTTTGGCCTACTAGATTGATCTTTCTTGCAATGGGAGAAGTGCTTAACTTTGGGTTCAATCTTGCGGTGTCCTTTCCGGTGGCATGAGGGGCAGCAAGGCAAGTCTTTGTATTGTTGCCATCGAGGATAACAAGATGGTTTTTATCATATTGCATGAATTTATCCCTCTACATCATGACATCTTGCATAAGGCGTTACTCTGTTCTTATGAACTTAATACTCTAGATGCATCTTTGGATAGCGGTCGATGTGTGGAGTAATAGTAGTAGATGCACGAGGCAGGAGTCGGTCTACTTGTCTCGGACGTGATGCCTATATACATGATCATACCTAGATATTCCCATAACTATGCTCAATTACATCAATTGCTCAACAGTAATTTGTTCACCCACCGTAAAATACTTATGCTCTTGAGAGAAGCCACTAGTGAAACCTATGGCCCCCGGGTCTATTTTCCATCATATTAATCTTCCAACACTTAGTTATTTCCGTTGCTTTTATTTTACTTTGCATATTTATCATAAAAATACCAAAAATATTATCTTATCATATCTATCAGATCTCACTCTCGTAAGTGACCGTGTAGGGATTGACAACCCCTTATCACGTTGGTTGCGAGGATTTATTTGTTTTGTGTAGGTGCGAGGGACTCGCGCGTAGCCTCCTACTGCATTGATACCTTGGTTCCCAAAAACTGAGGGAAATACTTATGCTACTTTGCTGCATCACCCTTTCCTCTTCAAGGGAAAACCAACGCAGTGCTCAAGAGGTAGCAAGAAGGATTCCTGGCGCCATTGCCGGGGAGGTCTACGCAAAAGTGAACATACCAAGTACCCATCACAAATCCTTATCTCCCGCATTACATTATTTTCCATTTGCCTCTCGTTTTCCTCTCCCCCACTTCACCCTTGTCGTTTTATTCGCCCTCTCTTTTCCGTTCGCCTTATTCTTTCCTTTTTGCCCCTCGCTCTTTCTGCCTTTATGTATGAAATTGGGGAAATTATTGTTGATATGGACAATAATAATATCATGGAAAATTTGGATGCTCCTGCTGAAGAACCCCCTACCTTGCATACAAAAAGATTTCGAATTGGTAGTGGTAATATTATTGGAAAAGGAGTTATTCAAGATTTCTTTACTTGTGCTGGTGCTTTGCCTTCTATGGGTAGTTCCATTCTTCATAGAACTAGTAGTCTTGCAGACGCTATTGCCATGCTTATAGTTGAACTTGAAAAGCAATTTATGCACTTGCACCCTTGCATACAAAGGATTTTCCTAGAATTTTCTAATATAGAGCATTCTTCTGTTAAGCGTGTCGCTACTATCTTTTTGGCTTATGAGTTCATTTTTATAATAAAAGAGGCCAAAGAAATCTTTGCGCATTATAGGGTGGACGCTGGCCGTCCTCCCATAGAAGCTATCCTCTTTGATCAAGAAGAAATAATGCGTTTTCAATCTCTAGACTATGTTGCTTTCAATGAAAACCTTAGAAAAAAGGTCGTTGATAGAATTTCTGAACTTAATGATGATTTGGCTATTCGAAATAATGAGCTAGGATATTCTCTCGAGTATAGGCTCACAAAGTTCTGTCAAAAGAATTCTTATAATGATGAATTGGTTGTGCAATACGAAGGGCCGAAGGAGGAACCTATACCTCCTAAAATTGATCTTGGGGACTTTTGTCCCATTAAATTTAGCCCTTTTGATTACTTTTGCTTGCCTCAAAGGAAACTTGCTTCTGAACGCAGAGAATACGATATGAGTTTTAATGATCTATCCTATTACTATGGCACTACCTAGATCTATCCTTGCTTTTATGCCTAGCTAGGGGCGTTAAACGATAGCGCTTGTTGGGAGGCAACCCAATTTTATTTTTAGTTTTTTGCTTTTTGCTTCTGTTTAGGAATAAATATTTGATCTAGCCTCTGGTTAGGTGTGTTTTTATTTTTTAATTAGTGTTTGTGCCAAGTTAAACCTATATGATCTTCTTGGATGATAGTTATTTGATCTTGCAGAAATTTCCAGAAACTTTCTGTTCACGAAAATAATTGTTAAAAATCACCAGAACGTGATAAAATATTGATTCCAATTGCTGCTGATCAATAAACAAATTTTCTAGGTTTTCCTACTTTGACTTAAATTTTGGAGTTCCAGAAGTTTGCGTTAGTTACAGATTACTACAGACTATTATGTTTTTGACAAATTCTGTTTTTGGTGTGTTGTTTGCTTATTTTGATGAATCTATGGCTAGTAAAATAGTTTATAAACCATAGAAGTTGGAATACATTAGGTTTAACACCAATATAAATATAGAATGAGTTCATTACAGTACCTTGAAGTGGTCTTTTGTTTTCTTTAAGCTATGAAGCTCACGAGATTTCCTGTTAAGTTTTGTGTTGTGAAGTTTTCAAGTTTTGGGTAAAAGATTTGATGGATTATGGAACAAGGAGTGGCAAGAGCCTAAGCTTGGGGATGCCCATGGCACCCCCAAGATAATATAAGGACACCAAAAAGCCAAAGCTTGGGGATGCCCCGGAAGGCATCCCTCTTTAAATCTACTTCCATCGGTAACTTTACTTGGAGCTATATTTTTGTTCACCACATGATATGTGTTTTGCTTGGAGCGTCTTGTATGATTTGAGTCTTTGCTTTTTAGTTTACCACAATCATCCTTTCGGTACACACCTTTTGAGAGAGACACATGATTCGGAAATTGTTAGAATACTCTATGTGCTTCACTTATATCTTTTGAGTTATATAGTTTTTGCTCTAGTACTTCACTTATATCTTTTAGAGCACGGTGGTGGATTTGTTTTATAGAAACTATTGATCTCTCATGCTTCACTTAGATTATTTTGAGAGTTTTAAATAGCATGGTAATTTGCTTAAATAATCCTAATATGCTAGGTATTCAAGATTAGTAAAAACTTTCTTATGAGTGTGTTGAATACTAAGAAAATTTTGATGCTTCATAATTGTTTTGAGATATAAAGATGGTGATATTAGAGTCATGCTAGTTGAGTAGTTGTGAATTTGAGAAATACTTGTGTTAAAGTTTGTGATTCTCGTAGCATGCACGTATGGTGAACCGTTATGTGATGAAGTCGGAGCATAATTTATTTCTTGATTGTCTTCCTTATGAGTGGCGGTCGGGGACGAGCGATGGTCTTTTTCCTACCAATCTATCCCCCTAGGGGCATGCGCGTAATACTTCGCTTTGATAACTTGTAGATTTTTGCAATAAGTATATGAGTTCTTTATTACTAATGTTGAGTCCATGGATTATACGCACTTTCTTCCTTCCACCATTGCTAGCCTCTCTAATACCACGCACTTTTCGCCGATATCATACACCCACCATAAACCTTCCTGAAAACAGCCACCATACCTACCTATTATGGCATTTCCATAGCCATTCCGATATATATTGCCATGCAACTTACCACCGTTCCGTTTACTATGACACGATCCATCATTGTCATATTGCTTTGCATGATCATGTAGTTGATATCGTATTTGTGGCAAAGCCACCGTTCATAATTCTTTCATACATGCCACTCTTGATTCATTGCATATCCCGGTACACCGCCGGAGGCATTCACATAGAGTCATATTTTGTCCTAAGTATTGAATTGTAATTCTTGAGTCGTAAGTAAATAAAAGTGTGATGATCATCATTTTTAGAGCATTGTCCCAATTGAGGAAAGGATGATGGAGACTATGATTCCCCCACAAGTCGGGATGAGACTCCGGACGAAAAAAAGAGGCCATAAAAAAGAGAGAAAAGTCCCAAATAAAAAAAATGAATGAGAGAAAAAGAGAGAAGGGACAATGCTACTATCCATTTACCACACTTGTGCTTCAAAGTAGCACCATGGTCTTCATGATAGAGAGTCTCCTCTGATATCATTTTCATATACTAGTGGGAATTTTTCATTATAGAACTTGGCTTGTATATTCCAATGATGGGCTTCCTCAAAATGCCCTAGGTCTTCGTGATCAAGTGAGTTGGATGCACACCCACTTAGTTTCTTTTGTTGTGCTTTCATATACTTATAGCTCTAGTGCATCCGTTGCATGGCAATCCCTACTCACTCACATTGATATCTGTTGATAGGCATCTCCATAACCCGTTGATATGCCTAGTTGATGTGAGACTATCTTCTCCTTTTTGTCTTCTCCACAACCACCATTCTATTCCACATATAGTGCTATGTCCATGGCTCACGCTCATGTATTGCGTGAAGATTGAAAAAGTTTGAGAACGTCAAAAGTATGAAACAATTGCTTGGATTATCATCGGGGTTGTGCATGATTTAAATACTTTGTGTGGTGAAGATAGAGCATAGCCATACTATATGATTTTTTAGGGATAACTTTCTTTGGCCATGTTATTTTGAGAAGACATAATTGCTTAGTTAGTATGCTTGAAGTATTATTATTTTTTATGTCAATATTAAACTTTTGTCTTGAATCTTTCGGATCTGAATATTCATACCATAATTAAGAAGAATTACATTGAAATTATGCCAACTAGCATTCCACATCAAAAATTCTGTTTTTATAATTTACCTACTCGAGGACGAGCAGGAATTAAGCTTGGGGATGCTTGATACGTCTCCAACGTATCTATAATTTTTGGTTGCTCCATGATATATTATCTTCTGTTTTGGACATTATTGGGCTTTATTATTCACTTTTATATTATTTTTGGGACTAACCTATTAACTGGAGGCCCAACCCGATTCTGTTTTTTGCCTATTTGAGTTCCGCAGAAAAAGAATATCAAGCGGAGTCCAAGCGGAATGAAACCTTCGGGAGCGTGATTTTGGAGCGAACATGATCCGGAGGACTTGGACCCTCGTCAAGAAATCAAAGAGGAAGCCACAAGGTAGGGCGCGCCTACCCCAGGCGCCCTCCACCCTCGTGGGCCCCATGTTGCTCCACCGACGTACTCCTTCCTCCTATATATACCTCGTACCCCCAAGCGATAAGATCACGGAGCCAAAAACCTAATTACACCGCCACAACCTTACATACCCACGAGACCCCATCTTGGGGCACTGTTAGAAGCTCTCTGGGAGGGGCATCGATCACGAAGGGCTTCTACATCAACACCATAGCCTCTCCGATGAAGTGTGAGTAGTTTACCTCAGACCTTCGGGTCCATAGTTATTAGCTAGATGGCTTCTTCTCTCTTTTTGGGTCTCAATACAATGTTCTCCCCCTCTCTCGTGGAGATCTATTCGATGTAATCTTCTTTTGAAGTGTGTTTGTTGAGACCGACGAATTGTGGGTTTATGATCAAGTTTATCTATGAACAATATTTGAATCTTCTGAAATCTTTTATGTATGATTGGTTATACATGCAAGTCTCTTGAATTATCGGTTTGGTTTGGCCTACTAGATTGATCTTTCTTGAAATGGGAGAAGTGCTTAGCTTTGGGTTCAATCTTGCGGTGTCCTTTCCCGATGTGATGAGGGGCAGCAAGGCACGTATTGTATTGTTGCCATCGAGGATAACAAGATGGAGTTTTCATCATATTGCATGAATTTATCCCTCTACATCATGTCATCTTGCTTAAGGCGTTACTCTGTTCTTATGAACTTAATACTCTAGATGCATCTTTGGATAGCGGTTGATGTGTGGAGTAATAGTAGTAGATGCAGGCAGGAGTCGGTCTACTTGTCTCGGACGTGATGCCTATATACATGATCATACCTAGATATTCTCATAACTATGCTCAATTCTGTGAATTGCTCAACATTAATTTGTTCACCCACCATAAAATACTTATGCTCTTGAGAGAAGCCACTAGTGAAACCTATGGCCCCCGGGTCTATTTTCCATCATATTAATATTCCAACACTTAGTTATTTCGTTGCTTTTATTTTACTTTGCATCTTTATCATAAAAATACCAAAAATATTATCTTATCATATCTATCAGATCTCACTATCGTAAGTGACCGTGTAGGGATTGACAACCCCTTATCGCGTTGGTTGCGAGGATTTTTTTTGTGTAGGTGTGAGGGACTGCATGGCGTAGCCTCCTCTTTGGATTGAGACCTTGGTTCTCAAAAACTGAGGGAAATACTTACGCTACTTTGCTGCTTCACCCTTTCCTCTTCAAGGGAAAACCTACGCAGTGCTCAAGAGGTAGCATCCAGTTTAGCCGTTAAGGCTTTCTTCTCCTTCTCCAGAAATTCACAACGGGCAGTAGCACTTTCCGGTTCAAGCGCCACCATGGATATGTTCTCGTCGTCCTGGTGCCGTGCAGCTTGTTCCGCTTTCAGCTCGGCCGCTGCCTTTTCGGCAGCAGCATTGCTACGCCGGGCCTGCTCCTTGGCCTGGGCCAACTCCGCTCGAAGAACTTCAATGGCGGCAGCACCATCTGCAGCCACGCATACTCCAGCATACAGATTTTAGCGTCATGCTTATACCACAAAAATGTATGGGGATTGCACCGAATACATACCTTGCGACTCATCAAGACGCTTATTGATTAATGCAAGATCATCCCCTGCCACATCAATCTTCCGCTGCAGCTTGGCAATCTCCATAGTTCGGAAAGTGGCCAAGGGGGAAGCAGCCTGTGTTCAAGTTTATCAGGTTAGTCCTCAAGCGATCCTTTTTGATCCTCCGTTTGCTTCCTCGGGGAAGACAACCCGAGTCTCAGGGGCTACTACCTATACACAGGCACATCTTCACAAATGAAACATAGCTGAAAACATTATGTCACAAACCTTGAAACCCTTCAGTAGGCTCATGAAGGCTTCATTTAATCCGCTTTTCGCGGACTGAACCTTCTCGATCACTGTACCCATCAAGGTACGCTGCTCCCCCGAGACAGATGCTTTCCGCAACATGTCCCGCAATATATCCGGAGTCTCCAGGTCTCCGGAGGCCGCTCTAGGAGCAAAGCAATCCTTTGAAGGAATCGGTTCACCCGTCTCCAGAATCATTGTCGGCTGCGAGCCAGACTGTCCGGGGCCTTTGTTATCATCAGCTCCATAATCCCAGATGGCCGGAGATCCACCTTCGGGTACTGCCTCTTTTGTCCCATAAACTAAAGGGACCCTCCGTGACGACACCTCAGCGACATCCGCCTTATTGGGCGAGGAGGACGGAGGAGACGTCTCGCTCTCCATCATCTCTAGTAGGAGACTCCCCGAAGAAGAGGATCGCCCATAAAAACTATGTGCCGACCTGTAAAAATGCTTAAATGCGTTACGCATGTCTTTGGTAACAATAATGGAGCGGGACGCTATCAAAGTACTCCGGATTCTCTTACGGTTTGCTCGAGGGCTTGTCCCCCTGTTGGAGCCGCTCGACAGCGTCGGTTTCCAAACCCAAGCCAATCGATAGTGGCATCTTGACTTTCTTGGAAGACCGCCCCTCCCAATCTTCGGAGGCAGCCCTTTTTCTCCTGGTTGGAGAAGGGATACTGGTTCCTTCTCCGCCTCTGTCTTCGGGCGAGGAAAGGTCGATTTCTCCAGACTCAGTGTCCAACTTACCTCCGGAACCAAGGTCATCTTGGGTCTTTCTCGCCCTCCTCTGCTGGTGCCTGGTATGGCGCCGAGGCCAGCATCCTTGTTAACACAGGAGTAGCTGAGTCTTCGGGAAGGGGAGCCGGACACCTAATCCGTTCCACCTTCTTTATCCAGCCCTGAAAAAGGATGATACTGTTGGTATCTTTCCATTGGGTATCTGACTATAAGGTATTTGGTAAACAGGTACTTACCGGGGTATCCGGATGATTACAGTCTAGGCCGACATCTTCGGTGGTGTCTGGCCATTGCCTTCGTTTCCCCAAGAATAATCTCCACATTCCTTCGTGCGTTTTGCCGAAGAAGTGTTGAAGAGTCCGCGGCCCTTCTGGATTGAACTCCCATAGGCGGAGAGGCCGTCACTGGCATGGCAGGGTCCGACGAACTAGCATTACTTGAACGACGTTGGCTATGTTGATGTCCCTCTCAACGATGCTTCGGATGCGACTTTGCAGAGTTCGCACATCATTCGTTGATCCCCAATCCAGCCCCTTGTTAATCCACGATGCAAGCTGAATTGGAGGGCTGGATCGAAATGTGGCGCAGCTGCCCACTTGGAGTTGTGGGGCTCGGTGATATAGAACCACCCCTGCTGCCACAGATCGGAAGATTTGGCGAAGGATCCCTTCAGCCAAATAGCGCTAGCAAGCTTGCTCACTGTAGCGCCGCCACACTCGGCCTGCTCCCCCTCTACCACTTGCGGCTTCACATCAAAGGTCTTGAGCCACAAGCCGAAGTGCGGAGGAGTTCGGAGGAAGGCTTCGCACGTGACAATAAACGCCGAGATAATAAGAATAGAGTCCGGGGCCAGATCGTGAAAGTCTAGTCCATAATAGAACATGAGCCCTCGGACGAAGGGGTTAAGTGCAAACCCCAACCCGCGGAGGAAGTGGGAAACGAGCACGACCCTCTCGCCGGATCTAGGGGTGGGAATAACCTGCCCCTCGGCAGGAAGCAGATGATGGATTTCGGCGGTCAGGTACCTCGCCGCCTGAAGCTTTGCAATGTCTTCCTCTGTAACAGAAGAATCTCCCAACCGGCCTTGGCGGCTGGATCCGCACATGATTGGGGCTTGAGGCAACCGAAACCCGGGTGTTGGAACTCAGGGTAGCAGGGGTTGAGGAAGAGGCAAGCGTGAAAGGAAAAGACGGGTCTGTACCCCTATATAAAGGCTGCGAATATCAAACATCTCCTCCTGGGCCTCGAAACTTGCCTATTCCCAAGGAGTTGTACCCAAGCGACGGTTGGGTTACCCACGTCTGGGTTGGCAAGAATCCCCTAAATAAAGGAAGACACAATCTCCGATCGGATAAGACATGCCAATAAAACCGCGTCTCGAGACGTGGGACGATGTGCCTGCTAACGGTGCGAAAATAATGGCGGAGCAGGCGTGATGTCATATTATAAAAAATTATCAGCGGATTGAACCCGTGAAATATTATATCCTCTGAAGTTGTGTATACAGGTCCGGATATCATCATTACATCTGAAGACTATCTTGGAGTTCGGAAAGGGAAACCCGCCTTGCAATGCCGAAGACAATCTGCACGCCAGACTCCTCGTCATTGAAGCCAGGTTCATGGGCAACTGAGGGAGTCCTGGACTAAGGGGTCCTCGGGCGTCCGGCCTGTTATCCTTGGGCCGGACTGATGGGCTGTGAAGACGTGAAGGCCGAAGACTGTACCCATGTCCGGATTGGGCTCTCCTTGGCGTGGAGGGCAAGCTTGGCAACCAACTATGAAGATTCCTTCTTATGTAACCGACTCTATGTAACCCTAGATCCCTCCGGTGTTATAGCGACCCGACCCGAATGGATCAAGTCTCTGTGCTTAGGTGTCATCCCTGGATTGGTATGCTGACACACACAGTACTCGAGGATTTATAACAGAGGTAAATCACATGTATAAATAATGTAAATACTATTACCTCAATCCAAATAGCGGAAGTAACAAGGTTGTGGATTCCCATCAACACCAGCGGCAAAGTTGAGTGTAGAAATCGTAAACCTAACGTATTACTTACTCGTCGTAAGATTCCTGCAACATGAGACGTTGCAGCCACAAAGGGTCAGTACATTGAATGTACTGGCAAATTCACACCATAGGATAATGATGAATAATAACTATCACTACATGCATATTTGGCTGGTGGAAAGCTCTATGGTTATAGTTTTTGCGAAAAGCCAATTTTTCCCTACTACAAAGGAATAGATTTTAATTTAACTATCATGGTGGTTGAAACATCATTGAGAAGGTATAACCCCAACTCAATCCCAATTAAAGTAGTTAACATCCCAACAATATTAATTAAGAGTGATGAGATACATATGATAACTCAACTACAAGATACTCAAAATTGTCCATAACCGGGGACACGGCTAACCATGATTAGATTGTACACTCTGCAGAGGTTTAGCACTTTTCCACACAAGACTCGATCGCCTCTGTTGATTTCTCGCCTTTGCATGGTGTTTGAGAAGCGGATGACCGAGACACGATCTTTCGAAACATTAACTCTCTACTCGGGGTAGACCATACCAAACCTACAAAACCCACTACCTTTGATCTACCTCTTCAAGAGCTTCACGTAACTTACTCAACTATGCTAGAGCCCATAATAGCTTGTGGCTGCACACGAAGTTTCTAGCATGAATCATATCAGTTCCCTTTGAGCACAGGTGGCGGTCCATAGGAAGATCACACGGGTACCCGGGATTTCCAAAAAATACAGGCAACACTGGGTACCCCAGTCGCCTCAATCCACCCAGATGTTAATTTAAGTTGCCACCTTAAGTTGAACCATTAATTAACAATCTCACATCTGTCATGGATTTCACTCACCCAAACCACGTCTACGAGCATAGCATGGCAATATAAGCAACGCGTAGAAGTAACTCCCAAGGGTTTGATAGTAACAGGGCAATAGGCTCTACCTCAACAACTACTTCCCAATACCCACATGTTATCAATCCTACTCATGCAATGTTTGAGGGTGAAACTAATGCATAAAAACTGGGTATGAAAGGGATATGATCAAAGTGCGAACTTGCCTGCAATGTTGATGAAGATGATTCGCACTCAAAACTCTTGATAGTTCTGCTCGTCACACTCCGGTCAATCTATCGTAAGCAATCAATAGTAACCACACATAAGCAATCACTCAAAAGATCAGAAAGAACGAAGAAAACAATTCGGAAAACATCAAAACCAAGAAAATAATTCTTGCAACATAAAACAATTTCTAGCAGTACCAAAATTATGTGAATTTGGCCTTATCATAAAGTTTAGGTCAAGAGCTTCGATTTGCAAAAAGAATCAATTAAATCGGAGTTATAAAACTCAAGTTATTATCAAACGAAGTTCAAATTCAAATCTGATCTAATTCAAATTTTAAATTTTTCAAGAACATGTTTGATTTGGATTACTGGATAGAGGGGGTCATAACGAAGACGTGGGCGTTGGTTTCATCGAGTTCCGACTAATGAGCAAAAAGTTATGAGCGTTTGAAGAGCGAGGCTAAGCGTAAAATAAAACATCTACAACTAGGTCACTGGCGAAATTAAAAGAAAAAGAGAAATTCTATCGAGCTTAACGCTACATCTGACAAGTCTAAGCGAATCTGTTATAAATAAAACCTAAGCGAGCGGCATTCGTTAATTAGCGAAACAAAAACAAGAAGCGAATCATGATCGTGGGATCTTGATCCAAACGAGGTTCGGACTAAAGGTTTACAGCAATGGCGGCGGCGGCTCCGGCGAAGTCGCGTCTCCCGGCAGCGGCGGAGTGGCTCCAGCGGTGGCGAGAACCTGGCAGTGGCGGCGGAGTAGTGAGGAGGCGGCACGATGAGGGAAGGCGATGGCGGCGTCGGCCGGAGGTCGAGGAGGCGAGCGAGGCGCGGTGGCGGCAGATCTCGTCGGTGGCGGACACTCCGGCGAGGGCGGCGGTGAGGAGAGAGAGGAGAGAGGGGGCCGGGGTGGCCCGGTATTTAAGGAGGAGGGATGGCCTCGGGAGGCGTGGGGAAGGGGCAAGGCGGCGGGCGCAGCTCGGACTCGGTAGGAGTCTGCAGCTCGGCAGGGGACGATGGCGTTCTGTGAGCTGAGGCGGGCAGACATGACACTGGCAACCGGGCAGCCAGTCGAGGCGGAGGAGAAGTTTTGTATTATAAAAACATTTTGCAGACAACAAAAAATAAATAAAAGAGAATAAACTAAAAATGAAACATAGGCATATTATATATCAAAATTTTCAGAAAAAGATTTCCTACAAGATGAGCATTATTCTAGCTTCAAATTAAATACACACAAATTCAAATAAAACAAAGAGTGCTTCTGCTCTAGAAAAATCCAATGAAAATCATTTTAAAAATACCAAAATGAATTCAAATTTATTTCTCTCCAATTTTCTGATGTAGGGAATCATGTTACCCTAATTTTCTGTATATTTTATTTTTGGAGAAAAATAATTTGAATAAAAATCCAATAACTCCAAATTGAAAATAAATTCAAAAGAACTTTGAATTTAATCCTTTGAAACTCCCAACTCATATTTCATATAATTTGAAGAAGTCATTTTATCTTCGCTCGTGAAAATTATTGAGTTGCATAAAGTTTCAGAATTGGAAATATTCTCAAATGAAATTCAAATATTTCAACACCCCTTGTCATTTAAATAAATGGAAGAAGTCATGTCATCTTCTCTTCAGGGTTTTGTGGTGAAAAGAATTTGAATTCATGAAGATCAGAAAAGAAAATGAAAGTTTGGGAAAGTCCTTTTATTCCCTCTCATTTAACTTTCAAAAGTTTCAAATTCACTCACTTTCAGTCGACAATCACACAATAATCAAACAATCAATCAAATCTATCTATTTAATATAACATTCCAAAATTTAGAATTTTGGGATGTTACAAACCTACCACCCTTAAAAGGAATCTCGTCCTCGAGATTCGGAGAGGCTATCAAGAAATAGGTTAGGGTAGGGGTCTTCAAAATCCATAGTTCGTCTCCGGGGTCTCGGGTGCTATCACCCTTAAAAGCATTGTTACGGTTCCATCAAAACTCATATACTCCATCCTTATTGTTGGCAGTGTCGATCTTCTCAGATCCTCTGGATAATTACTTCTCACAGGCTCTTTTGGCGTTGGCATAACCTTTACCGCAATTCTTACATCCTTTCATCTTGGTACGGTTATTCCGTGGTGGGTCTTCTTAGGCGGCAGATGCAGGCGCCAATACTAATCAGCTATTGATATCTCATGGTGGTCAACAATTTATGGTTTCTCCTACAGGAAATGGAGTGCAGGCTGAACCTCACCGTATGACCTCGATTGGCAACAAGCGCCTTGTACAAGGGGAAAAATTCTTATACCATTCTAAGGTTTAAACAAGGTTTTGATAAATGCGTCTCTCTACCATAGGTAAGTCACTTTCAGATTTACCATCCCATATAGCAAAGCGAATAATAAGAGTAAGTCGGTATGGTGATCAATCCATCCCGCACCCAAATCATTACCTTGTACATGGTTTAGCGAATCTCGCATTCTAACACTCGGTCATCCTCACAAGCATTGCATAATTTCTCTTGTCGACGAACCAAGTTCGGAAAATCCATTGATTCTGCAAGCCAAACAAACATATATCGTTCCTTAACAACTCTCAGGTTTTGCGCAAACTCCTATAGAATCGTTGGTTGATAAAACCATAACTTCTTCCAGGGTTTTTCCTTCAGCAAGAATGTGCTTGCTTCTTGGCAGGTCCTGGGGCCTGTGGGTTATGGCCCATCTCATCACTTGCAAACCTTGAACACATCCTCGGGGCAACTGATCATTATTCCAACATCCAACTCCCTAGCATCCTAGCATACTAAAATCCATCCAATTGTATTGTCTTCCTTCCTTCTATTGGCACCAAACTAGGACATGATTACTCAGACTCATCATGGAATTTCCATTGATCCATATTTCCAACATCACACCTCCTTTATATCCAATAGTAATTCATCTCTTCATCCTCGTGGGATATCCCACTTATCGAGATAAAAACTTATACTTATGAAGTCCATACTCCACTTCGTGGAACATCATTATCCTTTCCAGGGTCAAGCGTCCTTACAGGGGAATATTGGTCATCTCTGCATGGCACTTCTTCAACTAGGAAATGTGAAACACATAATGAACTCCTGACGGTCCTTCGGGTGACTCCAACTTGTTGGCCACTTCTCCCATACGCTCCAAAACTTGGTATGGTCCTACAAACTCGGGGCTAACTTTCCCTTAACTCCAAATCGTTTAACTCCTCGCAGAGGGGACACACAAAGACATGCTTTGTCTCCAATTTCATAGACTACCTCCTTGCGTTTTTGAGTCTGCATAACTCTTCTGCCAGGACTGAGCTACCTTCAATCTATCTCAAATCAACTTAACATTCTCTTCTGACTCCTTGATCACATTTGGTCCAAACAACTGACGGTCTCCAACTTCATCCCACATCAATGGTGTCTGGCTCCTTCTCCCATACAAAGCTTCAAAATGGGCCATCTTCAAACCCGGTGAGTAGCTTGTTGTTGTATGAGAACTCCAGCGTAAGGTAGATTATCATCACTACTAGATCCATAATCTAAGCGCTACGCTCTCAACATGTCCTCCGAATCTGATTGACTCTCTCGATTTATCCATCTATCTGCGGATGAAAGGTTGTCTTGAACTCTAGCCTAGTACCCAAAGTGCAGTGCGGTGATTCCAAAACTTTGAGGTAAGCTGTGTTCCTCTATACGTCACGATGGTCGTCGGAAATCCATGCGGACATACGATCCTGGTCAAGTATATCTTGGCCAACCGCACTTGTATAGGTGGTTTTCCTTTGGGATAAAGTGAGCCACTTTGGTCAGCGAATCAACTACTACCCAGATAGAATCATATCCGATCGGGTTACGGGAAATCCGGTAATGAAATCCATGCCAAGCTTATCCTGCTTCCATTCGGGTATCGGCATAGGCTGTAGTAATCCGGTAACCACGATGCTCTGCCTTTACTCTGGCATACATCACCTATGACTACATACTCCATAATATCCTTCGTCATACCGATCCACGAAGCGCTCCTTCAATCCAAATACATCTTGGTGTTTCAGGCGAATCGAGTATGGTGAGTCATGAGCCTCCTGAAGTATTAACTTCCTGATCTCTGCATTATTGGGTACATGTACACTATCCTCAAACCATAAGGTGTCATGCTCATCCTTACGAAAACCTTTTGCCTTTCCTTTGCTCATACTTTTTTTACCTCAGCAATCTCTTTGTCATCCTTCTGAGCTTCACGGATCTTTCCCAACAATGTAGACTGAACTTCCATTCTTTGCAACAAAACCTTTGGGAACAATCTCAACGAAGTTCCACGAGATCCTCGGCTAACTCCTTTGGTAATCCTCTTGCTTATGAGGTATTTGTCCTTATTTTCTTTATGGTTGTGTCCTATTTCTCCATAAAGCTTGTATGCACAAGGTTTCTTCATATCCTTTCCATACTTCTGGGACATAAGACGAGATCTTTGCAGAGTCAACTTAAATTCTTCCCAAGTGGTTACTCCTTGCCATCCATTGATGGTTTGGTACATCCTCCACCAGGTAGCAGCACCTCCTTCAAAGAATGGAAGAGCATGCTGGGCCATATCCTTTCTGACTATAGGGTTATTCTTCATGTGATCCTCCATGTTCTGAATCCATTAGTCTGTCTCCAATTGACTCATTGGTCCAGACTATACAAGCTCATCTCCATTCATATTCTATGGGGTCCATGGGTTTTGGGTGGGATAAGAGAGATAGAGAGGGATACACACAATACAAACAAAAGTTTTGAAAAGACAGATTTTATTTGTGGCTGTCGGAAAAACATCAAACAATTGATAGCTCACAAACATTGCATCTAACGTAAGTATAACGGGGTTTGGTCTTCTAAAGGTTAATAAATCTTCAAGGTCGTCAAACTCTTTGATTCTTGTTCATGTCTCCAATGGCTTCTTGATCATGCTTGTCCTACTCAAGTTCTTTTGCGGATCATCTCTGTTGTCATAAAGTCTCTCGTGGCGTCCTTTAATATTTACGGAGTTGCATTCCAAACTTACGGTTTCAACATCCTTGACATGAATCATGATCCTATTGTCCTTCGGTTCTTGGCCAGATCTTTGATGTCTCAAGGTTTTGCTCCTCTAAGCTTGGCTACTTTAATCTTCTTACGGAACACAGGTTCTTCACGAAGCGCTTCCTTGTCAAATCTGACTTCCTGTAGATCCACCCTAAACTTCTTGATGTAATACTCCGGATCACGGTGATGCACCAGCTATGTTAAAACTACATCCTTCAACAGCGGATGCTCCTTGACCTTCTACCATCCAATTCTTCCATGCATTTTATGCGCTTAACTCCGCATGGTGACAATAGCATAGGCGGCAATAACACCATGGTTAGCCATTTCTATGCCCATATTACGCCATGAGCTTTCATTCCATAATTGATATCTCCTATCGGGGTTTTCTAGACAAACACTTTGAGTTCTAATGGTCCATGTTCCGGTCTTTCTCCGATACACCTTGATCTCGGGTATTGACAGCTTCCATAGTCTGCCAAGTTCCATAAGGGGTGCCTTCCTAGGTCATACAAATCCGGAAATTCTTCAAAGCCTTCAAATTCTCCTAGTCTTGGTCTTCACCGTTGTAGTTTCCGTCATTGTAATTCACGGTAAAAATCCTCTTTATTCCAAAGTAGTCTTAGTTGTCCGATATCTTGTACTTCTCGGAGTGGTCTCATCAGTCGAATCTTCATGTGGTCAAAAGGGGAAAGGGGTAGTCTAGCTAAAAGGGAATATTTTGAATAAGCTCAGAAGAGAAGAGAGGTAAAAGATCCTTTTGAAAAAGAAAGTTGTAGAGGAAATCTTTCCTATGGGCTTGCCAGTTTCTAGGCTCACGTCCTACAGTCAACATGTGCTCTGATACCATCTTGTAGCGACCCGACCCTAATGGATCAAGTCTCTATGCTTAGGTGTCATCCCTGGATCGGTAAGCTGACACACACATTACTCGAGGATTTATAACAGAGGTAAATCACATGTATAAATAACGTAAATACTATTACCTCCAATCCAAATAGCGGAAGTAACAAGGTTGTGGATTCCCATCAACACCAGCGGCAAAGTTGAGTGTAGAAATCGTAAACCTAACGTATTACTTACTCGTCGTAAGATTCCTGCAACATGAGACGTTGCAGCCACAAAGGGTCAGTACATTGAATGTACTGACAAATTCACACCATAGGATAATGATGAATAAATAACTATCACTACATGCATATTTGGCTGGTGGAAAGCTCTATGGTTATAGTTTTTGCGAAAAGCCAATTTTTCCCTACTACAAAGAAATAGATTTTAATTTAACTATCATGGTGGTTGAAACATCATTGAGAAGGTATAACCCCAACTCAATCCCAATTAAAGTAGTTAACATTCCAACAATATTAATTAAGAGTGATGAGATACATATGATAACTCAAGTACTAGATACTCAAAATTGTCCATAATCGGGGACACGGCTAACCAAGATTAGATTGTACACTCTGCAGAGGTTTGCGCACTTTTCCCCACAAGACGCGATCGCCTCCGTTGATCTCTCGCACTGCATGGTGTTTGAGAACCGGATGACCGAGACATAGTCTTTCAGAAACATTAACTCTCTACTCAAGGTAGACCATACCAAACCTACAAAACCCACTACCTGCTGATCTACCTCTTCAAGAGCTTCACGTAACTTACTCAACTATGCTAGATCCCATAATAGCTTGTGGCTGCACACGGAAGTTTCTAGCATGAATCATCTCGATTCCCTTTGAGCACAGGTGGCGGTCCATAGGAAGATCACTGCAGGTACCCAGGATTTCAAAAATACGAGCAACCTTTGGGTACCCCAGTCGCCTCAATCCACCCAGATGTTAATTTAAGTTGCCACCTTAAGTTGAACCATTAATTAACAATCTCACATCTGTCATGGATTTCACTCACCCAAACCACGTCTACGAGTATAGCATGGCAATATAAGCAACGCGTAGAAGTAACTCACAACGGTTTGATAGTAACAGGGCAATAGGTTCTACCTCAACAACTACTTCCCAATACCCACATGTTATCAATCCTACTCATGCAATGTTTGAGGGTGAAACTAATGCATAAAAACTGGGTATGAAAGGGATATGATCAAAGTGCGAACTTGCACGCAATGTTGATGAAGATGATTAGCACTCAAAACTCTTGATAGTTACGCTTTCGTCACACTCCGGTCGATCTATAAGTAAGCAATCAATAGTAACCACACATAAGCAATCACTCAAAAGATCGGAAAAGAGCGAAGAAAACAATTAGGAAAACATCAAAACCAAGCAAATAATTATTGCAACATAAAACAATTTCTAACAGTACCAAAATTATATGAATTTGGCCTTATCGAGAAAGTTCGAGGTCAAGAGCCTCGATTTGCAAAAAGAATCAATTAAATCGGAGCTATAAAACTCAAGTTATGATCATACGAAGTTCAAATTCAAATCTGATCTAATTCAAATTTTAAATTTTTCAAGAACATGTTTTAGTTGGATTACTGGATAGAGGGGGTCATAACGAAGACGTGGGCGTTGGTTTCATTGAGTTCCGACTAACGAGCAAAAAGTTATGAGCGTTTGAAGAACATGGGCTAAACTGTAAAATAAAACATCTACAACTAGGTCCCTGGCAGAAATTAAAAGAAAAAGAAATTCTATCGGCGACGCTACTTCTGATGACAAGTCTAGCGAATCAGTTCGCAAATAAAACATAACCGAACGGCATTCGTTAATTAGCTGAAACTAAAAAAAAAACAAGAATAAATCGTGATCGTCGGATCTTGATCCGACAGCGAGAACCAGACTAGTGTTTACAGCGGCGGCGGCTCCGTGATCGCGTCTCCCGGCGGCGGGGTGGAGTAACTCGGCGTTGGCGAGAACCGCGATGGCGTGAGTAGGCTGGGGAGGCGGTAGCACGAGGAAAACGATGGCGGCGTCGGCGGAGGTCGAGGAGGCAAAGCGAAGTGATGGCTGCGGCAGATCTCGTCGGGCGGAAATTCCGGCAAGGCGTGGCGAGAGAGAAGAGAGGGGCAGGGGTGGCCGGTATTTAGGAGGAGGGTGGCCTCGGGAGGCGTGGGGAAGAAGCCCGGCGGCCGGCGCTGGACTCGGACTCGGAGTCCGGCTTAGCGACGAGGGCGATGGCGGTCTTGTGAGCTAAATTTGGCAGGCAGCAGCCCGGCTCTTTGGGCGGCGGTCGAGGCGGAGGAGAAGTTTTTTATTATCATTAAAAAAGACATTTTGCAGACAGCAAAAAAATAAATAAAAGAGAATAAACTAAAAATGAAACATAGGCATATTATATATCAAAATTTTCAGAAAAAGATTTGCTACAAGATGAACATTATTCTAGCTTCAAATAAAATACACACAAATTCAAATAAAACAAAAATTGCTTACGCTCTAGAAAAATCCAATGAAAATCATTTTAAAAATACCAAAATGAATTCAAATTTATTTCTCTCCAATTTTGTGATGTAGGGAATCATGTTACCCTAATTTCTGTATATTTTATTTTTGGAGAAAAATAATTTGAATAAAAATCCAATAACTCCAAATTGAAAATAAATTCAAAATAACTTTGAATTTAATCCTTTGAAACTCCCAAGTCATATTTCATATAATTTGAAGAAGTCATTTTATCTTTGCTCGTGAAAGTCATTGAGTTGCATAAAGTTTCAGAATTGGAAATATTCTCAAATGAAATTCAAATATTTTCAACACCCCTTGTCATTTAAATTCATGTCATCTTCTCTCCAGGGTTTTGTGATGAAAAGAATTTGAATTCATGAAGATCATAAAAGAAAATGAAAGTTTGGGAAAGTCATTTTATTCCCTCTCATTTAACTTTCAAAAGTTTCAAATTCACTCACTTTCAGTCAATCAATCACACAATAATCAAACAAGCAATCAAATCTATCTATTTAATATAACATTCCAAAATTTAGAATTTTTGGATGTTACAGGTGTCTATATAAACCGGAGGGCGTAGTCCGGATAGGACAGATTCATTACCATAATCATATAGGCTAGACTTCAGGGTTTAGCCATCACAATCTCGTGGTAGATCAATTCTTGTAATACTCATATTTATCAAGATCAATCAAGCAGGAAGTAGGGTATTACCTCCATAGAGAGGGCGAACACAGGTAAACATCGTGTCCCCGTCTCCTGTTACCATCGATCCTAGATGCCGCGATTCGGGACCCCCTACCGAGATCCGCGGTTTGACACCGACAGACGTCTTTTGGCCCATATGAGGCCCTTATTAATCTCGGCCCATTAACGGCCCGTGGTAAAACTGGCCCGTAATGAACAGTGTATCACTTTATACCCATTAACGGCACGTGGTGAAACTGGCCGGTAATGAACAGTGTCTCACTTTATACCCATTAACGGCCCATTATTCCGTTGGGCGTTTCCATTATGTTATCTTCGGCCTTCTCGGGGCCCATTTATTCTTAGCTCATTTCCACATTCGTTTACTTACGGCCCGTTCATCATTTTACGCTTGTGGGCCAAATTCAGCCCGTGGTTACTGATTGGCCCGTTTGTGGCCCGATGTCGTTGGGCGTTTTCATAAGCGTCATCAAAATATGGCCGACTAACAACGCCCGTTATGGTCGGCCCATGAATGGACGATTTCAACTCTAGCCCATTCGTCCATAATGTGGTGCATTATTGGCCCATGTTTGTGCCAACCGATCATAAGCCCGTAGAAGGCCCATTGATGATATGTCCCATAGAAGGCCCATTGTGTCTATGGCCCGTATAAGGCCCATTATTTCTACGCCACGTAGAAGGCCCATTGTTTCTACGGCCCTTAGAAGGCCCATTGTTTCTGACCCGTAGGAGGCCCATATTAACTACAATAGGTGGGCATCAAAGTTTGCCACCGGTGCAAATATAGGGAACACCCTACACTATACAAAAATGGCATCTTTTGTTTTCTTGATAGGTGGCTGCACGTTAAGAACAAATTTTGTATCGCACCAAAAAAATTAAAACTATAAAAGAAAAGGAAGGTTGGCATAAAAGTTAACATTCTAGCAGATAAATGCACCACCAGAAGTTCAGAAGCTCAGTTCATTCGACTGTTGGTATTTACATTTTCATCTTTGTATTGTCCGATGGAGCACCATAACCTTAGCCTTGAGTTCTCCTAGGCTCACGAACAACATAGCAAATGTCGATAGTCTGGTTTCAAAACCATGCATATCTTGACAACATCGAACAATGTCTCTCCTTGTTTCACAAAGGGTCTTTGTTAGGGAATGGACTTGTGTGCGGGCGCATATACAACATTGTTTTGAGCTTGCATATCTTGATCATGAGGCGGTTTGGGCGAGATTGCCTTAACAACCAAGCTAGTATTATGCAGGAACGTGCTTTTGGCACTGTTAGTGGACATGTACTGACCCACTGCAGCAAGAGCTGAACTTGCGGTTATAGTTGCCTCGCCACCTTCAGAGGGTGGCGGTTCCACCATTTTTCCATAGCTCATTTGAAAATTTGTGGTTTTACATTAGTAGTACTAGAACAGAAGATATTAAGCATGCATCAAAACCAAACAAAATAGCTTTGGTCTATATACAGAACTTATTCTGGTGAACCCATGTAAAATAATAGTTGTATTTTATTGCAAAGTACATAATAAGACCAGGTTCCAAACATATGACCATGTACCATCGCTAATGTATTGTCTATTTCTTCACATTGTATTGAGGGCTAAGGATAAAGAGATGAAGTTTATAATACGGTAAGCATAGTATGACATCATTCATATCACAAAACAACTGAGAATAGACAAACATGCAATTGTAACGTTGTGTGGGCAAGTCCGACCGCGGAACTAGATTACAGGTCAAGATCAAAGGAACATCACTCCTCTCTTTTAAACCTTGTAAGGTGCAATGATACGCTAAGAAAATTGTGTATAAAATTGAAAAGAGTAATAGACATTGGTTGCAAATCATGCAGTTCAAGGCATAAGTCAGAGTAAGTAGTAGTAAAAGGCATGAGGATTAAGGACTTACAACAGTGGCTTTGACTAGTGTAGTCATGCCCTTCTTCTTCTTTGGTGTGGCGGTCCTTGAAGATTTCCACATCATTTGGTTCGGTACTTTTTGGTCCTTGCGGGCTTTCCTCTGCATTTGGAACAAGTCAATATAGATCTGATAATATGGTACAACAAAAGAGTGAAACAACGACTAATTACAAGAGCCTCGCGATTTGCAATATAGCTACAAGATCACACGTAAATGCATTGGAATTTCACTTTCATACGGTTGGCCTTGTACTTTGAGCAGTTCACCTACAAGAAGATAGATTTGTGTGGCACATGCGTAAATAGGACTTCAACATGTGATCGATGACATATATATAATGTACACGATACTTGGTCGGACCGGTGTTTAACGAGGCCTCTCCGGTCTTCATCGAGATATATTTTCCCTTTGGAGATGTTTGGGCAAGTTCCTTTGTTAGCCTTGCCTTCAAAGTGTGTTTTCCTCAAGTTATCCCGATCTTTGTCGCCATGAGAGAAGACTTGAAAACATGGGTGCAAGCTTGTGCAGTTGCATCATCTTGGCTATCCAACTTGAACCTCATATGTTGAAAATTATGCGAGTCTCATTATCGGCCAACCTACAAAGTATTGGATAGAGCAAGGCGATATTACTAGTTTCCATACATAACCATGCTTACGAGATAAATGGTCGAGGAAGGTGTTGAGCTGGGTTTTCGTCTTTGTCATTCCTGTCTTGAATCCATGTTGGGAGGATCGTACATGACACCTAACAACAACCGTTGCCTCTGATACTAACTTGGCTGACTCTGTAGCATCCGTGGCCTTTTTAAACACTGCCTCAAAGCGGATCTCCATTCTTCCTCCTCTAGATTTAGTTAACCTATCGAGCATTATCCACGATGTTTGTTTCCTCTTGCGCCCTAGGTGCTAGTCCAACAACAAACATAGGAAGTGTTAGTGTACATCAAACTATGAGACTACATATAAAGAAGCATGCAGCAGTAACTTGACTCCGGCAACTACCTTACGGCTGTTGAAGCTCACAAAGTTCATCTGATCGGCCAACTCATCTTGTGTCAAGAGTGCTTGAGGAAGTAGTGTCAGGTGGCAAGGGAGCTTGGGAACGTGCTGCTAGCTGAGTTGACCAACGAGTAAATCGTGCAGCTGGTGTTACTTTGGAAGGTGTTGCAACAACTAGGGTTGTCTCTGCTTGTTTGGCGGCAGCTATTTGTTTCTGTTTGGCTTGTTCTGTAGCACGTGTAGCACGGGATACCCTGTCGATACAATTTTCCGCTGGACTTTAACCTTCTATTGCACCATCAGTACCAGCAGAATCTGCAGGATTGTTCTGCTTCCCTTTCCACAATAGATTACATCTTGCTTCCTCTTTCTGCAGCGAAATGTTAAGTCAAGCCGACAAGAAAAACAAATAACAATTTAGTTCTTGAACAAATGTACTTTGATGTAAGAACATGGTGTGATAGATGATATTGTATGTTCTAGAAAGCAGGACCGTGTCTTAGTCACAAGTATAATGTGTAAAGTAAGCGAGATGAAATTCGACAAAATTAGAAGCAATACAAGCTAGACATCATACATAACATGCAACCACATATAACAATGCCAAGTTAGAGGGAGCACACGTGATGGTGCACTAGAATGGCGATGCTCATCACCAACACAGCTACGTTGAGTGTCTATGCATGTGTTGTCTTGGAAATCATCTTGGGGGGATGGAGGAGTAGAATCTATAGAGGCCCTCCATTTGGAAGGAGCACATTCATCCGCTGCCTTGCTAACTTCCTTCCGCTTTATCGATTTTGAATTGTCAAGTAAAACCGACAAGAAAAAGCAATAAAATTCACTCTTCAGAACTCATTCGTGCATGATACTGACAATCACTACTTTGATGTAAGGCAAACACATAATTCCAGGATGGAATAATACGAAAAAAATGATGGCATGGCATATTCACAACTGTTTGTGTAAACTAAGCAGAAACCAATTCACCAAATAAGAAGCAATGCAAGCTAGACACCACGTGAAAGATGCAACCAATATGACTCTGCTAAGTTAAAAGTGTCCCATCATAAATGGCATTTCAACAAATTAGAAGCAGTGCATGCTATAAATCATATCAAAGATGCAACTAATATCACCTTGCATATCTTTGAAGGTGTCTCGTCATATTGATTTATGCGGGATACAAAAAAAGAATAGTTTTATGTTAGGACATGCTTAATAGACATATGTACTATGTACTAAATACAGGAAGGCATGTCACATTAACACGTATAATGTATAAGCTAAGCAGAATAGCACATGCAGTTTAACCAGATTGGAAGAATTACAATCTAGACATCATATGCAACATGCAACCCCATATCACGCTGCCAAGTTACAGCAAGCACCTGCGATGCTAGTGTAGAAATCACGGTAATCAACTCTGAGCTCGTTCACTATCTTCATCTAGCCTTGGTGTTTCTTGAGAATCAAGTCTGGAGGCTGATGCTGCATTCTTTAAATGAGGAGTAATCCACTT
Organism: Aegilops bicornis; assembly: GCA_021605145.1. Lineage (NCBI taxonomy): Eukaryota > Viridiplantae > Streptophyta > Magnoliopsida > Poales > Poaceae > Aegilops > Aegilops bicornis. Next base: position 251,811,239 of record CM038669.1, on the reverse strand, counting down.
GCCTGACTGCCTCATCATAAGTGATTGATGAGGGATATACAAGAACATTAGTTTGATGTAAGAACATGGTTAATACACATATGTACTACTATGTACCAAAAACAGAAAGGCATGCCATATTCAAAGGTATAATGTGTAAGCTAAGCAGATGCAATTTAACCAAATTGGAAGCAATACAAGCTAGACATCCTGCTGGAGTGATGAGCATGATCATCTAGGACCTGAGAGCCTAGTGGGAGGCGGGCTGCTTTGCCACCATCAGCGGATTTTAGTTGGCTTCCAAGTGATGCCTCTCTTTCTTTGGGCTTGTCCTTTGGCTCGGCCGGTCTTACGACTAACTATTTATCTTCTGGTGCTCACGGGATGGTGGTTCATGTAAAAATATCTTTCCTTATCTTAATAAAGACCGACTTGACCTTTAGAATACAAGCTAGACACCATATGGAACATGCAACCACATATGACACCGCATGAAGTTAAAGCAAGCACACAGGATGGTGGTTCATTGCGGCGAGGTCATCAACTCCGAGCTACATTTACCGTCTCCATCTGCGACCTTGCACCTATTATAAGGCTGAAAGCGATGTACGGCCTATCCAGCGTCTGACAATGGGCGACTTCTCTCTTTTCTTTTTGCTTCTCTCATAGCAATGAGTCTGAAATACCCTTGCACAAAACCACAATAGTGAGAGTATGGGTGAAGTGTGTGCGAGAACTAGTGCTGCTTGTAAAAAGTAGCGAGATAGCAGGTGGCTGAAAAATAAATGACAGGAGACATATGATAGCTCTACAACATTGCATAGCAAACAAAATTAGATTCTACTCCGTATGATTTTGTAATATATGAGCACAGGAAATGCAGGTACTCCTCCAGCACACCACCACATGTGGTCATATCAAGATAACAGTCGACTGAAAATAAATAGGTCAGTCAATTTTTTTAATGAACCGTCCGATCTATAAGGAACGGGCAGATGGCCTTCGTCTACCTCCCTTGATCACTTTGTTGGCGATCTTTCTCGAACATGGTGACCACCGGCCCAGACCCTACCTCACGCGCCCGCCCTCCTCGACCTCACACCACCGCCCGTGCTTGGCGGCCTTGAGGCCATCCTGTAATCCCGGCCCAACCTCCGGATCGAGGCGACAGTGGCTCCTAGGCCCCACACGCCTAAGATAAACACCGGCGCTGCTTCCCGGCGTAATAGGTGGACTAAGCGCTTTGTTATCTTTGAGGAATGCTTCCATAATTGGGAATCAATCGACCGAGAATTGAAATTGAGGCGGCGGACCTCTAGCTAAGGTGAAATAGTATATGAGGAGAAACCTTGTGCATCGCGAGTTACTAGGAACATCTAATATCAAGAAGAATCGATCAACTAGTGTCTTACATGGGATGAATACCATGCAAGCGGAACACGTAAAATTTGCATGAAGAAGGGAAGAGGTACCATTTTAGGTTGCCGGTGTGGTAGCCTCCACATGTCGTCTTGATCTTATTCTTTTTGCCGGGGAAACCGATGTTCTGGAGGGTGCAGGCTTGGATAAACCCATGGCCAAATTGTTGACTGTGTTGCCGTGGCTGTATGTCAGCGGAGGGGAAGCAGATCTGAGGCGGTGAAGGACGGCGTAGAAGGAACAGCTCCGGTGCGGTGGAGGGTGACGAAGTTGGAGGCGGCGTGATGAGGCGCCAGGCAGCGTGGTTGAACTAGCTCGAGTGCGGACAGCTCGACCTCGGCTTCAACTACTAGCCGTGGAGGCGTTGTGGTGGGCAGCGGCGTCGGGTATCGGCTCGGCATGATGGAGGAGGCGGCGGTTTATGGGTGGAATGGGGTGGCGGACGGGGAAGAGGGCGTCGAGGTTTGTGGTGGTGGAAGGTAGTTTTGCACCCACAGATGCTGAATGGGGAATCGACGGGTGGGCGGGGGAGGTGGGAGAACCATGTTTGGTTTGTGTGGCGCTTGTTTTTGGCTTTTTGAGCAGGAAGATGGGGCGCTTGTTGAAATTTGGGGAAAGTACAAACTTTGCCCCCTCTTAAATTTTGGACCCACTTGCGGGTCGGGGTAGGATGGTAATCCCAGTGTCCCAAATAGTGGGCGGGGCGATTTCGGCCGGCGCATGTGTGTAGGCAGCCATTGTGTATTAATGTTTTTGGGAGGCGGTTGTGTGGCGTCTAGATGAAGCTACAAACCTACCCCGGTTTAGACCTTTGGACGTCGGGCGGTAGGTTTCACGAATTGGGAGTTATTAGAAAATTAATTTCCTTGTACTACCAAACATTGGCCTCCACGCGGTTTCGGTAGTAGAGGCTCTTTTGGCGCTTCGTTTGAAATTTTGAAACACAAGCATTCACGTTTAGGGTACTCTTGAACTTTGAGGATTGACCTAAATACACAACGTTAAATTTGACCTTGTATGTTTGAAAACCTCATTAAATTATTCGCTTCTTTTTGAAATTTTGACACTTAAAAATCATATAACTACGATTATTTTGAATGGAGGAGCTAAATTAGAATCTATTTTGTACACGACTACATATGCTATTATGTACAAAATCAGAGCAAAGATTGGTGCCCCCATAATTTAGGTATGATTTACAAATGCCATGATATCAAATTCAAATAATTGAATGGACTTCATGTTGAATTCGATTTTTAAAACCACCTTAAGTTGAATTCAAATGTATGCTAGTTCATAGGTAGCTATTTATAATGTTCATTGTGTAACTTTGTTATGTATAATGTGCTTTACACACACAACATGAACTATACTCACGTTTATATTCGATTGCTAAAAGCGATGCATTATGCAGGAGTTCAAAATACTAACTATGTGGATCAATTGTGTCGAACAATAACATACACATGCTCAAATTCGATAGAATCTAGATGTCTGATGGATCAATGACCGTTCCTTACGCGAATTGCAAATATCATGATCCCATCCAAATATTTGGATACAATTTATATCTTTAATCAATGTGTACAACTGTCTTGTACATGTAGTTTCACTCTCCATCGGTGGTCTCTCACACATGCTCACACACTCTCTCCCGATGTGTCTTTCTACTTTTACATGCTCTCGATATAACCCTCCCTCCCTCTCGTAACCATTTATGACTGTTTTCACTAACCTTTATCACAAGCACTCTTCCTCTACTTAAGCATACACCGCACAATCCCCATCGACCCTTTCTACATACATAGAACTACCCTCGTGTCTCCTGTGCGCACATTATCTTTAGGCACTGTCTCTCACGCATTGTCTCGCACCTCTCTTCCTAATCGTGAGTATGATTTTAGCGAGCATTACATGGGATGCCCCTTAAAGTTAGGTTGGATGAATAGTAATATCGAGAGATAAAGGAGTTACCTTAGTCCGAGAACCTAGGGATACAAATCCTAGCCGGCTTTGTCAATGGACATAGAGTCCTTCACAATTATGCTATCTTTGTCTTGTACGACTAGTCATCCATGGGTCTTCCTAAATGCGTCATGGGCCGACCAATGTGGCGCAGGACAGAACCGAACGAAGGGCCTCACCTCGACCCACCGTACCTCACGCGGTGACACACCCTCTGCCCCCACGTCTCGTTATCTTCTCACACCCACACATACCAACACAGACACCACACACAAAAAAATATTCTCCTGGTGCCTCTATCCACTCCCCCCTTGCATATACACACTCAAGGGAATCTCTCGCTGTGACATCATATTCGTCTCTCCCTCTATCCATGCCTCTCTCGAATACGTAATACACACATACCTCTCTAGGCCCTGCCAAATGCATCAACTACACATTCGCACATGTTACATCACGTACCCCATTGATCTAAAAAGCCCTCTCTTCACGTTTATTTCCCATACAACATTCCTTTTGAATAAAGTGTGGCCAAAAAAATATTTTAGAATTTCTACATATATACAACATTACAAAGTTATATGGAGGAGTATGAGCAACTTGCATTGCATGGTGCCCACAATGATATTTATTCCGCCTTTGTGAATTTGTATATTTTTATACTATATATAAAGTCAGTCATAATAAAGAGAAGCGAAGAGCATCTCTCTCTCCATTGCATACCCCCCCCTCTACGCCCCTTTCACGTACGCACACAAGCTATCTCTAGGTCCTCTAAAAGTAAGCCCCCAACACATTCACGCATGTTTCATCTTTCTCTCGCGATATATACAGTGAGGATCATTGTATTTGAAGTGAAAGCACGATACGTGATGAGGACATGACTACCTTGGATAAGACCAAAAATATTGCATACATGCATATTTGTCAGGTGATTTCTAGTGCAAACTATTCAATAATCTATTTATGTTATCCAGAACAAAAATACTTCATATACTTTTGTGTTTTGTCTAATTGCAGGTGTATGGGACATTTGTACAATACACATATGAAGATAAGGGAGAAGGAGAAGTTTAGGTGATGTTCGAAAAGTCCTCTCACGTCACTTTTGGGCCAAGAGAAGATAGAGTCCAAGTCTCTCACGTTCTAGACTCAGATTCGGACTGCACAGACATACCTGACTCAAAACGTCAATAACTTTTTCATCCAGACTCCAAATTGGGTGATTCTTTCTTTTGTTGGAAAATAGATTTCGTGCACTTTCCAACCCAATTGGATTCACCTTCAAATTCATCCGGGCGTTGAGTTATGGGCCGAAACAATCGGCCTTCTGCACCAGAATCCGAGTCAAACTACAAGTCCAAAGATGTTCGTCACCTCCACTTGGGCCAATTGGCCTTATGCGACCTAGGGTTAGTTTTAGGCTGCCTTGGGACGTCCTCCCACCTCCTTGGCCGCCACCTTGCTCCTATATAAGTAGATCCATCTAGTAGCTTTTCCCTTGGGTTTTGTTTAGATTAAAGTTCGCCATAGCTGCAACCGGCGTGCCGTTTGTGTTCAACGACCGGACAAAGGCGTCCTGAGAACCCCACCTTGATCAATAAAGCTTTCATCTTATATTCGCAATATCCAGATTGCAATCTTAGTTTCTTGCTTGTTCTTCGTTTGCTCGCGGAAAGCAGAGACCCTCGTGGTCGAGTTGATGCGTGCTTTCCGGCGTGGTCAATAACCTCTCGGAGTTGGTTTAGCGATTGCTAAAGGCGCGGCGTCCTCGCCGCGTTAAATAGTCGGATCGTCAAAGTCGACTTCCTCCAAAGTGAAAACCAACATCTCATCGAAAGACGGGACACCTTTGCCTCTATCAATACGTACATTGGACTTCAAAATCCACTCATTACGGTCACGATTTACGTTTTGTGGTTATTATACAGTCACGGGCTCACCGTACAACTCTGTATTTGCTCAAGACACGACTAGTTGACGATTCGCCCCACGTGGCACCTCTAGTGTTGCATCACATTATCTCACTACCATCGGGCCCACATGTCGGCTTGTATCTGCTCTACATCTACACTCTTATAAAATACCAGCAAGATGCCCATGCATTGCATGGAACATCAAGATGCATTTGTATGAGTAGTTTATCTTGTGTGAGAAAAGGATGTACAAGGGAAGGCCTTATTTGCAAGTGGGGAGAGGGGTGTGGGTATCTTTTTGCAAAATTGTCATAGTTTCCTTCCTATCCGTCAGATATAGATCAGGCGGCCTATATTCTTGAGGATGGCGGGGCACCACGATCATCATGACTATGCTTTTTATAAGAGTAGGGATGAAATACACTCTTATAAAAGCGAGTTAGTGATGATGGTGTACTGCCATCTAATATAAACGTCAATTATATCCGGCCGGATAGGAAAAGACTATGACAATTTTCACACCTCTCCACATTTACAAATAAAACTTCATTCATCCTTTTCTCTCACAAGATGAACTAATAATACAAATGCATCTTGATATTACGATGCAACATGCAGGCATCTTGCTAATAAATGAGAACAAGCGACAAAAATATTGGACGATGGTTGAAGTCATGACCATGAGCTGCACAACGGACAAAGGTGGCCTTGTATTGGTATCCTGAGCGTCTGTTTTAACACCACGGGAGCTGGTGTGGTGATTATACACACACGCACACATGCACACGAACTGCATGCACGCAACACTCCACGAACACATGCACCAACGCACGCCGCATAACACTCCACGCACACACGCAACCACGCAGCCACGCATGCACGCAACACTCACACGCACACACGCACACATGCATGCACACACCAGTACACCACACGAGCAAAAAACACTCTCACGCTCAAGTGCTCAACCTACACGTCCATGCACACACATCAGGCCCTGACAGACACATACACAACCAGGTGATTCCCGCGCACGGGGTGGAGTCTTGTCGTGCCTGCGTAAATTTGTGTTTATCTGACCTTTTCCCTATGAAAACTGATAGGTGGGACCCACAAGGAACGTGGTCAATTTAACTAGTCAACATGGTGCCATGCAGACTATTTGGCCGTCAACAGAGTGCAATCCGATGCTGAACCATGAGCAAGTGATCGTATAATCACCGCAAAACGTATATAGTGACTGTAATCAGCTTATTCTGGAGTTCGGTGAACGTATTACGATTTTCTCTCTGTAGGCCCTCCAAAACTACATATCTACACGTTCTCGCATGTTACATCTAACAACTATGCAATACACCACTACTACTAGACTCTAACACAATAAACATATGTGTTTTTAGTTTTACTAGATATCATATTGTTACTTAATTATTCAGTTTGCATACATTAAAATTGCCTTTGAAATGTATGGCTAGTATCATATACCGTGAGGAAAAATCCGCCCTTTCTGTTTAATCGGGTTTGTATCGATGAATAAATGCGAAACAACAAAACTATAGTACTATATACAATACAAGTGGCAGTTCCTTTGAAACGTAGTGTGTCGTGTACTCCTCCGTCGTAAGAGTGGAGCACTCGCTTTCATAAATCTTCTAGTCCCTTTCATAGGAAAGAGACTATGACAATTTTGCAAAAAGGTACCCACACACCTCTCTACATTTGCAAATAAGGCCTTCCCTCATTCATCCTTTTCTCTCACAAGATGAACTAGTCATACAAATGCATCTTGATGTTACATTACTAGCATAAGGGCATCTTGCTAGTAAGAATGAAAACAAGCGACAAAAATATTGGGCGATGGTTGAAGTCATGACCCGGCGGGCACAACGGACAAGGTGGCCTTGTATTGGTATCACAGGCCGTCTGTTTTAACACCACGAGGAGCTGGTGTGGTGATTATACACACACGCACACATGCACACGAACTGCATGCACGCAACACTAACACGAACACATGCACCAACGCACGCACGCAACACTCCACGCACACACGCAACCACGCAGCCACGCATGCACGCAACACTCCTGCACACACGCGCGCATGCATGCACACACGATTACACCACACGAGCAAAAACACTCTCACACTCAAGTGCTCAACCTACACGTCCATGCTTTTGCACACATCGAATACAGCGGACACATACACAACTAGTTGATTCCCGCGCACGGGGTGGAGTCTTGTCGCGCCTGCATAAATTTGTGTATATCTGACCTTTTCCCTCTGAAAACTGATAGGTGGGACCCACAAGGAACGTGGTCAATTTAACTAGTCAACATGGTGCCATCACGAGACTATTTGGCCGTCAACAGAGTGCAATCCGATGCTGAACCATGAGCAAGTGATCGTATAATCACCGCAAAACGTATATAGTGACTGTAATCAGCTTATTCTGGAGTTCGGTGAACGTATTACGATTTTCTCTCTGTAGGCCCTCCAAAACTACATATCTACACGTTCTCGCATGTTACATCTAACAACTATGCAATACACCACTACTACTAGACTCTAACACAATAAACATATGTGTTTTTAGTTTTACTAGATATCATATTGTTAATTATTCAGTTTGCATACATTAAAATTGCCTTTGAAATGTATGGCCAGTATCATATACCGTGAGGGAAAAATCCTGCCCTTTCCTGTTTAATCGTGTTTGTATCGATGAATCATGCGAAGCTTGACAAAACTATAGTACTATATACAATACAAGTGACAGGTTCTTTGAGGCGTAGTGTCGTGTACTCCTCCGTCGTAAGAGTGGAGCACTCGCTTTCATAAATCTTCTAGTCCCTTTCGCCCGACATGTGGGGCATAAAGCTCACGGGTCCCACGTGCCATGCTTAGAATCTGATCTTGCAGAGCAGCGGGGTGAAAGCACCCGATCATGGCGCCGGCATAGTAATGAGCAATGAGGCGTCAAATCACAAAGATGCACCTTTCCCTTGATTAAGTTGGAGGGGCGAAGTAATAATGCTAAAAAAGAAGTTGGAGGGGCGAAGCAACCATCATTTCACTCGTTGTTGAATCCGCTTCTCCTCATCTTCTTCAAGTTAAACACGTGTTGCTTATACGCGTTGTTCTACCTCATGTGGGAAGCAGATCGGCTTGGTAAAGCACTGACACATGGGACCGCATGTTAGCAAACCGCCAGGACAACATCCTATAAAAATAAGAAACCTCCCCCGCCATCCGTGCGGCAAAATCACGACATTTTTACTAATCTTGATTCTATAATTTTTTAGATCAATATAATTGAGATTTGTATAGATAACACAGAGGAGCAAAAGAAAGTGGTATGGTTAAGGGCATCCACAATGTGTAGCCAAATGTGAAAATAGCTTTTGGCATTGTGGGAACCATTGTGGACGGTGTTGCCAAAGCCAAAAGGATGGAACCAAAGCTCCCTGATTGATTGATTGAAGTAATAGAAAAATGCAACGTCTCTCCTCTTTATCCCGTGCTTGGACACATGTACAGTATAGAGGACAGAGTCTACTCCCCTGTCCCTTCTATCACAAATCACAAAGCAGTGAGGCGTCAAATCACAAAGCTTGCAGACCCGAAGCAACCATCATTTCTCTCTTAGCTGACTCAGCTTATCCCTCGTCTTCTTGAGAAACCATCTCAACTTGCACTAAAATTTGAATGAGCGGCGCTATTGTGTCTGAGTAGTACTAGTACATTCTGGCGCCCTTGGTTCAACGGAATTCCTGGATGCAAATAAAGGCGGTTGTCTTGGCTTGCGCAGCACTTACTTGCGAACGACTTACCGTGGTCTCCCTCAATGGTGTTCTCCGTCGAACGCACTTCGCCAAACCACAACGTTCGAGATATCGTCGACGTCACCGCAATGGGGAAGGAAGTAAAATATAGTTACTACCTCCATTATTTTTGTACACAAGGACAGTATATCAAAATTACAATTTGCAAAAGGCCACTAACACTGAGACAAAATTGATGGGGTTGGCCTCGTACTAGCGACCAAGGACATTAATATCCCCTACATGCATGCGGAAGTGAGAAGGTTGGTTTGCATGGCGCTACATTAATCAAGCGATGAGGAGTGAGATGGTTAGCTCTTTGGGCTTTGGAGAAAAAAATACGCATTAATTGACACGTGAAGCGAGGATTTGTATCGATTAAACCCGAAGGAAAACCCGCCTTTCTTTTTTAACACTAGTACTCCTAGTCGTAGTACTAGTTACTTATCCTGTTTGGGTCTAGGCCTTGCATTGCCATACTTCACCACACATTTTTGCCAAGCTTGCCTAAAGTTTTCAAAATGAAAAGGAGGTACACTTGCGCATTTGTCATGATGCTTTTCGCACCCTCACGATCGCTCACACTGCCTTGGCAGTCGCTTACCGCACCCTCACATGGACAGTCGCTCCTGCATGCCGCAAACCCAACCAAGGGAACACACCCTCACTGAAACGTGCTGTCGTATGTGAACAAACCAAACTCAGCCATCCTACGACTGACACATAATTTTCGTTCATAGAGTATGTTTATCCAACCGCTTGTTGGGGAGTATCCGTACGGCCCGTGCGGTGGTCTGTTGGGAAAGAAGAAGAGGTGAGGAAGAAGGGTTAGGAGACGCAGGATATTCATCCAACTGCCTGAAATGGTAGACTGACCCAAGTCAGGCGACTTGCATAACAATATATGTTTTTACACAGCAAAAGATCCATAAAAACAATAGCATAAAGAAAAACTATCACTGCTCGCGGAACGAGATGGCCTCGTCGTCTTTGGCTGCCGGGGCGAACCAGCCGTAAATGGCTGGCAAGCGTGTCTCCGCACCGTGGTTGTCCTCAGCCTCCGGCTACTCGTTCATGCGGGCGTTCGGATGCTACGGGCGAGCGAGCACCGCCCGGTTCAAGTCGAGGACGTCCAGTTCCGCCTGCAGGAGGGCCTCGATGGCAGCGACATCCACGCGCTCCGCGTGGAGTCGAGCCTCCGCCACCCGGTTCAAGTCCAAGACGTCCGGTTCCGCCTGTAGGAGGGCCTTGATGAGAGCGGCATCTACGCGCTCCGCGTCGAGTTGAGCCTCTGCCGCCCGATTCAAGTCCCAGACATCCGATTCCGCCTACAGGAGGGCCTCGATGGCAGCGGCATCTGCGCGCTCCGCCTCTAGTTGAGCCTCCGCCGCCCGGTTCCCATCCACGACATCCGGTTCCGCGTGCAGGAGAGCCTCGATGGCAGTGGCATGCGCACGCTCCGCGTCGAGTTGAGCTTCTGCATCCCGGTCCTCCTTTAGTATCGCTAGGTTGAACTGCTGGTCCGCCTGCACCATGGGGGACTCGGCCGCCGGCATGAAGTCGACGTCCATCGTCTCATACCCATCGGGGCCTTCTGCGCCGCGACCTCCGCCATGAACATTGGATCGGCTTCCTACTCGTAGCTTGGCTCTAGAGAACTCGGGGATGGGCCCGCTGTAAAGCGAGCTTGGGAATGGAGGTCTCTGGCGCTGATCACCACCGTGATTTACCGCTTGGCGCTCACAGCCGTCGAGGATCTTGTAATGCGTGATCTTGCGGTGCACCATGGCTTTCTGGTGAACTAGGGGACGCTTGATGCGGGCTAGGGGATCGAAAGGTGGGGGAAGAGGCTGGAGATTAGGTGTGGTTTTAGGGAAGTGGCTGGCGTAGGCCGAGCAGCGAAGGTTCTGGTGTGAATAGTGGTTCTGATGATGACCGGCCAATCGGTTTTGACTGTACATTGCTCTTGTCGCGTTCGCGTTGCAGCCCGGCATGCTGGACCCTCCATGTCGCTCACCGAATGGAACACGCTTCGTCTTGCGTTTTCGGCTGCAAGCAGCTTGTGGGATCGCGGTTGAGAGAAAACCGGCGTCCCTCCCCTCCCGCCCGCGTCATTTTATGCGGAGTAAATAAAAACAGAGGAGTATACTACGGATGAGGATCCTGACGTGGCGAACCCATTGAGTAAGCGACATGCGGGGCCCTAGCAAACATGGGGTCCGCCCGATGAAGTGACGAAAGGGAGGGTAAGGCAGGGATACATATGTGAAAGGAGCTCCTTTTCAATGATATAATTTTGTCAATAGTCAAATCACGGTTCCAATATAAACTAGAAAGGATAGGAGGAGTATATTATGCGTTCAAAAGCGAAACGAACATTGAATACCCTTTATATATGATTTTAGGATGTTATGATCACGGTTCAAAATTTTGAATTCGCCTTAGGTATCACACATGCCTCCACTCATTCTCTCTCGATTTCATCTCGGGGTCCGGAGATTGATTGAAAGAGGACTAGGGTGGTACAATACGTTCGTTTTGCTTATGAACGTGCAATATACTCCCTCTGATCCCCACAGACCCCCCCCCCCGCGGGTCATTTCTATCATAGAAACAGACCAAACCTTTATCTCCTTTCATGACACGCAATTGATCTCTGAACATCAATCGATCTCGTAAACATGTATTGGGGCATGAACCGAATGGGATGTCAAAACTAAGACGCAAAGCGACACGTAGTGGAGGCAAAGTGAAACTTCAAACGAACCATACGCATGTCGGACAAATTACAAATAAACATTGGAAATACAAGCATGGTCTAGGCCCACATGTGAATGATACTCGGCGGAATGTTCAAATGAGGCATGTGGGAGGATGGACTCGACCGGAGGGTAACATGATTGATGGAGAAGAGGGTTGGAGAGGAATGAGAAATAAGCAAACGCCACATGATTATACTTGAACGGCTCAAATAAACAATAAGTTGTGTCACTTGTCCTACATAGTGAAAGGCCTAATCTTAGCAACTTGACAGCCTTTCGAATGTGGCCGGGAAAAGCAGGGAAAGCCCGACATGTGGGGCATACACAGCCGGGACTGACGTGGCATAAACTAGTCCAATGGAGGAGCTGGCCCGACCTCCTGCCAACGGCATCCGTTCATGTGGTTCGTGGGGGCCAACAACATGGCGCGCAGCTCCAGCCACCGCCTCACGGACATGGCGACCACGGTGGCGACACGCTCATCGTCGCTAGACACGGTCGATTTCGGTGTCTTGAGGGTGGCGTTAGTCTTTGTAGCACGACCAACAGTATGTTTGGTTTGTGCCCAAGGTTGCCCCATCAAAGCATTGGATAGCCAAAATTTTGGTTGAGGTTTTGGTTGCCCATGATTTGGCCGACATCGGCAAGAAAAATGAACTAGAGTTGGCTAGAGTTCATTGGCATGCCAAAAAAATGGCAACCATCCAAACAGAGACCAATCTTTGGGTCATGAACAAAATTTCGGTAAGGTGCACTTTGGCCACAATCCAAACACAACCCAACACCCGGCTCGTCGAGGATGCATGGGGCGTCGGGACGCGTCCACGGAGTGGTGTAGTTCGGCCAACTGCATCCTCAGAACCTGAGACCATGCCGGGCCGTCTTGCTTTTTCAATGACATGCGTCGATCGCATGTGAGCAAAGGGCATCTCCAACGTTGCCACGACCGCGGTGACTACTACTGGCACACCAAAACCCTGCGTCCCTCGCGCCCGTCGCGCGGTGCATTCCAGTGGCGCTAGCTACTGCGCATTCATTCCGTAAAATGCGCATCTTTTACCGTTGTTAAGAGGCTCGGTGCGAAGAACCAACTCCGGCGACTTAATGGCGCACACAGACGCTTGGCCTCACCGGAATGCGCTACTTAAAGCGGCAACGCCCAGCTAACCTCCACACCATAGCGCATCATCCTCCTACCGGAACCACATCCGCCATGGCCGGAGCCTTGAGCGGCTCTCACGGGAGTGCTTGTCTTCGAGGATGGAGCTCGAAATTAAACGTCGCCCTCGCTCAAGTCGCCGCTGGCGGTAGCCACCGCTGGCTGACAGCAACAGGAGCATCGTCAGCCACACATCCTACTTGCCGCCGTCCAACGTCCGGCACCGCCGAGGTCGGAAACTCCTCCGAGGATGAGTAGGGCATGGGAGGTGGCAGGGCATGGTGTGCCAACTGGCTGGTCTGTCTCCCGTGTTCTACTTTTCCTCGCCGGAGACCGCACCTTCACTTCACTGGTCTTGAATCCCGCCCTCATACATGGAGATCGCATATGGAGGACGTTGGTCGCCGCCGTAGAATAGGTATAGGGTTGGGTTTCTTTTATTTTTATGTCCTATAAAAGTTCGAAATGTAATAAAAATATGCCATGTTTGCATTAATCTCAGCCGGTGTACATGAACTTTCACAATAATATAGTATATTGTAGGAGTACTAGCAAGATGCCCGTGCGTTGCACGGAAGATCAAGATCTTGTGGGAGAAAAGGATGAACTAGGGAAGGCCTTATCTGCAAATGCACATTCACGCATTTCACATTTTCCTACATCTACGGGAACCTACAAAGGGGTTAACGTAAATTGCCTCTCTCTCTCCTCCCCGATTTTCATGGTGGTGGGCCCTCCTCCCCGCATGATCTACAATCAACAACTCACACGTTTCACATTACGTTAATTACGTAACTGGGACTATGTAGGTGTAGCATTACTCGTCCTAAAAAACCCAACTAAGACAACCTCCCAGCATATCGCGCGGGAAAAGACCCGGTTGCGCCATTTTAGTCGGGATTACCGGATTACTAGTAGTAGTATCGATGGATCGCGGAAGCAACAATTTTTTATTTTTGAGGGGGCGAAGCACCTAGTTTAAAAGGAAAAAGGCGGTACACTCACAGCACCCCTGTCGCGGTCGCATTGCACCCCACACACGTTCGGTCCTGCACACGGCTCACGCATAAGCAGGCAGCGCTTGACTTGCCTCTTCACCGACACGTGGGACTGCATTTGGAGAAACCGACCATGCGCCAAACTCCCCCCACCCACCGCGTGAAAATCCTCCCCCTCACCCAAAAATTCCCCCAAAATCCTAGATTCAACTGCTCTTCGGCCAACTAGCCAATAATATTGCCCCAAACCCCCTCCCCGTCCCCTCCACTCCATTCGCTCGCCAAAGCCGCCCTCCCGCCACGCCCGATACATCGGTGCAGCGGTTCGTCGAGGTGTCGGATTTTGGAGTTCGGCAGACCCTCTAGGTTCGAACAACACGGTGCGCCGCGGAGATCTCGCCCTCTACCTACACGCACCTCGCCGCCTCGCTGGGATCCCGAACTATAGAAAGGAACAACACAAGAGAGACCACAGGTTTATACTAGTTCGGGCCACCATTGTGGTGTAATACCCTACTCTAGTTTGTGGTGTGGTGGATTGCCTCTTGGGCTGATGATGAATAATACAAGGAAGAACAGCCTCATGAGAATGCATTCTTAGCCATGGTGCGATGAGCTGCTAGGGGAGTTCAGATCGCTCTCTCTCTGTGATTGATTTCTTGGCCAGCGGGTCAAGCTGCCTAGATCTCTAGATGATGCCTCTACCTGTGGGTGGCTAGTCCTATTTATAGGCAAGGCCCTGGGCCTCTTCCCAAATATTGAGCGGGAAGGGCGCCAACAATTGGCCATTTTGAAGGGGAACATCTAGTACACTTATCAATGACTTCCTTCCTGTCGTTGCGACGGTCTTGGTCTTGTTGCACCGAAACGGATGCCTTTGCTTGATGCTCTTGCCTGCGCTTGCCCCCTTTGCACCAAAGAGGAAAGGAGGACCTTGGCGGGCTGGCGCCCGCCTGGCGCCCTTGGTGCGTCATGGCTTGCGTCATGGGCACCTCGTGGGGTACCCGCCTTGATCTCTCTCCGCCACCTCATGAGCGGTGTGAGGCCGTCCCACGAGGAAGCTCACATCGTCCGCCCGCCAATCTCAGCCCCTCGCGAGGTCTTGAGCTTGTGCCGATGAAGATGGGCCTTGTGGGCCACCCCTTGAGCCACGCCGCGGGCCGTGGCGAGCAAGTCTGGGGACCCCGTTTCCGAGCATGCCGGCAGTAGCCAGGCCCAAAGGCGCGCCTAGACTTGGGTGACGAGAGAAGCGAAGGGCAAGTCTGAGCGCCTTGAGCCCCTAACAACCCTGCGGCCTTGGGCGCCAGCGTGGCGGTTGGTTGGACATAAGCGGCCCTGCTCCCCCACGGCCTCGGCAAGCTGCCGCAATTGACAAGTCCCTGCATGCAAAGCGGGTCATGATTACCTATGATCGTGGAAGTCGGCGGTTGGCCTTCCCTGGCTATAAGTACGGAACGGCGCATGCCCTTCTATTCCATCTCTTCTTGCTTCTCCTTCTTCTCCGTCCTTGCTCCACCTTGCCGCAATGGCTCCGATCCGCCGGTTCTCCATGGAAGAGAAGGAAAGAGCTCCCCGAGAGGTCCCGGCCCGCTTCCGTAGAAAAGCAGGTGGCCCTATCTTTGTCCGAGATAGGGCGCCCGGCGGAAGAGTGTCGAGACCTTAGTGCGGCGGCCGCCCGCCGGGGTTCCCGCTGCCCTTATCGCCCACCTTGAAGGTCCTGCGAGGAGTTGATGTCGGCGCCATGGGCAGCCGCTGCCGTCGGCGTCGGCCAGATCCGCAATGATGCGTGTTGTCCCTCTTGGAGTCCATGCCGAGGGCTCCTCCCAAGAGTTTGTGCTCCACGCCGCCATGCCTCCTTAGTCTTGGATTCGCCTTCCTCCCTCCTTCGCCTTCGTGATGCCGCAGGGGGGATACTTGGAGCTCTGGCTGCAGCACGCCGGCTGCAGCACCCTCGCGGACCAAGCGGAGGTCATGATCGTCGCTTCGGGCAAGGTCTTCATGACTCGAGGCTGGGGCGAGATCGCCCGTCTGCCGGGGCAGGCGCCATGATCCACACAGGTATGTGGCGCTTCCATGATGCTCTTCAAGGTCTTCGATGCGGACGGACACCAGCTGGAGTGCTGCCCCGAGAGAGGTGGTCGGGGCCCTGTCGTGTCGAGGACCGGGCTCACCGATCGCTCCCTCGGCAGCTCCTCAGGCGGTGGAGGCGTCGGAGGATCCAGCGACTCCGGCGAGCCCTTCGCGACTCCGGAGACGAGCGATGACAGCTACAAGCCCTCGAGCCTGCGCCGCTCTCGGAGAAGGACGGGCTCGTCAGGCGGCCACCGTCTCTGATCTGGATGAGGTTGGCGTCGGTGCTTGACGGCCCACTATTGATGATGGCATCTCTCGCGGAGGCAGGTGTAGTCAGCGTTCTTTAGGATCTGTTCCCTCTGTTCCCTGCGAGGAACAGCAGCGCCCGTGGGGGCTTGTAAAGGTGCACAATGGTTACATTTTGTTAATACAGATCCTTGCCATGGAGTAGTGCGAGATGCTCATTCCGTCTTAAGCTTAGTTTCTTCCTTTCGAACCTCACGAGGGCTTGGTGCTCTGCGCCAAGCGGTCCAGTCCCAAAGGCGAGCTTGACCATCGCTGGTATGCCGGTCGCGATGCCATGGTCAAGGCCAGGAGGTGGCGGCCGAGGTCGATAAGAGCCCTGAGTCGCGATGCTCAGAGGTCCCCTTTAAGCGCTCAAGCAGCCATCGTTCGGTGAGAAAGGAGCGCGACGTTGCTAACACGGGACTGCATTGGGTGCGGGGACGGTGCTGCGATAGCTAGTGTTTCCGGAGGGTGACTTATCTCGAGAGTCAGGAACCGCTCCCTGGTGCGACGCCAGGTCCGCGCATCGGCAGGCGAGGGGTTGCCTGGCGAGGTCCCCGCGTGCCTCTTCCCTCTCGCCTTTGCTCCCCTTTCCGCTCTACGTCCTCGGGTCCCGGCCCTCGAGCGGGTCTCAGCCGTCGCTGGTATGCCAGGTCGCGATGCCGTGGACAAGGCCAGAGGGTGAGGCCTGGAGAGCGATAGGGAGCCCATGGTCGCGATGCTCGGGTCCCCCCTTTAACGTGCAAGCGGTTGGCAGCAGACGAGAGTGAAGAAGAGCGCCGTGAGGGCCTGCTTTGGCGCTGCTTCTTGAAGGGATCCTGCGGGCTCACCACAAAAAGAACAAGAGTCCGCTATGTCAGCGGCGGTCGACCCGTTGGTTTCTTTGGAGAGGTGGCGAGGCAATGAAGGCACAGCAGTGGCGTAATGGGGCTGCCAGGCGAGCTCGATCATTCAGGTTTTGTCGGTGTTGCGAGGGGCGGACCCATGCATAGCGGCGTGCCGTTGAGAACAACTCCATCGGTTGGTGTCGGTTGAGTGGGCAACTTGGTCGAACACGTTAATCACAGTAGCAAGTTCATTTAGATAGATCACGAGGAAAGGCGGAACATAAGCGGAGTGCAGCCCGGCGACTTAGGGGATGATGCAGCCCGAGGCGCCCCAACAAAGTAATCTAGGAACATGAAGTAAAGGGATACATGCAGCGAGGGACGGACCCACAGCGGCTGGGAATGATGCAGCCACGGGGCGCTCCCGGAAATGAAACTTGAAAGATGTCACTGATGATGTTGAAGACAAAGGGATGTTGAAGTAGCGGGGCGTCGTGGGCTGCGGAAGCCCGATCTTCACGAGCCCCGGGCCAGGGAGCCTCGGGAGGCAGGCGCTGGTGGCTCCTCGTGGACCATCTCCATCTCACGCATGAGGACTCTGCGGAGCCTTTGGCCTCTTGAGCCTCCGGGATGCTCCTCGTGAGGCGCTGATGCGTGGCGGCGCGTTGGCGGGGCGTAAGGCATGCGAGCGTAGGCGTGGGGTGGGCCTTGGCGGCACCCCAGCGTGAGGGCGGCGCTCTGAGAAGCGGCTCGGTTGAGCCACAGGATGTCGATGCGGGACGCGCAGCCCACCATCCTCGCCCGGATGGGGAGCTACGGTGGAGTGGCGGCGGCTGCCACTCATGACTCTTGACTCCTGCGGCTCCTGCGTGATCGGTAGGCGAACTCACGAGGTTTGGCCCTCCTTGCCTTGCTCCTTCCTGAGGGAAATGTGCTTTGAAGCACGCTTCCAAGTGGTGCCCAAGCGCCTCCCTCGTGACCTTAGCGAGGTCGGTGGCCCTCCAGGAGAGAGCCCCCGGGCCCTGCTCGAGGAGGGCGCTGGGCGCGCCTTCCTATCTTGACGAAGGAGGTGCCCCTGGCGGTAGCCTTGAGACCACGAGGGCACTGCCTCCCGAGGGGTCGGGCCTGGCGATGTCTCCTTCTTCTTGGGAGCGGTCTCAGGGAGCCTCCTACTCCTGTGATCTGGGTCTTCAAGTGATGCGGCTTGAAAGGCTCGCTCCAGGGAGCACACTGCGTCTCTCTCTTCACAAGGCACCGTGATGACTCCACCGCTTCCTGGCATCTTGAGGACGTTGTAGCCATGGTGACTCACGGCCATGAACTTGGCCAGAGCTGGGTACCCGAGGATGGTATTGTATGGCAGGCGAGTGTGGGCGACATCGAAGTCGATGAGCTCGGTGAGTTAGTTGTCGCGCGCCCCGAAGGTGACAGGGAGGCGGACCTGCCCAATCGGAACCGTGGAGCCATCGATGACTCCGGAGAAAGGCTTGGTTGGCTGAAGCTGATTGTAAGGCACTTGGAGATTGTTAAATGTCTCTACGGACAGGACGTTGAGCCCTGCTCCGCCATCGATGAGGGTCTTGGTGACTTGCACGTTCGCGATGATTGGGGAACAAAGCATCGGGAGGACTCCAGCTGTGGCCGCACACTTGAGCTGATCCATTTGAATGTGATGGCGCCGCTGACCACACGAGAGGGCGCGTGGCTTGAGCTTGGGAGGACTGCATTCACTTCGCCAGGCGAACTGCTTGAAGATGCATTGAGAGGCTGGGCTTGAGCTCCGCCCGAGGATGCAAGCGATCGCGCGGCTCCTGAAGCCCCGGCCCCTCGTCTGATGATGGTCCTCGTTTCTCCTTGGCTGCGGCGGAGGAGGGAGGCCCGTGTTTCCTTGCAGACGATCCTCGCGAGGCTGATCCCTCGGTCTCCCTCGCGAGGCTGATCCTGCCAGCCGATCCTCGCGAGGTCGATCGCGCCACCCTTGGCAAGGGCCACGGTCTTCCAGCGTCTGCGTTCCTTCCTCCTCCTCATTTGTAGCCTCGATCGTTCTTGATCCGGGCGTCGGCCGATCCTCCCTTCTCGCACGGCTCAAAGCTCTTGACATTCGTTGGTGTTGTGGGTGTGGAGGTCGTGGTACACACAATATTGGCTGCCCTTGGAAGACTCGGGCTGATCTCTGCCCCGCTTGGTGTCTGGATTACTTGCGAGCACGTTAGCCCCTTGCGCTTCCGTCCTTCGCCTTGGATTTCTTCTCTTACGGAGTGCGTGGCTGGCAGCTCGAGGAGGAAAGGCGCCCTTCCTCAGCCACAGTGCACTTGGTAGCCAAGTTGAACAGCTCCAAGGAAGTGCATAGATCTTCATGCATCGGCGACTCCTCCTTCATCTTGACGTCCGCACACCATAGGAGAAGGCGGAGATGATGGCCTCCTCGGTCACCTTGGGAATCTTGAGGCGTGCGTTGTTGAAGCGCTGGATGTACTTCTGCGAGGTCTCCCCGGCTCCTGCTTGATGCGGCGCATGTCGCTCACAGCGATGGGCGATCGCGATACCTTGGAAGTTGGCGATGAAGCGGGTGCGCATCTCATCGAGGAGGAGATCGTGCGAGGCCAAATTCGGGGAGCAGTGCGAGCTCCGTCCTTGAGTGCCATGAAACCATTCGCCATGACCTTCTCATCCCGTTGGCGGCTTGATGCCCAGCTCGTGAAGCTGGAGGAACTCCGCGAGGTCGGCCGTGCCGTCATAGCGAGGAGGCAGGTCTAGTTTGAACTTGCCGAGCCACGTGGCTGCGCCTTTCGGTGGTGAAAACACGGCAGCTTCTTTGGCAGCCACAGGAGGCCTTTGGTGATGAAGAGCCCGATCTTGCGGGTCCCCTTAGCGCTGCAGTTGGGGCAGCAGGGGTCTTCAGCGTCTTTGGAGCGAGGCGTGGTCGTGTGAGCGGTCACGAGAGCACCGAGCAGCTTCTTGGGGCGAGGGACCTCTTGACAGCTCTGCTCTTGCTGTGGCGTCGAGATGGAGTGGGTTCCGCCCGAGGGCCCAGCGCCTTGGAGTCAAAGCGCCTTCTTGAGGGGCGCGGTGGCGCCCGGAGCTTCACCACATGCGGTAGGCGCGGTGCAGCCGGAAAAGGACGGCGGAAGCCCCTGCGGCCAGACGAGCTTCGGCGACACGGTCGAGGCACTCTTCGTAGACGTCGTCGACAGGGCGGTAGCACAAGAGCTCGTTTGCCGCGATGAGCACAGCTCGAGCCTCCATGGGCGCGCGGAGCACGCGGGACGAAGAACCAGGTAGGCGAGTGAAGGAGTGGTGATGCGGCCGTCTTGCCTCCGCAGACGGATGCTGGGCGGTGGCGGCGTTAATGACGGCGGCAGGAACAGCGAAGCGGCCGCCTCTGAGGCTGTCAGGCGGCAGGAAGCGAAAGCGGCTTAGCGCTTCAGCCTTGGCGGGCACAACAGCGTCGACATGGATGCGATGGTCGGCGAAGAACAGGGCGTCGGAAGACAAATTCCGGCGCACCCCTACCTGGCGCGCCAAATGTCGGATTTCGGGTTCTGGCAGACCCTCTAGGTTCGAACACTAGGGTGCGCGCAGAGATCTCGCCCTCTACCTACCTGCACCTCGTCGCCTCGCTAGGATCTGAACTATGAAAGGAACAACACAAGAGACACAGGGTTTATACTAGTTCGGGCCACCATTGTGGTGTAATACCCTACTCTAGTTTGTGGTGTGGTGGATTGCCTCTTGGGGCGATGATGAACAATACAAGGAAGAATAGCCTCGCAGGGTCATTCTTAGGCAGTGCGATGAACTGCTAGGGGAGTTGATCGCTCTCTCTTTGCTGATTGATTTCTTGGCCTTGGTCAAGCTGTCTAGATCTCTAGATGATGCCTCTACCTGTGGGTGGCTAGTCCTAGTTATAGGCAAAGGCCTGGGCCTCTTCCCAAATATTGAGCGGGAATGTCGCCAACAATTGGCCATTTGAAGGGAACATCTAGTACACTTATCACGACTAAAGTTGGTCCTCGCTTTGTCAAAGGCTCAGTGGTGGCCTTGGCTTGGGCTCCACAATGACTTCTTTCCTGCTGTTGCGACGGTCTTGGTCTTGTTGCACCGAAATGGATGCCTTTGCTTGATGCTCTTGCCTGCGATTTCCTCCTTTGCACCAAAGAGGAAAGGAGGACACTGCGCGGGCTGGCGCCCGCCTGGCGCCCTTGGTCGTCATGGCTCGGAGGTACCCCACCTTGATCTCTCCGCCTCCTCGTGAGCTAGCCTGACGAGGCCGTGCCTGAGGAAGCTCCCTGTCATCCGCCCCGTGAGGCTTGGCCCCTCGCGAGGGTCTTGAGCTTGTGCTGATGAAGATGGGCCTTCTTTGGGCCACCCCTTGAGCCACGCCCGCGGGGCCTTGAGTAGCCAAGTCAGGGACCCCGTTCCCGAAGCAGCCGGCAGAGGGGCCACGCAGCGATCTCTCGCTCCACAGTATGCTCTCGTGGTATCGTCCTCTAGCAGCGCCGCCACCGCTGGCGGCGTTCTTGTGGAGGCGCCTGACGGTCAGGCCCGCCACCGTTAGCGGCGTTAGGTGTGGAGAGCGCATACGACGGTCGGCTTCTCCCCGCGATGCAGCGCATTCTAGGCGAGGCCCGTGCATGTCGGTGTAGCGCTGAATGTTAGTTGATAGGCGTTGTTAATCTCCTTTGTTTGCGAAGTAGTTTACGGTCAATATGCTCTGCTTAAGAAGCACCTTGCTCATTACGCACTCAATGTGCTTAGCTGAGATGGCATGCCAAGGCCGATTAGTTGCTAAAATATCCTGCCATATATTTATTGTGACATAGATTGCCATGGTCTAGTTGCCAATCTGTTAGGTGAAATAGCTCTACACCGTTTTATACTCGATCTTTGTTGCTACGATGGCCTTAGATAGTTCAATGGCTGTGTGCTCGGCCTCATTGACTGCTGAAATAGCCTGCCATAATTTAGCACAAAAATATGTTTGTTGAATTAGCTTTACATATATTTCGTTACTTAGATCTGCTCGTCCAAATATCTTGCCATAGCTTTAGACATCGACCTAGGTATTTTCTTCTGGACTTCATAAAAAAGCATATATGTTTTTTCTGTAATATCTAGTAGAATAACTAATTTGTATGTCTAACAGATGGACATGACTTGGATAACTTCTGCTCGAAGATTCTCCATTTGCATATGTCGAGGGGTTGAAAACTTCATGAACTATATCGAGCTGATACGGTGGTCGAAATCATATGTGCTCTACCCGTAGCAGTTGTATGAATTCAGTTACAAGACCCCGATCAACTGTGCAAAATCATATACACTTGTATGGGATGTCGGTCACATATACTAGGTCGGTTCATCATGGTGAAGCTGTGAACTCAATGTTATTGACTACGTGGAAGCGGCGGATCACCATCTTGATGCACTGATGCTTTCGGTGGAAGAGGAAAAGGAGGAGGTGGTGGCGGAGCGATGAGTTTGACCAACATTGAAACAATGCTTTCACGAAATGCTCGTGCATTCCATGAACTTTCACGTGCGAGAAGAAAAAGCGGTGGGCCGCATGTTGGAACAATGCAACGTGGCTGTCACCCCGAAATAAGCTGTCAATATTCTCAGCTATGGTCACCTTTCTTGGTGAAGACATCTGGCGTATGACCAACAAATCATTTGATGCGATGTTGGATGCTTTCCATAAAGCTTTCCCAGATCGTCTGAGCTGCCACACACCTACTGATAAAATGAAGAATTTCCTTCGATGCGGTTGGAATTGGATATGATATGATCCATGTTTGTAAGAATAATGGTGTTACATTAGGAAGGATTATGCCAAATTAAGTGAATGCCGAAATGCAAATCATCAAGATGGAAAGATGGCGATCTTTGCTAAGAGGATTCCTCATAATGTTACGAGACATTTTCCAATTACACCAAGATTGCGAGAGGTTGTTTCATGATCTTTGAAACAAGAGAGGATGTCTTGTGGCATTCTAGGAACCGAGAGTCACGGAGATCGAATGTAATGAGCCATCCATCACATGGTAGTGAGTGGAAAAGCTTCAATCGAGAAGCACGAAAAGTTCTTTCTTGACCCAAGAAACATTAGACTTGGCTTAGCTTGGATGGATTTAACCCATTTGGCCACTAGGCGCCACATATACCATGTGGCCGATGCTTATTATCCCTTACAACATGCCTCCAAATATACGCACCAAAGAATCAAACTACATGATGGCCTTGCTCATCCCGGTCCAAAAGTCCTGGAAAGGATTTTGATTTGTTCATGGAGCCTCTTGTGGAGGAACTTCAACAGCTATGGAGGGTGTTCTCACTCGAGAACTATATAGCAGCCCACCATTGATTTCTTTTCTGCGTGTTGTTATAATTTGGTGCATCCATGATTATCCGGCTTTGGGCACTATGTCGAGGCGAATGACACATGATTACAATGCATGTGTTCGCTGTGATAGGAATCTGCTATCATACGCAATACTTAGCAAGATCTCTTACATTGGACACCGCCGTTTCCTGGCCAAGGACAAGCCGCATCCTAGAAAATACCGAAGACATGTGTTCAATGCAAAGCATGAAAACCGTGATGCGCCAAAGAGGCTCACCGCCGATGAGTTGCAAGTGGAATTAGAGAAGGTCAGGAATATTACCCCAGGAAAACATCCTGATAATGGTAGTGGGAAAAGGAAGCATGGCAGGGCAGAAGAGAGATTATTGTTTACCCGCAGGTCCACTTTGTGGGATTTGGAGTATTGGAAAGATTTGGATAATCTTGATGTGATGCACATCGAGAAAAATATATCTTGACGACATTATCGGCACACTTCTTAATATTGAAATCAAGGCGAAAGATACCTTAAAATCTAGGATTGTTTTGACACACAGGTATCGACAGGATTTGCGGGTGCAAGATGAAGGTAAACCCGGGGATATGGCACCGGTATGTATGCGTCTGGACAAGGTAAAAGAAAATAATTCTGCGAGGTCCTGTCATGTGTGAGATTCCCACATGGATTTGCTTCCAACCACGAAAGGAGAGTCGGTCTGAGATGGAAACAAGGTACAAGGGTTGAAAACTCACGGCCCGCCACGTCCTACTTCAAAGGGTTTGACTGTTATCCTTAGAGGATTGGGCTGCCTGACTTATCTGAGCGATTCTTGAGTTGGGACAATTCTTTAGGGAACTCTGCAGTAGAAATACCAGGATAGATGCTTTGGAGCGTCTTAGAGACAAGATACCAACTATCCTATGCGACCTTGAGAAGATATATCCTTCAGCCTTCTTTGATGTGATGGTGCATTAGGCTATTAATCTACCTGATGAGGCACTACTTAGAGGTCCATTATAGTAAGGCTGGATGTACCGTATTGAAAGGCGGCTAGGCACTTTCAAGGGCTATGTTAGGAACGAGCAAGACCCGAGGGTTCCATTGCGAGGCCTACATTGCTACTCTGAAGCGTTGACATTCTGCTCAAAATACATTGAAACGGTGATCGACTTAGCAAAGGCGTGGATGAAGACAATCCCGGGCTCAATGTTTTCGATTATTCTGTTCGAGTTCTGACGAAGAGAGTCGACAAGAGGACAAACCTAAAGATTTGGACAAAATGGTTTGGTATGAGTTGAATAACTGTCCTGAGATACTACCTTATATCAAGTAAGTTCTAAGTACTGCATCTTATACATCGTAATCTACTAAACTTGTAGCAAATTCTTATATATTTAGATGTTTGACGCGGTCACTATGTTCTACAAAAAGGAGTTACTACCGCAAAATCCAAGAAACATTGACAAACTGGTTATGGCAGGATTTGCGAAGTGGTTCAAGAGCCATGTAAGCTTTTGAATTGCACTGCCAGTTTTTTTAATATATTGAGTACATAAGATGATCCGCTTGTCTATTTTCTAACCATAGGTTAAGAAGATGCGGAGGATGGGCAGGCGATTGATGATGCCCTTTACTCACTAGCAATGGGTCACGATACTCGGGTAAGACATTATGAATCTTGCGTTGTTGGAGATGTGCGCTACAACACCCTTGCACGAGGCGAAGGCGGGAAGACACAAAACAGTGTCATCATGAGCACGGATCGTAGGACAAAGAGATAACTGAAATGTATGCTAACATAACGAGACATTGTTCGGTTGCATTATATCTCGATTTGAGGATCATCGGTGTGTGGTTCTATTGTCTTTGTCGTTGGTATAACCTGTTTTCTAGGGTCGCAAAACCCAGGCGATGATTATTTCAAATCCATCAATGTCAAAGGCGGCGTACTAGACAAACGAGCCTTTTATTTTGGCAAATCAAGCAACACAGATATTTTCTTGGAAGAGACATTTGCATGTAGCGATGACTGGAGAGTAGTGCAAAGGTTTGAGCAGAGGAATTCGTTTAATGAAGTTGCACAACAAGATGATGCTTACTTTGCTCTTGATGTACAAGATAACACATATGTTCCTAATATCTTTGAGAACCATCACGTCAATGGCCTTGTTGAAAAGATTGCATGTCGTCTTTGTGGACATACAAGAGTTGATCAAGAAGAAGCCAACGTTCGAGGGCGTTGAGGACGAACAAGAAGATGACACCGTGAGAATTACGATTCAAACAGATACACATGGCGAAGATGTTGGCCTTTGCTGCTGCGGATGATGATTACATTGCTTTTGTCATATTTGCTGTCGGAAGGCGTTTTTATCTACTATGTGAAATTGTGTTTGCTATGACAAGCTGAAACACGATGAACATGTTGTTTAGTATTTTCCTGTGAGAACATCACTTGTTATGTATGCTGATTTGTGTTTGGTGATTGTATGGCGACTAAAACATGATGACATTGTTGTTTAGTTGTACTCATATTTGGCTGTGAAACTTGAATTTGATGACATAGTTTGTTGTTGGACTGCAATTTGCTCGACGTCTTCGAATGAGAACAAAGCTGACCCGACAGGTCCTCTACTAATTTATTTATTTATTACCAAAAGGGCCTATGCTATTTATTAATTTATGAGCAAAAGGTGATACCCCTGATTTCCGTTAATAGAAATCATTAGATGTTCACAACACTATGCCCAAATTTGCTACAGGTTTCATTCATTACTAGTTTTGACAAAGTGCTCATGTCATAGCCCTTTGAATACATCACGAGTGCTACATACACTGCAAATAAAGAGACAATCATCCTCTGAGCACATCAATTTTGCCCATTATCTTCACAAGCTCTTTCATCTCCTCATTCTTTGTCAAGGCCATTTAGCATTTGTTGCTTGGCCATGATCGGAAGGCGCATCTTTAACCTTCTGCTCTGCATCTTCCTCTTACGCCTTCCTTGATTTACTTGTCCAACACCCCAACTTTCTTTGGTATTGGGATTCCTCGGCTAACCAAGTAATCAAGCGTGGTTGCACTCCCCCACATCAACAACTTCCCGAAATACAAATCACACGAATCTTCCCTTTTACGCACGAATCAAATTGGAAGATCATCAACCAAACTATTAAAAAATCAGCAATGAAAGCAGCGAACAACACTTAAACATATTATTACCCCATGATTCGGGCATTTGTAGAAGACTTCGGCCAGGTGAGGATTGTGGTTGAGACGCCGACGGATGAGTCTGGTGATTTGCAGCGGTGGCGCCACACCAGCGGGGGTTGCGATGAGCAACCCGGCTGCGATCTTGCTCTTGATGGGGTGTGATGAGACCCATAAGCGATGAATGCGGGTGGCGACTTGGCCCATTTTGGTTGTTACTGCCGAAGAAGCGGTGGACGAGCAACCCGGCGGACATGGTTGCTACGGCGAGCTTCATGCTAAGCGAGTAAGTAGAGAAGAGGAGAAGCGAATGTTGGATATGTCGGTTTCATTACTTGCGAGTAGCATAGCACAATATATAGTCATAGTCTAGGTTTGGATTCGAACCCATTCTGAGAACACGTCTCTCTTTTTTCTAGAACGCAGCAACGTCTCTTTCTTGGTACACTAGCTTGTTACAGACGCCTTCTCAAGTCTTTGATTCCTCCACGATATCTGGGACCCACGGAAGGGCCTCATGTATTTCATAAAAAAATGTGCCCCGGCGAGGTCGGACCCACCAGCTATCTTCGCACGCAAGGAAGTGCCTCCTAATTACGCACAAAAAAATGAATACTCCCCCTTCCAGCTGGAACCCAGCATCATGGGAGGCTGACTTGTGGGCCTACCAAGTTGACGGGGATGGAGGGCTTTGTCAACTTAGTCAATATGAACGATTCTAGCTCTAGTTACCGTACGATGTTCATCCAACGGCAGTAGTGCTTCTTCAACCTCTGGTCTTCCGCCCAAACTAGCGCCGGTCGTGCTGCGTCTTCCTGCCTCCCGTGGCCGGCTGTGATGCCGCGGAGGCCTCACCGCCCCTACTACTCCCACCGCTGGCCAGGCCATCCCTCTACTCACCCACGCCCCCTGTTACTCCGCGACGACGACAGCCTCACACCACAGCCGAACCAGTGAACCCTCGTACTCCTCTCCGTGTGGGCATCCACTGCCGTGTCTTCCCCAGCTCCACATCGTCCCCTTCCTAGGCCTCGCTGTCGTCCACCGCCTTGGTGCTCTCGTAGCGGTGTGGTCAATGTGGTCAAGGACCGACTTCCATCGGAAGAGTACTGTACGTGGAGAGGCTGATAGCTGGGTCCACGGCCGCAGCTGGGTCCACGGCCACAACCCGGGTTTTTGTGATTTGCCAAGTAAGTCGCTTTGTCAGACCAGTTGGGCTACAAATCTTTCAAGACGAGGAGAGCTTCATTCAATTTGGCCAGAAAATGGCCTATCGATAATGAGAAATGGGTTGTACATTTTAAAACACATCAAACCGGCAATTAGTTTCAAATTTCTTTTTTCATTTGAGATTTTAAATTGCATTGATTTTTATCGTGAACAATTTGTTGGATTTTATATTGATATACATTTATTTTTAAAATCAGTTTGAATGTGACTCGAAATTTGGGATTAAAAACAGTTAGGACCGCCTTTGAAATATGCAAAATTAAGTATAATTTTTTAGCTGTGGCCACAATATGGGTTGTAATGCTAACAAAAGAATATGGGCTCCAAAAAACCTTAAGAATTAGCAAATGGGCTGTAAATTATTTGAAATAATGGCGGATGGGCTGTATGATGTTTTCCACAGATTTGAGGCTTTCCTAAAAAATGTTGGCCTTTAAGCGGTGGCTGTTGGATGTCCATCCAACGGCCGTCATGCTTCTTCAATCTCTGCTCTTCCTGCTCCAGCCGCTCAAACAAGCGCCGGCGGGACTGCCTTCTCTCTCCTTCCCGTGGCCGGCTATGCTACCGCGCACGCCTCACCGCCCCACCGCCCCACCGTACTCCCATCGCTTGCCTAGCCATCACTCTACTCACCCACACCTGCTATTGTTCTCCGGCGACGGCAGACGAACCAGTAAACCCTCGTACAGTCGTACTCCCCTCCGTGTGGGAAACAACTACCAAGTCTTCCCTTCCTCCGTGTCATTCCCTTCCTAGGCCTCACCGTCGTCAACCGCCCTGGTGCTCTCGGCGCGGTCTGGTCAACGACCGACATGCATCTAAAGTGGATTTGTCGTGGAGAGGCCATTTGGGTCCACTGACCGCCGCAAGGAAATGCCTCCTTATTACGTGCAAAATAATGATTCCTCCACCTGACATCTCGGACCCACCGAAAGGGCCTCTGTATTTTGTGAAAAAAATGTTACCGCCGCTAACAGCTTGGACCCACCAACTATATCTTTGCATGCAAGGAAATGCCTTCTTATTATGCACAAAAAAAATGAATACTCCCCCTACTAGCTGGGACCCAGTATAGTGGTAGGCTGACTTGTGGGCCTACTAAGTTGACGCGGACGAAGGGCTTTGTCAACTTAGTCAATATGCATGATTCTAGCTCCAGTGACCGTACGATGTCCATCCAACAGCCGTAGTGCTTCTTCAGCCTCTGGTCTTCTTGCTCCAGCCGCCCAAACCAGCGCCGGTCGTGACTCGTGCTCCTGCCTCCCATGGCCGGTTGTGATGCGGCGGAGGCCTCACCGCCCCCTACTACTCCCACCGCTGGCCAGGCCATCCCTCTACCCACCCACACCCCCTGTTATTCTGCGGCGACGGCAGCCTCACACCGCAGCAAACCAGTGAACCCTCATACTCCTCTACACGTGGGCATCCACTGCAGCGTCTTCCCCGGCTCCATGTCGTCCCCTTCCTAGGCCTCGCCGTCGTCCACCGCCACAGTGCTCTCGGCCTTGGCGTGGACAACATGGTCAAAGCGACTTCCATCGGAAGAGTACTATACGTGGAGAGGCTTATAGCTGGGTCCATGGCAGCCACCAGGAAGTGCCTCCTTATTACGCGGAAAATAATTATTCCTCCACCTGATAGCAGGGACCCACCGGATGGGCAACCGTATTTGGCAAAAAAACGTTTCCCCCCTGACTGCTGGGACCCACTGGACGAGCCACCGTATTTCGCGAAAAAAATGTTCCCCCCGCTGTCAGCTCGGACCTACCGTAAGTGCCTCCTTATTACGCACAAAAAATGAATACCCCCCCTGCTATTTGGGACCCACCTTGGTGGGTGGCTGACTTGTGGGCCTAGTAAGTTGACGGGGACGGAGTGCGGTGTTAACTTAGTCAATATGAACGATTCTAGCAACAGTGACCGTACGATGTCCATCCAACGGCCGTAGTGCTTCTTCAACCTCTGGTCTTCTTGCTCCAGCCGCCCATGGCGCCGATCGTGTCGCATGCTCCTGCCTCCCATGGCGGCTGTCTTTGCCGGGGAGGCCTCACCGCCCCCTACTATTCCCACCGCTGGCCAGGCCCTGCGGCGACGGCAGCCTCACACCGCAGCCGAACCAGTGAACCCTCATACTCCTCTCCGCGCGGGCTTCCGCTGCCGCGTCTTCCCCGGCTCCGCGTCGTCCCCTTCCTAGGCCTCGCCGTCGTCCATCATACAGTGCTCTCGGTGCGGCGTGGTCAGCGTGGTCAAGGCGACTTCCATCGGAAGAAATCTTGTCGTGGAGAGGCGGCAATTTGGGTCCATGGCCGCAGCAAGTAAGTGCCTCCTTATTACGCACAAAATAATTATTCATCCACCTAACAGCGGCGGCGCACCGACGGAACACCGTATTTCGCGAAAAAAATGTTTCCCCCTGACTGCTGGGACCCACCAGCTACATCTTCGCACGCAAGGAAGTGCGTCTGGGAAAAAAATGATTCGCCCCCTGACTGCTGGGACCCACGAGCTACATCTTCGCAGGCAAGGAAGTGCACGGCGGTGAGGACCCACGGCCGAAGTGTACGTGGCGTTGTCATTCTGGTCGTGAGCGATATGCGTACATCTTGGTCGATGTAGAGGCGCGCACGTGTCGTAGTAGAGGCGCGCACATAGCATGCACACGTACGTACAGCGGCAAGTGTGCAAGAAAGAAAATACGGTCACGTTCGTACATACGAGCAGGGTCTCGAACGCCTACTCGCGCATACGTACGGCCAGGGCTCATGTACATGGCTAGGTCGGAACGGAGAAACTGCGACGTCATCGTGTTCATGGGGAGCCAACCGGTTGGTCAGAACGGAATGCGTCGTCGTGTTCATCGGGAGGGCTTGGACGGAACAGCCGATGGAAACGAGGCTGGCGTGCAGCGGAGCAGAGAAGCGGCCTTGTGTTCGACCGCCACGTTTGAAAGCAGGATCCCGTTCATCGGGAGGTGTCTCGCGTGCCGCCAAAGCGGAGAAGCGGACCTCCACGTGGTCGAAAGCGGAGGTCCCTGTTGATCGGGAGGGTGTGTCGTACCGCAAAGCGGAGAAACATACTTGTGTTGGAGCACTACGGTCGAAAGCAGGGGTCCTGTTCGCCGGGAGGGTGTGGCGTACGCAAGCAGGACTCCACGAGATACTGTTCATCTCCACTGTCGACCCCCTCCAGCCTCCACGGGCTACTATTCATCCACCGTCGACCTCCTCCAGCCTCCACCTGCGACTGTTCATCCACGGGCTCTTGTTCATCCAGCCTCCACCGCGCGCTACTCCACCGGCTACTGTGCAACCAACCCTCTCCACGATCTCCTGTTCAACCACCCCTCCACGGGCTACTATTCATCCAGCCCTCCACCGTCTACTGTTCATCCTGCCCTCCACGGGGTGGTCCTGTTCATCCATCCCTCCACGGGGTCCTGTTCATCCGGCCCCAACCGGCTCGATCGATCGCGGTCCTGTTCATCCAGAGGCAACACCACGGGGTCCTGTTCATCCACCCCCACCGGAAGCTGTTCATCCAAACCCCCAGAACACTCACTTTGTTCATCCAGAGGCGGCATCGATCGGCTTGATTAGCGGCGATGGCGAAGGAATCGCTTCGATCGGATTCGATTAACGACCATCGATCGATCGCTCGGGTTCAGTAACGCGTAGCCTGCAGTGCAATCGCTCGGGTTTAGTTAGAGCCCAACGCCTCGCACCCACGCGCGTGCCTGTACGAGAGAAACGCGCATCGCTCAGCCCCGACCACCCACCGTAACCGGGAACACCTCGATTTTCCTCGCCCTCGCTTCTACCACGTTTTTTTTCTGTCATGGACGGCCCAAAGAATGTCATGCAGCTGCGTCTCCGGCCCGCCCAGGACGAAAAGTCCATTTTCTGTCATGATTTTTTTGTCATAGAAGTAGGACCCCGCCACATCTATGATGATACCGGGTTTTGTCACAGTTATCATCGTAGAAGTGTCATAAGTATGACAGAAAAAACTTCGTTCGGCCCAAAATGTCACGGATGTGTCTTTTTTTTGTAGTGTTGCTGCCAAACACACTCTGAACTAAACACGGCTTACCCACGGCGATCTGCTCCACTTGCTAGAGCACTTCGCAGTTGGCTCGAGCCTGGGTCTCGATCTTGGCGTGCGCTAGACGTAGCTTTTTGAGCTCCTCACTCTTCTTCTCCTTGTCCTGAAGGGCATCGCCCTCCTCATACACGCCCTTCAGGGTATCCTTAAGCTTCAGCACCCGCGCATGTTCCTTACATGTAGCCTCCTTTTTGACGGCTAGGTCCTTCTCGGCTGGGCCAGTGCAGCCTTCTCTTTGTTGGGCCTCTGTCGAGCTTTTGAAAGCTTCGGACTTGAGCCCTCAACCTCGGCCATAGCAAATGTCATTCAAAGAACTCGGCATTAGCTTTATAATTAAAAAAGCTACCTTTTCTCAAAGTAAATTTGACAACATCTCGAATTTGTAGCTTACCTTGAGATAGCTTGATCTGCTTGTTCATCATATTGATGTCATCTTTAGGCCTCTTGAGCTTATGGTTCATCTCCGCAATCTCCTCGGAGGTGCCGAGGTCGAGACCTACAAACAAAAAATTCTTATTTAGCCCCATTCTCGATACCGGTACTCAAAACAAATTTTTCGATGCCCGCCAGAGTCTTGGGGGCTACTTATTTATCAACTTATGATCCTCTACTTCGACCCCAAAGCCAGTTTTTTAAAAACTGGCCTTGGGCTCAGGGGCTACTCACTGGCTACGATGTCTAAGTTTTATGTTGCGATATAGGTGAAAATGCCTTCGGACAAAAGCTCGGATTTGCAAATAATTTTAAGCATGGAGGTTAATCTTAATACAAATACAAAGAAATATACCACGAAGCTCTTGACGAGGCCCTTGAAGACCTCATGCATCCCGGCCTCCGCATACCAGAAGCCCTGCAGCGCCACGCCGATCAGCGTGCGGTGCTCTTCTTTGATGGAGGAGCCCATTAAGGCTATGTCCATCTCTTCGGTCCACCCCGCGGCAACTCGCCCTATGGCGGGAGGCGAGGGCAGTAGAACCTCGGAATCCAACACCAAAGTGTTGGGAATGAAGACCTCTGGCTGTGGTGCTTGCGGCGGAGTCGGCCTTGGCTGGGCCGATGTCTGGCCCAGCCCTTCCTTGACAACCGCGGGGATCTCTTCACCTTGGCCCTGTTTGGCCGAGGTTTCAACCTCGGCCATGATGACCAATATCTTGGCCCCGGGGTGCTGACTAGGGGCCGGACGGATGTCGCTTCCCAACCCTCGAGGGTTGCGGGAGGAATGGCGAGGATCGGGTGTCCCGCTTGAGGTGTTGCATGTGGTATTTGAAACATCTCCGTCGTATCTAATTTTCCTAACGCTTTTGCTCTTGGTTTGGACTCTAATTTGCATGATTTGAATGAAACTAACCTGGACTGATGTTGTTTTCAGTAGAACTTCCATGGTGTTGTTTTTCTGCAGAAATAAAAGTTCTCGGATTGGAACGGAACTTTTTGAAGATATTTTCAGAATAAATAAAAAATATTGGACCAAGAACCACCGGAGGGGGTGCCCTGGGTGAGCACGATACACCAGGGCGCGCCACCCCCTCCAGGCGCGCCCTGGTGGGTTGTGCCCACCTGGTGGCCCCTGACCCTAATTCCGACGCTATAAAATCCTATTTTTGGAGAAAAAATAGGAGAGGAAGTTTCATCGCGCTTCACGATACGGAGCCGCTGCCACCTCCTGTTCTACATCGGGAGGCCAGATGTGGAGCCTGTTTGGGGCTCTGGAGAGGGGAATCTTCGCTCTTCGTCATCACCAACCCTCCTTCATCACTAATTCCATGATGCTCCCCACCGGGAGTGAGTAATATCTTCATAGGCTCGCTGGTCGGTGAGGAGTTGGATGAGATTCATCATGTAATTGAGTTAGTTTTGTTAGGGCTTGATCCCTAGTATCCACTATGTTCTGAGATTGATGTTGTTATTACTTTGCCGTTCTTAATGCTTGTCACTAGGGCCCGAGTGAAATGATCTCTGATCTGAACCGTTTATGTTATCACCATTATATCTATGTTCTAGATCCGATCTTGCAAGTCATATTCACCTATTACGTGTTATGATCCGTAAACCCTAGGGTGACAATAATTGGGCTACTTTCCTGTGATGACCGTAGTTTGAGGAGTTCATGTATTCACTATGTGTTAATGCTTTGTTCCGGTTCTCTATTAAAAGGATGCCTTAATATCCCTTAGTTTCCTTATGGACACCGCTGCCACGGGAGGGTAGGAGAAAAGATGTCATACAAGTTCTTTTCCATAAGCACGTATGACTATTTACGTACATGCCTACATTATATTTATGAACTGGAGCAAGTTTTGTATCGCCCTTGGTTATGACTGTTATATGATGAATATCATCCAATGAATGCACAAATCCAACGCCTACGAATTTTCCACATATTGCTCTTGCTAAGTTACTATTGCCCTTTATTCTTTGTTATAACTTCTACAATCTTGCTACTCATTACCATTACTATTACTCTTTGTTCCTACTACCATCAAACTATCATATTCTTGTACTCTTGATCACTTTCTTTGCAGATATTTAATCTCTAGGTGTGCTTGAATTGACAACTCAATGGCCAATACTTACAAATATTCTTTGGCTCCCCTTGTGTCGAATCTATAAATTTGGGTTAGTCCCAATATATTGAGCAAAAACCTTACCATTATGTTGTTTTGAGCAGTTTGTAATTCGAGTCATCAGACTCATCAGAAATGGCAGTAATGGAAGAATCATATCCTGACAGAGTTGGAGGTTCGAGGGTTTTGCTTTTAGCAAGAACCCAACTCGTTCGAGGATATTTCTCGGGAGTCCAGTAAGTTCCATGAACATTGATTTTCCTTTCGAAACCCAATCCAACCTTTCGAGGATTTTTGTGCAGTACTGACTTCTTGAGCACATCACACAGGGTTTGATGCCCTTTTAGGCTTCTTAACATTCCTGTCTCAAGCAAGTTTTTGAGCCTGCAATTTACATCAGCGATAGCAGCATATTCCTCAGAGGAGGGGTTAGAGTTATCATTCATAACAGCTGCAATATTCTCGATGATAGCATTGGAAGATTCAGCATGTGAATCAGCATTGCTATGTCTAGGCATTTTAAGCATGGAGGGAACAAAATCATCAGGAAGACGAGTAGATTGCTCAACGAAGAGAGAAGCTTTTTCTAATAGCAGCTTGTCATGAGATTCTTCTAGTGACACGAGTTCTTGATTCCTGTTAAGGAGTTCATCTTGTAAACTCTCGTAGTCAACTGTAGGGGAATCATATTGATTGGTAAGATCATCAATAGTTGATGTAAAAGCATCCTGCTCTTCGATCAACTTTTGATTCTTCTCCATCTCTTCGACCAGTAATCCTTCAGTTTTCTTAAGATTTCTCTCCAGAATTTCAAGCTCATCTTGTTGAGATTTTGCCATTTTAACAAGTTTAGCATAACCAATGTATTCGTAAGAATATCCATTCATGGATTTTTGGTGTTTCAACGATACACGATCCTTAGATGATTTTGCCATGAGACAAAATGCAATTGGTTCATCATCACTTGAAGCATCATCATCTGCATCTAAATCGAATGAGTTGTCTGATGATTCGTAGGCAATGAAGGCATTGCTCCTTCCTATCCTTCTTTGATGCTCTTCATCATCTGAATCTAAATCGGAAGTATCATCCTCAGAATGCATTCTCATTTCAGTGAATACTTTGTTCATCTGAGATTTTCTTCATGTTGGATTCGATAGTAGCTTTGGCTTGAACGTCAGTGACTGGTCTCGAAGAAGAAGGTGATGATGGAGATCCATTTTTCTTTGGGAGCTTAGTATGACGATCCATTCGAGTGAATCCATTGCAATGAAGATATTTCCATCTATTGCTTGGCCTTTCCCAATAGGGGCAATCAGCTATGATGTGACTGAAATGTTTGCACTTGAAGAACTTCATGTCTTTCGGACGCAATCTTCTTCTTGAAGGTTCAGGCACATCAAATTCGTCATCATTTGTGAGGTAGATATTTTGTCTTCTGAGATCACTTAGCCTTTCTGTGATCATTTCAAGTTCTCGTGATGGTGTATTGATTTTTAATGTATTCTTCTTCTTCTTCTTGTTCGCTACCATAGTGAGAAAGAATTTCTCCTTCACCTTCTGAAGAAGAATCTTGACAAGCATTTTCAAGCTCCATCTTTTCTCCGTGAAGGGACATCAAAGTCACGACCTCAACAAAATGAAGTTCTTCGTAATCTGGTCTTTGCTTAATTTCAGCTACGATGGGGTCAAAAGTTGCGTCAAGAGTGCTTAGAAGCTTGTTGACCACATCTCTATTGGTGATATCAGTTACTCCTCGCTGATGAAGCCTTTCGACAATGTTTGTCAATCAATCAGTAAGTTCCATAGCACTTTCCTTTCGCAAACTTATGAAACTAGTAAACATGTCGCGCATCATTTGAGTGTGGGGATCTGTTCTAGCAACAAACTCTTCATGAGCATTTTTATGGCATCCCAAAGCTGCTTTGCAGTGTCAAGCTTCTGGAATCGAAGGAAAATATCTTTAGATAGACCGCAACAGATGATTTTTCTTGCTTGAGCATCCAACTATAGATTGGCTTTATCATCGGAAGTCAGATCATTCGGTTGCTGAAAGGTGTATACATTCTCCACAATCTTCCACAGATCACAGTTGATAGCTTGAATTCTGATTCTCATTCTTTCCTTCCAGTAACGATAGTCATTTCCATTGAAGATAGGAAACCTTTCAGAGTGCAAGGATCTACCTGCATACGACATACTCAAAACTCCAAGGACATTACACCTTTAATAAACAGAGATAGGGAGTACCTGCTCTGATACCAATTCTTAGGACCAAGAGTATATCGACCAGAGGGGGGTGAATGGGAGATTCAAAATTTCTTTCGAAAGTTTTGAACTGATCCCAACCACAGTAGCGGAATTTGAAGTATGGAATGAACTGAATTAATCTTTGTCTTGAGAAGCATATTCCTCGATGAAAGATGTAATAATAGTACGAGCTTGGGAAATCATAGGTTTAACTATGATGAGAGTAATGCAGCAAGCAAACAGATGTAGTAGTACGCGACAAAATAGGATGCGGGAGACGAGAGATATGCAAGAAGGTTAACCGAGGTGAAATGATGATGTCTAAACAAAGTGAAGAAGATGCAATGGAATAAGATACAAGGATTAACTCATGTGAGTGACAACGAATGCATACGAGAGAGTAAATCTACGATAGATGATAATGATCAGATAAACTATCAACATAGAGCACGAATGTAAACTGCTGAAGGAACTGTAGTAAATAAAATTGAATCAGTGATGCTCAATGGCGACAGAGAGAATTGGTAGACCAGTTCACCCTTCTGCCAAAGGGCTACGTCTGGTTGGAGGGGATGTGACTTAACACGGAAGATAAGCTCTCTTCACCCTATTCTCCTTCAACTCAAAGCTGATCAGACCCCCGTTGATTTCACTCGTGGTAGATCCTAAGGTGATCTCCAAACCTTCGATCGACCTTCGTGAAAAACAATCACTCTTGGTTGCTGAAGATCTAGCTCGGTGAGGACAACAACTCTTCAACACTCAAGCAGAAACCTATCCGTCTAGAGAGTGTGCAGCTCTCAAGAGTAATAGGTATAAGAACTCTAACTCAGAACCACTGTGATGCTAAACCACTGTCTAATTTGGGCTCTTGATTTTCTCTCGGTGGATCTTAAATTCAAATCACTCGGAGAGGGGTTTCTCAAATCAATCTTCTCAGAAATCTCAAACGGAGCAACCAATGGACAATGTTGGAGCGGGGTGGCTATTTAGCTGCAGCCTTCCCTGATGGGAAATGACCAAATTGGGCATCGAGAGCAGCCAATGGCCGAACGGTACGAGTCCAACGGCCAGATTTGAGCACAAGGGCAACATTGCTTGTACAGAAAGTAATGATAATTCCTCGGCTGAGATAAATCTCTTGTGGAGAAGAAGATCACAATCTCTTGTTGGCAATACTTGCTCAGAACACAATGAGATTTCTCTTGCAACTTTCATAGGTTTTGGCTAAGCATCACAGCGGATCTAAGCTTCGAGAACCTATACCCCTCTTAATAGTATGGAGGTCCTATGACTCAAATAAGTGAAAGAAGAACAACAAAATGAATACTACGTCTTCACTTTGTCTTCGACTTCCATTCCCTATGATCCAATTTCTTGAGGCGACCATCTTTGAAACATATGCTTTGCTTCAGTAGTAAATGTTCGAGGATAATTCCTTCACATCAAACTTCTCGTCTATATAACTTCATCGGATATAGCGCGTTCTTCTACTTGCCTTGATATACTTCGGTGAAGTTCCTTGAACTTACCACCGGACACAACATTCTCTTTGGTTCTATGTGGACTATTTCTCTCTGTATGCACTAGCAAACAAATCAGTCAATACCTGTTTCTGTCAACAATCTCCAAAACACAAGGTAGGAAGATATTTCACCAACAAAATGCCTAAGATACCTAAAGGTTATGTTATGGATAAGGAGATATCTAGAGACATTCTTGCTTGCAATGAAGAGATGACCTTAATAAATTACTATGCAAACTGAAAGAAAAATATTCGAATGCTAGAATGAAATGTGATCCTAAGTTTGCTACTTCACCTATCTTTGTTACTGATAAGGATTATGAATTCTCTGTCGATCCAGAGTTAATTACTTTGGTTGAATCTGATCCTTTCCATGGCTGAAATTGAATCTGTAGTGGCACATCTTACTAAGTTGAATGATATAGCCACCCCTTTTGCTCATGATGAGAAAATTTGCTACTATTATATTCTCAAGTTATTTATGTTCTCATCAAATGGTGATGCTAAGATATGGTACAATACTCTTGCTCCTGGTTGTTTGCGTAGTCCCCAGGATATGATTTACTATTTCTCTGAAAATATTTTCCTGCTCATAAGAAACAAGCTGCCTTACAGGAAATATTTAACTTTGTGCAAATTGATGAAGATACTCCAATTGCTTAATGCTTTGCCTAATCACCCTCTTAAGAAAAATGAAATACTTGATATCTTCTATAATGGACTAAC
This sequence comes from Aegilops bicornis, assembly GCA_021605145.1. NCBI lineage: Eukaryota > Viridiplantae > Streptophyta > Magnoliopsida > Poales > Poaceae > Aegilops > Aegilops bicornis. The sequence continues at coordinate 251,772,081 of CM038669.1, read as the reverse complement.
CGATACTTCTAGGGATTTCCTAGATAGTTGTGCTGGTTTTGTGTTTTCAGGGAACGAACTATTGAACAAGCTGAGGAATTGTAGAATAATATCTTGAAGAATTATGATGATTGGAATCTTCCTGAACCACCGCCTAAAACCACTCCGAAGAAGAGGGGTATCTTATTTCTCAGTCCTGAAGATATGCAAGAGGCAAAGAAATGTATGAACAAAAAAGGTATTAAAGCTGAAGATGTTAAAAATTTACCTCCGATTGAAGAAATACATGGACTTGACACACCACAACCACCGGTGATAGAGGTAAATTTTTTATTAAAGTTTTATGAAGGTGACATTCCTTACAATAACATCTAGTCAATGCCTGAAGTATCAAGTCCTCTTTACTCCCATACGCAAAAACACACTTACTCGGGTTTGTGCTTTTGTCACTCACGCCACCCACCATAAGCAAATCATGAACGTATTGCAACACCCTACAATGGGGATCCCACACGCTTGCGCGACACGGAGGGCACCACAGGATAGCACAAAAATAAAACATACAACTCAAACCAATCACGATCATCAATCAACCTGTAGAACAAAATGAATCTACTCAAACATCATAAGATAGCCATAGATCATTGGGAAATAATATATAGCGTTGAGCACCATATTTAAGTAGATATTACAGCGGGTAGAAGATAGGTTACACCGCTGCATAGAGGGGAGAGAGTTGGTGTTGACGGCAGCGAATTTGTTGGTGTAGATCGTCGTCACGATGATTTCCCCGGCGGCGCTCCGGCGCCACTGGGAGAGAGAGGGAGAGAGCCCCCTCCTCCTTCTTATTCATTGGCCTCCCCCCTAGATGGGAGGAGAGTTCCCCCTCTGGTCCATAGCCTCCATGGTTTCGAAGGGGCGAGAGCCCCTCCGAGATTGGATCTGTCTCTCTGTTACGCATTCCTGTTTTCTGGCCAAAACCCGTTTCTTATATTCCCAGAGATCCGTACCTCTGATTGCGCTAAGATTTTAACACGATTTTTTTCTGGATATAAGCTTCCTTGCACCCGAAGTATAGCAGCAACCACCTTACGAGGTGACCACAACCCACCACCACACGCCTGGGCCCTGGGGCGCGCCCTAGGGGGTAGGGCGCTCCCGCTAGGCTTGTGGCCACCTGGTGGGTCCCCTGTGGTAGTTTCTTCGCCTATTTTTTTTGTATATTCCAAAATAATTCTCCGTAAATTTTCAGGACTTTTGGAGTTGTGCAGAATAGGTCTCTCATATTCGCTCCTTTCCGGTCCAGAATTCCAACTGCCAGCATTCTCCCTATTCATGTAAATCTTGTAAAATAAGAGAGAAAAGGCATAGGTATTGTACCATAATGTATAGTAACAGCCCATAATGCAATAAATATTAACATCAAAGCATGATGCAAAATGGACGTATCAACTTCCTTGAGCTTAGACCTTGCTTGTCCTCAAGCGAAAGCCAAAATCGATAATCATGACCACATGTTTAGAGATAGGGGTGTCGATAAAATAAAATACAGACATGAGGGCATCATGATCATCTTTAGAACAACAACATATATTGTCATATAATTTCTTATGCTAAAGTAACAATTCTTTCACAAGGTAAAGTATGAATCAAAAACTTTATTGAAAACCAACAAACTATGATCTTGGTCATTGGAACAATTGCAATTTGTCATAACATCGCAAAGAATATATATATATATATATATATATATATATATATATATATGGATCCTCCCCAACATATAGTGCTTTCCAATAAGAAAAAGTATAAAAAGGAGAGGTGAAGATCACCATGACCCTTGTATAAAGGTAGAAGGTAAAAGTAAAAGTTAGGCCCTTCGCAGAGGGAAGCAGAGGTTGTCACGCACTTTTATGGTTGGATGCATAAAATCTTAATGCAAAAGAATGTCACTTTATATTGCCTCTTGTGATAAAGAACTTCATTATGAAGTCTGCCTTTTATTTCTTCCATATCACAAGTTCGTATAAAGCTTATTTTCTGTAACATCCCAATTTTCAATTTGGATGTTAATAATTAGATCATTCATATGCATCTATGGTTTATGCATTTTTACCCCGTTGATTTTCATTTGAATCAGATCCAAGGGACTTTATGCAACTCAAGGACCAAAAGAGAGAGTTGGAAGTTTCCTTAAATTCCACTCTTGAATTTTCAAAATTTGGATTTTTGGATCAATTTGGTTTCACCAAAATTCAGTTCCATTATTTCAAAAATAAAATAAAGAGAGATGATAAAATGACTTCTTCAAAAAAATAGAGTGGAAATATTGGAAATTGAATTTGAAATCAAGATATATTTATTAGGTTTTATTGAATTTGAAAGCAAAAAGTTTATTTTTTAAATTTGCATTTTAGGACGGATAAAAGTTCGCAATGTCATATATATAAGACCATATAACTATGTGAATTTTCTCGAAAATTTTAGACTTATTTTTACTTGTATTTTTTCGGTGCTTCAGTGTTTCTGTAAAAAAAAGAACGCTTCTTTTTTTTAAAGGAGAAAGCCGCCAGGCCAGGCCAACCGGGCCCAGCCCAACAGCGAGGCCACAGCCAGGCTAGCGCAGGTAGTGAAGCCAGCCGCCGCCCATGCTCGCCCATCCCCACGTGATCCAAAAAAAAAAACGAGACCAGCGCCCCACGAATGATTCCCTCGCCGCTTGGATCCCTCCCTCCCTCGTTGACTTCTCTATCTCTCTGGCGCCTGGGCCTCACTTTTCTTTCTTTTTCCTCACGAACAAAGAACATAACAGAGGATATTGCACGTATCCGACACCGACACCCGTTCAAGTTCTTGAAAATCCTATCCCAAGTCAACCTCTCGTCCAAGAAACATGTCCTATAAATAGCCACGACCCTCCTCGACCGATTCCCCCAAACCCCAATGCCCTAGACCACCCCTAGTTAACGCCCTCGCCGTTCCAATCTCGCCCCAGAAGCTGCAGTTCATCGCCGGATTCCGACACCGATGCCACCCCAACATCCTCATCTTCACCGGAGCGCCCGGAGCACGGAGCTTCTTCACCTCGCCCCGCAGTCGTCCGACGTCCCCAAGTTACTTCATCGCCACATCCGGAACCGCGACTCTCCACCGCATCTACTCGACACCTCCGCCACTGCCCCCGACCACCAGAACCGCCGGACCCGAGCCGCCCCAACGTACATTTCTTTTCTCTGTATATGTACGAGCTCTATTCGTTCAGTAAAAAAATTGTTTTAGTTTTTTTAGATCGGTTTAGTAGACCGTCTTGTTTTCATTAGATCGGTTTTAGTTATGTTTTTTTAGCGGTTTAGTATCGTTCAGATCAAACCAGCCGATCCGTTATATTCTATAAAAAAAACGCACATGTACGTTCTGTTAAGTTTCACCCGAGCGTTTGATAGTTTTAGATCGCTCATCCCCTTTAAGCCCAACAACCCCTGTACGTTCTTTTTCTTCAGATTCTATATCAATTTTTATTTTAGCGTATCTTTTAATCTATAGATCCAATTTAATTGATTCTTTTTCCTACAGTTTCACAAAAATCCCACCTATCTAGAGAACCAAATGAAAAATATTTTGAAAGTTTTAAAATTCGAATTCAATCAGATCTGAATTCAAACTTTGATAGGCGATAACTTGAGTTTCGTAACCCCGTTTTAGTTGATTCTTTTTGGAAATTGAAGCTTATGACGTGTACCTTCTGTTAAGATCAAAATAATATAATTCTACTACTGTCAAAGTTACATTCTATACAGAAACTTAATTTGGTTCTTTCGGAGTTTTTCACAAGTGTTTTCATCGTTTCTTTTTGGGATCTTTGAGTGTTATGCTTATGTATGTTGTTGCTAGCTCACGCTAGATTGTCCGGAGTGCCAATAGTAGAATTCTCAGGACTTTGAGTGCGGAGTACTTCATCAACTTTAACAGGAAAGTTGCACTTTGATCATACCCATCCGATGTTTTTATTATGCATGTAGTGCCCTCAATCAACACAGTAGTATGCATGTGTAGGACTACTATGCTATGTTAAACCCAGATAGGATAGCCATATGTTTAGCCTGATCCTGACAGTCTTTGCCGCCACATTGGGAATCGTTAAAGTGTATTTATTGCTTAGCCATGCTATGGTAGACGTGGATTGGGTACCGTGTGATTCATGAAAGTTGCGAGAGAACTTGAGAAATGACTACTTTAACAACTTACATGTATTGTATTTCCTCGGAGGCTCTGCAATACCTATTAATCAATCATCTGGGCGGAAAGGTTTGTTGGGACCAGTCCACAAGTGTGTATCCTCCAGGAGGCTCTACATTACTCAGGAAAAGGTGGGGAATGCCGCCCAGGTTCAAAAAGATTAGACATGTTTCATATGAAGTAGCTTCCATGCGCCGCCACAAGCCATTATGGGCTCTGGCTTGGTTAACCCTAGTTGTGACTCTGGTCAGACGGTGCTACGAGATGTACAAGAATGGTAGGATTGGATGGGCAGTGGCAATTGCCCAGAGGAATTCTTTGGAAGACCATGTTTCGTTCATCCCGTTCTCAAACACCAGGAAGTGCGAGGACGTGAAGGGAGGGATCGATTCTTGTGGGGAAAAGTGTGCAAACCTCTGCAGAGTGTACAAACCAATCATGATTAGTTGTGTCCCCAGTTACGGACAAATTTGAGCAACTGGACTTGAAACCTCTAGAAGATCTTCTCATCCCAAACAATTATTGTGATGTGGGTTTAATTAAACCATGATCCCTGGGGGCTCTCATGGAAATAACAATTTGGGGACCTATGATCCTCGAAGGCTCTCCTAGGTGGGTTAAATTGGAGGCGGTCCAATTTAACAATAGGTTAATAAAAATGAAAGAAACAAAATTTGGCTAGTGAGTAGAAGTAAGGCAAAATTGGCTTTATGCAAAATAAACCTGAGAGCTTTCCACTTGTTATACCCTTGCATGTAGATGATAGGTCTGTTTTCATACTTTGGGTGTGACTTGCCAATACATTCAATGTATTGACCCTTTGTTCCTGCAAGGTTCATGTTGCAGATCTTTCAGACGAAGAGTAAGGTGCGATAGGCCATTGTTCTACACTCAGTTTTGCTGTGGAGTTGATGGACTCATTTAGCTTCGAAGCTTCCGCAGTTATTTTATTTAGATGGCCTTCAGCCATATTTATGTAATAAATACTCTTTATGAGGACCTCGATGTAATAAAGTGTGTGATTGAACTCTGTTATAATTCCTCGAGTATTGTGTGTGTCAGCATACCGGTCCAGGGATGACACTTAAGCACAGAGACTTCGATCCATTGGGATCGGGTCGCTACATTTTCCTCACACTAAAAGATTATACATATTTAGAGAGCAATTTTTATTGCTTGCATCGATGAGAACTTACTTGAAGGATCTTACTGAATCCATAGGTAGGTATGATGGAGTCTCATGGCAAAACTGGGTTAAGGGATTTTGGATGCACAAGTAGTATCTCTACCCTGTGCAGAAGATTTGGCTAGCATAGGATGAGAAGCAAACTCAACATGTTGGAGGATCCATGACAATATAACTTCTATTTGGATATAAGGAAACATAACCCATTATGTTGTCTTCCTTGTCCAACATCAACCTTTTAGCATATAACACTTTAGTGAGTGCTCACAATCACAAATGATGTCCAAGATAGTATATTTATCTGTGAGACCTCTCTTTCTTTATTACTTCCTATTAATTGCATCAATGACCAAAACTATGTTTGTCAACTCCCAACAAATTTTATACGACATACTTCTTATATGCGAAGTCATCACTTCCCATAAGGTTATTATATAATCTTTCTATTTCTTTTATCTCTATTTTTCTCAAGATCAAAGCAAGAAGGAAAAGCCCTCGACTCAAAGCTATTCTTTATTATATAACTCTCGGACTCGATTACGTAGAGGGAGCACAAAGTAAAACTCAAAGCTAGATCATACTAAAAACTTTTACTCTACTAAACCAAGATATAACCAAAAGGATCGAACTAAGAAAAATGATAAAGGTAAAGATGTGATGGTGATACGATACCCGGGCACCTCCCCAAGCTTGGCACAAGCTAAGGGGTGCCCATACCCATGTACTCAAGTTTCTTTCTTCGGAGGTGGTGATGATGGAGTTGCATTCTTCTTCTCCAACTGCGTCTGAGGCTAAAATTTTCCTCGCTTAGATCATCGTTGTCAAGCTCAAGCTTCAATATCCTTTTGCATAATGTCGCCTTACTTTCCTGGAGAAAATGGAATGGGAAGGCTTGACTTCTTGAATTCCACGTGCATATCTCCAGATTGAGGTAGTGGATCTTCATCTTCATTAGAGTTGTCATCCCTTGTTTCCCCCACGTTGAAGTCTTCCTCCTCTTCTATGGTCCAACCGTAATGATCCACCTCCCCATAGACCTTTGGGTTTGCAATATAATCAACAACATAGCTCTCTCCTTCTGAATCTTGGGACGACATATTTTCAGATCTGACACAAAACAACATGAAACAAGAATAGAGGATTTCTCCGCGATACGGTGGTCAAAACCTTCGGGAGAGAATATAATGAATTTTTACCATGCAAAAGAAGTACTCTGGGATAAAACAGAGTCCGGAGGGCACACGAGGTGGCCACAAGCCAGGGAGGCGCGCCCAGGGGGTAGGGCGCGCCCCCACGGCTTGTCGCCTCCTCGTGCGCTATTCGGGCTACCTCTTATTTTTTCTAATTTTTTAAATATTCCAAAACGTTGTAAAATTGCCATTGAAGAACTTTTGGAGTCGGTTTACTTAATGTATCACATACCTATTCATTTTCAGGGTCTGGGGCGTTCTGGAAGGTTTTCCTTATGTACTCCTCCGGTGTTATGGTATTAATAATATTGGTTTCAACATTTATGGGAGTACCTGAGATATAATGTTTGATTCTTTGCCCATTTACCACCTTCGGGTTGTTGCCCTCAACGTTGTTGACCTTTATCGCACCGGAACGATAAACTTCCTCAATAATGTAAGGCCCTTCCCATTTTGAGAGAAGTTTTCCAGCAAAAAATCTTAAATGAGAATTATATAGAAAGACATGATCACCTACATTGAATTCACGCTTTTGTATCCTGCTGTCATGCCATCTTTTAACCTTTTCTTTAAACAATTTGGCATTCTCATAGGCTTGGGTTCTCCATTCATCAAGTGAGCTAATGTCAAATAGCCTCTTCTCACCGGCAAGTTTGAAATCATAGTTGAGCTCTTTAATTGCACAATATGCTTTATGTTCTAACTCAAGAGGCAAATGACAAGCTTTTCCATAAACCATTTTATAAGGAGACATACCCATAGGATTCTTACAAGCAATTCTATAAGCCCATAATGCATCATGAAGTTTCTTAGATGAATTATTTCTAGATCTATTAACAGTCTTTTGCAAGATCAATTTTATTTCTCGATTACTCCATTCTACTTGAACACTAGACTGAGGGTGATAAGGAGATGCAATTCTATGGTCAACATCATACTTAGCAAGCAATTTACGGAAGGCACCATGAATAAAGTGTGAACCACCATCAGTCATTAAATCAGTCATTCAATATCTAGGGACTCCAAACCTTGGAAAAATAACTTCTTTAAGCATTTTAATGGAGGTGTTATGATCAGCACTACTAGTTGGAATAGCCTCTACCCACTTAGTAACATAATCAACAGCAGCCAAAATATGTTTATACCCATTGGAGGAAGGAAAAAGGCCCCATATAATCAAATCCCCAAACATCAAATGGTTCAATAACAAATGAATAATTCACAGGCACTTCCTGTCGTCTACTAATATTATCAATTCTTTGACATTCATCACAAGACAAGACAAACTTATGAGCATCCTTGAAAAGATTAGGCCAATAAAAACTAGATTGTAATACCTTATGTGCAGTTACAGAGCCTCGGTGACACTTGCGTAGGATCTCTTCATGTTCATGCCTAGGTATAAAACGTCTAATAACACCATGATGTAGGGTGGGAACCCTAGGGCCGATCTTTCACGATTTGGAGGGAATCCCACGAAGAACACGAGGAGAAACATGAGGGGAAACAAGAGGAAACACTCAAATCAACAAGAATCGATCACACATGTGCTAGATCCATGAAGACAAAGATCACAAAGATCCAACGTCAACAAAGGAAGGATACAAGTAGCTAGTTCTTCTCTAAGAGGAGGTCTTGAATCCACTAGGGGATCTTCTCCTAGGCGGATGGCTTGAGTCCACTTGGGGGATCTTCTCCTGGGTGGAGGACTTGGCCTCCAATGGAGTAGGTATCAAGTGGATGAGCAAAGTTCACTACTACAGGATGCTGCTAATGCGACATTACGATCAGAGACCCTTTGACGAAACTATGTGCGATGCATTAAGCACAAATGGTGATGTAAAAAACCATAAAAAAAGATGCAAAACGTTTGCCATGGCGAATACATCAAACACGGTTCAGATTTTAGTTGCATGTGTGATGCTGGGCAAACGATTGATCCATACGAACTGTTTGCGATTAGACAAAACAACAGAAACGTGCAGCCATATCAATGTGTGTGTGATATATGGCATACAGTTCACTTCGATGAACTGTTTGCTATTAGGGAAAGCAACAGAAATGGTCAACCAGATCAAGGTGCGTGTGATATACGACATATGGTTCACTCGAATTAACTGTTTTCGATTAGGGAAGAGAACGAAAATGGTTCAATTTAACAAGATGTTTGTGATACACAACAAACAGGTCTGTAATGGGGAATGTGTTGGAAGACCGATAACAACACAAATGATTCTTGTTAACAAGCCGTGTGTGTTGTGAGCAAAGGATTGCTGGTATACAATTGTCAGGGATTGATGAAATCATATCATCACCGACGGGTTCCATTGTTTAGTCCGTGTGTGATGTGATTTGCTCTGTCTGCACAACATCTACGCTCACCGCTACAGAGCATCAACATATATACTCAAAAATACAACATTGCAAAAGAAAATTAAGCATAGAATTCACAACTAACTACACACATAACATTTCCACACACCAAAGTAATCAATTACATGCATACTAAACTAGGAGAAACAAGCATCTAATCATCTACTTCTTGTTGCGACGACACTTGCCATTGCTCTGCTTCCGGCTGGATCCCTGGCCGTTTCGGGGAAGGATGCACTTCCTCATGTCAACAATCCGCATGTACATCTCGTAGCTCGTGTATGCCTCCTTGGCCGCGTACACGACCTGAGCTTTGTCGAGTATCTCCATCCAGGCCGAGTGCTAGGCACGCTTGTCCTTGTTGCGGGAATCCTTCATGTCTCTGTAGTAGGGGATCAATGATGGCCTTGGCGAGGTGAACCAGTGAGTCCTTCTCATGCTCGTTGCTGCCCCAGATCTTGTATTGGCCCTGGATGTTGACAAGATTCTGGCAGGCGATGCCCGAATTCTTGAGCACCTTTACATCGTTGGTGATGTCGACCGTAGTGAACATGTAGTGGGGGCTGCCGACAAACATGGCGAGATGCTCGCAAGGCCTTGTGGCCAGACAGTTGTGGTAGACGAGGACGTGATTGCGCACGCACATCTGGGCGACGACGACCTTGGGACGGGACCCGGCACGAGAGCGGGTGTACTCGAGGTCGAACCCGACAACGTGTACTTCTCCTCAGCAAGCAACAACTCCATGATGTGGATGGAGTGCTCCACCTATACCGGGTTGTTGGTGTACACCACCGAGAGCTCTGTGAACCTTCTGTGGGTGTCCACCACGGCATGCATGGTGAACTGCTGCTCGTCGTCGGCAGCAGCTCGGAACGCCATTGGAGCCGCGCAGGATACCATCTAAGAATTTGTCGTGGTGGGTGTGCATCTTGCAATGGTGGGGAGCGAGCGAAAGGTTGAAGGGACACAAGGGTTAAATGGCCACTGTAATAAATGGGGGCCGGCCGACCTGTAATCATGCATGCTTGACAACACCGCACCACATGTGTTTCGTTTGGCCATGCGTGGCCTCGAAGAGGCGCCAAATGTATCTTCGGTGAGCTTGCCCATGCTACCATGCAGTTTACCGCACAAGCTTCCCGCCTGGCTAGTTTGGCCACGCGTCGGCTAGAAGAGGGGCAAATTGTGGGCATTTATTGGCAAAAAGCTTTGTAAAAACGAAGTGTGTGGAATGACTTCGGTCATAATTACCAGTGGGTGATGAGGTCAAAGTTACACAGAAGGGTGATGATGGACACTCGAGTGCGATAATTAATTCTGCGCTCCATAGGGACATGGTTGAAGAAACAAACTGTGTGCAACAATGTCGAAGATCGCAGTCGAGTTAGCTATATAGATCGTGTGCTTGAGACCGACAAGGTAAACAGATTCGAGAATGGTTATAAAATCTAAGTCCATTGCATATTAAGGTCAAAATAGTGCTACCAATATACGAGTCTCATATGATGCCATTTCAATGATTGTACCAAAAAAGCTCGAAATATTACAAGGTTCAAATTCCAAAGTTATATGGCTCAAATTCGAAGATTACAAGGTTCAAACTGATATTAGAAATGAAATTCAGCTCATCAGCTACAAATGCTCGCGCTGATCCGCTGAATATGGATATCAGAGAGGTTCAAACTAATATTACCACTTGTAAGGCTGGTTTTGAAACCTCATAATTTTTTGCAAAGGGATTAGCCACTGAGAAGTCATGTATGGGGTTGACACAATGACTTCCGATTAATCTGTCATCTAAAGTTCCAAAATGAAATTCAGCATTTTCGGAGCCTATTCCATTCTGCCTCAGCCGCCAGCGCTGATCAACAAACCATTCATTTTTGCGAAATAAATGTAGGGCAAACCTCATTACCTTCAGCACCCTTGCCCTGACAACAAGGAACCTGACGAATATAATCTCCGGCAAGGTTCCTCGGTAGGAGTTCAAAGTAATTTCTGGGAGATGCTGTTCTAGGCATTCAATGTGATTGTTATACTGTATCACATTATGCACCACCGGGCCTAATCTTATCTGCAAAAGAAGAAAATGTGTGATGTCTACTACGCAACCTTCTTCTTGTAGACTCGTGTTGGGCCTCCAAGTGCAGAGTTTTGTAGGACAGTAGCAATTTTCCCTCAAGTGGATGACCTAAGGTTTATCAATCCATGGGAGGCGTAGGATGAAGATGGTCTCTCTCAAACAACCCTGCAACCGAATAACAAAGAGTCTCTTGTGTCCCCAACACACCCAATACAATGGTAAATTGTATAGGTGCACTAGTTCAGCGAAGAGATGGTGATACAAGCGTAATATGGATGGTAGATGTAGGTTTTTGTAATCTGAAAATATAAAAACAGCAAGGTACCTAGTAGCAAAAGTGAGTGAAAGCGGTATTACAATGCTTGGAAACAAGGCCTAGGGCTCACACTTTCACTAGTGCAAGTTCTCTCAACAATGATAACATAATTAGATCATATAACAATCCCTCAACGTGCAACAAAGAGTCACTGCAAAGTCACTGCAAAGTCACTAATAGCGGAGAACAAACGAATAGATTATTGTAGGGTACGAACCCACCTTAAAGTTATTATTTCTGATCGATCAATTGGGTGTAACATCTCAAAATTCTAAATTTTGGAATGTTATAATAAATAGATAGATTTGATTGATTGGTTGCTTGATTGTGTGAAATTGAGTGAAATTCGAAACTTTTTGAAAGTTAAATGAGAGGGAATAAAAGGACTTTCCCAAACTTTCATTTTGCATTCGTGATCTCCGTGAATTCAAATTCTTTTCACCACAAAACCCTGGAGAGAAGATGACATGACTTCTTCCATTTATTTAAATGACAAGGGGTGTCGAAAATATTTGAAGTTCATTTGAAATTATTTTCCAATTCATAAACTTCAAGCAACTCAATGATTTTCATGAGAGAAGATAAAATGACTTCTTCAAAACATATGAAATATGAGTTGGGAGTTTAAAAGAATTACATTCAAAGCTCTTTTGAATTTATTTTCAATTTGGAGTTATTTGAGTTTTATTCAAATTATTTTTCTCCAAAAATAAACTATATGGAAAATAGGGTAACATGATACCCTACATCAGAAAATTGGAGAGAAATCAATTTGAATTAATTTTGGTATTTTTAAAATGATTTTTATTGGATTTTATTAGACCAGAAGCACTCTTTGTTTTCTTCGAATTTGTGTGTATTTTATTTGACTCTAGAAAAATGTTCAGCCTGTAGGAAATCTTTTTCTGAAAACTTTTATATATAATATGCCTATATAAAGTTTTAGTTTTATTTTCGTTTTTCAGTTTATCACTTTCTAATTAAAAAAACAAATAACAAAAACTGCGCGCGCGCCTGAAGCTAACTGTCGCCCACATGCGTAGCATAGCAGCAGGCCGGCCCGTTTTTCTTTTGTTTTCTTTTGTCTTTTATTTTATTTTATTTTCGTTAATATTTAGTTTTTTTTTGAAACAAATTTTAGAAAAAAAATAGACTTCAGAAAAAAAAATGCAGCCAGTGTACGCGCGTGGCCGGGCCGAACTTTTAGCCCATAATCCTTTTCAAATTTCATCTGCGTACGTATATGTTTAGTCCCACATTGCCTAGCCTTTGACCTTTAAGCCTTTTTTTCACCAATAAATATAGACCCATAGAGCCTCCAAAAATCATCCGACTCGGGTTAAACCAATATTTTAATTTGACTAGATTCATTTAAGAAAAATATTTTTTCTCCTCTCCGGCGCGACTTCTCAAAATTGTCTTCTCTATCCAAAGTCGTCTTTTCTCTGCCTTATAAAGGTATCTTTCTTTATTATTTTTCTTATTTTACTTCCGTAGTTTATTATTTTTAGACTAATACGATAGATTAGATTATCAATTAGTCTACGTATTTATACATAGACCTTAGCCGTAGCTATTTTTCTTTCGTAAAACAGCTTGGCCCTGATTTTTCAAATAGTCATAACTTTTTACTCGTTCATCCAAATTAGATGAAACCAACGCCCACTTCTTCGTTACGATCTCCTCTATCTAGTAATCCAACTCAAACATGTTTTTGAAAGTTTAAAATTTGAATTAGATCAGATTTGAATTTGAACTTCGTTTTGATCATAACTTGAGTTTCGTAACTCCGATTTAGTTGATTCTTTTTGCAAATCGAAGCTCTTGACCTAAACTTTCTGATAAGGCCAAATTCACATAATTTTGGTACTATTAGAAATTATTTTATATTGTAAGAGTTATTTGCTTGGTTTTGATGTTTTCGTTGTTTTCTTCGTTCTTTCCGATCTTTTGAGTGATTGCTTATGTGTGGTTACTATTGCTTGCTTACGATAGATTCACAGAGTGTGTGAGTAGAACTATCAAGAGTTTTGAGTGCTAATCATCTTCATCAACATTGCAGCAAGTAACACTTGATCATACCTTTTCCTACCCAGTTTTATGCATTAGCTCAATCCTCAAACATTGCATGATTAGGATATCATTAATTTGTGGGTTGGGAAGTAGATGATGAGGTAGGAACCTATTGCCTGTTACTATCAAACCCTTGGGAGTTACTTCTACGTTATGCTTATATTGCCATGCTATGCTCGTGAGACGTGGTTTGGGTTTGAGAGATATTCACGACAGATGTGAGATTATTAATTAATGGTTTACTTTAAGGTGGCAACTTGAATACACATCTGGGTGGATTGAGGCACTGGGAACCCAAAGGTTGTCTGCTTTTATTTTGGAAATCCCGGGGTACCCGTGTGATCTTCCTAAGGACCGCCACCAGTGCTCAAAGGAATCGAGATTATTCATGCTAGAAACTTCCGTGTGCAGCCACAAGCTATTATGGGCTCTAGCATAGTTGAGTAAGTTATGTGAAGCTCTTGAAGAGGTAGATCACAGGTAGTGGGTTTTATAGGTTTGGTATGATCTATCCTAGTAGAGAGTTAATGTTTCTGAAAGACTGTGTCTCGGTCATCCGTTTCTCAAACACCATGTAGTGCAAGAAACCAACAGAGGCGGTCGAGTCTTGTGGGGAAAAGTGCACAAACCTCTGCAGAGTGTACAATCTAATCATGGTTAGCCGTGTCCCCGGTTATGGACAATCTTGAGTATCTAGTACTTGGAGTATCTTAAGTATTTCATCATGTTACTTAAATTAATTTGTTGGGTTAATGATTACTTTTAATTGGGATCATTGAGTTGGGGTACCTTCTCAATGATGTTTCAACCACCATGATAGTTAAATTAAAATATATTCCTTTGATATAGGGAAAAATTGGCTTTTCGCATAAAACCTTTTAACCATAGAGCTTTTCCACCAGCCAAATATGCATGTAGAGATAGCCATTATTCATCATTGCTCTATGGTGTGAATTTGCCAAGACATTCAATGTCTTGACCCTTTGTGTACTGCAACGTCTCATGTTGCGTGATATCTTCTGACGAGTAAGTGATACGTTAGGGTTACGATTTCTACACTCAACTTTGCCGTTCTTTGTTGATGGGAATCCACAACCTTGTTACTTCCGCTATTTGGATTGAGGTAATGGTATTTACGTTATTTATACATGTGATTTACCTCTGTTATAAATCCTCGAGTCTTGTGTGTGTCAAGATACCGATCCGAGGATGACACTTAAGCACGTAGACTTGACCGTCTGAGGTCGGGTCGCTACAAGATGGTATCGAGCACATGTTATCAGAGGACGTGACCCTAGAAAGCTGGCAAGCCCATAGGAAAGATTTTCTCTACTACTTCATTTTCAAAAGATCTTTTACCTCTCTTCTCTTGAGTCGATTCAAATACTCCCTTTTAGTGAGACCATACCCTTTCCCCTTTTGACCCCTCGAAGATTCGATCGATGAGACCACTCCAAGAAGGACCGGATATCGACAACTAAGACCACTTCGGAATGAAGAGGATTTTACCGAGCATTGTAATGATGGAAACTACGACGGATAAAGACTTCAATGACTAGGAGAATGTGAAGAATTTCAGATTTGGTATGACCAAAGAAGGCTACACTTCTGGAACTTGACAGACTATGGAAGTTGTCAATACCCGAGATCAAGGTGTATCGGAGAAAGACCGAAACATGGAGCATTAGAACTCAAAGTTTTTGTCAAGAGAACCATAAGGCAGGAGATATCAACTAACAGAATGATAGCTCATGGCAATGATAAGAGCAGAAACATGGACATTCATGATGTTAACGTTCGCCTATGCTATTGTCACCACGCTGAATTAAGCATACATATGCATGGAAGGATTGGATGGTAGAAGACTGATGGAGGATCTGTCAGCAAAGGATGCCGTTTTAACATAGCTGGTGTATCACCAGGATCTAGAGTATTACATCAAGAAGTTTAAGATGGAATCACAGGAAGTTATATTTGACAAGGAACTGTTTCGTGAAGAACTCAGGACCCAGGAGCTGAAAGTAGCCAAGCTAGAGGAGCAAAACCTCGAGATACATGAGATTCATCAGAGGCGAAGGACAGATGGGACCGTGGTTCATGCCAAGGATGTTGAAACCCAGAAGTTTGGAATGCAACTTCAAAATATTAAAGACGGTACGAGAGACCTCGCGACAACAGAGTTGATCTGGCAAAAGAACTTGAGAAGGACAGCATGATCGGAAGAAGCCCATCGAAGACATGAACAAGACTGGAAGAGTTTGGCGACGTTGACCTTTAGAATACCCAACCCCTGTTATATGCCTACGTTAGATGCGACGTTTGTGAGCTGTCATTTGTTTGATGTTTTTCCGACAGCCACAATAAAACCTGTATTTTCAAAACCATTGTTTGTATTGTGTGCATCCCTCTCTATCTCTCCTATCCCACCCCAAAACCCATGGACCCAATAGAGGATGAATGGAGATGAAATCATATTTTCTAGACCGATGGGTCAATTGGAGACGGACCGATGGATTGAGAACATGGAAGAATCAAATGGAGAATAACCCTATAACCGGAAAGGATATGACCCAAAGATGCCCTTCAAAGGCTTTGAAAGAGGTGCTGCTACTTGGTGGAGGATGTACCAAACCATCAATGGATGGCAAGGAGTAACCACTTGGGAAGAATTTAAGTTGACTCTGCAAAGATCTCGTCTTGTGTCCCAGAAGTTGAGGCCTTATGGAAAGGATATGAAGAAACCTTGTGCATAGAAGCTTTGTGGAGAAATAGGACACAACCATAAAAAAAATAAGGACGAATACCCTCATAAGCAGAGGATTACCAAAGGAGTTAGCCAAGGATCTCAGGGAACTTCGGTTGGAGATTGTTCCCAAAGGTTTTGTTGCAGCAATGGAAGTTCAGTCTACATTGTTGGGAAAGATCCGTGAAGCTCAGAAGGATGAAAAAGAGATTGCTGAGGTAAAAGAGAGGATGAGCAAAGGAAAGGCCGAAGGTTTTCAGAAGGATGAGCACGACACCTTATGGTTCGAGGATCGTGTATATGTGCCTAATAATGCAAAGATCGGGAAGTTAATACTTCAGGAGGCTCATGACTCACCATACTCGATTCGCCCTGGAAACGCCAAGATGTATTTGGATTTGAAGGAGCATTTCTGGTGAACTGGTATGAAGAAGGATATTGTGGAGTATGTAGTCATAGGTGATGTATGCCGTAGAGTAAAGGCAGAGCATCGTGAAGCGGTCGGATTACTACAGCCTATGCCGATACCCGAATGGAAGCAGGATAAGCTTGGCATGGATTTCATTACCGGATTTCGTAACCTGATCGGGATATGATTCTATCTCGGTAGTAGTTGATTCGCTTGACCAAAGTGGCTCACTTTATCCCAAAGGAAACCACCTATACAAGTGCGAAATTGGCCAAGATACATATAACCGAGGATCGTATGTCCGCATGGAGTTCCGAGGACCATCGTGACGATAGAGGAACACATTTTACCTCAAAGTTTTGGAATCAGCTGCACTGCAGACTTTGGGTACTAGGCTAGAGTTCAAGATGACCTTTCATCCGCAGATGTATGGATAAATTGAGAGAGTCAATCAGATTGGAGGACATGTTGAGAGCGTGTGCGCTAAATTATGGATCTAGTAGGGATGATAATCTACCTTACGCGGAGTTCTCATACAACAACAGTTACCAAGACAATTTGAAGATGGCCCCTTTTTAAGCTTCGTATGGGAGAAGGAGCCAGACACCGTTGATGTGGGATGAAGTTGGAGACCGTCAGTTGTTTGGACCAAATGTGATCAAGGAGTCAGAAAAGAATGTTAAGTGGATTCGAGATAGATCAAGGTAGCTCACCAGTGTAAGAGTTATGCAGACTCAAAAACGCAAGGAGGTAGTCTATGAAATTGGAGACGGAGCATGTCTTCGTGTGTCCCCTCTGCGAGGAGTTAAACGATTTGAGTTAAGGGAAAGTTAGCCCCGAGATTGTAGGACCATACCGAGTTTTGGAGCGTATGGGAGAAGTGGCCAACAAGTTGGAGTCACCCAAAGGACTGTCAGGAGTTTATGATGTGTTTCACGTTTCCCAAATTGAAGAAGTGCCATGCAGAGATGGCCAATATTCTCCTGTAAGGACGCTTGACCCTGGAAAGGATAATGATGTTCCACGAAGTAGAGTATGGACTTCATAAGTATAAGTTTTTATCTCGGTAGGTGGGATATCCCACGAGGATGAAGAGATGAATTACTATTGGATATAAAGGAGGTATGATGTTGGAAATATGGATCAAGGTAAATTCCATGATGAGTCTGAGTAATCATGTCCTAGTTTGGTGCCAATAGAAGGAAGGAAGACAATACAAATTGGATGGATTTAAGAATACTAGGAAGTTGGAAGTTGGAATAATGATCAGTTGCCCCGATGATGAGTTCAAGGTTTGCAAGTGATGAGATGGGCCATAACCCACGTGCCCTGTGATTCGCCAAGAAGCAAGCACACTCTTCTTGTCAAGGAGAAACTCTGGAAGAAGAGGATATGTCTTTATCAACCGATGATTTTATAGGAGTAACGCAAAACCCGAGAGTTGTGAAGGATCGATAGTTGTTTGTTTGGCTTGCAGAATCAATGGATTTATCCGAACTTAGTTCGTTGACAAGAGAAATTCTGCAATGCTTGTGAGGATGACCGAGTGTTAGAATGCGAGATTCGCTAAACCATGTACAAGGTAATGATTTGGGTGCGGGATGGATTGATCACCATACCGACTTACTCTTATTATTCGCCTTGCTATATGGGATGGTAAATCTGAGTGACTTGCCTATAGTAGAGAGACGACGATCAAAACCTTGTTTGAACCTTAGAATGGTATAAGTATTTTCCCTTGTACACGGTGTGTTGCCAATCGTAGGATATACAAAGTGAGGTTCAACCCGACCGTTTCTGCAGGAGAAACCATAAATTGTTGACCACCATGAGATATCGATAGTTGTTTAGTATTGGCGCCATACCCGAAATCGCCTAAGAAGACCCATCTCGGAAAAACCGTACCAAGATGAAAGGATGTAAGTATTGAGGAAAAGTTATGCCACTACCGGAAGAGCCGAGAGAAGGAATTTTCCCGAGATCTGAGAAGACCGACACTGTCAGGAATAAGGATGGAGTATATGAGTTTTGATGGAACCATAACCATGCTTCTAAGGGTGGTAGCACCCGAGACCCCGGAGACGATCGATGGATTTTTGAGAAGACCCCAAACCTAACCTATTTCTTTCTAGCCTCTCCGAATCTCGAGGATGAGATTCATTTTAAGGGTGGTAGGTTTGTAACATCTCAAAATTCTAAATTTTGGAATGTTATAATAAATAGATAGATTTGATTGATTGGTTGCTTGATTGTGTGAAATTGAGTGAAATTCGAAACTTTTTGAAAGTTAAATGAGAGGGAATAAAAGGACTTTCCCAAACTTTCATTTTGCATTCGTGATCTCCGTGAATTCAAATTCTTTTCACCACAAAACCCTCGGAGAGAAGATGACATGACTTCTTCCATTTATTTAAATGACAAGGTGTGTCGAAAATATTTGAAGTTAATTTGAAATTATTTTCCAATTCATAAACTTCAAGCAACACAATGATTTTCATGAGAGAAGATAAAATGACTTCTTCAAAACATATGAAATATGAGTTGGGAGTTTAAAAGAATTACATTCAAAGCTCTTTTGAATTTATTTTCAATTTGGAGTTATTTGAGTTTTATTCAAATTATTTTTCTCCAAAATAAACTATATGGAAAATAGGGTAACATGATACCCTACATCAGAAAATTGGAGAGAAATCAATTTGAATTAATTTTGGTATTTTTAAAATGATTTTTATTGGATTTTATTAGACCAGAAGCACTCTTTGTTATCTTCGAATTTGTGTGTATTTTATTTGACTCTAGAAAAATGTTCAGCTTGTAGGAAATATTTTTCTGAAAATTTTTATATATAATATGCCTATATAAAGTTTTAGTTTTATTTTCGTTTTTCAGTTTATCGCTTTCTGTTTAAAAAAACAAATAACAAAAACTGCGCTACGCCTGAAACTAACTGTCGCCCACATGCGTAGCATAGCAGCAGGCCGGCCCGTTTTTCTTTTGTTTTCTTTTGTCTTTTATTTTATTTTATTTTCGTTAATGTTTAGTTTTTTTTTTGAAACAAATTTCAGAAAAAAAATAGACATCAGAAAAAAAATGCAGCCAGTGTACGCGCGCGGCCGGACCGAACTTTTAGCCCATAATCCTTTTCAAATTTCATCTGCGTACGTATATGTTTAGTCCCACATTGCCTAGCCTTTGACCTTTAAGCCTTTTTTCACCAATAAATATAGACCCATAGAGCCTCCAAAAATCATCCGATTCGGGTTAAATCAATATTTTGATTTGACTAGATTCATTTAAGAAAAATATTTTTTCTCCTCTCCGGCGCGACTTCTCGAAATTGTCTTCTCTCTCAGAAGTCGTCTTTTCTCTGCCTTATAAAGGTATCTTTCTTTATTATTTTTCTTCTTTTACTTCCGTAGTTTATTATTTTTAGACTAATACGATAGATTAGATTATCAATTAGTCTACGTATTTATACATAGACCTTAGCCGTAGCTATTTTTCTTTCGTAAAACAGCTTGGCCCTGATTTTTCAAATAGTCATAACTTTTTACTCGTTCATCCAAATTAGATGAAACCAACGCCCACTTCTTCGTTATTTATCTCCTCTATCTAGTAATCCAACTCAAACATGTTTTTGAAAGTTTAAAATTTGAATTAGATCAGATTTGAATTTAAACTTCGTTTTGATCATAACTTGAGTTTCGTAACTCGGATTTAGTTGATTCTTTTTGCAAATCGAAGCTCTTGACCTAAACTTTCTGATAAGGCCAAATTCACATAATTTTGGTACTGTTAGAAATTGTTTTATGTTGCAAGAGTTATTTGCTTGGTTTTGATGTTTTCGTTGTTTTCTTCGTTCTTTCCGATCTTTTGAGTGATTGCTTATGTGTGGTTACTATTGCTTGCTTACGATAGATTCACAGAGTGTGACGAGTAGAACTATCAAGAGTTTTGAGTGCGAATCATCTTCATCAACATTGCAGGCAAGTAACACTTGATCATACCTTTTCCTACCCAGTTTTATGCATTAGCTCAATCCTCAAACATTGCATGATTAGGATATCATTAATTTGTGGGTTGGGAAGTAGATGATGAGGTAGGAACCTATTGCCCTGTTACTATCAAACCCTTGGGAGTTACTTCTACGTTATGCTTATATTGCCATGCTATGCTCGTAGACGTGGTTTGGGTTTGAGAGATATTCACGACAGATGTGAGATTATTAATTAATGGTTTACTTTAAGGTGGCAACTTGAATACACATCTGGGTGGATTGAGGCACCCGGGGAACCTAGTGTTGTCTGTTTTATTTTGGAAATCCCGGGTACCCGTGTGATCTTCCTAAGGACCGCCACCAGTGCTCAAAGGAACTGAGATTATTCATGCTAGAAACTTCCGTGTGCAGCCACAAGCTATTATGGGCTCTAGCATAGTTGAGTAAGTTATGTGAAGCTCTTGAAGAGGTAGATCAGCAGGTAGTGGGTTTTATAGGTTTGGTATGATCTATCCAGAGTAGAGAGTTAATGTTTCTGAAAGACTATGTCTCGGTCATCCGTTTCTCAAACACCATGTAGTGCGAGAAACCAACGGAGGCGATCGAGTCTTGTGGGGAAAAGTGAAACCTCTGCAGAGTGTACAATCTAATCATGGTTAGCCGTGTCCCTGTTATGGACAATCTTGAGTATCTAGTACTTGGAGTATCTTAAGTATTTCATCATGTTACTTAAATTAATTTGTTGGGTTAATGATTACTTTTAATTGGGATCATTGAGTGGGGGTACCTTCTCAATGATGTTTCAACCACCATGATAGTTAAATTAAAATATATTCCTTTGATATAGGGAAAAATTGGCTTTTCGCAAAACCTTTTAACCATAGAGCTTTTCCACCAGCCAAATATGCATGTAGAGATAGCCATTATTCATCATTGCTCTATGGTGTGAATTTGCCAGTACATTCAATGTACTGACCCTTTGTGGCTGCAACGTCTCATGTTGCGTGATATCTTACTACGAGTAAGTGATACGTTAGGGTTACGATTTCTACACTCAACTTTGCCGTTGGTGTTGATGGGAATCCACAACCTTGTTACTTCCGCTATTTGGATTGAGGTAATGGTATTTACGTTATTTATACATGTGATTTACCTCTGTTATAAATCCTCGAATACTGTGTGTGTCAGCATACCGATCCAGGGATGACACTTAAGCACAGAGACTTGACCGTCTGAGGTCGGGTCGCTACATTGGGCTATTCCTATAAGTGTCACAAATAGCCCTAGAGTTCGTACTAAAATAACACCTTAAGACACACGTCAAACAAAACCCTAATGTCACCTAGATATTCCAATGTCTCCACAAGTATCTGTGGGTTTGATTATACGATATGCATCACACAATCTCAGATTCATCTATTCAAACCAACACAAAGAACTTCCAAGAGTGACCCAAAGTTTCTACCGGAGAGTCAAGACGAAAACGCAGCCAGCCCCTATGCATAAGTTCACAAGGTCACAGAACCCGCAAGTTGATCACCAAAACATACATCAAGTAGATCACGTGAATATCCCATTCTCACCACAGATAGACACATGTAAGACATACATCAAGTATTCTCAAATCCTTAAAGACTCAATCCTATAAGATAACTTCAAAGGGAAAACTCAATCCATTACAAGAAGGTAGAGGCGTAAACATCATAAGATCCAACTACAATAGCAAAGCTCGTGGTACATCAAGATTGTGCCAAATCAAGAACAGAAGAGAGAGAAATCAAACACATATCTACTGGTACATACCCTCGGCCCTAAGGGTGAACTACTCCCTCCTTGTCATGGAGAGTGTCCGGATGATGAAGATGGCCATCGGTGATGATTCCCCCCTCCGGCAGGGTGCCGGAACAGGGTCCCGATTGGTTTTTGGTGGCCACAGAGGCTTGCGACAGCGGAACTCCTGATCTAGGTTTCTTTTCGGGGGTTTCTATATTTATAGGAATTTTTGGCGTCTCTTTCACGTCAGGGGGGTCCACGAGTCAACCACAAGTACGGAGCACCCTCCCGGAGGGTAGGGCGCGCCTTCCACCCTTGTGGTTGGCTCGGGACTCTTCTGGCCCAACTCTTTTGCTTCGGGGGCTTCTTCCGTCCATAAAAATCACCATAAGTTTTCAGCTTGTTCGACTCCGTTTGATATTCCTTTTCTCAGAAACTCAAAAACAAGGAAAAAAATGTAAACCGCACCGGGATCTAGGTTAATAGATTAGCCCCAAAATCATATAAAATAGCATATAAATGCATATAAAACATCCAAGATAGATAATATAATAGCATGGAACAATAAAAAATTATAGATACGTTGGAGACGTATCAAGCATCCCCAAGCTTAATTCATGCTTGTCCTCGAGTAGGTAAATGATAAAAACAGAATTTTTAATGTGGAATGTTACCTAACATATTTATCCATGTAATTTCTTTTATTGTGGCATGAATGTTCAGATCCGTATGATTCAAAACAAAAGTTTAATATTGACATAAAAACAATAATACTTCAAGCATACTAACAAGATAATTACGTCTTCTCAAAATAACATGGCCAAAGGAAGCTTATGCCTACAAAATCATATAGGCTGGCTATGCTCCATCTTCATCACACAAAATATTCAAATCATGCACAAACCTGATGACAAGCCAGGCAATGGTTTTATACTTTTGATGTTCTCAAACCTTTTCAACTTTCACACAATACAGGAGCGTGAGCCATGGACATAGCACTATAGGTGGAATAGACGGTGGTTGTTGAGAAGACAAAAAGGAGGAGATAGTCTCACATCAACTAGGCGTATCAACGGGTTATGGAGATGCCCATCAATAGATATCAATGTGAATGAGTAGGGATTCACATGCAACGGATGCACTAGAGATATAAGTTTATGAAAGCTCAAAAGAAAACTAAGTGGATGTGCATCCAATTCGCTTGCTCATGAGACCTAGGGCAATTTGAGTAAGCCCATCATTGGAATATACAAGCCAAGTTCTATAATGAAAAATCCACACTAGTATATGAAAGTGACAACATAGGAGACTCTCTATCATGAAGATCATGGTTTTACTTTGAAGCACAAGTGTGGTAAAACGATAGTAGCATTGCCCCTTCTCTTTCTTTCTCTCTTTTTTTGTTTCTTGGGCCATTTTTTCCCTCTTTTTTTTGTCCGAGTCTCATCCCGACTTGTGGGTTCATAGTCTCCATCATCCTTTCCTCACATGGGACAATGCTCTAATCATGAAGATCATCACACTTTTATTTACTTACAACTCAAGACTCGATACTTAGAACAAAATATGACTATATATGAATGCCTCTGATGGTGTACCAGGATGTGTAATGAATCAAGAGTGACACGTATGAAAGAATTATGAACAGTGGCTTTGCCACAAATACGATGACAACTACATGATCATGCAAATCAATATGACAATGATGGAATGTGTCATAATAAACGGAATGGTGGAAAGTTGCATGACAATATATCTCGGAATGGCTATGGAAATGCCATAATAGGTAGGTATGGTGGCTGTTTTGAGGAAGGTATTTGGTGGGTGTATGGTACCGGCGAAAGTTGCGCGGTACTGGAGAGGCTAGCAATGGTGGAAGGGTGAGAGTGCGTATAATCCATGGTCTCAACATTAGTCATAAAAAAAATCACATACTTATTGCAAAAATCTATTAGTTATCAAAATGAAGTACTACACGCATGCTCCTAGGGGGATAGATTGGTAGGAAAAGACCATAGCCCGTCCCCGACCGCCACTCATAAGGAGGACAATCAATAAATAAATCATGCTCCGACTTCATCACATAACGGTTCACCATACGTGCATGCTACGGGAATCATAAACCTTAACACAAGTATTACTCAAATTCACAATTACTCACTAGCATGACTCTAATATCACCATCTTCATATCTTAAAACAATCATAAGGAATCAAACTTCTCATAGTATTCAATGCACTTCATATGAAAGTTTTTATTATATCCCTCTTGGATGCCTATAATATTAGGACTAAATTCATAACCAAAGAAAATTACCACACTGTTTAGAGACTCTCAAAATGATATAAGTGAAGCATGAGAGTTCAACAAATTCTTCAAAATAAAACTACCACCGTGCTCTATAAAGATATAAGTGAAGCACTAGAGAAAACGACAAACTACTCCAAAAGATATAAGTGAAGATCAATGAGTAGTTGAATAATTATGTAACTATGTGAAGACTCCTTCTCATAAATAAAATTTCAGATCTTAAGTACTTTATTCAAACAGCAAGCAAAACAAAATAAAATGACATTGCAAGGATAGCACATATCATGTGAAGAAGCAAAAACTTAGGCTCAACCAAAACTGACCGGTAGTTGTTGAACAAGAAAGGCGGGATGCGAACCGGGGCATCCCCAAGCTTAGATGCTTGAGACTTCTTGAAATATTAACTTGAGATGCCTTGGGCATCCCCAAGCTTGAGCTTTTGTGTCTCCTTAATTCGTTCACATCACGGTTTCCCTAAATCTTAAAAACTTCATCCACACAAAACTCAACACGAACTCATGAGATAGGTTAGTATAAATCCATGCAAAACCTTATCATTCTTTATTGTAACCAATCACTAAAATTATTATTTGACATTGCATACTAAATGCATCTGCATATTTAATACTCCCATCCTCAAATAGAATCATTAAACAAGCAAACACATGCAAACGATGCGAACATAACAGCAATCTGTCTAAACAGAACAGTCTATAAAGAATGCAAGAGGAATCATACTTCCCTAACTCCAAAAATTCTGAAAATTTACCACACTGTAGAAAATTTGTTGTTACTCATTGTGTAAAAATTTAAAGATTTTACCATGTTCTGACTATTCAAAAATATTCAAAACATAACAGCAAACTTTCTGTTTTTAAAACAGCAACATATGGACTTGCAAAATAAGCATGGTAAAGGCTACACTTGACCTTTTTATTGAACTAAAAGATGAAAAACATTACTCTAAATAGCAGCAAGCAAATCTGGACAAAAGAAAATGATGCTCCAAGTAAAACACATATCATGTGGCGAATAAAAATATAGCTCCAAGTAAGGTCACCGATGAATGAAGACGAAAGAGGGGATGCCATCTGGGGCATCCCCAAGCTTAGATGCTTGGCTGTCCTTGAAGATTACCTTGGGGTGCCTTGGGCATCCCCAAGCTTAGGCTATTGCCACTCCTTATTCCGTAGTCCATCAAAACATTACCCAAAAATTAAAAACTTCACAACACAAAACTCAACAGAAAACTCGTAAGCTCCGTTAGTATAATAAAACAAATCATTCACTTTGGTACTGTCAAGACAAGATTCATAATTTTTTTCACATGCTTCCTACTGTACCCTATCACTTCTACAATTTACATAAAGCAATATAAGCCATAGAAAGTAGAAAACAAGCAAATTATGCATCAAAAACAGAATCTGTTAAAAACAGAATAGTGTGTAAAGATATGAATTGAAATCATACTTCTATAAATCCAAAATTTCTGAAAATTTAGGAAAATCTAGATAATTTGTATATAAATCTTGTGTAAAAATTTCAGATCAAAAGCACGTTCCAATGAATTTTCAAAATTCCTGGACTGGGAGCAAAAGTTTCTATTTTTGCACAGAATCAAGTCAACTATCATCCATACTATCCCAAAGGCTTTACTTGGCACTTTATTGAAACAAAAGCTATAAAACATGATTACTACAGTAGCTTAATCATGCGAACATGCAAAAACAGTAGGGGTAGTATCACATTGTGTTCTACGATTCCACTTCGACAAAAGGAAAGAGCATACCTAAGTTCAATAGCTTTACGTCCGCTATCCCGATCATGATTTTCCTACCCTCAGGGGGAAAGTAAAGGGCCTTTCTTACTCGAAAGCCGTTCCAATCAAGGCAAGAGCCAGAAGTAGACCGACTTGTAGATCGGGTAGCAATAGGCTATGACATAGCTTTGTCTCCCAACAAGCGCTTTTCTTTAATGCCTTTCTATCTAGGCATGATGATTTCAATGATGCACTCATAAAAGATTATTCAAACATAATGGAGCATCATGAAGAATATGACTAGCACATTTAAGTCTAACCCACTTCCTATGCATACGGGTTTTGTGAGCAAAAAATTTATGCGAGCAAGAATCAACTAGTATAGGAAGGTAAAACAAGCAAAGCCTCAAAACTTCCAAAACGTAGAAGCATATGTAGAAGCATATGTTCCTCCATCATAGTAATTTTCAGTAGCATCATGGATGAATTCAACAATATAGCCATCACATAAAGCATTCTTTTCATGATCCACAAGCATAGAAATTTTAGTACTCACCACATAAGCAAATTTATTCTCATTCATAGTAGTGGGAGCAAACTCCACAAAATAACTATCATGTGAGGCATAATCCAATTGAAAATTAAAATCATGATGACAAGTTTAATGGTTATCATTACTCTTCATAGCATATATGTCATCACAATAATCATCATAGGTAGCAACTTTGTTCTCATAATCAATTGGAACCTCTTCAGAAATAGTGGATTCATCACTAAATAAAGTCATGACCTCTCCAAATCCACTTCCATCAATATAATCATCATAAATAGGAGGCATGCTATCATCAAAATAAATTTGCTCATCAAAACTTGGGGGACTAAAAATATCATTTTCATCAAGCATAGCTTCCCCAAGCTTATGGCTTTGCATATCATTAGCATCATGGATATTCAAAGAATTCATACTTGTCGGCGTTCTGGCAACGAGGGTCCCCAGACTTGCCCGCCTGCGGCCCACGGTGTGGCTTTGCTAGCAGGCCCGTACGACCCGTCTTCATCAACAAGGCATCCAAGACCCTCGCGAGGGGCCAAGCCTCGCGAGGCGGACGACGCAAGACCTCCTCAGGAGCGGCCTCGCCAGGCAGGCTCATGAGGGGCAGAGAGATCAAGGAAAGACAAACCTCGCGAGGCTCTCATGACATGAGCCATGGCGATCGAGACCAAAGTGTGGCGCCAACAAGATGCAGCGTCCTTGTTTCCTCTTTGGTGCAAAGGAGGCAAGCGCAGGCGCGGAGTACAGAGGCATCAAGCAAAGGTTTCAATATCAGTGCAACGAGACCAAGACAAGCAGGACAACAAGACAGAGGTCACCATGGAGCCCAAGGCGGCGTCACTACCAGAGCCTTTTGCAGGCGAAGACTACTTTTGTCAGGATAAGCTGTACTAGCTGTCCCTTTCAAATTGGCCATTGTTGGCTCCCTTCCCGCTCAATATTTGGGGAGAGGACCAGGGCCTCTATAAATAGGACTAGTCGCCATAGTTGAAGGAGAAGAAACGAAATCTGGCCCTAGCTGATCGAATCCCCACCCACACAAGTTCACAAAGCACAAGAACACCTCAACCTCAGGAGGTTGTTCTTCCCCCTTTATACTATTCATCCTCAGCCCAAGAGGCAATCCACCACCACCACACTGGAGTAGGGTATTACACCACAATGGTGGCCCGAACCAGTATAAATCTTGTGTCCCTTGTGTTGTGAGTTCGTCGAGTTCGTCCACAAGATCTTAGCAAAATTAGGACGTGGATCGGTAGGGGGAAATCTTCGTGCGCACCCCAGTGTTCGAACCTTGAGGGTTTTGCTAGAACCCATGGTCCGACATTTGGCGCACCAGGTAGGGGTGCGCCGAAGCCTCCCTCCCTTCGGTCTATGCTCCATTGCTTCATCGTCTCCATGGAGGACGCTCGCCGTGCTCGCGCTGAGCACCGGGCTGCCCACGCCGCCCGCGTTTCTCAGACGGCTCCCGTCGGCGGGCCACCCCATCGTTCTCCGTCGCCTGCCGCCAACGCTGCCACCGGCCCAACAGGGAACGAGCAGCAAGCGTCCTCGCTGCACCCCTCGGTGCGGCGGGACGGCCACACCGCCACTCCATCGCTGACCCCGTCCGGCTTGTCATCCCATGCTTGCCGCGCTCCCATGGATGCGCAGGCTGCTCTGTGCATGGCGCGCGAGCTCCTGCGCTACCGCCCCGTCGACGACCTCTACGAGGACTGGCTCGACCGCATCGCTGAGCTTGTCAGTGCCGCAGGGGGCTCCCCTGCACTGTTCCTCTTGCTGCCTCGTCCTCCGTCAGCCATGGGCGGCGTGGCCCATGGAGCTCCTCCACCACCTCTGCCCCAAGACGGAGTCTTGGCGCCTAGGCGAGCGGCCCAACGGCGTGACCTGCCGCGTCCGGCGCCCATGCAAGAAGAAAGAAGCTGCCGAGAGGTCCCACGACCACGAGAAAACGCCCCCGCGCTCCCTGCACCACCACGGCAAGACCGCGCGCCACCCGCGGTGGCGGTGTGCGGACCCCATCAAGAACAAGTTCTCCACCAGGGTCGAGCCCCTGTGACCACGGCGGGCTGCCGCGCCTTCACTCCCGAGCTGCGTAGCGTTGCCTGGCCTGGCAAGTTCAAGCCGGACCTGCATCCTCGCTACGACGGCACCCCCGACTCCACGGAGTTCCTACAGCTCTACGAGCTGAGCATCAAGGCGGCCAACGGCGACGAGAAAGTCATGGCGAACTGGTTCCCCATGGCTCTCAAGGATGGTGCGCGCTCCTGGCTCCTGAACCTGCCTCCAGGCTCGATCTCCTCCTGGGACGAGATGCGCAACCATTTCGTTGCCAACTTCCAGGGCACTCGCGACCGCCCGCCGGCCGCAGGTGACCTGCACCGTGTCAAGCAACAACCAGGAGAGATGCTCCAGAAATACATCCAGCGCTTCAACAACGTCCGCCTCAAGATTCCCAAGGTGACGGACGAGGCCATCATCTCCACGTTCTCTGATGGCGTCCGTGACGTCAAGATGAAAGAAGAGCTCGACATCCACGAGGAGCTGTGCACGTCTCTGGAGCTGTTCAACCTGGCGAACAAGTGCACAAGAGCTGAGGAGGGGCGCCTCTCCCTCCTCGAGCTCCCGGCTGCAGACCCGAAGGAGAAGAAAGCCAAGGCCAAGGACGTGAAGCGCAAGGGAGCAGCCGTGCTCGTGGCAGAGCCGGACACGAAGCGCGACAAGGACCAGCCCGAGTTATCCAAGAGCAGCCGACCGCTCTGCGCCTTCCATAACCTACATAGCCACAACACCAGTGACTGCCAGGAGCTCAGAGCCATTCGAGAAGGACGCTTCAGTCGATGCCCCGAGCGCAACAACCGGGGCTACGGCCGAGGAGGAGGACGTGGTGGCGGACGCTGGGATGACCGTGGCCCGCGCCAGGAGTGGCGCGACCGGCCTCGTGAGGATCGCTGGCAGGATCAGCCTCGCGAGGGCGCCTGGAGGGATCCGCCTCGTGAGGATCGTGCTCAAGGCAACGCTGACCTTCCTCCGCTATCGCCACCACCCAGAAGGAACGACGACCACCATCAAGACGAGGGGGCTGGGGCTTTCAGGAGCCGCGTGCTATCGCCTGCATCTTGGGCGGAGCTTAAGCCCAAGCCTCGCAGCGTATCTTCAAGCAGTTTGCTCGTGAAGTGAATGCAGTCCTCCCCAAGCTCGAGTCCACGCGCCCGCTCAGATGGTCCAAGTGCCCCATCACATTCAGTTCGACAGATCAGCTCAAGTGCGCAGCTACTGCAGGCGTCCTCCCAATGCTTTGTTCACCAGTCATCAGCAACGTGCAAGTCACCAAGACCCTCATTGACGGCGGCGCAGGGCTCAATGTCCTGTCCGTCGACACGTTCGACAACCTCCAAGTGCCGTATGACCAGCTTCAGCCTACCAAGCCTTTCTCAGGAGTGACCGACGGTTCCACCACACCGATAGGGCAGGTCCGCCTCGCTATCACCTTCGGAGAATGCAACAACTACCGCACCGAGCTCATCGACTTCGACGTCGCCTACATCTGCTTGCCATATAAGGCAATCCTCGGGTACCCAGCCCTGGCCAAGTTCATGGCGGTGACCCATCGTGGCTACAATGTCCTCAAGATGTCGGGAAGCGGCGGAATCACCACAGTCCCGTGCAAAGAAAGAGATGTGGTGTGCTCCCTTGAGCGTGCCTTCCAAGTTGCAGCAATCGACGACCCCGACAGCAAGGGCGAGCACCCTCCTGAGGCCACCCCCAAGAAGAAGAAGCAGCTGCACCGCGCAGGACCTTAGGCCAGCGGCGCCTTGTCAGGATCAGCGCCCGCTCCTGGGGCGCCTCCCTCCATCGCATAGGAGACCGCGCCCAGTGTCCCTCTCGGGCAGGGCTCAGGGGCTCTCTTCTGGAGGGCCTCAGACTTTGCTAACATCACGAGGGAGGCGCTTGGGCACCACTTGGAGGCGTGCTTCACGGCACGCTTCCCTCAGGAGGACACAGGGCGAGGAGCACCCACCGCTCAGGAGTTCATCACCAAGACCACTCAGGAACTGCAAGACGCAAGGGCCACGCACGGCGGCCGCCGCTCACCAGGCGCAGCTCCCCATCCAGGCGAGGATGCCGGGCTGCGCGTCTGCATCGACATCCCAGGGCTCAACAGGGCCGCCTCTCAGGAACTTTACTGGCCTCGCGCGTGGGACACTGTGAGGGCCCACCTCATAGCTACGTTCGCATGCCTTTTGGCCTGCCGAGCGTGGCGACCGCCTATTAGGAGGTCAGGCACCACGCTATGCTGACAGAGATGGAGACGGTCCTCAGGGAACCACCAGGACCCCCAGAGCCTCCCGAGGCTCAGGGCCCGGGTGGCTCACGAGGAGCAACCCCTTCGCCGCGTACCTTCATCTGCCCCAACTCTCCTTCATCAACAGAGCTAGGTGACATTTTCCAAGTTTATTTAGCTGGGAGCGCCCCCAGGGCTACATCATTCCCAGGCCGCATGGGTCCGTCCCTGTGGCATGTATCCCTTTTATGTTTTTAGCTTACCTCGCTGGGAGCGCCCCTCGGGCTGCATCATCCCCAAGCCGCTCGGGCCTGACCCAGTGGCATGTATCTCCCTTGCATTTACTTAAGCCAGCTGCTTCCACGCTTAATCTACTTATGACTACTACTTGTTCGATCGTCACCCACCACGAGGGCTACTCACGCTGGCACGACGCTTGTGCACGGGTCTGTCCCTGCAACGTCGACCAACCTGAGCGGCTGAGCTCTGGCTCGCGGCGTGCCCCACGCACGTCACCTCACCAGGCCCTCAGTGTCGTTATTCCCTAGTGGAGCAACCGGCGGCCGACTGGCAACCATGAGGGCAAACTGTGCTTCTCCTTGTGCTGGCTTGCAGGAATCTCGTGAGCATGGCAGCAGGCGGCACCGCAAGCTCCCTCTTCTCACGTGCGATCCGCTTGCGCGTTAAAAGGGGGGCTCTTGAGCATCGCGACTTGGGAGCTCCTACTTGCTCTCCAGCCCTCACCCCCTGGCCTTGACCACGACACACGACCTGGCATACCAGCGGTGGCTGAGCTCGCTCGAGGGCCGGGACCTGAGGACGTAGAGCATGAAGGAGAGCGTGGGGAAGAGGGGGAGGCTTGTATGGGCCTGACCTGGCTACTCTGCGGATGCCTACGCACGAACCTGGCGCATCGCGAAGAATCAACCACGACTCATCAAGATAAGTCCCGCGCCCAGACCGGCTAATTGTTGGAGTCTAGGGGTCATGCTCACCGCAGTCCTGTTGCAGCAACGCCGCCTCCCTTTCTTACCTTACCACGGCTGCTTGAGCGCTAAATGGGACCTCCTGAGCATCGCGCCTCAGGAGCTCTTACTGTACCTCGGGCCGCTAACCTCCTGGCCTTGACCATGGCACGCGACCTGGCATACCAGCGACGGCTGCAGCTTGCCTGTGGACCGGGACCTGTCAGCGTAGAGCAACAAGCCATCGCAAGGTTGGGAAGGGGAGACCGAGCCTAAATAGGACATGCATTCACAAATTTCCATAATAGGGATAATATCAACAAAAGACATTACAGACCCTTTACACGCCCCCACGGGGTACTACTTGATTCCTCGCAGGGAATAAAAGACGAGAACTTAGGGGAGTCCTATCTACATGCTCCCGCGGCCGACGCCATCATCAACAGTGGGCCACGGGAGGCCGGTGCCAACCCCATCCAGATCAGCGACGGCGACGGCTGGATGCTGCAGCCTTGCTTCGGGCGCGGCGAGAGCTCGGGGGCATGTAGCTGTCGTCGCTCGTCTCCGGAGTCTCATAGAGCTCAGGAGAACCGCTGGACTCCCAAGAATCGCTGCTGCTGGAGGGGCCGCAGGCGGGGCGCGCATCGTCCTGGCGCACCCCACCAGGCCAGCACTCCAGACGGCGGCCCTCCACATCGAAGACCTTGAAGGATAGTGTGGAGGCGCTGTCGTAATCGAACTGGATCACGAGGGCGCCCTTCGCATGGCAAACCCGCGCGACCTCACCTCAGCCGCGGGTCATGAAGATCTTGCCGGGGGAGACCACTTCAACCTCTGCTCCGGTCGCCGGAGCGTCGCAGTCAGCATGCTGCAACCAGAGCTCGAGGGGTCCCCTCGGTGGCATCACGTCAGAGAAGAACCGCGGGAAGCAGATCCAAGAGCTCGGGGGCATCGCCGCCCACAGCACAAGCTCGCACGAGGAGTCCGTGCCATGGACTCCAGGAGCGGCGACGCTGCACCGCATCGCCGACCTTGGCCACAGCGTGCGCGCCGACGCTCGTCGCTCCTTCCTCCTGAGCCCCCAGCTTGGGCGTACAGGGGTAACGGATACCCAGGAGGAGGCCGCTCGCACCAAGGCCTCGTCACCACCTGCATCGACGCTGCGTCGCGGCGGTGAACCGACCTCTTCTTCGGCGGGAGCGTCGCCGGCCCGTCGAGGGGAGTCTTCCCTTTCTCCGCAATAGAAAACCTCTGGATGGGCGCCATCGATGTCGGCGGTGGAGCAAAGGAGGAAGAAGCAAGCAGAATGGGAAGAAATGGCGACGGGGGCTTTGCCCCCCTCCCCATTTACAGCAGGAGAAGGCCAACCGGTGCCTCACATGATCAAAGGTAATGATGGTTTTCCTTGCATGTCGCAGGGACTTGTCAAGTCGGGCAGTTGCCGAGGCAGCGTGGGGAAGCAGAGACGCCCACGTCCAATCAACCGCCAGGCGTCGACCAAGGCCGCAGGCTATTGGGGCCCGCGGCGCTCCGCACTTGACCTTTGGCTTCGCCTTGAAGCCAAGCCCGAGCGCGCCTTGGGCCCGGGGGATATTGTCGGTGTTCTGGGAACGGGGGTCCCCAGACTTGCCTGCCTGCAGCCCACGGCGTGGCTTTGCTAGCAGGCCCGTATGGCCCGTCTTCATCAACAAGGCATCCAAGACCCTCGCGAAGGGCCAAGCCTCGCGAGGCGGACGACGCAAGACCTCCTCAAGAGCGGCCTCGCCAGGCAGGCTCGCGAGGGGCAGAGAGATCAAGGCAAGAAAAACCTCGCGAGGTTCTCGTGACATGAGCCGTGACGATCGAGACCAGGCGGGCGCCAGCGCGCGCAGCATCCTTGTTTCCTCTTTGGTGCAAAGGAGGCAAGCGCAGGCGCGGAGTACCGAGGCATCAAGCAAAGGTTTCCATTTCAGGTCAACGAGACCAAGACCAGCGGGACAGCAAGACGGAGGTCACCATGGAGCCCAAGGCAGCGTCACCACCAGAGCCTTTTGCAGGCGAAGACTACTTTTGTCAGGATAAGCTGTACTAGCCGTCCCCTTTCAAATTGGCCGTGGTTGGCTCCCTTCCCGCTCAATATTTGGGGAGAGGATCAGGGCCTCTATAAATAGGACTAGTCGCCACAGTAGAAGGCGAAGAAACGAAACCAGGCCCTAGCTGATTGAATCCTCACCCACACAAGTTCGCCAAGCACAAGAACACCTCAACCTCAGGAGGCTGTTCTTCCCCCTTTGTACTGTTCATCCTCAGCCCAAGAGGCAATCCACCACCACCACACTGGAGTAGGGTATTACACCACAATGGTGGCTCGAACCAGTATAAATCTTGTGTCCCTTGTGTTGTGCGTTCGCTGAGTTCGTCCACAAGATCTTAGCAAAACTAGGATGTGGATCGGTAGGGGGAAATCTTCGTGCGCACCCCAGTGTTCGAACCTTGAGGGTTTTGCCGGAACCCGTGATCCAACAATACTAACAACATTGCAATCGTGCTCATCATATAAAGATTTAGTCTAAAGATGTACCTTCAAGAACTAACCTCCCCAACAACAGCGCCAGGAAAGAGCTTAGTTGACGGGGTGTTAGTGCCACTTACCTCGCCTCCCTGGCAACGGCGCCAAGAAAGAGCTTGATGTCTACTATGCAACCTTCTTCTTGTAGACTCACGTTGGGCCTCCAAGCGCAGATCTTTGTAGGACAGTAGCAAATTTCCCTCAAGTGGATGACCTAAGGTTTATCAATCCGTGGGAGGCGTAGGATGAAGATGGTCTCTCTTAAACAACCCTGCAACCAAATAACAAAGAGTCTCTTGTGTCCCCAACACACCCAATACATTGGTAATTTGTATAGGTGAACTAGTTCGGCGAAGAGATGGTGATACAAGCGTAATATGGATGGTAGATATAGGTTTTTGTAATCTAAAAATATAAAAACAGCAAGGTAACTAGTAACAAAAGTGAGTGAAAACGGTATTGCACTGCTTGAAAACAAGGCCTAGAGCTCATACTTTCACTAGTGCAAGTTCTCTCAACAATGATAACATAATTAGATCATATAACAATCCCTCAACGTGAAACAAAGAGTCACTCCAAAGTCACTAATAGCGGATAAGAAACAAAGTGATTATTGTAGGGTACGAAACCACCTCAAAGTTATTCTTTCTGATCGATCTATTGGGCTATTCCTATAAGTGTCACAAACATCCCTAGAGTTCGTACTAAAATAACACCTTAAGACACACATCAACCAAAACCCTAATGTCACCTAGATATTCCAATGTCACCATAAGTATCCATGGGTTTGATTATACGATATGCATCACACAATCTCAGATTCATCTGTTCAAACCAACACAAAGAACTTCCAAGAGTTCCCCAAAGTTTCTACCGGAGAGTCAAGACGAAAACATGTGCCAACCCCTATGCACAAGTTCACAAGGTCACATAACCCACAAGCTAATCACCAGAACATACATCAAGTAGATCACGTGAATATCCCGTTGTCACCACAGATAAACACATGCAAGACATACGTCAAGTGTTCTCAAATCCTTAAAGACTCAATCCGATAAGATAACTTCAAAGGGAAAACTCAATCCATTACAAGAAGGTAGAGGGGGAGAAACATCATTAGATCCAACTATAATAGCAAATCTCGCGGTACATCAAAGTCGTGCCAAATCAAGAACACGAGAGAGAGAGAGAGAGAGAGAGAGAGAGAGAGAGAGAGAGATCAAACACATAGCTACTGGTACATACCCTCAGCCTCGAGGGTGAACTACTCCCTCCTCGTCATGGAGAGTGTCGGGATGATGAACATGGCCACCGATGATGTTTCCCCCCTCCGGCAAGGTGCTGGAATAGGGTCTCGATTGGTTTTTGGTGGCTACAGAGACTGGCAGTGGCGGAACTCCCGATCTACGTTTCTTTTCGGGGGTTTCTGTATTTATAGGAAGTTTTTGTGCCGGTTTCACGTCAGGGGGGGGGTCCACGAGTCAACCACAAGGACGGAGCACCCTCCCAGGGGGTAGGGCACGCCCTCCACCCTGGTGGTTGGCTCGGGACTCTTTTTGCCCAACTCTTTTGCTCCAGGGGCTTCTTCTGGTCCAGAAAAAATCACCATAAATTTTCAGCTCGTTCGGACTCCGTTTGTTATTCCTTTTCTGTAAAACTCAAAAACACGGGGAAAACAGAAAACTGGCACTGGGCTCTAGGTTAATAGATTAGTCCCAAAAATCATATAAAATAGCATATAAATGCATATGAAACATCCAAGATAGATAATATAATAGCATGGAACAATCAAATATTATAGATACGTTGGAGACGTATCAACGTGTTAGTGCCTACATGCAGTTTTGAAAACTACTACAGACCTGTTTGGTTTGTGGGATTTGTAAAATGCACTAACGTGCCATTTTCGATCCGACATGATTAACATGGCTATTTGATTACAATCTATAAAAATGTAGCCTTCTTCACAAGAGGTTGGAGTGGATGAAAAGTTCCCTAAGAAAACTAGTACAGATGAATCCAAAGGAGAAATGCATATGGATTGTAACCATATGGATCAAGCAACCAATATGGGGGGAAAACATGTATGTAATGAAACCGTCCAAAAGTCCTTCAGAAATCATAGTACATT
Organism: Aegilops bicornis; assembly: GCA_021605145.1. Lineage (NCBI taxonomy): Eukaryota > Viridiplantae > Streptophyta > Magnoliopsida > Poales > Poaceae > Aegilops > Aegilops bicornis. The sequence goes on along the minus strand of CM038669.1, from coordinate 251,735,169 downwards.
GTCATTGTAAACTTGGAAAAAGGTGTCACAAATTGAACTCCCTTATGATTAAAATTTAACAGGAAAGGAACATCACCTCGATATATAGCTTCTCCAGGCATGGAAAGCATCTCAGGAAACTGACAACTTGCTCCAGGTTGAGGCCGATAGATTCTAGTGCCTAGACCTTCATTGTGCGCAGTTTTGGGGTACACATCTTGTGATGTCTTCTTGTAGCACCAGCAACACACACAAATAGTCCGGAGAGTCAAGGAGGTGATGTGGAAGCTACTCAACCCATTGATCGCCTGAAGACAAAGGTACTCGAGTGCAGTACAACCACGGAGCAGGCGCTCCATGTCACCGTTTGGGAGGTAGACGACGACGAGCTCGAGGTGATTCTGTCATGGTAGAGTAAGAGCGGGCGCGTCATTAAGGGGGATGGCAGTTCCTAATCTTGGTGATGCGAGGCACGGGCGTGAGGCGGAGCGCGGACGTTGGCAGCGAGTGCATATGCACATCATCAAAAGAGAGCTCCTTGAGCTTTTCTAGGGCGGGGGATCGGAACCAGTCGTCAAGCATGGCTCGGTCCTTGACGTTGGAACAGAACTTGCCCATACTAAGGCCTCTGGTTGGGCCAGGGTGACTGCCGAGGATCTTGGAGAATGCATCCAAGCTTTTGCGATGGCAGTGCTCGCGGGTGTCGATGAGGTCGAGAGGGGTGGAGTTCCATAGGGGGCGCCACTGCCGGGAAAGGATGGTTGTCCGTGCCCCATATTTGATTGGGATGAGGGAGATGACACTACAAAAAAAGACACATTTGTGACATTTTGGGCCAAACAAAAAAAAAATATGTCATGCTTATGACACTTCTATGAAAATAATTGTGACAAAACCCGGTATCATCACAAATGTGGTGGGCTCCTACTTCTATGACAAAAAGTCATGACAGAAAATGGGCTTTTCGTCCTGGGCGGGCCGGAGGCGCAGCTGCAGGACATACTTTGGGTTGTCCATGACGGAAAAAAACCATGGTAGAAGCGAGGGCGAGGAAAATACCGCGGAGTTCCCGGTTACGGTGGGTGGTCGGGGGCCGAGCGATGCGCGTTTCTCTCATGCATGTACGCGTGTGGGTGTGAGGCGTTGGGCTCTAATCGAACTGGCGAGGCGTTTGCCTCATCGAACTCGAAAGCGATCAGACCGCAGTTACGACATCGAACCCGAGCGATCGATCGATGGCTGTTAACTGAACCTGATCGAGCGATTCCTTCTCTACTGCTGCTAAATGAAGCCGATCGAACATGCTGCCTCTTGATGATCAATGGCGTTGTTTGGGGGGGGGGGGGGTTGGATGAATAGTTCCCGGTGGGGGTGGATGAACAGGACCTCGTGGTAGTAGAGGTCGTTGCCGCTGGATGAACAGGACCCCGATCGAGCCGGTTGGGGGTGGATGAACAGGACCCATGGAGGGTTGGATGAACAGGACCCCATGGAGGGCTGGTTGAACAGTAGCCGGTGAAGGGCTGGATGAGCAGTATCCGATGGAGGGGTGGTTGAACAGGACCCTGTGGAGATGGCTGGTTGAACAATAGCCGGTGGAGAAGCGATGGAGGCTGGATGAACAAGAGCCCGTGGATAAACAGTCGCAGGTGGAGGCTGGAGGAGGTTGACGGTGGATGAACAGTAGCCCATGGAGGCTGGAGGACGTCGATGGTGGAGATGAACAGTATCCCGTGGAGTCCCGTTTTGCGGCATGCCACACCCCTCCCGATGAACAGGACCCCCGTTTCGACCGTAGCGCTCCAACACAAGTTCGTTTCCTCCATTTTGCGGTACGCCACACCCCTCCCGATCAACAGGACCCCGTTTCGACCATAGGAGGTCCAAGAGAAGTCCGTTTCCTCCGTTCTGCGGTACGCCAGACCCCTCCCGATGAACATGATCCCATTTCGACCGTGGCCGGTCGAACACAAGGTCGTTTCCTTCGTTCTGCGGTACGCCAGGCCTCGTTTCGATCGGCTGTTCCGTCCAAGCCGGTTGGCTCCCGATGAACAGGACGTATTTTGTTGCCTCTCGATGAACACGACGCATTTCGTTGCCTCCCCATGAACACGACGACGCAGTTTCTCTGTTCTGACCCAGCCATGTACACGAGCCCTGGCCGTATGCATGTGCGAGTAGGCATTGGAGACCCCACACGTATGTACGTACGTGGCCGTATTTTTTTGGCGTGTGGCTGTATGTACGTGTACACGGTTTAGACGGGACAGCCCGAACTGCTGCGTGGGGGGCTCTACTATGACATGTGCAGCTACTTACTCGGCCACAGTTCATTGTTGCAGAGCGACTGATCGACCAGTATGTACGTACACGTTCCGACAAGACAGACAACGGTACGTACGCTTCGACCGGGTGGGTCCCAGCTGTCAAGGAGGATAAGGACGCACTTCCTTGTGTGTGAAGATATAGCAGCTGGGTCCCAGCTGTCAGGGGGTATTTTTTTCCTGTAATAAGGACGCGCTTCTTTGCGTGCGAAGATGTAGCTGGTGGGTCCCAGTAGTCAGGGGGAGAAAACATTATATTTTAGGGAGAATTCCATTTCTCCCCCTAACTTGAGCCACCACCTGGCATTTGCCCCTAATTTTATGGTATGCTCAAAAATACCCCTCTGTCGTCAAGTCATCTTATAGAAATGCCCTTCTGTGACGTTACCATCTGGTCAAAGGGTTTTAACCGTCTGGTGAACAGTAACATGCTAAACAATAAATTCGGAAAAATAGCACAAAAAATAAAAAAATCTGAAATTTTGTGGGATCGAAGATACTCAAGGGAGCAAGGTGCGTGCAAATTTTTGCGCAGTTTGGACATTCCAGCAGCTCGTGTCAAAGAAAAAACTTTAAAATGTACGCTGTGAACAGTAAATTCAAAAAATAGCAAGAAAATTCAAAAAAATATGAATTTTGTTGGCATCAAAGAGGCTGGGGTGCGCAAGGTGCGTGCATATTTTTGTTGTGTTTCGACACTGTAGGAGCTCGTGGAGAAAAAAATTAGCGCAGAAAAAAACTTAAAAAATGCACTATTTTGTTTTTTTACTAGAGCACCTCGCATGTCACTTGATCACAAAAATTTGCAAGCGCCTTGCGCACCCAAGCCTCTTTGATGCCAAAAATATTCATATTTTTTAAAAATTTCTTGCTATTTTTCTGAATTTACTGTTCACAGCGTATAGATTTACATTTTTTCCTTTGCCACGATTTCCTGAAATGTCCAAACAGCGCAAAAATTGGCACGCACCTTGCGCCCTTGAGTATCTTCGATCCCACAAAATTTCAGTTTTTTTTGTGCTATTTTTTTTTGAATTTACTGTTCACCACGTTACTATTCACCAAATGGTCAAAGCCCTTTGATCAGACGGCAAGGGCATTTCTATAAGGTGACTTGACGGAAGAGGGGTATTTTTTAGCATACCTGAAAGTTAGGGGCAAATGCCAGGTGGTGGCTCAAGTTAGGGGGAGAAATGGCATTGTCCCTATTTTTTAGGATAAAAAGGATGCATTTGCATGCATGCGTCCATGGGCATGGTGCGTCCCCACTGTCAGCCTCTCACGTACAGTCATCTTCCGACGACTCTTGTTTGTTGACCATGTTGACCACACCGTGCCGAGCGCACCAAGGCCGGTCGACGACGGCGAGGCCCCAGACTGGAACGACCCGGAGATGGGAAAGACGCGGCAGTGGAGTCGCAGATGGAGAGGAGTGGGAAACTTGATCGGTTTAAAGGGTGGCAAAGACCGCCGCCCACGAGATGTGGAGCAAGAACAGAGGTTGAAGGAGCACGGCTGTTGGATTAACATCCAACGGTCTAGCTGCTAGAATCATTTGTTGATTAAGTTGACAGAGCCCTGCGTACACGTCCGCTTAGTAGGCCCACAAGTCAGCCACCAAATTTGACGGGTCCTAGCTCTCAACGGGGGGAATAGTTTTTTCGCATAACAAGGAGGCACTTCCTTCCGTGCGAAGATACAGCCGGTGGGTCCCAGCTGTCAGGGGGAGGAAACATTTTTTTTAGCTTAATAAGGAGGAACTTTCCTTGTGTGCGACAATGGACCTCGTGGGTCCCAGCCGTCAGGCTCTCCATGTACAGTCCTCTTCTGATGACTCTCGTTTTTTTATCACGCCGCGCCGACCGCAGCGAAGCGGTGGACAACGGCGAGGCCCCGGACGGGAACGACCCGAAGATGGGAAGACTCGGCAGTGGAGTCACAGATTGAGAGGAGTACAAGGGTTATAACTGGTCCTGGTGCGACGTGGGGCTGTAGTCAGTGGAGAATAACAGGAGGTGTGGAGGGGTGGAGGGATAGCCTGGCCGGCGGTAGGGTAGCGCTTCGTAGCGATGCGTGCTAAGCAGAGCCGCTAGCCGACGGAGGCCAGACCAGGCGGTCCCGGCTATGCTGGAGGAAGAAGACGAGAGAATGAAGGTGCATGCCGGCCGTTGGATATAAATCCAATGGCTATGGATGTCATAATCATTTGATGACCAAGGTGACAACGCCCTGCGTAGCGTTCGACCTATTGGCCCACATGTCAGACTGCAAAAATGTGGCATATATATAACCCATGTTTTCTAGAATGTACAATCCATTTGCTGGGCTGGGTGAACAAATAATTTCGCGTCAATGCGGCCCATTTAAAATTTTCTAATAAATCCCAGCCCATTTGCATTTTCTTGAAATGCACGAATTAGCTGGGCTCGTTCTATATATAATGTTAGGTTAGAAGGAGCAATTAATATCAAAAAATAAACCGGAGCGACACATTATATATATATATATATATATATATATATATATATATATATATATATAATTAACAAATTAGCGAGTTATTGCTCGAAATAAAAATGAGCACATTATTATTACATTGGTCTTTAAAGTCTTCGCATGCTTTTGTATGCAATCACCAGGATTTTCCTTGCCTGTGAGTCAAAAACAACCAGGATTTTCCTTGCCAACTTCTGTTAAACATTTACTTTTATAAGTTGAGAACACGTGGGATGTTTTTATAATGTATATATAAGTCTCTATAAAATTTACGATAGTAGTAATAATATAAATATATATAATGTGGTTGGACACGACATTATTATTCTAATATAGATATAAATAGAACAGAGATCTGCATTTTATTTAAAAAAATACATTTGGATGCCGATCTTTAAGAAAAACTAAAACCTCCGCTCGGAGGCTCATAGGCCGGTATGGACCTCAAAAAATAAGTTGAAACCACTGTCTCCGTATGTAGTGGGCTACGCATGTTAAAAAAACAAAACGTAGGCCTAGCTGATACTTGTTCGCCCTCTGAAAAAATGATACCAGCTAGATCCCCGAGTTTAACCGGATGAAAGAGGGGGGTCATGCGATCAAGAAGTACATCAGACGCGATATTTTTTCTTCAGTGGATGGCTCTCAATGGCATTTTTTACTTGCCTCTGCACCATACAAGTTGTATTTTTAGCCTCCCAGTCCGTGCTGGACTAGCAACCCATTTGCTGGGCGGGCCAACCTACAGAAACCAGCACTCGATTTTTCATCAAGCCCCAAAAACAACGCAATACTATGTTTGTTTTGAGGACGAAAACATTACAACAGGGGTTGAGCGGGGGAGGGGGAAGACAGAGCAAAAATATTAAAAAGAGCTGATGCACCGTTGCTACCCTAACAAAGCAGGTGCAATTCTTCTCGGGAAGAAGGTGTGTCGTTGACACCCACACATCACAAATCCCACAGTAGACATACTAACAAGTTCACACATAAGTACAACAGACAAGGTAAATATTCATATCAAACTCAGGTTCACATGACACGTTCATATTAATAGCTAACATTCACAATCAACAACTCAAAAGATTCATATATACACAAGTTCAACATGTCTATGCATCCAAATGATTGATAGATCACACGACAATATTCATAGATAATTCACAAAAAGATTCAAATATACACATGTTCAGTATGTTTATGCATCCAAATGATTGAGATCACGGCCAATATAATCCATGCATGAACTTTAATTACCTAGGGTACAAATTGGTAAATGGTGTTCAGTCGGAGGTACTTCTTGCTAAAATTAATGCTTGTACGAGTAAACTTTCGAGTACATAAGAGACATCACAGACAATCTGAACTTTGCTTGTAGGTTTATCCTCAAATAGTGGCCTCGTGCTGAGGGAGGTTTGAGCAACTTGGCTACTACTTTCATCCAACTAGTTTACTGGCTCATCTTGGTCATGTAGCTCGCCAACATTCTACATTGCAAACAAGAAAAGAGGCGGTTGAGAAAATGAACCACCCAATTTTTTTGTGTTGTTCAACTGAAATGAAGCATCCCTGGCATGCAGACTGATTATGTGCCAGATGAATATACGTGTCAATCAACTTGTTTGGAATCTTTAGACTCCATGCCATACAGTTCGCTACCATATGTGTCGATAACCAAAAGGCACAAGTTGGGACCAAAGATCGGATCATGCGTTTTTCTAGGCTATGCGCCAAGAAATATTTTACGCTCACTCTCCTAATACTTGGAGTTTGATAACTAGTTGACGCCGGTTGATACCCGAATGAATATAGGCACTTCTTCTTGTCAAGATTGATGCTTGTCTGGGTGAAGTTTGGAGTACATAGCAGCAATATAAGTATATCTCCATCTGATCATTTTGTGCAGTTCTACTGAAATCACCCAATGTAATGATTTGCATGCGAGTTCAGGCTCCAAGTTACTCCTTTATGAAATCGGCAAACAGTAGCACAATACCAAATTACCAATACATATGACAAGCACGATAATCAGGATAAAGACCAGTACCAACCTATGTGAGGTAGCATATCAAATACTATTTCCTATGACTGGAAGCTGAGATAAGCGAAGCGACTGACAGCAAAGGAAGGAAGCAAGCCCAGATTAGTGACTGACAGGAAAGGAAGGAAGTTGTCGAGGCAATGAAGCACCCAAAGTTTTTGTGCGGTTCCACCAACATCGAGCATCCCTGTTGGCACATATATTGAGAGAGTGATATTACTATAATAGTGGGACTAGTTGATGAAACATACACTAACAAATAGAAGCACCCTCATTAGCTTAATGGGTAAAGTTAGCAACATTAGTCTTGCTTAAAGAGAGGTATTAGTTTATTTAATCAGTGCCAATTAGCTCAACACTCAAATCATTGCCATGTATCATAGGTTGCAAAACTTTAACGTGCAAAGATAAAGGAGTTTCTCATGATAGTAGCACGATACAAATAGAGATGACAGCAAACTAATATGGATGAAGGCCTTAGGCCTGTACCAACCTGAGCAAAAAAGCTTATTCATGTAGTCCCAGAAGAGATGATAAAGCACTCACTGGAATCACTTAATAGTATATATTTTTGTGCACTTCAAATGTATGGTTGAAATCACTCTTGTTTACCAGTGCTGAGATTATATCGAAAGATTATCAAGAACTTCCAGTAGAGTTAAAGCACTGGTTCTGATACATTTCATTGTATTGTCTTGTGTAGTTCCACTAAAATGTATGATTGGCACAACATGATCCCTGTTTCCACAAGTAGGAACAAGGTGAAACCTTCATTAGCTTAGTGAGAAAGGATAGAAAGACATTAGCATATTACTCTAATAGTAGCATCGATTCATGATGGACAATACGCAACACATTGCCTAATTGAACCAATAGCAATAAATTGACATGCAAAACAATAGCACTATTATGTCATGACACTACCAAGATTCCCTCCCTGCTCCACCACATGATTCACCTCCACAGACAAACATACACAGGTACGTGATTCAGCATAGGGTGATACTAAAGATTTGTTTAACTCCGACAGGAAAATTAGGCAGCAATAAATTAGTGGTACTTAAGTACTCCTAATTAATTAAGTGACCTTGCAGGAGAGACAGCAGAAGTGGAAGGGCTCCTATCGGTGTCAAAACCGGCGCATCTCGGGTAGGGGGTCCCGAATCGTATGCGTCTAAGGCGGATGGTAACAGGAGGCGGGGACACAATGTTTACCTGTGTTCGGGCCCTCTCGATGGAGGTAATACCCTACTTCCTGCTTGATTGATCTTGATGATATGAGTATTACAAGAGTTGATCTACCACGAGATCGTAGAGGCTAAACCCTAGAAGCTAGCCTATGGTATGATTGTCGTTGTCCTACGGACTAAACCCTCCGGTTTATATAGACACGGGAGGGGGCTAGGGTTACACAGAGTCGGCTAAGGAATGAGATCTACATATCCGTATTGCCAAGCTTGCCTTGCACGCCAAGGAGAGTCCCATCCAGACACGGGACGAAGTCTTCAATCTTGTATCTTCATAGTCCAACAGTCCGGCCAAAGGATGTAGTCCGGTTGTCCGGGTACCCCATAATCCAGGACTCCCTCAGTAGCCCCTGAACCAGGCTTCAATGACGATGAGTTCGGCGTGCAGTTTTTCTTGGGCATTGCAAGGCGGGCAGGTCCTGAGCTTCTCCACAAGCTCTCCAAGGCCTTCGGGCAGGGAGACGGATGGCCACAAGGCCTGGGCAATACCTTGCATCACCTGCCGAACTTGTTCGTGCAGTTGTGAGAGCTCTGGTAGAAGATCACCCGCAGACCCGGGCATCTCATCCGCGGGACGACCCGTCAGCATATCTATAGACATAACTCTGTTAGTTGGCTTCTTCGTCGGACTCTTTTTAAAGTTCGCTCAAGCACTTAGTGAAAATGCCGCGTCGAAGCCGGTTATTCTCCTTCACGGAGTCCGACAGCTGGGCGTGAACATCCTTTAGTTCCACGCTCAGCTGGGTGTTGGCATCCTGGAGATCATTTTTCTCCTGCCTAACTTTTGTAAGCATGCGCTCGCCAGCCTTTAGCTACCGTATGGCATGTTGCTCATCCGGATTCACTCCGGCGTCATCTGCAATATTTATTGTCAGAATTGCGTGCATGCCCCATCCTATATGGTACCTATCATTCTTTACAACAGGTATTACCAGAGGGGGCCTTCTCGGACTCCTTCAATGCGGCCATTGCGCCTACAAATTGGGCCTTGCACTCTTCCAGCCTCCTTAGACAATTGGGTATTCTTCTCTCAGAAGAACTGCACAATAAATGATCCTTCAATCAGTTGTGCCAACTGTTTCAAGTCTCGTGGGCTATTGATGTATATACTCATCAAATTTTCTTACCCGTACATCCTTTACATACTGGTTCGTGGCTCTGGCTAGACCATTTTGAGCAGCACAGATGTACGCATCTCCTGAGTTGAATGCATCAAACGCCTCTCGGGAGAAACAAGCGTCCACAGAGTACGGCTCGGCGACGCCAGGATTCATGGCGCTCTCCACTTCGGAATTCATAGCGGATATCTTATCTGCATCCTCTGTAGGAGCATCCGGCGTGTGCCTCGTGTTAGCTTCCGCCTCTGTGTCCGGCCCTGGAGCCCGACTGGTAGAGGCGTGATCGGCGACCTCTCCGGACATAGTCCGGCGAGCGTTCTTCCTTCTAGGAAACACGGGTGTTATTATGTTTTTAAAGACGACAACCACGGAGTGAGGTGTTGCATCATACCTCTGCACCGGCGTCTCCGTCCGGACCGCCTTCCTTTTTAGCCTGTCCGGCCTCGGAGCCCCTTGTTGGCGAATCGCTGCAGGCCCGGCATGGCATCCCGAGGGCCTTCCCTCTAAAACACCGTTTGTATACGGTAGGTGAAGTGCATAAAAAGAAATCCTTTTCAAAGGTTGGGACAATGGTGTCATTTACCTACGAGGTTAGGAGTAGCCCAGGGTAGTCGGCCATAATGGCCACCATGGCGTCATCACAGCTCAATTGGTAGAATACACTGTCAATCAGCTCCACGAATATGTCCGGATCCTCTTTAAGGCCGGGGTCGAGGGACCGTTCAGGATCCTCTGGTTATGGAGGTGGGATGTTGATCTCCCTTACAGCCTTACGCAGCTCCTGCGATGAAATGGCAAGATAAAATATTTGCTGTGAAAATGCGGAAGGGGTGGGTATAAAAAGTGGCAGCTTACCAAGCTCGGAGGGTTGTACATGGAAAATCCATCCCGTGGCTTGATGCGGAGGAACTCCTCTTCCTCTCCCTTGTACAAACCGGACATGATTTTCCTATGGTAGCAATTGAGTCTGACTCCTTACGACCGCAGCAGGTGGCATCATCTTCCCCGTTGAAGTCCCACATAGGGTGGCCTCGATATTGAAGTGGATGCACCCCTCGCATAATGCATATTGACATAACCTCGGTTATGGTCAGTTCTGATTGAGCCAATACCTTTATCCGGCCCATCAGGTAAAGAACGTCTCTATCATCTTCCTCCTGAGGGCTCCGTGGTCGCCAGCTCAGGCGCTTCTTCAAAGGAGCATTATCAAATTCTGGAAGGCCGATCCGAATAGGATCCGGAAGGGGGACGTCCTCCATATAAAACCACTCTGAAGGCCAGTCTTCGGACGCCTTCTTCGGGGTACCAGATAGGTATCTGGTCCCGGCGATGTGCCATACTTCGGCTCCACCCACTTGATATATTGATCCCCTCTGTGTATGGGGGACAAGGCAGAACAACTTCTTTCATAGTACGAAATGAGCTTCGTAGCCCAGAAACAGTTTGCAAAGGGCTACGTAACCAGCGATGTGCAATATGGAGGCAGGGGTGAGGTTGTGCAACTGGAGGCCGTAGAACTCCAGGAGCCCTCGGAGAAATGGATGGATTGGAAATCTGAGTCCCCTTAACAAATAAGGGACAAGGCATACCCGCTCTCCCTTAGAGGGGTTGGGAAAGCTCTGTCTCCGTATGTAGTGGGCTACGCATGTTAAAAAAACAAAACCTAGGCCTAGCTGATACTTGTTCGCCCTCTGAAAAAATGATACCAGCTAGATCCCCGAGCGAACTGGATGAAAGAGGGGGCCGGCGGGCGACTGAAGAAGTTCATCAGACGCGATATTTTTTCTTCAGTGGATGGCTCTCAATGGCATTTTTTACTTGCCTCTGCACCATACAAGTTGTATTTTTAGCCTCCCAAATCCGTCTTTGGACTAGCAACCCATTTGTCGGGCGGGCCAACCTACGTAAAACCAGCACTCGATTTTCATCAAGCCCCCAAAACAACGCAATACTATGTTTGTTTTGAGGACGAAAACATTACAACAGGGGTTGAGCGGGGGAGGGGGAAGACAGAGCAAAAATATTAAAAAGAGCTGATGCACCGTTGCTACCCTAACAAAGCAGGTGCAATTCTTCTCGGGAAGAAGGTGTGTCGTTGACACCCACACATCACAAATCCCACAAGAGACATACTAACAAGTTCACATATAAGTACAATGCATAAGGTAAATATTCATATCAAACTCAGGTTCACATGACACGTTCATATTAATAGCTAACATTCACAATCAACAACTCAAAAGATTCATATATACACAAGTTCAACATGTCTATGCATCCAAATGATTGATAGATCACATGACAATATTCATAGATAATTCACAAAAAGATTCAAATATACACATGTTCAGTATGTTTATGCATCCAAATGATTGAGATCACGGCCAATATAATCCATGCATGAACTTTAATTACCTAGGGTACAAATTGGTAAATGGTGTTCAGTCGGAGGTACTTCTTGCTAAAATTAATGCTTGTACGAGTAAACTTTCGAGTAAATAAGATAAATAACATAAAATCTTAACTTTGCTTTTATGTTTATCATCAAATAGTGGCCTCGTCTTTGAGGGAGGTTTGAGCAACTTGGCTACTACTTTCATCCAACTAGTTTACTGGCTCATCTTGGTCCTGTAGCTCGCCAACATTCTACATTGCAAACAAGAAAAGAGGCGGTTGAGAAAATGAACCACTTAATTTTTTTGTGCTGTTCAACTGAAATGAAGCATCCCTGGCATGCAGACTGATTATGTGCCAGATGAATATACATGTCAATCAACTTGTTTGGAATCTTTAGACTCCATGCCATACAGTTCGCTACCATATGTGTCGATAACCAAAAGGCACAAGTTGGGACCAAAGACTGGACTGCGTTTTTCTAGGCTATGCGCCAAGCAATATTTTTACGTTCACTCTCCTAATACTTGGAGTTTGATAACTAGTTGACGCCGGTTGATACCCGAATGAATATAGGCACTTCTTCTTGTCAAGATTGATGCTTGTCTGGGTGAAGTTTGGAGTACATAGCAGCAATATAAGTATATCTCCATCTGATCATTTTGTGCGCTTCTCTGAAATCACCCAATGTAATGATTTGCATGCGAAGTTCAGCTCCAAGTTACTCCTTTATGAAATCGGCAAACAAGTAGCACAATACCAAATTACCAATACATATGACAAGCACGATAATCAGGATAAAGACCAGTACCAACCTATGTGAGGTAGCATATCAAATACTATTTCCTATGACTGGAAGCTGAGATAAGCGAAGCGACTGACAGCAAAGGAAGGAAGCAAGCCCAGATTAGTGACTGACAGGAAAGGAAGGAAGTTGTCGAGGCAATGAAGCACCCAAAGTTTTTGTGCGGTTCCACCAACATCGAGCATCCCTGTTGGCACATATATTGAGAGAGTGATATTACTATAATAGTGGGACTAGTTGATGAAACATACACTAACAAATAGAAGCACCCTCATTAGCTTAATGGGTAAAGTTAGCAACATTAGTCTTGCTTAAAGAGAGGTATTATTTTATTTAATCAGTGCCAATTAGCTCAACACTCAAATCATTGCCATGTATCATAGGTTGCAAAACTTTAACGTGCAAAGATAAAGGAGTTTCTCATGATAGTAGCACGATACAAATAGAGATGACAACAAACTAATATGGATGAAGGCCTTAGGCCGGTACCAACCTGAGCAAAAACGCTTATTCATGTAGTCCCGTAAGAGATGATAAAGAACTCACTGGAATCACTCAATAGTATATATTTTTGTGCACTTCAAATGTATGGTTGAAATCACTCTTGTTTACCAGTGCTGAGATTATATCGAAAGATTATCAAGAACTTCCAGCAGAGTTAAAGCACTGGTTCTGATACATTTCATTGTATTGTCTTGTGTAGTTCCACTAAAATGTATGATTGGCACAACATGATCCCTGTTTCCACAAGTAGGAACAAGGTGAAACCTTCATTAGCTTAGTGAGAAAGGATAGAAAGACATTAGCATATTACTCTAATAGTAGCATCAGATTCATGATGGACAATACGCAACACATTGCCTAATTGAACCAATAGCAATAAATTGACATGCAAAACAATAGCACTATTATGTCATGACACTACCAAGATTCCCTCCCTGCTCCACCACATGATTCACCTCCACAGACAAACATACACAGGTACGTGATTCAAAGATAGGGTGATACTAAAGATTTGTTTAACTCCGACAGGAAAATTAGGCAGCAATAAATTAGTGGTACTTAAGTACTCCTAATTAATTAAGTGACCTTGCAGGAGAGACAGCAGAAGTGGAAGGGCTCCTATCGGTGTCAAAACCGGCGCATCTCGGGTAGGGGGTCCCGAACTGTGCGTCTAAGGCGGATGGTAACAGGAGGCAGGGGACACAATGTTTACCCAGGTTCGGGCCCTCTCGATGGAGGTAATACCCTACTTCCCGCTTGATTGATCTTGATGATATGAGTATTACAAGAGTTGATCTACCACGAGATCGTAGAGGCTAAACCCTAGAAGCTAGCCTATGGTATGATTGTCGTTGTCCTACGGACTAAACCCTCCGGTTTATATAGACACTGGAGGGGGCTAGGGTTACACAGAGTCGGCTACAAGGAAGGAGATCTACATATCCGTATTGCCAAGCTTGCCTTGCACGCCAAGGAGAGTCCCATCCAGACACGGGACGAAGTCTTCAATCTTGTATCTTCATAGTCCAACAGTCCGGCCAAAGGATGTAGTCCGGTTGTCCGGATACCCCATAATCCAGGACTCCCTCAGTAGCCCCTGAACCAGGCTTCAATGACGATGAGTTCGGCGCGCAGTTTTTCTTGGGCATTGCAAGGCGGGCAGGTCCTGAGCTTCTCCGCAAGCTCTCCAAGGCCTTCGGGCAGGGAGACGGATGGCCACAAGGCCTGGGCAAATACCTTGCATCACCTGCCGAACTCGTTCGTGCAGTTGTGAGAGCTCTGGTAGAAGATCACCCGCAGACCGGGCATCTCCTCCGCGGGACGACCCGTCAAGATATCTATAGACATAACTCTGTTAGTTGGCTTCTTCGTCGGACTCTTTTTAAAGTTCGCTCAAGCACTTAGTGAAAATGCCGCGTCGAAGCCGGTTATTCTCCTTCACGGAGTCCGACAGCTGGGCGTGAACATCCTTTAGTTCCACGCTCAGCTGGGTGTTGGCATCCTGGAGATCATTTTTCTCCCCGCTTAACTTTTGTAAGCATGCGCCGCCAGCCTTTAGCTACCGTGATGGCATGTTGCTCATCCGGATTCACTCCGGCGTCATCTGCAATATTTATTGTCAGAATTGCGTGCATGCCCCATCCTATATGGTACCTATCATTCTTTACAACAGGTATTACCAGAGGGGGCCTTCTCGGACTCCTTCAATGCGGCCATTGCGGCCTGCAGCTGGGCCTTGCACTCTTCCAGCTCCTTAGACAATTGGGTATTCTTCTCTGTAAGAACCTGCACAATAAATGATCCTTCAATCAGTTGTGCCAACTGTTTCAAGTCTCAGGGGCTATTGATGTATATACTCATCAAATTTTCTTACCCGTACATCCTTTACATACTGGTTCGTGGCTCTGGCTAGACCATTTTGAGCAGCACAGATGTACGCATCTCCTGAGTTGAATGCATCAAACGCCTCTCGGGAGAAACAAGCGTCACAGAGTACGGCTCGGCGACGCCTGTGATTCATGGCGCTCTCCACTTCGGAATTCATAGCGGATATCTTATCTGCATCCTCTGTAGGAGCATCCGGCGTGTGCCTCGTGTTAGCTTCCGCCTCTGTGTCCGGCCCTGGAGCCCGACTGGTAGAGGCGTGATCGGCGACCTCTCCGGACATAGTCCAGCGAGCGTTCTTCCTTCTAGGAAACACGGGTGTTATTATGTTTTTAAAGACGACAACCACGGAGTGAGGTGTTGCATCATACCTCTGCACCGGCGTCTCCGTCCAGACCGCCTTCCTTTTTAGCTTGTCCGGCCTCGGAGCCCCTTGTTGGCGAATAGCTGCAGGCCCGGCATGGCATCCCGAGGGCCTTCCCTCTAAAACACCGTTTGTATACGGTAGGTGAAGTGCATAAAAAGAAATCCTTTTCAAAGGTAGGGATAATGGTGTCATTTACCTACGAGGTTAGGAGTAGCCCAGGGTAGTCGGCCATAATGGCCACCATGGCGTCATCACAGCTCAATTGGTAGAATACACTGTCAATCAGCTCCACGAATATGTCTGGATCCTCTTTACGGCCGGGGTCGAGGGACCGTTCAGGATCCTCTGGTTATGGAGGTGGGATGTTGATCTCCCTTACAGCCTTACGCAGCTCCTGCGATGAAATGGCAAGATAAAATATTTGCTGTGAAAATGCGGAAGGGGTGGGTATAAAAAGTGGCAGCTTACCCAGCTCAGAGGGTTGTACATGGAAAATCCATCCCGTGGCTTGATGCGGAGGAACTCCTCTTCCTCTCCCTTGTACAAACCGGGCATGATTTTCCTATGGTAGCAATTGAGTCTGACCCCTTACGACCGCAGCAGGTGGCATCATCTTCCCCGTTGAAGTCCCACATAGGGTGGCCTCGATATTGAAGTGGATGCACCTCTCGCATAATGCATATTGACATAACCTCGGTTATGGTCAGTTCTGATTGAGCCAATACCTTTATCCGGCCCATCAGGTAAAGAACGTCTCTATCATCTTCCTCCTGAGGGCTCCGTGGTCGCCAGCTCAGGCGCTTCTTCAAAGGAGCATAATCAAATTCGGGAAGGTCGATCCGAATAGGATCCGGAAGGGGGACGTCCTCCATATAAAACCACTCTGAAGGCCATTCTTCGGACGCCTTCTTCGGGGTACCAGATAGGTATCTGGTCCCGGCGATGTGCCATACTTCGGCTCCACCCACTTGATATATTGATCCCCTCTGTGTACGGGGCACAAGGCAGAACAACTTCTTCCATAGTACGAAATGAGCTTCGTAGCCCAGAAACAGTTTGCAAAGGGCTACGTAACCAGCGATGTGCAGTATGGAGGCAGGGGTGAGGTTGTGCAACTGGAGGCCGTAGAACTCCAGGAGCCCTCGGAGAAACGGATGGATTGGAAATCCGAGTCCCCTTAACAAATAAGGGACAAGGCATACCCGCTCTCCCTTAGAGGGGTTGGGAAAGCTCTCCGCTTGCTCTCCGCCATTATAGGTGGCGAGCCCGGCTCGAACCGGGACCATATACGCTGGGGGGAGAAATCCCTAGGTCTGTAGCTTCACTAATTGTCTGTGCAGGACGGAACACCTCTCCCAATCTCCGGGCTTGGGGCTGCGGGAGCGAGAGGAGGAGTTGCGCTGGGCGGCCATGCTGGAATGGATTTTTTGGGCGCGCTTTGATGAATACTCGCTGAGGGAGGATGGTGTGGTTTGGATCTGAGAATCCTCTTCTCTTTAAAATAGACAGTTCATTCGCATAGCTAGGGTGGTAAATATAAAAGCGCCCTAACTTCTCACATTTGCTTGACACGTGGAAGATGGCCATTATTGGACGCAGAAGCCAAGAAGCGCAACATTTACGAGAAGCCGGACACCATTTAACAGGTACTCAGAGTTTGAAGAAGAACCCTCCTTGCAATGTCGAAGACAATCTACGCGCCGGACTCATCGCCATTGAAGCCTGGTTCGGGGGCTACTGAGGGATTCTTGGATTAGGGGGTATCCGGACAGCCGGACTATAACGTTTGACCGGACTATTGGACTATGAAGATACAAGATTGAAGACTTCGTCCCGTGTCCGGATGGGGCTCTCCTTGGCGTGGAAGGCAAGCTTGGCAATACGAATATGTAGATCTCCTTCCTCAGAATCGACTCTGTGTAACCCTAGCCCCCTCCGGTGTCTATATAAACCAGAGGGTTTAGTCCGTAGGACCAAGAACAACAATCATACCATAGGCTAGCTTCTAGGGTTTAGCCTCTTCGATCTCGTGGTAGATCAACTCTTGTAATACTCATATCATCAAGATCAATCAAGCAGGAGTAGGGTTTTACCTCCATCGAGAGGGCCCGAACCTGGGTAAAAATATCGTGTCCCCTATCTCCTGTTACCATCCGCCTAGACGCACAGTTCGGGACCCCCTAACCGAGATCCGCCGGTTTTGACACTGACAACAATAACCGAAGCGTTTATCTTGTAGTTCGGATCGTAGCCCTTCTCGACAGAGTTCGTCTTCGGGGGATCTTCTTCCGGAGATGATGGAGAGCGAAACACCTCCCCCTGCCACCCGCCTCATGAGGCGGGCGACCCTGAAGTGTCGTCACGGAGGTTTTCTCCTGATCCGGCAAGGCCAGAGGGTAATCCTTCGGCCACCCGAAGTCCTCGATTCGCCTGAAGAGAGCAACCGAAAGAGTCCGGCACCGTCCGGTGTGTGATCGGACGCACTGAAGGATCTGCTAGAGCAAGCAGCTATCTCAGAAGCGCATCGTACGCTAATGTGTACGGTGATTGAGAGGATTTCATCCGCCGAAAGCGGGTTGCATGAAGCTTTTATGAGTTTGCTGAAGGGCTTTGAGGTACGTGAAATAGTGTATGTTTTTGACGGTACCGCACACGTTAGGTGTGCCCTGTGCAGATAGTAGCCCCTGAGACTCTGGTTGCTGTCGAGAACGGTGGCAAACAGAGGATCATAGTCCCAGGTAATAATCAGGCCGCCTTCATATGCAGGTGGCGGAAGGTCCGGTGGCTAGCCGGACTGGTGAGTTTGCCAAGCTAAAGCGGCAACTTGATGCGGCGGATGCCGAAATCATGCTTGTGACTGAACGGCTCGACGAGGCACAGGGTATGTGATTTCTCTTGTGATCAACACATAGTAAGAGGAGCATGATGCTAGTATCTTTAATATGTTGTGACTGCAGATGGGGATGCCGCCGTGGAGACCCTTCGGGCGGAACTTGCCCGAGCCAAGGAACAAGCCAGGAAAAGTGATGCGGCCGCTCTAAAGGCAGTCGAAGAGCTGAGAGCCGAACAGGTTGCGCATTGCCGAACCAAGGATGAAATAGCCAAGATGGCTGTGGAATTGAAGGATGTCACCGGCCGTTACGAGCTTCTCGAAAATAAAAATCAAGTGAAGATGACATACCTGGAGAAGGCCACGGTGGCGGCCAAGGACGCCCGCTCTATAATTAGAGCGATGAAGGAGGAGCTGCGTCAAGCCGGGGATATCACGGCTAGGAAGCCCTTTATGCTGAGGATGAAGTTCGGAGATCCTAAGTACGCTCCTCTTGATCGGCTATGGAGTTCTACAGACGCATATCTGGATTTGGCAGCAAGTGCCGCTGATGCGGCTGAATACTTCAAAGATCAAAAAGATCGTGAAGTGGAAAATTTGTTTTGGTCACAATTTAATATTCCAGCGCGTCCGCTTCCGTTGAATGAGTGGATGGCCGAATGGGCCGAGCTCCGTAGGTTGTCCAGGCTTGCCATGAGGTCTATTGTTGATCATCTGTGGCTGGAAGGGCCAAGGTCGAACAGTTATTTTAATTTGGTGCAACAGTTCCTTGGTGTTGTGCCGCGCATCGACGCTATGAAGAGGTCGGCGTGCATAGAGGGTGCGCGGATGGCGCTTGCCCGTGTCAAGACATACTGGGCAGAGATGGAGGCCACCGCAATTGCAACCCAGAGTTCGGCCGGGGGCCGGGTATCTGCCGAGCACTACTTTGAAGAAGTCCTTGAAGGCGCTCGTTCAATACAGTCTTAGTGCTCGAAGAATATTATGTTCTAATGACATGTATTCCCATTGTAAAAACAATGTTTATTAAATTATAAAGGCTGCATTTGTACTTTTTGCCTGAAAGTACTATGATGCCTCCTGTGCGGCCGTTTGTGTATATATGTATATAACCTGAAAGTTTGCGATATCGGCTTCAAATTTCACGCACATAATGCGGGGGTGTTCGCAAAAGACGCGTGTTCACATTTGATCCAACGTCTTGGTCCATTAAGGATGTGGTAGCGCAGCGAACTAGGCAATCGGACTATATTGCATTAACACTTTCACTTAGCCATAGGAGTTTGACGGTGGGGCTACTATATAGCCCCTTGTGGCTCCACGATCGTCCGAATACGGGGCGCATACATGCCTGGCCGGGAAACGGCCCTTCGTTAATGCGGAGGAATCCCAAGAATTCTGCTAAGTCATCGAGTGGTTGACCAGTCTCGCGCGTTATCATGACAGTCAGTTTTCGGCTTTCTCTACTGAGGTGCTCGTCCGGACGAACCAGGGCACAATCGCAGTAGTTCCCCTGGTGCTACCTTAGCCGATAGAGCGGAACATAAGGTAGCAAAACACGGGAGCCGGGCAAACCCAACATTTGACCCAAGACATGATTCGGAGCTGATGCATATAAGGCCAAACTCGCGACGCCGAACACTCCCTAAGGTATTTGGTCCTTATAACATATGCCGGGTTGAACGATGCCCTTGATAATGAACCCCGAGTGTCCAGGTACGTGCAATATTCTGACGTGGCGAAATGCCAATAACATCGGTATCCTTCTCGGTTGTACTGAGTATTCGGAGGATGTGAACAACAAGAGACAATAAAAAAGGTTTACGCAGGGTCTTAATCTAAAAAGAAACCTTTGAGCGGGTCCCTGCTACACGTCTGCGCCTGTGTTTCCGTTGTGCCATATCTTGGACGTGTGTAGCACGATTGTCATCTGTAAAAGAGAGGAACTTAGTTGAAAGTTGTCGTGCAAAAAAATTTGGTTATTCTAAATAAACCATTTATAATTCAAGATAAGTAAAGTTGAGCCGAACTAGCCCTGTTTAAACGCGGGAAGCCCCTGGTACCGTCTATAAGGGTATAACCATCAAACCAATCTCAAGTACATCTAATGATGCACCGGACTCATCTAACCGTGTCCGTGGTCTTAACGACCGGTCATTCGTTCTGGTTGGTGAGGTCGTCTAGTGTTCGGCTGTTAAAGCAGCCGCACGTTCTTCCGCGCGTAAGGAACGCTCAATATTTCCATTAACTGTGATGGTGCCGCGCGGACCAGGCATCTTAAGCTTAAGAGAAGTGTAATGCGGTATAGCGTTGAAACGAGCGAAAGTTGTTCGTCTGAGTAGTGCTTGATAGTTGCTTCGGAATGGAGTGATGTCGAAGTTTAACTTTTCACTTCGGTAGTTGTCGGGTGAATGTAGCGACCAGACCCGAATGGATCAAGTCTCTGTGCTCAGTGTCATCCCTGGATCGATGCCGACACCACACAAGATTTCAAGGATTTATAGCAGAGTAGCAATCACACACTTATTACATCGTTGTCCACAAGGGAACTTAATACAATAATATGGCTTAAGGCCATCTAATAATAACATGAAGACTTGGAAGATAAGTGAGTCCATCAACTCCATCGGCATCACCGAGTATAGAACCACGACCTAACACCTTACTAAATGCGTCTGAAAAGTCGCATAGCGTGAAAGTTGCAGCCCGAAAACGGTCAAGACATGGAATATCTTTGGCAATGTAACACATAGAGAGCAATGAAGGAATAAGCCTATACTACATGCATATATGGCTGGTGGAAAAGCTCTACGGTTACATTTTTGCATAAAGCTGGTTTTTCCCTACTGCAAAGGAATAATTTTATTTAACTATCATGGTGGTTGTTAAACATTGAGAATGGTTGACAGCATCCTCAATCCCAATTGAAAGTACTCATTAAAACCCAATAACATTTATTCGAAGTAACATGTTGAGATTCACATGATATTCAAGTACTAGATACTCAAGATGTCCATAACCGGGGACACGGCTAATCATGATTAGTTTATACACTCTGCAGAGGTTTGCGACTTTTCCCCACAAGACTCGATCGCCTCCGCTTTGGTTCTCGCACTACATGGTGTTTGAGAGACGGGTGACCGAGACACGATCTTCGTAAGCGCTTAGCACCTTACTTGTGGGTAGACCGGTACACCTACTTTCCCCTACATCTGCTAGTCTACCCGTAAGAGTTCGCACAACTTAGTCAACTATGCCAGAGCCCATAATGGCTTGTGGCTGCACACGGAAGTTTCTAGTTTGAATAATCTTATGATCCCTTTGAGCCTGGGTGGCGGTCCAAGAAAAACAGGCAAGTCCTGATAGAAACCAGGTGCCTCAATCCACCCAGATGTGTGTTTAAGTTGCCACCTTAGATAAACCATTAAATTAACAATCTCACATCTGTCATGGATATCACTCACCCAATCCACGACTACTAGCATAGCATGGCATAATAAGCAAACGTAGAAGTAACTCCCCGTGTTTCATAGGTAAAGCGGTAATAGGTACTACCTCAATCTACTTCCCAAACCCACAATTTAATTAGATCCTAAACATGCAAGTGTTTGAGGGCTTGATCTAATGCAATAAAACTGGGTAGTAGAAAAGGTATGATCAAGTGTTACTTGCCTTGGTCGATGATCCATGAGACCTAGAGATTCAAGTAACAAGCGGCGCACTCCGGGTGATCTAACGCAGCAGACAAACAACAAGCATACAATAAGTACTCATCTAATGCACGGGGAAATCTCGAATAAAAGATCTAACCAGAGAGTTCAACTTAAGAACCCTGGTTGCAAAAGAATCGAATCAAATAAAGCTTCGAAAGTCGAAACTCGAGAGAGAACGACTCGATTTAGCAATCGGAAACTAGGTCAAAATTTTACAGTAGCAAAACTCTGTGTAAGTAGGTTAGTCGGAACGACGGTTTCAGAATTTAAACTCCAGGCGCTTGAATCACCTGATTCCGATAAACGAGCAAGAAATAAAATAGATTTGAAAATCGGATCGGAAATCGAATCAGAAAATAATGGATTAAATCCGATTAAAAGAAAACGACGAACGGATTAAATAACGGACGTTCGTTAACAGAACTAATCCAACGAACACATTCATTGAAACGAACGGTTCGGTGAACGTTCGTTAATTAAGAAAACCAAAAAAAATAAAAACCATCTAGGTTTTAAAAAAAAAACCGAACAACGAACGAAAAAAACCGGATCGGTTTTTAAAGCAAAACCGGACCGGGGTGGGGGCGGCGGCTACCTCCGGTGCTTTGCCGGGCGGGCTCAAGGGCTCCGTCTGTGGCGGGGGTCCGCAGGGGTCGGGAGGGCGGCGAGGGGCGACGAGGGGCTCCGCGACGCCGGCGAGGTCGGGCGGCGGCTACCACGGGCGGCGGCTCCGGCTTTGGGTTGGGGCGCGGTGGCGGGATGATAGAGAGGGGGCGGCCGGTATTTAAGGAGGGGTGGCGGCGCCTTGGGAAGGGGCAAGCCGGGCCGGGCGGAGGCGGACTCCTGGCGGGGGGGCGGCGTGGCGGCGGGACTCACAAGGCGAGCGCGAGGGAGAGAGGAGGTGGGTCAAGGCTACACGCTGGGCCTTGGCCCAAAGTGGGGAAGTAGTTTTTTAAACAAAACTAAACGGATTAAAAAAAATACCAAACGAACTCCGAATTTAATAAAATAAATTTTCCCCGCCTCCTAAAAATGAGTCGAACAAAATGAACTTTAAAAAGGGCAAACATGCATATATTTTTTTTAAATGCTCATTTTTGCCTAAGCAAAATAAATCTTCCAAAACCAAATTTTGATTTATTTATAAAATCTTCATGTTTCCTAAATGTTGGGAAAGTCATATTATTCCCTCTCTTAATTTTTTTATAGGAAAACTTTATGAAGATAATTAAATAAATCCAATGATCCTATTTTCAAAATTTGGGAAATCCCAAATATGAAAATAATGAAACTTCCAACTCTCTCCGAGGGTCCTTGAGTTGCGTGAAATTTTCTAGGATCGGAAAAATGCGAGAAAAATTTGTATGCATGATGACCTAATGTATAACATTCCAAATTGAAAATTTGGGATGTTACAGTGAACCAAATACAACCTCTAGTATTAGAGAGCCCATGGAGCGGGCCTCTGGGCCTGGTATTACTCCCTTGAAGGTAGTATTACTGTGGCTGATCTTTGTCAGGTCTATCCCAATTTTGCGGACTGTGTCCTGATATATCAGATTTAGACTACTGCCACCGTCCATATGGACTCGTGTGAGATGGTATCCATTTATTATTGGGTCTAACGTCAAGGCAGCCAATCCTTTGTGTCGGATATTTGTCAGGTGATCCCTGCGATCAAAAGTGATCGGGTGGGCCAACCAGGGGTTGGGCTTATGGGTGACGGGCACTACGGCTCGTGTGTTTCGGAGTGCATGTTTGCTTCTCCTCTTCGTCACATGGATCATGTTCACTGTTTTGACCTCTGGTGGGAATTTTTTCTGTCCCCCAGTGCTTTGCTGGCGAGGCTCGTCCTCGTCTTCACTTGGTGTCTCCCTCCCCTTGTGTTCGGCGTTTAGCTTACCGGCCTGCTTGAAGACCCAAAGATTCTCTCGTGGGTATGATTTGCGTGTTTATCGGGGTGCCATGAATCTGACATAGTTTGTCTAGAATCTTGTTTAAGCTGGACGGTCCATCTCTGTTGCCTTTGAAAGGCTTTTTCCGCTGACCTTGTCGAGAGCCCCTGAATCCGGCGTTTACCATCGTGTTATCTGGGCTGTCTTCTTTATTCCGGCGCTTGTTTTTACTGCGTCGTGGTTTTCCATTGCCATCTGTAGGACCTTGAAGTATGTCTAGAGGGGGGTGATTAGACTACTTGACCAATAAAAACTTAACATTTTCCCAATTTTATAGTTTGGCAGATTTTAGCTATTTTAGGACAAGTCAAGCAATCATCACACAATTCAAGCAAGCATGCAAAGAGTATATAGGCAGCGGAAAATAAAGCATGCAACTTGCAAGAAAGTAAGGGGAAGGGTTTAGAGGTTTCAAACGCAATTAGAGACACGGATGTTTTTGGCGTGGTTCCGATAGGTGGTGCTATCGTACCTCCACGTTGATGGAGACTTCAACCCACGAAGGGTAACGGTTGCGCGAGTCCACGGAGGGCTCCACCCACGAAGGGTCCACAAAGTAGCAACCTTGTCTATCCCACCATGGTCGTCGCCCACGAAGGACTTTCCTCACTAGCGGTAGATCTTCACGAAGTAGGCAATCTCCTTGCCCTTACAAACTCCTTGTTTCAACTCCACAATCTTGTCGGAGGCTCCCAAGTGACACCTAGCCAATCTAGGAGACACCACTCTCCAAGAAGTAACAAATGGTGTGTTGATGATGAACTCCTTGCTCTTGTGCTTCAAATGATAGTCTCCCCAACACTCAACTCTCTCTCATAGGATTTGGATCTGGTGGAAAGAGGGTTTGAGTGGAAAGCAACTTGGGGAAGGCTAGAGATCAAGATTCATATGGTAGGAATGGAATATCTTGGCCCGAACACATGAGTAGGTGGTTCTCTCTCGTAAATAGTAAGTTGGAAGTGTAGGTTCAGTCTGATGGCTCTCTCCACGAATGAAGAGGAGGTGGAGGGGTATATATAGCCTCCACACAAAATCTAACCGTTACACACAATTTACCAAACTCGGTGGGACCGAATAGTTAAACTCGGTCATACCGATTTAGTAAACCTAGTGACCGTTAGTGATTTTCGGTGGGACTGACATGCATCTCGGTGAGACCGATATGGTTAGGGTTAGGGCATAACGTAATCTTGGTGAGACCGATTACACAAACTCGGTGAGACTGATTTTGATAATTAGCTAACCAGAGAGTTGGTTAGGTAAACTCGGTGGGACCGATTTGCTCTTTTTGGTGAGAACGAAATGTTACAAAAAGGAAACAGAGAATTTACATTGCAATCTCGGTGGGACCGATCGCTCACTTCGGTTGGACCGAAACGTTACGAAGGGAAACAGAGAGATTGCAACCCCATCTCGGTGAGAACGAGATCCCTATCGGTAAGACCGATTTTCTTAGGGTTTGTGGCAGTGGCTATGACTTTTGGAATCGGTGGCGCCGGACAGAAAGAATCGGTGTGACCGATTTTGGCTTTATGTTTAGGTCATTTGTGGATGTGGGAAAGTAGTTGAGGGTTTTGGAGCATATCAACAAGCACATGAAGCAAAAGGCTCATTAAGCAACACCTCATCCCTTCTTGACAGTATTGGCTTTTCCTATAGACTCAATGTGATCTTGGATCACTAAAATGTAAAATGAAGAGTCTTGAGCTTTTGAGCTTGAGCCAATCCTTTATCCTTAGTATTTTGAGGGATCCACTTTCATCATCCATGCCATGCCATTCATTGAGCTTTCTGAAATAATAGTCTTGGAATAGCATTAGCTCAATGAGCTATATGTTGTTATGAATTACCAAAACCACCTAGGGATAGTTGCACTTTCAATATCACCCTTTTTGGTAATTGATGACAACATATAGATCAAAGCTTCGACAAATGATAATAAAATTTAAATAACATCGTCGCTTTGAGAAGTATGTGATAAGCAAGTGCTCCCCCTAAATTTGTGCATAGTTTTAGATTTGCTTTGGACTGCAAATGCACAATGAATTAGGCTCATGGGTTACTCTTCCATGTCACATACATCTTGGTGGAGCGCTCAAAATAATAAACAATGAATACATGCACTCATCACCAAGCAAAGTTAGTGATCACATAAGATAGATAGGATAATATCAAGAATGCATAAGTGTAGCTTATGATCAAACACATGATCATCAATGTCTCACAAACATAGTATCTCAACCAAAAGAAAACAAAGTTCGAAAAACCACCAAATAAAGCAAGAGGGAACAAAAGCAACACTCTCTCTCTCGAAGCCTATGATCTATACATTTTTCTCCCCCTTTGGCAACGAGTTACCAAAAAGTTCATAGAAAATGCATAGTGCTAGATCGACTCTCAGGCTTGATCTTCTGGTGGTGGTGTAGAGACGGCTCCTTGGACGAAGACTTCAGTTGATGTAGATGGAGCTGGAGCTGATGAAGGTGCTAGAGCTGGTGGCACTGAGGCTGTAGCTGGTGTAGACGAAGTTGCTCTTGTGTCAGAAACTGGCACAACTGATGAGCTCTGGGCTCTAGGCACTCTGGCAAACACATTGGTTGTAGTCTTACCCTTCCTCTCCTGCATGTCATCTTGTAGTTCCTCCACTGCAGTCTGAATCTCAGTTACCTTCACATCTAAGTTATAGAACTTTTGTTCTATGATTCTCTCCAGGCTCTCCTGGTTTTGAGTTAGGGTGGCCAATCCCTTCTCATTCCTCAAGGTTGATGCTATCAAGTAACCAAGCTGCTCCTGCTTGTTCTTCAAGAAATACTCAGATGCCTCCTCTTGAGTTGGCATCTTGGCAGCCTTTCTCCCTCTTTGCCTTCTCCTTCTTCTCCGAGCTTGAACTGATTGTGGATCATCTTCATTCATGACAACCTCATTGTCCTCAAAGTCTGGATAAAGTGGAAAGTGTTCCTTATCCAACTGATATTTTCCTGTGCCCATCTTTGAGTTTATCAGTTCTTGAATCTGAGGTGCATATCAACAGCTCCTCTTCTCATCTGCTGCAGTCCTCTTGATAGTTTCAATGATCAGGCTCATGACTTTAAACTTTTGTGGCACAAAAACACATGCAACATGTTGATGGCATGCCCTCTGATCATGTTATGGTCACTAGACTTGGGCAACAAAGGTGTGCCTCAGAATCCAATTTATGGTTGGCAACCCTGACAGCAGAAAGTGAACTGATCCAAACTTGTGAGTTGCTAATGCCTTGTTTGGAATTTCCTTGTACATGTGAGCCGTTGAATTGTGATCTTTTTTCTTCTTGGCATAAATGTCTAGGTCATCCTCATTCTCCTCTGGGGCATTTATCAGCTTTGCCCACTCCTCAACAGTTGACTGGTACCTTGTACCTTCAGACATCCAAACAATTCTCCCATATGGGTAAAAATGTGCTGTGGAGTAAAACTGCATGATAAGCTCATCATTCCAATTTGTGAGCTTTCGCCCAACAAAATCTGCAACTCCACAAGCAATAAAGCTGTCCTGCACTCCAGGATAGTGCTCTTCATTCTCCTTCATGTAGGTCCAGTCGACCCATCTCATGTCACACACAATGGGCTTCTTGTCCAATAAGATTGTCTCATAAAAGTCCTGCTGTTCCTTTATATGGAATCTGTAGTCAACAGCAGTTCTTCTCCTTGAAGCATATGGATCTTCCATTCTCCACTTCCTCAATCCTGAGTCTTTCCTGATTCTCATGTTCTCAGCCACAGGATGGGCATCATTGTGGTCTGGTATCTTTGGCTTGAGCTTCCTCAGAACTTGTCCTTCTTCATCTTCCTCATCAACCTCAGGCACTTTGGGGCCTTGTTCTTCTCAAAGAATGGAATACTACTAGTATTCCTCTTTGGTGCAGAACTTGGCCTTGGGGGAAGCTTTGGGTGCTTCCTTGGGCTTAGATGTGGCAGCCCCTGATCTAATAGCATCACCCATAAGCTTTGGTGCCTTTGGTGCTGGTGCAGCAGGCTCTTCCTCTTCTTCCATCATGGAAGGCTTCCCAATTACTCTGGCCTTGGTAATCTTGACCCTTTCCTTCCTCTTTTTGCTTTCAGCAACTGGCTCTTTGGGATCAGGATTTTCAGGCAGTTGAGTTGATGTTCTGGCCTTGGACATTGGTTGTCTTCCTGCAGGCCTTTTGATTTTCATGCCTGGCTTTGCATCCTTTGCTGAGCCATATTCCTTCTTGAGCACAACTTTCTTGGAGATAGCCTCATCTTCCTCAGCTCTGTAATCTTCATCCTCTGAATCTAAAGTTCTTTTCCTCCTTTGCCTAGTAGCAGCCTTAGGCAAATTGCTAGGAGTACTTCTGCTCCCTTCATCTGAAGTTGAGGGACTAGTGCCCTCACTCAAGTTTATCTGCTCTTCTGACCTGTTCTGGCTGTCACTTTGATCAGACATACTGCAAAAACCCGACTCACGACCACGTGAAGAGTTTATAGATGAGATAGAAAAGATGAGCATCACAAAATACAGAGGTTTTTGCAAAAGAATGACTCAAAAGTTCAGTTTTAGTCTTCCACAGAAAGCATTTCGGATCCACCGATTTTCAAACTCGGTGATACCGAAGCAGTTTTGGAACCTAAACTGATCATCTCGGTTGGACCGAGTTTCAGTTCGGTGGCACCGAGACTGCTAGGGTTTCACAAAATTCTCAAATCGGTTGCACCGATTAGTAAATCTTGGTCAGACCGAGAGTCACTTGTGTAATGGCATATGCCAAATCGGTGAGACCGAGTTTTTCAACTCGGTGGGTCCGAGATGGTTTTGGCGGAAACCTAAACCTAAAAATCTGAATCACATCTAATATATGAACTACTTTGGCTGGATAGATGAGTTGCAATCGTGGCAAGATTCAATATGAAAACAATATGCTAGGAATCAGACGTGGATAGCACAAAGATCAAGTCCATACCCTAACTTGGCGGTGGACTTGCTACGGCGGCAACGGCGGGGATGAAATCCGTTGACAGCGGCGAAGACCAGCGACAGGAGGCTGCTGGCAACGAGGAGACGATCCGGAGACCACGATGGCAGAGCGAGCTGATGCGCGGGCGAAGGGTTTCGAAGAAATTTCCAAAATTTTGCCCGTGACTATATATAGCCCGACCCTGTCGGTGTGACCGAGGGGAACAACTCGGTGGCACCGAGATGCATAATCGCTGCGATTCTGACAACTCGGTGAGAACGAATAGTTCAAATCGGCTGCACCGAGATTGAGAGCTCAGATCAACTTGATGATCTCGGTAGGACCGAAATGGTAGGATCGGTCAAACCGAGAATCACTAAGAGGTTTTGGAAGTTTAAGCCTATGATGAATCGAGGACTCCGAGTGCTCCTCACACAGAGTGGTTCGAATCTGACTTGATCAAATTTTGTGATGTAGCATGAATAGAGTTTGAGAAGAGAAAAGCATAGATAGCTAAAGAAGGTTCTTAGGCATTCTTGTCCATCCACTTGGCATAAAGAAAAGAAACCAAACAAGCAAAATAACAAGTGGATGTCCTTGAATGAGTAAAATATGCACCAACATGCTCACACAATAAGATGGCAAATGAAATATGTGGCAAAGCATGCACAACCAATCTTAGCATCTATCAAGCAATTGGTGATGACTAGGTCATCTATATATGAGTATATTGACTTAGGAGTCAAATGAGAACATTTGATCATAGGTCATACTCATCGTTTAAGCTCAAGTGGGGTTACCACTTTTACATAATGCATTTATGTGTTCACACCATTAGAGTTGCTTTGACTCAATTCTTAGAGTTAAGCTCCCCCTAGATGTGAGATCCTCCCTTAGAGGGATGAACTAACCTTGGGTTTTGTCGATGGTGACTTCATGTAGGTGTTGAAGATGTAGATGCTCAATGTTGATGTAGATCATTTGGAGCAGTCCTTTGGAGTGAGTTGCACTTTCAACTTGCCTACATGGGTTAGTCCCACAAGGAACAAACAAGAATATCCATAGACATAGAGTGATGCACACACAAGATGATGTCCATGAAAACATTAGGTTACCTTGTCCCTTGCCTTACCAACATGAGGGTTTGTGACTCCTTGAACTAGTGCAAGATGTGAAAGTTGATTGCACTTGTTCTTGCCAAAATGATATGAGTGAAGAATGTTGGCGGAGTCACCCTCAAGAACTCTCTAGTTC
The DNA here is from genome assembly GCA_021605145.1 of Aegilops bicornis. Taxonomy (NCBI): domain Eukaryota; kingdom Viridiplantae; phylum Streptophyta; class Magnoliopsida; order Poales; family Poaceae; genus Aegilops; species Aegilops bicornis. The sequence continues at coordinate 251,705,304 of CM038669.1, read as the reverse complement.
TTCTTCTTCGGGATCCACATCATCTTGATGGGAATCCTTGGATTTGTAGTTGTACTTGATGAAGTAGAACTTGACGCGGTCTTGGGGACCCACTCGAACGAGGCTTTAGGTGCTTCTTCAAATGCATCAATCTCTTCTTGAAGCTTGTCCTTGCCTTTGTTCTTGTGGTCTTGTGGTGGAAGATCATCTTGAGCTTGTGTCCCCTTGAAGGAAGTAGGATCATACTTCTCTTGTTGAGGAACAAACTTTGTCTTGGGATATTGATCTTCTTCCCACTCAACTCCATTGGAGTTGAACTTTCGTTCAAAACCAACACCTTGATTCTTCCGGTGCCTTCCTTGCTTGCGTACAATTTCCTCGAATTTCTTACTCCCGGCAAGTCTCTTGTAAACACCTTTCTCTATAATTCCCTTCAATAAACTATTTACTTGCTCAAGTGTAACTTGGCTAAGAGAATCATTAGTGGAATCAAGAGAACTACTAGAAGCAACAACATTGGATTTGACATTATTATTGTTACTACTAGAGGAAGTATCTTTCGTGTACTTGTTACTAGACTTGACTTGAGGCATGTAAGTAGATAAGAGTAAACGCTTGGCAATGTAAGAAGAACTTTTCTTGCGAAGATCATCATTGATTGCCTTTAGGAACTCATGCTCTTGCTCAAGATTGAGCTTTTCAAAGTGTAACTTCTCATGAGCCCTTAAAAGTTCTCTATGATCTTCGAAGATAGTTTCATGAGCCAACTTAAGAGTGTTTAGTTCTTTAGTTAGAAGCTCAATTTTCTCCTTATCATTGTCATTCATTTGGTTAGCATGATTAATTGACGTTTCATCATAGTATTCATCACTAGAGTTGTCAACAAGTAAATCATCATCACCCAGCAAGTCATCTTCATCACTATTAAAATCAACATACTCGGGATGTGTTACCTTTGGACCTTTGGCCATGAAGCATCTTCCAATTCCTTCATTTGGTGATTCAAATATGTCGTAGGAGTTTCTTGACATAAGTGCTAGACCGGCAACACCTTCATCTTGAGTATATTCGGAGTCGGAGTGATAGCTTCTCTCGGAGTGATGGTCGGAGTCGGAGCCGGAAACCCATTCACCAACATGAGCTTGATGTCTTCGTTTTGTGTAGCTCCTTGATGACTTGTCCTTTCTTTCTGAATCCTTGCTTCTTCGTGAGGGTCTTCGTTCATAACGATCATCTCTACTCCTCCTCTCTCTCGGTGGTGATTCTTCTCTTTTGCTTCTTCTTTTTGGAGCATCTTCTCTTCTTTTGTTGGGTGCCGTACACTCATTGGAGTAGTGTCCGGGTCTCCCACAATTGTAGCAATTGCGCTCTCGACTAGAAGATCTTTTGTCATTGTAAGACCTTGACTTGGAGCTTCTTTCTTTGCTTCTACTTTTGTAGAACTTGTTGAAGTTCTTCACCATTAAGCTCAATTCTTCATTGAAGGTTGGTTTCTCACTTGATGATGTGGGGGCTTCACTTGAGGCTTTGTAAGCACCACTTGACTTGTTGTGAAGTTCCTCCTTGTCCTTGAGTGACATCTCATGCGCAACAATCCTTCCAATGACTTCCGTTGGCTTGAGATCTTTGTAGTTTGGCATCATTTGGATCAATGTGCACACGGTATCATACTTTCCATCCAATGCTCTTAGGATCTTCTTGATGATGAATTTGTCGGTCATCTCTTCACTCCCTAAGCCGGGCAATCTCATTTGTGATAAGAGCAAGCCTAGAGTACATTTCAAATGACACCTTCACCATCCTTCATTTCAACTTGTCAAGTTGACTTTGGAGCACATCCAACTTGGATTCCTTGACGGACTCGGTATCTTCGTGCATATCAATCAAAGTATCCCAAATTTCCTTTGCAGTCTCAAGACGGCTGATTTTGTTGAATTCTTCGGGCCACAGTCCGTTGAAGATGATGTCACATGCTTGAGCGTTGTATTGTAGCATCTTCAATTCTTCCGCATTAGCTTCACGGTTCAGTTCTCTCCCATCGAAAAATTCACCTTGCAAGCCAATACAAATAATTGCCCAAACGGCCAGGTTATGTCCAAGAATATGCATTTTCATCTTATGCTTCCAACTAGCAAAATTAGTACCATCAAAGTAAGGACCTCTACGGTGATAATTTCCCTTGCTAGACGCCATACTCTCGTAGGTTGTGAAACCAAGGCTATGACCACCAAAAGCTATGGAAATCAAAGCAAATGGAGACCAAAGCTCTGATACCACTTGTAGGACCTTGAAGTATGTCTAGAGGGGGTGATTAGACTACTTGACCAATAAAAACTTAACCTTTTCCCAATTTTATAGTTTGGCAGATTTTAGCTATTTTAGGACAAGTCAAGCAATCATCACACAATTCAAGCAAGCATGCAAAGAGTATATAGGCAGCAGAAAATAAAGCATGCAACTTGCAAGAAAGTAAGGGGAAGGGTTTAGAGGATTCAAACGCAATTGGAGACATGGATGTTTTTGGCGTGGTTCCGATAGGTGGTGCTATCTTACCCCCACGTTGATGGAGACTTCAACCCATGAAGGGTAGCAGTTCTTGTGAGTCCACGGAGGGCTCCACCCACGAAGGGTCCACGAAGTAGCAACCTTGTCTATCCCATCATGGCCGTCGCCCATGAAGGACTTGCCTCACTAGCGGTAGATCTTCACGAAGTAGGCGATCTCCTTGCCCTTACAAACTCCTTGGTTCAACTCCACAATCTTGTCGGAGGCTCCCAAGTGACACCTAGCCAATCTAGGAGACACCACTCTCCAAGAAGTAAAAAATGGTGTGTTGATGATGAACTCCTTGCTCTTGTGCTTCAAATGATAGTCTCCCCAACACTCAACTCTCTCTCTCATAGGATTTGGATCTGGTGCAAAGAGGGTTTGAGTGGAAAGCAACTTGGGGAAGGCTAGAGATCAAGATTCATATGGTAGGAATGGAATATCTTGGCCTGAACACATGAGTAGGTGGTTCTCTCTCAGAAATGGTAAGTTGGAAGTGTAGGATCGTTCTGATGGCTCTCTCCACGAATGAAGAGGAGGTGGAGGGGTATATATAGCCTCCACACAAAATCTAACCGTTACACACAATTTACCAAACTCGGTGGGACCGAATAGTTAAACTCGGTCGAACCGATTTAGTAAACCTAGTGACCGTTAGTGATTTTCGTGGATCGACATGCATCTCGGTGAGACCGATATGGTTAGGGTTAGGGCATAACGTAATCTCGGTGAGACCGATTACACAAACTTCGGTGAGACCGATTTTGGTAATTAGCTAACCGTAGAGTTGGTCGAGAGTAAACTTCGGTGGGACCCGATTTGCTCTTTTATTTGAGACCGAAATGTTACAAAAGGAAACAGAGAGTTTACATTGCAATCTCGGTGGGACCGATCGCTCACTTGGTTGGACCGAAACGTTACGAAGGGAAACAGAGATTGCAACCCCATCTCGGTGAGACCGAGATCCCTATCGATAAGACCGATTTGCTTAGGGTTTGTGGCAGTGGCTATGACTTTTGGAATTGGTGGCGCCGGATAGAAAGAATCGGTGTGACCGATTTTGGCTTTAGGTTTAGGTCATTTGTGGATGTGGGAAAGTAGTTGAGGGTTTTGGAGCATATCACTAAATACATGAAGCAAAAGGCTCATTAAGCAACACCTCATCCCTTCTTGATAGTATTGGCTTTTCCTATAGACTCAATGTGATCTTGGATCACTAAAATGTAAAATGAAGAGTCTTGAGCTTTTGAGCTTGAGCCAATCCTTTGTCCTTAGTATTTTGAAGGATCCACTTTCATCATCCATGCCATGCCATTCATTGAGCTTTCCTGAAATAATAGTCTTGGAATAGAATTAGCTCAATGAGCTATATGTTGTTATGAATTACCAAAACCACCTCGGGATAGTTGCACTTTCACCATCCCTAACTTTGGATGTGCCTTGGTCACTGGTGCTACTATGAGCCAGCCAGCTATCTTTGCCCGCGCAAAAGCGGGTCATGACGCTTGTCAGGGCTGCCATTGTTCTCGGTTTTTCTTGGCCGAGGTGTCTGGCGAGCCATTCGTCTCGGACGCTGTGTTTGAAAGCTGCTAAGGCTTCAGCGTCCGGGCAGTCCACGATTTGGTTCTTCTTAGTGAGAAATCTGTTCCAAAGCTTTCGGGCTGACTCTCCGGGCTCTTGAACTATATGACTTAAATCGTCTGCATCCGGAGGTCGGACATAAGTCCCTTGAAAATTAGCCCAAAAAGCATCCTCAAGCTCCTCCCAACTTCCAATTGAGTTTTTGGGGAGGCTTTTCAGCCAGTGCCGAGCTGGTCCTTTCAGCTTGAGGGGCAAGTACTTGATGGCGTGGAGATCGTCTCCGCGAGCCATATGAATATGGAGGATAAAGTCCTCAATCCAGACTCCAGGGTCTGTGGTTCCGTCGTACGCCTCTATGTTCACTGGTTTGAATCCTTCCGAAATTGCGTGGTCCAAAGACACCTCATCGGTGAAGCATAGGGGTGTGGGGCGCCCCTGTATTTTGTTGTGTCGAGGCGTTCTGACGGTTGTAGTGTTCGGTTTTGGTTGTGCGCTGGAGCGTGTTTCCTTGATCCGTAGATGGATCTGGTTGCGCCGGTCTTCTGATGCAAGTCTTCATGTGAGGCGTGTGCAGACTTATGTGCAGCCTTGTTAGCCGCTCTATCGCCGCCACAAGGTGGTTGATCTGACCTGTCGGCCGTTTTATTCTTCGGTTGTGTGGGCTCTAAGGCTTCGTCATCAAATTCAGGCAATAGCTTGCGCTTTGGATAGCTCTTCGTGTGGTAACTACCACCATACTTTTCTTCATTATCGAGCACTTTGTTCCATCTACTGTTGAGCTTATTCTGCGCGGCTTTAAGCCTTTGCTTTTGCTTCTTCAGACTCCTCACGGTGGCAATAAGCCTTCTGTGGAGGTTCTCTTGTTCCAAGTGCCTTTCCGGGATGATGTGTGCCTCTTCGTCTAGACTGTTTTCCTCTTCAGAGGGAGGTTTATGAGCTATATCCTCGGCGTCGCCGTGTCCGGACAGCGGATCCGTACTATGTTCGCCATTTGCTGGTTCACTGTTGTTATCGCCGTTTTTGCTGAGGCAGGATTTGGAGCGGCGCCTACGCTGACGCTTTGGTTGCTTCTCGAGGGAGCTATCCTTCGTTGCATCCTCCCGTTCCTCGTCATCGTTTTCTTTGGGTTTATCCACCATGTATATGTCGTGTGATGAAGTGGCGGTCCAGCGCCCTGTGGGCGGTGGTTCCAATTCATCTCCTGCATCGTCGTCCATGTCGTCGATGTCTTAGGAGTCGAAGTCGAGCATGTCGGTTAAATCGTCGACAGTGGCTACTAAGTGGGTGGTGGGTGGGAAATGAATTTCTTCGTCGTCCGCATCCCATCCTAGCCGGACATAGTTCGTCCAAGGTTCTCCTGACAAGGAGAGAGACCTTAAAGAATTTGGCACTTCGCCGAAGGGCGAGTGCTGAAAGATACCCGCGGAGGTAAACTCCATGATCGGCGCCCAATCGGATTCGTTAGGCACGGGCGCAGGCGGCTAGGAGTCCGTGGCCGGAGATGAATTGTCAGGACCCCGATTCCAAGTCACATCGATCTAGCTGGTAACACCTCGTATCACTTTGCGGCCTCACGCACGGTATTCGCACGTGTGTCGCCTTACCATGGCCCGGGACCGTTTGCGCCTTTTGGCTCACGTATATGATAGTGTCGCTAGCATCCATATGACAGAGAACCCGGGCCAACATGGCTGGTCGTGAACCCAAAGCGGCACTAACCCATGGGGATAGGCATACATGAATCAACTTAGAGCATGTCGTATTGACGTGTGAATCCGGGCTGTAGCAGGGCTAACAGGACTCTGTGAACCCGGGCTGTAGTAGGCTAGGCAGGACTCGGATGTCACCAAGCGTGACATTTCCCGAAGGGACAGAACCACAGAACGAAGTGAAACACATGTCGGCTACCAAGTGTTCCGAGGAAGAGTAGTCTTTGGGCTAGCAGGACTCCTGTGAACCGGTCAGAAGGACTACTATGGCTCATGGAAGCACAAGACTACATTTCCCCATAAGAGAGGCTACCAAGGATAAACAACTAGGTTGTCGGATCCCACACATACCAAGCATTTCAATCATACACACAATATGCTCCATATGTGTAAATACAACATGGCATCACAACATAACTCTACGACTCAAAGTATTTATTCATTAGGCTCCGAGGAGCGACATATTACAAACATGGGTCTCATGACCCAACATTCAGAGCATACAAGTCAAAGCACATGCGGAAGCTTAACATGTCTGAGTACGTATATCTACAAATGAAAAAGGCTGAGAAGCCTGACTATCTACCAGATCCCGCCGAGGGCACAAGATCGTAGCTGAGGTAACAAGCTAAACGTCGAAGTCCACGCGGAACTACTAACGAGACAGGAGTCTCTCTGCAAAAACATAAAATAGGCAAACGTGAGTACAAATGTACCCAGCAAGACTTACATCAGAACTATCTACATATGCATCGGTATCAATAAAGGGGTGGTGGAGTTTGACTGCAGCAAGCCAGCTTTGACTCGGTGGCTATCCTGAACTACATTTGCAAGTAACTCTTTTGAGGTGGCGCTACGAGTCCACATATTCACCATATCAATACACAACTATGGATCCGCCTCGTCTCCCTCTGAGAACGCCATCCATAGCACTCATGCTTATCTTGCGTATTTTAGAGTATCCACTTTCACTTGTCTATGAACCTGCACAGCAACGCAGAATTCCTTTACCCATGGACACGGCTATTCAATAGATGATGTTAACCCTGCAGGGGTGTACTTCTTCACACACACTCTCGCCACTTACCACCATGTACACGCAGTGTATCTCGGCAACCTTCAAGCGGAAGCCTGGCAAGGGAGTCGGCCACGACCTGATTAACCACACAAGTCTCTAGTCCTAGCTTATCACCTATTCGGGTTCCATCCGCAAGGAGATCCGGCCGGGTGTCGCCACGGCCCCAAACGATGTGTACTGAGGTTCCAAACCCACCAAACGGGCGACGCTTGGCATACCCGGCCACGGTGCCTAGTCTGTCCCAAGCCCACATGCAGGTGCCACTTGGTAGACTACTAACACTACCTACAAACACCGTAAACTAGTTGCAACTCCCGGACGGAGATCGGGTTGATTAATAAGTCGAGAGAGCTTGGGCGCCCGGAGCCCAATGTGTGGTAGTAACTGTTCATGGATCACAAACACGTAACTCAGTTCCTGAGGACGGCTGCAATGAGACAACCCACCATGTACTCCTACATGGCCTCTCACCGCTACCTTTACCAAATCGTGTTCACACACTTAGCTCTAAACAGTAGGACATGTTCACCATATTCTAATTCATCCCCTATGAATCAGACCTGACTCAACTCTAAGCAATAGCTGGCATGACAAACAAGCATGAATGAGTAGGCACATCAGGGCTCAAACAACTCATACTCATGCTAGTGGGTTTCATCTATTTCTTGTGGCAATGACAGTCATGCAGAGGAAAGGGGTTCAACTACCGCAGCATGTAACAGATGAAGCGTGATTGTCCTAATACAATAAAAGAGAGCAGGAGTGAGAGAGTGGGATTGTATCGGAATGAACAAGGGGGTTTTGCTTGCCTGACACTTCTGAAGATAGTATAGTTCTTCATCGGTGTCATCGAACTCATCGTCGGAACCACGTCTACTCAGAGGGGACAAACACCGGCAAACAAGGAAGAACACAATCAATGCAATGCACAATTATGATGCATGATTATGACATGGCAATATGAATGGGTTTTGGGCTAATGCAAGCTAGAACAGAAAGACATGAGTCCATTTGAACCAAAGATTCAAATGCAAACCCATTTTAAGAGGTCATATTAGTGCATTAACTTGTCTCACCTAAACAGCAAGGTTAAATTGTTCTAACATGCATGAAACCAGTACAGATGGATAGATTGGATTTTTCTGATCATTTTTCATATATAATTTATTTCATTTGGAGTTACGGTTGAATTTCTATGATTTTTAGAAGTTTATACTATTTTCTGGAATTTCCTGAGTAAGAATAAATCCAGAAAAAACCTATTACTGCGTCAGCATTGCATCATGCTGACCTCAGCAGGTCAACAGGTAGCGTCCAGGTCAAACCTGACCAGTGGGGACCACTGGTCAGTGACACAATGCTGCCCAGGGTCAATGACAGGTGGGTCCGGTCAATGACCATGTCAGCAAAGTCAACCTGACGTGTGGGCCCAATGGATTAGCCTAATTACAAAATTAGTGGGCGCTGGGGCCCATCTGTCAGCGTCTGTGGGTGATCTAGCTGGCGGTGGTTAGTGCTAATGACGGGCCACGTCGGCTCTCGCCGGCGGCGACCTAAACTCGGCGGCAACTCGCCTAACTTGAGCTGCGAGCGACGGCTGGATGCGCGAAGACCACCAGGAGGTAGCCAGCGCTCAACCGCGGCTAGCAGAGCGATCGGAAGGCCCCAGAGTCGCCGGAGATGACGACGGCAAGCACAGAGGCAGCGGCCAGAGCTCGGGCGAGCTCGGGGTCGGGGCCACAGCGGCCTTGGCGATGCGGGGTTAACGCCTACGGCGTCTACGCGGTGCGGCGAGGACGTTGGACGCATGCCCGGGACAAAATGGTCACCGGAGCATCTTCGCCGGCGAGCTTTGGAGGCGGCCCTGTCGGGTGAGAGAGGCGCGGCGGCTACGGCATGCTGGAGAAAAAACGGAGAGGGGGAGGATGATCAGGAGCTCACGTGGAGTGCAGTGGTGGCCTTAGCATGCTCGGGGAAGCTCGGACGGCGACGAGTCGGCGATAGAGATCCACGGCGGCCGAAGATGAAGAAGTGGTCGGGGACGGCACGTTGGAGATCTTCTGGCCATGTGAGCTGACGGAGAGGACGAGGGTGGCACGGCGGAGCTCAGGGGCTGGTCCATGGGTCTAGTGCTGGCCGGTGGCCGCGGTGGTGACGAACGGCGCGATTTAACCCGTTCAGTGTGAGTGAGAGAGAGAGATCCAGGAGAGGGTGAGAACGGGAAGAGTGAGAGGAGTGCGTGCCACTCGGGCTGGCTCGAAGCGGCGGAAGGTGAAGTGGCTCGGGCGCGTGCGGCGTCAGTGGTTACACGCCTCGTGCCCACCCCACGAGGTTGAGGATGGCTGCGCGTGGGCACGGTGGGTGGCTTCTCTCCTGGGCCAGGTAAGTAACAGGTACTCCCTCCTTCTCTGTTTTCTATTTAAATTACTGTTTTCTATTTATTTCAATATGTTTTGATTTAGTTCAACCACTAAATCATTTTTGTTTCTTCCAATAATTTTCGCAGGGACTGAAAGGAATATTCCAGAGCCCCTCACAAAATATCAGAATTGTTGAAGCATTAAAAATATATATATATAACATATGTTTGCTCCAACTCAAATACAATATGTGTTATTTCAGAAATCCAAAATGTCATGGGAAAAATGTGCATCATCTCTGGTTACTGTTTACATCATTTTCTAAAAATGATGAACATTTTTTAAAGCCATTTTGGGTTCACTAAAAATATTTTAGTTGAACCTATTGAATTCCTCTTAGGTGCTAGGGTTTGAGTCAATCCCCATTTCAAGTTTCTGAGAAATTTAAAGATGATGCACACATGAAGGGCTAGCCTAGAGCATACCAGAACTAGGGATGTGACAGCTCACCCCTACTAAACAAGAATCTCGTCCCGAGATTCAAGTCGTGAGGTAAGAAGTCAGAGGGGTCACAAGCTAACACGATCTTCACGATCCAACTGTCCTTCTCAAGATGTTGATTCATCGCTTCATATTGATCTTCACGTCTTTGCTTTCTAGATCTTCATCCAACTCGATGACGTTAGAAAGAAACTCTATCGGGAAGGATCATTGAAACTCTCCATACCAGGCTAAGGCAATTCACAACGATCGTTTGGAAGGGGTTCGGGGAAATGGCATACTCAGTTCAGAAAGGAAACTATGGTTATAGAATAACTCGGCAAACGGGAGGCACATTCCAATTGATACCGAGGATATAACCTAGTGACTGAGTGTGCTCTCAAGACCTTGAGCATTTCCATAGTCATCAAGGTTTTACCAACATCCGTGCCGAGGATCCTGGCAACACATATTACTACCATGATGAATAGTGATGGATGATGCGGATACAAAGGAAGATAACACCTTCTCAGACTTCCCCTTAGCGAGGCCAAGAGAACGAATCTGGATGATCGACCGAGAGACATTTAGCACTCCGCTCGATGTTCTCCCGATGTTCTAGCTACCACGATCATGCTTAAAAGCATCGACATGGCCATCAAGCAAAGGTCGGACTTCGGAGCACAAAAATCCATAAGGAACAACTTGTGGAATAAGTCATACCAAATCCTCATGGAGAAGGGTTGAATTGCTCGTTCAAGATACTACAATAATAGATCTTCCGGCTAGGTGTGTCGGCCAGAACATCAACCTCGTCGGGACCTACATCATAGATCTTGGAAATGTTCCAGCCATCATATCTGCCTGAGATTCAGATCTGGCTGGTAACAGGATTTTTCAGACAACATGTCCAGAAAAGAAAAGGTTGCAACACAAGTCGACGAGATAACGTTGCGAGAATCTCGGGAGATGAACTATGATAGCAAGCTCCAAAACATGAGCTGGTTCTGCTACACACATATGAACATGTTGTCCAAGACAAGCAGGACCACAGAGTAGTCTTACAATAAAACACTACCAAAGTTCATGTGAGGAACCATCATTGTGGATAACAAAGTCCTTGCATAAGTCATGATTAGCTCTTAAGAAGGAACTTCTTCTCCTTGAACAAATCAATCAGTGGCTTGGTGTGCTAGGGAATACGTATGGAGTGGAGGTAATTAATCTACCAAACCATAGAATACTTTGCACGTATGCATGACTAATTTGGGATGATTCCAGAGGAAACAAAACAAACCTTTCTCAAATTCATGGCGACAACTTACACCTAATGCACGTGAACTTGGAGAAAGTCACTTCTTTCACCAAACATATACTTCATGAACGGGGCATGAAGAAAATGCTTACACAAGTTTCCAACACTAGCTCAATGTTCAAGATGAATCATGGAGGAGACAAGATGCTGCTGTTGGGCTCAACAACAACTCATCGGAATTTCCATATCACCGACTCCCACCATTATGTGAACAATGTGTTAGTATTGGTCAGACCAAAAGATGTAATGGTGTATGCTCGAGGGATCAACCACGAGTAAGACAACATTATGAACATCGTTGGTACTGATTTGACTTGACGATAGCCCACACTCAAATCAAAGGATTGATAAGACAATAGGTCCAACAACTGATCACAGGGACCAATCGATGAAGATATCATCTTTCTTCAACACACACTGTCGGTGTCAAAACCGGCGGATCTCGGGTAGGGGGTCCCGAACTGTGCGTCTAGGCGGATGGTAACAGGAGACAAGGGACATGATGTTTTACCCAGGTTCGGGCCCTCTTGATGGAGGTAAAACCCTACGTCCTGCTATATTAATATTGATGATGTGTGTTACAAGAGTAGATCTACCACGAGATCAAAGAGGCTAAACCCTAGAAGCTAGCCTATGGTATGATTGTTGTTCGCCCCACGGACTAAAACCCTCCGGTTTATATAGACACCGGATAGGGTTAGGGTTACACAGAGTCGGTTACAATGGTAGGAGATCTACATATCCGCATCGCAAAGCTTGCCTTCCACGCCAAGGAAAGTCCCATCCGGACACGAGACGAAGTCTTCAATCTTCCATCTTCATAGTCTTGGAGTCCGGCCGATGATGATAGTTCGGCTATCCGGACACCCCCTAGTCCGGAACTCCTCAAGAGCCCCTGAACCAGGCTTCAATGACGATGAGTCCGCGCGCATGTTGTCTTCGGCATTGCAAGGCGGGTTCTCCTTCGCCTTCATGTTCCCATCGAATAGTGTCCGGCTTCTTTATAAATGTTGCGCTCCTTGGCTTCTACGCCCAATAATGGCCTTCTTCCACGTGTCGCATTTAATGCGAAAGGCTGGGATATTTTTACATTTTACCCCTAGCCATGCGAACGAGCCGCCTACAAGAGAGGCGAGGATCTAGATCCAGCTCACACCATCCTCCATCCGCAAGTTCTCATCAAGCGCCTCGACAAAAATCCATTCCATCATGGATAGCCGACGCTGCTCCTCCTCTCAAGGCCCCAGCCCTAAGCCAGGAGATTGGGGAGATGCTCAGTTCCCACACAAATGAGCTAGTGGTGCTTCAAACCGAGGATATCTTCCCAGCTTTCATGGTTCCGGTTTCGAGCCGGACTGGCCACCTACAAGGGTGGGAAGCAGCGGAGAGCGTCCCCAACCCTTCCAAAGGGGAGCGGGTATGCTTTGTCCCCTATCTAATAAGGGGACTCGGATTTCCCATACATCCGCTTTCTCCGGGGCTCCTAGAGTTCTACGGACTCCAACTTCACCACCTCACGCCCGCCTCCATTTTGCACATCGCGGGCTTCGTAGCTTTTTGCGAGCTGTTCTTGGGCATCGAGCCCCATTTTGCCCTGTGGAAGAGATTGTTTTGTCTCGTGCCCCGTTCTCATGAGGGGTCGATATACCAAGTGGGCGGAGCCGAAATATGGCACATCGCCGGGACCGGATATCTATCCGGCACCCCGAAGAAGGCGTCCGAAGACTGGCCTTCGGAATGGTTCTATATGGAGGACGCCTCACTGGGATCCGATCCGGATCGGCCTCCCGGGTTCAACAATGCTCCCTTGAAGAAACGCTGAGTTGGCGCCCATGAGCCCTGAACGGGAAGATGACAGAGCGTCCATTATCTCGATGGGCGGATTAGGTTACTGGCCCATTCCGGATTGACCATGATTGGAGTCATGGCTACGTGCATTATGTGAGGGGTGCAGCCACTCCAATATAGGGGCCACCCTATGTGGGATTTCAACAGGGAAGATGACGCCACCCGTCATGGCCGCAAAGGGCTAGGCTCGCAGCCGATCCGCAAAGATCCTGTCCGGCTTGTACAAGGGAGAGGAGGAGGACTTCCTCCGCAAGAATCCGTTGAATGGATTTTCTATGCATAACCCTCGGAGCTGGGTAAGTGGATGTTCATCTACCCGATCCATACCTTTTTTTAAGTCAAGTATCATACTCTGTGATTTCGACGCAGGAGCTGCGGCGGGACGTGGAGGGCATACGAAGCCTAGCTCCACAGCCCGAGGATCCGGAACGATCCCTTGATCCGGCCTTCGAAGAGGATCCAGACATAAAGGTGGAGCTGATTGACGGGGTGTTCCACTAACGTAGCATAGACAATGCCCTAGTCGCCATTACGGCTGACTATCCCGGTTTGTTTTCAGCCTCCCAGGTGACTACGACCGAGGTCTTGACACCATCATTTGATCCGCACTCAATTCTGACCATCCCATGCTGATGGTGTATCGCAGGATGTGCCTTTAAGGCGGGAAGCCGAACCCGCGGCGGCCGACCAACAAGGATCAGTCCGGCCCGGTAGGAGGAAGAGGAGTGCGGCGCAAACCGAGACGCCGCCGCAACGGTACGAAGCACCGCTATTTTTAAGGGAAGGATCCCCAGAAGGTATATTAATGATCATAACTTTTCCAGAAAGAGCACTCACGGACAAAGGTCCGGAGAGGTTGCCAATCAAGCCTCCGCCGCCATGCTCCAACGCATGGTCCGGAGGGGAGGTGAATACAAGGCGTAAACGGACGCTCCTCCGACGGAGGATGCCGACAGCCGTCTGCCACCGCCCGAGGTGGAGAGCGCCATGAATCACAAAGGCGTCGCCGACAGTTCTTCGTGACGCGTGTTTCTCCCCGGAGGCGTTAAATGCCTTTAAAGCGGAACACGCACCTCCGTGCCGCTCAAGATGGGTTAACGAGCCACGGAGCGGTATGTGAAAGACATACGGGTAGGTAATTTTAATAGTTATATATGCCAAGAGCCCCGAGACTTAAAATAGTTGAAATAACTGATTTAAGGATCAATTATTATGCAGGGTCTTGCGGAGAAGAATACCCAGCTGTCCTGTGAGCTCCAAGAGTGCAAGGCCCAACTTGAAGTCAAGATCGCCGCCACAGGGGGAGCCACAGAGACCCCGCTGGTAAGACGATACTTTTAAAAGATAATTATTTAGCAAAGTGTGGCGTGAATCGACAATAATATTGCAGAGGGCGCGGACTAGATCCGGACAAGCAACAGCTACTGCGTCGACTAAAGGCCGCGAGAGGGTGCTTATGAAGGTGCAGCAGGAGAGAAACAAGCTCCAAGATGCCCACACCCAGCAAGGAGAAGAGCTGAAAGGTGTTCGGGCCCCGTCTGCAGCTCCGTGAAGGAGAATCAGCTTAACCGTCAGCGGCATTTATAGTAAGTGCTTGAACGAATTCCTTTGAAAAGAAGAATTCAGCGAGGAAGACGATTGATGTAAATATGTCTTTAGGTGTGCTCACAGTCGCCTCATGGAGGAAATGCTGAGTCAACGGGTGACCAACTTCCCGAAGCTAGTGCAATTGCTCGAACGTGTTCGGCAGCGGCGAGTGGCGTCGTTCATGCTTTATGGCCATCCGTCTCCCTACCCGAGGGCCTTGGTGAGCTTGCTGAGAAGCTTCAGGAGCACGGCGACGCCTCCGCTTTGTGGAAGATATCGGCCTGCCGTCGAGGCGCCAGGAGGCTCGGGCCATGGTGAAGACATCGTTACCCGAAGTCGACTAAAACCACATGGCCGAGGTCGGACCTGCGGGCCCGATGGGAAGGAGATCCTGTGAGCTTGATGTACGGCCAAGTAGAATCGTCATAAAATATTCCCAACAGATCAGAAATTAAACAGCTCGTTAGATGGGATTGAAGAGGAGTACAATCGATCGGTTTGACGATGTAATTTGAAATGACATGCAAAATGCCTTCTAGCCGGATTGTAGATCGTTTGTCTTTGCGGACCGTTTCGCTTCAACCTCGGGACCTAACAGTCCGGAGTGTGTCCGAATACCCTTACGGTTATAAAAGAACCGGGGCATGCATGGAGACAAGGCGTCGGGGTCATAATTGCTTTATCGCACAAGTGCCCAACTAGTTATGTTATATTACATGGTTAGTAAGAAACATCTTCCAGGAGAATAGTTCCGTTAAGGGTTCCTTTTCCACAGGAGGCATGCCCTAAAGTGCAATGCCGGACTGTGAAAACAGCAGAAAAAGCATCTGGGCAGATAAATAGGTAAGTAATAAATCATCTTTCAAGTCACCGAATCAATATTCTCTTAAGAACGCTTAGCTTTCGGCTTCACCCACCGAGGTACACATCCGGCTGACCCGGCAAGAATAATCGCAGAGGTGCTCCCTTTACCTCCTAGCCGAACAATCAGGAACGTAGGGGTAAGCACAAGAGCCAGGCAACCCAGCTTGGCCAAAACTTAAGTCATATCGATGCATATAATGGTGAATAAAAGGTACATGCGGAAGTATGACACATGTATTGGGCATGAAGCCCGTATGAATAAGCTTCTATTAAAGAAGCCCCCAGGTATAATGAGTGCCAGGGGCACATCAAGTGTGTGCGAACAAAGCGCAAATCAGCCCATAAAAGGTAAAAAAAAAGTGGGAAGAAGGAGGAGGAGGAGAGACAGTAAAAAACAAGGAGTGGACGGGGGAGTGAGACGAACCCTGAGTCTGGCGTTAGGCATAGAATCTTCGGAGACGGGCTGCGTTCCATGGGTTCGGCTCGAGTCGGTTGTCCGATGCGTTACATAGACGGTACGCTCCGCCGGTCAGGACTTGGTCGACGATGAAGGGACCTTCCCACTTGGGCTTGAGTTTGTCCTTTTTATTGTCCGTCAGTCGTAGAACATGTTCGCCAACATTGTAAGTTTTGGCCCGTACTTCTCTGCTTTGATATCTTCGAGCCTGTTGCTGATAAAATGCGGAACGAGCCTTTGCCACGTCCCGCTCCTCCTCTAAGGCATCCAGACTGTCCTGCCGATCTAGCTCGGCTTCTTTTTCTTCGTACATGCGCACACGAGGTGAGTCATGAATTATATCGCAGGGCAGGACTGCCTCTGCGCCGTATACCATGAAAAATGGTGTGAATCCGGTAGTTCGGTTTGGCGTGGTCCGCAGCCCCCAGAGTATGGAGTCGAGCTCCTCTACCCAGTGCGTGCTAGATTCCTTGAGGGACCGCACCAATCTGGGTTTGATGCCGCTCATGATTAGACCATTTGCTCGCTCAACTTGACCGTTAGTTTGGGGGTGATAGACTGAAGCGTAATCGAGCTTAATGCCCATGTTTTTGCACCAGAGTTTAACCTCGTCGGCCGTGAAGTTCGTGCCGTTGTCAGTGATGATGCTGTGGGGGACACCGAAACGGTGTACTACCCCGGATATGAAGTCTATCACCGGTCCGGATTCTGCCGTTTTAACCGGCTTGGCCTCAATCCATTTGGTGAATTTGTCCACCATGACCAATAAGTATTTACGCCAGGGTTCCCCTTTAAGGGTCCGACCATGTCAAGCCCCTGCACCACAAACGGCCAGGTAATGGGTATAGTTTTGAGGGCGGTGGGTGGCATATGGTCTGATTAGCAAAGAGGCGGCAACCGACGCATCGTTGGACTAAATCTCGAGCATCTGCCTCGGGCCGTCGGCCAATAAAATCTCAGACGGAAGGCCTTGCCTACAAGGGCCCGGGCTGCAGCGTGGTGCCCGCCGAGTCCGGCGTGGATTTCAGCCAGGAGATTTCGCCCTTCCACTTCGGAGATACACCTTTGAAGGACTCCGGTTGAGCTTTTCTTATAAAGCTCTCCCTCATGGACCTTGTAGGCTTTAGATCGCCGAACTATGCAGCGGGCCTCATTTTGGTCTTCGGGAAGTTCCTGCCGCATTAAGTAGGCTAGGAATGGTTCTGTCCACGGGCAATGACCGTCATTATTTCGTGAGTGAAGGTGTTATTTCGCTATGGTGAGCCACCGATTGTGTCGTAATGGTCTGAGTTAGGTGATGCAATTGGCTCCGGATTGTTATTTCCGGACTCCTCTTCCCGTAATACGGATGGCTTAAAGAGCCGTTCGGGAAGATGTTAGGAGGGACGGCATCTCGTTTCGCGCCGATGCGTGCTAACACATCTGCTGCCTGGTTATTATCCCGGGCTACATGATGGAATTCTAGTCCTTCGAACCGAGCTGACATTTTTAGGACGGCGTTGTGGTAAGCTGCCATTTTTGTATCTTTGGCGTCGATGTCACATCCTAGCTAGTCCATGCATTAGTGTGTTGCATCATGTCTAACTTTCATCAGAAATTTGAAATGGGGAAGACAGAACCCCCAGAACCCCCTCTGAATCCAACTAGGGCTTACTAAAATTATTTTCAATGAACCTGAAATGCCCTTCTAAAATGCTCATCACCTTTTCTTTGGTTCAGAGCCTCTGCCAAAAGTGGTGCACAATTTTCTAGGTCATCCTAAGGTTTTTGAATTAAATCATAAGTATTTGAGTTTGGGCATTTAAATTATATAAAATATTTCAAAAGCCCAAATAATCCTAAACTAAAATGTTCCATGCTGGAAATATTCCAACTAAAGACCAGGTGTAGTTTGGTGAATTTTGAAGTTGTTTAGGTATTTTTTAAAAAAGTCCACAAAGTTACAGAAAATAGAAAAAGGAAATAGAAATGAAAAAACTTACCTGGCGCCACCCAGCGGCCCACCTGCCGGCCAGCCCAGCCGGCCAACAGCAGCAGCTGCTTGGCTTGGCCAGCAGGCAGCAGTGCTCGACGCATGAGCACAAAGATGCGTGCCATGCAGCTGGCCGCCGCCGCTTCCCTCACCGAAAGCTGCCGACGCTGAACACTCTCATTCTCTCCCCCCGAGCCCTCAGACACCTCTCCTCCTCCCCAGCTCCTCCCCCTCGCTCTCCCACGCCATGGCCGACGCCACCGCAGCCGCACCGTCGCTGTAGTCGCGCTCTCCGTCGTCCTTGCGCCACCCCGTCGTGTCTAGGAGCTCCGTCGCCCTCCTCTTCTTCGAGCTAGCTGAGCCCCGAGCGCTTGCGTGGCCCGAGTCCTCTGCACCGACCTCGCCCGACTCCGCCGTCGCCGGAGATCCCCTTCGACGTCACCGCCGCACCAACTCGTCCCCGACCGCACCGTGTGCTTCCTCGAGTTCTCCGTGAGCCTAGCTACCTTCCCCTCCTTTCCTTTCTCGCTCCCAAGCCTCGTAGCGACCGCACGGAGCTCAACCGCACGCGCCGCCGCGGAGCTCGTCGCCGACGTGCTCTTGGCCATCCACCGGTCACCCCTCGGTGTCTAACATACTCACCGCACCGCGTAGCGTCTAACCCACCACTTCACGCACCTCACCGCACACCGTAGCCACGAGTTCGTCATCACCCGAACTCCGGCGGCCGCCAAGGTCGTTGCCGGCGCCGTATCCGGCCACCCCGAGCCCAGCCAACGCCACCAAGAGCTGTGGCTTGCTCCCAGCTACACCTAGACGCCCTCCACGGCTCATTTGGTTGCGGGAAAGGCCAAAACCACTCTCGCCGCCGCGTCTGGCTCGCCGGCGGCTAAACGCCGGCATAGTTGACCCTGACTTTGACCAGGGCGGGCCCTGGTTGACTCTCCTGAGCCTATGAAAGGTGGACCCCCCTGCTAATTAACTTAGTTAGTTTAAACTAATTCTAACTAGTTAAATTAAGTCTTGACATCACGGGACCCATGGTCCGTTTGACTGGACGTCCCCGTTGACCTCTGATGTCACCACAGCGCATTCTTGTGTGATGAAATGAATTACTGGAATTATTTTGTTATAGGAAATTCCAGAAAATAGTTCAAACTTCAAAAATTCATAGAAATTAATCTGTAACTCCAAATGCAAAGATTTATATATGAAAAATGATCAAAAAAATCCATTATATCCATTGGTAAAGGTTTCATGCATGATAGAACAAGTTAACCTTGCTGTTTAAGCAGATTAAGATAATGCACCTTTATGGCTATGTTAAATGAGCTAACATTTGAATCTTTGATTCAAATGAGTTCATCCTTTTGTTCCGGTTTGCATTAGGCCAACACACATTCATATTGCCATGTCATAGCATGCATCATATTGTTGCATATTGCCATGTGTGTTTATTTTCGGTGTGTCTTTAAGTGATAGGTTACGCCTCGAGGATAATCCCGAATATCCGTCAAGGGCGATATCCTACCACCACTACATCGTGCAAGCAACCCATTGATCATTACGATACAAACCCATGTTCTCGATTCGCTCTTGTTTCTTGCATTAAGACAACGCGATTCAAAGCTGTTGTGTCATGCGGTAGTTGAACCCACTTCCTTTGCATGACCTGTCATTGCCACAGTAACTAGATGAAACCCACTAGTATGTGTAGGAGTTGATTGAGCCATGTTTGTGATTCCTACCATGCTATGCTTGCTATGCTTAGAGTTATGTCAGGTCTGGCTCATCGGGATGATGAACTGGAGTGAAAGGTTGTGTCGGGTTCGAGAGTGAAGGTGTTGAACACATTTTGGTAAACGTATCGATGAGAGACCATGTAGGAGTACATGGTGGGTTGTTTCATTGAAGCCGTCCCTAAGAACTGAGTTCTGTGTTTGTGATCCATGAAACAGTTACTACCACGCATTGGGCCCGAAACCAGTGGACCCTCTCGGCTTCTTAACCACCCTTGTTCTCTGTCCGTGAGTTGCATCTAGTTTACGGTGTTTGTAGGATATGTGTTGGAGGTCACAGCGTGGCATTGACCCTAGGGGTGGGCTATGATGCGGTAGATACACCGTGGCCGGTGTCTGCAAAATCAATGCCCGTTTAGTATCTCGGGAACCCTGCACACATCGCTCGGGGCCGTTAGTGGAAACCTCGGCGGACTCCTGCGGATGGAACCCGAATAGGCGATATAAACTGGACTAGGGACTTGAGTGTTTAGGTAGGCCGTGGCCGACACCCACGTTGGGCTTCCGCTTGAAGGTTGCCAAGTACATGTCGTGTAAACGGCGGTAAGTGGTGAGAGCGTGTGTGAAGAAGTACACCCCTGCAGGGTTATAAATGATCTATTCGAATAGCCGTGTCCGCGGAGAAGGACTTCTGGGTTACCTATACAGTTCATAGACAAGTAAATGGATACTACTAAAAGCCTCAAGATAAGTGTGAGTGCCGCGGATGGCCCTCTCGTGGGTTGACGAGAGAGGATCCACGGTGGAGTATTGTGATGGTGATTAGTGGACTCGTAAAGTGCAAATGCTTTTCAAGTGGTGTCACGTGAGGATAGCTTAGCCAAGAGTCAAAGTCGGCTTGTCAAATAACTCCACCACCTTCTTGAGAATGTGCATGTATGATAGGATTACATTGTAAGACTTGCTGAGTACCTCCGTACTCATGTTTGCTTAATTAATGTTTTCAGACGACAACACTGCCCCCTTCGATGGGTTTTATGTAGACCTTGACATCGACGAGTGAACTAGCCACCCAGGTGGTGATCCAAGGCTTGTGAAGGGCCACTGTAGATAGAAGGGCTTCAACAAGCTTTCTTTCTTTTTAGAGTCTGTACCCAGACTAGTTTGCTTCCGCATGTGCTTGTATGTTTGTATGACTTGAGTGTTGGATCATGTGACCCCTACCCGTATGGATATGTTATGTATGGCTCCTCGGAGCCTCTTAAATAAAGTACTTTGAGTTGTAGAGTTTTGTTGTGATGCCATGATGTATGTAATCATATCGGGCAAATTGAGAGTATGATTGAAATGCTTGGTATGAGTGGGATCCGACAAACTAGTTGTTTATCCTTGGCAGCCTCTCATATGGGGAAATGTAGTCTCGTGCTTACGAGCGATAGTAGTCCGCTACAGCCCGGTTCACCGAGTCCTGCTAGCCCAAAGACTACCGCTTGGACACTTGATCGGCCGGCATGTGTTTCACCTCGTTCCTTATGTCCGTCCCCTTCGGGAAATGTCACGCGGTGATATTCGAGTCCTCGCTTAGCCTGCTACAGCCGGAATACGGAGTCCTGTTAGCCCAGTGCTACAGCCCGAATTCATACGTTGATGACCGACATGCTCGATGTGATTCATGTATGCCTGTCCCCATGGGTTAGCACCGCTTTGGGTTCACGACTAGCCATGTCGGCCCGGGTTCTTTGTCATATGGATGCTAGCGACACTATCATATACGTGAGCCAAAAGGCTTAAATGGTCCCGGGCCATGGTAAGGCGACACCCGTGGGAATACCGTGCGTGAGGCCGCAAAGTGATATGAGGTGTTACCGGCTAGGTCGATGTGACTTGGAATCGGGGTCCTGACAGTCGAAGTCTCCATTTACTTGGGATATTGCGAGGTTTGAATCCCCGCGCACCTCTAGGCGTTGAATACCCATGGAGATTGCTATCCGGAGGCCATGTAGGAGGGCCTCAGATTCGCTGCGTTGTTGGAGTCCATGTACATTATTTGAAGTATGCGTATTGGATTGTGTCTCCCGTTGGGGACGTTTGACAACGCCACCCCCAAGCCAGCCAACATTTTGGGTCCGTCGAAATGCATGATCCGGTTAGAGTACGCCCGTACTCTTTAGGGAGTTCGGCTTCGGTCCATTCGGCGATGAAGTCCGCCAGAACCTGCGACTTTATAGCTCGCCGTGGTTTGTAGGTTATGTCAAATGTAAGAGCTCGATAGCCCATTTTGCAATCCTGCCCGTTGCATCGCGATTGTTTATAATATCGTTGAGAGGTACTTCGGAGGCCACCGTTATTGAACACTCTTGAAAGTAGTGACGCAGCTTCCGGGATGCCATGAACACCGTGACACGCTATCTTTTGATAATGTGGGTACCGGATTTGCATGGAGTTAGAACGGTGGATACGTAGTACATCGGTTTTGAAGAGGGAATTTGTGCCCATACGCTTCTCGTTCAACGACGAAAGTACCGCGCTAACAACTTGATGTGTTGCTGCGATATATAATAACATAGGCTCACCCAGGTTGGGCGCGCCGTAACCGGATTTGTTGCCGTGATGGCCTTTATTTCTTCGAAGTCCGGCCAGGGCAGCATCCGTCCATTCAAATGTTCGTGCGCCGGAGGAGGCGGTAGAGGGCGTAGCCTTTTCTCCCAAACGAGAGATGAAGCGACTTAAGGCTGCTACGCATCCGGTTAGTTTTTGTATCTGCTTGAGGTCTTTTGAATATCCAATTGTGACAGAGCTCGGATTTTGGCCGGTTTGCTTCAATTCCTCGACCGGATCTGATGAAGCCCAAGAGCTTTCCTACCGGGTACGCCAAGACGCATTTTTCCGGATTGAGCTTAATGTCATATGCTCGGAGGTTGTCGAATGTCACCCTCAAGTCTTCTACTAGAGTTCCGACGTGTTTGATCTTGACGACCACATCGCCTCGTATGCCTCTACTGTTTTGCCTATCCGGGTAGCCGGACATGTTTGAATCATGCTGATATGTTGCGCCGGCGTTTTTGAGTCCGAAGGGCATTGTGTTGAAGCAGAATGGCCCATATGGAGTAATGAATGCCGCTATGCCTGGTCTTTCTCCGCCATCTTGATTTGATGGTATCCGGAGTATGCGTCGAGGAAGCACAATGAATCGTGCCCTGCGGTAGCATCGATGATTTGGTCGATGCGAGGGAGGGGAAAGGGTCCTTTGGACAGGCCTTGTTAAGGTCTTTAAAATCGACGCAGAGGCGCCAGGATTTGTCCTTTTTTGGTACCATTACTAGATTGGCTAGCCAGTCCGGATGCTTTATATCTCTGATGAATCCGACTTCTAAGAGTTTGGCTAGCTCTTCTCCCATTGCCTGTCTTTTGGGCTCGGAAAATCGCCGAAGAGCTTGTTTGACTGGCTTGAATCCTTTTAGGATATTTAGGCTGTGCTCTGCCAGCCTGCGTGGGATTCCTGGCATGTCTGAGGGATGCCAGGCAAAAATGTCCCAATTTTCCCGAAGGAATTCTCGTAGTGCGGCCTCGACATCAGGACTTAATTGTGCCCCAATGGAGGCCGTCTTTGTGGGGTCCGTTGGATGGACCTGAAATTTGACTATCTCGTCTGCTGGTTTAAAAGAGGTGGATTTGGACCTCTTATCGAGTATCACATCGTCCCTATCCACCGTGGAGCGCAGCGTAGCTAGTTCCTCTGCCGCTAGGGCTTTGGACAATGCCTCTAGGGCCAGTGCGGCTGTCTTATTTTCAGCGCGGAGTGCCGATTCCGGATCATCGGGCGAGTGATTATCCCATTGGGTCCGGCATTTTGAGCTTCATGTACCCGTAGTGGGGTATAGCTTGGAAGATTGTGAATGCCTCTCGCCTCTAACAAAGCGTGATATCCGCTGCCGAATGGGGCCACTTGAAACGTGACCTCCTCGGACCAGTAATTGTCCGGTGAGCCGAACACTACATCTAGTGTGATTTTTCCTGCAGCTGCATTTCTCGACTAGGGATTATCCCTCCGAAGGTTGTGCTACTTCGCTCAATGCGGCTCCAAATAATTTCCATTTTTGAAGGGTTTCCTCATAGATGAGGTTTAATCATTGCCGCCATCCATGAGTACCTTAGTAAGACGAAAACCGTCTACTATCAGACTGAGGACCAATGCGGCTGGTGCTCTAGTTGTTCGGAATTTAGGTTCGTCGCTGGCGTTGAAGGTAATAGCCGTGTCGCACCATGGATTTGTTGTTGCTACTTGGTAGACTTCGGTGAGGCTGCGGATTGTTTGTTTCTGCATGTTATTTGATGCGAAAGTCTCGAAGACTGTTAATACCGTACTGGTACTGCTGGGTTGGTTGCCCGGGGCTAAAAAGCCTACGCCACTTTTGGCCACCTGCCGTAGTATCCAACACGCCGAAGGCTGTGTGTTGGAGTGGCGCCCTCCATGCCGTGGATTTTGCAGGTCCGCTGAGCCAACCCTCCAAAGTAAAGTTCCGCACCCTTTAGGGGTTATGGTTTTTTGGTATTCAACCCGGGTGCTTGATAATGATGCACCCTTTTGTTCCGGACTAGGGATGTATTCGGGGCCGGATTATCCCAAAATTTACTTTCGGTTTTCCGGGCGCTCTCCATCGCACAATACTTTTGTACTATGGTCGCCAAGTCAGTAAAGCGTGTAATTTCGCGACGACTTATGGCGTTTAGGATTCCCTTGTCCGTGCAATTATTGCAGAAAATTAGGATTGCGTCCTCCTCTCGGCAGTCCTTTATCCTGTTCTTAACCAGAGGAATCTGCCCAAGAATGATGTAATCTTTCAGCCGGGCTCTTGCCGAATTCGAGAGAGATCGCTAATGTTTGGGTGGGCGGTGGAACTAGATCCGGAACCCTGTCCAATTCAGGACTCAAGGGCCGAGAAGTTTCGAACTTGGAAGTTTGGATTTTGAGTGTTATCCAATGAGTCCAACCCGCCGCCGACTTTAAGTTCGTGGCTTGGTCGACGTCCGTCCCTCTGCGGGAATCGGCATGGAGGATCGAATCCAGACGCATAACTAGTCTTTAAGATACAAGAAGAATCGCCGCATTGCTGCTCTATCACAGCAACATGATGGGTAGCCCGGGAGAGTTGAACTCTCTCGAGATCGGTTTAGGCCCGATCCGGTCATAGTCCTGTGGCGACTCCTGTGGCAGCGATGCGATCCAAGAGCTCGTTCATGGAGGAGAGCTCGATCGGATCTAACTGTTCGCTAGTTCCGAACTAACACAGAGATTGGTTTCAATGACTCGAGAGGTCATCGTCGGTAGTGGCGGACCGGCGATCATAAGAAAACCACCTAGCCGAAGAGTCTGGCCAGCGGCCAAGGCTCCTTTGGCGATAATATCGTCTCTAAAGACGAGATGAGGCATCCTACCTGACGGCGATGACACAGAGGAACTCTCAATGAAAGCACCAATGTCGGTGTCAAAACCGGCGGATCTCGGGTAGGGGGTCCCGAACTATGCGTCTAGGCGGATGGTAACAGGAGACAAGGGACACGATGTTTTACCCAGGTTCGGGCCCTCTTAATGGAGGTAAAACCCTACGTCTGCTAGATTAATATTGATGATGTGTGTTACAAGAGTAGATCTACCATGAGATCAAAGAGGCTAAACCCTAGAAGCTAGCCTATGGTATGATTGTTGTTCGTCCTACGGACTAAAACCCTCCGGTTTATATAGACACCGGATAGGGTTAGGGTTACACAGTAGTCGGTTACAATGGTAGGAGATCTACATATCCGCATCGCCAAGCTTGCCTTCCACGCCAAGGAAAGTCCCATCCGGACACGGGACGAAGTCTTCAATCTTCTATCTTCATAGTCTTGGAGTCCGGCCGATGATGATAGTTCGGCTATCCGGACACCCCTTAGTCCGGAACTCCCTCACACACTACACAAGAATATCCCTTTGGAACGAACTAAGTTAGGCAAGCTTTTATCTTCCAACTCTCCAAGTTGTTGTTCAGCTTAACCAACTAGCTCAGGGTATTCAACACAGATTCTTGGAGAATGGGTGGTTTAGAAGAAAACCAACATGATCACGAGCTCAACATAACAATCGAGAAACAACCCGGTAATACTTTCGAGAAGATATTCGGAAAATCACGAACCACCGATATGTTATTAAGCTCGAGAACAATCTTGCTTTTCAGGGCAAGACGATATGATCAAGGAGCGAGGGATTGTCACAATCCTAACTCCTTGGTCGATGAGTGCGCCCGGAAATATGGACTAGGTAGCACGATCAATCTTAGGATGATGATTCAATATCCAGCACGCTAAGATGAGAGTATTGTCCATTAACTACCAAGCAACGGAGTTGCTAGGAGTATTGATTTTCGCACATCACAGTACACTTGTCGGCATTCCGGTTGCAACAACACGGAACCGAGGAGCGAATGATGATGGCGAGAAGTATCACTATGTCAAGAATTCATAAGGGAAGGTGCAATTCTCATGACGTTCCGACATAAAGTGGGTAATACTTCAGGGTAGAACAGAACAAAAGCTGGATTGGCATTTTGATCTGCGGAATACAACTACTTTGACCACTCCAAGAAATGGAGGAGGTGTCGGAGTTTGTTTCTCCTAGTCATTCCGCAATGTAATGGCTTGACGGACCACAAGAATAATGGGCATCGATGAGCACGAGTGCACGACTACTCCCGACTATCAACCGATAGACGGGATCGGAATACAACTACAATGGGAACAACTCAAGGAACACACAATTTTCTCGAGTTGTGGATGCATAGATTAGTATGTCGAGAAGCTCAGATTTCTTCCGAATAACCCATGCGTAAAGGTAGAACTGGCAGAATCACAATTATGAATGGAGAACTCCTCAAGAGTACTCTGATTGTGGTATTTTGGTTCAAAGAACTTCTGCCTTAATGGTTCATGGTATTTGGAAGAAGGAAATACCGCGAACCTCGAGGACTATCGCAAAGTTACTAATATCCTAAAGGAACTAGCAAACACTATCAACATGAGGTAAGTAGGGCGAATCCAAGGTTCAGAAACCCAGGAGTAGAATACCTTCTACTAAGTGGCATCACGGGATGCTTTCGAGAATGATGGCCAGAATCATCACACTGGGAACACAAAGCATGGCTGGATTACTAGGTGATACTCTAGACACCCAGGGTCATAATAATAGCTCCAACATAAATGTCAAGGCAATAAATTACCTCAATGCACCGGTTAATGTGCTTATTCTGACCATAAAGGACATCGGGAATGGAAAGAAAGGATTTGCAAATGCATCAGACTATTTAGAAACCTGGGATGACTCGGACAGCATAACGGCTGTAAATGCTCAAAAAGTTTTGAGACATCCTGCAAATTGGTGGCATAACCACTCAGAAGCACAATATCAAGGTTCCGAGACCAACTATGAACACACGGAAGTAGTAGGAACTGAACTGACGCTTGAAACCATCAATCATACAAGTCTATGGATTAGTAATACGTCATCCTGATAGAAAGATGAGAAGCCTAGTTCTTAATCCCCGTAGAAAAGGAAGAGGATGACTCAGATCAGAAGGCCATGAGGTATAAGGAGTAAAAAGAGCCTTACATTCCCTTCCACAATCAATTCCCTTACATAACTAAAGCATTTCTAGACACAACTTCGACCGGTTTGGCTTGGTAATCCTCTGACAGCGTGCTCACGATACCAAAGCTGTCAGGACCCCGATTCCAAGTCACATCGATCTAGCTGGTAATACCTCATATCACTTTGCGGCCTCACGCACAGTATTCCCACGGGTGTCGCCTTACCATGGCCCGGGACCGTTTGAGCCATTTGGCTCACGTATATGATAGTGTCGCTAGCATCCATATGACAGAGAACACGGGCCGACATGGCTAGTCGTGAACCCAAAGCGGCACTAACCCATGGGGACAGGCATACATGAATCAACTTCGAGCATGTCGGTCAGCAGCGTGCGAATCCGGGCTGTAGCACTGGGCTAGCAGGACTCGGGAACCCCGGCTGTAGCAGGCTAGGCAGGACTCGGATGTCACCGCGTGACATTTTCCCGAAGGGACGGACACGAGAACGAAGTGAAACACATGCCGCCAGATCAAGTGTTCCAAGCAAGAGTGCTTTGGGCTAGCAGGACTCCGGTGAACCAGGCTGTAGCGGACTACTATGGCTCATGGAAGCACAAGACTACAGTTCCCCATAAGAGAGGCTACCAAGGATAAACAACTAGGTTGTCGGATCCCACACATACCAAGCATTTCAATCATACACACAATGTGCTCTATATGTGTAAATACAACATGGCATCACAACATAACTCTACGACTCAAAGTATTTATTCATTAGGCTCCGAGGAGCGAGATATTACAAACATGGGTCTCATGACCCAAAATTCAGAGCATACAAGTCAAAGCACATGCGGAAGCTTAACATGTCTGAGTACAGACATCTACAAATGAAAAAGGCTGAGAAGCCTGACTATCTACCAGATCCTGCCGAGGGCACAAGATCGTAGCTGATGTAACAAGCTAAACGTCAAAGTCCACGCGGAACTACTAACGAGACAGGAGTCTCTCTGCAAAAACATAAAGTAGGCAAACGTGAGTACAAATGTACCCAGCAAGACTTACATCAGAACTATCTACATATGCATCGGTATCAATAAAGGGGTGGTGGAGTTTGACTGCAGCAAGCCAGCTTTGACTCAGTGGCTATCCTGAACTACGACTGCAAGTAACTCTTTTGAGGTGGCGCACACGAGTCCACATATTCCATATCAATACACCACTATGGATCCGCTCCCGTCTCCCTACGAGAACGCCATCCATAGCACTCACACTTATCTTGAGTATTTTAGAGTATCCACTTTCACTTGTCTATGAACTATACAGGCAACCCAGAAGTCCTTTACCATGGACACGGCTATTCGAATAGATGATGTTACCGCTGCAGGGGTCTACTTCTTCACACACGCTCTCGCCACTTACCACCATGTACACCCTGCCGAGGGAGTCGGCCACGACCTGACTAACCACACAAGTCTCTAGTCCAGGTTTATCGCCTATTCGGGTTCCATCCGCAAGGAGATCCGGTCGGGGTGTCGCTCACGGCCCCAAACAATGTGTACAGGGTTCCAAGCCCACCAAACGGGCGACGCTTGGCATACCCGGCCACGGTGCCTAGTCTGTCCCAAGCCCACCAGACGGGTGCCACTTGGTAGACTACTAACACTACCTACAAACACCGTAAACTAGTTGCAACTCACAGGCAGAGATCAAGTTGATTAATAAGTCGAGAGAGCTTGGGCGCCTGAGCCCAATGTGTGGTAGTAACTGTTCATGGATCACAAACACGTAACTCAGTTCCTGAGGACGGCTGCAATGAGACAACCCACCATGTACTCCTACATGGCCTCTCACCGCTACCTTTACCAAATCGTGTTCACACATTTAGCTCTCAACAGTAGGACATGTTCATCACATTCTAATTCATCCCCGATGAATCAGACCTGACTCAACTCTAAGCAATAGCAGGCATGACAAACAAGCATGAATGAGTAGGCACATCAGGGCTCAAACAACTCGTACTCATGCTAGTGGGTTTCATCTATTTACTGTGGCAATGACAGGTCATGCAGAGGATAAAGGGGTTCAACTACCGCAGCAAATAACAGATGAATCGTTGTTGTCCTAATGCAGTAAAAGAGAGAAGGAGCGAAAGAGTGGGATTGTATCGGAATGAACAAGGGGGTTTTGCTTTCCTGACACTTCTGAAGATAGTATAGTTCTTCATCGGTGTCATCGAACTCATCGTCGGAACCACGTCTACTCAGAGGGGACAAACACCGGCAAACAAGGAAGAACACAATCAATGCAATGCACAATTACGATGCATGATTATGACATGGCAATATGAACGGGTTTTGGGCTAATGCAAGCTAGAACAGAAAGACATGAGTCCATTTGAACCAAAGATTCAAATGCAAACCCATTTTAAGAGGTCATATTACTGCATTAACTTGTTTCACCTAAACGTCAAGGTTAAAGTGTTCTAACATGCATGAGACCAATACAGATGGATAGATTGGATTTTTCTGATCATTTTTCATATATAATTTATTTCATTTGGAGTTACGGTTGAATTTCTATGATTTTTAGAAGTTTATACTATTTTTTGGAATTTCCTGAGTAAGAATAAATCCAGAAAAAACCTATTACTGCGTCAGCATTGCATCATGCTGACCTCAGCTGGTCAACAGGCGCCGTCCAGGTCAAACCTGACCAGTGGGGACCACTGGTCAGTGACACAATGTTGCCCAGGGTCAATGACAGGTGGGTCCGGTCAATGACCACGTCAGCAAAGTCAACCTGACGTGTGGGCCCAGTGGATTAGTCTAATAACAAAATTAGTGGGCGCTGGGGCCCATCTGTCAGCGTCTGTGGGTGATCTAGCTGGCGGTGGTTAGTGCTAATGACGAGGCCACATTGGCTCTCGCCGGAGTTTCGCCGGCGGCGAGCTAAACTGCAGCGGCAACTCGCCGGACTTGAGCTGCAAGCGGCGGCCGGATCTTGCGAAGACCACCAGAGGTAGCCGCTCGACAGCGGCCTAGCGTAGCGATCGGAAGGCCCCAGTCGCCGTAGATGGCACGCAGCAACCACGAGAGGCTGCCGGACCTCGGCGGCTTCGGTCAGGCCACAATGACCTTGGCGATCTTGAGTTAACGCCTAAAGGCGTCTGACGCAGTCTTGGCGAGGACGTTGGACGCATGCCCGGGACCAAATGGTCACCGGAGCATCTTCACCGGCGAGCTTTGGCGGCGGCGCTGTCGGGTGAGAGAGGCGCGGCGGCTACGGCATGCTAGAGAAAAAATGGAGAGGGGGAGGATGATCTGGAGCTCACGTGGAGTGCAGTGGTGGCCTCAGCGTGATCGGGGAAGCTCGGACGGCGGCGAGTCGGCGATGGAGATCCACGGCGGCCGACGATGAAGAAGTGGTCGGGGACGGTGCGTTGGAGCTCTTCCGGCCATGTGAGCTGACGGAGAGGACGAGGGTGGCACGGTGGAGCTCAGGGGCTGGTCCATGGGTCTAATGCTGGCCGGTGGCCGCGGTGGTGACGAACGGCGGCGACGAACCCGTTAGGGTGAGTGAGAGAGAGAGATCCAGGGGAGAGGGTGAGAACGAGGGAGAGTGAGAGGAGTGCATGGCACTCCGGGCTGGCTCCAGAAGCGGCGGAAGCATGAGGTGGCTCAGCGCTGCGTCTTGGCGTCACAGTGGCCCTGCGCCCTCGTGCCCACTGGCACGAGGTTGAGGATTACTGGCGCTTGGGCCTGGTGGGCTGGCTTCTCTCCTGGGCCAGGTAAGTAACAGGTACTCCCTCCTTCTCTGTTTCCTATTTAAATTATTGTTTTCTATTTATTTCAATCTGTTTTGATTTAGTTCGACCACTAAACCATTTTTTGTTTCTTCCAATAATTTTTGCAGGGACTGAAAGGAATATTCCAGAGCCCCTCACAAAATATCAGAATTGTTGAAGCATTAAAAATATATATATAACATATGTTTGCTCCAACTCAAATACAATATGTGTTATTTCAGAAATCCAAAATGTCATGGGAAAAATGTGCATCATCTCTGGTTATCACATAAGATTTTCCAAAAATGATGAACATTTTTAAAGCCATTTTGGGTTCACTAAAAATATTTTAGTTGAACCTATTGAATTCCTCTTAGGTGCTAGGGTTTGAGTCAATCCCCATTACAAGTTTCTGAGAAATTTAAACATGATGCACACATGAAGGGCTAGCCTAGAGCATACCAGAACTAGGGATGTGACATGAATCCAGTGGTTCGGCATCACGGCTCTTGTGAGGGGTAAGGTTAGTATCCGACTGTTTGTATCAAGTCCGATGTACATATTAAATTCCCCCACCCCCACTTTATTTATTGTTTGAACCAAGTACAAGATTCGACTCCATGAAGTAGCTTCACCTCTAACAATAGAAGAAAAAAATAGGTGAGTTGGAACATCCGATCGAGAGGGGCTGAGAGGTAGAAAATGATGCACATGCAGCGACGTAGCGAGCTAGGGAAGTAGAGCTAGGGCGGTTTCGAAGGAAGATATACCTGAAGGTCATCGGGATGTGGATAGGTGGGCGGCTGGAGGCCAGATCCGTCACACTAGGGCAACGACGAAGGGATCGGAGGACCTCCCGCGCCGGCGCTCGGTCGGAGATAATGGTGCGGTCGGCACTGGGTCTCCTCCCTCGCTGTCGACGGTGGCCTAAACACTGCCCCTCCTCCCCTTCACCAGCGGAGGGGGATACGTGCGGATCTATATCCAGCGGTGAGGATAGAAAGGCAGTGCGTTTTGAAGGGAGAAAGACAGTGTTACCACCGCTATCTTGTTTAGATATGGAGAGGATGAGAGTGTGTGAATAGAGCAACCCTAGCAATCAAGCGCGGAGGCTCCGACCTATATATACGTAGTGGGGTAGCTTTCCTTTTTCACTCCATCAAAACAATCGTTTAAAATTGTGTACGTGCCAGGTCGCCCTTTTTTTAGTTGTCGGTTGTTTTTTGACATAGCTACCCACTTATTCCAAGTGGTGTTACGGTGTGCCAGGTCGCACTTTGTATCATTCAAGTCTGGTATAAGACCCTCCATTAAATGAACAACCACCCCCTCCTAAAATTTGTGAACAAGCCCACGGCTAAAATTATCGGAAACATAGGCTGCCCCAACATGCATTATTATTTATATTTCTATGTGGGAGTATTCTCAGAACAAAATGTGAGAGTACAATATTTTTTTTGAGGGTGTGAGAGAACAATATTTATTGGGCCCCTTTGTAATTGGTGCTAAACTTTCACCAAAGATTTAACTAACAAAATGTTAGTGCATGTTAACAAAAATTATATCGTTTGATTCGTATTTGAACATAGTTTTCAATGATGTAATTTTTTGTGACATGCATGAGCATTTGGTTAGTTAAATTTATAGTCAAAATTTGGCAAGGTGCATTAAATCAACACATGCAAGTATCAAAAGGAAAGTCACGGCATGCATGCATGCATGCGTTGTAATTAATGCATCGGTAAATGCAAATTATTGAAATATATCGAGTGCAGTGCTTTGATGTGTCGCGTTAACTCGTACAACAACGAGAAGTTTGATTACTACAATGCCCTCTCCCTCATGGATCGAGCTCCGGTGCCTTAATCGCACTCGCCTTTGATCGCATGACAGGTGGGCCACCCACTGTTGGGCCCACTGTCATACACGCATAAGGTAGGAGCAATAAGTCAACGCTGCGTCCCTCCCTAATACATGAGTGTGGTGGCTAGCGGGACTAGGAGAAGCTTTAAGCTACGCTCTCCCCTCCCACGCGCGGTGGACATGCAAGTTCACTCGGTGTCGAGATAGCCAAAAGCATCTTTGTAGTACTCCTCCACCGCAGTAGTACTCCATCATTGTTCGACTTCGAAGGCGAAGAGCCAAGTGCAGCCCGGACGCTCGTGTGGTAGTTTCATGTGTAGAGTAGTCTAGGATAGCGTGTATCGTGCCTGTAAGCTTAAAATCTTTGGGGTCGGCTCCATGCTATGAGGCCGTCTCGAAGTTTTTTTATTAAAATAATCTTCTGGCCCTACCTGTCATCCTGGTGATTGTAGTTTGCACGCTCATTTGGTCAAGATAGGAATATATATTTTAATTTGTGTTGGGGTAAATGTTAGAGGTTGCAGCAAATATATTGTACATTGCGGGTCTTTCAGCCAAGTTTAGAGGCAACCATGTGGGGCCAGTGCTATGATGTGTCGCGTCAACTCGTACAACGAGGAGAAGCTTGATTTTACTACTACACGCCTTCTCCCTCGCCCATGCGTGCGGTGGCTCGCAGACAAGGACATGATTTTGCTTAGACTGGTCGTACTGGAAAGTATCATATACTAGTATCATGCACATGATACTAGTGTATGATACTACATCCGTAGTGCATAGTATCATATGTTAGTATAATAGATGACTTCATCTATGAGCATGCATGACACAAAGTAGCACAACATTTAATATGATACGGTATCATGATATGATACTCAACCCTCTCTTTCTTCATTTAATTCTATGCCACCTCATCATATTTGCCTAGTTGGCATGCATGATATTCCCTCCGTTCCTAAATATTTGTCTTTTTAGAGATTTCAAATGGACTACCACATACGGATGTATATATACATATTTTACAGTGTAGATTCAGTCATTTTGCTCCGTATGTAGTCACTTGTTGAAATCTCTAGAAAGACAAATATTTAGGAACGGAGGGATTACTACCTATGATACTCCCATTACAACTAGCCTTATACTACAACAAGCTATCCCTCCCGCACGTGGTGGATGGACATGCAGCACTGGATTCGATACTGTAGAAGTAGTAGTAACATCATTGTTCATCTTCTCGAAGAGGCAAAGAGCTGAGCACAACCCGAACGTGGCTGTTGCAAACGCTCGCGCGGAAGTCTTGGTGTAGGGGTGGGGCGTGGTGCGGTGCCTTGGAGCACGCATATAGCAAGGCTCTTGCATGAGACAAAATTTCTATTTGAGCCCACTATTATAGTACTACTTGCTAGTATAGCCCTGTAAACCGGAAAGGAGTATTTGCCTTTCTAGATATTTCAACAAGTGACTAGACTACACCCTAAATGAGTAGTACTCCCTCCATCCCAAAATTCTTTTCTTACATTTGTCTAGATACGGATGCGTCTAATACTAAAACGTGACTTGATACATCTGTATTTAGACAAATTTAATACAAGAATTTTGGGATGGGGGGAGTAGCACAGATGGAGCAAAATGAGTGAATTTACACCGTAAATAAATACGTAGTTCTCTCGTTTTCCTCTCCGCCTTGGTCGTGGTGCACAATATTGAATACTCCTATATGACTAGCCACTCTATCTGCATGCGGGACATCAAAGCATCCAGGCTCGCGTGCCATCCACCAAATCACAGCGAGGTGCTATAGTCGGTCACCCCGGTGTGGCCGTCATGACCCGTCATATCACAAAACCCACACCTTTACCAGCAGTGGTAAAGTGGACTCGAAGTTAGACTAGATGAAGCAACCATCATTTCACTGGAACGCTTGTTGAAGCCCTTTCTCCCCTTTCTTGAAGAAAACCTCACTCCAGGCTACACACTTCTGGCATTTTTCTTCTGTACCGACAAAGGAAAGGTGGGAGAATCAGTGATGCTACTATATTTTCATTCCAAGAATCTTCTTTTTGCGAAGCACCGACCGATTCTCACAGCCTATTCTTTTCCTTTTTTCATTGCGATTGTGGTTTCCTTTCGATTGCTTTTTGTTTGTCAGTTCATTGATGGATCCTGGAGCACTAGGCAAAGAGTTGCCGGTGGACAACCTTTGAGACAAATGATCTCCGTGAAGCGAGCACCGACCAACGAGTTGACCATGTTGGCGGGCCAACCCATGGAGACGAAGAACTCCAAGAAACAAGCAACGGCCAAAGAGTTGACGTTGGCTAAGGCAATTCCTCAAAGAAAGTTGGAAGAACAGCAAGGGCCCCACCGTGCCTACCCCAGAAACTCTAATGGCCACCTATGCGAGGCTCAAGGCCGAGTTTGAGGAGATAGTCGCCGCTGAGAAGCAGTATTCCCCTGGCAAGGTGATGGCCCCCATCGAGGACGAGGAGATGGCCCCCATCAAGGACGAGGAGATGGCCCCGGAGGGATGGGATCCCCCGGTGAGCTGCACAAGGTAAAAAATAATGTCTTACCATAGTTGTGGTTTTTTATTATTTGCAATGTGCTTGCTGATATGTTGGGGTTGTGCAGGTGCCGGTGGACGTCCTTGATGACTCCGATGTCGCGGCCCGTCCTGTGGACAACGCCCCAGAGATCGTTTTCGATGTCGTGGTCCGTCCTATTGACATCGCGGAGATCGATTCTGATGCCGCTGTCCATCCTGTGAACGTCGCCCCAGAGATCAATTCCGATGTCGCGGTCCGTCCTATGGACATCGCCCCAGGGATCATCTCCCATGCCGTTGTCCGTGATGTGGTCATTGCCCGAGAGATCGATGACAAGAAATAGTTGGTCGCACTAATCCTTCAGGGTAGTTTGCATTGTGTTTAATTACCAGAACAATGCGTGTTATCAAACCATATTAGGGCTAGTGCACTGTCTTGTGTGGGCGGTACTTGCTACTTTTGTTTGATAGTGAATTATGTGAACCCTCTCCGAGTTATGGAAACATATGTATCCTCACCAGCTTTTGATGTAATATATGGCAT
Organism: Aegilops bicornis; assembly: GCA_021605145.1. NCBI lineage: Eukaryota > Viridiplantae > Streptophyta > Magnoliopsida > Poales > Poaceae > Aegilops > Aegilops bicornis. The sequence goes on along the minus strand of CM038669.1, from coordinate 251,669,432 downwards.
GCTTAGATGTAAGTTTGAACTATTTATCATATCAGCAGGGCTTGTTTGATGACTCTTGGTGTTAGTAGGCTAGCTACTGTGCGAGCTATAGTGCTTGCAAAACACTCACCAAAGAGAAACGTTGGGGCTGATGAGCTCGTGGTACGCTTATACTGATCCGTCTTTGATCGGCCAATAGCCCATAAAATTGTAGGCTTAGCGATCGATCAGACAATAGTCGACACGGATACATTCAGGCCTCATTTGGTTCATAGGGTAGGAAAATCATAGCAAAAGTACAGAGACGTACAACACAAAACCATAGCAGTACAGAGATGTACTCCCTCCGTTCCAAAATAGATGACTCAACTTTGTACTACTAACTTTGAAACGGAGGGAGTACAAATCCTAGGCGGGCTAGTTTGGCCTAGTGGGTTTCTGTAATATGGCGTGAATGCAGTGCCGTCCGATCTTCAAGTGTGGTAGCAGTATTGCGGGTATAGTAAGTTTTCTTGAAGAAGTGGAATTCAACGAAGTCATGATGGTTCCTTCGTCCGACCAACTTACAGTGGGAAAGGTTGGGCCTGCGCTACGACCGGGGTGGACCAGGATAGTTTTGTGCATGGCAGGTGGACCAGGATGGTCGACGTCCCACATGTCGGTGCATGAAAGTATTCTTTCCGATATAGTGGACGAGCAATGAGTATTCATTGTTTATTTTGATGAAAGCTATTGTCTCCATTGTTACGACGGAGGAGTGTGAAACACGGCAGCCAAGTGAACTTGGCATGTGCACCACTCCCTCCTTCCTCATGTAATACTACCATAGTGTTGACCATAAGGTTGGCTATAAGGTTACAACTTTTTCTCACTTTCTCTCTATCTATTTCCTCTCAAATGTTTTTTACCTTTCTTTTTTTAGACACAATTGTTTTTTATGTCTCCTTTTTTAGAATTAGTTTTTTTATACCTAGGAGCACGTGTAGAGATTGGCTCTTGCAGAGCCCACTCCTTGACTTTGTCAATGCCTCTCTCTCCTCCAAATAAGCAGGCTTATAGCCCATTATTTTACTGTTACTACTTGCTATGAATGTGGGCAGCTAGCGTCTGAGGGGGGAGCGCGTGCGGGGAGGTGGGGGGGGGGCGTTCTGGTGGGCCGGGGCGGTCAGAAGCGGGCTTTGAAGCGGTCCAGACTCCCACATGGCCCACCTCACATTATCACCATATATTTCTTGGAGTCCGTACGCGGCGGGTGGGCGGCCTCTTCTCCCTCCCCCGTCTCTCTCATCCCAGCCGACGCCCGCCGAGCGATTAGATTTCGGCTACCGACGGTTTATTCAATTGCAGTCCCACATGTGAGTGAAAATGCAAGACAACGCGTGTCCCCTCTGGTGAGTGGCGTGCGAGCCGGACTGTCGGGGGTGCGACGCGAACGCAACGCGTATGAGTCGTAAGTGTGCCGCCTTTTCCTTTTGAACTTGCAGAGCATAACATTTTCGCGCGATCGATCGATAGAAATCCAGAACAAAATGACGAGGGCAGTGCTCTCCCGTGCGTTAGGCGGGCTAGTTTGAGTGATATGACGTGCTACAGTGCCGTCCACTGGCTCCATTTTTATGTAAGCAAGAGTCTACACTCTTACGTGGGAGGAGTGCGAAACACGGCGGATCTGATTTTGATCGAGGGATAACTGTTCCCTGTGAAATAATTGAGCACTAGTAGCGATTATAGCATGATATTTAGGGCACCTCCAGCGCTGGCCCACTTATTTACACCGGCATCTGTCCGAGGACACTGATGGATGCCATCCAATGCTGCCCACATACCTTTCGACAACTATATGAACTAATGGGATGAAATTTGTGCAAACAAAGCAAATTTCAAATTAACCATATGAAATTCATTACATTTTGAAAACTTTTCCTATAAACTAGACGAAATTCATTACATATTTCGCACAAACCATACTAAAACCTACTATAAACCTAATCTAAACAATCGCCGGCGCCCGACCACCATGTCCGGCCAGGAACCCGAGAAAGCCAGCCATTGCCTTTGCCTCCTCCTCATCCACCTCGATAACCTCCTCCTCCGAAGCACAAGGTTCTGAATATTTCCGCCTCCACGTCGCCTTCAAGTGGCTAATCGGCCGTCGATGTTTATCCCACCAAGCTTGGCATTGACTGAGTGGAGGAGTGGTGGCCTTCCAGGGACCAGAGCGGCGGCGACCTACCGTGTACTACTCTTCCTGGCTGCCGGCTGCACCCACGCACGCGCACCGGCTTCGTGCTTGTGGCGGCGTAGGGTGGCCGGGGGGGAGCCAACGATCTCCTTCGTCTTCTCCTGTGACAGTATGTCCAAGAGAGCTGTGGAGCATGCCCGGAGCGGAGACACCGATGTCCTTCATCTACTCCTGCGACAGTACATCCAAGAGAGCTTTGGAGCGCCAAGAGACCATGGTTGGAGTGGCGCCGACAGAAGGAAGGGACCAGAGAAGAATGAGTGTGGGTCTTTGGCTATGGCTGGGAGCTGGGGCTCAAGTTAATATAGCGGGCGAATGGCAATGAGCCGCGGCAAACGGATGGACGGCTGGCGCCGGAGTAGGTTCGTCGGCAGTTGTAACATCCCTAGCTTTGCTATGCACTTGGTCTAGCTTGGTTGTTGCATCATGTCTAAATTTCTTTTAAACTTGAAATGGGTATTGTTTAAACCCTAGCATCAAATGGAATTCAAATAGGTTCAACCAAAAATATTTTTCAATGAACCCAAATGGCCTTAAAAAATGTTCATCATTTTTGGAAAATGCTGGAAACAGTAACCAGAGATGATGCACATTTTTCCATGACATTTGGATTTTTGAATCAATTCATATTGTATTTAAATTGGGCTTATTAATTCATATAAAATATTTAGTAGCTCCAATACTTCTAATTTTTGGTGAGGGGCTTTCGAATAATCCAACTAGTCCCTACAAGAATCATCAGAAGCAACAAAATGATTTAGTGTCTAAAACTAAATCAAAACAAAAACAGAAAATAGAAAACAAAAACTAAAATAGAAAAATAAGAGAGAGAGAGAGAGAGAGAGAGAGAGAGAGAGAGAGAGAGTGCTACCTGACCAGCCCGTTACTGTAGCAGCTAGGGATGGCAATGGGTAGGGTATGGGCGGGTACAACCTCCTTCTACCCAAACCCATACCCATAAAAACTTTCTATACTCACCCACTTCAATACCCATGTGCATAAATTGATACCCATGCCCATACCCATCGGGTATCCTGTACCCAATGGGTATCCATTGGGTACCATATATAGAATTTAAATGTTGATTTTTTTATAGAGAAATGAGTTTGAAATTCAAGTGATATGGGCGGGCATTATGGCACCAACATAGTCTCCTCTGATGGGTGGCTTCTTGGAGGCATCAAAGGAGTATGAGCAGCAGTTGGTGGAAGCCCGGCGTAGTGGGAATGAGCAGCTGGAATTGGGGGTCACTGGATCGAGAGTTTAGAGGAGTGTCGAGCAGGCGATTGCAGGCATATGACCTATGGCTGGTTTAGAGAATACAAGATTTAGGGTTGGGTCATAGGAGTTCGATGCTTACTCCACATGCCATAGAAATAATTTTGATTTATTAAATTTTTTTGGGTATCCATTTGATTACCCATGGACGCAATTGAATACCCATGCCCTATCCATAGATTTTACGGGTATGGATACCCATTACCCGTGGGTACAAAATCTTTCCAAGTCATGCCCATGCCCATTGTTTTCGGGTTGGGTATCCGTGGATACCCATGCCATGGGCAAAACTGCCATCCCTAGTAGTAGCCCAGCCCGCTGGAGATGTGAGTCATCCCCTACCTTGCGCCAGTAGGCAGGGGGAACAGCGCACACGCGCGCGAATGCCACACCACCAGGTTGCTTGCCTGCGTCTGAGGACAGCGCGACGCCGCTGGTCGTCTCCTCGGTGCCATCCTGATCCGCCCGACCTCCCCACTCGCCCCCCTGCTCTCTCCCTCACCTTCCATCTCCATGGCCGAACCCTACCACCGCTCGCCCATGCAACCACCGTGCACGCCTCGCCTCTCCGTCATGACCACCGGATCCGCATCGACGCCGTGAAGCTCCCCACGGAAGAACGCGTCCTTGGGTGCCCGAAAACGTCGCCATCAACGGGTCCTATTCGAGCACGGTCGCCAGCCGCCGTTGACCAATTCGTCGCCAACAGGACGCCCCCGAGCTTGTCGTCTAGTCGCTCCTCCTGTCGTGACCGAAGCCCCCGTCTGCCATGGATGACGAGCTCGTCCTTGTCGAGCCACCTTTGACCTGTACCTCTTTCCATCTTGCTCCTGGAACGCCGTAGATGATGCCCAGATACCTAGTTCGCTCGCCCTCAAGCTGCAGGCCCGAGCACGAGCTAGCCCAAGCGCCGCCGCCGCCGCCTGAGCTCGTCGCTAAAGCCCGCCCCGGCACCGCCCACGGCCACCACCCAATGCGCCTCGTCGCGCTGCAGCCTTAGAGCCCAACCCCGCCCCCTTTCGTCGCCAGAAACGCTGGAACGAGCGACGCCGCTGCGGCTATGTGTCACCGGCGGTTAGCCGCTGACGTGACCACCTAATTAGGGCCTACACACACCGCTAATCACCCCTAGAACCACTGCCAAGTGGCCCCCTGCCTAAATTAATTAGTTTAACTTCTCTGTTAAATTAGTACTAATCTCAGAAGGCCCCGCTTGTCACCTTTGACTTGGCCACGTCAGCATTGACCGGGTCTCACGTGTCCGCCTCTCTAGCTGATTCCGTGTCACTAACCAGTGGGCCCTACTGGTCAGGTTTGACCTGGACCAGCCCGTTGACCTGCTGATGTCACTGATACGTCATGCTGATGTAGTAAATATTTTCTGGGATTTTAAATAAATCAGAAATGATTTATTTATTTTAGAAAATATCCAAAACTTCATAAATTCATAGAAATTATTCTATAACTCCAAATGAGAAGAGTTATATATGAAAAATGATCAGAAAAATACAATATTTCCATCTCTATTGGGTTCATGCATTTAAATAACTTAACCTCGCTATTTAGTTCAAAACATGATAATGCACTATTTGAATCCATAACTTGAGTTTGAATTTGAACCCTTGGTTCAAATAAGCTCAAACCTTTCTGTTCTAGTTGCATTAGACTAAATCACATCATATTGCCATATCATGATCATGCATCATATTGTCGCATTGAATTGATTTTGTTCTTTCTCTGTTGCCGGTGTTTGTCCCCTCTCAGTAGACGCGGTTCCGACGATGAGATCGATGACACTGATGAAGAACTATACTTTCTTCAGAAGTGTCAGGCAAGCAAAACCCCCTTGCTCATTCTGATACAATCCCACTCTCTCACTTCTGCTCTCTTTTATTGCATTAGGACAACAAAGATTCAACTGTTACATGTTGCGATAGTTGAACTCCTTTCCTCTGCATGACCTGTCATTGCCAAAGTAAATAGATGAAACCCACTAGCATGAGTAGGAGTTGTTTGAGCCCTGATGTGCCTACTCATTCATGCTTGTTGTCATGCCTGCTACTTCTTAAAGTTGAGTCAGGTTTGATTCATCGGGATGAATTGGAAAGTTGTGAACATGTCCTACTGTTGAGAGCTAAGTGTGTGAACACGATTTGGTAAAGGTAGCGGTGAGAGGCCATGTAGGAGTACATGGTGGGTTGTCTCATTGAAACCGTCCTCAGGAACTGAGTTCTGTGTTTGTGATCCATGAACAGGTACTACCACACATTGGGTTCCGGTAACTCGACCCCTCTCGGCTTATTAATCAACCTGATCTTTGTCCAGGAGCTGCAACTAGTTTCTGGTGTTTGTAGGTAGTGTTAGTAGTCTACCAAGTGGCCACCGGTACAGGTGGGCTTGTGACAGACTAGGTGCAGTGGCATGGTGTACCAAGCGTCGCCCATTTGGTGGGCTTGGGAACCCTGCTCACATCGTTTGGGGCCAGGAGCGAGACCCCGGCCAGATCTCCTTGCGGATGGAACCCGAATAGGCGATAAACCTGGACTAGAGACTTTCGTGGTTAGTCAGGTCGTGGCCGACACCCTCGCCAGGCTTCCGCTTGAAGGTTCCCGAGATACATGACGTGTACATGGCAGTAAGTGGCGAGAGCATGTGTGAAGAAGTACACCCCTGCAGGATTATAAATGATCTATTCGAATAGCCGCGTCTGCGGTAAAGGACTTCTGCGTTGCCTGTACAGTTCATAGACAAGTGAAAGTGGATACTCTAAAATGCGCAAGATAAGTGTGAGTGCTATGGATGGTATCGGGGGGATGAACCCCAGTCAGGCAACGAAACACGGATCCTTTTAAAAAACAACGGGGCCAACATCGCCTCGATCCGGCTTGCTCTTGGCCGGGTCACCCCACCCGGTCAGGCCCTGTGACCCGGCCAGGCTCTGCAACCCGTCCAGACTCCTCAACGTGGCCCCAACAACCAAGCTCAAGACTTCTCCAACAAGCCAGCACCGCCCTTGGCGTGTTCTCCAAACCCGACCAAGGGTCAGCGGCCGTCCCATCCCAGCCGTACGATGGGACGAGACTCCACCAACTAATGACCGAAGCCACAGTACCCCGCCCATGCCTTTGGTTAGCCGGACGAGGCAACAGTGCCCCCCCCCACCTACCCGCTGACCAGGGCTGGCGTGGCAATAGTGCACCCGACGTCACCCATGACGCCAGTAAGCGGCGACCTGACGGAGCGCCACTGTAGCCGACTCGACTCGGCCTCGCCCTGACGATTGACAAGACGGCACATAGTGCCCCCTAGGCGCATGGGACCCGCGCCCGACGAACCCTGGCACCCGGCGGGTCCCAGCACCGTGTTCCTGGAGAGTGACAGCCCGGCCCTACGGCCTTGTAACATTACCCTTGTACCCCTGGGGGTTGACCTATAAAACCCCCCAGGAGCCCACATGCATACGGGAAACTCCTTCACTCGCACAGGCAATGACACACACACACACACACACACACACACACACCTAGCCAGCAGCACCCGAGGAGAGGGAACAGCCTAAGCCTTGGCCTGACCTCCCTCTTCCTTCATAAAGCTCTAGGAGCAACTCTGTACTGTTGCATATAAACCACACTCGGCAGGACTAGGGGTGTTATTTCTCCGGAGAGCCCCGAACCTGGGTATGTCTTGCGTCCCGCGCTCGCTCATGCCGACCTCGGGTCTGGAGCCCACCAGTGCCCTCGAGCCTCCTCCTATCCTTAGCCATCCCTTGGCATCTGCCGTGCACCCACCACGACAGTTGGCACCCACCGTGGGGAAGCTTGAGGTCCTGGCCGGGAGCATGCTTCAGATGGGGATCTTCTCCAACTCCAATGAGCTCGTCATGCTGGCGGACGACGTCATCGACGCGCTTGCCGCCTCCTTGGACACGTTGTGCATCTCCGACGCGCCTACGGACGACGAGTACCCCCGTGAGGTACTTAGCTTTTCTGACTCCCCGTTCTCCATCAATGACGGCGCTCCCGCCAGAGCGATGGACCTCTGCGTGGAGGTTTTCGTCACCGACATCGACGCCTCCTCCTCGTCGAGCGGGGCAAGGAAGGCCGCCGAAGCTAAGGCCACGAAGGTTAGGGCCGACTCGGCCAACCCGCTGCGCACCACGATGCAGAGCCTCCGCGTCCCCATCGACTCCGACGTCAACGCCTCCAACATCGCCGAGGCCCGGACTCGCCTCAACGAGGTTCGCCAGCGCCTGCTGGACCTCACCGAGACGCTCGCTGCCACGCAGTCAGCCGACCGCACCCACCGAGCGCGACGCCGCCTACGGCTTCACGCCTGCCGCCCCCGAGCCAAGCCGGGTCGTCGACATGCAAGCCTGGGGTGGCGCGATCGGGCGCGCTTTCGGCGCCCTCCCTCCCGTCTACGAGACTCCCGTGAAGAACATGCGTGCTGCCCAGGCGGCCGCGGTCGGCCTGGATCAGCTCGCGGCCGAGGAGCTGTAGGATCGCCTCAAGAGGGTGAACGACCTCCTCATCGCGGCCAACGCACATCAGGACCACCTCAACCAGCTCGCCGGGCCAGCCGGATTCAGCTTCGTCCGAGCTGCCGAACCAGGCGACAACCGGCATACGGCGTCTTCTCCACGGCGAGGCGCACTCCGGTTGCACCCAGACCCGGCGCAACCCCGCCCCGATGGCTACTGGCGGCTTAGCGGACGAGCCGGCTGCGAGTTCCTCCACGTCTCATGCACAGAGAATGAAGCGGCTGACACGCTCGCCAAGATCGCCTCGTCCCAGCAGTCCATTCCATCCGGCGTCTCCCTCGAGCATCTACACAAGCCGTCTCTGGACTCCGAGTCCATCCATGTTCTAGACGACCCGGCCGCGCCTCAACCCGGCCCGGGGACTGCTCCAGACGACCCGACCGCGCCTCAACCCGGCCCGAGGACTCCTCCAACCGACCCGGCCACGCCTCAACCCGGCCCGGGGACTGCTCCAACTGAACCGGTCGTGCCTCAACCCGGCCCGGGGCCTGCTCCAGCCAGCCCGACCACACCTCAACCCGTCCCTGGGGTCGCTGAACCCGGCTCGGAGGCTGCCACCCCGGAACCCATCGTGAGGGCTGTCCTCGCCAGGGTCGCGGCACCATCCTGGGCCCTGCCCATCTCGGAGTTCCTGGAAAACGGGGTCCTTCCCATGGATGAGACCGAAGCCCGGCAAGTGCAGCGCCGAGCGTCCGCCTACAACATCATCAACAACGAGCTCGTCAAGCGCATTTCCACCGGCATGTTCCAACGTTGCGTCGAGCAGGACAAGGGCATTGAGATCCTCCTCGACATACACCAGGGCGAGTGCGGGCACCACGCCGCCTCGCGGTCCCTGGTGGCCAAGGCTTTCCGGCATGGTTTCTACTGGCCCACGGCCCTCGAAGACGCAGAGTCACTCGTCCTCAGATGTGAGGGATGCCAACGCTTCAGCAAGCGCAGCCACCAGCCGGCGTCAGCACTCTGGACCATCCCGATCGCCTGGCCCTTCGCAGTCTGGGGGCTCGACATGGTGGGACCCTTCAAGACCGCTCGAGGCGGCATGACGCATCTGCTGGTGGCGATGGACAAGTTCACCAAGTGGATCGAGGCAAGGCCGATCAAGAAGCTGGACGGTCCAACGGCCGTCCGATTTATCAAGGACATCGCGGTACGCTACGGCATGCCGAACATCATCATCACGGACAACGGCGCCAACGTCGCCAAGGGCGCGCTCGCGCAGTACTGCTCCGTCTCCGGCATCCGCCTCGACCTGGCTTCCGTTGCACATCCACAATCCAACGGCCAGGTCGAGCGGACCAATGGTCTCATCCTATCCGGCATCAAGCCATGACTCGTCGAGCCGCTCATCCGTTCACCCGTCAGTTGGCTTGACGAGTTGCCAGCCGTCCTCTGGATTCTCTGCACCACGCCAAACAGGTCGACCGGGTTCACCCCGTTCTTCCTCGTCTACGGAGCAGAAGCCGTCATCCCGACCGATGTCGAGTTCGACTCGCCATGCGTCACAATGTACACAGAAGCCAAAGCAAAAGAAGCCCGCGAAGACGGCGTCGACCTGCTCGAAGAAGCACGTCTCCTAAGGCTCGGCCGCTCAGCCATCTACCAGCAAGGTCTGAGGCATTACCATAGCAAGAAGATCAAGCCCCTTGCTTTTCGAGAGGGAGACCTCGTCCTCCGACTCGTCCAAGAGCAGACTGGCCAACACAAGCTGTCCTCCCCATGGGAAGGCCCCTTCATCGTCAGCAAGGCCTTATGCGACCGCAACACGTACTACCTCATCGACGCCCGCAAGACAAACAAGCGCAAGAGGGACACCGCTGGCAAAGAAACAACCCGACCATGGAATGCAGAGCTCCTCTGCCCATTTTACAGTTAGACGAGTGCACGTACGTATCACCGCCTTTTGTAACAATCTGAAACTATGGGGTCCCTGAACGACGCTCGGGGGCTGCCCCTTTTACGACCAAACTATTGTGTCTCCTACATCTGTGCACTACTCTACTCTTAAGCCAAACCCGGCCACCGGGTCGACTCGATCAACCCGGGGGCTCGGGGGCTGGCCGGCTTGGCCACCCGTCGTTTTTCCCTTAGCGGTTCTCAAATGTGTTGGATCGCCATAAGCTTCTCGCTTCGCCCTAAGCCGCTGATCCGACTTCGGCTGTCGCCTGGCAAGCACATGAGTCCAAAGCACTAGCGCGCCACGAGCACTAAGTCAAGAACCGCCGGCTCGCCCAACCCAACCCCCCACTATAAATTGCCGCACAACCGGCTGCTCGCCAACCTGGCCCCACCGGATCGCCGCCAGCTGGCCTAGTGGGTGTTTCGCTCACGCTCAACATTTTGAAAGGCTAAGTATCGAACGCTCCTCCCAAAGGCTGAACCCCTTGTCACGAACCAAAGCCTTGGCCGTCAAACTCGCGGGGGGAAAACCCAAAGGGGGAGAGTTGGAAGAAAACGGCTCTAAAAATGAGAAGCTAAAGCGCAAACATCCACAAAGTTTCTCCATATCGCCGGATCGCTCGACCCGGCCTCACCACTTCAAGTTGCCGCACGACTGGCTGCCCGCCAACCCGGCCTGCCGGGTTGCCGCCAGCCGGCCCAGTGGGTGTTTCGCTCACGCTCAACGTTTCAAAAGCCCAAGTACTGCACGCTCCTCTCAAAGGCCGAACCCCTTGTCACGGACCAGAGCCTTGGCCGTCAGACTCGCGGGGGTGAAACCCAAAGGGGGATGATTGCAAGAAAACAGCTCCAAAAACGAGAAGCAAAGGCGCAAACATTCACACAGCTCATACATCATAAATTTAAACAGGCCCAAGGCCAGAGTTCATTACACCCAGTCAAACCCCCAGTGGGTGGGTGGACCTGCTACCTAACAGAAATTTTTCATAAAGTTAAAGAAAATCAGGCATCGCCTCCGCCAGAGCATGCAGCCCCCGGGCCTGCAGAAGTGCCGGTATCCTCCTCCACAGCATCCGCGTCGCGGTAAACGTCCGTCTCCTCCGAGCTGCCCTCCAGGTCATCCAGAAGAAGGCCGTAGTCGTCGGCAGGCACGACTCCACCATCCTCCGCCCACTCCGGCTGGAACTCGTCATGGAAGGCGAACCCGGCGATGTAGCTGGCTCGGGCGACGATCCGCCCGGCTTCCTCCTGATGCTGGCTCTCCGAACCGGCTCGCTGGCCCATCAATGCATCCAGCGCAAAGTCCGGATGCCATGACACCGCGAACCGGAGCGCCATCTCGGTGCCGACACAAGCGGCGGAAACCCGCCACTCGTGAAGGCGGTCCGGGCCCGCCTCCAACCACCGCGCCAGCCGCGTGAAGCTGGTCAGCGCGAGGGCACCCAGCTAGAGGGTCGCCGTCATCGATGCGCCAGCCTCAGAGAGCCGCCCCATCTGCTCGCTCAGAGCCCACAGACGGGCCTCGGCAGCAGCAACAATCTCCGGGAAGGTCCAGGCCACCCGCGTGTCCGTCCCGGAGCCGACGATCCCTTGCGGGTCATGCTGGAAGCGGACCGCCTCCTCTGCTAGCTGGCGTGTCTACGGGAAGGCCCCTGCCAAGAAGGGAAACAAGTCAGAAGAAAATTACTAAGGGAGAAGAGCCGAAGTCCCAACCTGGCAACAACAAATCCAAAAGAAAGCACTTACTGGAGAAGGACTCTTCCAGGTGCTGCGCTTCGAGCAACGTACCGTACCGCCCCCGGGGCAATAGTGCGGTCACGCTCCTCCAGCGCCTTCTCCAGGTCGGCGACCTTGGCAAGGACCGCCTTCAGCTCGGCGTCCTTGTCCTCGGCCGCCTTCATGGCCTCCTCGCGGAGCCGGGTCTCCCCCTGCCGGGTCTCCTCCGTCGTGGCCACCAGCGCCTTCAGGCGCTCCACCTCGGTCTGGAGCTACACCTTGTCGCCGGCCAGCTTGCTGCGTTGCTGGTCCGCCTCGGCAAGGGCCTGCCGCGCCTCCACGACCTTGGCGGCCTCCGCCTTGAGGCGCTCCACCTCGGCCTCGAGGCGGCTCTTGTCACCCGCCAGCTGCTCCCGCAGCCGGCTGGCTTCATCGAGTGCCTACCGGGCTCCCGTCGCCTCCGCCTTCGCCTTCTCCACCTCGGCCTCGAGCCGGCCGACGTCTACGACAAGCTGATCATAGTGAAAACCGGCTCGAATCAGCCGGGTCCTCCAAGACAGCACCTCGGCTGCAGAAGGAAAACTCAGCAGTGAAGTACTATTTTAAGATTTGACCCAACTGCTGCGCGGTTGGCCCGAATCTCGGGGGCTACACCCAGTGGGTGCGCTAGCGCGCCCCCACTAGAAAAGAGCACGAAAAGGAAATAGATGCCGCGACGCGGAGCTCCTCCTCCTTGGTGGCAAGCCTCTCCTTGAGACGCCGATGCATCTCAAGGAGCCGGTTGAAGATGTTGACCCGGTAGGAGTCGAGTTGCTACAGAAGGAAACGATCAGCGCAAGGAAGCAAGAGAAGATTCGACCCAAATGCTATGCAGTTGGCCCGAATCTCCGGGGCTACACCCAATGGGTGCACTGGCGTGCCCCCACAAAGGAGAAGACGATGAAAAGAAAAGCAGAACGCAAACAGAAACTTACGAAGACGGCGCGCTCCAGCTCCTACGTCGCCTCAACCTCGGCCTGGGCGAAGGCCTGGATCCGTTCCGTCCGCCCCCGCAGGCGGCGGGTCATGACGGCCATTGCCTCCTCCTCCTGGGTCGGAGGATCGAAGGGGACCTTGCTGGTACCCCTCCGCGACGGCCACGGCTCGGTGACCCGGCGCCCTCCGGACCTGAGCACCAGGGCATGCTCTCCACCGGCCGCCTCCCCTGAAGCCGGCGCCTTCTCCGGCGCCCTCTCTGGCACCGACGCCGACTCGATGGGCGGAGCGGCTTGAGGCTCCACCACCGGCAGTGCCTCGCTCTCGGCGTCCGGACACCCCCTCTGGCGCCGCCTCCTCCAAGACGGCGCCGCCGCCGCCTCAATCGGCCCCCTCCCGCTCGACCACGTCGGTCCGTGGCGGGGTGCCGTCATCAACAACCACGACCTTCCAGTCGAGGTCCATCACGTCTGCACGGCCGTCTTGGCCGTGCTCCCAATCCGCCGCCGGCACGAAGACCGTCGTCGTTGCCACCGTCCCCACTGGCATCTCTGGCCACGTCGGGCCCTCGCCGGCTTGCGCCCATGCCATCGCGGCGCTGACCCAGGCACGAGGGCAGCGCCGCCTCCAGCTCACTTTGGGCGGTTCCGGTCCCGCCAGGCCAGGCCCTCGGCATCAGCCGGGTCCAGACCAAGGTCCGGGTCCACCGGCGCCTCCTCCTCGTCCCGGTCGACGTTGCTGGATCGGCTCCTCCGGAACACGGCGCCGTCGGCGGACACGGCATCCGCCGCCGCCTGCGCCAGCGAGATCGGCGACCTGAAGCACGAGACAAGAAACAATCACGCCGATTCGAGCGGAACCGCTTGGCAACTCGGCTCGAGCAAAGAGGGGCACTTACCCCGGCACCACAGGAATGGCGGGCCTTTCCGTCTTCTCCTGTGGAGCACCGCGCCTCCTCTTGGCGGGCGGTTTGCACCCCCAGCCGAGTCCACCGCGCGCTTCGCGGTTGGGGCCCGTGGCGGGATGTTGTCCTTCCCATGCAGGCGCCGCACCGTCGCCGCCCCCCAAGACGACCTGGCTCTAGCCACGCCGCCGCCTCCTCCACCCGGCGCTGCTACATCAGCGGCTCACGTCAGCATCCCCAAAGTTGTCCCACAACCGGCGACTCGAGAAATATAAAAAAGGCTCACCTGCTCGGGTCCCCGCGCCCGTGTCGGCGGCCGCGAAGTACGGGGACCAGGGACTCACCAACGATGCCGGGTTCGAACGGCTGTACGGGGCCTTCCCGAACGCCCAGTTCACCCCCAAGTTGGCCTTGGAGATGTCATTGACCCGGCTCGCAACTTGGTCTGCCGCCAACCGCGTGTTCGCCATGTGGTTGGGATCTTGGAGGCTGGTCATCTGACCGATGAGATGGCTGCGTTGCTGCAGCGGCAGCACCCGCCGGACGATGAAGGCGGTGATGAGGTTGGTGCCGGTGAGGCTCTCCCGCTCCTTCATCACCGACACCCACTCGCACAGGTTAAGCACCTCCTGCGATGGGCGCTTGGGGTAGTACCCCCAGTTTTGCTTCCCCCGCGGCGGCGAGTTGATGAACGGCGGAAGGTTGATGCGGTCCTCGCCGAGGTTGCGGACGTAGAAGAAGGAGTTCAGCATTTCTTGGCAGAATCCTCCAGCGGCATCCTCGGGCAGTCCGCGCCCGACTGCTTGGTGATGACGGCTGCCTGCACTTGGACATCTCCCCGGCCCTCGGCCCCTGCTGCTTCAAGGAGAAGAAGCACACCAGAGGTCGATCGAAGGTTCAACCCCCAGGTACCCCTCGCAGAGGGTGACGAAGCCGGACAACTGCACGATCGCGCCGGCGCCGAGATGGTGGGGCTGGAGCCCGAAGAACTCCAGAAAATCGCGGAAGAAGTCGCTCGCGGGAAGCCCAAACGCGCGCTTGAAGTGCGGCAGGAAGACCACCCGCTCCGAGCCCTCGGGCCGCGGCTCCCGCTCGCCCTGCGGGAGACGCGCCTCGACCTCCTCCGCCCTCGGCAGGCGCCTGGTGTCGCGGAGGTAGGCGATGTCGTCGAGGGTGATGGTGGAACCCATCCACGATCCCGACGGCAGCGCCATCGACCTGAGCGAAGAAGAAGAAGGAGGAGAAAAGGAAGAAGATGGCGAGAAAGCTCTGCTCAAGACAGCGGGCGTCGCAGCTAGCGGCAGTCGTCGGAAGCAGAGGGAGGATGAAGAGGTAGGGGGGCGCGAGCATGAGTAATCTCCGCCGCCCCCTTCGCCCCCAATTTATAGGCCACGATTTGAAACATGGTGAAGTGGGATCGTTTGCGCTCGCCCCTTCCACTTCCCCGCAATAAGTGCGCATGTACGCACGTAGTAACTGCCTCGAGAATGGCAACCGACCCGCGGACACTACAATAAATCCGCTCGAGTGGGCCGATGGTGCGCGGCAGCGGGCCCCGGGCCGTCGCCCCGTCCAGTCACGCGTGTGGCCAGTCAGGCCCCTTCGGCTCTCGGGCGCCACGTGGCGCCGCGCGAGGCCCGAAAGATTGCCAAAGATTCGTCGAACTCCTCAGTTTCCCGCCACGGGCGGGATGCTACGACCTGGCTTCCAGAAGCCGGCACACAGTGGGTGTTGCCGGACCCGGCGGTCACCAAATCCGCTGTTGCAACGGGGGAAACTGCGAAGGCCCTCCCATCTGAAGACGGAGGACCTTCACAGCTTCGGAGACTACTGTCGGGGGGATGAACCCCAGGCAGGCAACCGAACTCGGATCATTTTCAAAAACAACGGGGCCAGCATCGCCCCTCGATCCGGCTCGCCCTTGGCTGGGTTGCCCAACCCGGCCCGGCCCTGCGACCCGGCCAGGCTCTGCAACACGGCCAGACTCCTCAACGCGGCCCCAACAACCAAGCTCAAGACTTCTCCAACAAGCCAGCACCGCCCTTGGCGTGTTCTCCAAACCCGGCCAAGGGTCAGCGGCCGTCCCATCCAAGCTGTACGATGCAACGAGACTCCACCAACTGATGACCGGAGCCACAGTACCCCGCCCATGCCTATGGTCAGCCGGACGATGCAACAGTGCCCCCCACCTACCCGCTGACCAGGGCTGGCGTGGCAACAGTGCACCCGACATCACCCATGACGCCAGTAAGCGGTGACCTGATGGAGTGCCACTGTAGCCGACTCGACTAGGCCTCGCCCTGACGATCGACAAGACGGCACACAGTGCCCCCTAGGCGCATGGGGCCCGCGCCCAGCAAACCCGGCGAGCCCTGGCACCCGGCGGGTCCCAGCACCGGGTTCCTGGACACTGACAACCCGGCCCTATGGCCTTGTAACATTACCCTTGTACCCCTGGGGGGTTGACCTATAAAACCCCCCAGGAGCCCTCATGCATACGGGCAACTCCGTCACTCGCACAGGCAATCACACACACACACCTAGCCAGCAGCACCCGAGGAGAGGGAACAGCCTAAGCCTTGGCCTGACCTCCCTCTTCCTTCATACAGCTCTAGGAGGAACTCTGTACTGTTGCATATAAACCACACTTGGCAGGACTAGGGGTGTTATCTCTCCGGAGAGCCCCGAACCTGGGTATGTCTTGCGTCCCGCGCTCGCTCATGCCGACCTCGCCTCTGGAGCCCACCAGTGCCCTTGAGCCTCCTCCTATCTTTAGCCATCCCTTGGCATCTGTCGTGCGCCCACCACGACAAATGGCCTTCTCGTAGGGAGACGGGAGCGGATCCATAGTGGTGTATTGATTTGGGGAATATGTGGACTCGTGTGCGCCACCTCAAAAGAGTTACTTGCAGACGTAGTTCAGGATAGCCACTGAGTCAAAGCTGGCTTGCTGCAGTTAAACTCCACCACCCCTTTGTTGATACTGATGCATATGTAGCTAGTTACGATGTAAGTCTTCTTTGGGTACATTTGTACTCACGTTTGCTTAATTTATGTTTTTGCAGAGGGACTTCAGTCTCACTAGTAGTTCCGCATGGACTTCGACGTTTAGGTTGTTACCTTAGCTACGATCTTGTACCCTTGGGAGGGTCTTGTAGATAGTCAGGCTTCTCAGCCTTTTTCATTTGTAGTTGTATGTACTCAGACAAGTTAAGCTTCTGCATGTGCTTTTTGCTTGTATGACTTGAATGTTGGGTCATCAGACCCATGTTTATAATATCTGGCTCCTCGGAGCCTAATGAATAAATATTTTGAGTCATAGAGTTTTGTTGTGATGCCATGTTGTATTTGCACATATCGAGCATATTGTGTGTATGATTTTGAAATGCTTGATATGTGTGGGATCTGACAACTTAGTTGTTTGTTCTTGGTAGCCTCCCTTATGGGGAAATGTCTCCTAGTGCTTCCACTGAGCCATGGAAGCTTGCTACTGCTCCGGAACACTTAGGTTGACCGGCATGTGTCCTTCTTCGTTCCTGTGTTTGTCCCTTTGGGGAAATGTCACACGTTGTTCCTTTAAGTCCTTGTAGCTTGCTACGACTTGGGTTCATACATTGATGACTGACACGTTCGTTGCTGGGTCATGTATGCCTGTCCCTATAAGTTAGTTCCACTTTGAATTCACGACTAGCCATGTCGGCCCGGGTTCTCTGTCATATGGATGCTAGCGACACTATCATATACATGAGCCAAAAGGCGCAAATGGTCCCGGGCCAGGTAAGGTGGCACCCGTGGGAATACCGTGCGTGAGGCCGCAAAGTGATAGGATGTGTTACACGCTAGACCGGTGTGACTTAAGATCGGGGTCCTGACAGCAGCCGCGTGTCAGTAATGTGGGCAGCGGACAGAAGGATGGCCGTGGTGTCGTTAACGCGGAGCAGTTGCTTGCACCGGGATGCCGCGCAGGTGGCGCTCTCTCGGCTGTCATGCTGCTGCAATGCCGGCGTCAGTGAGAGGTTGCATCGGGCGTGAATGCGGACGCTGCTTCAGTGACTTAACTGCAGGTGTGCTGGGTCACTAACATGTGGGCCCAATGGGCATCTGGCCCGCATGTCGCTGGACACACCAATCGCACTGCAGCTAAGTCCGGTGAATGCGGCATTGACGTTACGAGACACGGTGACCGTTTGGTGTGGAAGCGCGCGCTAGCGGCGGAAGGGGTTTCAGAGGGCTAGGGCAACAGACAAGCGTGGTGGTAAAATGTGAACTCATGGATGAAGAGCCTTTGAAGCGTATGTGGCACGTATTGACAACCAGGCGTCCATGCAACCGCTCTTGTCGCCAGCTAGCATTTGACGGCCACCATTAGACACCACACAACCATGCATAACTTACGAATAATGGACAAATCGATCAGACACACACTCGTGTGCAGTGGCACTATGATCAGTCGCTCACGATAGTACATACTCCGTACCATTGTACCCTCTCTAGCTAGGCTGTTTTATAGATTGTTGTTGTGATGGACGATATACATGAGCAAGTCCCTGAGTCACGAGTATGACCGTTGGTGTTGAGCCAGGTGAATACATGCTCAGTGTTCGCAGAGGCCTCCAAAGAAACGTCTAAAATAAAGAATGTCGTGCACCACCGAGGCGCGCAGTGATGGGCTCGCCGTTATGCGTTGCACCATGAGCAGGACTTTGATTGAGAGGGCGGCGTGCATGCATCGGCATGGTTTGACAATGGAGCGTGAGTGTTCCAGACGCCGTACATGCTACTTGCCTCTATGGACGGTGTGCGCTAATGTGTGCATCATGTATAATATAAAAAAATCCATTTGTGCATTTAACGCAAAGTATTTCATTTTCATTTGGCTGACGAGTGTGCGTTGCAGCGATGAGTCTGTGGTTTGATGCCTCACATACGCATAATTTTGGTTTTTATTTCTTTCTCCACCGACAGGTAGGCCTGCATAGATAGATACATAAAGAACACGAGCTGATGAGGCTCATGCAGACTGTTTGACTGGTCAACCAGACAAATACGGAGCTATACGCTGAGGCGGTGACTGTATAATCACCATATCTCGTATACAATGATCAAAGTGAGCTATCAAGACAAGTTCGATGACCGCCAATGCATTTTACACAGTAATAAATGACCAGGATTGAAGGGGAATCCAAATTTCCTTCGTCTTCTGTCCTTGAGATTGTCGGTGTCAAAACCGGCGGATCTCCGGTAGGGGGTCCCGAACTGTGCGTCTAAGGCGGATGGTAACAGGAGGCGGGGGACACGATGTTTACCCAAGTTCGGGCCCTCTTGATGGAGGTAATACCCTACTTCCTGCTTGATTGATCTTGATGATATGAGTATTACAAGAGTTGATCTACCACGAGATCGTAGAGGCTAAACCCTAGAAGCTAGCCTATGGTATGATTGTTGTTCCTCTTCTACGGACTAAACTCTACGGTTTATATAGACACCGGAGGGGGCTAGGGTTACACAGAGTCGGTTACAAGGGAGGAGATCTACATATTCGTATTGCCAAGCTTGCCTTCCACGCCAAGGAAAGTCCCATCCGGACACGGGACAAAGTCTTCAATCTTGTATCTTCATAATCCAACAGTCCGGCTAAGGTATATAGTCCGGCTGTCCGAGGACCCCCTAATCCAGGACTCCCTCAGTAGCCCCCGAACCAGGCTTCAATGATGATGAGTCCGGCGCGCAGATTGTCTTTGGCGTTGCAAGGCGGGTTCTTCTCCAAATTCTGAGTACCTCTTGAGTAATATCCGGCTTCTCATAAATGTTGCACTCCTTGGCTTCCGCGCTTAATGATGGCTATCTTCCACGTGTCGAGCGAATGCGAGAAGCCAGGGCATGTTTACATTTTCCACCCTAGCCATGTGAGTAAACCGTCTATTAAAGAGACGAGGATTCTTAGATCCAGATCACACCATCCTCCAACAGCGAGTATCCATCGGAGCGCGCCTGGCAAAATCCATTCCAACATGGTCGGCCATCACAGCTCCTCCTCTCGCTCCCATAGTCCTAAGCCTGGCGATTGGAAGAAGTGTTCCGTCCCTCACAGCCAATTAGTAGAGTTACAGACCCAGGGATTTCTCCCTCCAACAGATATGGTTCCGCCGAGCGGCCGGGCTGGCCAGCTATAATGGCGGGGAGCAAGCGGAGAGCTTCCCCAACCCATTCAAGGGGGAGCGGGTATGCCTTGTCCCTTACTTACTAAGGGGACTTGGATTTCCAATCCATCCGTTCCTCCGTGGGCTCCTGGAGTTCTACGACATCAGGTTGCATAACTTTACCCCCGCTTCCATACTACACATCGCTGGCTATGTCGCCCTTTGTGAGCTGTTTCTGGGCTGCGAAGCTCATTTCGAGCTATGGCAGAGGCTATTCTGCCTCGTGCCCCGTACACAGAAGGGGTCAATATATCAAGTGGGCGGAGCCGAAATATGGCGCATCGGCGGTACCGGATTCCTGTCTGGTACCCCTAAGAAGACGTTCGAAGACTGGCCTTTGGAGTGGTTTTATATGGAGGACGTCCCCCTTCCAGATCCTATTCGGATGGGCCTTCCTGAGTTTGACAACGCCCCTTTGAAGAAACGCTGCAACTGGCACCCTCGGAGGCCCCAGGAGGAAGATAACGAAGAAGTCCTTTACCTGATGGGCTGGATAGAGATGCTGGCCAAATCAGGATTGACAATAACTGAGGTTATGTCCATATGTATAATGCGGGGGGGTGCAGCCACTTCAATATCGGGGACAACCCATGTGCACTTCAATGGAGAAAACGACGCCACCCGCTGCGGTCATAAAGGTCCGGACGTCGTCGCTGCCCTAGCGAAGATACTGTCCAATTTGTATAAGGGAGAAGAAGAGGAGTTCGCCTGTATTAAGCCATGGGATGGATTCTCCATGTACAACCCCCCAAGCTGGGTGAGCTGCTACTCTCTACTCCAGTCCTTTCCGCATTATTTGTCATAAGTATTTACCTTGTTATTTCATGACAGGAACAGCGAAAAGCCGTGAGGGAGGTCCACAGCCCGTCTCCACAACTAGAGGACCCTGACCGGGCCCTCGACCCCGGACTCGAAGAAGATCCGGACACATCCATGGAGCTCATCGACAGAACGTTCTATCAGTTGAGTTGTGATGGTACTTTGGTGGCCATCATAGCCGATTATCCTGGACTGCTCCCCGCATCGCATGTAAGTAAAACCGGAGCCCTAACTTCCAAGAAGGATCCCTTTTTCTGCACTTCACCTACCGCACACATATGGTGTTTTACAGGGAAGGCCCTCGGGACGCCATGCCGAACCCGCAGTGACTCGCCAACAAGGGGCACCGAAGCCGGGTAGGCTTAAAAGGAAGGCGGTCAGGACTGAGACGCCGTCGCAGAGGTACGAAAAAGAACCCTGCTCCGTGGTGGTCGTCTTCTAAAATATATTAACGCCCATGTTTCCTAGTAGGAAAAACGCTCGCCGGACTATATCCGGAGAGGTTGCCAGTCACGCCTCCACTGGTCAGGCTCCCGAGCCGGACATAGAGGCGGACGCTAACATGGGGCCAACACTGTATGTTCCTCCTACATAGGATGCGGATAGGCTATCCGCTACAAATTCCAAAGTGGAGAGCGCCATGAATCACAGGCGTCGCCGGGCCGTACTCCGTGACGCTTGTTTCTCCCAAGAGGCGTTCGATGCCTTCAACTCAGGAGACGCGTACATTCGAGCTGCTCAAAATGGTCTTGCCAGAGCCACGGACTAGTACGTAAAAGATATACGGGTAAGGAAATCTAGTAATTATGTATATCAGCAGCCCCTGAGACTTGAAACAGTTGGCACAACTGATTTAAGGATCATTGTTTGCATAGGTTCTTTCGGAGAAGAATATCCAGTTGTCTCTAGAGCTGGAGGAGTGCAAAGCCCAGCTTTAGGCCGCAGTTGCCGCGATGAAGGGGTCCGAGAAGGCCCCATCTGGTGACACTTGTTTTTATTGCAAAGAATGTCATGTACCAGGTAGTATGCGGCATGCGTGCAAATCTAACAATAGATTATGCAGATTGTCCCGGAGTGAATCCGGATGAGCAACATGCTCTACAACAGCTAAAGGCTGGCGAGCGCGTGCTTACGCAAGTTAGACAGGAGAAAAACGATCTCCAAGACACCAATATCCAGCTGGGCGTGGAACTGAAAGATGTTCGAGCCCAGCTTGCTGACTCCGTCAAGGAGAATAAGAGGCTTGGACGCGGCATTTTCAGTAAGTGCTTGAATGAACTTTTAAAGAGTTCGGCGAAGAAACACCTTCTAATGAGTTATGTCTCAAGGTATCTTGACGGGTGCGTCCCGGAGGAGATGCCCGGGTCTGCGAGTGATCTTCTTCCAGAGCTCTTACAACTGCACGAACAAGTTCGGCAGGTGATGCAGGGCATTGCCCCAAGCCTTGTGGCCATCCGCCACCCTGCCAGGAGGCATGAGGGAGCTTGTAGAGAAGCTCAAGGGAGCGCGGCGGTGCTTCCGATTATGGAAAATATCGGCCTGCCGGCAAGGCGCAAGGGAAGCCTGGGCCATGGTGAAGACGCGATATACCAAGGCTGACCCGAACCACATGGCCGAGGTCGGACCTGTGGGGTCCGATGGGAAAGAGATCCCCGTCAGTTTGGTGTATGACCAAGTAGAATTAGCCACAAAGTATTCCCAACAGGATTGTAGGCTAGATACATTGGATGGTATAGAAGAAGAATTTAGTCGATCTAAGTATTTGTGTACTTCAATTGACATGTATTGTCCCTAGCCGGATTGTAAATCATTTGTCATGGCGGACCTTTTTGCTTCGACCTCCGAACCCGACAGTCCGGAGTGTATCCGAATACGCGCTCAGTTATGTAAAACCGAGTGCAGCGTGGAAACCAAAGGCGTAGGGGTCATAAGTGATTGAACAGACAAGTACCCAACTAGTTATGTTATATTACATGGATAGTAAGAAACATCTTCCAGGGAGAATAGTTCCGTTAAGGGTTCCATTCCCTGGGTACGCATGCCCTAGTGTGCATGTCCGAGCTGCGAAAAGAGACGCCGGATATAAACATCTGGGGCATGTATTTACAATAAGTAAAGGTCATCTTTTGTTCACCGACCGAGTATTCCCTTAAGAACGCTAGCTTTCGGCTTCACCCAGTCTGAGGTACACATCCGGCTGACCCGACAGTAACAATCGCAGATGTGCTCCCCTTATGCCCTAGCCAAATTAACAGGAACGTAGGGCATAAACACAAGAGCCAGGCAACCCAGCTTGGCCAAAACTTAAGTCATATCGATGCATATAATGGCGAAAAAAGGTACATGCGGAAGAATAACACATGTGTGGGGCATAGAGCCCGGAAGATAGTTATATTAAGCTTCTATATAAGAAGCCCCCAGGTATCATGAGCGCAGCTAGCGCGTCAAGATTTTGTAGTCAAGACACATTTTAGCCTTTTAAGGCCTTGAAGAAAAAAGGGGAAGAAAGAAAGAAAGAGAAGATAGATAACACATATACAAAAAAGTGATAGAGGTAAGGAGACGAACACCGAGTCCGGAGCTAGGCGTAGAACCTTTGGAGCCTGGCTGCGTTCCATGGGTTTGGCTCGAGTCGATTGTCCGATGCATCCCGCAGACGGTACGCTCCACCGGTCAGAACTTGGTCAATAACGAAGGGACCTTCCCATTTGGGCTTGAGCTTGTTCTTTTTCTTCTCTGGTAGGCGTAGAACGAGTTCGCCAACGTTACAAGTTTTGGCCCGTACTTCTCTGCTTTGATACCTTCGAGCCTATTGATGATAGAATGCGGAACGGGCATTTGCCACATCGTGCTCCTCCTCCAGGGCGTCCAAATTGTCCTGCCGATCAAGCTCGGCTTCTTTATCTTCATACATGCGCACTCTAGGTGAGTCATGAATTATGTCGTAGGGCAATACCGCCTCTGCGCTGTACGCCATAAAAAATGGTGTGTATACGGTAGTGCGATTTGGCGTGGTCCGCAGCCCCCATAGTACGGAGTCGAGCTCCTCTACCCAGTGCGTATCGGATTCCTTCAAGGATCACACTAATCTGGGTTTAATGCCGCTCATGATGAGACCGTTTGCTCGTTCGACTTGACCGTTAGTTTGCAGGTGATAGATGTAGCATAATCGAGCTTGATGCCCATGTTGCTGCACCAAAGTTTTACCTCGTCGGTTGTAAAGTTCGAGCCGTTATCGGTGATGATGCTGTGGGGGATGCCATAACAGTGTACAACCCCGGATATGAAGTCTATCACTGGTCCGAATTCGGCCGTTTTAACAGGTTTGGCTTCTATACATTTGGTGAATTAATCCACCATGACCAATAAGTATTTTTTCTTATGGCTTCCCCCTTTGAGGGGTCCGACCATATCAAGCCCCCAGACCGCAAAGGGCCAAGTAAGGGGGATTGTTTGGAGAGTGGTAGGCGGCAAATGGCTTTGGTTTGCAAAAAGCTGGCAACCGACGCAACGTTCAACGAGGTCCTGTGCGTCTGCTCGGGCCATCGGCCAGTAGAAACCTGTACGGAAGGCCTTGCTTACAAGGGCCCGAGCTGCGGCGTGGTGGCCGCCAAGTCCAGCATGAATTTCTGCCAAAAGTTGCCGCCCTTCTTCTTCGGAGATGCACCTTTGAAGGACTCTGGTAGCGCTTTCCTTATAAAGTTCTCCCTCGTGGACCTTGTAGGCTTTAGACCGCCGCACAATGCAGCGTGCCTCGTTTGGGCCTTCGGGTAGTTCCTGCCTAGTTAGGTAGGCCTGGAATGGTTCTGTCCACGGGGCGATGACAGCCATTATTACATGGGCGGAAGGTGTTATTTCGGTGGCAGAGCCTCCGATTATGTCAGAGTGTTTGGTATCTGTTATTGTGGCCGGGTCTGGACTATTGTTACCGGTCTCCCCTTCCCATACCACGGATGGCTTAAACAGCCTTTCCAAGAAGATGTTAGGTGGGACAGGGTCGCGCTTAGCGCTGATGTGGGCGAGGATATCCGCCGCCTGATTGTTTTCCCGAGCCACATGGTGGAATTCAAGCCCCTCGAACCGAGCTGACATTTTGAGGACGGCGTTGCAATAAGCCGCCATTTTTGGATCCTTCGCGTCGAAGTCTCCATTTATTTGAGATATTGCGAGGTTCGAGTCCCCACGCACCTTCAGGCGTTGAATGCCCATGGAGACTGCCATCCGGAGACCATGTAACAGGGCTTCATATTCTGCCACGTTGTTGGAGTCTGTGTATAGTATTTGGAGTACGTATTGGACTGTATCTCCGGTGAGGGTCATCAGGACGACGCCAGCCCCCAGACCAGCCAGCATTTTAGAGCCGTCAAAGTGCATAATCCAATTCGAGTACGTGTCGTACTCTTTAGGGAGTCCGGCTTCTGTCCATTCGGCGACGAAATCATCCAGGACTTGTGACTTAATGGCTCGCCGTCGTTTGTATATTATGTCGAACGGTAGTATTACAAGAGTTGATCTACCACGTGATCGTACAGGCTAAACCCTAGAAGCTAGCCTATGGTATGATTGTTGTTCCTCTTCTACGGACTAAACCCTCCGGTTTATATAGACACCGGAGGGGGCTAGGGTTACACAGAGTCGGTTACAAGGGAGGAGATCTACATATTCGTATTGCCAAGCTTGCCTTCCACGCCAAGGAAAGTCCCATCCGGACACGGGACGAAGTCTTCAATCTTGTATCTTCATAATCCAACAGTCCGGCTAAGGTATATAGTCCAGCTGTCCGAGGACCCCCTAATCCAGGACTCCCTTAGAGATCTTGAAAAACCAATGCACTATACGATTGTCTGGCCACTCCACCCCAGAGTTGTCACCAAGCGTCGTTCATGCCACCGGTCCGCACACTAACAGGTAAGGAAGCGATGGCATCCCGCTGCGACGAGGTCCTCGCTGCCCACAACCGCACACAAAATGGTAGGGAAGCGATGGCATCCCGCCGTGCCGAGTTTATCGCCACTCGCGACCTCACACCTACGTGGGCGAAATTTCAAGCTACCAAGGCCGAATGGGCGGTAGAGCAAGAGGCGGCCAAATCCGCACAGAGGGAGCAGAAAAGTCAGAAATCACTCAAGAAAAGAGAGGGAGTGGGACATGAACAGCGTGGTAGAGCGTCTCCCCTTCTGGGTCGGAGACCACACGTAGTAGTACTAGTGGTATGAATGATACAAAGTGCGACCCGGAGAGAAAGACATGTCTAGTTGGAAGGTCTCGGGGCATACACGTAAAAACAGGGCACGATCTCCATGTTGATGGTACGTGCCAATGGAGAAACCGCCTCGAACCACGAATCAAGTTTTCATAACTAGCTTGTGGTTCTGACCGATCATGACCCTTCGAAAAAAGTTGTCAGATAGAGGCACTGTTCACACTTGAGCAAATAGAGAACATGGGCGTTTGAATCACCTAAATCGGAGTTGCAGTTGCGGAGATACGATCGTTCGTTCGTTAGGCAGTAATCAAATAAAATTGTGTTCATTCTTGCGCTTAATGGAGTAATGCCCACTATTTAACAATTTTGACCAGTGGCTGAAAACATAAACGCACTTCCAGGAAATACACTTTCGGGAAGGGTAAGATTAATTTTGACCGAAGTTGAGATGGAATACCCCCTCCTAAGCGGAAAACACATTCTTGCAAATATGTGTCCACTTAAACTGAGCGGGCCCGGAGTTCGGTAGATGACATGTAGGGTCGTGGGGAAGGCAAGGGGAGGCATCATTGTCTTCCTCTTGATCGGGACCAAGGCAAAGCAGGTTGAGCGCTCCGGCGACGGTCCCCGACAGGACGGACCACCTCCGGTGATGCCCGGCCTACCAGCATGACTAGTGGACCAAGGTGGCCCCGTCCAGGTAGAGCATAGCCACCAAGAAGCTTGGGGTAGGGCGGGGTGTTGGCCGCGGCGGATGACTGCCACTGACAAGTCCAGGCACGGCACCGCGGTTCACTTGAGGTGGAGGGGAAAGGAAGGGGACCTCTAGGGGCTCGTCCGGTTCTACTGGTGGCAAAATGAGGAGAGGAGAGGCTCGGGTAGCTCCAATTTATGTAGCGACCCGACCCGAATGGATCAAGTCTCTGTGCTTAAGTGTCATCCCTGGATCGGTATGCTGACACACACAGTACTCGAGGATTTATAACAGAGGTAAATCACATGTATAAAGTAACGTAAATACTATTACCTCAATCCAAATAGCGGAAGTAACAAGGTTGTGGATTCCCATCAACACCAACGACAAAGTTGAGTGTAGAAATCGTAACCCTAATGTATCACTTACTCATCGTAAGATCCTGCAACATGAGACGATGCAGCCACAAAGGGTCAGTACATTGAATGTACTCGCAAATTCACACCATAGGATAAATGATGAATAGTAGCTATCACTACATGCATATATGGCTGGTGGAAAAGCTCTATGGTTATAAGGTTTTTGCAAAAAGCCAATTTTTCCCTACTTCAAAGGAATATATTTTATTTAACTACAAAGTTGGTTGAAAATATTGAGAAGGTAAACCCCCTCTCAACCCCAATTAAAAGTAATCATTAACAACCCAACAAAATTAATTAAGTAACGTGATGAAATCAACATGATAATCCAAGAACCAGATACTCAAGATGTCCATAACCGGGGACACGGCTAACCATGATTAGTTTGTACACTCTACAGAGGTTTGTGCACTTTTCCCCACAAGACTCAATCTCCTCCGTTGGATTTCTCGCACTACATGGTATTTGAGAAATGGATGACCGAGACACAGTCTTTCCGAAGCGTTAGCACCTTACGATGGGTAGACCGGTACACCTACATCCCCTACATCTGCTAGTCTACCACTGTAAGAGTTCACACAACTTAATCAACTATGCTAGAGCCCATAGTAGCTTGTGGCTGCACATGGAAGTTTCTAGCATGAATAATCTCATGATCCCTTTGAGCCTGGGTGGCGGTCCATAAAGAAAAACAGGCAATCGCTGGAATACCCAGGTGCCTCAATCCACCCAGATGTGTGTTAAAGTTGCCACCTTAAGTTGAACCATTAATTAACAATCTCACAACTGTCATGAAATACACTCAAACCAAATCCACGTCTACGAGCATAGCATAGCAATATAAGCATAACGTAGAAGTAACTCTCAGGGTTTGAATGTAGGGCAATAGGTTCCTACATCATCAACTACTTCCCAATACCCACATGTTATCAAACCTACTCATGCAATGTTTGAGAGTGAAACTAATGCATAAAAACTGGGTATGAAAGGGATATGATCAAAGTGTGAACTTGCCAGTACTGTTGATGAAGATGATTCGCACTTGAAATCCTGATAGTTCTACTCGTCACACTCCGGTCAATCTAGCGTAAGCAAGCAATAGTAACCACACATAAGCAATCACTCAAAAGATCGGAAAGAACAAAGAAGACGATTCGGAAAACATCAAACCAAGCAAATAACTCTTGCAACATAAAACAGTTTCTAACAGTACCAAAATTATATGAATTTGGCCTTATCAGAAAGTTTAGGTCAAGAGCTTCGATTTGCAAAAAGAATCAACTCGAACGGAGCTACGAAACTCAAGTTACGATCAAACAAAGTTTGAATTCAAATCAGGTCTAATTCAAATTTCAAACTTTCCAAAAACTTGTTTGAGTTGGATTACTGGATAGAGGAGATCATAACGAAGAAGTGAGTGTTGGTTTCGTTGAATTTGGATAAACGGGTAAAAAGTAGTGATCGTTTGAAGATTAGGGACTAAACTGTGAATAAAACATTCACGGATGGGTCCCTGGCCGAAATAAAACAGAAAAAGAAAAATCTACAGAGCGAACGTTCGCTACAAAACCATATAGAATGAAATGTTCGCTACCGAGTACTAACGGATGAATGTCCGCTAACTAACTAAACCTAAAAAAATAAACCAACCTAAAAAAATAAAACCGAACTAAAAAGAGAAAACCGGGGCGGTTTGCGGTTTATACCGGCTCGGGGCGAATAAACCGGCGGCGGCGGTTTGGATCGGGGCGGCGGCTCCGGCGACGAGATGCGGCTGCGGCGGCGGACGGCTCCGGCGAGGAGACGGTGGCGGTGGCGCGGGGCTATGGCGCTGGCGCTGTGAGGAAATCTTGGCCAGCGTGGCGTCAGCCGGTGAGGCAGGGGCAGCGATGGCGGCGGCGATCTGCAGCGTGATGCGCGTCGGCAATGTGAGATCTGTATTGCAGCGGGATGCTGTGAAAGCGAGGAGCGGCACGGGGCGAGGGGCGCGCTATTTTAGGGCCGGGGAGGCGGACGGCCTGCGGGAGGGGCAAGGAGAGTCCGGGGCGGACACGAACGCCGAGGTCGGCGCTCGGGAGGCGTGCGACGGCCGGTCTCCTACGCGAGGAGGGAGACGGCGCGGTCGGCTGGGATGGGCTGGTGATGCGGTCGGCTGGGCCTTGAGCCGGCCCAGTCGGAGGCGGAGTTTTTTTTTAAAAACATTTTTCCAAACAAAAAGTATAAAAGCAAAATAAATTAAAAAATATTATATAGGCATATAATATATCAAAATTTTCAGAAAAAGATTTCCTACAAGGCTGAACATTTTTCTAGAGTCAAATAAAATACACACAAATCAGATAATTCAAAGAGTGCTACTGGTCTAATAAAATCCAATAAAAATCATTTTAAAAAATACCAAAATTAATTCAAATTTATTTCTCTCCAATTTTCTAATGTAGGGAATCATGTTCCCTATTTTCCATATATTTTATTTTTGGTGAAAAAGAATTTGAATAAAACTCAAATAACTCCAAATTGAAAATAAATTCAAAAGAACTTTGAATTTAATTCTTTGAAACTCCCAACTCGTATTTCATATGTTTTGAAGAAGTCATTTTATCTTCGCCATGAAAATCATTGAGTTGCATAAAGTTCCTGGGTTGGAAATATTTTCCAAATGTAATTCAAATATTTTCAACAGCCCTTGTCATTTAAATAAATGGAAGAAGTCATGTCCTCTTCTCTCCAGGGTTTTGTGGTGAAAAGAATTTGAATTCACGAAGATCACGAATGCACAACGAAAGTTTGGGAAAGTCCTTTTATTCCCTCTCATTTAACTTTCAAAAAGTTTCGAATTTCACTCAATTTCACACAATCAATCAAATCTATCTATTTAATATAACATTCCAAAATTTAGAATTTTCGGATGTTACAAACCTACCACCCTTAAAATGAATCTCGTCCTCGAGATTCGGAGAGGCTAGCAAGAAATAGGTTAGGTTTGGGGTCTTCTCAAAATCCATCGATCATCACCGGGGTCTGGGGTGCTACCACCCTTAGAAACATCGTTACGGTCCCATCAATACTCATATACTCCATCCTTATTCTTGACAGGGCCGGTCTTCTCAGATTCTCAAGATAATTCCTTCTCTAGGCTCTTCCGGTAGTGGCATAACCTTTACCGCAATTCTTCTGTCCTTTCATCTTGGTAGGGTTATTCCGAGATTGGGTCTTCTTAGCTGACGGGTCTGACACCAATACTAAACAACTATCGATGTCTCGTGGTGGTCAACAATTTATGCTTTCTCCTGCAGGAAATGGGTCTGGGTTGAACCTCACCGTATATCCTACGATTGGCAACAACTGCCTCGTACAAGGGAAAAATTGCTATACCATTCTAAGGTTTAAACAAGGTTTAACATCGCCGTTGCTCTACTATAGGTAAGTCACTCAGATTTACCATCCCATATAGCAAGGCAAATAATAAGAGTAAGTCGGTATGGTGATCAGTCCATCCCGCACCCAAATCATTACCTTGTATATGGTTTAGCGAATCTCGCATTCTAACACTCGGTCATCCTCATAAGCATTGCAGAATTTATCTTGTCGGCGAACTGGGTTCGGATAAATCCATTGATTCTGCAAGCCAAACAAACATCTATCGTTCCTTCACAACTCTCAGGTTTTGCATAACTCCTATAGGATCGTCAGTCGATAAAGTCGTAACTTCTTCCAGGGTTTTTCCTTCAGCAAGAGTGTGCTTGCTTCTTGGCAGGTCCTGGGGCCTATGGGTTATGGCCCATCTCATCACTTGTAGTCCTTGAACTCATCCTCGGGGCAACTGATCTTTAATCCAACATCCAGCTTCCTAGCATACTTAGAATCCATCCAACTGAACTGTTTTTCTTCCTTCTATTGTTACCAAACTAAGACGTGATTACTCAGACTCATCATGGAGTTACAATCGATCCATATTTCCAACATCATACCTCCTTTATATCCAATAGTAATTCATCTCTTCATCCTCGTGGGATATCCCACATACCGAGATAAAAACTTATACTTACGAAGTCCATACTCCACTTCGTCGAACATCATTATCCTTTCCAGGGTCAAGCGTCCTTACAGGGGAGTATTGGCCATCTCTGCATGGCACTTCGTCAACTGGGAAACGTGAAACACATCATGAACTCCTGACAGTCCTTCGGGTGACTCCAACTTGTTGGCCACTTCTCCCATACGCTCCAAAACTCGATATGGTCCTACAAATCTCGGGGCTAACTTTCCCTTAACTCCAAATCATTTAACTCCTCGCAGAGGGGACACACGAAGACATGCTCTGTCTCCAATTTCATAGACTACCTCCTTGAGTTTTTGAATCTGCATAACTCTTCTACCTGGACTGAGCTACCTTCAGTCTATCTTGAATCAACTTAACATTCTCTTCTGACTCCTTGATCACATTTGGTCCAAACAACTGAAGGTCTCCAACTTCATCCCACATCAACGGTGTCTGGCTCCTTCTCCCATATAAGCTTCAGAAGGGGACATCTTCAAACTGGCTTGGTAACTGTTGTTGTATGAGAACTCCGCATATGGTAGATTATCATCCCTACTAGATCCATAATCTAGCGCACACGCTCTCAACATGTCCTCCAGAATCTGATTGACTCTCTCTGTCTATCCATCTGTCTGCGGATGAAAGGTTGTACTGAACTCTAGCCTAGTACCCAAAGTCCGTGCGGTGATTCCAAAACTTTGAGGTAAACTGTGTTCCTCTATCTGATACGATGGTCCTCGGAACTCCATGCGGACATACGATCCTGATCGAATATATCTTGGCCAACTTCGCACTTGTATAAGTGGTTTTCACTGGGATAAAGTGAGCCACTTTGGTCAAGCGAATCAACTACTACCCCAATAGAATCATATCCCAATCGGGTTCTGAGAAATCCGGTAATGAAATCCATGCCAAGCTTATCCCACTTCCATTCGGGTATCGGCATAGGCTGTAGTAATCCGGCTGGCTTCTGATGCTCTGCTTTTACTCTCTCTGGCATACATCACCTACGACTACATACTCCGCAATATCCTTCTTCATACCAGTCCACCAGAAACGCTCCTTCAAATTGAAATACATCTTGATATTTCCAGGGAGAATCGAGTATGGTGAGTCATGAGCCTCCTGAAGTATTAACTTCCTGATCTTTGCATTATTGGGCACATATACACGGTCCTCGAACCATAAGGTGTCGTGATCATCCTTACGAAAACCTTTGGCCTTTCCTTTACTCATCCTCTCTTTTACCTCAGCAATCTCTTTGTCATCCTTCTGAGCTTCACGGATCTTTCACAACAATGTAGACTGAACTTCCATTACTGCAACAAATCCTTTGGGAACAACCTCCAACTGAAGTTCCCTGAGATCCTCGGCTAACTCCTTTGGTAATCCTCCGCTTATGAGGGTATTCGTCCTTGTTTTCTTTATGGTTCTGTCCTATTTCTCCACAAAGCTTGTATGCACAAGGTTTCTTCATATCCTTTCCATAAGGCCTCAACTTCTGGGTCACAAGACGAGATCTTTGGAGAGTCAACTTAAAGTCTTCCCAAGTGGTTACTCTTTGCCATCCATTGATGGTTTGGTACATCCTCCACCAAGTAGCAGCAACTCTTACAAAGCACTGAATAGCATGCTGGGTCATATCCTTTCCGGCTATAGGATTATTCTCCATGTGATCCTCCATGTTCTGAATCCATCGGTCCGTCTCCAATTGACTTATCGGTCCAGAAAATACAAGCTCATCTCCATTCATCATTTAATGGGTCCATGGGTTTTGGGGGTGGGATAAGAGAGATAGAGAGGGATACACACAATACAAACAAAAGTTTTGAAAAGACAGATTTTATTTGTGGCTGTCGGAAAAACATCAAACAAATGACAGCTCACAAACGTCGCATCTAACGTAAGTGTATAACAGGGGTTTGGTCTTCTAAAGGTCAATAAATCTTCAAAGCCACCAAACTCTTCAAGTCTTGTTCATGTCTCCGATGGGCTTCTTTCGATCGTGCTTGTCCTTCTTAAGTTCTTTTGCCAGTTCATCTCTATTGATGCAAAGTCTCCCGTGGCGTCCTTCAATATTTCTGGAGTTACGTTCCAACTTCTGGAGTTCAACATCCTTGGCATGAACCATGGTCCCATCATTCTTCAGCCTCGATTTAATCTCCTCAGATTCTCGAGGTTTTGCTCCTTCAAATTTTGGCTACTATCACCTTCGATTCTCGATTTCTTCACGAAATGGCTCCTTGTCAAATATGACTTTCTAAAGGTCCATCTTAAAATTCTTGATGTAATACTATAGATCATGGCAATACACCAGCTAAGATTTAAACTGCATCCTTTGTTGATAGGTGCTCCATCAACCTTCTACCATCCAATCCTCCCGAAGAAATGCATGCTTAACTCAGCACGGTGACAATAGCATAAGAGGGCGATAACATCATGGATAGTCGTGTTTCTGCTCTTGTCATTTCCATGAGCTATCTCTCCATAGTTGATATCTCCTGCCTTTAGGGTTTTCCTTGACAAAACTTTGAGTTCTAATGCTCCATGTTCCGGTCTTTCTCCAATACACCTTGATCTCGGGTATTGACAACTTCCATAGTCTACCAAGTTCCATAAGGGTAGCCTTCCTAGGTCTTAAAAAAAATCTGGGAATTCTTCAGAGCCTTCAAATTCTCCTAGTCTTCATAGTCTTCAACCGTTGTAGTTTCCATCATTATAATGCTCGGAAAAATCCTCTTCATTCCGAAGTGGTCTTAGTTGTCCGATATCTTGTACTTCTTGTAATGGTCTCATCAGTCGAATCTTCGTGTTGTCAAAAGGAGCAAAGGGGTAAAGTCTCACTAAAAGGGAATTTCTGAATAAGCTCAGAAGAGAAGAGAGGTAAAAGATCATTTTGAAAAAGAAAGTTTTAGAGAAAATCCTTCCTATGGGCTTGCCAGTTTCTAGGGTCACGTCCTACAGTCAACATGTGCTCTCATACCATCTTGTAGCGACCCGACCCGAATGGATCAAGTCTCTGTGCTTAAGTGTCATCCCTAGATCGGTATCTTTGACACACACAAGATTTCGAGGATGTACAATAGAGGTAAATCACATGTATAAAGTAACGTAAATACTATTACCTCAATCCAAATAGCGGAAGTAACAAGGTTGTGGATTCCCATCAACACCAACAGCAAAGTTGAGTGTAGAAATCGTAACCCTAACGTATCACTTACTCGTCGTAAGATCCTGCAACATGAGACGTTGCAGCCACAAAGGGTCAGTACATTGAATGTACTGGCAAATTCACACCATAGGATAAATGATGAATAATAGCTATCACTACATGCATATATGGCTGGTGGAAAAGCTCTATGGTTATAAGGTTTTTGCAAAAAGCCAATTTTTCCCTACTTCAAAGGAATATATTTTATTTAACTACAAAGTTGGTTGAAAATATTGAGAAGGTAAACCCCCTCTCAACCCCAATTAAAAGTAATCATTAACAACCCAACAAAATTAATTAAGTAACGTGATGAGATCAACATGATAATCCAAGAACCAGATACTCAAGATGTCCATAACCGGGGACACGGCTAACCATGATTAGTTTGTACACTCTATAGAGGTTTGTGCACTTTTCCCCACAAGACTCAATCTCCTCCGTTGGATTTCTCGCACTACATGGTATTTGAGAAATGGATGACCGAGACACAGTCTTTCAGAAGCGTTAGCACCTTACGATGGGTAGACCAGTACACCTACATCCCCTACATCTGCTAGTCTACCACTGTAAGAGTTCACACAACTTAATCAACTATACTAGAGCCCATAGTAGCTTGTGGCTGCACACGGAAGTTTCTAGCATGAATAATCTCATGATCCCTTTGAGCCTGGGTGGCAGTCCATAAAGAAAAACAGTAATCGGAATACCCAGGTGCCTCAATCCACCCAGATGTGTGTTAAAGTTGCCACCTTAAGTTGAACCATTAATTAACAATCTCACAACTGTCATGAAATACACTCAAACCCAATCCACGTCTATGAGCATAGCATAGCAATATAAGCATAACGTAGAATTAATTCCCAGGGTTTGAATGTAGGGTAATAGGTTCCTACATCATCAACTACTTCCCAATACCCACATGTTACCAAACCTACTCATGCAATGTTTGAGAGTGAAACTAATGCATAAAAACTGGGTATGAAAGGGATATGATCAAAGTGCGAACTTGCTTGTACTGTTGATGAAGATGATTCGCACTCAAAATCCTGATAGTTCTACTCGTCACACTCCGGTCAATCTAGCGTAAGCAAGCAATAGTAACCACACATAAGCAATCACTCAAAAGATCGGAAAGAACAAAGAAGACGATTCAGAAAACATCAAACCAAGCAAATAACTCTTGCAACATAAAACAGTTTCTAACAGTACAAAAATTATAGGAATTTGGCCTTATCAGAAAGTTTAGGTCAAGAGCTTCGATTTGCAAAAAGAATCAACTCGAATGGAGCTACGAAACTCAAGTTATGATCAAACGAAGTTTGAATTCAAATCAGGTCTAGTTCAAATTTAAAACTTTCCAAAAACATGTTTGAGTTGGATTACTGGATAGAGGAGATCATAACGAAGAAGTGAGTGTTGGTTTCATTGAATTTGGATAAACGGGTAAAAAGTAGTGATCGTTTGAAGATTAGGGACTAAACTGTGAATAAAACATTAACGGATGGGTCCCTGGCCAAAATAAAACAGAAAAAGAAAAATCTACAGAATGAACGTTCGCTACAGAACCCTATAGAAGAGTACGGCGCGGTCGGCTGGGCTGGGCTGGTGACGCGGTCGGCTGGGCCCTGAGCCGGCCCAGTCGGCGGCGGAGTTTAAAAAAAAAACATTTTTCCAAACAAAAAGGATAAAAGCAAAATAAATAAATAAAATATTATATAGGCATATAATATATCAAAATTTTCAGAAAAAGATTTCCTACAAGCTGAACATTTTTCTAGAGTCAAATAAAATACACACAAATCAGATAATTCAAAGAGTGCTACTGGTCTAATAAAATCCAATAAAAATCATTTTAAAAAATACCAAAATTAATTCAAATTTATTTCTCTCCAATTTTCTAATGTAGGGAATCATATTACCCTATTTTCCATATATTTTATTTTTGGAGAAAATAATTTGAATAAAACTCAAATAACTCCAAATTGAAAATAAATTCAAAAGAACTTTGAATTTAATTCTTTGAAACTCCCAACTCGTATTTCATATGTTTTGAAGAAGTCATTTTATCTTCGCTCGCGAAAATCATTGAGTTGCATAAAGTTCCTGGGTTGGAAATATTTTCCAAATGTAATTCAAATATTTTCAACAACCCTTGTCATTTAAATAAATGGAAGAAGTCATGTCCTCTTCTCTCCAGGGTTTTGTGGTGAAAAGAATTTGAATTCACGGAGATCACGAATGCAAAATGAAAGTTTGGGAAACTCCGTTTATTCCCTCAACTTTCAAAAAGTTTCGAATTTCACTCAATTTCACACAATCTATCAAATCTATCTATTTAATATAACATTCCAAAATTTAGAATTTTCGGATGTTACAATTATGAGGAGGCCGACGGCAGCCATGGCGAAAATGGGAGGCGAGGAGGGCTTCTCGAGCTTAGTGGAGTGGTAGGGGTGGGTGCTAAGACAAGGGGGAAGAGGTTGTCATGCTCGTAGAGGATCGAGGAGGGCTTATATAGCTGGGGCAAACTCACCGGATGGGCCAGGCCACGGCGATGCGTTGGTCGCGCACTGGAGCTTGGAGGGGCACGAGTAAGGAGGGGAGAAGTGCGCCGGAGGTGGCACACAACATGGAGGAGCTCTGGCGTGCTCAAGAGGGCCTGGGAGGCGATGTGTCAAGAAGCCATGGAGGTGGTGACGACAGCCAGCTCACGGACGTGGCTGCGCTAGATTGGGGAGAAAGAAAGAGGAGGGGCGAGGGCTCGGGAGTAAGCGCGCGTCCACGGCAAACCCGCTAGACATGCTCTGGTGGCACGAGCTCGACAAAGGGAAGGGGCCGAGGGTCCCAATCTACAGAGCGCATAGTTAGGCATGCCAGACACGTGGTCACTAAGGGTGTCCCGAACTAAGGGGTCCTCGGGCTACTGACCTATCTCTCATGGGCCGGACTGGTGGGCTGCTCTTCGGTTATCAATGTAAGGCGAGACTACACGCGACCCCTTGCTCTAGAAGGAAACCTCCGAAGACTTGGTGTATCATCCAAGTCAAGTGAGAAAAATCAGCATGTTTATCCCCTGATGGTAACCGACCATATGTAACCCTAGGTATCCATGGTGTCTATATAAACCAGAGGGTTTAGTTCGTAGACCATTACCATTCCCACCTAGGGTTTAGTTCATCATTTATCATGGTAGATCAGCTCTGTAATTGTCATACAAACACATCAATACAACCAAGCAGGATGTATGGTTTCACCTCCTTGAGAGGGCCCAAACCTGGGTAAACACTGCCTCTATGTTCCCTGTTACCCATCGATCCAAGATCCACAGTTTGGGACCCCTACTAAGATCTGTTAGTTTTGACACCGACATTGGTGCTTTCATTTAGAGTTCCACTTTAGGATCGTCAGAGGATCAATGGCTCGCTTAGTCATCGGCAATGGCATCCGCACCAGGGACGTCTTCGTGCCCGGCCAGCTCTTCGCGTTTGGCATCATCGTTCTACACGCCAACCCGACAGGTCGCCTTGACCAGATAGACAGTTTCACCCCTGAGCAGGAAATCAGGTTCAGCAACCTAGAGTACGTCATCGACGCTCGCGGCGATCTGATCTTTACTGGGTTCCCAACTTTACCTCAGGGGCCCAGTAATCCCTAAGCCTCAACTTCGGACCTCCTCGCCGATCCCATCTTTGGGTCGGCCTCCATCTCGAATCTGGCTTTGAGCTCGGAATCAATCTCAGCGTCCGAGGCCAGGGGTTAGCCTTGGCCGAACGCACCTCTTATGCAGGTATACCAAAGGTTAACTTCGAAAGACGTCAGAAGATGAATCCGGCTGACCCGATCGGACTTGTGGCCAGCCACGGGGAATTTTACGTCCCACCCACCACCCACTTAGTAGCCACTGTCGACGACTTAACCGACATGCTAGACTACGCCTCCGAGGAGGCTTACGACACACACAAGGATATCTACATCATGACCTATACTGCTCCCTCCGAGCCACACCCAAAATGGGAAAGTGGACTGCCACGTCCACTTATGTTACATGGTCGACACCCCCAAGGAGGATGGCGACAACCCCGGTAAGGAGTCATCTAAATGCCGACGGCAGCGAAGGTGATCCAGGTGACGTGGAAAGGGCAAGGAAGACAACCCGAACACAGACACAAACGACACCAGAGATGATGATACTCCGAACAATATGGAGGATCTCGACGACAATGCCGCACCCGAAAAACACCGTGACGCTCCAAAAGGCCGTGAGGACCAGGATAACCCTGCGGACCCCGATGATTCCGAGGATAGCAACTACCTCCCTCCTTCTGAAGAGGAGAATAGCCTCGGACCCAAGGATTTCATTGTCCCCGAGGACCCTCTAGGTCAGGAACTGTCGACGTTCTGGGAACCAGGGTACCCAGACTGGCCTGCCTGCAGCCCATGGCATGGCTCCATCGACGACCTGGTATGGCCCATCTACAACACCATCAAGGCAAGACCCTCACGACGGGCCAAGCTTCGTGAGGCAGGCGACATCAAGACCTCCGGAGGGAGCGGCCTTCCCTGGCTGCCTCCTGACGAGCATAGATTTGTATGCAGGTGCCCAACCTCACGAGGTTGGGGTGACGCAAGTCATGACTACCAAGGTCAGGCGAGCACCAGCGGGCGCAGAGGAGCCTGTTTCCTCTTTGGTGCTAAGGAGGCAAGCACAGGCACAGGGTCCTGAGGAATCAGGCAAAGGTTTTCATTCCCGTGGAACAAGATCAAGACCGCCAGGACGGCTGGACAGATGTCATCGTCGAGCCCACCACAGCGTCACGACCAGAAGCTTTGCAGGCGAAGACCACATTTCGTCGGGATAAGATGCACTACGTGTCCCCTTTCAAATTGGTCACTATGGGATCCCTTCCCTCCTACGTTTTGGGGGAGGAGGACCGAGGCCACTATAAATATAGGTTAGCCACCACCGAGAGAGGGGGACAATCCCAATCCGAACCTCATCGACTCACACCCTCACCAGAGCAGACCTCGCGAGGATGTTCTTCCCTCATAGTAGTTCATCCACAACTCCTAATCCACCACAAAGCAGGAGTAGGGTCTTACACCGCAAGGTGGCCCAAACCTGGGTAATACTGTTGTGTCCATCTTCTCCCTTGCTCATTGATCTAGGCCGTGGGGGTGACAAACTGGTTGTTTGGAGAGGTTGAGTTCTTCGCATACGCCCCAGAGTTCGAACTTTTCTTGGGTCTGTGGAGCCCTGAATCCGACATTTGGCGCACCAGGTAGGGGCGTGTCGAAGCCTCTCTTCCATCGTTTGCTCCGCCGTCGCTCGGTCGTTCCCATGGCTAACGCTCGCCATGTCCGTGCCAAGTGTCGGGCCGCTCGTGTCACTCAGACGGCACCCGTGGGCAATGGCGCACCTCATCGATCTGCCTCCCCGGTGGCTGACACCGCCACCGACCCTGCTGCCCGCGAACAACAGGATTCGTCGCTGCCACCGTCCGTGTGGCGCGAAGGCCGCACCGCGACTCCATCACCCACTCCAGCTACGGCGTCGTCTTCTCACGTTCGTCTCGGGCCGGCGAACGCGCAGGCTGCGCTGCTCATAGCACGTGAGCTTCTGTGCTATCGCCCCGCCAATGACCTCTACGATGACTAGCTTGCCCGCATCGCCGAGCTCGTCAACGTCGCTGGAGAGGCTCCTGCGCCATCCCATTCGGCTCATCCTCCACCATCCCTGGTGGGCGACGTGGCCCACGGCGTGCCTCCTCCTCCTCTGCACGGCGTGGATCCCGAGCCGAGCCGTGAGGCACCCCAGCACGACCCGCCGTGCAGGGCGCCGGCGCGCGATGAAGAAAGCTGCCAGGTGGTGCAGCGGCCCCAAGGAAAAGTGTGCGCTCTTCCAGCACCGCCACAACAAGACCGCGCACCGCCAGAGGCGGCAGCGCGCGGGCGTCAAGATCAGGCTCCTCCTTTGCAGCTGGCTCCTGTGAGTGCGGCAGGTTGCCGTGCACCGGAGTTGCGCCGCGTCGTCTGGCCCGGCAAGTTCAAGCCGGATCTGTCTCCACGCTACGACTCCCGACCCCGCTGAGTTCCTCCAGCTCTACGAGCTGAGTATCGAGGCGGCGAACGGCAACGACAAAGTCATGGCGAACTGGTTCCCCATGGCACTCAAGGATGGCGCGCGTTCTTGGCTCCTGAACCTTCCGGTGGGGTCGATATCCTCATGTGACGAGCTGCGCGAGCGCTTCATCACCAACTTCCAGGGCACTCGCGACCGCGCTCCTGCCGCAGACAACCTGCGGCGCATCAAGCAGCAGTCGGGTGAAACCTTGCACAAGTACATAGAGCGCTTCACGAACGTTTGCCTTAAGATCCCGAAGGTGTCGGACGAAGCCATCATTTCAGCGTTCTCTGAGGGTGTCCGGGAAGTCAAGATGAAGGAGGACCTCGCCATACACAAGGACCTGTGCTCGGCTCTAGAGATGTTCAATATGGCTGCCAGATCGCGAGTGCAGAGGAAGGTCGCCTCTCCCTCCTGGAGCTCCCGGGGGTCGATCCTGAAGACAAGAAGGCCAAGGCTAACGATGCGAAGTGCAAGGGCCTTGCTGTGCTTGCGGCTGAACCTGAGATGAAGCGCGGCTGCGACAACGCCAAATCCTCCAAGTTCAGCCGCCTGTTCTGCGTCTTCCACAACATCCACATCCACAACACCAACGACTGCCATGAGCTCAGGGCAATCCGCGACGGGTGCCTTGCCGCGTCCCGAGCGCAGCGACCGTGGCTACGGCCACGGTGGAGGCCGCTGGGACAACCGCGACCCCTGCCAGGACTGGCGTGATCAGCCCCATCAGGACTGCTGGCAGGGTCAGCCTCGCGATGCCCCCTGGAGAGACCAGCCTCGTGAGAACCGGCCTCCCTCCGCTGCCGCCGCCGCCAAGGAGGAATGCGACCACCGCCAAGATGATGGGGCAAGGGGCTTCCAAGAGCCTCGTGCCATTCCCTGCATCCCGGGTGGCGTCCAGGCCCCCGTCTCTCATCACATCTTCAAGTAGTTCGCTCGTGAGGTGAACGCGGCCTTTCCCAAGATCGGGGCATCGCGTCCCCTCAGGTGGTCCAAGTACGTCGTCACCTTTGACTCTACAGACCAGCTCAAGTGCTCGGCCGCTGTCGGCGTGCTCCCAATGCTC
Organism: Aegilops bicornis; assembly: GCA_021605145.1. NCBI lineage: Eukaryota > Viridiplantae > Streptophyta > Magnoliopsida > Poales > Poaceae > Aegilops > Aegilops bicornis. Next base: position 251,628,121 of record CM038669.1, on the reverse strand, counting down.
TGCTCACCGACCATCAGCAATGTCCTCCTCACCAAGACACTCATCGACGGTGGTGCGGGGCTCAACGTTCTCTCTGTCGAGACGTTCGAGACGCTCTAGGTGCCCTACGAATAGCTCCTCCCCACCAAGCCCTTCTCAGGAGTGACCGGAGGCTCCACCGCTCCCCTGGAATAGATTCGCCTTGATGTGACCCGACTAGACGGCGAGTCCTTCATATGTCCAATCTTTCATGGTACTGAACGAAATAGCAAAAACGTCGACGAACGATTGTCGCGCCAGCATTAGCGTATGTAGAAGTAGTAGTATGACTCTTTGGATCAAGCAAAGACGCAAGAAAACCAACGAACGGATTCAAACAGATCAAACCGGCCGCGCAGCAGTAAGTAAATCCCTCAAGGATTAGAAGAAAAACTCAGATATTTGACGCATCCGACATGATGCTTTTCTTTGTATTTTTCAACTCCCCAAAAACTTTTGTCCGTACAAAGGCTTAAGCCTGCCTGTTATATAGGCGACGCACGTCCTAGGCAAAACGATCCAAACAAACCCAACTCTAATCGGACTCTATCTCTTTCCTATTCAAACTAATTAGGATTTAACTAATTAAGTATCCGGCAACACTGATGACAAAAATCCAAAACAGACTACTACTCACGACCCTTCCACATACGTAACTAGTACTAGGAAAAGAACGAATTGGACACTTGACCTTAATAATTCTTAAACAGCATGCACAAGTACTATCCTACGCGAATTTGTAAAGTACCAATTAATATATATTGTGGAGGTGTTCTGAAGGTTGGCTTAATCTCCTCTGGCTTATGACCTGACAACGGAATTGGCATCAGTATCTTTCCAATAAAGAAAAAACTCTTCTGCCTCGGCTTTGTTTGTTGGTTCTGTCTGCAACTCCTTCTGAACTCATGTTGGCTGGATTATTTTTTCATGTGAAATATTATTTTTGGTTGCGCCCATCACGCCTCCCTGTCACCTTCGGCAAGCGCGACAACTACCTCACCGAGCTCATCGACTTCGACGTGGCCCAACATTCGGCTCCCGTACAATGCCATTCTCGGGTATCCGGCTCTCGCCAAGTTCCTGGCAGTGACTCACCATGACTACAATGTCCTTAAGATGCCAGGAAGAGGTGGTATCATCACGGTCACTTGCGACGCGAAGGATGCGGTGTGCTCCCTCAAGCGCGCCTACTAGGCCGCAGCAGTCGAAAACTCAGATGACGAGAGTGCCATCCGTCCTCCTGAGGCCACCTCCAAGAAGAAGAAACAACTCCTCCTCAAGGGCCGTCAGGAGGCCAGGGCATCCTACGATCATGCCTGAGGCCCCGCGCCCACTGCTGGGCACCTTTCTCTCTCGCATAGGAAGGCGCGCACAGCGCCCCTCTCAGGACGGGCTCGGGGTCTCTTGTTTGGAGGGCCTCTGACCTGACAAGCGTCATGAGGGAGGCGTTCAGGCACCATGTGGAGGCGTCCTTCGACGCGCGCTTCAAGGAAAGGTGGCGCAGGCGTGAGGCGCCATGCACTCAGGGGTTCATCACCAAGGCGATCGAAGAGCTTTAGGAGGCGCAAGCCATGCGTGGCGAGCGCTGCCCCGCACCACTCAATGCAGCTGCCGCCCCTGACGTGGGTGGCAATCTACGTGTCTGCTCAACATCCCAGGCCTCAACGGGGCTGCTTCTCAGGAGCTCTTCTGGCCGTCCAGCGTCGGCCGGAGTGGGGGCTACCCCTGCATCTATGTCGGCATGTCGTTCGGCCTGCTGAACGCGACTGCCTCGCACCAGCGCTACATGCAGGGTGTCTTGGCGGCTCACGAGGCCAGGCGCCAGGCGGCCTTGTCAGAGGAGGTGCCGGAACCTCATGAGCCCCCGGACCTCCGGAGCAACTCGGGACTCTGGAGCCGAACGGCTCGTGAGGAGCGACCTCTGCGGCACGCATCTTCGGCTACTCCAACACTTCTACAACGATAGTGCCAGGTGAATTTTTGGTTTGCTCAGTTGAGGGCGCCCCTCGGGCTGCATTATCCTCAAGCTATTAGGGCCCGCCCCTGCGGCCTCTATCATTTTGCACATGTATCAGAACTGGTTTTACCTCTCATGAATTTCCTAAGATATTGCAACCCGCATATCTAGTGCTTCGTCACCGTGAACGTTATGCGCCCTCACGAGCCCGCCCACGACCGCCTCATGATTGAGGACTGGCACGGCATCTGTGCTCGGGTCCGTCCCTGCAGCATCGCTAAATCCAAGTGGCCGAGCTCTGCCTCGCGGGCCAGCTCCCGTGCACGTCACCTCCCGTGGTCCTTGGTGCCTTGTTCTCACATGAGCTAATGGCGTGTGGATAAGTCAGAGCACGCGACCCGGTGCCTCGCTGCCACGGGAGCCGCGCGCCGGTTGTATTTCTTTAGGATTATTGCATGAGAAACTAGGCACGACGTCTGTGCTCGGGTTCGTCCCTGCAGCATCGAAAAACCCAACAGTTGAGCTCTGTCTGGCGGCCCGGCCCCGTTCACATCACCTCCTAGGGTCGTTGGTGTTTGTCCTTCTCATGCGATGTCCTCCGTAGATTCACTCGGCGCAGGCCACCTCACACTTCTCACAGGTTTCTTACAAGCGCCCCGCACTGAAAATTTAGGCGCAACCCGCCTTGAGGTAGGGCCTCGTGAGTCCTGCGCTGGCTCACGAGTGCCCATATACACCTCCTCCAGTTCTGCCGGGCTAGCCACGTGTACGAACAGGCATGTACATGCCCTGGAGTCTCCCCCCAAGGGAACTCCCACCCACGCACCAGTGGAAGCCCCATGCTCCATGCTGGCGGACGACACTGTCGAGGAGCGACTATGCCCAGGCACCAGTCGAAGCCCCATGCTCCGTGCTGGTGGACGAAACGGTCGAGGAGCGGCTGAGGGAGTCCTGGATTAGGGGGTCCTCGGACAGCCGGACTATATACTTTGGCCGAACTGTTGGACTATGAAGATACAAGATTGAAGACTTCATCTCGTGTCCGGATGGGACTCTCCTTTGCATAGAAGGCAAGGCTAGCAATTCGGATATGTAGATCTCCTCCCTTGTAACCGACTCTGTGTAACCCTAGCCCCCTCCAGTGTCTATATAAAACGGAGGGTTTAGTCCGTAGGACGAAAACAATCATAATCATAGGCTAGCTCTTAGGGTTTAGCCTCTACGATCTCGTGGTAGATCAACTCTTGTAATACTCATATCATCAAGATCAATCAAGCAGGAAGTAGGGTATTACCACCAACGAGAGGGCCCGAACCTGGGTAAACATTGTGTCCCCCGCCTCCTGTTACCATCCGCCTTAGACGCATAGTTCGGGAGCCCCTACCCGAGATCCGCCGGTTTTGACACCGACATTGGTGCTTTCATTGAGAGTTCCACTGTTCCGTCACCATCAGGCTTGATGGCTCCTTCGATCATCGGCAACGATGCGATCCAGGGTGAGGTTTTTATCCCCGGACAGATCTTTGTATTCGGGCGGCTTCACATCGCTGGGCCAACTTCGCTTGGCCATCTGGAGCAGATCGAGAGCTACGCCCGGCCGTCGTGTCAGTTGAAACTTAAACTATACCGCCGACATCCGCGGAGACTTGGTCTTCGACGGATTCGAGCCCATGTCAGGTGCGACGCACAGTCACGACGAGCATGACTTAGCTCTGCCGTCGGACGATGTTCGGGAGATCACAGATCACACCTGTGGTTACTCCGACCCTTAATCCGGAGCAGATTGCGCCGTCCGAGGACGGGTGGATGGACCCTACCATGGAGGTCGCACACTCAGTGGCGATAGAGCCGAATACTGACTTCACCTCCTATGAGACCTGTGTCGCCGGACTCTTGGATTCGTCCCCGGCCACGGGCTCCGAACCGCCTGCGTCAATGCCTATCGAATCTGATTGGGCACCGATCATGGAGTTTTCCTCCGCGGATATCTTTCAATTTTCGCCCACAGGCGATGTGCTAAATTCATTAAGGTCTCTCTCCTTGTCAGGAGGCCCTTGGCCGAACTGTGTCCGGCTTGAGTGGGAAGCGGACGATGAAGAAATTTGTTCCCCACCCACCACCCACTTAATAGCCACTGTCGACGACTTAACCGACATGCTTGATTTCGGCTCCGAAGACATCGACGGTATGGATGACGATGTAGGAGAAGAACATGAACCACTGCCCACAGGGTGCTGGCCTACCACCTCATCATATGATGTATACATGGTGGACACCCCCAAAGAAAGCGATGCCAATAAGGCAACAGAGGATAATCCCCTCGAGAAGCAATCTAAGCACCGGCGTCATCGGCGCCGCTCTAAGCCCCGCCATAGCAAAAGCAGCGATACCGGCACAAGGGACAATAATGCTGCGGATAGTGCCGAAGACAAAGACAATCCCCTCCATCCAAGCTCCGAGCAGGAGGATGGGCAAGCTAGCCCTAAGAAACAGGTGACGGACGGAGTATCAGAAGATGACACTTACATGTCCCTCTCCGAAGACGAGGCGAGCCTCGGCGACGAAGAATTTATCGTGCCTGAGGATCATGTCAAACAGGAGCGCTTCAAGCGCCGGCTTATAGCCACAGCAAAAAGCCTGAATTAAAAGCAACGGCAGCTTCAAGTTGACCAAGATCTTCTAGCGGATAGATGGACTGAGCTCCTGGCGGCCAAGGAATACGAACTCGAGCGCCCAACCAAAAGTTACCCAAAGCGCAGGTTGCTACCCCAACTTGAGGAGGAAGCATTAAAGCCTACGCTTCCAGCATATTATGCGGCTGACCGGCCACCTCGTGGCCGAGACAAAGCGGCATATCAGGCCGAAGTCCAGCTTGCACCCCGTCGCCAGTTAAACAAAAATACTAAGGCCCGGGGTAATATGCATGACCTGTGAGACGTATTGGAAAACAAATCAGGACATGCAAGATCGATCTACGGATCAAGGGGACGCGTCTCAACGCGTGACGGCAACCGTCACGCCGGATATACTAAAAGCAAATCCGGCCGGGCCAAACACAGCAGACAAGACTCATATGAATCAAGGCTGTCAGGATATAGCCCGCATGCAGGCGCCAGACACCCCTATGCTTCACCGATGAAGTAATGGATCATGAATTCCCGTAAGGGTTTAAACCCGTGAAGATTGAATCATATGACGGCACTACGTAATTCTGCGGTATGGATAGAGGATTTCTTCCTCCACATTCACATGGCCCGCGGGATGATCTACACGCCATCAAGTATCTCCCGCTAAAACTCAAAGGGCCGGCTCGGCATTGGCTGAATAGCTTGCGGCAAACTCCATCGGAAGTTGGGAGAACTCGGCGACGCATTCTCGGAAAACTTCGGGGCACTTATGTGCGGCCACCGGATGCTGACGATTTAAGTCACATAACACAACAGCCCGGAGAGTCAGCCAGGAAATTCTGGACTCGGTGCCTAATTAAAAAGAACCAAATTGTCGACTGTCCGGATGCCGAAGCCCTAGCAGCCTTTAAACATAACATCCGCGATGAGTGGCTCGCCCGACATCTCGGCCAAGAGAAGCCAAAATCCATGGCAGCCCTCACGACACTCATGACCCGCTTTTGCGCGGGCGAAGATAGCTGGTTGGCCATAGCAACAACACAGCAAGCAACCCTGGCACATCAGAGGCCAAAGATAGCAACGGCAAACCACGACGCAACAAACACAAGCGCCGCAAACATGGTGAAAACACCGAAGATACGACAGTCAATGCTGGATTTAGTGGCTCTAAGTCCAGTCAGCGGAAGGGGACACTCAAAAATGACAATCCGGGTCCGTCCAGTCTGGACCACATACTCGACCGCCATGCCAAATCATGGCACCTCGGGAACACCAGCCAATCATACCAACAGAGAATGCTGGGTCTTCAAACAAGCCGGCAGGTCAGGCGCCAAAAACAAAGATAAGGGGTCTCAAAGCGATGATGGCGACGAGGAGCCCAGACCACCGAGTACAGGAGGGCAAAAGAAATTTCCCCCGCAAATCCAAACGGTGAACATGGTAAACGGCACCCACACTCCCAACCCGGACCGGATGCGCACCCTTAGGGATATCGACTTAACGGAACCAGTCGTCCCACAATATAAACTCAGGCCGATCACCTTCAACCGCACGGACCGTCCGGTTAAAACCAATCAGGGCAATCCAGCCACACTAGTCCTCGACCCAATAATTTACGGGTTCCACCTCACACGAGTCCTTATGGACGAAGGCAGCAGTCTAAACCTGCTTTACTAGGACACAGTGCGCAAGATGGGCATCGATCATTCGGTGATCAAACCCACTAAAACCACCTTCAGAGGTATTATACCAGGTGTGGAGGCCACCACGCGAGCTCCATCGCCCTTAAGGTAGTCTTCGGTTCACCAGACATTTACCGTGCCGAAGAGCTAATCTTCGACATCGTCCCCTTTCGCAGTGATTATCAGGCACTGCTCGGACGAACCGCGTTCGCTCAATTCAACGCGGTGCCACATTATGCCTACCATAAGCTCAAGATGCCCGGTCCGCGCGGCGTCATCACGGTTAATGGCAAGGCCGAACTTTCCCTTGGTACCAAATAGTATACCGCTGCTTTAATAGCGGAAGCAACGAGTGGCACCTTTCAATCGAACCTCGAGTCGACAGCCAGGCTCCCGGACACCGCCAAAGAACTAAGAATTGCTTCGCGGCAGAATAAAAAGGCTCGTCCAGAGCTCAATTAAAAACAGCCCGGCGAAGGCCAGGACAGGCCACATACCGCGGCTCAACCGCTCTGTGGCACACACGCATTTCTTACATTTCACTTGCAGCTTCAACTTTGCGCAGACCAGGACTGGCGATATGGAAGCAGCTTGAACGCGCAAGGGAATCCTTAGATATTCCCCGCGATGAGCATCCGACTATACTCCGGATCCGCACACAGCTTCTTCCCCCCTGGTCTCAACAGGTTCCACAGTCACATTTCTTTATCACATTACCTGTACTCATACGCATCGACGTACTATGCAAATACAATATGTGGAATTATACGACGCTTATCTACTGATATTTCTTATTGAATTTCTTTTGTCAAGTGGCATCCGTACACCGCGATATGTCTTAAATACGCCAGGGGCTTCGTCTTACCCATAATACGGCAATAAAGTCCGAACACCTTCATGGAAGTTCGGCACCCCGAACTTATAGCATTATATGCTTCAGCTCCGAATCATTTCTTGGGTCAAATGTTGGGTTTGCCCGGCTCCCATGTTTTGCTGCCTTACGTTCCGCTATATCGGCTAAGGCGGCACAGGGAGAACTACTGCGATTGTGTCCCAGTTCTTCTGGACGAGCACCTCAGTAGAGAAAGCAGAAAACTAACTGTCATGATACGGTGAGAGCTGGTCAGCTGTTCGAGAGGTTGTAAAATCTTTAAGGATTTCTCCCGCATAGTGCCATAACCAATGCAGCGTGCGATGGATCGGTTTTTCTTTCGATCAGGTGCTTATAAGAGCCCCTCGTGCGGTCTTCCGAACACCAGGGGCTGCGCCTACCTTCCTTTCCTATAGCTCCTATGGCTAAGTGAGAGTGACAAAGCCCTATAGTCCGATTCCCTGGTTCACAGTTGTCTTTGAACACCTCCTTCAAGGACCCAAAATCGGGATAAAGAGTGATCGTGTTTATCCGAACATCCCTGCATTTCCTACGTAAAGGCCGACGACTAGCCAACTCTCAGGATTAATATATAGAACGGCCGTGCAGGAGGATAAACTTTTATACAACAGGCAATAAATAATGACCTTGTTTAAACATTACAACATGATTTGCATTCATGGAAATATAACGTCCTTGGTGCATAGCTCCGCCGCAAGGTAGGATCCCTTCAGACACTTTCATAATATAATTCGGGCTTGCGGTGCACCTTCCCCTCTGGCGGTCCCTCGGTCATCAGATTTTCAGCATCCATCTTCCCCTAGTGCACCTTTGCGCGGGCAAAGGCCATTCGCGCACCCTCTATACAGACCGACCGCTTGATGAAGTCAAGTCGAGGGCAGGCACTTACAAGCCGCTTCACGAGCCTGAAGTAGTTGCTTGGAATCGGCTCGGTGGGCCATAGCCGGATAATCAAATCCTTCATGGCTAGTTCCGCCGCCTTATGCAGTTCAATCAGTTGTTTTAGTTGATCGACAAAAGGCACAGGATAATTCGGTGCTAGATACTGCGACCAGAAGAGCTTATCTGTAGTGTTCCTTTCTTCGGCTCGGTAGAATTGGGCGGCATCCAATATGTTGTGGGGCAGTTCTGCAAACACCCCTGGAGAAATCCGAACTCAAAATTAGAAACATGATTTTCTCCTCAAATACTTGATTTACATGGAAAAGAGCCTTACCCGCTGCGATCTTCCTCGCCTCTTGGATCTCCTATATGGCACCTTGGGTCTCCCCCTGGGCATCGCGCGCGACCTGATGAGCCCTGGTGATTTCAGATTCTTTCTCCGTTAAACTCTGCTCCAAGGTCTCGCATTTCTTAACGGCCTCTTGAAGCTTCTGCTCAGCTTCAATAACCCTGGCCTCGTGCTTCTCACGAAGAGCCTACTCTGCGGCTGCCTTTTCCTCGGCCTTGGCCATAGCCTTCTTAAGAGCCTCGACTTCAGTCATCATCCCTAGAGAAAATCATGGAACATATTTTATCATACTGGAAATTCGTTCGCACCAAACGCGAACAAGGCTTGCGCATACCTTGCTTATCTTCCAACTGCCTTTTCATCTGGCCAAGTTCTTCTTTGGTCCGCTCCAGACTTTGATTCAGTCCGGAGACCTCCGTAGCATGCGAGGCAGTAGCCGCTGCAGACGCCTGCTTATAAAAGAGAGATAGATGTCATCAAATGAGTCTTCCTGTGAAAATAAATTTGATCCTCTGTCCGGTTCCTTTACCGAATAGTGTATCAGGGGCTACTATCCATACTATGACATCCTTCGAAACCTCATAAAACATACCTCAAAGCCTCTTATAAGGCTGATGCAGGCTTCATTCAGTCCACTCTCAGCAGACTGAATCTTCTCAATCACCGCACCAATAAGGGCACGGTTTTCATTGATGATGGAGGCGCTCTTCAGCTCCACCAACAAAGCATCCGGCACCTCTGGTTGGACAGAGATTGCCGGTGGAACAGGCACGCCCCCTCCAGCCGAGGGAGGCCGCCTGCTTGATTCCGGAGCCGTATTGGTCTCCGGAATTGCATCCAGTTGGGAGCCGGATTCAAGATGGCTCCTGCCGACGACTCCCAAGGGAATCTTCTCCCCCATGTCTCCGGCCCCTGAAGTTTGACCTCCAGGTGCCGCTTCAATGATCTCTTCCTCCCCTCCTTGGCCGGGGTCCTTCTGGGACGAAGCCTCGGTGTTATCCACATGTTTGGGGAAAGGGGCCTTCGGGGACGTCCCACTCTCCATAGCATCCGAGCTTAGCAAATCCTCCGATGAGGATCGTTCGGTGCGGGACCTCGCCGGACTACAAAGAATATGGCTCAGGTTGAAATATTATGCCATGATGAGTCTGGACGCATAAATGTGTTCGGATTTTATACTCACGAGTTCACCAGGGGCTGGGCCCTAGGACCCCACGCCGGGCTGTTGTCGGCGGCGGTAGTGGACCCTTCTGGAAGAGGAGCTTTTCCCCTTTTAGGCAACTCGGCCTCCAAGTGTATGGAGGTCGCCCTCTTCTTTCTTTCCCCAGCTGGGGATTCGTCTTCCTCCTCCTTACCGTCCTCTTCAGAGGCAGAACGGGCGTTGGAACCTTCAGATATTGTGTCTGAAGTGCCACGGCGACGAAGGCCACCCCGGGTCTTTTTGGCCTCCTTCTCGACCTTCTTCTTCGGCGCCTTGTATGGCGCCGGGACCAGCGTCAGAAGTCGGTCGGCCGGTCCTTCGGGCAGCGGGGCCGGACAGTGGATCCGCTCTGCCTTCTTCATCCAGCCCTGGGGGAGTTGAGGAAAACACACTAAGCATTTCCCTCGGGTTATGCAGATAAAACGTAAAATAACTTACCGAGCTTGCAGGGCGGGACAGTTGGTACCCGCGGTCCTTGGCCGAGTCCGGCCATGATTTGCCGGACTTGAAAAGCACCTTCCATATGTCTTTGCGCGAGGGGCCAAAGAGCTCTCGCAGGGTCTGGTGCTTGGCCGGATCGAATTCCCATAGATTGCAAGCCCGGTGTTGACAAGGCAGGATTCGGCGAACTAACATCACATGGACTACATTGACAAGTTTGATGTTCTTGTCTTCCATATCCTTAACGCGCGTCTGGAGCACCGACAGTTCGTCGGACGAAGACCAGTTCAGGCCCTTTTTAGGCCAGGACGTAAGCCGCAGAGGGGCTCCGGATCGTAACTTCGGGAGTAGCGGCCCATTCCGTGCCGCGGCTCAAGCTGATGTAAAACCACTTGTTGCCACTCTTTGACGGAATCATTAAAAGTACTCCGGCCATGTGACTTTGGGCATCTTGCTCACCATAGCGCCCCCGCACTCGGCGTGCTCGCCGCTCACTACCTTGGGCTTCACGTTAAAGATCTTCAGCCATAAGCCGAAGTGTGGCAAAATGCGAAGAAAAGCCTCGCACACGACGATAAATGTCGAGATGTTGAGGAAGGAATTGGGAGATAGATCATGAATCCCATAATAATACATGATGCCGCGAACGAACGGGTGGAGGGGAAACCCTAGCCCGCGGACAAAATGAGGGTGTAATACAACCCTCTCGTGGGATTCCGGAGTAGGGACGATATGTCCCGCCGTCGGAAGACGGTGGCTGATTTTCTTGGCCAGGTACCCGGCCTCCTGAAGCTTTTTGATATCCTTCTCCTGGACGGTAGAGGCCATCCACTTGCCTCCTGCTCCGGATCCGGACATTTTCGGAAGGCCTTTGTGGGCGGAGAAGACGAATGCTTGGGCGCTGGAGCTCGAGCGAAGGGGAATGAATCGGGAAGAAGAAAGCGTGGGTGCAAAAGGGAGTCCTTATCACCTTATAAAGGCAGCAGGGATTCTACGCTTCCCCACTTGCCTGGTAACCTCGCTTATTCCCCAAGAACCGTGATTGATGGCGTGGTTGGGTTACCCACACCCGTATTGATGAGAATCCCGTGATAAGGGGACACGATCTCTGCTTCGACAAGACGTGCCAAGAAAACCGCCTCGCAGTATGTGCAGTAACTTGTTGAGAAAAATGGTTCGAATGATGACCGGGCCATGGCGTGATGTCACGTTATGAAAAGTTGTCAGCAGATCAGATTTGTGGAAATATTATACTCTCTACGGTGGTATGTGGAATTTGTTTTGCAGAGCCGGACACTATCCCGGGTGTTCAAATCTTCTATGGAGTATTCGAGGAAGAACCCGCCTTGCAATGCCAAAGATGATCTCACGATGGACTCATCGTCATTGAAGCCTGGTTCGTGGGCTCTTGAGGAGTCTGGATTAGGGGTCCTCGGACAGCCAGACTATATACTTTGGCCGGACTGTTGGACTATGAACATACAAGCTTGAAGACTTCGTCCCGTGTCCGGATGGGACTCTCCTTTGCGTGGAAGGCAAGGTTGGCAATTCGGATATGTAGATCTCCTCCCTTGTAACCGACTTTGTGTAACCCTAGCCCCCTCCGGTGTCTATATAAACCGGAGGGTTTAGTCCGCAGGACGAAAACAATCATAATCATAGGCTAGCTTTTAGGGTTTAGCCTCTACGATCTCGTGGTAGATCAACTCTCGTAATACTCATATCATCAAGATCAATCAAGCAGGAAGTAGGGTATTACCTCCATCGAGAGGGCTCAAACCTGGGTAAACATTATGTCCCCCACCTCCTGTTACCATCCGCCTTAGACGCACAGTTCGGGACCCCCTACCCGAGATCCGCCGGTTTTGACACCGACAGCGGCTATGCCCACGCTAAAGTGGAAGCACCATCCACCGTGCTGGTGAATAAAGAACTGAGGGCGCCCTAGTGGCTGAAAGAACTTCAGGATGGCCTACAGATTCTCTGTACAGTCCTGCCACGCAGCTTTCCCCATGGGAGGCCCGCGCGAGGGGGCTGGGCATGGGGGTTGCGCCCAGGCCACGCCTTGCGCACGCACCTCACCAGGTCTCTCGCACCTAGTTTTCTCCTACCCTCCCAGGCAAAAGCTGGCGAGGAAGGTATGGGGGACTCCAGATTAACTCGGACACTGCTCGTGTTTCTCTCATGAAGGCCGTTCGTACGTCAAGGGGGAACCCTGAGCATCGCGACTCAGGGGCCTCACTGGTCACATAGCCCCTCACCCCTTGGCCTCGTCCTGGTGATCCGGACGCCCCAACGGCGGCTGAGGTATGCGCGAGGCCGGGTGATACGTCTCCAATGTATCTATAATTTGTTATTGTTCCATGTTGTTATATTATCATTCTTGGATGTTTTACAATCATTTTATAGCAACTTTATATCATTTTTTTGGACTAACCTATTGACATAGTGCCCAGTGCCAGTTGATGTTTTTTCCTTGTTTTTTACTTCACAGAAAATCAATACCAAACAGGGTCCAAGCGGAGCAAAACTTTTTGGAGATTTTTTATGGACCAGAAGACACCTGTTGGGCCAAAGAAGTAACAGAGGGGGCTCCGAGGGGAGCACAACTCACCAGGGGGCACCTGGGGGCTCAGGCATGCCCAGGTGGGTTGTGCCCACCTCGGTGGCCTCCCGCACTGTCTCTTTGCTATATAAATACCCCCAATATTCCAGAAACCCTAAGGGAGTCGACAAAAATCAATTCCAGCCGCCGCAAGTTCTAGAAACCAGAGATCCAATCTAGACACCATCACAGAGGGGTTCATCATCCTCATTGGTGCCTCTCTGATGATGCGTGAGTAGTTCATTTTAGACCTATGGGTCCGTAGTTAGTAGCTAGATGGCTTCATCTCTCTCTTTTGATTCTCAATACAATGGTCTCTTGGAGATCTATTTGACGTTACTCTTTTTGCAGTGTGTTTGTTGGGATCCGATGAACTTTGAGTTTATGATCAGATCTATGTTCTTATCCATGAAAGTTATTTGAGTCTTTTGATCTCTTATATGCATGATTACTTACAGCCTCATATTTCTTATTCGAATCTTTGGTTTAGTTAGGCCAACTAGATCGATTTTTCTTGCCATGGGAAGAGGTGCTTTGTGATGGGTTCGATCTTACGGTGCTTGATCCCAAAGGATGTAAGGGGAACTGACACGTATGTATTGTTGCTATTAAGGATAACAAGATGGGGTCTATTTCTACATAAATAGATCTTGTCTACAGCATGTCATAATTCTTATTGCATTACTCCGTTTCTCCATGAACTTAATACACTAGATGCATGCTGGATAGCGGTCGATGTGTGGAGTAATAGTAGTAGATGCATGCAGGAGTCGGCCTACTATTATTGGACGTGATGCCTATATAATGATCATTTCCTGGATATCGTCATGATTATTTGAAGTTCTATCAATTGCCCAACAGTAATTTATTTACCCACCGTATGCTATTTTTCTCGAGAGAAGCCACTAGTGAAATCTAAGCCCCCCGGGGTCTCTTCTTTATCATATTTGCCTTTGAGATCTATTTTTATTTGCTTTTATTTTCAGATCTATTAATCCAAAAACCCAAAAATACCTTGCTGCAATTTATTGTTATTTATTTTATATCACGTTCCCGCGAGATCTATTTATCCAATCTACTACAATTTTACCTATCTTTTTACCCGTGAGGGATTGACAACCCCTCTCTTACGTCAGGTTGCAAGTATTTGTTCTTTGTGTGCAGGTACCGTTTACGTAGTGTTGCATGATTCTCCTAATGGTTCGATAACCTTGGTCTCATCACTGAGGGAAATACATGTCGTCGTTGTGCTGCATCATCCCTTCCTCTTTGGGGAAATACCGACGTAGTTCAAGCTGCATCAAAAGGAATTTCTGGCGCCGTTGCCGGGGAGACATCATCAACACCTACCAGGATCATAATCAAAAATCTCATCTCCTTGCAATTTACATTATTTTCCATTTGTCTCACGTTTTCCTCTCCCCACTTCACAAAAAATTATCGTTTTATTCGCCCTCTTTTCCGTTCATCATTTTTCTCGTCAGATTTGTTTTTGTGTGTGTTCTTGTTTGAGTAGTCATGATGTATCAAAGAAAATATTATGATGTTCCTTACCCCAATATTTTGCTTGAACTTGAGAAAAGTACTAAGGAATATATGACTACACAATTTGAGCACAATAAATATTTTATCGAAGAACTTAAGGAGCACTCTGTTGTGCTTGATGCTATAACAAAGCAACTTGATAATATTAGTAGAGAAGTTTGTAATCTCCAATCTAAGTATGCTTTCGCTAAAAGTTTGCTAGGTAAAATATCCGATGCATAAGCTACCCTGGTAAATCAAATGGCCGCTAAACCAATCTCGTTGGAAGATAAAAATGATAAAGATCTTAAAATGATTGGTGTTTCTTCTATTGATTCTTTGTTTAGTAAAATTAAGATTGACGAAAAATGGACTGAAGAAGAGTCAACTTTAGTTAAAAGGTGTTCTGATAATTTGGAGGGTAAAAATCTTGTTGAGAAAATTGGTAAAGGTGGGTTTGGAGAGGTTAAAACTTTAACTAGTGATGTGCCCACTCTTTTGGATTACAAAGACTTTAATTATGATAATTGCTCTTTGATTAATTGTATTTCTTTGTTGCAATCCATGATAAATTCACCCCATGCTTATGAACAAAATAAAGCTTTTACTAAACATATTGTTGATGCTATGGCCCTGTTTGGTTCGGCTGTGGATTTCTAAAAGCAGCTGTGAAAAATCAGCTATGGAAAAACAGTTGTGGAAAATCTGATGTGAAAAAGATGTAGGTCATTTGGTAAACCAGCTGATACAGCTTTTTCAGATTTTGGCCCGCAGCGGAATCAGATTTTGGAAAGCACGTCCTGGGCTGCTTCCGCTTTTGGTTCAGATTTTGGCAGCGGATTTCTGGAATTGGATTCTGCTGGGTTCGCCCTTTGGTTCAGATTCTGCTGCGTGGCAGCGGAATCCGTCGATAAAATCTGAACCAAACAGGGCCTATGATGAAAGCTTTGGAAGAAAAGTTGGAATTAGAGATTTCAATTCCTAGGAAATTACATGATGAATGGGAACTGTTGGGGATATAACTATTGAGTATAAACCGCCCACGATGGGCCGAATTGTACTCATAGTGAGTTACTCATATTGAAGCCCATGAAGACAAGGAGTATGGCGCTTTACGGAGGAGATTTAACAAGAAGGCCTAAGGTCCAAAGGCGGATTAGGGCCCGTAGATGTAAACCGCCATATGATGTATGACTTGTGTTGTAAGATAGGAAAGGGTAGAAACCGAGCCAGACACGTTTATGAGCCGGCCGGGATTCGGTGAACCGCCGGGCATCAACTTGTGTATATAAAGGGATGACCTGGCGGCGGTTGAGGGACAAGAAACAACAGATCGAGAGCCAGGCTTAGCGTATTCGCTCCCTGGTCATCGAAACCCTAGCAATACCACCTCAAACTGGATTAGGCCTTTACCTTCACCGCAAGGGGCCAAACCAGTATAAACTCCTCATGTCCTTTGTCCTGTTTAACCCTTTAAGCTAACTTCGTTGCGATGGCTCCACGACTAAGTCCTCACACTAGGATATCTGCCGTGACAATTCCACAACAGTTGGCGCCCACCGTGGGGCAATCGCATGATGGTTTCAATTTCTTAGAGGGCAACTTCGAAGGACTCAAGGGACACGCTGTGGGCCGGATGACCAAGAGTCGTCGTGGCAAGCTCTACATCGACGACGCAGGCTGGGGCACCGAGGTCGGCTCAATCGAGTACGGGTACCGGGTCCCCTTCGGTGGAATTCATGTTTTCATTGGCAAGATTGACAAACCGGGCCCTGAGCCGGACATCTGCACCGACATCATCAACATGGCTCAACGTGCGAGACCCACTCGAGTTCAGCCTGCCATGAAGCGTGCCTTCGTGGGATTCATTAACGGTGCAGAATCTGAATCGGTATCTAACGGTGAGACGGTTGTCTATTCAGATGACGAGTCATCCGCCGGTGAGCCCGAGTCATTGTACTAGTTGCAAGATGGCTGGCTTGGGGGCTGTTCGGATGGCGACAGTATTCCGGACCCCCTTGAACTGCCGAACCGGGTTGCAATCTTCATGGCCGGTACACAGCCCGTGCTACATTCATCAACGGCAGCAGAATTGATTTTTGGATCAGCAGAGGCGACGGCTGTCGGGGCAAGAAGCCCTGTGCGCCCACCGGCCCAAGTCTTAACTGACTTGGTGGACAAACTGACAGCGTTGATAACAACAGTGGTTAACCCGGCGGACCAGGATCGGCATAATGCGGCGATTGTGAAATTGTGTGATGAGATAGCACAGGCAAGGAGGAGCTAAACGCGGAAAACACCAGGAAGGCTGAAGAGCGGGCCGCTTTGGATGCTCAGGCACAGCGGATCCAGGCAGAATCTTACCACCTCATTCTAGACCAGAACGCTTCGAACGATGTCATGAGAAGGAGGCATCAGACTCGTCTTCCCCAGGTTTATGAAGCAAGAAATCTCTTTAACACGCCAGAGCAGGAACCAAGAACCCGGCAAAGCGGTAAACCGGGTCGAAGCACCTGGGACAGGAACACCAGTTTAGCCACGCACGACAGACCCGCCTCGTTAGAACAATAACCCGCCTCAGCATGTGCCAACACCGCCGGGTCATTACTCTAACCCTTTGGATAACATGATCGCTGCGCATCGCGATTGGCGGCTCTACCAGTTGAAGGCAAGTCTCTGATGGCGGTTGAAACACGGAGGGCTAGAGAGCTTCTTGAACGACTTTGGTTCAAGAAGGGCTTATTCTTACAGTCGTGACAGGATTCATTCCACCCCTCGCCCGAGCCGGAGTTATAGCAGGCATATCGATGAACCGGCTCTGTCAAGCAGTGGGGGGAACCATAACCCACTCCGTGGACATAACCCGGTGGGAGGGGGAGCTGAAGCTCAGAATGTAGTGGATCAAGGCAGAGCACGTCGAGAGGCCGAGTTAGCGGCTCAGTACGTGGCCGTCAGCCTACTCCGTTTCGTTCAACAACTTTAGTAGAGCCGGGTGTAACCTTTAAGAATTTAGGTGTGCCATGTTTAGTGCCAGTTATACGGAATGAGCGTCTGCCCAAGGATTTCAAAGGTCCTCGCAAGGTGCCTAACTACACAGCCGACTTACCTCCTGAGGCGTGGATTGAGATTTATGAGATGGGCACGGAATTGCTGGATGTTAGCGAAGCTGCATGTGCCAAGTATTTTCCCTTAATGTTGGAAGGGACGGTTCGTACTTGGTTGAAGGGGCTCCCTGCTAACTCCATCAGATCATGGGCCGAGTTAAAGGCTTGGTTTATCCAGAATTTCAAAGACACATGCAAGCAGCCCATGTCAATTGTGGACTTAGCCGCTTGTGTTCAAGAAGAAGGTGAATCGATGACTCATTGGGTGCGCCGGGTCTCAACAATCCTGCATTCGTCGGATCGTATCAAGGCCGATTCAGCGATCTTAATGTTAGAAAGCAACTGTCGTTTCACGCCCTTGAAGAAGAAATTGGGATGGCTCAAGCATCACTGCAATGACATGGGGACACTCATGGCGGCTCTGGTTAAGTATGCTGACTCTTATGGTACCAAGGACCCCGAGTCTGATGATGACAAACCGGGAAAGAGAAAGAAGAGCAGCAACACCAAGGGGCAGCAGCATAACCCGGCAAATCAGGGAGGTAATGGTAAGCGCAAGGCTAGCAACAGTTTGGACTTTGTGGCAAATACCAATACACAGAATAATGGCCGGGGTCGTAAGGGTAGACCGCCCCCACAGACCGGAGGATCAGGCATTAATCTTGAGCATCTGTTGAATCAGCCCTTCCCAAGGTATGGTACGCGACAAAGACCGTCTACTCATCTCTGGAAGGATTGTTTCATCATGAAGGAGTTCAAAAATTCAAATCTTTTTCAAGGCAACCATGGATCGGGTGGCGGTTCAGGGTCCGGGTTATGGTGGTGGCGGTTCAAGCTTTGGATTCCAAGGTCATCAAGGTAATCAAGGTAATCAAGGCAATCAGGGTGGCTACCATCAACAGTCAGGTCAAGGGAATCAGCAGCAGCACTCTGGGTATCAGAGTAACGCGAAATAGTTGAATAGTGGGCAGTACCACGTCTTCACCCCGAGTTTGTGCAAGCGGGATCAGAAGCTTCATAGAAGGGCAGTAAACTCTGTTGAACCGGCAGTACCCCGTTACTTGCGCTGGTCTGAGCAGCCCATTGTGTGGAGTCGAGAGGATCATCCGCCCCGGGTTGATAATCCGGGTCATCTAGCATTGGTGGTTGCACCTCAGGTTGGAGAGTATAAGTTCACCAAGGTGCTCATGGACGGAGGGAGCGGCATCAATATCCTTTATTATGAAACCTTTTGTCGCATGGGGTTGACAGATAAAAATCTTAAACCGTCGAACACAGTTTTCCATGGTGTGGTGCCTGGTAAGTCGGCGTATCCAGTTGGTAAGATAGCTCTGGAAGTTGCTTTTGGAGATGATCATGACTCTAGATCAGAGACATTGACCTTTGAGGTGGTGAAAATCAAGAGCCCTTATCATGCCTTGTTTGGACAGCCGGCTTATGCTAAGTTCATGGAAAGACCCTGTTATGTTTATCTACAGCTCAAGATGCCGGGTCATAAGGGGACCATCATGGTACATGGGAGCCGGAAGATAGCTTTGGAATGTGAAGAGGGTGATGCGGCTTATGCTGAGTCAGTTTGTGCAACAGAGGAGTTGAAGTTTTATAAGGATAATGTTGATCCGACAGATATGACTTCTTTGAAAAAGCCAACTACAGAGCATGATCCGGCCTTGAAGTTTAAATCGGCTGATGAGACTAAGCTGGTTGACATTATTCCTAGTGATTCATCCAAGCAGTTCAGCATCAGCGCTAATCTAGATCTGAAATAGGAAAGCGCGCTCATCGAGTTCATCCGTGAGAACCGGGATATCTTTGCATGGAAACCTTCTGACATGCCAGGTGTACCGAGAGAACTCGCTGCGCACACTCTCAACATTGATCCCAACTTTAAACCGGTCAAGCAGTTTCTTCGTTGTTTCAATGAAGAAGGCGCAAGGACATTGGTGAGGAGGTAGCCCGGCTCTTGGCGGCTGGGTTTATTGTTGAGGTTTTTCATCCTTAGTGGTTGGCTAAACCGGTGTTAGTACTCAAGAAGAATGGCTCTTGGCGCATGTGTGTGGACTACACGGATCTAAACAAGGCTTGTCCAGCTGATCCTTTCGCTCTCCCTCATATTGATCATATTATTGATGCTACGGCGGGTTGTGAGCGTTTGAGTTTTTTGGAGGCTTATTCTGGTTATCAGCAGATCAAGATGGCAGTTAAGGACCAGGAGAAGACAGCTTTTATAACTCCCTTTGGAGCCTTCTGCTATGTGTCTATGCCTTTTGGGCTCAAGAGTGCCCAGGCGACTTATCAGCGCTGTGTGCAGAATTGTCTTCATACTTAGATTGGGTGCAATGTTAACGCTTATGTGGATGATATTGTGGTGAAGTCCAGGAAGAAGGAGACGTTGATAGACGATTTGAAGGAAACTTTTGATAATCTCCGAGTTTATAAGATGATGCTTAACCCGGCCAAGTGTGTCTTTGGTGTGCCGGCGGGTAAGCTCTTAGGCTTTCTGGTGTCTAACAGGGGCATTGAAGCTAATCCGGAGAAGATCAAGGCCATTACTTCTCTGGCTAAACCGGCGTGCATCAATGATGTTCAACGTTTGGCACGTCGTATTGCAGCGCTGAGCCGGTTTATAAGACGGTTAGGGAGAAAGCTATCCCTCTATATCAGATGATGAAAAAGACAGATATTTTTGTCTGGAGTGATGCCGCTAATGCGGCGTTTGAGGATTTGAAGAAGCAGTTAGCCGAGCCACCCGTCCTTGCTGCTCCTGTTGATAAAGAGCCATTGTTTTTATTTGTGGCTGCCAATGCCCAGGCTGTCAGTGTGGCTGTTGTGGTGGAACGAAAGGAAGCAGGCAAGGAACATCTGGTTCAGTGGCCGGTTTACTACATCAGCGAGGTCCTTATTGAGTCCAAACAGAGGTATCCGCACTGGCAGAAGCTTGTGTATGGGGTGTTCCTGGCCAGTCGAAAGCTTAAGCAATATTTCTTGGGTCATCCCATCACAGTTGTCAGATCTGCTCCCTTGGGGGATATTATTCAAAACAGAGAAGCTACAGGTCGAATAGCCAAGTGGGCCATTGAGCTTGAGCCTCATGGTTTGAAGTATATGCCAAGCACGGCCATCAAGTCTCAAGCACTGGTAGATTTTATCAATGACTGGACAGAGCTGCAGATGCCTGAGGAAAAGCCAGATAACACGTATTGGACTATTCATTTTGATGGGTCCAGACAATTGGAGGGCCCGAGGGCTGGAGTTGTGCTAGCTTCCCCTCGAGGTGATAAATTTTGTTATCTTCTCCGTTTGATGTTCCCCTGCACTAACAATGCAGTTGAGTATGAGGCCTTACTCCATGGTGTTCGGATGGCTAAGGAGATGAACTTAAGCCAGGTTAGGTGTTTTGGTGACTCGGACTTGGTGGCTCAACAAGTCTCTGGTACTTGGGATTCCAAGGATCCACTCATGGCGGCTTGTCAACGAGAGGTGGATATTATTGCTGGTCACTTTAAGGGTTATCAGGTTGAGCATGTTGATCGGCGCAAAAATGAAGCGGCGGACACTTTAAGCCGGTTGGATTCTCAACGTAAACCGGTGCCACCTAATGTTTTTCTTGACGTTTTGCATAACCCATCGGTCAAGTTACCTACAGAGAAGGATTTGGCTATTCCTGACCCAGAGGCACAGTTGGTGGCGGCTCTTCATGTTATCCCTGATTGGACGGTCCCATATTTGGCACATATGACCCGGGGCGAATTACCTAAGGATGAAACTTTGGCCAGGCAGATAACCCGGCGGTCCAAGTCAATGACTATTGTCAATGGGGAGTTGCATCATTGCGAAAGGTCATTGTATGCGTTCAGCCGTTGCGTCTCTCCTGAGGAAGGCTGTGAGATTCTGCGTGAAATCCACGAAGGAGATTGTGGTCATCATGCCGGTTCAAAATCTCTAGTAGCCAAGGCTTTTCGTCATGGTTTCTATTGGCTGACGCCTCATGCGGATGCTGAGGACTTGGTCAAGAAATGTGATGGTTGTCACAAGTTTTCACGTCGAGCTCATGTTCCGGCTCAGGAGTTAAGGATGATTCCAGTCACTTGGCCATTTGCAACCTGGGAGCTTGAAATGGTTGGACCTTTTAAGAGGTCCAAGGATAAGAAAACCCACCTTTTGGTGGCGGTTGATAAGTTCACTAAGTGGGTAGAGGCAGAGCCAGTCAGTAAGTGTGATGCAGCAACAGTGGTTCAATTCATTAAGAAGGTGATCTTCCGTTTTGGCTTTGCACACAGCATTATAACTGACAATGGAAATAATCTCTCTAAAGGTGCTATGAAAGAATTTTGCCAACGTGAGCATATCCGGCTTGATGTATCATCAGTGGCTCACCCCCAGTCTGATGGTCAAGCTGAGAGAGCCAACCAAGAGATCCTGAGAGGCATCAAGCCCCGACTTATGGTTCCCTTGCAAAGGACGCCGGGTTGCTGGGTGGAGGAGTTACCTTCCGTATTGTGGAGCATTAATACCACTCCCAAAAGATCTACGGGTTACACGCCTTTCTTCATGGTTTACGGAGCAGAAGCAGTTCTTCCTAGTGACATCCGTCATGACTCACCTCGGGTGGCGGCTTATGTTGAAGCTGACAATGAAAAAGCACGTCAAGAAGCACTGGACCTGTTAGATGAGAAGCGAGATATAGCGGCGGCTCGTTCGCGATTTACCAGCAAGATCTGCATCGTTACCACAGCCGTCGGGTTAAAACCAGAACTTTTCAAGAAGGCGATCTGGTGCTCCGGCTTATCTAGGATCAAACTGATATGCACAAGTTATCCCCACCTTGGGAAGGACCCTTTGTGGTTAGCAAGAATCTGAACAACAGGTCATACTACCTTATCGATGTTTGAGAGCACAAAGGCTCATGCAAGTCAGAGGAGGAGACCCATCGGCCGTGGAATATTGCTCATCTTCGGCCTTATTACACCTGAGCCACAAGCTCTTCTGATGTACATATTTTCGACAATGTATATATTATGATCAATAAAATAAACCGGCATCCCTGCTAAAGCGGGGCCTATGTCATTTTTTCTTTAATAAATTCTTGGTTACATGGGGGCTTCCGGCTTATGCATGAAGTTGTGATTACCCTTTGAACCGGCTTATAAGCCAATTGAAAAAAAACTTGGGGGTTTGCTACCCAGGTTAAAGGGACCAAAGAGAGTCTGTCGTAAAAGCACAGCTCAAACATAGGTGCCCCTTGGGCACAGCCCACAATATCACTTGGGGGCTTGGTCGTATTCGAACCATAGCTTATACCCTCTTGATTGGCGTAAGGCCACCAGGATGATCACTTGGGGGCTTTGGTCATATTCGAACCAAAGCTTATACCCTCTTGATCGGCATAAGGCCACCAGGATGATCAATTGGGGGCTTTGGTCGTATTCGAACCAAAGCTTATACCCTCTTGATCGGCATAAGGCCACTAGGATGATCACTTGGGAGCTTTGGTCGTATCTGAACCATAGCTTAAACCCGCTTGATTGGTGCAATACCACAATTATGACTACTTAAATCCTCTTGATTCTTTAAGTTTATTTGATAAGGTTTATAATGCTTTATGATTATAATTCACCTGTGTTTATTAACCCGGCCTGGCCTTTGACTATAAGTCACCAGTAAGAGTTAAATTAATATCCGGTGTTTATTGACCCGGCCTGGTTTTATTCATAAACCGGCAAACATATGATAATTACCAGTATTCAAGTTCTGGGTTATAACCCTTACTACACTAGTTTGGTATACCAACAGTATGATCCAATATCACAGGTATGATATATTTCATATTTGATTATTCTTACATCTAGCCTTGGTTATAAAATATGTTAGTTTCCATGGTTGGGTATTGGGCGTTAGGACCCGTCCAGTGGTAAACCGCCAGGATACTTTACAATTGTTGTATGCAGGAACAGATTCAATAAACTGGTACTCATGATCATACGCGGCATATCTCATTACGGCGGATTAACAGTGTCATGCAAAGTAAATATGCACGGTGGCATACCATATCAAGAGTTTAAACTAGCCTATTACAAGGCAGTTAATGCCCAAAAAATTTCAATAAGTCTTGCACAAGGCAGAAGTTAAACCGACCACCGGTTTATGAATCTTGGCCGGGCTGACTTGAATCTTGCGGATCATCCTGCGCCGGCTCATCCTCCTCTTCTCTACCCAGTTGTTAGAAGTCAATGGTTGACCAATCGATCCCAGTTAAGGCTTTGAATACAGCTTCATCACTTATAAGGGTGGAGGGGTTAACATCAGGGGCATATGTATGCTTACGGATTGGCAGGATAAGATTTTGCGCATCATAAGTTGGCGCAGTGACCCGTTTGTTGTTGGCATCATAAATCGACTGATAATGTGAAAGATCAGTCTCTTCAGCCAATTTGCTAGCCAATGGACGCAATTCTCTCGTTATGGCTCTTAGGTCATCATTATCAAAATCTGACTCGTCCTCCTTTATGTTGGGATGGCCGTTTCCAATATCAGCCGGATCAAGGTCAGATATCCATGCTTTAGCCTGAGTTAAGGCAGTAAGAGCACCTGCACTGGCAGCCAATTTCTTCAATTCTTCAAACCAGGCAGGCATCATTGACAGCCTTTCCAACGTTTCCTTTATCGAAGTCGGGGGCGGTTTATTATGTGAGGCTGTGCAGATAACCCGTTGAGCGCCGGTATATAACTGCTCTATAAGTGTATAGGAAGCTTTCAGTTTTTGACGCATATCTGAGCCAAGATGGGCAACGCGACTTCCTGCATTGTCCAAAACATTGGTAAACCAGCAATTTCATAGAAACTACTAATTTAAAAGCTTATGCAAAGGTTATTTACCAAACACAACAGTGGTCATGGCATTTATTTGCCATTTCAAGCCATTCAGCTCTTCTGCCACCGGATTAAGGGTTGCTTCGACATCCTCGGCCCTCTTTAGTAGCATTGCTTTCTCTATGTCCCAGCCTGCCCGCTCGCTCTTGAAGCTTTCCTTCAGTTTCTCCATGGTTGTTAAAGCGCTGGTCAACTCCTCTTTAGCCTTGGAAGTTTCTGCTTGCTGGGACTTAATATTTTCTTGAAGGTCGGTGATTTGGGATTCTTTCTTGCTAAGATCAGCCTGCAAGAACGTTCAATTTATGAGCTGGCAGTATATTTGAAGTCCCAAGCACATAACAATTTATACACTTGGCACTTGGGGGCTAATGCCTATTGCTTCTTATCAAAAATTGTTATAAGTCCCAAGCTCAATACAAGTATTATTCTTGGCACTTGGGGGCTAATGCATATTTGTTCAATTTAAAGTTACGGATTTTTCTTCCATCAATCAGCTTGGTCCAGCAGTTTACAAAGGTATTCAACAAGAATTTTGAGACTAACAGCATGAAGTCCTGGTTCATCCTTGAAAGGATAAACCGGCCCTTCGGGGCATCGCAGGCAAAATTGAAGCATTGTTATTTTACAAAGTCCCGGTTTATAATGATATTGTAAACCGGCCCTTGGGGGCTACTAGAGTTGATAGTCTAAACCGGTCATAAGGAAAGAGTGCTTATGCAGAGTTAGCGACATTTACCTCATACCGCTCCTTCATCATGTTCACTAAACCGGCTTAATAATCACGGCTTGTGTACAAACGGTTTATAACCCCGGAATGGATATCTTGGGCGTTGAGGTGGGCATAGCTTGCCAAATCCGTTTTCCACTTGCCCTTGTCCATAGCAGCAAAATCTTCCTTGGCACTATGTTTTGACAAAGCAATAGGGTTGCCAGGGGTGCTGTAGCCAAAGCCAGTAACTACAACATCATCTGTTTTGTCATCAGCAGCTTTGACTGGGCTTGGCAGTTTATCAGCAGATTTGATTGGGCTTGTCGGTTTATCAGCATGGCCCGTTTGATCAATTTCCATTTGTTCCCCAAAAAAGTCATGATCTTGCGGTGGCGGATCATCAATAATAGCGTCAGCGTTTGGTTCCACTGGTTCTTGGGTTTTCTCCGGTTCAGTGGTCGTGTTGTCGTCAGCCGGTTTATTCAACTTGGCCTTTTTGTTGGGTCTGGCTTTAGCTCTGAAAGGGACGAACATAAAGGTTAGTATAGTGAGTAAACATAATGTATAAAGGGTCAGTTTGATATGCTCACCCAGGAACAGTTTTGAGGGGCGGAAGTTGTGTTCCTGTGGACTCGCCTGAGGAAGAATGAGAAGTTCCCTAATAGTTTGAATCAGACGGATTAATAGGTTGTCGAAAATAACCCGCCTTGGGATAAGATGTGTCAGAAATATGAGAGGCCTCTGGGCGGCGTTTACGAACCGGCATGTTCAGTAAACTGGATGAAGTAACCACCTGGCCACTATATGCAGCGGTTGTCTTGTGGTTGTCTTTGTTTCTTCAAAATAAAGTTTGGATCCAAATAAGCTAGAGGGTGTGAAAATCTTACTTTCTAGTTTGCTTGACGGGTTTTCTGTGTTGGCAGAGGATCTGAACCGGAGGAAAGAATAATTACCTCTACATCATCAGCATGGCTAGCCTCAGCGTCATACTGATAATGGTCATTGTCAATGAGGTGTATGAAAAAGGAACCAAGAGAATCAAGTTCTACCTCTGATTCCGGATTATCAAGATCATCATCGATGTTCAACTCGGTGGACTCGGCGGTTTTTTTCTTGGCAGGTTTCTTGGTGACCTTGGTCTTGGCGTCAGGCATCTTGGCCGGTTTATCCTGTGGTTTCTTCTTCCAGAATGGATCATCGCCCTGTTAAAGAGTGACAAAGGTTATAAAGAAGTGTTAAGAAGATCAGATTAAAATAGGAGTTATGCAATTCTTACAGCTGGCGGTTTATTTGAAACACAGAAGGGACTAAGCCCTGTTTTATCGCAGATGCCACCGTTCATCCAAAGATCTTCTTGACAACTTCAGTAATTTCAGCGTCAGTTAGTTGAATGTCAGTGTGCCATTGAGGGTCTTTTAAGTCCCCCGTGTACTCGCACATTAAACCGGGGCGATGGCTTAAAGGAAAAATGCCCTAAGATATCCAGCAATGAACAAAATCAATGCATGTCAAACCATTAGCCACAAAGGCTCTGAGCTTTGAAAGTTGTGGTGCATATTTGGCATGTTCCTTTGCAGTCAGCCTTTGGGGGAGTGGATGTGTGCTAGTAAGCCAGTGAGCACGGTAACCCGGCAGAGGATTTTCGCCGGTTGGAGATGTATCTTGGCAATAAAACCACATTTGATTCCAATCTTTGGGGTGGTTGTGATGCTTGGTGTGCGGGAAGCTGACATCTTTTCTTTTCTGAATTGACACCCCGCCAAGTTTAGTATTGGGACCATCAGTAAACTCAGTACGGCGGTTTAAGTAGAAAAAATCTCTGAACAGTTCGACTGTGGGCTCTTCTTGTAAGTAAGCTTCACAAAAGACTTGTAAGTTGCAAATATTGGACACAGAGTTAGGTCCAATATCTTGAGGGTGGAGTTGGAAGAAATGGAGCACGTCACAGAAATTTTTTGATCCGGGAGGACTGAACCCTCGACCCAGATGATCAACAAAAACGACCACTTCCCCATCTTTGGGCTCAGGTGGATTTTCTGGACCAGGAGCTCTCCAATGGATGTCATCCTTTTTTGCTAAAGCGCCAGTCGCAACACATCTGTTCAGCTCTTCTTCTGTAACCCGGGATGGAACCCAGTTGCAGGCATAATTTGGCCATCCTGTTCAAACAACCTGGAGGAAGATTTGTGCCGGTTTAAGATTCATTAATCCGATAAAAGTTAAAAGGCAGAAAGTGTTGAAGCATATTAAGGTGTTAAACCGGAGGTTGGTGTTATCACAGTCACAAAAACGAGCGATTGGCGATTTAAGAGGGGAATAATAGTACCTGGCGGGTTATCATTTTCTAAAGTTAAACCGCCTACATTGGTATTGAAGGTACAGATCTGAAGTTGGAAAATAACTAAGTAATGGAAAAACAGGTTTCACAAGTTGGCATTATAAGTTTGGATCTACCGCGTGTCAGAAAATGAAAATATATTCAGACCTAAATATTGGCACCGAAGCAGTTGACGAAGGTTTAGATTGGAGTTTCTACTTAAACGAGATGCACTGATGAAAAAAGAAGGACTATAGCCATCACTATATAGGATAAATATCGAGGTTTGAGTCAAAGAACCACTACGCAGTGACGAACACCGACAAATACCGATGAACGCTCAAACCCTAATGACAGATCTATGGCGGAAGAAAGGGAGGCTTACTGATTCTGATGGAATAGCGGAGAGGCGCCGCGATTTTCTGGTGCGTTCAGGGTGATGCAGCGGCCGGAGTTGAGGTCGAAGACGAGGCTTGATGGCAGCGGCTGAGCTTGAAGCGCTAGGGAGGGGTGAGGAAGATGATGAAACGAAGAGGCACGGGGGGGAGAAAAGTGAAAATGACCCCCGGCCCTATTTATAAGGTGAATGGATAAGTGGCAAGTGCGGGAATCGAGGAGGTCAAAAAACAGATCTGTAGATGTGCAGACGCCTCGATTTTTGGAGATTCATTAAAGGATATACATTAAAAGATTTGGGTTATGTGTAAAGTTAATGTCAGATGACGTCACGGCAGATTATCGTGGTCTTGGAAGATGACGTCACAGCGAGTTACAAGGTTTTCGCGAAGGTGTTGAAAAAGGAATTTTTCCAAGTACTGAAGATTGACATGAACAAGTTCAAATCAACCTGGGGCCTAATGTTGGGGATATAACGATTGAGTATAAACCGCCCAGGAGGGGCCGGATTATACTCATAGTGAGTTACTCATATTGAAGCCCACGAAGACAAGGAGTATGGCGCTTTACAGAGGAGATTTAACAAGAAGGCCTAAGGCCCAAAGGCGGATTAGGGCCCGTAGATGTAAACCGCCATATGATGTATGACTTGTGTTGTAAGATAGGAAAGGGTAGAAACCAAGCCGGACACGTTTATGAGCCGGCCGGGATTTTGTGAACCGCCGGGCGTCAACTTGTGTATATAAAGGGACGACCCGGCGGCGGTTGAGGGACAAGAAACACCAGATCGAGAGCCAGGCTTAGCGTATTCGCTCCCTGGTCATCGAAACCCTAGCAATACCACCTCAAACTGGATTAGGCCTTTACCTTCACCGCAAGGGGCTGACGTAGTATAAACTCCCCGTGTCCTTTGTCCTGTTTAACCCCTTTAAGCTAACTTCGTTGCGATGGCTCCACGACTAAGTCCTCACACTAGGACATCTGTCGTGACAATTCCACGACAGGAACCTACTATCAAAGTCAAGATTAAAAATTATGAGTGTTTTGCTTTATGTGACTTGGCTGCTAGTGTTTCTACAATTCCGAAATCTTGATGTGATGTGCTTGGTCTTACCGATATTGAAGAATGTTCTTTAAATTTGCACTTGGCGGATTCCACTATTAAAAAGCCTATGGGAAGAATTAATGATGTTCTTATTCTTGAAAATAGGAATTATGTGCCCATTGATTTTATTGTTCTTGATATTGATTGCAATCCTTCTTGTCCAATTATTCTTGGTAGACCGTTTTTACGTACTATTGGTGCCGCGATTGATATGAAAGAAGGCAATATTAAGTTACAATTTCCACTAAGGAAGGGTATGGAACACTTCCTTAGAACAAGAATTAGTCCACCATATGAATCAATCATGAGGGCATCCTATGGATCTAGAAATAAAGATGACAATACTTGAATCTTTGCATTATGCCTAGCTAGGGGCATAAAATGATAGCGCTTGTTGGGAGTCAACCCAATGAATAAAATTTACCCAATGAATAAAATTTATTTTTGTCTTTTTATTTTTGTTCCTGAGTGCTTGCACAATTATTCTACTGTTATGATTGTGTTTTTTGTGTTTTGATTAGTGTTTGTGCCAAGCAAAGCCTTTGGGATCATGTTGGTGATAGTTGCTTTGATCTTGTTGGAAAACAGAAAATTTTGCGTCCAGTTAAATAATTTTAAAAAATCACAAAAGTGACGAAAATTTCTGAATTTTTTACACAAGATTGATATACAAATCTCCCATGTTGCCCTAATTTTTTAGGATTTTTGGAGTTATAGAAGTATCGAATGTTTCCAGA
This sequence comes from Aegilops bicornis, assembly GCA_021605145.1. NCBI lineage: Eukaryota > Viridiplantae > Streptophyta > Magnoliopsida > Poales > Poaceae > Aegilops > Aegilops bicornis. Next base: position 251,598,705 of record CM038669.1, on the reverse strand, counting down.
TTCCTATAGATTGTTCTGTTTTTGGCAGATTCTGTTTTCCTTGCGTTGTGTGCTCAATTTGATGAATCTATGGACTCTTTCGGGGTGTCTAAGCCATATCAAAGTTGGAATACAGTAGATATAATGCAAAAATCAAATATGAATGGGTTTGCAACAGTAGTTACAGTAGTGATTTGCTTTCTTATGCTAACGGATCTCACAAAGGTTTTGTTGAGTTTTGTGTGATTGAAGTTTTCAAGTTTTGGGTGAGATCACGATGGATGAAGGAATAAGGAGTAAGAAGAGCCTAAGCTTGGGGATGCCCATGGCATCCCAAGATATTATCTAAACAGAAGCAAGCAAAAAAGCTTGGGGATGCCTGAGTGGCATCTCCTCTTTCTTCTAACGACCGTCGGTATTTTACTTGGAACTATATTTTTATTCTTCACATATCATGAGTTTTGCTTGGAGCGTCTTGTATGATTTGAGTCTTTGCTTGTTTTTATTTTTATTTTGGGTCATGAATCCTTGCTGGTCACACCTATTTGGGAGAGCTAAAATTATGCTATGACTTGTTAGAATTGCTCTCTATGCTTCAATTAAATCTTTATGAGCTATGGAATTGCTCTAGTGCTTCACTTATATCTTTTTTAGCACGGTGTGCTTTAGTATTTTTGAAGAAATGCTCTCACACTTAGGTTTATCTAAGAGTTATTAAAAAAATTAAGAAATTCTCTCATACTTCACTTCAATTATTTTGAGAGAAGAAATTTTTATGCTCATGTTCTTCACTTGGATTTGTTTGAGCTATCAAAAGGAACATATGAAATTAGTCCCAAAGTGATAGATATTCAAGAGGGATATAATGAAAACTTTCATGAAGATCATTGGACGAAATAAACTTGATTCCTTGTAATAGTTCTGCGATATGATGATATAACATGTGAGCCATTGGTGTTAAGGTTTGTGATTCCCAATGCGAGCACGAAAGTCAATAGTTATGCAATTAAATTACATCCTCCTTGTGATGCATTATTCGGTGTTAGTTATGCTTAATGCTCGATTATGAGATTTTTCGTTTCTTGGTTGGATGCTTCTCAATCTTTTGCTAGCCTTCATTTGCACTAAGTATGATCACTACTTGTGCATCCAAAATCCTTAAACCAGTTTTGCCATATGAGTCCACTATACCTACCTATATGCAGTATTCTTTTGCCGTTCTAAGCAAATTTGTATGTGCCATCTATAATTTTCAAAATAAACTTCTCTTTTGTGTGCTCGTACCGCTCATGAAACAGTAGGAAGTGGCTGATATATTTCCATGCTAGATGTGCTATTCTCAAGATGGGTTTTTATTCACTTGTCATTGCATGAGAGTACGACAAAGGTATTAGGGATGCCCTGTCTCGAAATGAAAAATGAATTTACTTTACGTTGTCAAATAATAAATTCATTGGAAAGTGTTGTTATGGAAGGCACCCGTGGATACGGCTAGCCATGGAAAGTGAAAGTATGGTGGAAAAAGGAATAAACTTTATTTTCTATACGGGAACCGCCTATGATATATCTAGCATGGAAAGTATTGGGAACTACTCGATCGCTTTCATTGACAGGAAAAGCATGCCACCCAAAATGTTTTTATCTCTATCTTTTTCGCTTTGAGCTATGCACCTCTACAAATCCCTACTTCCCTCCGCGAAGGGCCTTTCTATTTACTTTATGCAATTTTTATTTTGAGTCTCCATCTTCTCTTATAAAGCACCAACTAAGGGGCACCATGATCGTACTTGAGCATTGGGTGTAGCTAATATGCGAGTGTGTTTCATGAATGGATCAATGATTGAGCATAATGGGCTAGGTATAACTTGCTTTAGTGTTGATATTTTCAAAGACATGGTTGCTTGTTGATATGCTTGAGTATTGAAATCTTCATGCCAAAACTAGACTATTGCTTTGAATCATATAAAAGTCCAAATGTCCATGCTACAGAGAAAAGAATATGTGATGAACATGTTAGGCAGCATTTCCAAAAAATCTTTTTTTATCATTTACCTACTCGAGAACGAGTAGGAATTAAGCTTGGGGATGTTGATACGTCTCCAACATATCTATAATTTTTTGTTGTTCTATGTTGTTATATTGTTATTATTGGATGTTTTACAATCATTTTATAGCAACTTCATATCATTTTTTGGGACTAACCTATTGACATAGTGCCCAGTGCCAGTTGTTGTTTTTTGCTCATTTTTTACTTCACACAAAATCAATACCAAACGGAGTCCAAGCCCACCTCGGTGGCCTCCCGCACCGCCTCTTTGCTCTATAAATACCCCAATTTTATAGAAACCCTAGGGGAGTGGAAGAAAATCAATTCCAGCCACCGCAAGTTCTAGAAACCACATATCCAATCTAGACACCATCACAGAGGGGTTCACCATCCTCATTGGTGCCTCTCCGATGATGCGTGAGTAGTTCATTGTAGACCTATGGTGTCGTGGGAAACCACGGCCACCTATGGGGCCATGAGCCCCTTTTGGTTCGGCGGGGGGATGGGCACGTTGCACACAGAGTGGAGAAGCGTAACATAGCACGCCAGAGATCACACGGGCAGTTTTACCTAGGTTCGGTTTGCCGCGAGGCGTAAAACCCTACTCCTGCTTTGGTGGATTGATGGTGGAAAAGTGCAGCGCTCTTGCCCGGCAAGGTTGCCTCGGGGCGAGAGTGTCTATGCGCGTATGAATGTGCGGGGGTCCGAATCCTTTCTACGGTTGCCATGGGCCTCCTTTTATAGATCAAGGGGTCACCACAGTAGCAAATCAGTCTTTACATACTGATTAAATAGCAAACAATGTTATCATAACTAACTCTGCAGGCTGACAGACCCATTAAATGCGCCGCTCAGTGTGACATCACAGCTTGCCCGGCAGGCCAGCTTTACGCCTGCTTGCTTGACACGTCTCAGGACGGGTGTCGCTTGGAGGTATGTTCTGTAGGAAGTGCCTGCCATGTGGCAATGAGCAGCCACTTAGTCACTTAGGAGCTTGACACCGCACTAATCGATGACGTGCGTCGCTGTGAGGTGGTGTGGTGGAGGGGTTTGCCTCCATGACCCCCGGCAGGCATGCCGATCTTGGAGCCTCGCTTCCGGGGTAACCCCAACCTCGCCAGGCTCGCCTGTCCGACAAGGGAGGTTCTTCTCGTAGTGGTATCTTGTCTCTCTGGCTAGTCTTGGTCTCCTTGATCTGCATGTTGGTCCTTCAGAGAACTGATCCCTCATGCTTTGATCTGGTCTTGGTGTTGTAATCTTGTTCTTGGGCCTGTTGTCCATGCACAAGTTAGGGGAAAACATATGCCCATGTTTGTGTTCCCCGACAGAAGCCCCAGGGCCTGAGCCATACGTGTCGCTGGGCACGTTGGGTTAGGCCCCAAACGGTACACGGACACGTGGCAGGAGAAGGCCGCGTGCCAGTTCGTCCTGGCGACCAGTCAATCCAACGTCCAATTCGCGTAATTACCGCTTGGCGTGGGGGCATGGGACTGTAGCAGTTAATGTAAAAACAGTAACTTTTCTGAAGAGCCATGCCCTCTCCCACGTCGTTTCCCTTAAGAGGGGAAATGCAGAAAGGTGCTGCTCATTCATCGTCTGCCCCGCCTCCCCATCATCTTCTTCCGCAAGCCAAGAAACCGCCCGCTCTCTTCGCCCACATTTGCCACTGATCCCCTTCCGATTTCCTTCCTGCTCTCCCACCGTATCTTAGGGGATATGGGGAAGAAAACTGCTGCCAGGGGACAGCGGATGACCGATGCGAAGGAGGCAGCCGTCCAGGGGAGCAAGAGGGCGACTGAGCTAGACAGGAAGCAAAAAGAAGATGTCGTCTTCTTCCCGTCAAACCTCGACGGCGATGTGTTGCAGGCGAGGTATGGATACTTGTGGGGGACGGAGGTCCCGAAGGGGCATTGTGCTCCTAAGGTCCTGGCGGAGGGGAAGGAGGACCCAGCAGATTCATATAGATTTTTCTGCGCCTATTTCATCTGCGGTCTCTGCCCTCCCTTCTCGGATTTCTTTGAGGCGATGATGGCAATCTATGGATTCCATCTCTTGGATTTCATGCCAATTGCAATGGCGTGCATGGCGATCTTTGCTCACTTGTGCGAGAATTTTGTTGGGGTTTCCCCCAACGTTGATCTGTTTAGGCACTGCTTCGTTCCGAGGGTGGAGAACAAGAGTCACCACTCTAGGAACATAAGTTGGATGCCACGGGTAGTGCCAAGAGAGAAATCGGATTACATCCCCGGCCAACAGCACAACAGATGGGAGGAGTGGAGGGGAGATTGGTGCTGGATTCAGGATAAGAAGGCTCCGAAGTTCTGCTAGGCACGGATGGAATGCCTCGAGCGCAGTAACGAATGGAGAGCTTCGGCCTCACCAAGGCCAGGCTCCTCCCGAAAATAAACAGGATCACCTGTCTGAAAGCTGTCGGGCTGACTGTCGAGCATGTAGGGGCCATCTTTCTCCTCCGTCGAATTGCGCCACTGCAGCAGCGGAATAGATTTTCCTAGGAGTACGGAGATGTTGCAGACAGGATGAGATTGCTCCCTGTCCTGGCCAATAACATGTCGGTATACGGCCATGCCTGGTTGTGCGATCAGTGTTCGGCCACCCTGGGTTATTCAAACTGTCGGTGAACATCATCCCACTGAACATCAACTCTGCGAGGGATCAGATTCTAATGTGGATGCCAGATTGCAATGCCCACGGAGTTGCGAGTGACTGGCGATTGCCCATGTTCAACGAAGAACTGGAATGGGTTTCCACCCTGGTGGAGCGGGCGTCTAGGGTGGATACCAGAGTGTACAAGCGCACCTTCACGGTGGAGGCGGCGTACATCAAGTAAGAGTGTCGAACCCAACGAGGAGCAGAAGGAAATGACAAGTGGTTTTCAGCAACATAATGTCTGCAAGTGCTAAAATTGTAAGTAACAGAGTAGTTTGATAGCAAGATAATTTGTAACGAGCAATTAAAGATAATAGTAGAAAAAGTGCAGCAAGGTAGCCCAATCCTTTTGAGGCAAAGGACATGCCAAAACGGTCTCTTATAATAAGCAAAGTGTTCTTGGGTTGACATGGGAATTTCATCTGGTCACTTTCATCATGTTGATTCGATTCGTGTTCGCTACTTTGATAATTTGATATGTGGGTGGACCGGTGCTTAGGTGCTGTTCTTACTTGAACAAACCTCCTACTTATGATTAACCCCCTCGCAAGCATCCGCAACTACGAGAACATTATTAAGAATAAATTCTAACCATAGCATTAAACTTTTGGATCCAATCAGTCCCTTACGGAATAGTGCATAAACTAGGGTTTAAGCTTCTGTCACTCTCGCAACCCATCATCTAATAACTACTCCACAATGCATTCTCTTAGGCCGAAATATGGTGAAGTGTCATGTAGTCAACGTTTACATGACACCACTAAGGGAATCACAACATACATATACTACTGCAGGATGGTCCAAACGCGACACTACGATCAGAGACCGTTTGACGAAACTGTGTGCGATGCCATAATCGCAAACGGTGGTGTAAAAAACCGTCAAAAAAGGTGCAAAACATTTGCGATGACGGATGCATCAAACACTGTTCAGATTTTAGTTGCGTGTGCGATGCAGGGCATATGGTTCAGTTCAATTAACTATTTGGCATGAGGAGGAACAAAAGAAACGGGCAGCCAGACGAAGGCGTGTGCGATACACAGCAGACGGTTCACTAGGATGAACTGTGTGTGATTAGGCAACACAATGGAAATGGTTCAACTGAACAAGATGTGTGTGATACGCAGCAAATAGGTCCATAATCAGAAATGTGTGTGAAGACCAATCATAACACAGACGATTGTTGCTAATAAGCCGTGTGATTTGCTCTGTCTACAGTAGAATAACATGTATATACATATATATATATATATATATATATATAACTGAAATAAACATCCGATTACATAAGTGACTATACAGATCGTTCGCACACACCTCAATCAACAATTGCATGCATTCTAAAGTAGGAGAAATGATCGTCTAGTCATCTACTTCTTGTGACGCTCCCGCCATTGCTATGTGGCTCGATCCCTCGTCTGGGGCAGGAACAAGACAGTTCCTCATGTCAACGATCCACCTGTACATCTCGTAGCTTGTGTACGCGTCCTTGGCCACGTACTTGACGTGTTCTTCATCCAGTCTCTCATGCCAAACACTGTGCCAAGCGTTCTTCTCCTTCTTGCTCTCTTCCTTCATCTTCACATAGTAGGGGTCAATGATGGCCGAGGCGAGGTCAACCAGGGAGTTCAGTTTGCTGTTGTCGCTCCCCCAGACCTTGTAGTGTGATGTCGCTTGAAGCTACGTCGGTATTTCCCCAAAGAGGAAGGGATGATGCAGCACAGCGGTGGTAGGTATTCCCCTCAGATATGAAACCAAGGTCATCGAACCAGTAGGAGAACCAAGCAACACAACGTAAACAGCCCCTACACATAGATAACAAATCCTCGAAACCCAACGTGTTAAAGGGGTTGTCAATCCCTTCAGGGGTACGGCGCCTCAAGATAGGCAAACGGACGTGAGATAAATTTGTAGTAAATTGATAGATAGATCAAAAATAAAATAAATAGAAATAAAATGCAGCAAGGTATTTTTGTATTTTTGGATTAATAGATCTGAAAATAATTGCAAGAGAAAAGTAGATCGCAAAGGCAAATATATGAGAAAGAAGACCCGGGGCCGTAGGTTTCACTAGTGGCTTCTCTCGAGAAAAATAGCAAACAGTGGGTGAACAAATTACTGTTGGGCAATTGACAGAACTTCGAATAATTATGAAGATATCTAGGCAATGATCATTATATAGGCATCACGTCCAAGATTAGTACACCGACTCCTGCCTGCATCTACTACTATTACTCCACACGTCGACTGCTATCCAGCATGCATCTAGTGTATTAAGTTCATGGAGAAACGGAGTAATGCAATAAGAACGATGACATGATGTAGACAAGATCTATCTATGTAGAGATAGACCCCATCTTTTTATCCTTAGTAGCAATGATACGTACGTGTCGTTTCCCTTTACATCACTTTGGGATCAAGCACCATAAGATCGAACCCACTACAAAGCACCTCTTCCCATTGCAAGATAAATAGATCAAGTTGGCCAAACAAAACCCAAATATTGGAGAATAAATACGAGGCTATAAGCAATCATGCATATAAGAGATCAAAGAAACTCAAATAACTTTCATGGATATAAAAAGATAGATCTGATCATAAACTCAAAGTTCATCGATCCCAACAAACACACCGCAAAAGAGATACATCATATGGATCTCCAAGAGACCATTGTATTGAGAGTCCAGCGAGAGAGAGAGAAAGCCATCTAGCTACTAATTACGGACCCGAATTTCTATAAAGAACTACTCACGCATCATCAGAGAGGCACCAATGGACGTGGTGAACCCCGTCCGAGATGGTGTCTAGATTGGATCTAGTGGTTCTGGACTCTGCGGCTGGATGAATATTTAAATCGACTCCTCTAGGGTTTACGGAATATTGGGGTATTTATAGAGCAAAGAGGCGGTCCGGGGCACCCGAGGTGGGCACACCCCACTAGGGCGCGCCTGGGCCTTCTGGCGCGCCCTGGTGGGTTGTGCCCCCCTCGGGGCACCCCCACCCCCCCTCCCCCAGACGCAGCCAGGGCTCGTTGTGTTCCTTCTGGCCCATAAAAATTCTCCATAAAGTTTCGGGCATTTGGACTCCGTCTGATATTGATTTTCTGTGATGTAAAAAAATGGAAAAAAAACCAGCAACTGGCACTTGGCACTATGTCAATAGGTCAGTACCAAAAAATGATATAAAATGACTAGAAAATGATTATGAAACATCCAAGATGGATAGTATAACAGCATGGAACAATCAAAAATTATAGATACGTTAGAGATGTATCAGCATCCCCAAGCTTTACTCCTACTCGTCCTCGAGTAGGTAAGTGATAAAACTGAATTTTTTATGTGGAATGTTGCCTAACATGTCATATCATATTCTTTTCTCTATAGCATGGACATTTGGACTTTTATATTGTTCAAAGCAATAGTCTAGTTTTGACATAATATTTTAGATACTCAATCATATCAACAAGCAACCATGTCTTTCAAAATATCAACGCTAAAATAAGTTATCCCTAGCCCATCATGCTCAAACATTGATCCATTCATGAAACACACTCGAATATTAGCTACACCTAATACTTAAGTACGATCATATTGCCTCCTAGTTGGTGCTTTTATAAGAGAATATGGAGACTCAAATTCAAAAATAAAAATTGCATAAACTAAAAGAAAGGCCCTTCGTAGAGGGAAGTAGGGATTTGTAGAGGTGCCAGAGCTCAAAGCAAAAAACTTAGAGATAAAAACATTTTGGGAGGTGTATCTATCCCACCAATGAAAACAACTTAGAGTTCCCAACACTTTCCATGCTAGATATATCATAGGCGGTTCCCAAACAAAAAATAAAGTTTATTCATTTTTCCACAATACTTTCACTTTCAACAGCTAGCCGTATCCAAGGTTGCCCTCCATACCAACACTTTCCGAGGAATTTATTATTTGACAACATAAAGTAAATTCATTTTTTTCGGGATTGGGCATCCCTAATACCTTTGTCTTACTCTCGTGCAATGACAAGTGAATAAACACTCAACTTTAGAATAACACATCTAGCATGGAAAATATTAGCCACCCCTCACCGCTCCGTGAGTGAAACAAACACACAAAAGAGAAGTTTATTTTGAAAATTAGAGATGGCACATACAAATTTGCTTAGAACGGCAAAAGAATACCACGTATAGGTAGATATAGTGGACTCATGTGGCAAAACTGGTTTAAGGGTTTTGGATGCACAAGTAGAGATCATACTTAGTGCAAAATGAAGGCTAGCAAAAGCTTGAGAAGCGACCAACCAAGAAACGGATAATCTCATAAGCAAGCATTAAGCATAAATAACACCGAATAATGCCCCACAAGTAGGGTATAATTTCATTGCATGACTATTAACTTTTGTACTTGCATAGGGAATCACAAACCTTAACACCAATATTCTTACTAAAGCATAATTACTCATCAACATAACTCACATATCACATCATCATATCTCAAAACTATTACTAAGAATCAAGTTTATTTTGTCCCGTGATCTTCATGAAAGTTTTTATTATATCCTTCTTGGATATCTATCACTTTGGGACTAATTTTCATGTGTTGCTTTTGATAAGCTCAAAAACATATAAGTGAAGATCATGAGCATAATTCTTTTTCTTTCTCTCAAAATAATTTAAGTGAAGCAAGAGAGAATTTCTTGAAAATCTTACTAACTCTCAGATAAATCTAAGTGAAGAAAGAGAGCAATTCTTCAAAAATACTAAGCACACCGTGCCCAAAATGATAAAAGTGAAGCACTAGAGCAAGTCCATAGCTCATAAGAATTTAAGTGAAGCATAGAGAGCAATTCTAACAAGTCATGACATAATTTTGGCTCTCCCAAATAGATGTGTCCAGCAAGGGATCAAGACTTAAAAACACAAAATAAAGCAAGCAAAGACTTATATCATACAAGACGCTCCAGGCAAAACACATTTCATATGATGAATAAATATATAGTTTCGAGTAAAATACCGTTGATCGTTGGAAGAAAGTGGGGATGCCACTCGGGGGCATCCCCAAGATTAGTTGGTTGCTCATTTTTGGATAATAGCTTGGGATGCCGGGGCATCCCCAAGCTTAGGCTCTTCCATCCTTCCTTCATCCATCGTAAGATAACCCAAAACTTGAAAACTTCAATCACACAAAACTCAACAAAACCTCTGTGAGATCCGTTAGTGTAATAAAGAAAACCACTACTATAAGTATTGTATCAAACCAATTCACATTTTGTTTTTGTATTATATCTACTGTATTCCAACTTTTCTATGGCAAAAACTCATCAAAGAAAATGATAGAGCCATCAAAATAAGCACACAACACAAAGAAAACAAAATCTGTCAAAACAGAACAGTTTGTAGCAATCTGACTTAGACGAAAACTTCTGGAACTTCAAAAATTCTGAAAAAATAGGAAGACCTGAGCAATTTGTATGTAAATCTTTTGCCAGAAGAATCAGGGCAAAAGCACTTTGTGATAAAAAATGATAACTATTTTCATAAGCGCAAAGTTTCTATCTTTTTCAGCAAGATCAAACAACTATCACCCAAGAAGATCATATAGGTTCTACTTGGCACAAACACTAATTATAACATAAATAAAACACAATCATAAAAGTAGCATAATTATCCTAACACTCAAAAACAGAAAGAAAAAAAGCAAAAATAAAATTTATTCATTGGGTTGCCTCCCAACAAGCGCTATAGTTTTACGCCCTTAGCTAGGCGTAAAGTAAGGATCTAAGTTTTGTCATCTTTCTCCAACTCTTCAATCAAATACTTAGGATCCTTAAGATACTTCTCATAAAGATATTCAATAACAATACTCCTAGGGATAAATTGAAAGATTTCATTCTTGCAAAAAGGATCTCTTATCACTTCAACAAAATCCGGGTGACTACTAATCATCTTAAGATCTCCTTTATTACTATTACTAGAAGTTGCACCCTTGTTCTTGGATCTACCACTCTTTACGGGAGTTTTTTCGATAGTTTTAGCGGAAGCAAAGGCCGTGCTTAGATTACTAAAGATTTCTTCTAATTTATCAATCCGAGGCGGACTTTCTTCTATTCTTTCATGGATTATGGTACCCTTCTCTTTTAACAACTTAAAAATATCTCCCGCTTTTGACCCAATATTAGTGGCAAAATTATGCAACTTTTTATCTATAATTTCCATATGATCTTCGGTGAGCATTTTCTTCTCAATAGCATCTAGTCTTTCCATGACATGCTCAAGAGTCAAAGTTGTTTCATTAATCATGAGAGGTGGTGATCCCACTAAATTTCACATAGCATTAAAAGCATCAAGAGAGGGACACATCAAGAAATTTTCACCAGTAATCAAATCGAAGATGAATCTATACCAAGTGGTGATGCCAACATAAAAACTGCGAAGAAGAACAATGGTAGATTGCTTACGGATAGATCTATTATGAGCATTGCAAATTCTATACCAAGCATCTTTGAAATTTTCTCCTCCCCATTGTTTAAAGTTGAGAACTTCGTTCTCAGGAGTGCAAGCGATAGGGGAAGGACTATCCATACTAACGGCAAACAAGGTTGCACATAAAACAGATCCGGCAAGAAAACGGCGAAAGAAAAAAAGGCCAACAAAACGGCAAATTTTTGTGAAGTGGGGGAGAGGAAAACGAGAGGCAAATGGAAAATAATGTAAATTGCAAGGAGATGAAAATTTTGATTAGGAACCTGGTATATGTTGAAGATCCTCCCCGAAAACGGCGCCAGAAATTCCTTTCGATGTCGCTTGAAGCTACGTCGGTATTTCCCCAAAGAGGAAGGGATGATGCAGCACAGCGGCGGTAGGTATTTCCCTTAGATATGAAAACAAGGTTATCGAACCAATAGGAGAACCAAGCAACACAACATAAATAGCCCCTGCACACAGATAACAAATCCTCGCAACACGACGTGTTAAAGGGGTTGTCAATCCCTTCTGGGGTACGGCGCCTCAAGATAGGCAAACGGGCATGAGATAAATTTGTAGTAAATTGATAGATAGATCGCAAATAAAATAAATAGAAATAAAACACAGCAAGGTATTTTTGTATTTTTGGATTAATAGATCTGAAAATAAATGCAAGAGAAAAGTAGATCGCAAAGGCAAATATATGAGGAAGAAGACCCGGGGGCCATAGGTTTCACTAGTGGCTTCTCTCGAGAAAAATATCAAACGGTGGGTGAACAAATTACTGTTGGGCAATTGACAGAACTTTGAATAATTATGACGATGTCCAGGCAATGATCATTATATAGGCATCACGTCCAAGATTAGTAGACCGACTCCTGCCTGCATCTACTACTATTACTCCACACATCGACCGCTATCCACCATGCAACTAGTGTATTAAGTTCATGGAGAAATGGAGTAATGCAATAAGAATGATGACATGATGTAGACAAGATCTATCTATGTAGAGATAGACCCCCATCATTTTATCCTTAGTAGCAACGATACATGCGTGTCGTTTCCCTTTCTGTCACTGGGATCAAGCACCGATCGAACCCACTACAAAGAACCTCTTCCCATTGCAAGATAAATAGATCAAGTTGGCCAAACAAAACCCAAATATCAGAGAAGAAATATGAGGCTATAAGCAATCATGCATATAAGAGATCAAAGAAACTCAAATAACTTTCATGGATATAAAAGATAGATATGATCATAAACTCAAAGTTCATCGATCCCAACAAACACACCACAAAAGAGTTACATCATATGGATCTCCAAGAGACCATTGTACTGAGAATTCAGAGCGAGAGAGAAAGCCATCTAGCTACTAACTACGGACCCAAAGGTCTACAGAGAACTACTCACGCATCATCGGAGAGGCACCAATGGAGGTGGTGAACCCCATCCGAGATGGTGTCTAGATTGGATCTGGTGGTTCTGGACTCTGCGGCGGCTGGATGAATATTTCGTCGACTCCTCTAGGGTTTCTTGAATATTGGTGTATTTATAGAGCAAAGAGGCGGTCCGGGGGGCACCCGAGGTGGGCACCAGGGCGCGCCCTGGTTGGTTGTGCCACCCTCGAGGCACCCCCGCAGGTGCAGCTAGGGCCCTTGTGTTCCTTCTGGCTCATAAAAATTCTCTGTAAAGTTTCGGGGCATTTGGACTCTCTCTGATATTGATTTTCTGCGATGTAAAAAACATGGAAAGAACAACAACTGGCACTTGGCACTATGTCAATAGGTTAGTACCAAAAAATTATATAAAATGACTAGAAAATGATTATAAAACATCCTAGATTGATAATATAACAGCATGGAACAATCAAAAATTATAGATACATTGGAGACGTATCATAGTGGTGCTGGATGTTGACAAGATTCGGGCATTTCAAGCCCGAAACCTTGAGCGCTTTTAGATCGTTGGTGGTGTCCACCGTAGCGAAACTATAGTTGGGTATGTTGATAAACCTGGAGAAATGCTTGCAAGGCCTTGTGGCAAGGTGGTAGTGGTAGACGAGGACGTCATGTCGCACACACAACTGGGCGATGACAACCTTCTGATCGTGCCCGGCACGACCCATGGTGTACTCGAGGTCGAAGCCGACCACTCGGTACTTGTCCTTGGCAAGGAACTACTCCATAGTTTGGATGGAGCTCTCCACCGAAACCGGAGCGTTCGTGTCCAGCACCGAGAGGGCCTTCCCCCTCACGTGGGTGTCCACTACGTGATGCGTGGGGAACTGCCCACCGTTGTTGTCGTCGGCCGCTGGGAGCGCCATTGGAGCCACAGGGAGCACCATTGGAACCGCTGGATGTCCTCTCTGTATGTGTCCTCGTGGGTGTGCTTATTGTGTCGTGTCACGCGAGAGATATAAGGTAAATGGCCGCAGGAATAAATGGGGGCCAGGCGGCCTGGATTCCCTGCGCGTCCGCATGGCAGTTTTTGCAACGGGTAACTGCATCGCCGCGCCACGCACGGCGCAACCGTATGCACAGGAACGTGCGTGATCGTGCGCCGGCCCCAAACGCTGGCAGCGCGCGTGGAGGGATGAGGGTAGAGCACCCGGAGGGACGCGAGAGCAGAGCGTGCGCGGCGGGATGCGAGCAGAGCGCGTCGCGGACGCCTGAACCGCAAGCAACCACACGCATAGAGCAGTTGAACACGCAGGAAATGGTCGCCTACAAGCCGGCCGATAGTTGTGTTGCTGCATAGAGAGCAGCCGTGTGCTACCACCTCCGTCTAGTCTACAGTCCCCTTTATATTTTGTGCCATACTTTGCCCTCAAATTTAATCCAAAAAATGTTAATGCATGTTATAAAAATTATATAATTGGAAACTATGTTCAAATACGAATCAAACTGTATAATCTTTGGCAACATGCATTTGTATTTTATTAGTTAAATCATACTTATAAACCAGGACGGGGGTATAGTAGGTAATTAAATTGCAAACATTTTTTTATTAACCGTATGTGTACGTGGCCTTTCGTCCTCCTCTCGCACGTCTTGTCACCCCGCTGCCGCAGACGGCTTACAGTGCAAGCTTGCGCAGCGCGTGGGGGCGTTCTTTTGGCCAAACGGTGGCGCCAATGAATCGTCGGTGAGCCCGTTCCCACGCAACCTCGCAGTTTCCCGCGCAAGCTTCCCACCCGACTCGGTGAAATCCCCCAAAATCCCAATGCATACCGGCCTGCTATAAAAACCCTCACGGCCGGCGAGTCCTGCGTCGCATTTTCCCCTCCCTCCCTGTAGCTTATCTCGTCTGCTTCTCCCACAATCGCTAATGGCACGGTCCGTCCTCGTCGCTCAGCCACTCCACCGTCATCAGAGGACAGCTCCAGCTGGGAGGCCACACCGCGGCGGCGGCGTAGTCCCCGGCGTAGTGTAGTGCGCGTGGCGTCCCTGTTGGGTGTGCGCGGAACACGCTCCACCACCGGTGCCCTTCGACAGTTGTGGTCGGCCGCCGTTGTCGCCACACCACCGTCGAAAGCCAGGGCCATCGCCCGCTCCTCCACCGTGGCCCGAAGGAGGGAGGTGGTTGTCGTGGCCGCCACCTCACTACCGGCCACCGTGGCCATCACCCGCTCCGCCACCACGGCCCGAAGGCGGGAGGTGGTGGTCGTGGCCGCCACCCCATCGTTGGCCGCCGTGGCCGCAAGCCCACCGTCGACCTCCGGGGTCATCACCCGCTCCGCCACCGCCGCCCGAAGGTGGGAGGCGGAGGTGGCTGCCCGCACGTGCGTCAGCGACCTTGTGCGCTACACCGAGTTCTTGCGGAAGGAGGAGGAGCGCCTCGTTGAGCATGCAAAGAGCCTTACCGGCGTCGTGGCCGCCACCTCAGAGGCGAGGAATCAGGAGATCTACGAGGAGAACCACCGCTTCGAGAGGGGTCGTTTGGAGGGGCAGAGGGTGTTCGAGGTGAGCGTCGCTGAAGCTGCAACAGCAGCAGGCACCGTATTGCGGTTTCCCAGCTCGTCGGTAGGCTCCTCCGCCTCTTACTGAGCATGCTCGGTAGAGGAGAGGCAGTCGGAAGTAGTACAAAGCCCCTCCGTAGTAGTAGTAGTAGTATTTAGGGGCTATTTTGTTCAGTTCATCTGACTATAGATATGGTGGAACTATACAACGTACTTAAAATTAGCTAGTATATATATAATTGAACTAGCTATTTCAGTACGTGGTTGGCAACAATTGGGGAAAAGTTTGGTCGGTTCAGCTGTCGAGTTGAACTGTTTGTATAAATTAAGAACGATTGCTTAATCTATGAATGAAATCTAAGCTTAATTACTGAACTTTAGTTGAAAAAAATAGATACTGCTAGTGATTTTTAGCTTCATATTTTGACAAATCGCAGTTTTACAAGGTTGACAAATGGCAATGTTACTAGATCAACAAATGTCAATCTTTCCCGTTTGACAAATGGCAACATACCCAATATGACAGATGCAAATCGCACCAAATTGTATGTAAGTGGTTGCACACGGGTCATCCAAAATAACTGTTTGCGTTGAAGAGATGCACAAATCCTGCTCTCACTTTGCATCATGTCGTCCTGGGGTCGACGGGCGGGGCGCGGGAGGACGGCAGCTGGCGGCGCAGAGAGGTAGTGTTCGACAGCGGCGTCCCATGCCACTGAGGGGGGCGCGCACACGGAGAGGAAGGTGGGCGGCCATGGAAGTCAAAGAGCTTGCTTCCCAATGAGCCTGCGCAGCGTACAGCTCGCACGCTTCCCGATGAGCCTGCATATTGGAGGACAGCTTACACGCCTCTCGATCAGCCTGTGCACCGGACTGCGCTCGCACGCCTCCCGTTCAGTCAAGGTCAAGCACCTGTCCGCACGGCACCTCCTACAGCCATTAAAAACAAAACACATGGCGTCACATGAATGGTTAAGAGAACGCACACGGTTTGAATTATACAACCGTTTGAGAAATTAAAGTGCCAGCTATTTTTCAAAATGCCTTTGTTGGCTGTCATTATTCGAGTGCGCCTTCTCTCAAAATGAACACGAAAAATACCAAAGCATGTCGGCTTCCATTCCATGATAGCACGCCAATTTTCATGAATTTCAGACGAATTTTGTATTTTCTAGAATTTAAAAACCAGGCATCTCAATGTTTTGTCGGCAATCAATGCCCTGGTGTTTGAAATTCATTGCCATTTCTTGCATGGGACCTAAGCATGCACCCAAGGACACAGATTTGATTTTTTGACCAATTTATATGCACTGGAGCATGTGCATGTAGTTCAAATTTGAATTATGCACATAAATGGATTGACAACTCGGTTAATGCATAAAAATGTCCAAATGAACCCCGAAAAAACACAAAAATTGACACAACACTCCCTGTTGTTCTATGTTGACACGAGAAAAAATTTGAAAGCAATAAGAGGCAATGGATATCGTTTCGTCCCCAAAGGTGGGACGTTCCCTACTGAAATCATCATGCTTGTCGTGAGAAGCTCTCGTTTGTGAGAAGCATATACCCAAACCTGCCCCAAATGGGACAAAAAATTTAGCACGGCATGTTGATGCTACTCCATGATAGCATGCCAAGTTTCATGAATTTCAGACGAGTTTTGCATTTACTAGAATTTAAAAACCAGGTATCTCAATGTCGTGCCGGCAATCAACGGTGCCGTCGTGATTAAAATTCATTACCATTTCTTGCATGGGACCTAAGCATGCACCCAAGGAAACAGATTTGATTTTTCAACCAATTTATATGCACTGGAGCATGTGCATGTAGTTCAAATTTGAATTATGCACATAAATGGATTGAAAACTCAGTTAATGCATAAGAATGTCCAAATGAACCCCGAAAAAACACAAAAATTGACAAAACACTCCCTGTTGTTCTATGTTGACACGAGAAAAAATTTGAAAGCAATAAGAGGCAATGGATATCATTTCGTCCCCAAAGGTGGGACGTTCCCTACCGAAATCATCACGCTTGTCGTGAGAAGCTCTCGTTTGTGAGAAGCATATACCCAAACCTACCCCAAATGGGACAAAAAATTTACCACGGCATGTTGATGCCGCTCCATGGTAGCATGCCAAGTTTCTTGAATTTCAGATGAGTTTTGGATTTACTAAAATTTGAAAAACCAGACATCTCAATGTTTTGCCGGCAATCAACGGTGCCCTAGTGTTTGAAATCCATTACCATTTCTTGCATGGGACCCAAGCATGCACCCAAGGACATAGATTTGATTTTTCAACCAATTTATATGCACTGGAGCATGTGCATGTAGTTCAAAATTGAATTTTGCACATAAATGCATTGAAAACTCAGTTAATGCATAAAAATGTCCAAACGAACCCCAAAAAATCTCAAAAATTGACACAACACTCCTGTTGTTCTATATTGACACGAGAAATTTTTTGAAAGCAATAAGAGGCAATGGATATCGTTTTGTCCCCAAAGGTGGGACGTTCCCTACCGAAACCGTCATGCTTGTTGTTAGAAGCTCTGGTTTGTGAGAAGCATATACCCAAACCTGCCCCAAATGGGACAAAAAATTTAGCACGGCATGTTGATGCTACTCCGTGATAGCATGCCAAGTTTCATGAATTTCAGACGAGTTTTGGATTTACTAGAATTTAAAAACTAGGTATCTCAATGTCGTGCCGGCAATCAACGGTGCCCTCGTGATTAAAATTCATTACCATTTCTTGCATGGGACCTAAGCATGCACCCAAGGAAACAGATTTGATTTTTCAACCAAATTATATGCACTGGACACTGGTGCGCGTCGGTCCTAAACAAAAGGTTTTTTTACCCCTTTCTGCAACGGCATTTGGAACCGTCACCAAGTGAGTGTGGGCGATAGGGGGGTCCTTCCCACACGACCCAGAAACCGTCGGGGATAGGGAGCCTTGATGCATACAGTTGTCCCTATATAACCGTTTCCGATATCTCGAATATCCCAAACGCTTCATCCTTGCTACTCGTTTGTGCTCGCATTGCCATCACGGTCGGAGTTTTGTGGTTCTGCCTAAAACCAGGCAGATTCTAGGCACGGAAGTTTTCCAGGCAAATTCTAGGCACAGGAATTTTACGATGCCTGGCACATCACAAACAGTTCGTGATTATAAACTGTGTATGATGGGTAGACAATCACACACATATAGTTTTCCAGCATCGTATGTGATAGTGTCTGACATCACACACGCTTTGCAAACAGCAACTGTGTGCATGCTTGCACACGTTTCCTCTCTGTGAACCGTCTCAGATTATGGTGTATATCGCAAACATTTGTGTTTTACCAACCATGTGTGCTGTGATGACCTGCACAACGTAATTTCGCCCTAATTTAATTTCTGCTATTTAAAATTGTACCTAATTTAAACTTGAAAGTAGGCTATAGCTTTATTCATATCCATCAGGTTCAAACAACCAATTCATTATTTGATTCATAGTACATATGTTTAAGAATTACATAAGCACCAAATAAAGAATGATGTACCAGGGTTCTATACTTGTACTATTACAGATGGTAAAGAAACAGGCGACAGACATTCCAGTTGCTGAACAAGGTGAAGCGAAATGGACCTATTGTGCTCTCCTGGATGCAGAAGGCATGCAGGACTCTAGTCCAACCCCTTGTGATGGTCGGCCGCCAATCATGTAGTTTGAGAGGTAATCTTGAGTAAACTGCTTCAGGATCCACTGCAAAAGTTCAGATATTGTCACCTAACACAACTCATTACGGGCAGTAAAAAGAAGGCTACAGGGTTCTTACTTACCATCCTGCAGTTCATTGTTGTCTTGCATAAAGTGTAAACAAATAGTTCGATTGACATCTTTTGACCCATTTTAATAACAATCTTTATCAGTTTCCTCACATGATGCTGGTTCATGAATATCTCATTGCCCCATACGCAGAAAGGGTCGAAGTGTGGATCTTTGGCAATGATATATGTACCTAAAAGCACCAAGTTAATATTAGAAGCTAAACAACAATTGAAAAATGATGTAGTACAACACTCCATCCATCCCATTATATAAGATTTTATTACATGTATATCTAGACATCATCAGAACATTAAGGTAACACTCTTCCTTGTTGCTATGTATCATGGGATTGCATATTTAGTCATTCACTACAATGCATGTTGCTAAGCAATAATTGAAAAACGAAAAGGCATGTTAAGCGCAATATCATACTTAACAACCAAATATGGTAATTCATAGTGGTATTGTTGAAACTGTTATTGATGAAATTGAACTGCACGGCAAATTGTTGCACATATAGAGCATCACATTGTGAAGAACTGAAATAAACAAGTCATAAGGCCATCTCTAGATGATCCTTAAAAAGTTAAAGGACTAAAACCCTTAGTGGATATATTTATACTCCAGTAATTTTTGGCCTTTTCTAGTCGATCCCCTAAACTTAAGGTCAATTTGATCAAGTTCAAAGCAGGTTCAACCGAAAGTAGCATGCATTCAAACATAAACATACATAGTTTTGCATAATCAAACATAAAACATAAATTTAAACTAAGCTAAAGTACTTTCCGTCGAAGTAGAGGTCGAGCAAATCCTTGCTCATCATGTACGGTGTGCCGTGAGCCGGGTCCAGGCTAGTACCACCGTCGGGGTCGTTGGGGAAGGCACTCCTCCACTCGTCGATCTCCTCGTCCTCGGGGCCCACCTCGACACCCTCTGCGCCGCTGTCGCCGCCGCCTTCGACCTCGTCATCAGAGGAGAGCGTGATAACCTCACCATCGTCCTTGCCGCCTTCAACCTCGTCATCGGAGGAGAGCATGATAACCTCGCTGCCCTCCGCGCTGGCAAAGATCGCTCACTCCGCCTCCACAAGCTCCGGGTGCTGCCGGTGGAGCTCTTGCATGTAGGCCTCGTTGGCGGCCTCGGCCTCGAGGCGCTCCCATGCCTCGCGGTCCTCCCGTGCCATAGCCGAGCTCACCACCCTTGGCTCCGGCGGAACGAGGTGGACCAGACGTGTCTTAGAAGGAAAATTGAGCCTAGCGGCAGCCGTGGTAGCGGACACGCGGTGATCGTACTCCATGGCCGCGAGCTCGGCCGTGTGGAAGCTACTGAGGCACTGGCGGGTGTGGGTCTCTCGATCTGTAAACTCCGCGACCCACGTCTCCCACCGCTACTGCCGGACCCCGAGGTAGGACTTCGTCGGCTGCCGGGTCCGAGTGAGGACGAGGAAGTCCTCGAACCGGTGTAGGGGCGCGGCGGCGAGCGGATCAGGGAACTGCTACCTCTTGAGCTTGCGTTGGATTTCCCCTAAGAGGAAAGGATGATGCAGCAGAGTAGCGTAAGTATTTCCCTCAGTTTTTGAGAACCAAGGTATCAATCCAGTAGGAGGCTACACGCAAGTCCCTCGTACCTACACAAAAACAATAGCTCAATGCAACCAACGCGATTAGGGGTTGTCAATCCCTTCACGGTCACTTACGGGAGTGAGATCTGATAGAGATGATAGATAATATTTTTGGTATTTTTTATATAGAGATGCAAAGTAAAAAGTAAAAGGCAAAGTAAAAAAGCAAAGCAAGATTAAAGCGATGGAGATTGATATGATGAGAATAGACCCGGGGGCCATAGGTTTCACTAGTGGCTTCTCTCAAGAGCATAAGTATTCTCTGATTGGGTGAACAAACTCTTTGTTGAGCAATTGATGAAATTGAGCATAAATATGAGAATATCTAGGTATGATCATGTATATAGGCATCACGTCCGAGACAAGTAGACCGACTCACCGCATCTACTACTATTACTCCACTCATCGACCGCTATCCAAAGATGCATCTAGAGTATTAAGTTTAAAAGCAGTAACGCATGTAAGCAAGATGACATGATGTAGAGAGATAAATTCATGCAATATGAAATAAACCCCATCTTGTTATCCTTGGTGGCAATGATACAATACGTGCCTTGCTGCCCAAAGCTAAGCACTTCTCCCAATACACCGCAAAATCAAACCCAAAGCTAAGCACTTCTCCCATGGCAAGAAAAACCAATCTAGTAGGCCAAACCAAACTAATAATTCGAAGAGACTTGCAAAGATAACCAGTCATACATAAAAGAATTCAGAGAAGATTCAAATATTATTCATAGAGAGACTTGATCATAAACCCACAATTCATCGGTCTCAACAAACACACCGCAAAAACAAGATTACATCGAATAGATCTCCACGAGAGAGGGGGGGAACATTGTATTGAGATCCAAAAAGAGAGAAGAAGCTATCTAGCTAATAACTATGGACCCGAAGGTCTGAGGTAAACTACTCACACTTCATCGGAGAGGCTATGATGATGTAGAAGCCCTCTGTGATGACGGCCCTCTCCGGCGGAGCTCCGGAACAGGCCCCAAGATGGGATCTCGTGGATACAGAAAGTTGCAGTGGTGAAATTAGGTTTTTGGCTCCGTATCTAATCGTTTGGGGGTACGTAGGTATATATAGGAGGAAGGAGTATGTCGGTGGAGCAACAGGGGGCCCACGAGGCAGGGGGCGCACCCCCCACCCTCGTGACCGCCTCTGTTACTTCTTGGAGTAGGGTCCAAGTCTCCTGGATCACGTTCGGTGAGAAAATCACGTTCCCGAAGGTTTCATTCCGTTTGGACTCCGTTTGATATTCCGTTTCTTCGAAACACTGAAATAGGCAAAAAACAGCAATTGCAATTTGGGCCTCTGGTTAATAGGTTAGTCCCAAAAATAATATAAAAGTGGAAAATAAAGCCCAATATAGTCCAAAACAGTAGATAATATAGCATGGAGCAATCAAAAATTATAGATACGTTGGAGAAGTATCAGGCATCCCCAAGCTTAATTCCTGCTCATCCTCGAGTAGGTAAATGATAAAAAAGAGAATTTTTGATGCGGAGTGCTACTTGGCATAATTTCAATGCAAATCTTCTTAATTGTGGTATGAATATTCAGATTCGAAAGATTCAGCTCATATTGACATAAAAATAATAATACTTCAAGCATACTAATGAAGCAATTATGTCTTCTCAAAACATGGCCAAAGAAAGTTATCCCTACAAAATCATATAGTCTGGCTATGCTCTATCTTCACCACACAAAGTATTTAAATCATGCACAACCCCGATGACAAGCCAAGCAATTGTTTCATACTTTTAACATTTTCAAAACTTTTTCGATCTTCACGCAATACATGAGCGTGAGCCATGGATATAGCACTTATATGTGGAATAGAATGGTGGTTGTGGAGAAGACAAAAGGAGGGGAAGATAGTCTCACATCAACTAGGCGTATCAGCGGGCTATGGAGATGCCCATCAATAGATATCAATGTGAGTGAGTAGGGATTGCCATGCAACGGATGCACTAGAGCTATAAGTATATGAAAGCTCATCAAAAGAAACTAAGTGGGGGTGCATCCAACTCGCTTGCTCACGAAGACCTAGGGCAATTTTGAGGAAGCCCATCATTGGAATATACAAGCCAAGTTCTATAATGAAAAATTCCCACTAGTATATGAAAGTGACAAAATGAGAGACTCTCTATCATGAAGATCATGGTGCTACTTTCAAGCACAAGTGTGGTAAAAGGATAGTAACATTGTCCCTTCTCTCTTTTTTCTGTCATTTTTTTTATTTGGGACTTTTTTTTATGGCCTCTTCTTTTTTTTCGTCCGGAGTCTCATCCCGACTTATGGGGGAATCATAGTCTGCATCGTCCTTTCCTCACTTGGGACAATGCTCTAAAAATTGATGATCATCACACTTTTATTTTTCTTACAACTCAACAATTACAACTCGATACTTAGAACAAATATGAATCTATATGAATGCCTCCGGCGGTGTACCAGGATATGCAATGAATCAAGAGTGACATGTATGAAAGAATTATGAACGGTGGCTTCGCCACAAATACAATGTCAACTACATGATCATGCTAGCAATATGACAATGATGGAGCGTGTCATAATAAACGGAGCGGTGGAAAGTTGCATGGCAATATATCTCGGAATGGCTATGGAAATGCCATGATAGGTAGGTATGGTGGCTGTTTTGAGGAAGGTATATGGTGGGTGTATGATACCGCGAAAAGTGCGCGGTATTAGAGAGGCTAGCAATGGTGGAAGGTTGGGAAAAAGTGCATATAATCCATGGACTCAACATTAGTCATAAAGAACTCATATACTTATTGCAAAAATCTAGAAGTTATCAAAGCAAAGTATTATGCGCATGCTCCTAAGGCGATAGATTGGTAGGAAAAGACCATCGCTCGTCCCCGACCGCCACTCATAAGGAAGACAATCAATAAATAAATCATGCTCCGACTTCATCACATAACGGTTCACCATACGTGCATGCTATGGTAATCACAAACTTTAACACAAGTATTTCTCAAATTCACAACTACTCAACTAGCATGACTCTAATATCACCATCTTCATATCTCAAAACAATTATCAAGCATCAATCTTTTCTTAGTATCCAACGCACTCAAAAGAAAGTTTCACAAATCTTGAATACCAAGCATATTATTATTAAGCAAATTACCATGCTATTAATACTCTCAAAATAATCTAAGTGAAGCATGAGAGATCAATATTTTCTTTAAAAAAAATCCACCACTGTGCTCTAAAAGATCTAAGTGAAGCACATAGAGCAAAATTATAACGCTCAAAAGATATAAGTGAAGCACATAGAGTATTCTATCAAATTCAATTCATGTATGGCTCTCTCAAAAGGTGTTTACAGCAAGGATGATTGTGGCACACTAACAAACAAAGACACAAATAATACAAGACGCTCCAAGCAAAACACATATCATGTGGTGAATAAAAATATAGCTCCAAGTAAAATTACCGATGGAAGTAGACGAAAGAGGGGATGCCTTCCGGGGCATCCCCAAGCTTTGACTTTTTTGTGTCCTTAGATTATCTTGGGGGTGCCATGGGCATCCCCAAGCTTAAGCTCTTGCCACTCCTTGTTCCATAATCCATCAAAATAATTCACCCAAAACTTGAAAACTTCACAACACAAAACTCAATAGAAATCTCGTGAGCTCCGTTAGAGAAAAAAACAAAATAGCACTTCAAGGTACTGTAATGAACTCATTCTTTATTTATATTGGTGTTAAACCTACTGTATTACAACTTCTCTATGGATTATAAACTATTTTACTAGCCATAGATTCATCAAAATAAGCAAACAACACATGAAAAACAGAATCTGTCAAAAACAGAATAGTCTGTAGTAATCTGTAACTAACGCAAACTTCTGGAACTTAAAAAAATCTACCAAAATTGGAAGAACTATACAATTTGTTTATTGATCATCAACAATTGGAATCAGTATTTTATCACGTTCTGGTGATTTTTAATAATTCGGGCACTGAGGCAAAGTTTCTGGAAATTACAGCAAGATCAAATAACTATCATCCAAGAAGATCCAATAGGTCTAACTTGGCACAAACACTAATTAAAACAAAAAACCACATCCAAACAGAAGGTAGATGGGTTATTTATTCCTAAACAGAATAAAAACACAAAAAACTAAAAATAAAATTGGGTTGCCTCCCAACAAGCGCTATCGTTTAACGCCCCTAGCTAGGCATAAAAGCGAGGATAGATCTAGGTATTGCCATCTTTGGTAGGCAATCCATAAGTGGCTCTCATGATAGTTTCATATGGTAATTTTATTTTCTTTCTAGGAAAGTGTTCCATGCCCTTTTTTAATGGAAATTGAAATCTAATATTCCCTTCCTTCATATCAATAATCGCACCAACCGTTCTAAGGAAAGGTCTACCAAGAATAATAGGGCAAGAAGGATTGCAATCTATATCAAGAACGGTAAAATCTACGGGCACATAATTCCTATTTGCAATAATAAGAACATCATTAATTCTTCCCATAGGTTTCTTAATAGTGGAATCCGCAAGATGCAAGTTTAGAGAGCAATTATCAAAATCACAGAAGTCTAGCAAATCACACAAAGTTTTGGGGATAGTGGAGACACTAGCACCCAAATCACACAAAGCATAAAACTCATGATATTTAATTTTAATTTTAATAGTAGGTTCCCACTCATCATAGAGTTTTCTAGGGATAGAAACTTTCAACTCAAGTTTTTCTTCATAAGATTGCATCAAGGCATCAAAGATATGTTCGGTAAAGGCTTTCTTTTGACTATAAGCATGAGGAGAATTTAACACGGATTGCAACAAGGAAATATAATCAATTAAAGAGCAACTTTCATAATTAAGTTCCTTGAAGTCCAATATAGTGGGTTTAGCAACATCTAGGGTTTTATTTCTTTCAATCCACTTTCATCAATTTCATCATCAAGATCTAAATACTCCGAATTTCTGGAACGCCTTCTAGGTAAAGGAAGATCATATTCAGTTTCATCAAGATTCATATTGCAAAACAAAGATTTGATAGGGGACACATCAATAACTTTTAGATCTTCATCTTGATTTTCATAGGAATTGGAAGAACACGCTTTAATAAAGGCATCTTTTGTAGCACGCATCCTAGCGGTTCTTTCCTTGCACTCATCAATGGAAATTCTCATGGCTTTGAGATACTCATTGATATCATGCTTAGGAGGAATAGATCTAAGCTTTAAAGAATCAACCTCAAGAGAAATTCTATCAACGTTCCTAGCCAAATCATCAACTTTAAGCAATTTCTCTTCAAGCAAAGCATTACAATTCTTTTGTGAATTCATAAACTCTTTAACACTACTCTCAAATTCATAGGGCATCTTATTAAAATTTCCATAAGAGTTTTTGTAGGAATTTCCATAATTATTAGAAGGATTACTAGGATAAGGCCTAGGATTAAAATTCCCTCTATATGCGTTGTTACCAAAATTATTCCTACCAACAAAATTCACATCCATAGATTCATTATTATTCTCAATCAAAGTAGACAAAGGCATATCATTAGGATCAGAAGAAACACTCTTAGTAGCAAATAATTTCATAAGTTCGTCCATCTTTCCACCCAAAACATTGATTTCTTCTATCGCATGCACTTTTTTATTATTAGTGGATCTTTCAGTGTGCCATTGAGAATAATTAGCCATAATATTATCTAGGAGTTTAATAGCATCTCCTAAAGTGATTTCCATAAAAGTGCCTCCCGCGGCCGAATCTAAAAGATTTCTAGAAGCAAAATTCAATCCGGCATAAAAAATTTGTATAATCATCCACAAGTTCAAACCATGAGTAGGGCAATTACGTATCATTAATTTCATTCTCTCCCAAGCCTGTGCAACATGTTCATGATCAAGTTGCTTAAAATTCATAATATCATTTCTAAGAGAGATGATCTTAGCGGGAGGAAAATACTTAGAGATAAAAGCATCTTTGCACTTGTTCCAAGAATCAATACTATTTTTAGGCAAAGACGAAAACCAAGCTTAGCACGATCTCTAAGAAAAAAAGGAAATAGCTTCAATTTAACAACGTCATTATCGACATCTTTCTTCTTTTGCATATCACATAAATCAACGAAGCTATTAAGATGAGTAGCGGCATCTTCACTAGGAAGGCCGGCGAATTGATCTTTCATAACAAGATTCAACAAGGCAATATTGATTTCACAAGATTCAGTATTGGCAAGAGGAGCAATCGTAGTGCTAAGGAAATCATTATTATTGGTATTGGTGGAGTCACACAATTTGGTAGTATCTTGAGCCATCACGACAAACAAGCAATCCAACACACGAGCAAACGAAAGGCAAACGAGAAAAAGGCAAACGGAAAAAAGAGAGGAGGAGATTGGGAGAGAGAGGGCGAATAAAACGGCAAGGGTGAAGTGGGGGAGAGGAAAATGAGAGGCAAATGACAACTAATGTAATGCGAGAGATAGGGATTGTGATAGGTACTTGGTATGTTAACTTTTGTGCAGACTCCTCGGCAACGGCGCCAGAAATGGCTCATTGTCGGGAGTCCAAATCTTGACTTGACCTTGCGTAAGCCTCCCCGGCAACGGCGCCAGAAATTCTTCTTGCTACCTCTTGAGCTTGTGTTGGATTTCCCCGAAGAGGAAAGGATGATGCAGCAGAGTAGCGTAAGTATTTCCCTCAGTTTTTGAGAACCAAGGTATCAATCCAAAGAGGAGGCTACACGCAAGTCCCTCGTACCTACACAAAAACAATAGCTCAACGCAACCAACGCGATTAGGGGTTGTCAATCCCTTCACGGTCACTTACGGGAGTGAGATCTGATAGAGATGATAGATAATATTTTTGGTATTTTTGATATAGAGATGCAAAGTAAAAAGTAAAAGGCAAAGTAAAAAAGCAAAGCAAGATTAAAGCGATGGAGATTGATATGATGAGAATAGACACGGGGGGCCATAGGTTTCACTAGTGGCTTTTCTCAAGAGCATAAGTATTCTACGGTGGGTGAACAAATTACTGTTGAGCAATTGACAGAATTGAGCATAGTTATGAGAATATCTAGGTATGATCATGTATATAGGCATCACGTTCGAGACAAGTAGACCGACTCCTGCGTGCATCTACTACTATTACTCCACTCATCGACCGCTATCCAAAGATGCATCTAGAGTATTAAGTTAAAAAAGCAGAGTAACACCTTAAGCAAGATGACATGATGTAGAGAGATAAATTCATGCAATCTGAAATAAACCCCATCTTGTTATCCTCGATGGAAAGCGATACAATACGTGCCTTGTTGCCTTCTTCACATCCTTGGAAAGGACACCGCAAGATCGAACCCAAAGCTAAGCACTTCTCCCATGGCAAGAAAAACCAATCTAGTAGGCCAAACCAAACTGATAATTCAAGAGACTTGCAAAGATAACCAATCATACATAAAATAATTCAGAGAAGATTCAAATATTATTCATAGATAGACTTGATCATAAACCCACAATTCATCGGTCTCAACAAACACACCGCAAAAGAAGAAGATTACATCGAATAGATCTCCACAAGAGAGGGGGAGAACATTGTATTGAGATCTAAAAAGAGAGAAGAAGCCATCTAGCTAATAACTATGGACCCGAAGGTCTGAGGTAAACTACTCACACTTCATCGGAGAGGCTATGATGATGTAGAAGCCCTCCGTGATGACGGCCCTCTCCGGCGAAGCTCCGGAACAGGCCCCAAGATGGGATCTCGTGGATACAGAAAGTTGCGGCGGTGGAATTAGGTTTTTGGCTCCGTATCTGATCGTTTGGGGGTACGTAGGTATATATAGGAGGAAGGAGTACGTCGGTGGAGCAACAGGGGCCCATGAGGCGGGGCGCCCTAGGGGGCGCGCCCCCTCGTGACTGCCTCTGTTACTTCTTGAAGTAGGGTCCAAGTCTCCTGGATCACGTTCGGTGAGAAAATCACGTTCCGAAGGTTTCATTCCGTTTGGACTCCGTTTGATATTCCGTTTCTTCGAAACATTAAAATAGGCAAAAAAACAGCAATTCTGGGTTGGGCCTCCGGTTAATAGGTTAGTCCCAAAAATAATATAAAAGTGGAAAATAAAGCCCAATTTAGTCCAAAACAGTAGATAATATAGCATGGAGCAATCAAAAATTATAGATACGTTGGAGACGTATCAGGGGACAGCGACGGCGGATCGTGCCCGCGGAGGACGATGGGGACACCCCGGCGGCCACCTCACCGGCGTAGGGCGAAAAGGCCGCGATAAACCTCTTTTTGGCCATTGGCTCCTCGAGCTCCCCGGCACATGGGCAGAGGTTGAGGATGGAGGAGCCGGTGATGGCGGTGACCTACCAATGGTTTCGAGGGTTCTATGTGTCTGTGTGAGCGGAGGTTTTGGGGTGTGTGTGGAGGGGGCAAGGTTGTGTTTTGACGAAATACTGCAGCAACTGAAAATTTTACTAGAAGGGAGTAACAAGGCGGAGCTACTGAAAATTTGGATCAAGGGCGAGTAGATATTTTTGAGATTGAGAGGGATGCAGGGGCGGGAGTAAAATGCCGAGGCTACTGAAAATTTGAATCAAGGGGCTGAAGTAGAGCGGGAGTAACAGACATCGCACACGGTCCGCACATACTAATCGTGTGCTATCAAACATTAAAACCTTCCAGGCGATAGATATTTTCGAGATTGCGAGGGATGAAGAGGCGGGAGTTTTTGGGGAGTGAGCTAGTGTGCTTGAGACGCCGACTGTGGACTCTAGCCGACGCACCTTCTCGCGTAAGCCATAGGCGTACTATACACCGACGGTGCTCCAAGATATTTTGTACTACATCTCACATGGTTGGTGATAATAAACTGTGGGATCTACTTGATTTGAATTACAAAATGGGGTCACAGCGGCAATGGACGTTGTTTGAATTGCTAGACCTTTTATCTGTAGTGATCATGCAACTATATGTGTGTCGTAAAAGGATTGGAATTATTCAGGGTTTGTTTGGACATTTTATACAATAAACTGGTTTTCTAGCCATTTCACGTGCACAATTCAAAATTAAACTACATGCACATGCTCCAGTGCATACAAATTGGTTGAAAAATCAAATCTGTGTCCTTAAGTGCATGCTTAGGTCCCATGCAAGAAACGGGAATGAATTTTCCGGGGTTCGTTTGGCCTTTTTTATACATTAATTGGGTTTCCTAGGAATTTTATGTGCATAATTCAAATTTGAACTACAAGCACATGCTCCAATGCACCAAAATTGGTTGAAAAATCACATGTGTGTCCTTGGGTGAATTTCTAGCTAGGTCCCATGCAAGAGATGTGAATGAATTTCAAACACCAGGGCACTGTTGATTGCCGGCAAAACGTTCAGATATCTGGTTTTTAAATTCTAGTAAATCCAAAACTCATCTAAAATTCATGAACCTTGGCATGCTATCATGGAGCGACATCAACATGCCGTGGTGAAAATTTTGTCCTATTTGGGGCAGGTTTGGGTATAAGCTTCTCACAAACCAGAGCTTCTCACAACAAGCATGCTGTTTCGATAGGGAACGTACCACCTTTGGGGACGGGATGATATCCGTTGCCTCTTATTGCATTCAAAAATTTTCTAGTGTCAACATAGAACAACAGGAGTGTTGTGTTTAATCTTGGAATTTTTCGGGGTTCGTTTGGCCTTTTTTATACGTTAACTGGGTTTTGTAGGCATTTATGTGCATAATTCAAATTTGAATTACAAGCACATGCTCCAATGCACTAAAGTTGGTTGAAAAATCACATGTGTGTCATTGGGTGAATTTCTAGGTCCCATGCAAGAGATAGGAATGAAATTCAAACACCAGGGCACTGTTGATTGCCGGCAAAATGTTGAGATGCCTGGTTTTTAAAATCTAGTAAATCTAAAACTCGTCTGAAATTCATGAAACTTGGCATGCTATCATGGACTGACATCAACATGTCGTGGTAAAAAAATTGTCCCATTTGGGGCAGGTTCGGGTATATGCTTCTCACAAACCAGAGCTTCTCACAACAAGCATGATGGTTTCGATAGGGAAGGTACCACCTTTGGGGACGAAACGATATCCATTGCCTCTTATTGCTTTCAAATTTTTTCTCGTGTCAACATAGAACAACAGGAGTGTTGTGTCAATTTTTGGGAATTTTTGGGGTTCGTTTGGACATTTTTATGCATTAACTGAGTTTTCAATGCATTTATGTGCATAATTCAAATTTGAACTACATGCACATGCTCCAGTGCATATAAATTGGTTGAAAAATCAAATATGTGTCTTTGGGTGCATGCTTAGGTCCCATGCAAGAGATGGGAATGAATTTCAAACACCAGGACACCGTTGATTGCCAGCAAAACGTTGAGATGCCTGATTTTTAAATTCTGGTAAATCCAAAACACGTCTGAAATTCATGAAACTTGGCATGCTATCATGGAGCGGCATCAACATGTCATGGTGAAGAAATTGCCCCATTTGGGGCAGGTTTGGGCATATGCTTCTCACAAACCAGAGCTTCTCACAACAAGCCTGATGGTTTCGGTAGGGAACGTCCCACCTTTGGGGACGAAACGATATCCATTGCCTCTTATTGCTTTCAAAAATTTCTCGTGTCAACATAGAACAACAGGAGTGTTGTGTCAATTTTTGGGATTTTTCGGGGTTCATTTGGACATTTTTATGCATTAACTGAGTTTTCTAGGCATTTTATGTGCATAATTCAAATTTGAACTACATGCACATGCTCCAGTGCATATAAATTGGTTGAAAAATCACATGTGTGTCCTCGGGTGCATGCTTAGGGCCCATCCAAGAGACGGGAATGAATTTCAAACACCAGGGCACTATTGATTGCCGGCAAAACGATGAGATGCCTGGTTTTTAAATTCTGGTAAATCCCAAACTCTTCTGAAATTCATGAAACTTGGCATGCTATCATGGAGCGGCATCAACATGCCGTGGTGAAATTTTTGTCCCATTGGGACAGGTTTAGGTATAAGCTTCTCACAAACCAGAGCTTCTCACAACAAGCATGATGGTTTTGATAGGGAATGTACCACCTTTGGGGACGGGATGATATCCGTTGCCTCTTATTACTTTC
The DNA here is from genome assembly GCA_021605145.1 of Aegilops bicornis. NCBI lineage: Eukaryota > Viridiplantae > Streptophyta > Magnoliopsida > Poales > Poaceae > Aegilops > Aegilops bicornis. The sequence goes on along the minus strand of CM038669.1, from coordinate 251,567,038 downwards.
AAAAAAATTCTAGCATCAACATAGAACAACAGGAGTGTTGTGTTTAATCTTGGAATTTTTCGGGTTTCGTTTGGCCTTTTTATCCCTTAATTGGGTTTTGTAGGCATTTTATGTGCATATTTCAAATTTGAACTACAAGCACATGCTCCAATGCACCAAAGTTGGTTGAAAAATCAAATCTGTGTCCTTGGGTGAATTTCTAGGTCGCATGCAAGAGATGAGAATGAAATTCAAACACCAGGGCACTATTGATTGCCGGTAAAACATTGAGATGCCTGGTTTTAAAATTCTAGTAAATCCAAAACTCATCTGAAATTCATGAAACTTGGCATGCTATCATGGAGCGCCATCAACATGCCGTGGTAAAAAAATCGTCCCATTCGGGGCAGGTTCGGGTATACGCTTCTCACAAACCAGAGCTTCTCACAACAAGCATGATGGTTTCGGTAGGGAACGTCCCACCTTTGGGTACGAAACGATATCCATTGCCTCTTATTGCTTCCAAACTTTTTCTCATGTCAGCATAGAACAACAGGAGTGTTGTGTCAATTTTTGTGATTTTTCGGGGTTCGTTTGGATATTTTTATGCATTAACTGAGTTTTCAATGCATTTATGTGCATAATTCAAATTTGAACTACATGCACATGCTCCTGTGCATATAAATTGGTTGAAAAATCAAATCTGTGTCCTTGGGTGCATGCTTAGGTCCCATTGAAGAAATGGGAATGAATTTCAAACACCAGGGCACCGTTGCTTGCCGGCAAAACATTGAGATGCCTGGTTTTTAAATTCTAGTAAATCCAAAACTCGTCTGAAATTCATGAAACTTGGCATGCTATCATGGAATGTCACCCGACATGTTGTGGCATTTTTTGTGTCCATTTTGAGAGAAGGCACACTCGAATAATGACAACCAACAAAGGCATTTTGAAAAAATAGCTGTCACTTTAATATCTCAAACGTTTGTAGAATTCGAACCGTGTGTGTTCTTTTAACCATTCACGTGACGCCACGTGTCTTGGTTTTAATGGTTGTAGGAGGTGTCGTGCGGACATCTGCTTGACCTTGACTGAACGGGAGGCGTGCGAGCGCAGTCCGGTGTGCAGGCTAACCGAGAGGTGTGCAAGTTGTCCTCCAATGTGCAGGCTCACCGGGAAGCGTGCAAGCTGTACGCTGCGCAGGCTTAGTGAGAAGCGAGCCCTTTGACTTCCATGGTCGGCCGCCTTCCTCTCCGTTAATGGCGCCCGAGCCGCTGTTTAATACGGGCGGCCTTACTGTTCGCATCCCATTCCCCTCCCTCCCATAGACCTCCACCAATGCCATGGCGCAGAACGATCATCTGCCACTAGTCTTCAAGTTTGGTGAAGTCGACTCTGAGCCGGAGGAGATATAAAATAACGAGGAATGGGGCCTCATGGACATGGCCCAGAACGAGCTGGCCGCGGCGGGTTCTGTCCCCGCTCCCGTCCCAGCTCCCATCCCCGCGCCTGCGCCAGCGACCATCCCCGTAGCATTGATGGGCTGGTCGCTGAGCACTATCGCGGAGCTGAAAGCCGCGGACATCAGCGAGGTCTCCGCGGACCCGCATGAGCTCGTGTACATGCCAGCACCAGCGCCCGTGCCCGTGCTCGTGCGCGCCCCTCCACCCATCGTGGCGCCGGACCCCGTGCGTTTGGCTGAACCCGCCTCGCCCGTGCCCGTGCGCGCGCCCCCCTCAGCGGCATGGGACGCTGCCGTCTACCGCTACCTCTCGGCGCCGGTTGTCGCCGTCCTCCGCGCCCGCTTGGTCGATCGCGCGCGACGACATGATGTTTGATTTACAAGTGAAGAACATTTTGTGCTGCCTTGAAGACTTCAACAATGGCGTCCCGGAGGATGACAACGACAATGACGGTGCGACACGCCGCCTCTGCCGCCGCCGGAAATAGTTTTTTGGGTTTAATGAATATAAATTTGCAGTGTGACTGAATGAAAGATATGCTTTGAAAGAACTTGCGTTTTCTCTCTTAATGTACAGACTTATCAAACGATTTTCTTTTGAAAAAACGTCAATAGTTTTTAAATATAAAACACTCATCGCAAACGTTTTAGTTAGAATACCCGGATGCAAACCGACAGCTTCCCCAGGAAGCCAAGGGAAAATGTGTCGAGCAGGATTTCTGCATCCCTTCAACGCAAACGGTTGTTTTGCATCACCCGTGTGCAACCACGTACAAAAAATTGGGTAAGATTTGCATATCTGTCATTTTGGGTAAGTTTCCATTAGTCAAACTGGAAAGATTGACATTTTTTTATCTAGTAACATTGCCATTGTCAACCTTGTAACACTGTGATTTGTCAAAATATGCAGCTGAAAAACACTAGCACTATCTAATTTTTGCAACTAAAATCACTAGCGCTGTTCATATGGACACCACTAGCAGGCGTGAGTTGATGGACGCATATGCAAATGTACCATTGATTACATACAACAAGTCATCAGCCCACAACGACAACGAGGATACACGTTGGATTATAGATCATTTCGAACAAAACATTCTAGTAAAGTTTTTCTCACACAACAAATAAAAAAGGATGAAATGAACTTTAGCTCAACCACTCGTCTATGTTGGAAACGCTTGCTTTGAACCAGAAGTGATTCTCTGGGAAGGGCCAGCTACTGTCAATCTCGAGACCAACGCAAGACTGATCATCCAGGCTGGAGCGGCCTATGTCAGGACCCATATTGGGACGGTAGGGAAGCATAGCAATGTCCGAGGTATAGATACAGTTGCTTCTCATAAATGGTAGTAACGTTAGTTTCAACAGCAGCTGGATCGCCTTCCACCATCATTGGATAGTTTTGTCCAAGGAAGAGCGAGTTTCCTCCAAGACTTTCAATAAAGAACCAGGGAGAAGGTGTTGGCGCTTAGTACACTAGTATCCATCCCAAATACCCTGCAACGGATGTTGGAATAGGTCCGGAGAGTGCGACCATGCGAGACAACACCTGCTTCCTTAGTAACATCAGTAGTGCCCTGTATACAGACAAGAAGAGGTGATCCATCAGAATAAGTTGCCAGGCGCCACTGAGTATATGGTCCAGCTCGCCCTCATGATCATGATTAACAACATCGTCATCTCCCCCTTGGTTATAAAATTTTTCAATTATAGGTGGTGGAATGTTCACATGACCTTGGAAACACAAGAAGGTTAATTAATTAGTAAAGGGAAACTAGCTAACCCGCATGCATGTGGATGAAACAATTATAATTACGGCGAAAGACAAACATACCAAAAGCATGATGATTCCATGCAAAAATAGTGCCACGAGTGGTGGCAACAAACACAGGTCCCTCGTATTGAATTGCATCACAGTACTCATCCGTGTACAGAAATTGATTTTAGAGCAATATCCATCGAGGCGTGGAAGTAAGGAAGGCAACAAGCTTGTCGAAGATAGCAACGACTTCATAGTTCGAGTAATCCCAATAGTGGTTTGGAACTCGACAAATTGCTATCTTCCGTAGACGACAGTCACCATGATCGTATTTGAACTCACGTAGAATACCGGTGTACTCAACCTCTGGGCACTCGCCTGAGATTTTTGGAAGTGGAACCCGGTGAAGAGTGTACACATTCACAAGTTCCCACTCGCAGTTGTACCCAATATAAATAACACAATCTCCATTTGCGTTTGCCCAAGCCTTGCCCTGAAGCAATGGCATCTTAACATCATACGTATCATTATCAAGCAGCATCAACTTGCACAAGGCGAGGCTTCCCTCGTCCCCGCGCCAGTCAGCAGGGTCACGGCGAAGAAGATAGGGGAGATCAAACCGCTCCTGGACCCTTGGGTTCCTTGTAATGATGTTATTAGTTGAGTCGGTAATGGTCTTGAATGAACCTACCATGCTAGCTGATGATGTCGCACTGATCAATGAGTTCCTCCACCACGTCATCTTTCAGATCGGGGCAAGAATAACGGGGTCGTTTCTGGCCTGTTCCCTCCATGGAGAAGATGATCGAACAATGGCAGAAGGAAGGGTGAAGGCAAATGGAGGGAGGAAGAGCGTATGGCGATTCCAAATCGAGAGGGAAAGGCGAAGAGGCGGTGGATGGTTGCCACGGTACGAAGAGGCGCTGAGGGAAGCGAACGGTTGCCACAGAGGTCACACACTGACGACAAGGGCCGAGTGAACCGCATGCCTATATCGCACACACCTTGATCTGTCTGACCGTTTCTTTTGTGTTTCCTAATCACAAACACTTCATCCGAGTGAACCGTATGTTGTATATCGCACACACCTTCATCTGGTTGCCAGTTTCTTTTGTGTTGCCTAATCACAAACAGTTCATCCGAGTGAACCGTATGCTGTGTATCGCACATGCCTTCATCTGGCTGCCCGTTTCTTTTGTTCCTCCTCATCTCAAACAGTTAATTGAACTGAACCGTATGCCCTTCATCGCACACGCAACTAAAACCTGAACCGTGTTTGATGCATCCATCATCGCAAACGTTTTATACATTTCTGACGGTTTTCATACAGCACCGTTTGTGATTATTGCATCGCACATAGTTTCTCGAAGGGTCTTTGATCGTAGTGTCGCTTTAGCAGCATCCTGCAGTAGTGGGAGCATGTGCATGTATTTCAAATTTGAATTATGCACATAAATGCATTTAAAACTCAATTAATGCATAAAAATGTCCAAACGAACCCCGAAAAATCACAAAAATTGACACAACACTCCTGTTGTTCTATGTTGACACGAGAAATTTTTTGGAAGCAATAAGAGGCAATGGATATTGTTTCGTCCCCAAAGGTGGGACGTTCCCTACCGAAACCATCATGCTTGTTGTGAGAAGCATATACCCAAACCTGCCCCAAATGGGACAAAATTACCACGGCATGCCGATGCCGCTCCATGATAGCATGCCAAGTTTCATGAATTTCGCACGAGTTTTGGATTTACTAGAATTTAAAACCATGTATCTCAATGTTTTGCCGGCAATCAACGGTGCCACAGTGTTTGAAATTCATTATCATTTCTTGCATGGGACCTAAGCATGCACCCAAGGACACAGATTTGATTTTTCAACCAATTTATATGCACTGGAGCATGTGCATGTAGTTCAAATTTGAATTATGCACATAAATGCATTGAAAACTCGGTTAATGCATAAAAATGTCCAAACGAAGCCCAAAAAATCACAAAAATTGACACAACACTCCTGTTCTTCTATGTTGACACGAGAAAAAAAAATTGAAAGCAATAAGAGGCAATGGATATCGTTTCGTCCCCAAAGGACGTTCCCTACCGAAACCATCATGCTTGTTGTGAGAAGCTCTGGTTTGTGAGAAGCATATACCCATACCTGCCCCAAATGGGACAAAAAATTTACCACAGCATGTTGATGCCGCTCCATGATAGCATGCCAAGTTTCATGAATTTCAGACGAGTTTTGGATTTACTAGAATTTAAAAACCAGGTATCTCAATGTTTGCGACCGAGTGACGGTGGCAGGGTATTTGACTTTCATTCCCATTTCTTGCATGGGACCTAAGCAGGCAACCAAGGGCACATATTTGAATTTTCAACTAATTTATATGCATTGGAGCATGTGCCTATAGTTAAAATTTGAATTATGCACATGAATGCATAGAATACTCAGTTAATGTATAAAAATGTCCAAGCGAACCCCGAAAAATCCCAAAAATTGACACAACACTCCTATTGTTCTATGTTGACACAACAATCCCAAAATTTTGAAATCGAGAAGAGGCAACGATATTGTTTCATCCAGAAAGGTGAAACGTTCCCTACCGAAACCATCACACTTGTTGTGAGAAGCTCTGGTTTATGAGAAGCTTATACCCAAACCTGCCCCAAATGGGACAAAAAATTTACCACGGCATGTTGATGCCGCTCCATGATAGCATGCCAAGTTTCATGAATTTCAGACAAATTTTGGATTTACTAGAATTACAAAAGCAAGTACATCGACATTTGCCGGAGAGCCACGGTGCCGTGGTGTTTGAATTTCATCCCCATTTCTTGCATGGGACATAAGCATAAACCCATGGACACATATATGATTTTACAACCCATATTGGTGCACCGGAGCATGTGCATGTAGTTTAATTTTGAATTGTGCACCTGAAATGGCTAGAAAACCAATTTAATGTATAAGATGTTCAAACGAACCCTGAATAATTCCAATTCTTTTACGATACACATATAGTTGCATGTTCACTCCAGATAAAAAAGGTCTAGCAATTCAAACACCGCCCATTGCCGCTGTGACCCCATTATGTAATTCAAATCAAGATGAAAAATCAAGTAGATTGCACATAGTTTATTATCACCAACCGTATGAGATGCAGCTCAAAATATCCTCGAGCACCGTCGGTGTATAGAACGCCTATGGCTTACGCGAGAAGGTGCATTGGCTACAGTCCACAGCTGGCGTCTCAAGCACACTAGCTCGCTGCCCAAATATCATTTCACTGTTCAATCATCGCCGATGAAAGATGGGCACGTGGACCCGCGTCATGAGGGCAACTTCAATGGCCCACTCCGGCGAGAGTGCGGCCGCAGCCGCCATGCGCGTGCTAACAAGGTGCATGAGCGCGGCCGCAATCTGCGACCGGGCGGCCATGGCAGCCCAAACGGCCGATGTTGCTTCTCAGGCTCGGCTATAACAACTGGCAAGAGCGGCACAACAGCTGTTCGTTCCGCAGCGGCGGCCTTAGCCCTGATGGAGGTCGCCCACGACCATGTCGAGGCCACCCACGCCCAGCTCCTGGTGGTCACTGCACAAATCGAACAAAGCTTCTCTGACAATAGTCGGCAACCCACAATCGAAGAGCTGGCAATCTCCGAGAGCGTTCGAGGAGTCGTCCGTTCCACGACCGCATACCTTGCGACGACGGAGCCCGTCCAAGCCCAGATTGCGTCTGCCCACGCCCAGCTCGTGGCGGCCTTTTCCAAAGAGATGGCGTACGTGGATGGCGAGATGCTTGCCGAGTATGGTGCGATGGATGCCCTGGAGCCCCTTCCCCAGGAGATCGTCGGGCACAAGCTGGACATGGAGGCAGCGGCGGAGATCGACGAGCACCAGCCGTAGTAGTACTCTTTGTTTTGTTTAATTAAGAGCGCCGGTCTTTAATTTGTTAGAGTAATGTTTTGGTCAGCTAGCTCTATTTGATTGCTGAACTTGCTCGATTAAGAAGTGTGGGTGTCCTGTAGTCTCCTTTGTGTACCCAAATTATGCAATGACGTGGATGACCACTATAACCATGGAAATTCGAACCAATTTTTTTTTACGTTCAAACTCATCACACACGGGTTAAGCTATCTTAATTGTTTGTGATGTTCACATATCGTACACAGTTCTGAATAAGGGACCATGTCTGATGATACTTTGCATGCCAGTTTTTTCGCTGAAGCGATTCCAAAATTTTGGCTTCCGCGAAATATCTACCTCCCCGCCCCCCCTTACCAAAAGACACATTTCCCATGTTTCCGCCTTCCTTTACAAGTTGAAACCTTCACTCCTTGCTTGCAGCGCTGCCTCCTCATCGGTGACCCTCCTTCACGTTGCTCGGCCTCGTCTATCCAGGCAGGTAATCCACACCCGACCCCCATCCTCCTCCTCCTTCCACATCCCACATGCCCCATCACGGCAGGTCTGGCGCAACACCTTCCACCCAAATCACCAACCCTCCACCAAATAAGCACCACCCTAAGCCATGGTGCATGCAGTATAGCTAGGATCTCAAGGAGCATTTGGCGTGGAGAAGCAAATCGCGGCCAAGACGCTGGATGAGGTCGCGATGGCTGCCATTCGTGTCAACCCCAGATCTTGGAGGAGCACCTTGCCATTTGCTAGCTACGCGGTTAAGCATTCTCGATTTACGTTATGCGTGTCTGCTCTGCCTTTCCTCACAAATTCTAGTGAATTGTGCTATCTAATTTTACCATGCAATCTGTTGCTCTAGTGTATATGTTCTATATGTCGTGCAAAGGAGGTGCTCACTTATTAACTGCTTTGTTAATTAGTTGTCGTCTTCGCTAACTGTTTGGTTCAATTCTGCAAATGTGATGTTCAATTCTTCAGGCTGCAATTTTGTATTGTCTTCCATGTGAGAAATAAATCAATTTATCTTTACAAAATACATGAGAAACGTAATACAATTGCTATATTTCCAAGTTGTCAAGCATGCTTGGTTTGGTTATACATTGTGCAATGTCGTGCTCAGTTAACGTTTGGTTCATTTGTGTTGTGGTGTTTAGTTAACTGTTTGGTTCAATTTTGCAATGCGATGTTCAATAGTTGTGGGTGCATTCTGTTATTGTATACCATGTGAGGAATAAATTGAATTTGGGGTTAGTAAATACATGATAAACAAATACAGTTGCTACCATTGGCTGTAGTTAACTATTTGGTTAACTGTCTGATCTTCTATTAGGAGTATGTTATATTGTGCAATGTGGTGCTCAGTTAATGTTTGGTTCATTTGTTGTGGTGTTTAGTTAACTGCTTGGTTCAATTCTGCAATGTGATGTCCAATTGCCGTGGGTAGAATTTTGTATTATTGTGCATGTGAGGAATAAACCGAATTTGGTTGCACTTAATACATGAGAAACATATACAAGTGCTATATTTCCTAGTTCTTAATCATGCTTGGTTTGGATAAATGGGTTTTCCATGTGGCTTGAATTAATCGATGAATCAGCAATGTGCTTATTTTTCATCAACATATTTTACTGATAGCATGTGAACCCTTACTTAACCTGATGACTAACTACCGTATGTGTGTTGCAGGGAAACAATGGGAAGCACTGAGGTTTACAATCGAGGTTAGCACGTGCATGGTCCGTTGTCTAATAGCACATTATTATGCAACTGCAGGAACCATTCTAATATTTAGGTTTTTCACAATTTGGTCTTGCACATGTAGGTCCCTGCCGCCAAGTTTTGACCTTTATTCGACCCTTTTTGCATATGGGGAAATGAGTTGTCCATGAATATCAATCAAATCAAGAAACTCGGAAAGATTGTTAGGATAAAAAATTAGCGACAAAAAACAACAAGATCTTTGTCTGCCCAATGAAGAAGACATCAGTTCACTACAAGATGGTACTAACTACTGTACCTTGCCTTTTTATTCCTTTGCCCCATTTCCAATAGAGAGAATATATTTATGCACATCCTTGTTTTCAGGCCTTTCCAAAGCAGTCACTGATGATTACCTCCCAAACCACCTCTATGGTCAGGAGGCGAGGAAGGTTTTGATACGTCTCCAACGTATCTATAATTTTTGATTGTTCAATGCAATTATATATTCTGTTTTGAATGTTTAATGGGCTTTATTATACAATTTTGTATTATTTTTGGGACTAACCTACTAACCCAAGGCCCAGTGCAAATTGTTGTTGTTGTTTTTTGCCTATTTCAGTGTTTCGCAGAAAAGGAATATCAAACGGAGTCCAAACGGAATGAAACCTTCGGGAGAGTTATTTTTGGAACAAACGTGATCCAGAGGACTTGGAGTGGATGTCAAGAAACAATCAAGGAGGCCACGAGGCGGGAGGTGCACCTGCCCCCAGGTGCGCCCCACCCTCGTGGGCCCCTCGTGGCTCCACCGACCTACTTCTTCCTCCTATATATACCTCATTGCACTCAAACCATCCAGAGCACCACGAAACCCTATTTTCCACCGCCGCAACCTTCTCATGCCGTGAGATCCCATCTTGGGGCCTTTTCCGACGCTCCGCCGGAGGGGGCATCGATCACGGAGGGCTTCTACATCAACACCATAGCCTCTCCAATGATGTGTGAATAGTTTACCACAGACCTTCAGGTCCATAGTTATTAGCTAGATGGCTTCTTCTCTCTCTTCGGATCTCAATACAAAGTTCTCCTCAATCTTCTTAGAGATCTATTCGATGTAACTCTTTTTGCGGTGTGTTTGTCGAGATCCGATGAATTGTGGGTTTATGATCAACATTATCTATGAACAATATTTGAATCTTCTATGAATAATTTTATGTATGATTGGTTATCTTTGCAAGTCTCTTCGAATTATCAGTTTTGTTTGGCCTACTAGATTGATCTTTCTTGCAATGGGAGAAGTGCTTAGCTTTGGGTTCAATCTTGCGTTGCTCGATCCTAGTGACAAAAAGGGAAACGACACGTATTGTATTGTTGCCATCGAGGATAAAATGATGGGGTTTATATCATATTGCTTGAGTTTATCCCTCTACATCATGTCATCTTGCCTAATGTGTTACTCTGTTCTTATGAACTTAATACTCTAGATGCATCTTTGGATAGCGGTCGATGTGTGGAGTAATAGTAGTAGATGCAGGTAGGAGTCGGTCTACTTGTTACGGACGTGATGCCTATATACATGATCATTCCTAGATATTCTCATAACTATGCTCAATTCTATCAATTGCTCGACAATACTTTGTTCACCCACTGTAATACTTATGCTATCTTGAGAGAAGCCACTAGTGAAACCTATGGGCCCCTGAGGGAGTCCCGGATTAGGGGGTGTCCGGATAGCCGAACTATCACCGTTGGCCGGACTCCTGGACTATGAAGATACAAGATTGAAGACTTCGTCCGTGTTCCGTTTGGTACTTTCCTTGGCGTGGTAGGAACGCTTGGCGATACGGATATGTAGATCTCCTACCATTGTAACCGACTCTGTGTAACCCTAACCTATCCGGTGTCTATATAAACCGGAGGGTTTTAGTCCGTGGGGCGAACAACAATCATACCATAGGCTAGCTTCTAGGGTTTAGCCTCCTTGATCTCGTGGTAGATCTACTCTTGTACTACCCATATTATCAATATTAATCAGCGGGGAGTAGGGTATTACCTCCATCGAGAGGGCCCGAACTGGGTAAAAACATCGTGTCCCTTGTCTCCTGTTACCATCCGCCTAGACGCAGATTCGGGACCCCTACTCCGAGATCCGCCGGTTTTGACACCGACATTGGTGCTTTCATTGAGAGTTCCTCTGTGTCGCCATCGCCGTCAGGAAGGATGCCTCATCCCGTCTTTAAAGACGATACTATCGCCAAAGGAGCCTTGGCCACTGGTCAGACTCTTCGGCTGGGTGGTTTTCTTATGACCGCTAGTTTGGCCACCGCGCCGACGATAACTTCTCGAGTCATCGAAACCAATCTTCACTTTAATTCGGAACTTGCCGAACAGTTAGATCCGAGCGAGCTCTCCTCCGTAAACGAGCTCTTGGATCGCATCACCGCCCTGGGAGTCGCCACAGACTACGACCGGATTGGGCCTAAAACCGATCTGAGAGAGATCAACTCTCCCTGTGCTACCCATCATGTTGTTGTGGTAGAGGAGCAATGCGGCGATTCTTCTTCTATCTTAAGGACTATTTACGTCCGGATTCTCGATCCTCCATGCCGGATTCCCGCAGAGGGACGGATGTCGATCAAGCCTGAACTTAAAGTCGGCGACGGGATGGATTCATTGGATAGCATTCAAAAATCCAAACTTCTGAGTTCGAAACTTCCCGCCCCGAGTCTTAAATTGGACAGGTTCCGGATCCAGTTCCACCGCCCACCCAAACATTAGCGATCTATCCCGAATTCGGCAAGAGCCCGCCAAACAAGACATCATTATCGGGCGATTCCTCCTGGTTATGGACAAGATAAAGGACTACCGAGAGGAGGACGCAATCCCAATTTTCTGCAATAATTGCACGGACAAGGGAATCCTAAACGCCATAAGTCGTCGCGAAATTACACGCTTTGCTGACTTGGTGACCATAGTACAAAAGTACTGTGTGATGGACAACGCCTCGAAAACCGAAAGTAAATTTTGGGATAATCCGGCCCCGAATACATCCCTAGTCCGAAATAAAAGGGTGCATCATTACCAAGCACTTGGGTTAAACACCAAAAACCAAAACCCCTAAAGGGTACGGAACTGTCTTTGGAGGGTTGGTTAAACGGACCTGCAAAATTCATAGCACAAAAGGCGCCACTCCAACTCATAGCCTTCGAGCATGTTGGATACTACGGCAGTGGCCAAAAGTGGCGAAGAGCTTCTAGCTTCATAATCCCAGCCCAAAGAACACCAAGACGGTGTTAATAGTCTTGAGACTTTGGCATCAAATAACATGCAACGAACACTCGCAACCTTGCCAAGTCTACCAAGTAGCAACAATAAATCCATGGAGTGACACGGCTATTACCTTTAATGCCGTTGATGAACCTAAATTCGAACAGCCCGAGCACCAGCCGCATTGGTCCTCGGTCCGATAGTGGACGGCTTTACGCCTTACTAAGGTACTCATGGATGGCGGCAGCGGACTAAACCTCATCTATGAGGAAACCCTCCGAAAAATGGAAATAGATCGAACCGCATTGAGCGAAGCAAGACAACCTTTAGAGGAATAATCCTAGCCGGAAGCATGATGCACAAGAAAAATCACACGACGTAGTGTTCGCTCACGGACAATTACAGTCCGAGGAGGTCACATTTCAAGTGGCCCCGTTCAAGAACGGATATCACGCTTTATTAGGGCGAGAGGCATTCACAATTTTTCAAGCTATACCCCATTATGGGTACATGAAGCTTAAAATGCCGGACCTAACGGAATCATCACTCTCGCTAGTGATCCCAACATAGCACTCCACACCGAAAACAAGACAGCCGCACTAGCCCTCGAGGCACTATCCGAAGCCCTAGCAGTGAGGAACTCATCGCGATGCGCTCCACGGTGAACGAGGGACGATGTGATACTTGATAAAAGATCCAAGTCCACCTCTTTTAAACCAGCGGATGAAATAGTCAAATTCCAAGTCCACCCAACGGACCACAAAGACGGCCTCCATTGGGGCACAATTAAACCCCGATGTAGACGCCAGACTACGAGAATTTCTACGAGAAAACTGGGACATCTTTGCAGCACCCTTCAGACATGCCAGAATCCCACGCCGGCCGGCCGAAAGCACACTAAATATCCTAAAAGGATTCAAGCTACCAAACAGGCTCTTGCGCTTTTTCGAACCCAAGAGACATGCCATGGGAGAGGAGCTAGCCAAACTTTTGGAAGCCGGATTCATCGAGATATAAAACATCCGGATGGCTAGCAAACACGGTGATGGTACCAAAGAAGGACAAATCCTGGCGCCTATGTGTTGATTTCAAAGACCTTAATAAGGCTTGCCCAAAGGATCCCTTCCTCCCTCGAATTGATCAAATTATCGACGCCCACGAAGGACCACGACTCATTGTGCTTCCTCGACGCAGCACTCGGCTACCACCAAATCAAGATGGCGGAGCTGCACCAAGCCTGCAACAAGATTCATCACTCCATACGGCCCATTCTCGCTTCAACACAATGCCCTTCGGGCTCAAAACGCCGGCGCAACATATCGTCGCATGATTCGGACATGTCCGCAAACCAGATCGGCAAAACAAGGAAGCATACGTAGATGACGTGGTCGTCAAAACCAAGCATGTCGAAACTCTAGTAGACGACTTGAGGCTCACATTCGACAATCTTCGAAAATACGACATCAAGCTCAATCCAGAAAAATGCGTCTTCGGCGTTCGGTAGGAAAGCTCCTGGGCTTCATTGTGTCCGGTAGAGGAATTGAAGCAAACCCAGCCAAGATCCGAGCTCTGTCACAATTGGATATTCCAAAAAACCTCAAACAAATACAAAAATTGACTGGATACGTAACGGCTCTAAGCCGCTTTATTTCCCGCTTGGGAGAAAAGGCGTTACCCCTTTACCGCCTCCTCCGGCGCACCGAACACTTCGAGTGGACGGATGCCACCACGGCCGGACTCGAAGAAATAAAGGCCATTTTGGCAACAAATCCGGTCCTGGCTGCGCCCAACGTGGGCGAACCAATGTTATTATATATCGCCGCAACACATCAAGTTGTCAGCGTGGTGCTCGTCGTCGAACGAGAAACGGATGGACACCGGTTCCCTCTTCAAAAACCGGTTTACTATGTGTCCACTGTCCTAACTCCATGCAAGTCCCGGTACCCACACTATCAAAAGATAGCATACGCGGTGTTCATGGCATCCCGGAAGCTGCGACACTACTTTCAAGAGTGTTCGATAACGGTAGCCTCCGAAGTACCTCTTAACGACATTATAAACAACCGCGACGCGACAGGCCGGATTGCAAAATGGGCCATAGAGCTCCTTCCATTCGACATAACTTATAAGCCATGACGAGCTATTAAGTCGCAGGTTTTGGCCGATTTCGTGGCTGAATGGACCGTCAACTCCCTAAAGAGTACGGGCGCATACTCCAATTGGATCATGCACTTTGACGGCTCCAAAATGTTGGCCGGCACAGAAATTTGGCGTCGTCTGACGTCCCCAACCGGGACACAGTCCAATCGTTCTTCGATAATATATATGGACTCCAACAACGCAGCCGAATACGAGGCCCTTCTGCACGGCCTCCGGATGGCAGTCTCCATGGGCATTAAACGCCTAGAGGTGCGCGGGGATTCGAACCTCGCGATATCTCAAATAAACGGAGACTTTGATGCCAAAGATCCGAAAATGGTAGCGTATCGCAATGCGGTCCTAAAATGCCAAAGACAGTTCAAGGGCTCGAATTTCATCATATAGCCCGGATAACAACCAGGCAGCGGACATATTGGCACGCATAGGTGCAAAACGCGATGCCGTCCCGCCCAACGTCTTCTTGGAACGGCTATTCAAGCCATCCGTACTATGGGAAGGGGAGTCCGGAAATAACAATCCGGACCCAACCGCACTACCTGACGCCGAACACTCTGACACAATCGGAGGCTCTGCCACCGAGACAACACCCTCCGCCCACGAAATAATGGCGGTTATCGCCCCGTGGACGGAGCCATTCCTAGCCTACCTAACTAGGCAGGAACTCCCCGAAGACCAAAATGAGGCTCGCTGCATAGTACGGCGATCTAAAGCCTATAAAGTCCATGAGGGAGAGCTTTATAAGAAAAGCACAACAGGAGTCCTTCAAAGGTGTATCTCTGAAGAGGAAGGGCGAAACCTCCTGGCTGAAATTCATGCCGGACCGGTGGGCACCACGCCGCAGCCCGGCCCTTGTAGGCAAGGCCTTCCGTCAGACAGATTTTATTGGCCGACGGCCCGAGCAGAATCTTGCGCAGGATTTAGTCCAACGATGCGTCGGTTGCCAGCCTTTTGCAAACCAAAGCCACATGCCACCCACCGCCCTCAAAACTATACCCATCACCGCCGTTCGCGGTCAGGGGCTTGACATGGTTGGACCCCTTAAGGGGGAACCCACAAGCAAAAATACCTATTGGTCATGGTGGATAAATTCACCAAATGGATAGAGGCCAAACACTGTTAAAAGCGGCGAATCCGGACCGGTGATAGACTTCATATCGTGGGTAGTTCACCGTTCACGGTGTCCCCCACGATATCATCATGATAACGGCACCAACTTCATGGCCGATGAGGTCAAATTATGGTGCAAAAACATGGGCATCAAGCTCGATTACGCCTCGCCTATCACCCTCAAACCAACGGCCAAGTCGAGCGAGGCAAACGGTCTAATCGTGGCGGCATTAAACCCAGACTAGTGCGGTCCCTCAAGGAATCTAACACGCCTTTGGGTTGAGGAGCTCGACTCCGTACTGGGGCTGCGGACCACGCCGAATCGTACTACCGGATTCACACCATTTTTATGGTGTACGGTGCATAGGCAGTCCTGCCCTGCAACATAATTCATGACTCACCTCGCGTGCGCATGTATGAAGAAAGAGAAGCCGAGCTCGACCGGCAGGACAGTTTGGACGCATTGGAGGAGGAGCGCGACGTGGCAAAAGCTCGTTCCGCATTCTATCAATAGCAGGCTCGAAGATATCAAAGCGAGGAAATGCGGGCCAAAGCTTATAACGTTGGCGAACTAGTTCTACGCTCACGGACAAGAAAAAGGACAAACTCAAGCCCAAATGGGAAGGTCCCTTCATCATCGACCAGGTCCTCGACCAACAGAAAGCATACCGTCTGCGAACGCATCGGATAACCGACTCGAGCCGAACCCATGGAACGCAGCCCGTCTACGAAGATTCTACGCTAAGCGCCGGACTCCAAGTTCGTTTCCTTCCTCCGTCCACATTTTCTATTTTTGCTGTCTTTTATTTCTCTCCTTCCCCCTCCTTCTTCCTGAAGCCTTTAGAGGCTCGTTTGCGCTTTGTCCGCACATATTTGACGCGATGTACGCTCTCATTATACCTAGGGGCTTCTTTACCAGAAGCTTATTTTATACGGGCTTCATGCCCAACACATGCGTCAAACTTCCGCATGTACCTTTTATTCACCATTATATGCATCGATATGACTTAAGTTTTGGCCAGGCTGGGTTGCCTGGATCCTGTGCTTACCCCTACGTTCCCGATTGTTCGGCTAGGTGGTAAAGGGAGCACCTCTGCGATTATTCTTGCCGGGTCAATGGATGTGTACCTCGAGGTGGGTGAAGCCGAAAGCTAAGCGTTCTTAAGGGAATATTCGGTCGGTGAACTGAAAGATGATTTTTAACTATTTACCCATCTGCCCCGGATGATTTTCTGCTTTCATAGCAGCTTTGACATGCACTTTAGGGCATGCATCCCAAATGAAAGGAACCCTTAACGGAACTATTCTCCCTGGAAGATGGTTCTTACTATCCATGTAATATAACATAACTAGTTGGGCACTTGTCTGATACAGCAATAATGACCACTACGCCTTGTCTCCATGCATACCCCGGTTCTTCTATAACCACGAAGGTATTCGGACACACTCCGGACTATTGGGTCCTGAGGTCGAAGCAAAAAGGTCCGATATGACAAACGATCTACAATCCGGCTAGAAGACATTTTTCATGTCATATTTTTACATAGTCAACTCGACTCATTCTATTCCTCCTCAATGCCACCTAATAGGCTATCCAATTTACAATCTTGCTGGGAATACTTGGCGGCCAATTCTACTTGGCCGTACACTAACTTTCTGAGGATCTCCTTCCCATCAGCCCCACAGTCCGACCTCGGCCTTGTGGTTTGGGTCGACCAACCGTGTACTGCGTCTTTACCATGGCCCAGCCTCCCCTGGCGCCTGACGGCAGCCGATATCTTCCATAGTCGGAAGCGCCGCCGTGCTCCTTGAAGCCGCTCTGCCAGCTCCCCAATGCCTTGAGCGGGGAGATAGATGGCCACAAGGCACTGGCCGACGCCTTTCATCACCTGCCGAACTCGTTAAATGCGGTAGCGTGAGTTCGGGAAGAAGATCACCCGGCATCGGGCATCTCCTCCTCGGGGCGGCCTGTGAGCAAACCTACATACATGTTTATGTTAGTCGCCTTCCTCGCCGAACTCTTTCAAAGTTCGCCAAGAACTTCTTGAAAATGTCGCGACGAAGCCGTCGATTCTCCTTTACGGAGTCAGACAACTGGGCACGAACATCTTTTAGTTCCTCACCCAGTTTGGTGTTGGCATCTTGGAGGTTATTTTTCTCCTGCCGCACCCTCGTAAGCACGCTCTCGCCGGCCTTTAGCTGGCGCAAGAGCTGTTGCCTGTCCGAATCTAGTCCGGCGCCATCTGCAATACTTTTGTCAGATTTCACACCCGCCGCACTTCATAAACTATTTATCTTTTGAAGCGTATATTACCAGAGGGGGTCTCTGTGGCTCCCCCTGTAGCGGCTAGTGCGGCCTCAAGTTGGGCCTTGCATTCTTCAAGCTCTGAGACGATCGGGTACTCTTTTTGTAAGATCCTGCATAACAAATGATCCTTAAATCAGTTATTCTAACTACTTTAAGTCTCGGGGCTACTTGGCATATATAATCATCAAATTTCCTCACCAGTATGTCCTTTACATACTGCTCCGTGGCTCTGGCTAGACCATCTTGAGCGGCACGGAGGTGCGCATCTCCCGAATTGAAGGCATTCAAGGCCTCTTGGGAGAAACATGTGTCATGAAGAACTGTCCGGCGGCGCCTGTGATTCATGGCGCTCTCCACCTTGGAGTTGGTGGCAGATAATCTGTCGGCATCCTCTGTCGGAGGAGCATCCGACATACGCCTCGTGCTCGCCTCTGCTTCTGGACCCGACTTTGGAGCCTGGCAGGCGGAGGTTCGATTGGCAACCTCTCCGGACTCAGTCCGGCGAGCGCTCTTTTTCCTGAAAAGAGCATCAGCGTTAGTACGCCTTCCAGGAATCAATTCTAGGAACATGGTGACACGCCATACCGTTCTTGGCGGAGTTTCGATCCGGACCGCACTTCTTTTTAACTGCGGGGCCGTCGCCTCCTTGTTGGCTAGCCGCATGAGCTCGGCTTCTGCCTCGAAGGTACCCCTGCGAAACACCATTGGTATATGGTGATCAAGAAATAAGCACGGATGGGTCACTATCGTAATATTGGGACCTCGGTCTCGATTACTGTGAAATTTGGAAGTATTCCGGTAATCGGTAGTAATGGCAACCAAAGCATTGTCGATGCTAAGTTGGTGGAACACCGTCGATCAACTCCACCTTTATATCCGGATCCTCTTCGGAGGTCGGATCGAGGGACCGTTCCGGATCCTCGGGTTGTGGGGCGGCTGTGTATCTTCTCCACCGATCCGTAGCAGTTCTCACAAAAACCATGAAATGAGATATTTAACCACGGGAACATGGATCGGACAGGCCACAAAGATGTTTGCTTACCCAGCTTCAAGGATTATTCGAAGAAAACTCCTTCAGTGGATTGACGCGGAGGAAAACCTCCTCCTCCCCTTTATACATGGCAGACAAAATCTTCACCAGTTCGGTGACCAATCCCGGCCCTTTGCGGCCATGGCGGGTGGCATCGTCCTCCCCGTTGAAGTCCCACATGGGGTGGCCCCTATATTGGAGCGGCTACACTCCCCTCATAATGCAGATTGCCATGACTCCAATCATGGTCAATCCGCATGAGCCGATAATCTTATTCGGCTCATCAAGTAGAGGACATCCGGTCATTTTCCTCCGGGGCTCCAAGGGCGCCCGGCTTAGGCGCTTCTTCCGAGGAGCATTGCTAAACTCCGGAAGGCCGATCCGAACAGGATCCGGCGTGGGACGTCCTCCATGTAAAGCACTCCAAGGCCGGTCTTGGGGACGCCTTCTTCGGGTACCGGATAGGTATCCGGTCCGGCGATGCGCCATAGCTCGGCTCGCCCACTTGATATATTGACCCCTCATAAGAACGGGGTACTAGGCGTAATAATCTCTTCCACAGCCCGAAATGAGCCTCAACGCCCAAGAACAGTTCGCAAAGAGCCACGAAGCATGATGTGCAAAATGGAGGCATGTGTAAGGTGGTGCAACTGAGGCCGTAGAACTCCAAGAGCCCCGGAGAAAGCGGATGGATTGAAATCCAAGTCCTCTTACTAGATAAGAGATGAAGCATACCCGCTCTCCTTTAGAGGGATCGGGGACACTCTCCGCTTGCTTTCCGCCCTTGTAGGTGGCAAGTCCGCTCGAACCGGAACCATGAAGGCCGGGGAAGAAATCCCTTGGTTTGGAGTATAACTAGCTCGCTATGCGGGATCGAGCATCTCTCCCAATTTCAGTGCCGAGGGCTGGGAGCGCGAGAGGAGGAGCCGCATCGACCGTCCATGATGGAATGGGCTTTGGTCGAGGCGCCTGATGAAAGCTTCATGAAGGGGGGACGGTGTGACTCAGATCTAGATCCTCGCCCCTTTTATAGGCAGCTCATTTGCGCAGCTAGGGGGGTAAGTGTAAAAATACCATGGCCTTTCGCATTCATTCAAACACGTGGATTGGCCATTATTGGGCGTAGAAGCCAAGGAGCGCAGCATTTATCAAAAGACGGACACTATTCGACGAATATATGGAATTTTGAGAAGAACCCGCCTCGCAATGCTGAAGACAATCAACGCGCCGGACTCATCGTCATTGAAGCCTGGTTCGGGGGCTACTGAGGGAGTCTCGGATTAGGGGGTGTCCGGATAGCCGAACTATCACCGTTGGCGGACTCTGGACTATGAAGATACAAGATTGAAGACTTCGTCCGGTGTCCGGATGGGACTTTCCTTGGCGTGGAAGGCATGCTTGGCTATACGGATATGTAGATCTCCTACCATTGTAACCGACTCTGTGTAACCCTAACCTATCCGGTGTCTATATAAACCGGAGGGTTTTAGTCCGTAGGACGAACAACAATCATACCATAGGGTTTAGCCTCCTTGATCTCGTGGTAGATCTACTCTTGTACTACCCATATTATCAATATTAATCAAGCAGGAGTATGGTATTACCTCCATCGAGAGGGCCCGAACCTGAGTAAAAACATCGTGTCCCTTGTCTCCTGTTACCATCCGCCTAGACGCACAGTTCGGGACCCCCTACCCGAGATCCGCCCGTTTTGACACCGACAGCCTCGGTTCTATTTCCCATCATATTAATCTTTCGTCAACTAGCTAATTCTGTCGTCGTTTATTTTTGCAATCTTTACTTTCAATCTTTATCATAAAAATACCAAAAATATTATCTTATCATCTCTATCAGATCTCACTTTTGCAAGTGGCCGTGAAGGGATTGACAACCCCTTTATCGCATTGGTTGCAAGGTTCTTATTTGTTTGTGTAGGTACGAGGGACTTGCGTGTGGCTTCCTACTGGATTGATACCTTGGTTCACAAAAACTGAGGGAAATACTTACGCTACTTTGCTGCATCACCCTTTCCTCATCAAGGGAAACCAACGCATGCTCAAGAGGTAGCAAGAAGGATTTCTGGCGCCGTTGCCAGGGAGTCTACGCACAAGTCAAGACATACCAAGTACCTATCACAAACTCTTATCCCTCGCATTACATTATTTGCCATTTGCCTCTCGTTTTCCTCTCCCCCACTTCACCCTTGCTGTTTTATTCGCCCTCTTTTCTCGTTCGCCTCTTTTTCGCTTGCTTCGTCGTTATGGCTAGTCCTTTATCTACTCCTTTGTCTCCCGAGAATGAAGTTCTTAATTTTAAACAAAGGGAGGGAGAAAATCTGAAAGATGCTTGGTACAGAATTTGCAATGCACAAAATAGATCCACTAGGAAGCAATCTACTTCCGTTCTTCTTTGCAATTTTTATGTTGGCATCACTCCTTGGAATAGATATATTCTTGATACCATTACCGGAGGGAATTTCTTGGGTAGCCATACTTTTGATTCTTATAATGCTATGATAGATTTGTTTGGCCCACCACCTCTTTTGGTTAATGGAACTATTTTAACTTTGGAACATGTGATGCAAAGGCTTGAAATTATTGAAAATAAAGTTGCCACCGTAGAGTTGATTGAAAATTTGGATAAAAAGATCCACAACCAAATTACCCAATACGGATCTAAGGTGGGAGTTGCTCTTAGAAAATTTAAAGAAAAGGAACCCATGGTTAACGAAAAGATAGATCAAGATTCCACTAGAATTGATAAGATTGAGGATATTATTACCAACTTAGGGTCAGCCTTTTCTTCCGTGGAAAATACTCCAAAACCTCCTAATTCTAAAATTGCCAAACTGATGTATGTTCCTAAAAATAAGGGTGAAACTTCTAGTAAGGAAAATGCGGATCTCAAATCCATAAGTGTTCACCCCAACTTTCTCGCTATCATTAAGGAACCTTTTGCTACAAATGATTTTCTTGATTTCTTGCCTAGGGATTTAATAATTAATAAAAAGAAGGAAACTCCTAAGGGTTATAAGTGTTCTATTGAAGAATTGCCTACCAAAGATGACAATACCTAGATCTATCCTTGCCTTTATGCCTAGCTAGGGGCGTTAAACTATAGCGCTTGTTGAGAGGCAACCGAATTTTATTTTTGTTTCTTGATTTTTGGTTCTGTTTAGGAATAAATCTTTCATATAGCCTCTGGTTAGATTTGCTTTTGTGTTTTAATTAGTGTTTGTGCCAAGTAGAACCTTTGGGAAGACTTGGGTGAAGTCTTTTTGATCTTGCTGTAAAAAACAGAAACTTTAGCGCTCACGAGATTAGCTACAACTTTTTGCTGGTGAGTGCTATTTAGTTGATTCTTTTTGCAGATTATTAATAGATAAATTACTCACGTCCAGCAATTTATTTTAGAATTTTTGGAGTTCCATAAGTTTGCGTTAGATACAGATTACTACAGACTGTTCTGTTTTTGACAGATTCTGTTTTTTGTGTGTTGTTTGCTTATTTTGATGAACCTATGGCTAGTAATGGAGTTTATGAACCATAGAGAAGTTGGAATACAGTAGGTTTAACAACAATATAAATAAATAATGAGTTCATTACAGTACCTTAAATTGGTGTTTTGTTTTCTTTCGTTAACGGAGCTCACGAGATTTTCTGTTAAGTTTGTGTTCTGAAGTTTTCAAGTTTTGGGTAAAGATTTGATGGATTATGGAACAAGGACTGGCAAGAGTCTAAGCTTGGGGATGCCCAAGGCGCACCAAGGTAAAATCTAAGGACAACCAAAAATCCTAAGCTTGGGGATGCCCCGGAAGGCATCCCCTCTTTAAATCTTCGGCCCATCGATAACTTTACTTGGAGCTATATTTTTATTCACCACATGATATGTGTTTTGCTTGGAGCGTCTTGTATGATTTGAGTCTTTACTTTTTAGTCCACCACAATCATCCTTGCTGTACACACCTTTTGAGAGAGACACACATTAATCGGAATTTATTATAATACTTATGTGCTTCACTTATATCTTTTGAGCTAAACAATTTTGCTCTAGTGCTTCACTTATATCTTTTAAAGCACGATGGTGGTTTTATTTTATAGAAATAATTGATCTCTCATGCTTCACTTATATTATTTTGAGAGTCCTTTAGAACAGCATGGTAGTTTTCCTTGGCTATAAATTTAGTCCTAATATGATAGGCATCCAAGATGGATATAATAAAACCTTTCATATAAAGTGCATTGAATACTAAGAGAAGTTTTGATACTTGATGATTGTTTTGAGGTATGAAGATGGGGATATTAGAGTCATGATAGTTGAGTAGTTGTGAATTTGAGAAATACTTGTTCTAAAGTTTGCGATTCCCGTAGCATGCACGTATGGTGAACCGTTATGTGATGAAGTTGGAGCATGATTTATTTATTGATTGTCTTCCTTATGAGTGGCGGTCGGGGGCGAGCGATGGTCTTTTCCTACCAATCTATCCCCCTAGGAGCATGCGCGTAGTACTTCTTTTCGATAACTAATACATTTTTGCAATAAGTATGTGAGTTCTTTATGACTAACGTTGAGTCCATGGATTATACGTACTCTCACCCTTCCACCATTGCTAGCCTCTCTAATCACAGCACTTTTCGCCGGTATCATATACCCACCATATACCTTCCTCAAAACAGCCACCATACGTACCTATTATGGCATTTTCATAGCCATTCCGAGATATATTGCCATGCAACTTATCACCGTTCCATTTATTATGACATGCTTCATCATTGTCATATTGCTCTGCATGACCAAGTAGTTGACATCGTATTTGTGGCAAAGCCACCTTTATAATTCTTTCATACATGTCACTCTTGATTCATTGCATATCCCTACATCACGAGGCATTCACATAGAGTCATATTTTGTTCTAAGTATCGAGTTGTAATTCTTGAGTTGTAAGTAAATAAAAGTGTGATGATCATCATTAGAGCATTGTCCCATGTGAGGAAAGGATGATGGGGACTATGATTCCCCCATAAGTCGGGATGAGACTCTGGACGAAAGGAAAAAAAAGAGGCCAAAAAAAAGAGAAGGCCCAAATAAAAAAAATGAGAGAAATAGAGAGAAGGGGCAATGTTACTATCCTTTTTCCACACTTGTGCTTCAAAGTAGCACCATGATCTTCATGATAGAGAGTATCTTATTTTGTCACTTTCATATACTAGTGGGAATTTTACATTATAGAACTTGGCTTGTATATTCCAATGATGGGCTTCCTCAAAATGCCCTAGGTCTCCGTGAGCAAGCGAGTTGGATGCACACCCACTTAGTTTCTTTTGTTGAGCTTTCATACACTTATAGCTCTAGTGCATCCGTTGCATGGCAATCCCTACTCACTCACATTGATATCTATTGATGGGCATCTCCATAGCCCATTGATACGCCTAGTTGATGTGAGGCTATCTTCTCCTTTTTTTGTCTTCTCCACAACCACCATTCTATTCCACATATAGTGCTATATCCATGGCTCACACTCATGTATTGTGTGAAGATTGAAAAAGTTTGAGAACATCAAAAGTATGAAACAATTGCTTGGCTTGTCATCGGGGTTGTGCATTGTAGCGACCAGACCCGAATGGATCTAGCGCTCTGTGCTCAGTGTCATCCTGGATCGATGTCTTGACACCACAAGATTTCAAGGATTTATAGCGAGTAGCAATCACACACTTATTACATCGTGTCCACAAGGGAACTTAATACAATAACATGGCTTAAGGCCATCTAATAATAACAACGGAAGGCTTGGAAAACGAGTGAGTCCATCAACTCCAACGGCATCACTGAGTATAGAACCACGACCTAACACCTTACTCGTCGTCTGAAAAGTCTGCAACGTGAAAAGTTGCAGCCCGAAAACGGGTCAGCACATGGAATATGCTGGCAATGTAACACTTGATAACCTTGCCATGGGTAACTCTGCTGGCATAATCGAGAATCTTAATCGGTTTTTCCTCATATGTCAAATCATCCTTCAACTGAATTGCCTCCGGTGTACTGTGTCTCTTAATGGTACCTCTGCTATCTCTGGGTGACATTTCTTCAATTGAGAAACATGGAATACATCATGAACTCCCCGGTCCTTCCGGTAATTCCAACTTATAAGCAACTTCTCCCATGCGTTGCAAAATCTTATACGGTCCAATGAAACGGGTGCTAACTTTCCTTTAACTCCAAAACGCTTAACTCCTCGAAGTGGGGATACTCGAGATATACTCTGTCTCCAACTTCATACTCAATCGCTTTGGCGCTTTGAATCGGCATAGCTCTTTTGTGCAGGCAGGCTACCTTGAGCACATCTCGAATCAACTTAACTTTCATTGGGACTCCTTAATCAAATCTGGTCCAAACAATCGACGATCTCGGTTTGATCCCATAACAACGGTGTCCTGCACCTTCTTCCATACAAAGCCTCGAAGGTGCCATCTTCAAGCTGGTTTGGTAACTGTTGTTGTAGGAAAATTCTGCATACGGTAAATTTTCATCCCAGCTAGATCCATAATCTAGGGCACAAGCTCTCAAAGCATGTCCTCCAAAATCTGATTGACTCTCTCGGTCCATCCATCGGTCTGTGGGTGGAAAGTCTTTGAATTCCAATCGGGTTCCCAATGTTTCGTACAACCGGTTCCAAAATTTCGAGGTAAACCGGTTCCTCTATCGTCGATGCTCCTCGGAACTCCGTGTAAGCACACAATTCTGGTCATGTATATCTTTGCCAACTTAGCACCGCTATAGGTGGTCTTGACCGAATAAAATGAGCTACCTTTGTTAAACGGTCGACTATAACCCAAATCGAGTCATATCCTCGAACGAGTCTTTGGCAATCCGTGATAAAATCCATGCCTAGTTTATCCCACTTCCATTCGGTATCGGCAATGGTTGTAACAATCCTGGCGGCTTCGATGTTACCTTTTACTTTCGACATACATCGCAAACTGCTACATACTCCGCAATATCCTTCTTCATTCCGGTCCACCGTAAAGTATTCTTCAAATCCAAGTACATCTTGGTATTTCACAGGTGAATCGAATAGGGTGAATCATGGGCTTCTTGTAAAATCAACTTCCCGATCTACGGGTCATTGGGCACATAAACACGGTCTTCAAACCATAGGGTATCGTGCTCATCCTCACGAAATCCTTTAGCTTTTCCTTTGCTCATTTTCTCCTTTATAGAGGCAACTTCCTTATCTCGCCTTTTGGGCTTCTACGATTTTGTCCATCGCTGTCGATTGAATTTCCAATGTTGCTACATAGCCTCTCGGAACTATTTCCAAACATAGCTCTCGAAGGTCCTCGGCTAACTCATTGGGTATTCCTCCCATCATTAGGGTATTGACGTGGCTCTTACGGCTCAATAAATGCCTTTCTGACATTAGCCTTCCCGGTGATAATGCAATCTCATGTCATAATCCTTGATAAGCTCTAACCATCTCCTTTGTCTCGATATTCAATTCCTTCGTGTGAAGATGTACTTCAAACTCTTGTGATCCGTATATACTTCACAATGATTTCCAATGAGAAAATGTCTCCACGTCTTCGTGGCATGCACAACGGTGCTAACTCCAAATCATGAGTGGCATAATTCAACTCATGGGGCTTAAGTTGTCGTGAAGCATACGAAACAACTCTTCCTTCCTGCATAAGCACCGCTCCAAGTCCTCGGCGTGAAGCGTGCAATACACCTCATAATCCTTAGTCCGATCCGCAATATCAAAAGCTGGTGAGGTAACCAATCTTTTCTTCAACTCCGAAAACTTGCCTCACAGTCCTCGGTCCATATAAATTTGTTCTCCTTCTTCAACAATTACATCATAGGCTTAGCAATCCTTGAGAAATTCTCAATGAACCTTCGGTAGTATCCTGCGAGTCCAAGGAAACTCCGAATCTCTCCAACTGTCGTTGGTGCTTCCCATTTGGTTACGGTCTCAACTTTTGTGGGATCAACATGTCCGAGAAATCCAACTTCCTTTAACCAAAACTCACATTTCTTTGAACTTGGCATACAACTGGTGTTCCCTCGGTTTCTCCAAAACCAATCGCAAATGTTCCTTGTGTTCCTCTTCATTCTTGAGAAAATCAAAATGTCATCAATGAACACCACGATGAACTTATCCAAAAACTCCATAAACACTTTGTTCATCGTGTTCATGAAATAGGTCATGCGTTAGTCGGTCCAAATGACATAACGGTATACTCAGTATAGTCCATATCTCGTGGTAAATGATGTCTTGGGTATGTCCTGCTCCCGAATCTTCAATCGATGGTACCACGATCGCAAGTCGATCTTGGAAAACACCTTGGCTCCTTGCAAGCGATCAAACAGATCATTTATCATAGGTAGTGGGTACTTGTTCTTGATTGTTACTTCATTCAATCCACGATAATCAACAACCATTCTTAACGATCCATCCTTCTTCTCCACTAGCAAAGCGGGTGATCCCCAAGGTGAAGAGCTTGGGCGTATAAAACCTTTATCCAAAAGCTCCTTAATCTGCTTCTTGATTTCCGCCAAATCGTGTCTTTGGCATCCTGTATGGTCGCTTCGATATCGGGCCTGTTCTCGCAACAAACGATCAAAAACTCAATGTCTCTATCCGGTGGCATTCACGGCAACTCTTCCTAAATACATCAGAAAATCCTTCACACCGGTACTTCTTCCTGTACCACTCCCCGATAAGCAGATTAACTTGTGCTCTCCTCGGCTCGTGCCGTGATACATACTTAATCCTTCTTCCTTCGGTGTGGTGAGCAAAATTGATCTAGTGGAGCAATCAATGTTTCCTCCATACTTTGATAACCAATCCATTCCTAATATCACATCCAATCCTTGGGATTCCGAACTATTAGGTCCGAGGGGAAAACATAGTGTCCAATCCTTAATGGCAATCGATCACACCATTTACTAGCCATGTACTCTGCTCCCGGGTGAGGTTACTAGCATGGGTGACCTAAGGGCTTGGGTTGGTAACTTGTACTTATCCACAAATCCCCTTGATATGTATGAATGCGATGCACCAAGATTTAAAAGAACAAGCTGCGATAAATGACTTAACCAAAAACTTACCGATTCTTGCATCGGGCTGATCTTCAACCTCCTCCACTTCAAGGTGGTTCACATCCTCTATTGAAAGGGTTGGGCTTCTTTCCAGAGCTTCCATTGCCATTTCCATTACGCCTTACGGGCGATTGTTGGCATAATGCCCATCTTGCGGCACTTAAAACAAGTAATATGACTCAGTCTACTTTGGATGGTGTTGGCCGGGTTGGTGCGATTACATCTGTTGCTTCCTCCATTCCGTTCCCATTCTTGGTGCCGTTATGGTTATGCGAATTACCTCCTCCATGGGTATCTTTGAAACTGAATTCCTGATTTAGGGGTATAACGAGGTTTCTGCTGAGCTCCAGTTATACTTCCCTTGCCCATACTTCCGCTTACGGTTCTCAATTTCTTCACGCTTTCCTTCAATCATGAGGGCTCGATCTACTAACTCCTGGTAGTTGTTGAAACTGGCTACCATCAACGGCATCTTGAACTCATCATTCGGTCCTTCTAGAAACTTCTCACCTTAGTCAGCATCAAGAGCAACGTCATCCGGGGCATAACGTGCTAGTTTACTAAAGTCATCCACGTCAGCCAACAGCCCTTCCTCCTTGGCGTAAGTTGCGAAACTCACGCTTCTTCATGGCCATGGCTCCTGCTGAAACATGGGCGGTCTGAAAAAGCTTGCTGAAATTGATCCCATGTGACAGGTGTCTATAGGGTAAGTGGTCATGAAATTCTCCCACCATCTTCATTGCGGGTCCTTCAAGCCGATGTCTTGCAAACTTCACTCTTTCTCCATCCGTGCATCCTGCAGTGGTCGGCTCCCTTCCTATCTTGCGGAGCAGTCATCTGCTACAATTGGCTCGGTGCTCTTTGGAATACACCGGTGGGTTTAGTCTAAGGAAGCGAGTCGGATGATCCGCAGTGGTGGTGGCGGTGGGTTGTAGTTGTTGTTGTTGTTGTTGTTGCCACAGTTACGCACCAATGTTTGAATCGTGGTATTACCTTCTTTGGATCGGTTGGGTGATCTCTGGCGGAAAAGCGAATCCGGGTCGCGTCTCGGAGGCATCTGATGAGTTTAGAAAAGATGAGAATTTAGAATAGAATGAGGTCTAAGGGGAATCACTACCCAAATGCACATGAGCAAATACACACAAAATCACTTCATTCAATCAAACAAAGGCTTACAACGATCTAACTATCGCAAAAGTGCGTGTACTATAATGTTTACATGGAGGGAATACTACTAATATGTGGGGGACTTCTACTAATTTGAACCGTGGAAGACTCCATAATGTCTCGCTTCCAACCGTCTTCAAAGTCGGGTTCACTTGGATCCGAATCGGTGTCGTCGATGTTGATGTAGTCGCTTGGGCAATCGACATCTTGGTCCTCATTCCCGAGCGCCAACTTCTTCTTCGCTTCTTCAATCTCGTACTTAAGATCGTTATTGTGTCTTGCTAGAGCTACGATCTCGTCCATATAGTCCTTGCGAGTTGTCTTTAGTTCTTCTTCAAGTTCGATGATCCTTCCTTTCGCATTCTGCAACTCCAACATATCATTGCACATCTGGTTCTCCTGGCGTCGAATATGCTGGTTTAACTCCCGGATAAATGCTGCAATGGATCTATCCTTCTTGGTGCTTGTGACGTCCCATTTGTCATCTCGGCGTCGCAAATCTGGTAGATTGTGTCCTTGAGGTCTTCTTGATAAACTTCTCCAATGCGTCCCATGGTGATGTGAGCTGCCATGCTTTTTCCCAGACTCCAAGTTGGT
Source organism: Aegilops bicornis (assembly GCA_021605145.1). Lineage (NCBI taxonomy): Eukaryota > Viridiplantae > Streptophyta > Magnoliopsida > Poales > Poaceae > Aegilops > Aegilops bicornis. The sequence goes on along the minus strand of CM038669.1, from coordinate 251,537,481 downwards.
GCACTGAAAACACTATCTATAGGCTTGGTGATTGGGGCGAATGTCCTTCCTGGAACGTGAGCGTGAATCTTCCAACGCTCCTCTTCAGGCAGAGTGGAGTTGAAAGTCCCGGTGAAGCTTGGTAGTCCAACGTTCAGGTACTTGGTAACTTCCTTCAAGTGAAAACCAAAAGGTGTGCCTTCATCTGGTTGGGTGTACTTGATCTTCGCGTCCGTCATCCTAAAGAGAGTAGAAAAGATGAGGAGTTAGAAAATGAGAAGAGAGTAGTGATCTATGGCTTTATCTTAGTGGTCGTGTCCTACGATTAGTGTGCTCGATACCATTCTCTGTAAGACCAGGACCGAATGGATCTAGCGCTCTGTGCTCGGTGTCATCCTGGATCGCATGTCGACACCACACGATGCCGAAGGATTTATAGCGAGTAGCAATCACACACTTATTACATCGTGTCCACAAGGGAACTTAATACAATAATATGGCTTAAGGCCATCTAATAATAACAATGGAAGGCTTGGAAAAGCAGTGAGTCCATCAACTCCAACGGCATCATCGAAGTATAGAACCACGACCTAACACCTTACTAAATGCGTCGAAAAAGTGCATAGCGTGAAAAGTTGCAGCCCAAAACGGGTCAAGACATGGAATATCTTTGGCAATGTAACACATAGAGAACAATGAAGCAACAAGCCTATACTACATGCATATTTGGTGGTGGTAAGGCTCTCTGATTTACATTTTTGCATAAAGCTAATTTTTCCCTACATCAAAGGAATAATTTTATTTAACTATCATGGTGGTTGTTAAACATTGAGAATGGTTGACAAGATCCTCAATCCCAATTAAAAAGTACTCATTAAAACCCAATACATTTATTATTGGTAACATGTTGAGATTCACATGATATTCAAGTACTAGATACTCAAGATGTCCATAACCGGGGACACGGCTAATCATGATTAGTTTATACACTCTGCAGAGGTTTGCGCACTTTTCCCCACAAGACTCGATCGCCTCCGCTTGGTTCTCGCACTACATGGTGTTTGAGAAAGCGGATGACCGAGACATAGTCTTTCGAAGCGCTAGCACCTTACCTGTGTGTAGACCGTACCTACCTACATCCCCTACATCAGCTAGCCTACCCTTAAGAGTTCGACAACTTAGTCAACTACGCCAGAGCCCATAATTGGCTTGTGGCTGCACACGGAAGTTTCTAGTTTGATAAATCTCATGATCCCTTAGAGCACAGGTGGCGGTCCGAAGAAATACAGTGCAAATCTCGATAGAAACCAGTGCCTCAATCCACCCAGATGTGTGTTTAAGTTGCCACCTTAAATAAACCATTAAATTAACAATCTCACATCTGTCATGGATATTCACTCACCCAATCCACGTCTACTAGCATAGCATAGCATAATAAGCAAACGTGAAGTAACTCCCAAGGTTTCATAAGTAAAAGCAGTAATAGGTACTACCTCAATCTACTTCCCATCCCACAATTTAATTAGATCCTAAACATGCAAGTGTTTGAGGGTTTGATCTAATGCAATAAAAGCTGGGTAGTAGAAAAGTATGATCAGTGTTACTTGCCTTGTCGATGATCCATGAGTCCTAGAGATTCAAGTAACAAGCGGCGCACTCACGGGTGATCTAACGCAGACAAACAACAAGCATACAATAAGTACTCATCTAATGCACAGGAAATCTCGAATAAAAGATCTAACCAGATAGTTCAACTTAAGAACCACAGTTGCAAAAGAATCGAATCAAATAAAACATCGAAGGTCGGAACTCGAGAGAGAACGACTCGGTTTAGCAAATCTGAAACTAAGTCAAAATTTCACAGTAGCAAAACTCCGTGAAAGTAGGTTAGTCGGAACGGCGGTTTTAGATTCTGAAACTCCAGCGCTTGAATCACCCGATTCGATAAAGCGAGCAAGAAATAAAACAGATTTGAAAATCGGATCGGAAATCGAATCGGAAAAATAACGGATTAAATCCGATTTAAAAGAAAACGACGAGCGGATTAAATAACGGACGTTAGATTAATGTAACTAATCCAACGAACGCGTTCATTCAAACGAGCGGGTCGGTGAACGTTCACTAAATAAGAAAACCAAAAAATAAAACCAATCTAGGTTTTTGAAAAAAAACGAACATCTTTTTTAAATAAACCGGATCGGTCTTTAGGGAAAACCGGATCGAACGGCGCTGGGCGGTGGCTACCTCCGGTGATCGCCGTGAGGCTCGGCGGGCGAGGGGCGGCGGGGTCGGGAGGCGGCGGGGTCCGGCGTCGTGACGGAACGGCGGCGGCGGCCGTCATGGGCGGCGGCGGACTCGGCTTGAGGGCGGCGGCGGGTGAGGTGAGGAGAGAGGCGGTCCGTGAGGTTAAATAGGAGGTGCTCGGCTTGGGGAAGGGGCAACGAGCCGGGCGGAGTCGGACACCGGCGGCGGCGCTGCTCCCGAAGCGGGACTTTCGGGCGGCGGCGCGCTGAGGGAGAGGGCGGGCGCCTGGCCGGCCTCTGGCTGGGCCGGGTGGGCCTTGGCCTGTGAAGCGTTTTTTATAAATAAAAACCAAAACGAATTAAAAAAAATACCAAACGAACTCCGATTTAAATAAAACAAATTTTCCCCGACTCCTAAAAATGAGTCGAACAAAATGAACTTTAAAAACGGCAATATGCATAATATTTTTAAAATGCTCATTTTTGCCTAAGCAAAATAAATCTTCCAAAACCAAATCTGATTTATTTATAATATCTTCATTTTTCCTAAATATTGGGAAAGTCATATTATTCACTCTCTTGATATTTTTATAGGAAAAACTTTATGAAGATAATTAAATAAATCCAATGATCCTATTTTCAAATTTGAGAAATCCCAAATATGAAAATAATGAAACTTCCAACTCTCTCCGAGGGTCCTTGAGTTGCGTGAAATTTTCTAGGATCGGAAAATGCGAGAAAAAATATGATATGCATGATGACCTAATGTATAACATTCCAAATTGAAAATTTGGGATGTTACATGCATGATTAAATACTTTGTGTGATGAAGATAGAGCATAGCCAGACTATATGATTTTGTAGGGATAACTTTCTTTGGCCATGTTATTTTGAGAAGACATGATTGCTTTATTAGTATGCTTGAAGTATTATTATTTTTATGTCAATATTAAACTTTTATATTGAATCTTTCGGATCTGAACATTCATGCCACAATAAAGAAAATTACATTAGAAATATGCTAGGTAGCATTCCACATCAAAAATCCTGTTTTTATCATTTACCTACTCGAGGACGAGCAGGAATTAAGCTTGGGGATGCTTGATACGTCTCCAACGTATCTATAATTTTTTTATTGTTCCATGCAATTATATATTCTGTTTTGGATGTTTAATGGGCTTTATTATACACTTTTATATTATTTTTGGGACTAACCTACTAATCCAAGGCCCAGTGCAAATTGCCGTTTTTTTGCCTATTTCAGTGTTTCGCAGAAAAGGAATATCAAACGGAGTCCAAACGGAATGAAACCTTCAGGAGAGTTATTTTTGGAACAAACGTGATATAGAGGACTTGGAGTGGATGTCAAGAAACAACCGAGGAGGCCACGAGGCAGGGAAGCGCGCCTGGCCCCCTGGGCACGCCCCCCACCCTCGTGGGCCCCTCGTGGCTCCACCGACCTACTTCTTCCTCCTATATATACCTACATACCCGAAACCATCCAGGAGCACAATGAAACCCTATTTTCCACCGCCGCAACCTTCTCACATGCCGTGAGATCCCATCTTGGGGCCTTTTTTTCTCTTTCGTGAGGAGGGGCATCGATCACGGAGGGCTTCTACATCAATACAATAGCCTCTCCGATGATGTGTGAGTAGTTTACCACAGACCTTGGTCCATAGTTATTAGCTAGATGGCTTCTTCTCTCTCTTTGGATCTCAATACAAAGTTCTCCTCGATCTTCTTGGAGATCTATTCGATGTAACTCTTTTTGCGGTGTGTTTGTCAAGATCCGATGAATTGTGGGTTTATGATCAAGATTACCTATGAACAATATTTGAATCTTCTCTCAGTTCTTTTATGTATGATTGGTTATCTTTGCAAGTCTCTTTGAATTATCAGTCTGGTTTGGCCTACTAGATTGATCTTTCTTGCAATGGGAGAAGTGCTTAGCTTTGGGTTCAATCTTGCATTGCTCGATCCGAGTGACAGAAAGGGAAAATACACGTATTGTATTGTTGCCATCGAGGATAAAAAGATGGGGTTTATATCATATTGCTTGAGTTTATCCCTCTACATCATGTCATCTTGCCTAATGCGTTACTCTGTTCTTATGAACTTAATACTCTAGATGCATGCTAGATAGCGGTCGATGTGTGGAGTAATAGTAGTAGATGCAGGCAGGAGTCGGTCTACTTGTTACGGACGTGATGCCTATATACATGATCATGCCTAGATATTCTCATAACTATGCTCAATTCTATCAATTGCTCAACAGTAATTTGTTCACCCACCGTAATACTTATGCTATCTTGAGAGAAGCCACTAGTGAAACCTATGGCCCCTGGGTCTATTTCCCATCATATTAATCTTCCGTCAACTAGCTATTTCTGTCGCCGTTTATTTTGCAATCTTTACTTTCAATCTTTATCATAAAAATACCAAAAATATTATCTTATAATCTCTATCAGATCTCACTTTTGCAAGTGGCCGTGAAGGGATTGACAACCCCTTTATCGTGTTGGTTGCAAGGTTCTTATTTGTTTGTGTAGGTACGAGGGACTTGCGTGTGGCCTCCTACTGGATTGATACACAAAAACTGAGGGAAATACTTATGCTACTTTGCTGCATCACCCTTTCCTCTTCAAGGGAAAACCAACGCATACTCAAGAGGTAGCAGGTTTTCATACAACACCCATGGTTCAATATTGAAGTGTTCCTGAAGAGAACGAAGGACGGATGGTCAATCATCCACAGGCACTGGCCTAAAGTTGCAAAGACCTTCAACATGAATGAAGGCTCAATATTCGCCTTCCGCTTCAGGCTTTTCCGGATGAGATGCATCTGTCTATATACCGTCTATGATGCTAATTCCGAAAGGTTCTACATGTTGCATGTGAAACTGCTGCTTTGGTGCGATTGTGTAATGGGGTAGTGAGTCTTTGAAGCTATATCATGTTGTACTCGATGTATTTGAATTATGAAATTCGCTTACTTAATATGGAACTGAAATATATTATGTGCTTAATATGAATGTCAATTAGATTAATAAATGGATTATTAATAATAGGGCAATTAGCCTGCTAATGGCGAATTAGCCTGCTAATTGGGTTTTGCTATTGCAAACGGTTATTGAAAAAATACCGTGGGTGATGACCTCAGCCAACGCACACAGTTTTTAGGAATAAACCATGTTGGATCAATGAACAATCACACATGAATTTCTCTTGAAAACTGTTTGCGTTAGGCCACCTTGTGCAAACATTAACCACATAAAAACTGTATGTGATGAACAACCTTTGCCACACAGTTTCTTCTACAAACCGTGTGTGATACATTCAATAACGCAAACGATTTAACGAGAAAAATTGTGTGTGATGTACGTGTGAACAGAAATGTTTTCCTTGGAGTGACTGTGTGGGATGTACATACAAACAAAAATGTTTAGCGGGGACTGACTGTGTGGGATGTACTTGCGACCGGAAATAATTTCGCCTGTATAATTGCTTTTTTAGCTCTATTATACGTATTTCCGTATTTGAGCGCTCACCGGTCGCACACGACCTCATTTTGCTGAGCGTGTGTGCCAGGAGGGCATATCCCCGACAGTTTTCGGGTCGTGTGGGAAGGACCTCCCCCTATCGCCCACACTCACTAGGCGACGGTTCCAAATGCCGTCGCGGAAAGGGGTTAAAAACCGTTTGTATAACACCGACGCACACCAGTGATACTATCAAAATATCGAACACATATCAAGTTCACATGATTACTTGCAACATGATTTCTCCCATGACCTCAAGAACAAAAGTAACTACTCACAAATGATAATCATGCTCAAGATCAGAGGGGTATTAAATAGCATATTGGATCTGAACATATAATCTTTCACCAAATAAACCATATACTCCCTCCGTCCCGAATTACTTCTCACATGTATGGGTGTATCTAGATGTATTTTAGTTCTAGATACATCCACTTCAGCAACGAGCAACTTGGGACAGAGGGAGTAGTAATCAACTACAAGATGTAATCAACACTACTAGTCGCCCACAAGCACCAATCTATAGTTCTGGTACAAAGATTGAACACAAGAGATGAACTAGGGTTTGAGCGGAGATGGTGTTGTTGAAGATGTTGATGGAGATTGCCCTCCCCAAGATGGGAGAGTTGTTGGTGATGACGATGACGATGATTTCCACCTCCGGGAGGGAAGTTCCCCCGGCGGAATCGCTCCGCCGGAGGGCAAAAGTGCTCCTGCCCAAGTTTCGCCTCGAGACGGCGGCGCTCCGTCCCGAAAGTCCTCCCTAATTTTTTCTAGGTTAAAATGACCTATATACAAGATGGGCACGGAGGTGGGCAGGTGAGCACAAACCACTGAGGCGCGCACAGGGGCCAGCGCCCAGCGCCGCCTGTGTCTTGTGCTCACCAGGTGGCCCCCGCCGGTGATTATTTGCTCCAATATTTCTTATTTATTCCATAAAAAATCCTCATGAAGTTTCAACTTGTTTAGAGTTGTGCAGAATAGGTGACCCGACGTAGCTTTTCCAGGTCCAGATTTCCAGTTGCCGGAATTCTCCCTCTTTGTGTGAACCTGGCATATTATGAGAGAAAAGGCATTAGAATTACTCCGAAAACAATTATTATGCATAAAAACATCATAAATAACAGTAGGTAAACATGATGCAAAATGGACGTATCAACGTTCGCTGAGAGATAAGGCATTTATGAACGTTTTTTCTGGCAGTTTCTTCAGATTCGCATAGCATTTTCTTCAGAACAGCATGTCAGTTTCTTCAGAGGAAGGTATTTTTATTCAAAAAACTACCACTTCGGATCTTGCGTCGCAACTAAAACTGCCATGAGCGTATTAGTAGGCTAGCTAGTGACCGATCAGTAACTTGTAAACACAGAGCGAACAGAAACAAGGAACTACTAGTAACTTGTAAATGTTGAGAACACAGAAACAAGGATCATGCTGTGCATAGTAGTAAGAGTCGATCCGTTCGAAATGTTCACACGAGACTCATAGGCCTGGCATTGTGATGTGTTCACATTAGTAGCCCAAATTCACAACCAACTAGTATGATTCCCATACATAAGATCAACATGTTAATGCATCTCAATGATTCATGGATCATATACAAATATGTAGCTCCAAAAGCAAAGATCTAGAAAAATATATGTTCTTCCTACTAACATGGATGCTTCTTTGGGCCAACATTCAGTACAAAGTGAAAGATAAATTTGTTTGTGAAGTCTACAAGTCCTCTTGCAAACGTAAGTGGTTTCACCAACAGTTGGAACCATGAGAATGAACCACACATGATGGAGGAACATCCACTTCAATATGATTTGGTCTTCTCTCGATCACACGGCGGGACTATTTTCGGAATATGAACTTTAACTTAGGCAAAATGATGCCCATTGTATAATCATACCAAAGCAATGAAGCACCTAGTGTTGGCCAATAAATAGTAAAATACTACTTTTGTGCAGTCCATGAAGTGACTATCCAATCTTTCTGTGTCTATTTTCAAATGGCACTGCATGCAGTGACTATACTATTCTCTTGTACAGTTCCACCAAAATTGCGGTCACTTTGTTTGTTTGCCAAATAGCAACGGGCAGACATCTGTCTGCACAAATATCAAGCAGCTAGTAAACATATACTCCACCTTGTATTTTCGGTTTAAACACGTCTCTTCCGCTTAGCATCTGTCATGTTTTGCACTGGACAATTTGATACTATCATGTTTTGCCCTGGACAATTTCATACTGAATTGATTTGCTGGTACACAACAGAAATATAGCGCCTATTCTTCATCAGTCCAAGGATATCCATGTTCGCAGTGATGGAAGAGGTGAAATCAATACAACCAAAATTGAGCATCCAATCATTGAATCATGTCCTTCACCTCCAATGTAGGTCCACCCTGCCAATAAATTCACATGCAAACCACTAATATTACTATCTAATGACAGTACAAAAAGAGTAGCGAGATAGTAGCAAATCATGTACCTTCGTAATGTACAACTCATAGTGCCACCAATTGGATATAATGGTTTTGAAGAAAACATGCTCCTACTGTTGAACCATTTGGACTTTTTGTGAAGTTCCACTAAAATCGAGCATCCTTGTTTGCATAGATATTGAAAGTGTGATTACTATAAAAGTGGCACTAGTTGAAGCATAGACTCACAAATATAAGCATCCCAATTTCTTAATGGGAAAAGGTAGCAAGACTGTTTCTAACCACCCGTTTGAAGGAATAAACAAGGCAACAAAGGCTGATGTCAGGAATAGTATTTTCTTAAAAACTGAGCCATTCCTGACCTTTCCTCTTCTTTTAAGCATATTTTGTGCAGTTCAACTAAAATAAAATGCCATCACCGCCTTGACAATTCAGGGACACTGTATAAAAAGAAATGATTTAACATTACACCATGATGTCAGGCATGTAATTGACAGGCATTAGAGACAAACATACATACCTCCTCCGATAACATAATGAACATTAATTTTAACAAAGGTGTGACTAGGTTTACTGGGATAATTTGAGTGAACTCTACACCGTCTGTTCCTTAATATAAGACATTTTCGCAGTTCAAATTAAACCCAAACGTCTAGTATTTAGAAAAACATGTAGTAGTTTTCTTTAGCACATATCTGAAAAAGCTTGCCACACTTTATATATGTCCATACACTAATGCAACACCATTCGAATAGTACAAATATATGCTAATCCAGTGGCTAGTGCAATAGTAGAGTAGTTTTTTTATTATGGAGTACAATACAATGGTTTTACTGAACATATTTCCATAAGCTAGCACTAGAAGATTTCTATAAGCATTAACAATACAAAATGTAAAGGTAACAAGTTTCAACATTGGTATACTAGCTGTGCAACATCATTAAACCAAATACAAAAGTCTGAAGGTAACTAGCACTAATAACTAATGAAAAAAATTGCAAACCATGTACCTTCAAAGTAAATATCAAACTCGAGGGGACCTCAAAATTGCTATCCCAATCTTGATAATCGATCAAACATAGAAACTTGATCGGACGAATCAAGAGAATAGCCGGAGGAGGAGGTGCCCACTCTTGACCTTTCCTCTTGTCTTCATAATTTTTTGTGTAGTTTAACCAAAATAAAATGACATTAGCGCCTTGGCATTTTGGTGACAGTGTACAAAAAATTGACTTATCTCATGAAAGTGAGTTATGTAATCTATAAGCATTAACATCGCAGAAATCCAAAGGTAGTAACAAGTTTCATCATTGGTATACTGGTTGTGCAACAACATTAGAATGCCTTAGCTAAAAAATCTTTAATACAATCAAAAGCTAACCCCGAAATAATCCAGTGACATTAAATGGCATTGCTTAAATTTATCGGTGGCATTAGACTGAGTGCGGCATTAGTTAAATATGGCATCACTTTAGCAGTAGCATTGCTTGACTTTACCGCTGACGTTATACTAACAGCAAAAAAGTGGCAACAAGAGCATGGGAGGCCCATTCGGACAGTGGGCGCACCAGTACGATGTACCTCCAAGGACGCATAGAGTGGTGAGGGAGGTATGGTTGCCCAGAGCAACAAATATCCAGGCAGCATATGTGGATTACGTCCATTTGTGTTCTCTTTAGCCACCTTTTTTCTATGTGCGGACAACAAACCGATCGACCTGGTCATTCTCTATTGCGTTATCATGCCTTTTTACCCTTTTTCAACCAAGAGACACGAGACTCGTTCCTTAGCTACTGATTTTCCCCTTTTCAACCTAGATGCGGGTTCGATGCCTAGTCTCTTGGACAGTACTTTCTCCCTTCCTTTCCTTATTCAACCCATACATGGATTAGTCTGCATGAAGTAGGGTTTTCTTTAACAGTGCAAATTAATGTTTTCGTCTACGTGGCCAAGCAGAGCAGAGGATAGCAAATTGGGAATATGGTGGAGTGGAAAAAGATCCACATGCAGCGATGTGGCAGATGGGGCAATAGAACAAGGGTATGGTTTGAAAAGAGGTAGCATACCCGAGGGTCTGCGGGAAGTGGCTTCGCTCGTGGTCGTCGTCCTCCGCACACACAACAGCAGCGAGCTTGGGGACAGAGGCCATCCCGCGCGGGCGCTAGGTCTGAGAGGACGGCCTTGTCGTCAGCGCGTGACCTCGCTCGCCGATGTCGAGCGCGTCAACGTTGCACGTCCTTTTCTTCCCCGGCGGATCTGTGGCCACCCGTGAGGAGGGAAAGAGAGGCCGTATTCTTTAGATCTGGAGAGAGGGTGATAGTGTGAGAAACAAGTGTGCAGCCCTTAGCAAGAAAGCGTTGAAGCTCCAGCCTATATATCTTTTTTGATACTAGTACTAGAGGTGGAGTAGTGGTAGAGTAGTTTATATTTTCTCTTCATACAGTACCAGTTAGTCGTGCTTCAAAACTGAACAGCACACCATTAAAAAAAATAAAGTCGAGAAATAATGCGGCACCTCGGGCCAACACGGCCAGATCGCATTTCGCACAAGAAATGACACACCATGTTTTGTTGACATGTGTCCCCGTTCCAACATGTTAGTGAGACGACGGCGAGTCCATTTGTACAATTTCTGAACAGACGTCTATGTAGGCCGGGGCGCCTCTTCCTGTACCGTGGAAACCGTCCACCGCCTCTTCGCCTTTCCCTCTTGATTTGGAACTGCTGTCGCACGCTCTTCCTCCCTCCTCCATTTGCCCTCACCCTTCCTTCTGCCGTCGTTCGATCGTCTTCTCCATGGAGGGAACAAGCCGGAAACGACCCCGTTATTCTTGCCCTGATCTGAAAGATGATGTGGTGGAGGAACTCATTGATCGGTGCGACGTCATCACCTCGACTAGCATGGCAGGTTCGTTCAAGACCATTCTCGACTCAACTAATAACATCATTACAAAGAACCCAGGGCCCAAGAGCGGTTTGATCTCCCCTATCTTCTTTGCCATGACCCTGCTTGTTGGCACGCGGACGACGGAAGCCTCGCCTTGTGCAAGTTGATGCCGCTTGATAATGATACGTGTGATGTTAAGATGCCATCACTTGAGGGTAAGGCTTGGGCAGGCGCAAATGGAGATTGAGTTGTTTATATTGGGTACAACTGCGAGTGGGAACTTGTGAATGTGTACACTCGTCACCGGGTTCCACTTCCAAAAATCTCAGACTGCCCTGAAGTTGAGCACACCGGTATTCTACGACGTTCAAATACAATCATGGTGACTGTCATCTACGGAAGATAGCAATTTGTCAAGTTCCCAACCGCTCTTGGGGTTATAGGAATGCTTGTGTTGTCGTTATCTTCAACAAGCTTCTTGTTGTCCTTCGTACTTCGACTCGATGGATATTGTTCAAAAATTAGTTTATATACACGGATGTGTACTGTGATGCAATTCAATACGAGGGTCTTGTGTTTGTGACACCACTTCTGGCACTGTTTTCGTATGGGATCCTTATTGTTTCGGAACATTTGTCTTCCACTGTAATTATAATTGTTTCATTCACCATGCATGTGAGTTAGTATTCCCGTACTAATTAACCTTCTTTGTTTCCAAGGTCCTGCCAACATTCCCCCATCGATACTTGAATTTTTTTGACGACGATGATGATCACGGGCAGGACCTACATACTCAGTGGCGCCTGACAGCTTATTCTTATGGATCACCTCTTCTTGTCTGTATACAGGGCACTGCTGATGTTACTAAGGAAGTAGGTGTTGTCTCCCATGGTCGCACTCTCTGGACCTATTCCAACATCCGTTTGCAGGGTATTCGGGATGGATACTAGTGTGCTAGCGCCAGCACCTTCTCCCTGGTTCAATATTGATAGTCTTGGAGAAAACTCGCTCTTCCTTGGACTAAACTATCCACTGATGGTGAAAGGCGATTCAGCTACTGTTGGCACAATGTTACTACCATTTATGAGAAGCAAATGTATCTATACCTTGGACATTGCTATGCTTCCCTACCCTAGCTATCATAATATGCGTCCTGATATAGGCCGCTTCAGCCTGGATGATGATTCTTGCGTTGGTATCGAGATTGACAATAGCTGGCCCTGCCCAGAGAATTATTTCTGGTTCAAAGCAAGCATTTCCAGCGCTAAGGATTGGTTGGCCTGAAGTTTATTTCATCTCTTTGTTATTTGTTGTGTGAGAAAAACTTTAGTATTTGTAATGTATCCTCGTTGTCGTTGTGGGTTGATGACTTGTTATATGTAATGCTAAATGATATGCCTGTGATAAACTTACTAAATTTATAAATGACTTTCGAGTCGCTTCTCAGAGTGGGTGCTGCCACAAGGCAAAAAAATATTTTCTGAGTACATAATTGTACGTGCATTGTAATAGGTTATCGGATGAGTCCAATCAATTAAATATGTGAACCTATTTTATATGTTTGATGTATTGAACTATCATTTGCATCGATGTGTGATGCATGTTATAATGTGTGAGATCATCCTATTTTGATTTGCAAACACTATTACTGCTGCGCTGAACTATCATTCATATTTATAATTGAAATGATCAAGTTCTTCGAAAAAAAAGTGACAGAGGACCCTACCGGTAGAGACTGCGGCGGTAGGTTCTCACAGCTTACTGCAAAATCTTTGCGATTTGCGGTTACAGGGGACCCTACCGCCAAGCGGTCTGGCGGTAGGGTATGAAACCCTACCGTAAAATTCCGTCGTGTTTACATTACATAACTTTGGCGCCTGTGACACGACACACCCTAGTGCCAAGGAAGGGGGAGTACCCGGTGCTCCCAGCCTTGGGGTACTTCCGGTACTTCAATGTCAAAAAATATTTTCTTTAATGTTTCAAAAAATTCCGAAAAAGGTTGTGAATGTTCACAATGAATGTACCTACAAGCCCTAAAATTTTTAGATCCAAACTCGAAACACACATCGTGAAACAAAAATATGAAATCTAACATGAATAGTGTAAGAAGAGACAAAATCAACCTCGTCACTATTTAGATATGGATTTCTCTTTTATTTCTCAATGTACTTTCGATTTTGGACCTGAATTTTTTAGAGGGTGTAGTGACATAAATTGTGAACATTCTCATTTTTTCTGAATTTTTTTGAAATATTTAAAAATATTTTTTGACATTGAAGCACTCGGAGTATCCAAAGGATGAGAGCACTAGATATTTTCTCCATAAAAAAAGTGGCGGTAGCTTTAATCACCTTATCGCTGTTCACAATGATGATAGTTTCGTTAGGACACGTCAGCCCCAAAATAGTTGGTTGACGGTGACTACCGTTAACCTATTATTTGAAGACGACTGCCGTTAACCTATGAGGCCTGTCAGTAGGCTATGCAATCTTACCATTGTGAATCGGGCGCAGTAGAAAAAGAGTCAAGTCCTGAAATATTTTCAAACATTGTCAGATCGGGCTAAACTTCGGCAAAGGGTAAAACACGAAATTTGGCCTCGCTTCGACTCAAATCAAAAGCCCAAAACTCCGACACGCAGCGCTCCGCCCACGCGCACTTCAGCTCCACGACCCACACGCCTCTCTCGCTCACTCCTCCGGCTGCCGCCAACGCCGCCGTTCTGCACGAGCGAAGACGATGGCGAGCGGGGAGAAGGTGGACTATGTGTTTAAAGTGGTGCTGATCGGGGACTCGGCCGTCGGCAAGTCGCAGATCCTGGCGCGGTTCGCGCGCAACGAGTTCAGCCTCGACTCCAAGGCCACCATCGGTGTCGAGTTCCAGACGCGCACGCTCGTCATCGACCACAAGTCCGTCAAGGCCCAGATCTGGGACACCGCCGGCCAGGAGAGGCAAGAACCTACTGCTCTCCTGCACTTCGATTTCATCCCATCTTTTCGCCTAGATCTGCCCCCTCCCATGACATGGCAATTTCCCTGAGGATTTCTCAGTGTTTCGCTGTGTGGCTTGCTTGGTGCCGAGTAGTGAGCTAACACAGTTCGCTCTCGTTTTATGGTTCAGACTAGTCCGTAATTTTTGTTACGTTTATATCGCTACCTTGTTTGTGCGTTTATGCTCTGTAGAATGTCTTGGTCACTATAGATGTACAGCGTACCCTCGTACGGTTGTTAAAATGGTAGATCTCTACTCCACCGTGGTTGAAGTGGATGATTTGCCTTGCACTCTGCCAAATGGGCAGGGTAATTTGATACAGACCATAGATCCGCCATGCGATGCTTGAGCTTGAAGCCTGGCCGCTAAGATTAAGTGTGCCTTGTTAGTTGGATTGATGGAGAGGAGATTTTGTAACCACGGATGGAAAATTTACTACTCCCTCCGTCCCAAAATAAGTGTCTCAACTTTGTACTAGCTCTAGTACAAATTTGTATTAAGCTCAAGACACTTATTTTGGGATGGAGGGAGTACTAAATAAAACAGCTTCGTAAATGGTGTCAAATTTAGCAAGGTATGGGTGGTAATCAAGATTATTTATTGGATATTCTATGTATTTAAGTGGTCTGTTACTTGTGACTTGTGAGATGCAATCTTTTGGTTGAATGGGTGATGAATATATTTGGCATTAGGCAAGTTGGAATAATAGGAATATAGGATGGGTTAACATTGAAAATGTATGATACTTTGCCTTATCACCTACATCTGTTCTTTTAGTTGAAGAAAGTATTCCCCTATTATCTCTGCCTTTAATTTAAATTTGTTTATAGAAAGATTATTTCACTTTTGAGGTGCAAACACTTGGTACTGTTGCATATGAGTCACTAGAGTTTTTGGCACATCCTCTTTTTTTAAGTTTGTTGATGGAAAAGAGTCTCATACATTCTCATGGCATGTGAATCCTCATTATATCCTATTCAGTGATGTCGAATGACATTTTTCTATTCAAAGCATTAGATCGTGCTTGAGAAACAAGTTAACAAATTTTCACGAATCTACCAGTCCTTATCCAGTTAATATTCTTGACTAGACAGGAGCAGCAAAGTTGATTTGCAAATCAAATGTGTGTACATGTGATCATTTGATTACCTTACAGTCATTAACTTGGTGACTCGTCTCTCACTCATTACTCATTTCAGTTAGATTCTTTAATTGCAAATAATAAGGTCATGCCACGCTCATTCTCCCCATGATCTCATGGAAAAAGGGTGGCCAAAGTGCTTGTACTTCTAGAAGAACAATCTCATATGTTTTGTGAATGAGCCAAAACATTGATATGCCTGTTTCTGAGTTAGTTATTTATAATAGTGTGCAACCAGTTGACAGTTGTTGGACTGACATACTAGTGAAATTAACTAAAGCGTCAGTGTTAGATTGTTATTTGTGGAAAAAAACCAAGTGTTGCATTAAATTCAATAATTTATGGCTTATTTCTTTAAAAATCAATACACTTCTTGAATATTTCAGCGGAGCCAAAAACTAAGGCATAATTTATTCTTGAAGTCGAAAAAATGCGACTTAGATCTCTTCTGTGATTTCCAATCAGGAGACTTGGGGTACAAATATTTAGTTTATAATTTCTGGGATTTGTCTCTTGTTTATAGATGTGATTTTTAACTGTTCCATCAAGCTAAAGAATTCGTTTAGTTCCTTCAGCTGTGTTTGTACTTTACTTTCCTGATATGGTCTTTAAGTTCCAATTCATCTATTATTATTGTATTAAAACAAGGGGCAAACAAGCCACCACACGTGTCCCCATAGACCAAATTATCTGCTACATTGACTGTTATGGTGGGTCCTAATTTTAATGTTAGAGATTTAAAATCAAACTATGTACACATCTCTGAGCTACAATTTTTTTTGAGAAGTCCTATATAATAATAAACAAACAAAACCAGCAGCGAGCCACCAATAGAACCAATTGGATCCAGCATGTACTAGATGTAATGACATCATGACTTAAGTCAGCAATTAATCAACATGTTGTACGCAGGTTTAGGGTACTTATGGGTTCGTAAACATATGACTTTCACATATTTTCGCCCCTCGTTTGAAAGTATATGGCTTTGAAGAATGTGCGTGGTCGATTTGTTTTAAGTTGGACTACCAACAGATACAAAAAAAAACATATTGGCAAAGTAAAATTTCATAGTACCATTCATCATTAATAATGTTTTTATAATTATTTAGTAGCATGTGGCTGCAAAACCAATGGTAAAAGATGCATATTGGAAACCATGCCAATATGTTGAACGCCATCTAATTACGTATGAGCAAGTATTGCATCAGATAAATTGCCAAATAACAATTAATTTGGATCGGAGAAGTCGTACTAGAGCTGAGACAATTAATTTGGATCGGAGGGAGTATTTGTCTTTATTGCTAAGGCGGACACAATGGTGGCTTTAAGTGAGTGACATAGATGTTCATTTATTTTTCCAAAGGAATATGCACTTATAATTGTATTTTTGGAAGATAACAGTTTGACATGTCTAGCACTAGCAATATGATAAACATCAGCCTAAATTTAAGTCCGTAAGATGCTGAAATGAGGTGCAGGAGGCTGACTGATAATAACCCCGAATGCATGGGTAGGAGAAATAAGCAAAAAGCGGGGCATGATTAGGAAAAAAACTATGATGAGAGGACTTGAAAAACAAGCAGATAACTTTTAAGCAATGAATTATGGAAGTATGCAATGGGACATTTCAGTTGTGCTAAAAAAGGTCAATGCAAAACAGCATAGACAATATGAGAAAGAACAGTCAGTGATGAAAGTGAGATGATTTATTGTCTGTTATGACCGGCCAGGTCTATGGCCGCCGTAGGCCCACAGGCCAGGCTTAGGCCCAAGTTATCTTAGGTTTATTTTCAGATTATGGTTATATATACAGGTTGTAAGACTATTTTGAGAATTAAGCAATAAGACTATTCTATCATTCGGCTCCCAGAGGAGCCGGAACCCTAAACCCTAGTCAGCCTCCTCTCATTGTGCCGCCCCCAACCGCAAGGATTGCGCCTACGCCGCTGGCCACCGCGCTCCCACCGCCTCCTCCCTCCTTCCCCAGATAGCTCACGCCAAGGTGGCAAAACCCTAGCTCCTAACACCTTGGTATCATCAAGCTCAGTTCGACTATGTCTTCACCACCACCTATCGCTGCTGGCCGCCATTGCCACCACCACCGCCGCCATCACCTTCTCGCCTGCATTGGTCTCCTCCCTACAGATCCACCGGCCACGGGCACCACCACCGAGCCGCCATTGCCTACATCACCGCCGACCAACTACACCCCGAGGCTATGGCGGGTCCTCAACGATCCGGTGCTCAAGGGTCCAGGTGATCCGGCCTTCCTCGCCAAATTGCAGACGGGCCATCACACTTACCACTGGCTTTCCTCACGGCTGGCCATAGATTTCCAGGAGCTTTGCTACGGCTAAGCGGTAAGACTTACCTGTCTTCACGCCTCAACACGGGTCACTGGGTCGGCCCAAAGAATCATGGATCGGCCGCCTTTCAATACGGCTTAGCCCTTTCATCAACGCCTCTGAAGAGTCACAAGGCTTTAAGCCGAGTTAGCTGTCACCAAGACTGCGGGTTTACCTGGCTCGCCTTTCCCTCCATACGTACTCTTTGCTCCCCACGCCACCGCCACCTAGCACCGGCCCGAAGTCAAGTCCCTACCGTGGTTCTGATTCAAGACGCGGCGGTTCCCTCGCCGCTTTCTCCGATTCCTCGCTATTTCACCAAGACGCTCCTCACCACGGTCTACACGGAGGTCGGAGACCTGTTTGCATTCCACGCCAAGAAGACGGTGCCGCCGGTTTTCTCCGTGATCGACGAATCGGTACATCAAGGCTGAATTTTCGACACCACCGCTGCTTTACTTTGGATCGATTTCGCCACCTATGACGGTTCGAGGATCTCTTTAATCGGGTTAAACCAAAGGATCAGCTTCTTCCGGCTGGCCAGACACCGGGCGTCTGAAGCACTTGGCTCAAGGCCCTACCACCTTCGGGTGCCGCCAGACATGGTACTACGCCTCGAAAGGTGATGAAAGCGCATGCCCTCGATCGCTGAAGTCAGGTTCTTCGCTTTGGACTCTCCACTACGCTGCAGCTGGCTTGTCCGAAGCCGGGCCGCTTACCTTCACCTCCACGGTCCAGATTTCGCCGACCGCTCTGTGCTCGCATGTCACGCCCGGGGTGACGGTTTCATACACAAGTGAGTTTTCGCTTGCGGCCTTCCGACCACATCCGCTGCGGATCGCCGAGATGAAGGGGCCCCTCAGACTGCTGTAGACGGGTTATGTACTACGCCGCGCTCGAAAGCAGCGCGCTTCAGTTTCGACATCGCCAAGAAGACTTGTGAGCCGCTGTTTCCACGACCTTCGCCACTGTACGCTTCTTCAAATTGCCTCACCGCTGACCACATTCGGCCGCAACACGGCCCTTCCGGCCAGAAGCTTTTCGAGTAGCCGAGCGCCGCCATTGGGTCAGGTTTTAATGCGGACGCTACCTATGCCCCGCCATGTCTCGTCAAGCTTTCTACTTGAGACCGCCGACGAGGCGGAGGACGCCGTCACCGAGGAGGACTCGGCGACCAAATACCGCCACGGACGCTGCTGTAAGACCAAGGCCGCTACGGCTACTACTCGGTTGCCTCACTTCACGCTGTCGCTTAAGATCCGCAATGAGCGGATTATGCTTATTCCGGCCACGATCCACGGCGAGACTCGTGGCTCTTTTGGACACGGGTTCTACACATAACTTCCTTCCGGAGTCTACTATGCGGCGCTCTTGCCCTACGTCATGCAAGGCGGGAGCAATTGCAAGGTCATCCTTGTCGCTAATGGTGACCGCCTCACCGCCATGGACTCGCCGGACGTTCCCATTACTATCGGTGATTTGCACTTCACCATCACTTGTGCCAAGATCGATTTGGGCTGTTTCGACTTCATCCTCGGCGTCGACTTCTTTATGGACTCTCTCATCCCATCCTGGGACTTCGACGCCTCGACGATGACCTTTTGGCGCATGGGTCACCGTATCCGGTGGGAGGGCGTTGCACCCCGGCGTCCCGCCCACTCCGGCTAGCCACGGTGACCACGGGAGGCCGAAAGATTCATTGTTGGATCACCTCCTCGCAAAGAAGACGGTGATCTTTTGAGGAACCCCGGCCTTCCACGGCCGGGTCTCACGACCATCACCGTGATCCATCTCCGCCAAGCTCGGCTCCGGTGGTCAGACGGCCTATCGGTACCCTCGGGCCAGGTATGAGTTGGAGCGGCAAAGGCGCACTCATGCTTGTCACCGCATTATCCGGACATCGACATCACCCTTTACGGCACCGGTTCTTCTCGCTCGCGAAGCTCGGACGGCAAGACTTGGCGCTCGCGATCGACTCACTGCGTGCCCTTAATGCTCTCACACTTAAGGATAAGTTTCCTATCCCGGTGGTCGATGAGCTCTGGATGAGCTCCATAGGCGGCGCTTCTTCACTGTCGGACCTCCGGTCGGGTATCATCAAAGCGCATGCATCCCGACGACATCGCCAAGACGGCGTTCCCGACTCATCACGGCCACTTCGAAGTTCTTGGCGATGCCCTTTGGCCTTCTCCAACGCCTTACGACATTTCGTGCCTTGATGAATGATGTCCTCCGCCCTACTTACGCCGGTTTGTGCTCGCTTTTCTTTGATGACATTCTTATCTACAGCTCCTCTTGGGCGGAGCACCTCCAAAGATGTGGCCATCGTCTTCAACGAGCTTCAGCATCATCTTCATCTTAAGCGCTCAAGTGCTCGTTCGACACCTTCACGCCATTACCTCAAATGCACGCTATCTCGGCCGAGGGGTGGCCATGGACGCCGACAAGGTGGCGGCCGTCGCCGCTTGGCCGATTCCGCATCTCCGCGGGCTCTTCGCGGGTTTCTTGGCCTTATGGGTACTACCGAAGTTCATCCGAATTTGGGCTCATCGCTGGCTCACGCCGCCGCCTACTCCGTCAGCGACGCCTTCTCTTGGGATGAGGAGGCCACGTCGCATTTGAGGCCCTCAAGGGGCCCTTACGACGGGACCTGGCCCCATGATGCCGGATTTCGACCTTCCCTTCACCGCCGACCGCGACGCCCGGTCTTGAGGTTTGGCGCGGTCTCGCATCGTATGGCGATGGACCCTCGCCTTCTTCACCGTCTGCTTTGTCGCAGACGCCATCTTAAGTTGGCGGCATATGAGCGTGAGCTTATTGGGTTGGTGCAGCAAGACGCCACCGGGCGGCCCTATCTTTGGGGTCGTTCTTCCGGATCCGCAGACGGACCACTACGACCTCAAATTCATGTGGATCGAGGCTCTCGACGGTCCCTCAAGACCAAAGTGGATCAAGAACTCTTTGGCTTTGATTTCACCGTCGAGTACCGGCCGTCGTTTTAACACTGTCAGCCGACGCTCGTCTGGCGTGACGCCGATGTGGACGACGGCGCTGCCGTTGGGACGGCCTTCGTGATCATCACCGGGCCCTCTTCGGCCTCTTCGCCGACATCCGCCAAGGCCGACGGCGATCAAGGGCCGACGCCCTCCTTCTTGCAAAGAAGAAGGGCGGGCGAAGCCGGAGGAGCTGTGGCGACTAGCCGACGGCTCGCTTTCTCCATGGGCGCCAGATCTTCGCCCCGACGCATCGACGCATCTTCGCTGCCAGGTGTTGCGTCTCGCCCACGGGCGGGCCATGAGGGAGCGCAGAAGACGCCCACCGCCTCGCGCCGACTTCTACATTCCAGCGATCGTGCCTCGGTCCGTGATTGGGTACGGTCTTGTGTGACGTGCCAGAATAAAACGGAGACGCTGCGCTCACCGCCTGCTTCAGCCCTTGGAGGTTCCATCTCGTGTTTGGGCCGACATCTCCATGGATTTTATCGAGGGCCTCCCAAGGTGGGTGGCAACCGTCATTCTCACAAAGGTCGACCGCTTCTCCAAGTATGCTCATTTCATCGCCCTTGGCCATCCATATTCAGCGGCATCGCCGTAAGGGCCTTCTTCGATGGCATTGTCCGCTCCACGGGTTTCCTTCTTCGATCGTCGCTGATCGGGACCCGTGTTCACGGGCCATGTATGGCGCGACCTTTCCGATCGGGCGTGAAGTTCGCCCAAGATCGCTTTTCCACCTCGGGCGGGACGGCGATGGCCCGAGATCGTTAACAAGGTGATTGCCATGTATTTGCGTTGTGTTACGGTGATCGACCTCGCGCATGGGTGGATCGGCTCGTGGGCGGAGTATCGCTACAACACCTCTTTTCACTCCGCCTTCAGACACGCCTTTGAGGTGGTGTATGGTCGGCCGCCTCGCCGATCTTGCTGTCAGCCGATGCGGCCTCGCACGGACCGAGGCGGCGGGAGCTCTTCCGAGGAGCCGTGATGAGATGCTTGCGGAGGTCCAAAGAACGACTTCTCCGTGCCCAAAGATTGGCCAAACGATACTATGATGGCCACCATCGCAAGGTGGAGTTCGCGGTGGGCGATTGGGTCCGCTGCGTCTACTTCACCGCTTCTACGCAGCCGTTGGACCCACGCTACGGAAGAAGCTCTCGGTCCCCGTTATGCCGGACCCTTTGCTATCCCGAACGCATTGGGAAAGTGGCGCATCGCCTTCAGCTTCCGGCCGCGACGCGCTCATGATGTCTTCCATGTCGGGCTGCTCAAGCCATTCCGCGGTGATCCACCCGCTGCACCACCGCCCTTCCGCCGCCTCGGATGGGCGCCTCGCCTGCACCGGAGAAGGCACTCAAGGCCCAGCCTGCGCCGCTGGCTCCCGGCACGTGTTGATTCGGTGGGCGGGTCTACCGGGAGGAGGACGCTACTTGGGAGCAGCGAGGAGTTCCACCAGCACTACCTCGACTTTCAGCTCGAGGACGAGCTGTTTGCGCAGCGGGAGAGATGTTATGACTGCCAGGTCTATGGCCGCCAGAGGCCCACAGGCCAGGCTTAGGCCCAAGTTATCTTAGGTTTATTTTCAGATTATGGTTATATATACAGGTTGTAAGACTATTTTGAGAATTAAGCAATAAGACTATTCTATTGCTCGGCTCCCAGAGGAGCCGAACCCCAAACCCTAGCCGCCTCCTCCTCATTGCGCCGCCGCCCAACTGCAAGGACGGCGCGCCGCCCGCCAAGGCCCAGCCCTCGCCCTCCTCCCTCCTTCCCGTATAGCCTACGCCCAAGGCAGGGCAAAACCCTAGCTCCTAACATTGTCAAATATTTGATAATAGATGGTCACTTGACAGAGTTAAATCTAAGATTAACTAGGGAGGAAGCATATAGATGCATGACGCTGTAACAATTGAAAATCATCATAACAAATCCAAGTTTGACAAATCCAATGAGGTGGGTGGACACAGAAAGATCACGAGGCTCAAGTAGGAGAGTAGTTAGTGAAAATTTCATCAAAAGCCTATTAGTAAGAAGATAAACATGATGCAGTGGTCTTATGTTGGTCATGTTTATCATAACAAGCTGGTGCACTTAACAGCAATATTACCATTGAGGTGTGATCATGTTTCCACGAGACTTTCATTTCAAATATGTTTCGAATGATGGCTGATTGCATGACATTTTCTAAAGAAAAAATATATAACAATATATATTAAATTGTCTTGCCACGCAAGCGTGTAGCCCATTGTTAGTTACCCACTTTTTATCTGCCACTGATCTCTTGAACTGCGCACAAGCATAAATACCCTCAAATTTATATAGTTCAAAGTTCCAAAATTGGGCAACTACTTGTAACAATTTCTTTGGGTGTTCTCAGATGCTCTCCTATTGTAGGCTATGAGAATGAACAACTACTTGCAATGTTCTATTCAAATGCTTTCACTAACTTTTCCTCCTGTAACTAGTTGTCTAAAACCAGGTCATGTGCTGCTTACGTATCTATTTTTTTGCCACCAGAGCTTTGTTGTTTCTGGCTGCTTTTACTTTTTCCATCTCGTTTAAACCGTGTCTGGTTTTTGCACTTGTATTCTGTGGAATAGGTTGCGTCCTACAAGCTCTATAGTTGCATCTACTCCCTCCGTTCCTAAATATAAGTCTTTTTAAGAGTTCAAATGGACTACAACATACGAATGTATATAGACACATTTTAGAGTGTAGATTCACTCATTTTGCTTTGTATGTAGTCACTTGTTGAAATATCTAAAGATTTATATTTTCCGTTTGTAATAGATGACCAAACTTTGTACTAACCTTATACAAAGTTGAGTCATCTATTTTGGAACGGAGGGAGTATTTGGGAACGGAGGGAGTATGTTTTAGAGAACTGTACTACACATGCAGTTGTGAACTGTGGGTAGGAAAAGGCAACATTCCTAGCTGGTTGAGTTGGAGAAAATATTTGTGGTTTTCTCTAGTTAAAAGTGTGAAGCTTTACTGCCCTACTATTCGATATGTTTGCTCAACGTTGTTGTACGCCCAGTTACCAACTTCACATGCTGTTTGTTTCAATTACTGCAGGTACAGAGCTGTCACGAGTGCATATTACAGAGGCGCTTTGGGAGCTCTGCTAGTCTATGACATCACCAAGCGCCAAAGCTTTGACCACATACCTCGCTGGCTGGAGGAACTCCGAGGTCATGCAGATAAAAACATTGTCATCATGCTGGTTGGCAATAAGAGCGACCTTGAAGATGAGCGGGCTGTTAGCACTGAGGATGCCAAAGAGTTTGCCGAGAAGGAGAACCTCTTCTTCTTGGAGACGTCCGCGCTGCAGGCCACCAATGTCGAAAGCGCCTTCCAGACTGTCTTGTCAGAGATCTTCAAGATCCACAGCAAGAAGAATATTGTGACCGACCCAAAGGCCAATGGTGCTGCACCGCCGCTGGCTGGCAAGAAGGTTCTTGTCCCAGGCCCAGCACAGGAGATCCCAAAGAGCAAGTGCTGCAGTTCTATGTAATCTCTGCTACCAGATTTGTTGGATTTGTGTGTGTTTTGATTCACGCTGTCTGGATATAGATCCCTACTAAGATAGTCTTAGGTTTCAAGTATTGGTTCATTTGTGAGACGGATGGGATCGGTGGCAGAGCAAGATTTTGCACTCATCTCCACTGACTATGAGGTTAGGGAGTGAGCAAATGAACTCCCTTTTCATAGGTCCGAGCCGTGGGATCGATTATCAATTGCCGTGTATGATGACTCAGAACACCGTCAAGCCTTTATGTAATGTTATACATATATTATATACTAGCTCATATGCTGATGCGTTGCTACGGGAGAAAAAAAAAACTCTTAGCTTAAAAATGTTCTATGATATGATGGCATGGAGCTTACAAAACATCTTATATGTATTTTTTTTCAAAACGGAGGCAAAGATTGTCTCATCTATTAATTAAGCAGAAAAGAATTGCTCAGTTAATTACGAAAAACCGGGTAAAAACCGGAACAACAAGGGCCAAGCTGACTCCCATAGACTGAAACACACATGGCAAAGCCTATCCTTATTGACGACAAGTCGACCTGCGGTCAGACAACACAGCTATGACTCTAACAGAGAACAAAACTAGGCACGCCTGGCACCATGGAAGATCGCCGAACGGGCCACGTGCAGCCAGTCATCGTACACCACAGGCCCCCGCCGCCGCAGCTTTGACTCCACAACAACAAGCAAACCGAGACACAATCGTGGACACGCCGGAGAAGAGCCGACTACCGCAACCATTGCCGCGTCGCCGACATCGCTCCCACCATCATCGTTGCCACAGAAGTCTGGTCGCCACAGAGATTCACTCGGGGCCGCCCGACATCCATCGCCTTCTGCCGCCTACCAAATAAGAATCAACCGACACCGCTTTCCGGCCGCCGCTTCGACATAGCACCGCTTCCACTCGAAAGCAAAGAACGGCAAGACAACCCAAATTGCTCAAATTTAAGTCGCCAGTAATCGCCGCAGCATCACTTGGACGCCGCAGACCACATCCGGGGCCGCCACCCCGACCTAAAGTCAGACCACCCTCTTTGGGGCGCATCAACCGAGCCGACACCTCTACCGCCCAAGCGATACAAGGATGCCACCCAACCAATGTCGAGATAGAGCCCCACCTCATAGAGCTGCCACTCACATTGTTCCCGAGATCGCCATCTCGATGCACAATCAGAAACCATCCGGAGCCGCCGCCCCGACGTCCACTGTCCCCAATGACGAAGAGATCAGTGCAAACTGCAACATACTGACTCTCCAAGACGATGCCTCAAAGAAGGAAACAACGTAGTCGCTGTCATCGCCCGCTTCGACCATCCGAAGCTAGGGATTTCTTCTGGAGAGTCGTGCAATGGAGCACCACGGCAACACCTTCAAGAAGGGGAACGACACCATGGCCATGGCGCCGCTGTTGCCGGCACCGACCCAAGGTCAGCGCTAGGCTTTCGCCCGGAGCTCCTCCACACCTTCGAATCCGAGCAGATCCGAAGCACTACGCAGACACAATCCCCATGGTCGACATCCACCGGCTCCACCTTCCGGCAGCGCCAAGCACCGCCCGAGACAGAGAACCACCACGGTTCCCACCGCGATATGAACCAAATGCGCTTAACGCGACGCCATGCGCCGCCACCACGCCGCTTTGCCGGAGACTAAGATGCTGGGATCCATGCGCCGCGCCTACAGGACAGCCAAGGCCATCCTCCCTCGAGCACCGATGCACCCCACGTTCCGAGCGGCAGTAGGACGCCGCGGACACCCACCAATGGCCACCGAGGATTCGCGCCGCAGCGCCAGATCCGGCGCGCGGCGCCTCGTGCTCAAGGCTTCACTCGCGTGGCGCCACTCCCGCCTACACCAGCCACAGACCGAAGCGCCGCCGCCGTCCGCAGCCTCACCGCCATGCAGCCTCGTCAAGAACCGATCGATCGCGAGCCGAATCCCCCAAAGTGACCGGCCCGCGCCGCTTAGGAGGAGGAAGATGCCCACTTCGCCACCGCCGAGCCGCACGGGCTTCGCCCGGCGACTCCTGCCGGCGGCGGCGAGGGGCGGGGGACGTCGGCGTGTGGCTCTGGGGCGGCTAGGGCTCGCTCCCTGGTCGCCCGCGGGAGCGACCAAGGGAAGCGTCAAGTTATCCTAATAACATCTTATATTATGGGATAGACGAAAATATAGCTATCTGGAAGCACATCCCTTTGATTGCCCCATCGTAGAGGCACCTGGGGAGCGCATCCCTTTGATTGCCCCATCGTTTTGTACGCCAAAATAAGACGGAAGTAGAACATAGCTGATGCCAAAATAATACTCTTGCAATGAAGCAACTCTTTAACACAGTGTTAACAACACATAAATGCAATATGCGAAAACACCTTATATTATGGGACGGAGGGAGTAGAACATAGCCACACCTAGAAAAACAGGTATTTACTGCAGGTTCTTCACTGGCTTTTGTGTTTTAGGCAGGTTTAATTCCCCCCTCCCCAGTGCGTGGTAAGCAGATGATAGATATTTTCTCCGTTCTTGGCATATCCCATGCACTCCAGAAAATTCCCCTTTGTCGGTTGCCCATGTCCACTCCTTTCCTCCTCCCACCGTCTCACGTCCCCCTTCTCCTCTTCCTCCACCACCACCCCCACCCCACCTCCCACCTTCCTCTTCCACCTCCCATGCGCAACCTTCCATAGCTCTGGGCCCCCCTAATCCAGCCTCCTCTCTTCCCCTGACTCCTACACGCCGCCACCATCAGGAGAGTCCGGAGCACACCTTACTAGTATCCTCGCATGTTCCACGGATGCGTGCAGTGTTGGGGTTACGATTTTGACAATGAGTATTAGGGGTACGAAAGAGGGGCAAAGCCTAGCTACGACACAGTCGTGACACCTGGTCTATACGAGTTCAGGCCCCTCTCGGTGGAGGTAATAGCCCTACGTCTCGTGCCCGGAGGCTCGTTTCTCTTGGGGTATGTGTTTACAGGGAGTGCTGAACCCTTGCCTAGGAGGAGGAGGGCGGCTTATATAGAGTGCGCCGCAACCCCTTTACTCCCGCATTACAAGGGTGATTAATGGCAATAACTACGACAATTACATGTGTTAATAGTGACAACTACGACTACACGTAACGGTAGTCATGACTACGCTTAAAGCCCAACTTAAGACTACTCGGTCGTCGCAACTCCCATGTCGCCCCCTTTGCCTTCCTTGTCCGAGTGGTTGTCGGCATTCTGGGATCGGGGGTACCCAGACCTGCCAGCTTGCGACCCAGTACGCGGGCTCATCGATGGCCTGGTATGACCCAAGACACAAGACCCTCGCGAGGGCCCCGGCCTTGCGAGGAGAAGGACGCCAAGACCTCTATAGGAGCGGCTCCCTGAGCCTGCCTCCCGAGGGGCGGAGAACTCAATGCAGGCCTCCCGCCTTGTGAGGCTATGATGACGTGAGCCATGATGACCAAGGCTAGGCGGGCGCCAGCGGGCATAGAGAAGATAGTTTCCTCTTCGGTGCTAAGGGAGCAAGGCCAGGCGCAAGTTCCCGAGGAAGGCCCGAAAGCTTTCCATTCTGGTGCAACGAGACTGAGACCACGAGCTCGGTAGGATGGATGTCATCGCCGAGCTCACCGCTGCATCATGGCCAGAAGCTTTGCAGGCGGAGACCACCTTTCATCAGGATAAGATGTACTACTTGTCCCTTTTCAAAATTGGCCGTTGTGGGATCCCTTCCCGCCTAAGTTATGACGGAAGAGGACCAAGGCCACTATAAATATAGGCTAGCCTCCACCGTAGAGGGGGATGGGATCCATTCCACCTCCACTACTCGAGCCCTCGCGAGGCTGCTCCATCCATTGTACTAGTTCATCCTCAGCCTCCTCGTGAGGCCAATCCACCACAAAGCAGGAGTAGGGTTTTACACCACAAGGTGGACCGAACCTGGGTAAACTGCCGAGTTCATCTTCTCCCCTGCTCGAGCAAACTCGACGAGGCTAGGCCGTGAGGTGGTGAGCTTGAGATTAGACCAGGAGGGGATCTTCGCACATGCCCCAGAGTTTGAACCTTCTTGGGTCCGCGGAACCCGGAATCCGACATTTGGCACGCCAGGTAGAGGCGTGGCGAGGCTCCGTTCCCTCATCAACCACGTTCCATCCCCGCTTCACCGTGTCCATGGCAAAAGCTTGCCGAGATCGCGCTGAGCGGTGGGCCGCGTGCATCGATCAGATGGCGCCCCTCGGCCGTGGCAATCCTCGCCATCCCGCGCCTCCCTCGGCAAATGCTCGTCAACGGCAGGGCTCGTCGCCGCCATCCCTGCGCGGCGCGGTGGACACATTGCCGCACCCCCCTTCAACCCCGCCATGGCGTCGTCCTCCCGCACTCGTCGTGGGCTGACAGGCATGCAAGCCGTGCTCCTTATGGCGTGTGAGTTGTTGCGCTACCGCCCAGCCAGCGGTGACTACGACGCTTGGCTTGATCGGGTCACCGAAGCCGCTGACGCTGGCCATGGGGCATGGAGCCTTTTCCTCCCAACCTGCGTTGCGACCCTTGCCCCAGTGCCCGCACGTTCTGCCCAAGGCCTGCTTTCGTCCTTCTAGAGGAGAACCGGAGGGCCCCGCGGCGGAGAGGGGACGAATGAGATTTACCTTCCAGCTCAGGAGGTGCTTCCCCGGGCTTCCGGCAGGGTAGGTGGCCCTCCATGAGAGGCCCCATGACGGCTGTTGGCGGCAGTGGAGATCGACAAGACGAAAGAACCAGGGGCTGATGGAAGGCAGGCCCCCGCCAGCTCGTCCATCAAGATCGTCAAGGCCTCACGAGGCCCAAGGGTTCCTCACGGGCCGGCGCAGTGCCCTAACCGCACCATTGGCAACATCGACCCCTCGATACAACCAATATCTTCAGAACATATTGTGCCAACCTTGGAACGCAGGTGAATCGTGCTTCGTTAGCACGTTCACAAAGCGATGACCGGACCAAGCGCGTCGTAGCAGACTAGGTGCGTGACGGCGCCCCGTGCTGAGGTGGGGCCCCTGGGGGCTCCGGGGGGATCGAGAAGCCCGCGAGGCCCAGGAGGCTCACGGGGGCCTGGAGCCTCCTGGGTCATCACCGCTTGACGCTGGGGGCCTTGAGACCAAAAGACTCAGGAGGAGTCTGAAAGCTTGCGGCAGGAGATAGCCAAGCGAGCTACGACCCGTGTGGTGGTTCATTGCACCGCCAACTGGCAGCCGCGAGGTCGGAGACCTCGCCATGGGGCGGGCCCTCCCAGGCGAGGGCGCCCGCGGGTCCTCATCCATGTTGGGGACCCATCCAGGATCTCCCGTGCCACCAGGCTTGCCGGCGCGTACCTGGAGGCGAGGGGCGGGGGTCCCCGTCCAGGATGCAGGGAGCACCCTGCACCTCTTCAAGCTTTACTCGTGACACTCTCACGTAATAATCAGTGGGGCTGTACACGCCTCGGAGTCTCCCTGTGCACCTCCCCCGGCCTCACGGGAGCTCCCATGCACACCCAAGTGGAAGCCCCATGCTCCGCGCTGGCGGACGACACGGTCAAACAACGACTATGCCCACGCCCAAGTGGAAGCCCCATGCTCCGTGCTGGCGGACGACACGGTAAAACAACGACTATGCCCATGCCAAGTGGAGGCCCCATGCTCCGCGCTGGTGGTAAGACTAGCTTAGGTGCCGGACGCGGCTGTTTTTCACCCTCTTTTGTAGCCAAATTTGCCACTTTTCAAAATGAAATTTGAAGTTCTTGCCTTTTTGTTGCAAGGGAATGGGGTTTTTTCTGTTGCACTCTTTGTTCCTCGAGTTTCCTCTTAAGAGCAGCAATGGATGCCTGCTCACCCAACTCCCGATCGTCCCGCGAGCGGGGGCCGAGACGGTGCCTGCATATTGAGTCAGCCCAAGCACGGCCACTGTCGTGGGTCTGCCTCTACGCACATCTCACCAAGGCCTTGGTGCTTGAGTCCTCGCGCGATGCTCTCGGGCGAGCCAGGAGGCGAACCTTGCCCATGATCCTTGGTGAGCACCCATCTCATGGTTTTGTCTAGGCATCACGGCCTAGCATAATGTTAACGAGCTACCCCCCCTTAGGAGCCACAGATGCGCAGTAAACAAAGGGAAGGTGGCCTAAGGGAGTATATTGTTTCTTCATACATGCACCACAACGAGGGTCTCTCCCAAATACCTTTACATCCCCGTGGGGCCATGTTCAAAACCTTGATAGGCAAACAGGGAAAAGACAACCTAGGGAGACACGCGATCGTCATCACTACTGTCGTCATCGCTGCCGTCACCATCATTGCTGTCATCGCCACCACCGTCAGCCTCGCGCTTCTTGGCCTCAGGCTGGCCATCGCCACCTACGGGGGTGAACTCCACGATCAGGTCGTCCATGTGGTCCTCCACCCAGCCTCCCAAGGCACCCTGAATCACCGCGGGCACGAGGGCTGTCACGGCTTCAAAGTAGAAGTAGGGGTCGGAGCGAAGGAGGTGGCCGAAGACACGCAAGGACGCCCGTGCGAGAAGACTGCAGCTCTTCTCCTCGACAAGCTGGCGTATCTTCTCAGCCCACCTTCAAGAAGCTCCACGACCGTGGTGAAGAAGCCGAGGTAGCCGGGCGCTATCGGCAACGAGCGGGCTGGAGACGCCTCACAGCGAGATGCCGCTCAGGTCTGACCGCCCTCTACTCAAGGGCCTGGAACACCTGGGAGCGCGTGTGATGTAGTCCCCGGGCTCGGTTCACTTTGTCCAGGTGATGTTCGCCACCTGCTCGTAAAGAGAGGACAACTCCGCTTCAGCTACGACCTGGGCGTCCAATGCGGCTTTCGCGTGCCGCTCTACTTCGGCTAACTTCTTCTTGAGCTCGTCTGCCTCGCCCTTCAGCTCGTCGCGCCATTTGCATAAACGGGACTCCTGAAGCTTCAACCCCGCGCGATAATCCTGGGAGAGGGCACGATGGACCCCCGCGACCCTCTCGTCGGCCTCCTCCTAGGCACTCGCCTCGCGAGAGGCTAGGGCGGCCTCCGCGGTCATCACTTGGAGCTCCATCGCCTCTAGCCGATCGCGCTCCAGCTCCTGTTCTGACGCCACCAGCTCCAATGCCTCCCCCAGGGTGCGGAGCTCCGCCTCGCGGGTCGACAGCCCATGCGTAGGGGCGAGGGCGGTGACCCCATGCTCTCAGGCTTGCCGCTCCAGGGACGCGATAGAGGCCAAGAGCTCCTGCTCGCGCCTCTTAGCGGCCTCGCGCTGCCGGTCCGCAGCCTCGGCTTCCTTGAAGGCGCGGTCATGGGCCTCTTTGGTTGCTGTGGTGGACACCTCGTCCTTCACACGAGTGGTTTCGTGCTGGAGGTGGCCGAAGTTCACAGCCACTTCAAGCCGGCACCACTCGTGCACCAAGCGCTGATCTTTGGCCTTAAGGTAGGCATCAACGTCGGCAAGCTCCGCCTCTAGCCGGTCCAGCGCGTCCCTCGCACCCCGAAGGAGGCTGAGCCGGATGGCACCCCGACCGCGTGCAAGCTCCAATGCCCAGCCAGGGATCTGCTCTGCGCCCTCGGCTGGAGCAGGGGCACCGGAAGGTCCTGCAGCATCAGACGGGAGCCCGAGGCTAGTTGTCTTGGCACCCACTCTCATGACCCGAGGCCTGGTCCCGCATGGGATGGACATCGAGCTGCTCGTCGGCTTGTGGCAGCCCCAAGGGTTGCCAGGCGGCATCTGGATGAGTAGCGGCACCACCCACATAAGCTTGATTACGCCCTCGTCGGAGGCCCCCGGGGCCTCAGGGTCGCGGACCACCAATGGTCGCCTCGGGAGAAGCACGACCCCTCTGGAGGACGGCTCGACCAGGGAGGGGGTGCTCAAGCACTGAGAACGGCGATGGGAGCTCCTTCGCCCTTTCGCCCGACGGAAACCTGAGGAATAAGGGCTCAGGAGGGTTTGATGAGTGGAGACCAGGGAAAGCAGAAGACTTACTCATTCGTGGCGATCCAGTTCCTCTTCTTCAAGGCCCGCGAGGCCGAACTAGTGCGGCCACCATGCCTCCCTCTTCTTCGGGGAGTGTGGAGACCGGAGGTCGGCGCACGAGAGTTCAGCGTGAGGTTCACCGCGCTTGGGGCAATCGACGCACCCTCATGAGGGGCGCCTTCCTCACCATCCGAAGCCGCGCATATGGACCGCTGCGGAGTAGGCGCCTCGGCGTGCTCCTTTGCGGTCACGACGGGGGCTTCAGTCTTAGGACCCCTGGCGCTAGGTGCCACCAGGAGGGGGTTGTCACGAGGCCCCGCATGGCCTTTGGGGAGCAGCCCCCACTCATCGAAGCGTGTCATCACTTTGGCATAGTCTCCGCCGTTCGGGTAATTGTAAAGGGGAGCCCTTCCCGAGGGAGCCTCCTGAAGCCTCATGATGCAGAGTATTCCACACAACGCGTTAGAGGGAAGGGGAACCTCCTGAAGCCTCATGGATTCCTCGCGGCCGGAGAAGGCCCACATTGGGTGGGAATGACACCGGAGAGGAGCTATTCACCATCGGACGAACTCCCTCACCCCATCGCCATCGTCACGCCCGCCTTCCTCAGGTCAGACAGCCATGCCATAACCCGCGCAAGCCGAGGGTCGACAAGCTCCACATGCTCCCAACCGGAGCTCGGCTTCGCGGGGGACGTCGGGGGCTGGAGCAGCGGGCAACAGACAACGGCGTTGACGTACACCCACTGCCTCCGGAAGCCCTCCGCTTTCGGACGGAGCTCGACATCAACACCTGCGCCCACTATCGCGTCGACTTCCCGAAGTGATACGCACCCTGAGCACCGCCCGCTGATGATCATTTGAAGGGAGAAGAAGTGGCGGAGCAAGGCCATGGACGGGGTGATACCCACGAAGGCCTCGTACAAGAACGCGAAGGCGGAGAGGAGGATAATGGACTCAGGGTCCAGATGCAATGCGTGGACCTGGTAGTGCGTGAGCACGACATTGAAGAAATCCGAGAATGGTGGTAGCAAGACGGCGAAGATGGCATGAAGATGAAGGGAGATGTTGGTGACCTCCAGGTCGGTTGCAAATCTAGAAAGCGGGCCAGATCTTCGTCGCCTTGCACTCATTGGAATCGGCGGCGATCACTTGTCGGACCTTGTCTAGCCCCTTTAGATTGAGCACGGTGGACCGGCCCAGCGGGTTCCGGCCCCGTCGGGCGATTCACCGCCGGTGAGGCTTCACCCCTCTTTCTCTTGGGAGCCATGGCGGCGCGGTAGGATGAAGCAGGCGCGAGATGCGGTGGGCGAAGCGCGAGCTTACGAAGGAAGGAAGGAGCGGAAGGCGGGTGCACTGCAGGGCAATGATGGCCCTGTGGCACGCTCCAGGCTTTTTTGTCAAGCCGGGCAGTTGCCAAGGCGACATGGGGAAGTGGAGGCGTTCGCATACCGTTGTGTGCCACGTGTCGGCCCTGGTCCACAGGCATTTGGGGTCCGCGTCGCTTTGCCCTTGCCCCTTGGCTTCGCCTCGAAGCCATCTTGAGCGTGCCTTGGGCCCGGGGGCTACTGTCGGCGTTCTGGGATCCAGGGTACCTAGACCTGCCACCTGCGGCCCAGTACGCGGGCTCATCGATGGCATGGTATGACCCAAAAAACAAGACCCTCAGGACAAGACCGTCACGAGGTCCCCCGACTCATGAGGAGAACGATGCCAATACCTCCAGAGGAGCGGCTCCCCGAGCTTGCCTCCCTAGGGGCGGAGAACTCTATGCAGGCCTCCCGCCTCATGAGGCTATGATGATGTGAGCCATGATGACCAAGGCTAGGCGGGCACTAGCGGGCGCAGAGAAGACAATTTCCTCTTCGGTGCTAAGGGAGCAAGGCCAGGCAGAGGTTCACGAGGAAGGCCCGAAAGTTTTCCATTCTGGTGCAACGAGACAGAGACCATGAGCTCGGCAGGATGGATGTCATCATCGAGCCCACCGTTCCGTCCTGGCCAGAAGCTTTGTAGGCGAAGACCACCTTTTGTCAGGATAAGATGTACTACTTGCCCCCTTTCAAAATTGGCCGCTGTGGGATCCCTTCCCGTCCCGCCTAAGTTACGAGGGAAGAGAACTAAGGGCACTATAAATATGGGCTAGCCTCCACTGTAGAGGGGGATGAGATCCATTCCACCTCCACTACTCGAGCCCTCGCGAGGCCGCTCATCCACTGTACTAGGTCATCCTCAACCTCCTTGTGAGGCCAATCCACCACAAAGAAGGAGTAGGGACCGCAAGGTGGCCCGAACCTAGGTAAAGTGCCGTGTTCATTTTCTCCCCCGCTCGGGCAAACTCGACGAGGCTAGGCTGTGAGGTGGTGAGCTTGAGATTGGACCAGGAGGGGATCTTCACACACGCCTCAGAGTTCGAACCTTCTTGGGTCCGCGGAGCCAAGAATCCGATAGTGGTGGTGGCTGGGCCAACTGGAGGGAAGACGTCTGAGTGCCGTCGGTGTATCTGAGTGGATTTCTGATTGTACGCATCCGAATGCGTTTACGGTCCAGGGACCTACCAATGATGGTGTGGGACCCTAGGTGGGCCTTAGATGTCAGGTACTTGACCCTACCAGTAGTAGGTGACCCCATCATTAGCCCTCGAATCGGTTGGGTTTTGACAGGACGCGTGATTTGAGTTTTTGGATTGGTCTGAGTGATTCAGGTCACTCGGCATCAGATCTCATCGGTTATCCTTGAGTAAAACCACGATGGATTCTGGACTAAAGGTTTTCTGAGTGATCGGACAATGTTGATCGTTGGGCAAAACTTGGTGGCATTCATGTGTCTCTCGGGAGAGATAGACTAGGGGTCTGACTGAGGACTGATAACCCACAAGTATAGGGGATCATTTGTAGCCTTTTTCGATAAGTAAGAGTGTCGAACCCAATGAGGAGCTAAATGCGGAACAAATATTTCCTCAAGTTCTATCGACCACCAATACAACTCTATGCACACTTAACGTTTGCTTTTCCTAGAACAAGAATAAACTTAGAAGTGCTTTGTAGTTGTGGACAAGTTTGCAAGATAATAAAGAACGTGAAAATAAAAGTTAGGTGCTGTTTTAATAAAAGTGCAATTTAATAAAGCGAGTGGGGAAAAGTGGTGATAGGATTTGCGGAATTGTCCCTAGGTGATCGATAACTAAACCGATGATCATTGTTGCAATTTTATATGAGGGAGAGGCATGAGCTAACATACTTTCTCTACTTGGATCATATGCACTTATTATTGGAACTCTAGCAAGCATCCGCAACTACTAAAGATCATTAAGGTCGTAAAACCCAACCATAGCATTAAGTATCAAGTCCTCTTTATCCCATACGCAATGACCCCCAAACTCGGGTCTTTGCTTCTATTACTCACGCCACCCACCATAAGCGAACCATTAACATATTGCAACACCCTACAGCGGGGATCCCTCCGTTTGTGCGACACGGGAGGCACCACAACACAACACCAAAATAAAATATACAACTCAAACCAATCATGATCATCTATCAACCCATATGACAAAATAGATCTACTCAAACATCATAGGATGGCAACAGAGTATTGGATAATAGTATGAAGCATAAAGCACCATGTTCAAGTAGAGGGTACAACGGGTGGCGGGAGAGTGGACCGCCAAATATAGATGGGGAAGGTGATGAAGATGTTGGTGAACATGACGGAGTTGTTGGAGTAGATCATTGTCACACGATGATTGCCTCGTCGGTGCTCCGGCACCACCGGGAGAGAGCCCCCTCCTTCGTCTTCTTCCTTGGCCCCCCTAGATGGGAGGAGAGTTCCCCCTCTGGTCCATGGTTTCCATGGAGGCAGAGGGGCAGGAGGCCCTCCTAGATTGGATCTATCTCTCTGTTCTCTTCTGTTTTGCGTTCCTGTTTTCTGGCCCTTCACCGTTTCTTAAATTCCCAGAGATCCGTAACGCTGATTGCGCTAAAATTTTACATGATTGTTTCCATAAATTATCTTTCTTGCGCCCGAAGAAGGGTCCCAACCGACTTACGGGAAGGGCACAAGACACCTGGGTGTGCTAGGGGGTGCCCGGTGCTCCCTGGTGGGTTGTGGAGGCCGTGGGCCTCCGTTAGCGTTGATTCCACCTCCCAAAAATCACATATATTAAAAAATAATTCTCTGTAAATTTTTATCGCGTTTGGACTTTGTTTGATACGGATATTCTGCGAAACAAAAAAGATGCAACAAACATGAACTGGCACTGGGCACTGGATCAATAGGTTAGTCTAATAAATCATATAAAATGTTGCCAAAAGTATGTGAAAGTTGTATAATATTGGCATGAAACAATAAAAAATTATAGATACGATGGAGATGTACGAGCATCCCCAAGCTTAATTCCTGCTCGTCCTCGAGTAGGTAAATGATAAGAAGATAATTTTTGATGTGGAATGCTACCTAGCATAATCTTGATCATATATCTAATCATGGCATGAATATTAAGACAGTGATTCAAAGCAATAGTCTATAATTTGACATAAATACATCAATACTCAAGCATCCCAACAAACAATGGTGTCTTTCAAAATATCAACACGAAAGAAAGCTATCCCTACAAAATTATATAGTCTTGTCATGCTCTGTCTTCTTTTCACAAAGTATTTATCATGCACAACCCCGATGTCAAGCCGAGCAATTGGTTCATACTTTTTAACGCGCCTCAACTTTTTCAATCCTCACACAATACATGAGCGCGAGCCATGGATATAGCACTATGGGTGGAATATAATATGATGATAGGGGTAAATATAGACAAGATAAAAAGGTAAGAGAGTCTCACATCAACGCGGCTAACCAACGGGCTATGGAGATGCCCATCAATTGATATCAATGTGAGGAGTAGGGATTGCCATGCAAATGATGCGCGAAGAGCTATAAGTGTATGAAAGCTCAACATGAAAACAAAGTGGGTGTGTATCTAACTCTATAATGAAAAATTCCCACTAGTATATGGAAGTGACAACATAGGAGACTCCCTATATGAAAAACATGGTGCTACTTCGAAGCACAAGTGTGGAATTAGCACGCCCCTTCTCTCTTTGTCTTTTAGCATGCCCCTAGGTAGGGGGCGCACCCCTTGAGCTTGTGGGCCCCTCGGGCATCGTCTCGCGTTGATTCCACCTCCCCAAAATCACATATATTCCAAAATAATTCTCCGTAAATTTTTATTGCGTTTGGACTTCATTTAGTATGGATATTCTGCGAAACAAAAAACACCTACAAATAGGAACTGGCATTGGGCACTGGATCAATAGGGTAGTCCAATAGATCATATAAAATGTTGCCAAAGTATGTGGAAGTTGTATAATATTGGCATGAAACAATAAAAAATTATAGATACGACGGAGACATATCAAGGACATACCATCAAACTCGAGTGACGACATCAGCGTGTGGGCTGACTCTCGAGGGAGATGCCACTCCTTATCCCAGGGGAACGCCAACGCAGGCCATCTCTGAATCCAAATTTATGAGGTGAGCGTCTTCGAGCCTAGTGAAAGGGCCAAGTTAACCCGCGGAGGGACGTCAAGCTCATCCCGTTGCGATCCTGAAGATGACTTCAGTCAGGTGTTTTACGTATCAGAGTGCATGGGTACCCGCGGAGGGTGGTCAGTCAGACTGACTGGTGTCAACAGCGCATGGCGGCTGGCAATTTTGGGTGGGAGGGCATGGTTTGAAAGAAACACACGGTAAGGTAAGAGGGGAGGATTTGGTAGGGGATCGACGTGGCGGGTGTTCCAGCCCACCCGCCACCGCAAATGTCTGACATGGCGCCCCCTCCCCCGCCCGCCACCATAATTTTTAATGTTTTTTGGATTTTTTAAATGTTAATCCTTCTACTCAATATATTCATCACATGACACGGCCATTATCTATCCGATCCACACATACATGCATATATATATATATATATATATATATATATATATATATATATATATATATATATATATATATATATATATATATATATGTCTTCATAGTACATGACACGGCCATTATCTATATATATGTCTTTATAGTACAAATAAATCTTCACATAACGACACATTACAAATAAGTTGTTAATGGATTCTACTGACGGTCTTCACATGAATGTTGGTGATCCTCTTCCTGGTATGGACTATTGTCTTGTTGTGACTCTGTCTTGACCATGGTGCAATGTCGTCATTTGGCAATGTTGACCTTCTTCTTCTTGAGACATGTTTGACGCCTTCTTGTTTCATGGGGTAGTCGTCGAATTGGTCGTAGTCCTCGTCATTGACTTCGTCCATTCCGACGATACTCCTCTTTCCTCTTCGGTAGACCACACGACTAGGCTTAATTGGGTCTTCTATGTAGAAGCATTGACACACAGTTTTCGCCAGTACCCATGGCTTATTTAAGTCACTTTTTGCAAGCACGTTCACGGACTCATTTCATGGTGGTATAACCGTGGTAATTAAA
This sequence comes from Aegilops bicornis, assembly GCA_021605145.1. Taxonomy (NCBI): domain Eukaryota; kingdom Viridiplantae; phylum Streptophyta; class Magnoliopsida; order Poales; family Poaceae; genus Aegilops; species Aegilops bicornis. The sequence goes on along the minus strand of CM038669.1, from coordinate 251,498,947 downwards.
TAGTCGTCTTCTTGAAGTACTTGCTTCGCCCATCTAACATGGAACACGGGGAATATGCCTACATCCACATAATTTAGTTCCCAAATATCTTTGATTCTCCCGCAGTGTTTTTTCTTTTCATTACCGGTCTATGCATGCAGTGTCACCCCTGAATTCTAGTACACACCTTTTACCTTGTCTCTGGCCTCCTAAAGAAAGTGTATCCATTGATGTCATAGGCTTGGTATGTGGTCAGATTCAATGCTGGTCCCGATGCCAAGAAGAACAACCCAATATCTATTTCATCATTTTCTAACAATGGATGTTCTCGCATGTATGTCTTGAACCAAGCCGCAAACTTTCTATTGTGCTCATTTGTTAGTTGCTGATCGGTGTGTTTTATCCCACGTTTCCTGTATTCAGTTCTCAACTACAACATGTGCTTCCTAGCATATGGGTTGACACACTTAACGTGTTGTAACACCACAATGTGAGCTCTTATGAAGCCAGGCGCTCGGTTGGGGTTGTTGAAGTTCACATGCAAATTATTTCTCCTTTTCTTGTGACCTACACCCTTGAGCCTGCCAATGTGCTTATTCTTGGGCATGCCCAAAGGTTTGTCAACTTCAAGGTAGTCTGTGCAAAACGAGATAACCTCCGCAGTTAGAAATCCCTGGACGATGCTTCCGTCTAGATGCGACCTGTTATTAATGTATCTTTTGAGTATCCCATTTAACCTTTCAAAAGGGAACATATTGTGGAGGAATACTGGGCCCAGGTCTATGATGTCTACGACAACATGGACAAGCAGATGCACCACGATGTAAAAAAATGAGGGCGGGGAGTAAACCTCAAGCTCACATAGTATGACAGCAATCTCTTGAAGTTTCTTGCAATGCTCCAGGCTGATCGATTTATGAGAGATGACGTCCAAGAAGGTACAGAGGTCTTGGAGTGTCTTTCTAATTTGCGGTCCCATTATTCCTCCGAGTTCAGCCGACAGTATTTGCGTAATCAGCACGTGACAGTCATGCGACTTCATACCAAATAAAGTTTTATTCTCATGTGACAAATATCTGTGTATGTTTGACGAGTGCCCGGAACTTACCTGAACATTAGCAAGGCAGTTGAATATCTTATCAAGCTCCTATGGAGACATACTGTAGCAAGCGGGTTTGATGTTTGACACCGTTTTCTTAGCCTTACTAACATCGCTTTCCTCCATGTCAGCCCACAAATCTGGCCTAATTTGAAGTGATTTTAGGTCTTTTCTTGAGCTCCCCGTATCATTTGTCTTGTGTGGGATGTTCAAAATGGTAGCAGCCAAACTCTCGCAAACATTCTTCGCGATATGCATGACATCGATACAATGGGGCGTGGAGAGATACTTCCAATATTTCAAGTCCCAAAATGGACACCATGTTTCCATACTTTTAACAGTGGTTCCACTCTCTTCTGTTTCTTTCCAGGCTCTGGACACTCTTCCCAGTTGTTCAACATTTGTAGAATTTCTATTCCACTCCTCTTGCGTGGCTTCCTTCGCTTTTATTTTGTGTTATCAAACAAATCTTGTCTGTTTCTCCATTCATCATCTTTATTCAGCCATCTTCTATGCCCCATGTAAACTATTTTATGAGAGGCCTTCAGATATAGGGAATGAGTTTCATCCATGCACCTAACACATGCGCAGTTCCCGTGGCAAACCTGACCCGAATTATAACGGTATGCCAGATAGTCCCGCACCATCGTGAGCAGCACAACTTTCATAGGGAAATACCTACCCGTTTTAGCGTCATATGTCCGCACCCCCTCATGTGCCCATCAAATTTCTAGCTCCTCCGTCAGTAGCTGGAGATACAAGTTCATATCACTACCCGGTTGGTTGGCCCTTGAATTAGCATGACCATATGTAGATACTTCACACCCATGGGGGAAGGTTGTAGATGCAGACAACCACAAGCCAGGTGCTATGCCACTATTTTGGTTAGTAAAGGGATTCAGACCATCCACACTATAACCCAGCCTGCCATTCCTACCAAATCCACTGAATTGAGGGAACTCGTCATCGATTTCTTTCCACTGTCGACCATCTGCAACATGTTTAATCACTCCATAATCCCTCTTCCTCATCGAATGCCAAAGCGTAAGCTTTGCCAGCTTCTTTTTTGCATACAAATGCTTCAGGCATGGAATGATTGGAAAGTACCATACAACCTTATAAGGAGTACCGCTAGCGGGTGCTCTATCATCATCATTGTCTTCCTGACTATTGTTTCCCCGCTTGAATCAGGGAAAATTACATGTTGGACACCTTGTTAGGTTGGAGTACTCGTTCCGGTAAATGACACACTCATTTTTGCACGCATGGTAGTTTACCGGCTCCATGTTAAGAGGACACAATACCTTCCTTGCCTTGTCAATACTTTTTTGACAACATGTTGCCTTCAGGCAGAACATCATGCAAAAACTTCAAATTCATATCGACGAAAGTGTCTGTGCTATTGCTTTTTTGCCTTAATGTCCATAAGATTCATCGTGACACTTAGTTTGGTGTGTTTGGCCTTGCAACCAGCGTACAAAGGAATTGTTGAGTCCTTCACAAGAGTCGCCAGTTTTGTAGCCTCTCTACGAGAAGTTGCCTCAGTGCTAGTCTCTTTTATGATAAACTCATGCATGTGTTCATCGTGCACCATTCCCGCAAATTTTCCCCAAATGATTGCCTCCTCCGTTTCGGTCTCCTAACTTTTGTCGGACTCTTCACTGGACTCGTCGTATTCATCACCGTCAGATTGTTCATCATGTCCATCCATCATCCATTCTTGTTCCTCGTCATGTTCCGCTCCTTCACATGACATCCCATCCTCACCATGACTTGTCCATGTCGTATAACCGAGCATGAAACAATTAGCCAACAAGTCCTTATGCAACTCTCCCGATTCAATTGTGTACAGAACATCATTCTCGCAAGCAACGCACAGACAACATATTTTCTTCAAACCCCTTTTCCTAACATGTTCCTTTTCAAACTATAATAATTATATCAAACCATTAACAAAATCATTGGATGCCCATGGTATGGAGTACATCCAACTACGATCCATCATTCGACGCCAAAACCTGCAACATAGGCACATAACATAATAGATTACTATTTGATCTAAGAATATGGAAAATTAAAAAAAATCGGCATGAACTTTCCTAAAAATGGACATATTGAGTGACACCAACTAGACGAAATGAAAATTAATCAACATTTCGACGAGATTTGGCACTCATTTGTATTCCCCTTTTTTTCAACAAAACCATGCGATCAACGGAAAGTTGAATCGCCCAACACGTCCACCACGCCACACACCAACAATCAAGTATGAATGCATGCTCATACGTACATACACATGATGTTGAATTTAGAAAAGAATTCTCACCTAAAACATGTTTCCTCGTCTCTCTCTCCAATTGTGTCTGATCGATCGCATGAAATCTAGAAGAGAGAGATTTGGTGGATGACCAATGCTGAGAGGAGTCGGAGGAAGAGGAAGAGGAAGAGGGCGTCGCGGGAGAGGAAAAAGAAATTGGGAGAGGGGATGAGGCCACTCGACAAGCAGGAGCCATACATTACACACGATCTTATCAGTGACGGGCGGTATAAAATGCCCGCCACCTATAAGTGATGTGGATAGCACCCCGCGCGGGAAAAATATTTTGTGGTGAGCAAAAACTATAGCCCGCCATATTTATTTAACTAGCCTCTAGCGAGCGCTGCCACAACCTCGCCACAGCGATGTTCTGCTAACTTTGGGGATTCGGCAAAATATCTAGTGGCGCATAATTGTCACAACTCGCCATTGCTAGGTCATCTACTTGTGGCGGGCCACAGTTGTGGCCCGTCACATCTGAGTTATGCAAACAAGTCCCGTCCGGCAGATTATACCAGTGGCGGCTCCAGTTCGTTGCCCACCACAGTTGGGCTTCTAGCTGTGGCGGGTGGTGTTTGCTACCCGCCGCTGCTTGTTTTCAAAAATAGCTGCGGCAGGTAAGCCACTATGCCCGCCACTCATTAGGGTTCACCTATAAGCCCTTTCCTAAGTAGTGAAATATGTTGAGATCCAGAAGCTCAAGGACCAACTCCAGGAAATACAAGGACGTCACAAGAAACTCCGCATCAATAGGGATAATCTCACAGAAGAACTTGAGAGGATCAAGTCTGATCGGAAGAAGCCCAATGGAGACAAGGACCAAGTATTGGATTAGCTAGCTTAGTAGTAGCCCCACCATGAGAGAATAAATGAATGTTTTGCAATTTAAGTATCTGACCGTTCCAACTTATGTGGGTGCCAATACTATAGAATTGATTGAATAAATGAATGGTTGGTTGTTATTATGTTTTTGTGTTTATTGAGTTGTTGGATAGATACAATATTCGTAGGTTTGTATTTATTTCACGTTGACAAACATAAGTTACGGAAGAATAACCGAAGGCCTTCATATGGGAGAAGCATCAGGAATTGGGAAACTCCCGAGCATTGAAGACCAGAAGAAATGAAGACTTCGTAACAAAACCATAGTAAATCAGCCCATTACAAACGGAAGAAACTTTGAGCTAGGAATTTTTTGTTGATTGTGGGTGGGTATTTATCTCTCTATATATCAACTAGAACCAGAACCAAAACCCTAAACCCATGGACAAGCTGATCACAAAACTTTTCTGGAGACAACAATATTTCACCCAAGGAGATACATATATTATTCTGAGTACCAGTTTTCTTACACCTGCAGATGCCAACCCTTTATGAGTCTTTCCTCAAGGGCCCGAAAACGAACATGACCCTGACTAGTGATCATGATTACCCAAATATTCTGAAGGACATGATGAAGCATATTCATCTTGAAGGAGATGCAGTCTACAAGGGCTACCCCTTCATGGAAAATGGAGTGGAGCTTTGGTATGTGGAGGTACACCTCCATTGTGTGAAAGGAGTTTGCCCAAAGACTATGGGGAATACTTTTTCATTTCTCGTGTACCACGAGCAACTTTCCCCGACTCTGTTCATGATGCTTCCATGGAAGCCATACGTCATATTGGAGAAATACTTGAAGCAAAGGCGCCATCATACTTAGTGCCGCACGTACGACCATCTCTGGGATCATGGTGTTCCCTTTGCGGTTCGACTAGAGGGATCGACGAGCACAAAGAGCAGAGCTAGAAGAACGCACGGGGTTTACGCAGGTTCAGGCCACTGAGAAGCGTAAAACCCTACTCCTGCTTTGTATATTGGATGTGTATGTGTCCAGTTACAAGGTGCGCACGCCCCGACAAGGTGCTCAGAAGGTGCAGCTACGCGTGCAAATGGACAGGGTTTCGACCTTTGTTAAGGTAGCCATGGGCTTCCTTTTATAGATAAAGGGGTCAGCACAGTGGGAAAATGGTAAATACACACTGTAAATAGTGGCTACAGTGCCAAATACCTAACTCTGACGGGTTAGGACACACACATTTATTGCGTGTGAGGTGTCTTGTGGATGGAGCTCTGATGCGGAGCATCCCAAGGTCAACCCTATGAACCTACCTACGTCTCCCACGACACCACTTGGGCCAATGACAAGAGCTCGAGCTAAGGCTATTGAAAATAAGGTGAACTCGCTCCTCTCCGAATTTACCACTATCTACATATGAGACATGGCTACTAGCTCAAGCAGAAACCCTATGCGTGATCAGGTACTTGGAGGAAGGCCATGGAGCGGCTACACCCAATGGACAAGACGGCGAGAACACCAAGTACACGGAGCAAGAAGAAAAGTAGCCCGGAAGTCTCCAGCCGTCGGACGACCGACCTTGACTGAGCGATCGATGCCTGAAGCTCCAGCCAGCCGAACAAGTCCCAACAAGCGAACGCTACAGCGGCTGGACGACCAACGCCTACCGGACGTCCGACGCACTCTAGGTCCCGGATGGCCAACCCCCTCCGGACGACTGACACCACCATCACCGAGCCAAAATGTCAGAAGAATGGAAGCCTCCGGACGACTGACGCACCGGACGACCGACCGTGACCGGACATCCGACAAAGCCCCAATAGAGCAAAAACATCGGACGTCCGACCCTTCCCGGATGACCGATCACCCGCGAGCCTCCGGACGACTGATGACGGTCGGACGTCCGACGGCTGTATGCCGCCATGTGTTGGGCCGAAGCCCACTTACCCTTTCGTGACTCTAGACTATAAATATACCTCCTCAACCCTCTTTGTAGGTTTAGCAATGTGATAGCTCATTTGAGAGATAGAGGTTTGCTCATCCACTTGGTTACTTCTCCATTAGAGCGCATGACCTCTTCGCAGAAGATCCCCCAAGCGGATTCAAGACCCCTCATGGGAAGAACCCCTCAAGGCCTCCTCATGGAGAAGAACTAGTTACCTTTGTATCATCCCTTGTCGACCGTGGATCGAGTATCTCTTTGTGTTTTGAGGATCTAGCATATGCGCGACCGAATCTTGTTGGATGAGTGATTTCTCTCGTGTTTCCCCTCATGTTCTTCGCATTCTTCGTAGGATTCACTCAATTTCGTGAAAGATCGGGCATATAGGGTTCTACCCTACATCATCTTGGTATCATGAGCGACGTTGATCACGGATTTGGAGCCCCTACACCTTGTTTTCTAGCTTGATTTTGTTGTGTTCTTTCCCAATTTCGAAAATCCCCACCAAAAATAGCCCCAATTTTTTTTGTGATTTGTTGGTGTGATGAAGTTTTGTTGGATTTGATCCATGGATTTGCTTTGCTACGAGTGGATCTAGCTTTCCCATGTCATCCTCACCATTTCCATCCACAAAATTGCTCAATTTGACCAATTTTGCCCCTTCCACCTCGAAAACCCGAGTTCATCCCGTGTCCAAAATCGCCCAGGCACCGAACGTCCGATCGTCTCCGGACGTCCGACGAGTACCGGTCGTCCGTCCAGCACCAGACGTCCGACGATCCCTGACGAAACTGAAAAATTTCAGTTCGGCCACCACGACCTCTCCACCTCCACTTCCGCATAGGCAACCAATTCCCACTTCCGCATACACACTTCGATAGCCTTTCCACTTTTCGCAACCACCATCGCTTACCCATTACACTCTGACACATTTTGACACATTTGGTTTTGAGAATTTGAGTTGTGGTTCATCGTTTCCTAGGGTGTTTCGGCTAACTAGGAATGGTTCGACATCGACATCACCGTCACTCATCTTCACCACAGACTCGAGGTAACATCAATATCATCTTGGTATCGTGATATCCCATCATTGTACATTCTTGCCATTGCATTGATAATCCCATAGCCCATTTTGCATACCTTGCCTATCGAGACTAGCCTTTGAGTATTGCTGGCAATGTTACTTGTGCACATTAGTGATCATAGATTCCCATTGCATACATACCATATCATCTTGGTACATATCTTGGTATATTCTCTTGTGTCACTAGGTTTTCATCGTATACTCAATTTCTATCTTGGTTCGTAAAGTTTTGCATGAGAAAGAGCCCAAAAGAGAGAGAGCCAAACAACCTTTTAAGCAAAAAGGGAAAGATAAGCAAAGATCTTTTAAGCAAGAACCATAGCATCATACAAACATTAAGATTGTCATACTCGATCATCTTGGATCATATCATCGAACAACATACATCATGTCACACCAATATGCGAACCTATCCAAGAGGAACTCAAGGTCCCACCAAGGATAGAGCCAAGCATATTGAACGCTTTTGCAAGGTGGATATCATTACATCGTACCATTACATAATAGTTGGGGATACATACAAAGGGCATACAAATGCCACAAGAATACATCAACCATCATACAAGAGAACAACATCCGACTACGTATGAAACACAAACAGAAACTCAAATGACATCCACCCTGCTAGCCCAGGCTGCCGACCAGGAACCTATCCCATGATCGAAGAAGAAGAAGAAGAAATCCAAAATAAGTAAACATCACTCTCACGTCATGATCATCAGCGGAACAACGACGAAGGTGGTGAACTCCACTCCGCAGGGACTCTGGCTGGGACACGATCTATCTTGCACGAACGGAAACCACGACAAGGAATCAAGCAACCACGACATCACCTGCAATCTGGCATGACATGCCAGGTCAATACATTGAATGTACTTGCAAGCTCACAACAACCAAAAACATCAAAGCAAGACAACAACATAGCATTAAGCAGGTTAATTAAATTAACAACTACCAAGATACAACAACAACTACTAAGCATGATATGAAACTACTACAATACTTATAAACCAACATCTCAATACCAACAACAATCTCATTCTTGGCTAACCGGCCAAGCAAATACCATCTCGACCACCTCGTGGTCCACATGATCACCTTGTGATCAAAATATCCACACGGTCACCTCGTGACCAACATATCCACACGGTCACCTTGTGACCAACATATCCACACGGTCACCTCGTGACCACATCACAAACTGAATGATCATCCTCAAGATCATCTCAACATCATCTCAACATCCTGCCAAACTATTACTGCTCACATATATCATATAAATCAGCTATAAGTCATTCTGTCACATGAGTGTTGATCGAACGGTGTGACCTAGTACGGATGCGACTATCGATAGCTTAAACACACACTCTGCAGAGGTAGCGCACTGTACCAACACCACGGAACCCATGGCCTCGCACTCCCATTCGGGTGGACCAACGGCGTTCCGACAAAACCGATCTACTGCCATGACACTCTCCCGGCCACTCCGACCAACACCCCCTTTGGGTTCAGTCCTGGGTGGCCCCGTGCCTACCAAAGGCACCAACGGCCACCGTCGTGGCAAACAAAAACGGTCCCAAACGGGGACAATCCGGATACAACAACTATGGGCACACAAGGCTTATGTCCGCCTACCTGATCAGGGTAGCGCGCGCCCATAACCTTCACACGTGGGAGGCACCGGCGAGAGGCACGGCAATAGACCCAGTTAGGGCCTTCCCATAAAGGCAAATGTGGTTGCACTAGAGAAAGCCCGGTTCGGTGGCACCTGACCAACTTAATGACGGAATTTATCCCCAAAAATATAACTGTGATAACTGATACTCCAATATCAACTATCAAACTATAATCCAAGTGATAGCAATATCCAACAAATAATCTGAGCATAATATCATCATATCAAAATACTCCAAGGATAGTGTCGTGGAATTGTCATGGCAGATGTCCTAGTGTGAGGACTTAGTCGTGAGGCCAACGCATCTTTATAGTAGCTTGAGAGGGGTTGAGCGGAATCGAGAGACGCAACACAAGACAAGGATTTAGATAGCTTCATGCCCCGGGAAACATCATCCGGTAATAGCCCTACATGATATTTGTGGCTAGATCTCATTATGCTCATGAGAGAGTCGGCGCATAAGCCGGCTCCCCCTTTGTGTCTAGCCCTAGAGATTATTGCTTGTTGCTTGTCCCTCTTTAGGGAGCCCTGCCCCTCCTTATATAAGTTGAAGGGGCGGGTTACATGACTAGTCCTAGTAGGAATAGGATTACTCTATTACAAGTGGAGTACTAGCCTTGCTTCCTTTGTAGGAGAATATTCCTTATGTCTTCCTCTTAAGCCGGCCCACCATAACATGAGTCGGCCTTCTGGGCCTTGGGCCTTGTCATCCATCTGAAACACCCGTCGGGTCACCAATGAGTCTTCAGGCTCGTGAGTCGTCACACCTGTGAACCGCCAGACACATGAGTCGCCAATCTTCTAGCGGGTTGCCAATGAAACGCCAAGTCCGGCCGGGTCATATATCCGGCCGGGTCATATATCCGGCCGGGTCATACCGCGGGGTATATCCCCGACATTAGCCCCCAGTTTAATTTGGATTTATCCATGTTAAAATAATCTGCAATATAAACACAAGAACAAACTTGACAGGTTGTGCTCCGGGTTAAATATTCTTGTAAGCCGGCACCTGATCATCCTTAAGTCCTTGATATTTTCTCCTGGAAAATCCAGGTCAATAAGCCAGCTTCATAATCCATTTGCTGACATTGGCTCTTGTAAAGAAATATTATAAGAAATAATCCATTTGAGTCGGCCTTCGATGCTCTAATTTGAAAAAATATTGGTTTTGAAATATTCAACTGATACTCAACTGGCTTAAAGATGTAGATCTTGCCGATAATTGCCAAAATTGTCGGCTTATAAATAAATGATGCCGGGTCATGATTGTTGCAGACACCGGGTTAATTTGATCTACTCCAAACTGAGAATTTTTTCTCCCTTATATGCATATCGCCTGTAGCCCCCAAGTCTTAAGGGGAGAACATAGTGATAACTTAAGACTTGCTTCAATATAAGTGTTGCAACCTTGAAGAAATCCGGGTATTCATCTCAATCATTAGTCATAAACTGAATATTCCACATATGTAGCCCCCAAGTGCCGGGTTGTCATGCTTGCAGCAATATGGGACTTGTAATTGCCTTATGCTCATAAAAACTTTAACCAGTGTAAATATGATCATGTAAACTTGACCAGCAACATGTAGCCCCCAAGGGCCGGGTCAGTAAGATATTACCGAGCTGGGACTTTGTATATGATTCATTGATAATAACATCATATGATGTAATCTCCACCATGGGGCTTGAACCCATGTCCACCAGGTTAAGAGCTTTGTAATCTACCAACTGAGTAGTGGATCTTTCAATATAATGGATTAAAGCTTGTGTACCTTGAATTTTTGACAGGAGCAATTGGTAGCCCCCAAGGGCTGGCTCATTTAGAATGTGATGAGTCGGGTCTTCAATAAGTTGAGAAAAAATGACTTTGCATTAGCCCCCAAGTGCCATGGTACATGCTGGCAGTGATATGGGACTTGCATATTCGATGTAATATCAATTTGAATAAGGTAGCCCCCAAGTGCCGGGTCGTAAGCGGCAATGACTGGGACTATTCCTTCCATTGTAGAATAAATCATATCCATTGATAAAATAATAGCCATTGCGCCAAAGAGACTTTGAATACCTCATACATTGATAAGTAAATTCGAGTTTAAATACCCGGCTCTTGGCCGATGGCGATTTAATACGCCTCCATTGTAAGCCGGATTTTTTATAACCCGGCGGCTTATAGCCTTTGAGAAAATCAAGAATTGATATCCCTTTTGAGACACCAATTTCAATCTTTGATGTTGGGCTTGAACTTAATCATTTATGTAAGTCATAGCTCTGTAAATCCTACACAGAGTTTAAACAACATATGCCCCGGCGACTTAACGTCAAAAGCCAGGGCGGGTAACCACCCAAATGTAGTCTTGTCCTGCACACAAGTAGATCACAAGATCCCTTGGCGGTTTACCGCAGGGCGGGTCATAATATCTCACATATAACCACTGTGATATTGAATTTGTACTGCTGGTTTACATAGCCTGTGGAGTAAGGGTGATAACCCAATCCTTAGAAGCCAATGCTTCCACATAGATGATGATTGTCATGAGCTGGCGACTTATCATCAAAAATCAAGCCGGGTTAAATAGAAACCACTCATATACACTTTATATATGATCACAAAAGCTTTAAGTAGAATCCAAAAAATTGTTTTCAAAAAGAGACTTAAATTTTTTTGAGGCTTCTGATTCGAATACTATCAGAAAACCGTTCCAAAGGGGTTAAGCTAAGATTCGAATACGATCATATAGCCCCCAGTGGCTTTGGCGCTGCCGATCAAGAGGATACTGACAGCTATGTTCTCTTTGGTTTGAATACGACCTATGTTTGAACAGGAAGCCCCCAAATGACCTTGAGAGTTGTTTAACGATGCTGATTCGAATACGATCCACGTCGGACCCAAAGGTGTTGAGCTATGATTCGGATACGATCAAGAAGCCCCCTAGTGGGTTTGGCAGTGTGCCAATCAAAAGGGTACCGATAGCTATGTTCTCTTTGGTTCGAATACGACCTATGTTTGAACAGGAAGCCCCCAAATGACTATATAAATTTTGGCATCGCGCTGATCAAAAGGGTACCGACAGCTATGCTCGATGAGCAGGAAGCCCCTAAGTGACCATAATAAGATAAGCCATAAGGCAGGATACCCATGTTTGAACCGCGCATCATGGCATCAAGTTCTCTTTGGCAACCCTTAATTTTTCTGAGAACTCGAATCTTGCGAGAGATTAATTCTTTTTGAACCGGAACTTTGAACCAGATTTGAGAGCTTAAAAGCTTTGTAAGAGACAAATTTACCTTGAGCCGGATGTTTGAACCGGACTTGAGAGCTTCAAAGCTTTGCGGGAGAGAGATGTCTCTTGAACCAGATTTTAAACCGGAATCTTTATTTCGAACCAACAATTTTCTGACGGCCTTTAAATTTTCATCAATATGGCGGTGTCCTCCGGAATCGGGTTATCATTCCCTCCAATGACCCGGAGTTCCCGAGTCATGTCATTGTAGCCCCCGCGTCTTAAGACGACTCGAGGAGTTGTCTTGAGATTCTCCACATTTGACCATGATATAAGCCGGTACGAGTTATTCAACAGCTTAGTGATATAACAATCCCTTTTGCAGTAGACCACTTGTCCTGCATTAGAGAATTTTGCAAGCCGGAGTAATTGCTCTTTTAAAGAAAGCAGTATGTAATATAAAATATACTGAATGGATTTCACCTGATATGTTAAGCCAGAAATTATCCACCGCAGAGTTGATGACCACCACGGTGAAGCTGAAATTAATCACGGGCGAGACGGCCGCAGGAGCAGACAGTTGAGTCGACCACGACATTGTAAGCCGGCACGGACGGCCGAGTCAACCGCAGGCGCGGACAGATGATCCAACCACGTATTGATGTAAACCCAACAACGGGGGCGGCGACTTGCACGCGTATCCGTCGGGCGGCTTATGAGAGCGGGTGCGGCACCGACGTGTTGATGTAGATCGGACCGCGGAAGCGGTGGCGTGCGCGTGTCCATTGGCGAGGGAGTCGGCCGCGGTGTTGGAGACTAGCGTGTGAGCGCGAACTGACGAGTCGGCCGCGGAAATGGTAGCCGGTGCAGGCGCGAGAGTTGGCCACGACATTTAAGCCGACGCAGGCGCGAGAATTGGCCACAACGTTTAAACCGATGCGAGCCTCATGTCCAGGGCACGATGTCACTTTTGTAGTGGACTTTGTCATGATTTATTCGGACGACCAATGGTCGTTAGTAGCATCCGCAGATAACTCCAGTAATGTTACGGCCATGCAAATGTTGATTTGCCTCACATTGCGTGTACAACAACTCTTATCTCTGCTCATTCTTATTATTGATAGGGGGCAGAAGCAAACGGTAGGTAAGAGCCTGAGTCCACGCGAATCATGATGGCTCATGCAACATAGTGAGAGTGTTGACAGGAGGTAGGGCTGTGTGCGCAGTGCCCTTGGTCCCGCAGAGATCTGACTAGTGTTTTACGTGCTCAATGCCCAAGTTGCCAACAACACCAGGAGGAAAAAACCCTTGAAGCAAATGCCCTTGATTCCTGAATTAGGAGCCGCCTCAAATATGATGTATGTATCACTTGTCAGGAGTCCTTTGTCCAACGGCATGGAATTTTCTTGACCCTCTAGACAAGCTCAATTGATACTGCGTATTTAGCTTGTTTTCATAAAATTCAAATGGCACTCGTTGCCCACTTAGACTGAATTATATGTGCCAACTCAGATCATCACCCTCCATTTTCTGGAACTCCTGTTGCCTGTTTTCTAGCAGTGTGCCAGGGCTTCGTCCCTTAGAGTACAGTCAACCAAAGGTACAGGTGCAATCCTCGACCAAGATTCCTTCGGAATTTCCACTTAACACTGACGTTTGACGTACAGCCACAACGGCTTAGGAGCCATCGGGAGGCCAGTAATCGACACTTTTCCTCTTCTGATACTTCGACATGTATCGCATGTGCAGTAGGAGTAGTAACTACTTATCTTTGTGTTGGGGAATCAAACCAAATGACTAGCAGAAAATTTCAGTCCATCATTAAACTGAATTTTTGATCATTCAGAGAGCTTGAAAAATGTTGACACCAATATATCCGCATAACAGCCCTTGAATTCCGATTATTGACAATTGTGATTAAGAGTCTCGGCAGTGCTTGAGGCGGCCAACTTGCGAAACGGCTTGGAACCAGCACGAGGCGCGAGACAACGGCGACGGCAAAACGGCGTGGGGTGGAACCGCAGCCGCGGGCTGAACGAAGTACGGAGACCCGACGACTCGAGCGAGGACCGCAGCTCGGACAGGCTGGTTTGACACCGTCCGCAGCAGAGGCTAAGCATGAAGGCGACGGCGGCTTGTAGCAATAGCGAGGTGGCAGGGCCGCGCTTGAGACGGACGCGTGAGGCCATAGCTAAGGCGGCCGCGAGGCCAGACGGTTCGAAGCCGTCCATAGTGGCTCGACGCGGCGGGGAAGGCCACAATGATGGCGACCGCTGTGGGTCCCCCGACAACCCGGAGCGAGGGCGAGACGGCGATGGCGAGTGAGGCCGCGCGTGCCCAGGCGGGCGACGGGGCGAGGCCGGGAAGACGAGATGGGCGGAGGTCCAGTCCGCGAATTCCCATCGTTGACTCTCATGGGACCCGGATCTAAATTACCCCCTTTTTTCTCTTTTTCTTTTGCGGTTTGGCCACGTGACCAGCTGCTTTGGCCGGTAGCTGATTTTCTGCCTTCTTTGTTTCCTTTCTATCGGGACTTGCTTCCCTGGTAGGACTCAGACTTGCTTTTTATTGCATGTAATCATCAATGCAGAGTTTGCCCAGGAGCCGATCGAGTTGGACAACGATATGGACAACCAAAAAACAATGGAGACAACCGATGCTGACAACGATGACTTTGTCGATCTCGACTCCGGGCGATTCAAATCTCTGAACGCTAGCCGAAAAAAATCCCATACCTTCAGTAAATACAATCAACCATATCCAGTAAACATGCTAGCCATCTGGTGCGGCGATAGAGCCGCTGTTATTTTGTTGATGACGACTAGACTGAATTCCCATGAAGTCCAAGGTTTGCTCATGACGGGTTATCGTGCATGATTTCCCCGTGCCAGTTCTTCTTCATCGGACCAATCGCGAGCTTCTCGACACCTGGGAAAAATCCCTCCAAGAACTCAACACCACCGTGCGCGAGCCCCACGGTGGGCGCCAACTGTCGTGGAATTGCACGCCAGATGTCCTAGTGTGAGGACTTAGTCGTGAGGCCAACACATCTTTATAGTAGCTTGAGAGGGGTTGAGCGGAATCGAGAGACGCAACACAAGACAACGATTTAGACAGCTTCAGGCCCCGGGAAACATCATTCGGTAATAGCCCTACATGCTGTTTGTGGCTAGATCTCATTATGCTCATGAGAGAGTCGGTGCATAAGCCGGCTCCCCCTTTGTGTCTAGCCCTAGAGATTATTGCTTGTTGCCTGTCCCTCCTTAGGGAGCCCTGCCCCTCCTTATATAAGTTGAAGGGGCGGGTTACATGACTAGTCCTAGTAGGATTAGGATTACTCTATTACAAGTGGAGTCCTAGCCTTGCTTCCTTTGTAGGAGAATATTCCTTATGTCTTCCTCTTAAGCCGGCCCACCATAACATGAGTCGGCCTTCTGGGCCTTGGGCCTTGTCATCCATCTGAAACACCCGCCGAGTCACCAATGAGTCTTCAGGCTCGTGAGTCGTCACACCTGTGAACCGCCAGACACATGAGTCGCCAATCTTCTGGCGGGTTGCCAATGAAACGCCAAGTCTGGCTGGGTCATATATCCGGATGGGTCATACCGCGGGGCACATCGACTAGCATCATGAAAATAATCATACTAACTACTAATAATCCAAAGGCAGCATGACATCCAAAGTAATACTCCAAAATATAATAACAGATATAGTCATGAAAACAATCATAATATCAACCACTAATACTCCAATGGCAACATGATACTCATCAATTACAAACATAACTCCTAGTAATCCAAACAATAGCATGGCAACAACAAGATCAAAATAATACTCCGAGAAAATGCCATGCACAAAGTCATGTAGCTAAAGCAATATTTTAAACAAGTTCAAATAGATTAAACCATGTCACTGCATTACAGTGATGCAAATGGAGGGCGTGGCTTGCCTGGGGTGGAAGAAATCACCGGGACAAAGTGCGGAAACATCGCAGAAGTGCCGGAAACACTTCTCTCTCGAAAGAGGCTGGTTAAAGACAAGGGAAAAATGGTCATTTTCAGAATGTCAAAACATGGTGAAAATGATACCAACAAAACGGACTCGACGAAACGAAGAAGTGGGCTTTGGAATCACCTCATTTGGAGTTGGGAGTAAAAAGATATAAGGGTTTTTCTACCAGGGACCTATTTGTAATAAAATCATCATGAACAGGCCCTTGGCTGGAAACACAGAACGTGCACTACGGAGAAATACGTCTTTGCCTCGTGGAAGCGTATTCCAGGCTGAAACAGAGAGATAATACACATTCAATAAAAGAAAACGTACTCTGTCTGAAGGAGAGCAAAAATACGCTTTCCGAAAGCGAAAACGTACTCGAGTGTTGACGCTTCCACTTGCCACGCAGGCAGAGGCGGGGCGAGGCACTCGGGTCGCTGACGGGCGGGTCCCCCAGGGGTGGGGCCCGTCACTTATCCACTTGGGCTGGCCGGGTCAACGCCCCAGAGGCTGACGCATGGGACCCGCGCTGGAGTGGGGTGTCGGTGTCAAAACCGACGGATCTCGGGTAGGGGGTCCCGAACTGTGTGTCTAGGATCGATGGTAATAGGAGACAGGGGACACGATATTTACCCAGGTTCGGTCCCTCTCTATGGAGGTAATACCCTACTTCCCGCTTGATTGGTCTTGATGAATATGAGTGTTACAAGAGTTAATCTACCACGAGATCGTAATGGCTAAACCCTAGAAGTCTAGCCTATGTGAATATGGTAATGAATGTCTCCCATCCGGACTATGCTCTCCGGTTTATATAGACACCGGAGAGATCTAGGGTTACATGGGGTCGGTTGCATAAGAAGGAATCTTCACAGTTGGTCGCCTAGCTTGCCTTCCACGCCAAGGAAAGCCCAATCCGGACACGGGTATGGTCTTCGGCCTTTGTATCTTCACAGCCCATCAGTCCGACCTAATGAATAACATGCCGGACGCCCGAGGACCCCTTAGTCCAGGACTCCCTCAGTAGCCCCTGAACCTGGCTTCAATGACGAGGAGTTCGGCGCGCAGATTGTCTTCGGCATAGCAAGGCGGGTCCCCCTTTTTCCGAACTCCAAGATAGTCTTCGGACGTGATGATTGTATCCGGACCTGTTATACACCATACATAACTGCAGAGAGAATATAATATTTGCACAAATCTAATTTGTTGACAACTTCTTTACAACACGACATCGCGTCTGTCCGGTCATAATTTCGAACCATTTTTCATCTGCCATCCCACGTTTCGAGATGCGGTTGCTATTGGCACGTCTTGTCGAAGCAGAGATCGTGTCCCCTTATTGCGGATTCTCATCAAAGCGGGCATGGGTAACTCAACCGTGCCGTTTATACAGCCCTTGGGAATAGGCGAATCCTAAGGCGAGTGAGGAGGCGTTTAATATTTGCTGCCTTTATAAGGGGTAATGATTCCCTCTTCCTCCTATCACGCTCTCTCTTTGTCTCTGCCTTTCTGATCTCGAGCTCCAGCGCCCAAGTTCTCATCTCCTTTCCACTCAAGCAACCATGTCCGGATCCGGCGGTCAGGACAAGTGGATGGTCTCCTCCGTCAAGGAGGAGGACATTACTGAGCTTCGGGAGGCCGGATATTTGGCAAAGGAGATCGCCCACCGTCTGCCGGCCGAGGGACAAGTTGTCCCCACGCAGGAGCCCACAGAGAGGGTATTATTCATCCCCCATTTCTTCCGCGGGCTAGGGTTTCGACTCCACCCCTTCGTCCGCGGGCTGATGTATTATTACGGGATAGATTTCCATGATCTGTCCCCAAATTCCTTCCTCAACATCTCGGTGTTTATCATCGCGTGCGAGGCCTTCCTCCGCATCCAACCCCACTTCGGGCTGTGGCTCAAAGTCTTCAACGTGAAGCCGAAGGTGGTGGACGGCCAACACGCGGAGTGCGGAGGAGCCATGGTGAGCAAGCTGCCCAACGCCTCCTGGCCGAAATGTACTTTTGTGGAGACAGTGAAGGAGTGGCTGACGCAATGGTTCTACATCACAGAACCCCGCGGCACCACCTGGGCCGAGGCTGCCGAATTCCGCTCCGGTGCTCCCATGCGGCTCACCTCTTGGGTCAAGAAGAGTCCGGACTGGTGTTTGTCTGATGAGCTGATAGCGTTGCAGACGCGCATCCAGAGCATGATAGCCAAGAACGTCAAGCTCGTCGATGTGATCCAGGTGATGCTAGTTCGTCGGATTCTTCCATGCCAGCGCAGAGGATGGCCTCTGTGGGATTTCAACCCGAAGAAGCATCAGACCCTGGTGAGGCTCTTCGAGACCACCCACGAAGATGCCTGGAAGTTGCTCTTTAAGGGCAACGAGAAACCGCTGGCCACGGATTCAGACCATGGTCACGACTGTAAACACCCCGGCAGCGAGGTATGTTACTTTTGATGTATCCCCAACTTAAATGTTTCGAGGATGATGTCTGAGATTTTATTATTACTCCCTCAGGACTGGATGGAGAGGGCGAAGCGGATCCAGTGTCCGGCTCTGCTGCCTGAAGAACCGGTCATCCCACACCTAGCGAAGATGCTGGTGCCAGCGCCATACAAGGCATCAGAGAAGAAGGCCAAGGGGGCCAGGAGTGGCCCCCGGCGCAAGGGCGCTTTGGACGCGACGTCCGAAGACGACGAAGCCCATTCCTCTATCCCCGAGGACAATGACGAGGAAGAGGAGGAGGAGGAGGAAAACAACCCTCCTCCCGAGGAGAAGAGAAAAAGAGGGCGGCCTCGGCGCAACCGGAGGCGAAAGCGCCCAAAAAGGGGAAGGGCGCCCCAACGGTCAATACCGCGTGGGACGTTGACAGTAGTCCGGAACAACGCCCCGCAATAAGCCCTAGGCCGCATCGTAAGTGACATGGCTTATTCATGCGCACATCTGGCCCTTTTTCTTTATTATTTTAACATGGTTAACTACACTACTGTAGTCCGGCCCGTGACCTTATCCAACGATCCTCATCTGCAGGTTCGTTGGCTCCGTCGGAGATGGCGAGCATGTCGCCACCGCCTGCTTACTCCCCCAGGGCCAGGGACGACACCGAAGTGTTGTCCCGGAGGACCACTCCGATGGGAGGAGCCCAAGACGCTGTCCGGGAGGCGCCACAAGGCGATACCTCCACTGCCGGACACATGGGGGAGCCAATCCTTATGGAGACTGGCGAAGAGGGCCGTATCCAGTTCGGCCCTCAGCCGAATATGATTCCGGAGACCTATATGGCTCCGGAGTCGACAAGCAGCCCTCTTTGAAGGAGGGGGGGGGGGTGCACCGCTTCTGCCGGTGGCTCCCGTCCATCCGGGGGCGCCGGATATCCTGATGGAGGCGCTACGAGGTGCCTCCGTTATGGACGAGCACCGTGTTCTTATGGGCGCGGTGATCGAGAAGGTTCAGTCTGCCAAGAGTGGACTGAACGAAGCCTGCTGCAACCTATTGACATGTTTCGAGGTAAGTGAGATAAAAAGAAAAACCCCATGTAGTCAGTAGCCCCTGAGACACTATCCGGTGTTTGACGAGGAGAACCGGACAGAGGATCAATCTTCTGTTTGCAGGAGACTAACGTAATGTGTATGCATAAGCAGGCGTCCCTGTTGGCCGCAACCTCACATGCTGCCAAAGTCTCTAAATTGAGGCAGAGGCTGGAGCGGACCAAGAACGAGCTCGGCGAGGTTAGGGTTCGGCTCCAGGAGAAGCAAGGTGAGTAACGACTTGCTGTGTGTTCGGAAAGCGTAGGCGCTGTATATTGACTATAGTGTCGTAATATGTGCAGGAGCCGTGACCGAGGTCGAGGCCCTGAGGAAGGCCCTGGGTGAGGCTGAGTAGAAGGCTGTCCAGCAGCAAGCCGCCCGTAAGAAGCTCAAGGTCCGGGTCAAAGAAATCCAGCAGGAGCTCCAGGATGCGGTGAAAAAATGTGAGACCTTGGAGCATGATGCGTCGGCTCAAGGGGCCGAACTCACCAAGGCTCGTCAGAGCGTGGAGACCGCATGGAATGAGGCCTAGGCCACCCTCCAAGAGATCGAGGAGGCCAACAAGATCACGGCGGGTAAGGCTTTTAAGATGCAAAGCAAGTATGCGGCGAAGCAGTATCTGTTACTAACCCGGGTTCGGAGTTCCCCAGGGGCTTTTCGGAATCTACCACGCAGCGTATCAGACGCTGCGGAGTTCTACCGAGCCGAAGGAGGAGGTTCTACGGAGAAGCTATTCTGGTCATAGTATGCGACGCCAGAGCATCCCGTGTCCTTCATCGATCAGCTAAAGCAGCTGGTGGAGCTGCACCGGGTGGCCGAACTAGCCATGAAGGATGTGATGATCCGGCTATGGCCAGCCGAAGCTATGCCTGGCAGCTACTTCAGACTCATGAGGCGGCTAGTGGGGGCCTGTCCGCGGCTGGATGTCGTCAAGCGCTCTGCCTGTATTGAAGGTGCCCGTATGGCCTTCGCTCGTTGCAAGATGTGGTGGGCGAAGATGAACGCCGTTGAAGTTGCCAGCGGGCCGCCGGAGGGCAAGGAGCACCGCACACCCGAGAGATATTTTGCGGATGTCGTAGAAGGGTCTCGACTTGTGGCAGCTCAATGTTCGCAGGACATTGTGTTTGTATAAATGTATTCATGTTGCCCCCGCATTGTATAATGGAAACAAAGCCTGTAATGTAATTTTGTTATGGTGTAATTGTATCCTCCTGTGCGGCCATGTTATTTGTAATCTGAGGGTTGGCCAGTCATTGGCTTCTGCCCTTGCGTAGGTAGTACAGAGGTGTTCGGGATGGGATCTAAACAATATTGATCCAATTATATGGTCCTTTGGAGGAGTTGTTTAGCGCAACGAACAAGGCAATCGGACTATACGGCTTAAACGCCCTCACTTAGCCATAGGAGTTTTATAATTAAGCAAGTGTGCAGCCCCTGGTCCAAGCCAGGGTGCTGTCAGCATCTGATCAGGAAGTGCCGATCCTTCGCATGACGTGGAAAAAATCTCCAACGATTTTGTAACCCTCGGACAGCTGACCGGCTCTCGCCATATCATGATAGTCAGTTTTCGGCTTTCTCTACTGAAGCTCATCCGGTCGAGGCCAGGGCACAATCGCAGTAGTTCTCCCTTTACTACCCTAGCCGAGTAGGGTAGCAAGCACAGGAGCCGGGCAACCCAACTATTGACCAAATACATGATTCGGAGCCAATGCATATAATGCTAAATTCGGGGTGCCAAACTTATATATAAGAAGTGTTCGGACTTTGCTGCCGTATTGTGGGGCGACAAGTAGCCCCTGGCAAATATGAACGTATAAAAGAGTACCGATGCAGCCAATAAGCCGATCGAAATAAAACGAAGGAAGAAGCGAAAACCATAGAAACTGGGCCATGAACCATTTTTATTATAACTGGATGGATACGTCAAGGTGTATCTTTTACAGATGGTGTGAGAAGTATCCGGGCTATTTAACATGCCGGAATCAATAGGGCGCAGCGTGCGGGTCCTGAGAAATAAGTATGAATACCGTCAAGAAGAATGTGAGTGTCGTGGAATTGTCACGGCAGATGTCCTCTTGCAAGGACTTAGTCATGGTGCCATCGCAACTAGGAATCTTAAAGGGGTTAATCGGGACAAAGGACACGCGAGAGTTATACTAGTTCGGCCCCCTACGATGAAGGTAAGGCCTACGTCTAGTTGGGTTGGTATTGCTTGATGTTTCGATAACTGTGGAGCGAGATACGCTTATGCCCGGCTCTCGAGGAGTTGTTTCTTGCCCTAAGCCGCCGGTCGTCCCCTTATATACAGTCGGCGCCTGCGGTTATCGGAGTCCCGCCGGCTCATAGACAATGTCCGCTCGGTGACTAGTTAATTCTACCTTACAATACAAGTCATGCCATCATGGCGGTTTATCACTACGGGCCTTAAATCGCCTGTGGGCCTTTAGACCCTTTATTGAACCGCCATCTTTAAACCTGGTCTTGGGCTTCTGATGAGTCACTCTTTACGTAACCCGGACCCTCCTGGGCGGCTTACAAAAATAGCTATATCCTCAACATAGAGGTTACCCTACACACCTGTGCTGCTTGCCTCTGTTGTATGCCAATCCTTCTAAATGACTTGCGATCAGGCCCGCAGAAAAAGGGACCTGAAAAAAGAACAAACAAGAAAAGTAAAAGTATGTGTGTCCGGGATCGGTCAGGCCGAATTGTAGACCCCGGGTTATCTTGTGCCTCCGTCAATGTCCATGGAATTTTGAGTGCGTAATTGTGTACGCGTGGTACGAGTGCCACTACCTCATTGGGACTGGGATGGAGGCCGAATTGCTAGTCGAGCTCTTGACGAGCCGCGCCGTCCTGTTGCAGTGTAGTCCGGAACCTTTTAATGATGTCCGAGGGCTCGACAACTATACTATGGTGCTGCTTGAGAAGGCCGCTCTGTACTACTGCTGCTAGGGCGGCGGCGTGCTCCTCTGTTCGGAGGGAGCATTCCGTATTGCCATTGACTGTTATGACACCGCATGGACCGGGCATCTTGAGCTTGAGATAAGCATAGTGCGGCACTGCATTGAATCTAGCAAACGCGGTTCGTCCGAGCAGTGCGTGATAGCCGCCGCGGAAGGGGACGATATCGAAGATTAACTCTTCGCTTCGGAAGTTGTCCGGAGAACCGAAGACCACCTCCAGCGTGATTGAGCCCGTACAACGGGCCTCTACGCCTGGTATGACTCCTTTAAATGTAGTCTTTGTTGGTTTGATTCGCGAGGGGTTAATGCCCATCTTCCGCTCTGTGTCCTGATAAAGAAGGTTGAGGCTGCTACCACCGTCCATCAGGACTCGTGTTAGGTGAAACCCGTCAATAATTGGGCCGAGGACTAGTGCGGTTGAACCGCCATGGCGGATACTAGTTGGGTGATCTCGATGATCGAAGGTGATCGGGAATGATGACCACGGATTGAATTTTGGGGTGACTGGCTCTACCGCGTAGACATCCCTAAGTGCTCGCTTACGCTCCCTTTTGGGGATGTGCGTAGCGTATATCATGTTCACCGTTTTGACTTGAGGGGGAAATTTCTTCTTCCCCCGGTGTTCGGCTGCCGGGGCTCTTCGTCCTCGTCCTCACTTTGTGATCCCTTTTCTTTGTTTTCGGCATTTAACTTGCCAGCCTGCTTGAAGACCCAACAATCCCTGTTGGTATGATTGGCTTGCTTATCCGGGGTGCCATGAATTTGGCACGGATGGTCGAGTATGCGGTCCATGCTGGAAGGTCCTTCGTTGTTACTTTTGTAGGTCTTCTTCCGTTGGCCGGACTTGGATCCACTGAATCCGGCGTTGACTGTGGTGTCATCGGTGTTGTCGCCATTGCTTTGGCGTTTGTGTTCATTATGCCGAGCTTGCGGTGCTGTTCTTGGCCTCGATGGGGCCTGCCTCCGGCTGTGTTTTTACTACGAGCCAGCTGTCCTCACCCGCGCAAAAGCGGGTCATGAGTGCCGTAAGGGCTGCCATAGACTTCGGCTTTTCTTGGCCGAGGTGGCGTGCTAGCCATTCTCACGGATGCTGTGTTTGAAGGCTGCTAGGGCCTCGGCATCCGGATAGTCAACGATCTGGTTATTTTTGGTTAGGAACCTAGTCCAGAATTTTCTGGCCGATTCTCCAGGCTGTTGAACTATGTGGCTTAAGTCATCGGCATCTGGTGGCCGGACATAAGTTCCTTGGAAGTTATCAAGGAAAGCCTCTTCCAAGTCCTCCCAGCTGCCGATGGAATTCTCAGGCAGGCTATTTAACCAGTGTCGAGCTGGTCCTTTGAGCTTTAATGGGAGGTATTTGATGGCGTGGAGGTCATCTCCTCGAGCCATATGGATATGGAGAATAAAATCCTTGATCCATACTGCAGGACCGGTTGTGCCGTCATATGATTCAATGTTGACAGGCTTGAACCCCTCGGGGAATTTGTGATCCATCACCTCGTCTGTGAAGCAGAGAGGGTGTGCGGCGCCTCTATAGCGTGACGCATCACGGCGGAGCTCTAATGGAGTCCGTCTACGACATTCGGCCCGGGCGTGGTTAGGTTTGTCACGTCCGAATAGGTAGCCGTTGTCGTGCCTCGAGGCACGTCCTCGTGATCCGTAGATCGATCTTGCATGTCCTGCTCTACTGTCCAGTGTCTGCCGGAGGTCGTACGTGTAACCCCGAACTCTTTCGTCTCTATTTTTACGGGGCGGTTGGGCAGGCTGCTGTTCGGCCTGAGTTGCCGATTTATCCCGACCGCGGGGTGGCCGGTCGGCCGCCCTGTCTCGACCACGTGGTGGTCGTTCCGCATTACGTGAGGGAGATGTGTGCTCTGGTGCTTCCTCATCGAATTGAGGTAGCAGTCTGCGTTTTGGGTAGCTCTTGGCTGGGCACTTGAGGTCGTATTCTTCAGCTATCAGGACGTCAGTCCATCTGTCGACGAGCAGGTCTTGTTCAGCTTGAAGCTGCTGCTGTTTCTTTTTCAGGCTCCTTGCGGTGGCTATGAGCTGAAGCTTAAAGCGCTCCTGCTCCAGAGGATCCTCAGGCACGATGAAGTCTTCGTTGCCGAGGCTTGTCTCCTCCTTGGAGGGTGGACGGTAACTATCGTCCTCCGAGTCATCTTCTATGGCCTGTTCATCAGGGTCGTCTTGCCTATTGTAATGTTCCTCCTGTGCGGATGTAGCTCCGACAGGGTCTTCGTTGTTTTCGGCGTCGCCCGGAGTACTATTTTCTCCGGTGCTAGTATTGCTATCTTTTGAGCGACGAGGCTTAGAGCGGCGTTTGGGGCGCCGACGCTTGGACTGCGTCTCAGAGGGTTTATTTGTGTCTGGCTCTTCTTTGTCATCACCAGATCCTTTAGGTGTATCAACCATGTACACGTCGTACGAGGAGGTGGCCGTTCAACGTCCAGTAAATGGTGGGTCTTGGCCTTGCTCCTTGTTGGCATCGTCGTCCATATCGTCGATGTCTTCGGAGCCATAGTCAAGCACGTCGGTTAAGTCATCGACGGTGGCTATAAAGTGGGTGGCGGGTGGGAAGCAAAATTCCTCATCGTCCGCCTCTAGCTCGAACCGAACATAGTTCGGCTGTGGGTCTTCCTCCAAGGATAAGTTCTTTAAAGAGTTTAGTACATCACCCAAAGGTGAGTGCTGGAAGATGTCTGTGGCGCTACATTTTAAAATCGATAACCGATCCAGCTCGGTGTCCGCAGGCGCACCTGATCCGGAACGTATAACCGGAGACGAGTCCGGAGTTTCGTTGACACAAACATTGCAGGATGTCAAGTCCGTGTGCGGCTCCAACGCCGCGGACCTTGCGGCCTCGGAGGGCACGATCTGCTTCGGTTCTGAAGCCGTTGCAGCAGAAGGATCCATCTCCTGGACGTAATCCGATAACGGATATAAGTCATGTTCATCGGGACGAGGGGGAGCGATCGCTGCGGTTTCAAACCCGTTGAAGATCGAGTCTCCCCGGGTATCCGCGGTGTAGTTCAAGCTTCCAAATCTGACCTGGTGGCCAGGGGCGTGGCTATCGATCTGCTCTAGACGGCCAAGCGAGTTGGCCCGCAGTACGAAGCCGCCGAACACAAAAATCTGTCCGGGGAGGAAGGTTCTTCCTTGGACAACGTCATTATCGACGATTGAAGGGGCCATCAAGCCTTTTGCTGACGGCACAGTGGAACTCTCAATGAAAGCACCAATGTCGGTGTCAAAACCGGCTGATCTCGGGTAGGGGGTCCCGGACTGCGCGTCTAGGATCGATGGTAACAGGAGACAGGGGACACGATGTTTACCCAGGTTCGGGCCCTCTCTTTGGAGGTAATACCCTACTTCCTGCTTGATTGGTCTTGATGAATATGAGTGTTACAAGAGTTGATCTACCACGAGATCGTAATGGCTAAACCCTAGAACTCTAGCCTATGTGAATATGGTAATGAATGTCTCCCATCCGGACTATGCTCTCCGGTTTATATAGACACCGGAGAGATCTAGGGTTACATGGGGTCGGTTGCATAAGAAGGAATCTCCACAGTTGGTCGCCTAGCTTGCCTTCCACGCCAAGGAAAGTCCAATCCGGACACGGGTATGGTCTTCGACCTTCGTATCTTCACAGCCCATCAGCCCGGCTCAATGAATAATAGGCCGGACGCCCGAGGACCCCTTAGTCTAGGACTCCCTCATGGGGCCCGCTTGGCCGGGTCAACTTCTTCTTCCTCCCGCCTGCCCACTGCACAGAAGGGAGGCGCGCGCTGCGGGCGGCCGTTCGGCCGGCTCCGGCCACCTCTTGCGGCGCTCGGCACACTGGCGAGCTCGGGGAAGAGAGGAGCATCGCTTCCCGGGGTGCACGGGCTCCGAGAGGGACCAAAACAGCGGCGGCAAGGGCTGTGGCGGAGGAGGGATTCAGTTGGAGATGGGGTTCCGGCCATCGTGGCTCCGGCGAAGGGGAGATGACCTGGGATGGTCGCCGGAGTGGGGGCGGTCTACTGGTGGTGGTAGGAGCGAGGGAGGGGCTCGGGTTCGCTCCAATTTAGGAGGACCGAGGCGACGGCCATTGCGACAGAGGGAGGGCAGGAGAGCTTCTCGAGCTCGGGTGAGAGGCTGGGGAGGGGTAGTGGAGTGAGGAGAGGAGGCTGATGATCTCAAGAGGCCGCGGGGATGGCTATATATAGCCGGGCGAGGGAGGCCGAGCTCGGGTGTCGCCGCGGGGATCGGGCCAACGTCTCTGGCGACGTGCTGCGAGCACGGGCGAGCACGGGAACACGACGAGGGGGAGCGCGGACGAGCTACAAAGGTGCACAGGCAGGAGGGGCCGAGGGCGCGGAGGAGGAAGACGCCGCGGCACCATTAATGATCGGTCGGCCACAGTGCACCCGTGGGCGCGCGACAACGAGCGCTGACGGAGGGCTTACGGAGGGGGAGATGGCTCCAGGAGGACGACGACGAGGCGGTGAAGCTGTTGGACGCGCTCACGAGCGCGAAGACGACGAGAGGGAGAGGGGCCCGAGCAAGAAACCATCCTGGACGTGGCCATGGCGTGCCAGAGAGGTGGTGACCGCGTGAGCTGGCGAGGAGAAGGTGCCAAAGGTTTGCAAACATTGTCTAGTGGTAAGTTGACGAGGGGGAGCGCGGACGAGCTACAAAGGTGCACAGGCAGGAGGGGCCGAGGGCGCGGAGGAGGAAGACGCCGCGGCACCATTAATGATCGGTCGGCCACAGTGCACCCGTGGGCGCGCGACAACGAGCGCTGACGGAGGGCTTACGGAGGGGGAGATGGCTCCAGGAGGACGTCGATGAGGCGGTGAAGCTGTTGGACACGCTCACGAGCCTTGAAGACGAGAGGGAGAGGGGCCCGAGCAAGAAACCATCCTGGACGCGGCCATGGCGTGCCAGAGAGGTGGTGACCGCGTGAGCTGGCGAGGAGAAGGTGCTGAAGGTTTGCAAACATTGTCTAGTGGTAAGTTCATCCAGGGGAGGTTTCAACTGCGGTGGTAGATCGATGAAAACTGCTCTGGTTAAACGGTAAGAACCCTCTGAAGTTTACTGCAGTAAACTTGGATGAGCACTGGCGATTAACAGGAAGGTGTTTGGGAGCAATGGAGTTGTCTGCGAGGTTTAGGGTAAGAAGGACTTTCATCCTGGTAACTTTGAGAAGATTTGGATCAAGATTTAATGTAGTTGCTTTACAACCACATAAACTGGTCCAGAAACAAAAACAGGAAGAAGCACTCACATGGTGAGGCTACTTGAGCTCAAAATTTTCAAGGCCTAATGATTTGATCATATAAAGATGCTGTAGAAGTTTCATACCTATTGGATTTACCAAAATGGTACTTCCTAGGAGCTATTCTCCCTGTCCAGAAACTTGCAAGAATTCTAGAGAAATATTGGCTCAATGAAATGGTGCCAAATTTGGTGGAGAGAGGTTATATAGGTAGGAGAACAGTCTGGTATTTTCTCATAATTAATGAAGCAATATAAAATGCACTTGCTTCACAACCTGAAAATATTGCCAGAATCAAAGATTTGGTCCTGTGCTCACATAGATCAAGGGATGGAGCTAAAATTTGGAGGAGGATAATTATATCAGCACATTAAGAGGCATGCAAAATTTCAACTCATTTGGATAACCCTAGCTAGTACTTCCTTCACAATGCCTTCTGTCTGACAGAAAGTTTGAAAAATTGCTGAGGAAGATTGGCTAGGCAAATAAAGTTGAATTTTGTCATGAGGCAAGGATTTGGTCATAAGAGAATGCCCAAAAGGTTTGGGAGCAATCAGGAAAGGATAGGTGGCACTTCCTTCACAGAAAAGCACACTGGACAGACATGAAGATAAATTTTTGGAGAATTATTCTAGGGCTAGGATAGGAATGTTTGGGCATATTTGAGCAACATATGACCCAAAGGAATTATGATAATTACTTGGGAATTTTTGTATGGACATAAATATAGGTTGCTTCACAACCTAGGGCAGATAGGATTATTCCTTTAATAGAAAAAGGAATATTTCCTAGAAAAAGATTTTAGGGTTTGGTCAAGGAGTGGAGTGACATGATCTTGGCAAGGTTTTGAAAATCATGAGTCACTTGGGAGAGGAAATGAAGATGATTTCCCTGGTGGCAAGGCCACAGAACCACTCCAAAAAGAGAAACAGAGCAAAACCAATTAAATTAAAGGAAAAAGAAAAGGGCCAAAACCAGGCTGTTACAACAACTAGCATAGCAAAGATAGTAGTGAGATCCAAGGTGACGGTCATCTTGCCTGAAATCCCACCAGGAAGAAGAATGAGTCCATGAAGAAGACGAACGAGCGTAGTCGAACGAACCCTGACGATTGCAACGAAACAGGAACTATCGAGTAGGAGCACAACCGGAAAGGAGCAAACAACACGGTAAACACACAACACATAAACATGGCATGATGTTCATCCAAGTATGATGCATGAAAACTATACATTATGCTACTCATGGAAAGAGAGGATGCATACAAAAACAACACATCAAAGCAAGTTTAAATGAGGCCGGAATCAACATATAACATTTCCGGTAAGTCCCCATATGCAAATTCCGAAATTTGTTCAGATCTGAATAACACATTATGTTGAAGTTGTTAAACAGAAAGTTAAAGTGCACCATGATGATCTACACGTATTTCTCGTCAAGTTACATATAAAGTTCATTTAATTCGGAGCTACGGCCTAGAAGATATGAGCAAAACAAGTTAAACATGGCATTGATGCAAATGCAAGCAAAACACAATCACAAGCACTCCAAAGCATGGATGAAAAAATGGCATGATGAAACTACATGCAAAACCAAGCAAGTTTCATGTAAAGCATGCTCAAAACGGAGCAACGGTTCAACACATACACTCAATACAAGTTTCAAACACAATCTGCCCAAAACAGTAACTAAGCACTTTGCAATAAAGGAAACAATATGCTACAGGAAACATATGGACACAAACTTGATATGCACTAAAAGTACATATTACATACTTCAAATAACATCAAGGTTCAGGTTCGTAGGCATCAAGGTTAAACCAACATGATCAATGCAAGGAGCAACTTTATAACACAAATTATGACTTGGTGAAAAACTGAGCATCTAAGTTAGCAGAAATAACATGTTGACATGTTGGTGGCATGAAACAATGAGGCTACAGTGCAAGAACATGTCAAGAAAAAGCATGACATTAATGTATAGGTTAAACATGGAAAAACATGATTATTAAGCATCTCCTTATAACATCTAGGTCAATAGCATTCATCAAGACAATAAGGCAAGTCATAACAGATTTTCAGACTTAGTGAAAAACAGAGTATGTCAGAAAACAGATTCATGATGCATACTTTGAGACAACAAAAGTATATGCTAAAGGAACATTTCATGGCATCAGAGGGCATGCCAAGCATGTACATGCCAAGCACTACAAAACATGAACACTGAGCTACTGCTAGAAAATAATAGAACATCCTCAAAATATCATGGCAAGAATACAAATGATAACAAATTCACAGACTTGGTGGAATAAACTAAACATGGCAGAAATAGTGACAAGTAGACATGTTTGCAAGCTTGGTTGACTCAACATAAAACATATCATAGAAAGTGAATATTACCAACAGCAAGATGATATATTTTTGCAGCTAATCATTGCAAGAACATGTTCATAGGACGCATAGATCACTAGCTATTCACATGGCAACAATGAACTTACTGATAACAGACTGACAGAAACATTATTTAGCAACTTGAGAGCATGATAATGATAAGCCAAAGCAGGCCATAATTTCAAAAAGGGCATGGGTGGTTAGAGATAACAAGGGCTACAAAACATCCTCACTAAGCATCTCCATATTACGCATGGATTCACTGGTGGCATCAAGTTAACATGGCAACATAATGTAGCAGATTAAGACTTGGCAGAAAACTCACTGAAATCAGCAACAACTAGTAGCTCATTTTGCAAGCTTGTGTTAGTCACCAGAGGGAAAATAAAAATACATGGATTGCACCACTGTGAATATGGCATGACTATGCTCCTAAAACATGTTGACATGATGCTCAAAAGATAATCACACAAAAGGCTATGAAAAAGACAAATCAACAAGTTATGACAATTCTCAGCAGGTTATAACATTTATAACTTTTGCAACGATGATTAAGGCATTAAGTTGAACAGTAACATGTATGCAAACTATGTCACCTTCTGGAGCATTCAGAGATGAACAATTTGATATATCATACACTCAAATCGGAGCAACATGCACAAAGTTACAAGCATTGCAACATGCACACATAATATGATTTTCTGGAAAAGACTGTCGTTTTAACTGATTCGAGCGTAGGATAGTGAAATGACGCACGGGCGCTGGATAGCAGGAAGAGGAGGTTGGCTGGGCAAAGCTCACCTAGCGGGTCATGGCCCATGGTGGTGAGGGGGTCGGGCAGGGCAACTGAGCCTGGCGAGGTCGGCTGCGACTTAGGCCCACGCGGTCGGTCAGTGTGGTTGCCGTCGTCTCCCCCGACGGGGACACAGTGGCGGCGGCGGTCCTCATCGATAGCGGGCGGTGGAGCGCGGGGTGCCGGCGAGGCTTGCAGCAGCAGGGAACGCCGGATCTGGGGCGGGAGGAGAGGCCGGCGGGGAGCAGGCTGCAGCGGTGCGGGCACGGGCTCCGGCGCGGTAGGAGGAAGTCCGGCAAGGGCGCCGGGATCCAGCGACCCGGCGTGACGTGAGGCGGCGGCGGAACTCCGGCGGAGGCGCTCGGCGGCTCAGCCACCGGGACGAGGAGGAGAGGCATTCGGGGAGAGGGATCAGGGTCGAGGAACTCCTCCCCTTGATCCAGATCGGCACACGGGATGCGGGACGCGGGGCGTCCGGGCAACGGCGGTGCGGCGCGGGCTCGCTCGGTCCCGAAATGGGCTTGGGTGGGCCGCGCTCGGGCTTTGCGGGCCAGCGGCCGGAGGTGGAAGATAGGGGCGGCTTGCGACGGGGAGGCGACGACGTGGCGGCCTCCCATTGGCCAGGGCGACAGCACGACCAATCATGGCGCGCCAAGTGGCGGGGAGGAGCTGGCTGCATGCGGATTACGAGGAGAGGGGCGGCGGCTGCAGGTGGGACGTGGCTGGTGGCACGAAATTTGAGGAGGGGATTAGGGTTTTCCAAAAATGGAGGTGGTGGTGTCTATATATAGGTAGGAGGGGCTAGGTTAGGGGGATTTCATCTGTTTTCGGACCGTTCTATCGCCATCGGGCGGTTCAGATCGGAGGGGGCTTAAGTGAGGGGTTGATGGGCTGTGTGGATGGGTTGGGCTGAGAGAAGAGAAGAGAAATGCAGCCCGGCATGGGTTTCCGGAGACCGAAAATGTCCGACGAATAGACCGGCTATACTGCCGCTATGGTTATCCGTTTGGGCATCAAACGAACTCCGAATGCGACAAAATTTGGCAGGCGACCTACTGGCAACATAACAACACCGCACGCCAACTGTTATCCCATTCCGAGAACATTTTTATCCCACTTATAAAATAATATTTCAGTGGTGCCGCGGGCGCGTGCGAGTGTGTTTGGGATCCGAACGGACAACGGAGAGAACTGATAGACCAGGACAGATGCAAGTTTTGGAAAACATGCAGATGAAATGCACATGATGACATGGCAAAGAGCAATACGCAAGCGAATGACATGGCAACGACGACGAATAACTGGAAGACACCTGGCGCACTAGACTCGGGGTGTCATAACTCTCCTCCACTAACAGAAGATCTCGTCCTGAGATCTTAGGAACGAGACAGAAGAGAAAGGGGACAAGGTGAAATAAGAATGCAAGAGAGAAGATGAACAAAGTCGAGAGCACTCGGGTAGAAGGAGGAACAACAATTATGACGTGAATCAAAAACTGAAGGAACAAGATAGACTTTGGAACCACTCCGATTATAACAAGATAGAAACGGAATAAGAACAAAAGAATTTAGGCAGCACTCCGGCTGAACATGGAAGGGAATAGAACATGAACTTGACAAGATGGAACGACACTTGACGAGAAAAACAACACAATGCCTCCGGAAGAATTGAGAGAGTGGAATGAAAAGAACGGAGAAGAAAATGACAACTTCTACCATGATGAATTTGAAAGCATCCTTAGAAGGAAGGATTGAAAGGAGTTGTTGGAAATTCAACAACGAAAAGAATAAGCTTGTTGTGGGCTTATGGAAAACATCTCAAAATTATGAGGTGATAACCGGCCACAAACGGAAATGATTGAATAGCTGAGAAGAACGAAGAAATGCAAAACTCCACTTCAAAAGAACATGGAGAATTAATTTCACTTCGAGACGCAAGAGGAAAAGATACTTGCGCTCCTCCAACAAGAATCTTGATGAACACTTGAAGAATGAAATAAATCCTGCTGAACCACCATGAACAACTCCGGTGACAAAAGGATGATGATATAGAATTCGAGGATGAAAAGAATAAGATTAAAGCCTTGTGATGATTTAGACCGAGGTTCCGACGAGATGCCCAAGGAAGCTTTGAAGTCCGAAAAAGAAAAGATGAAAACACTTGGGATTAGACTTTATTCATCATGAACAAATTCTAAAGGAAGGGATTACTCAACTTGATGAAAGAAGAATAAGAATTATGTTATGCTTATCCTTCATCAATTAAATTGATGAGAAGCAATGGACTTGCATACTACTTATTCTCATTCAAGGAGATTAAGGGGAGATATAGCGCAAAAGTTGAGAAAGTCTTCAATGAACCACTGGTATGATTTGGAAAAAATGAATTAATTGATACGATAGCAAAGGAGGAATCTGGAACGAACCACCGCAAGAATTGAAAATGAAAGAAGAAAGATAATTCCTCACCAAGAAGAATTAGAAAAAGCACGAATGATAGCTGGAATGTGGGGTCGAAGAATTCTTCTGGAATGATGGCCTTCGGTGAAACGAAACAGAAAAACAACTACTAACATACTCCAGATGGATAAGAAAAGAATTCTTGAAGATAGGAACAAAATAAGAGGATAGCAACAAGCTAGCACCACGAATCTCCAAGAGAACGAACAAGATTTAGAGGAAAACTCTTCTTCGGTCTTCACACGTTGAGAATGACGATGAGAAATACCGTGAAGAATTAGAGAGATGCTCCGGAACAATGAATACTAGAAATGTTGAGCCAAAGTTGAAAAGAATTTGAAAGCGATCTTGGAGAAGGCATGTGACTGATGGAATCCATTCTTACGTCACACTTTGAAAAGAATTTGGGAATAACTCCAGAAAATTAGAAGAGTCAGGTAAGATCCTGGGAAAGGACCTGTGGATTAGGGCCCACTGAAAAGAAAACACCATTGGAAAGGATTGTTTGAATGAGAAATGATGCACCGAAACGATTGAAAGACTCTAATGAGGTGACAACCTCGAATTAATTTGAACGCAACCACGAATCTTCTGAGATGTCTTGAGCACTCCAGAATGATAAAATGGCGAGAGGCGAACGAGTAGGGGAAAACATTTGAGTCAAGGAAAAAAATACAATCAACCCCGAAAATTGGAATTGTCTCCACCAGAAAGGAAAACGAGAAGCACAATGATTAAATAGAGTAGAATTCACCGGTTGCGACAATTGAGGAAAGACTGAAGAGGCCCCGCATGAATGAAATTGATGCTCGAATAGAGTCCCAGACTCTAGGAAGAAAAGGGGTGGGAAGGCGGGTAAAACAAAGGCAACTTGGAACGGGGAACTAACAAATAACTTGAAGAGAAAACACCGGTTGAAATAATTGAGGAAATAATGCAGAGGCTTCGCACGAGTAGGATAGATACTCGATTACAGACTCCGGCTCCAGAAGAAAATGGGTGGGCGGGTGGGAAAAAGAAGGACAACTTCAGACGGGGAAACAACGTCGTTGAGAAAGAACTGAGGATTGATCTTGCAAAAGACAAAGATGGTCGAATCAACTTGAAGAGAAGTGCGCCGGATGAAAAGAGCTGACATCGCAACGAACGAAAACTAAATGCGTGATCCTAAAAGAAAATTTGAAGGGGAAGAGGAGTATATCAAAACACCTACATCAAGATTCCTTACCAGAGCGACGAAGGGGCTGAGGAGTAAAAAGAATTCCTACTCTCCGATATAACTAGACTCCGAAAAAGTTTTTTTTCTAGACTCGACAACGGTGAACTACGATCAATCAAGGGGCTCCTATGGTCGGTCGAGGATCTGATACCAACTTGTCATGCCCAATATGTGATCCTATCTGAGAGGAACTCGAAGGTCCCACCAAGGATAGAGCCGCATATTGAAACACTTTTGCAAGGTGGATATCATTACATCATACCATTACATAATTGTTGCGGATCCATACAAAGGGCATACAAATGCCACAAGAATACATCAACCATCATACAAGAGAACAACATCCGACTACGGATGAAACACAAACAAAAACTCAAATGACACCCACCCTGCTAGCCCAGGCTGCCGACCAGGAACCTATCCCAAGATCAATGAAGA
This sequence comes from Aegilops bicornis, assembly GCA_021605145.1. NCBI lineage: Eukaryota > Viridiplantae > Streptophyta > Magnoliopsida > Poales > Poaceae > Aegilops > Aegilops bicornis. The sequence goes on along the minus strand of CM038669.1, from coordinate 251,463,757 downwards.
AGAAGAAGAACTCCAAAACAAGTAAACATCAATCTCACATCATAATCATCGCATTACCTATACCTGCAACTGTTGTTGTAGTAATCTGTGAGCCACGAGGACTCAGCAATCCCATTACCATGGGTATCAAGACTAGCAAAGCTTAATGGGTAGGAAAGGGTAAGTGGTGAGGTTGCAGCAACGACTAAGCAAAGTATGGTGGCTAACTTACGAAAACAAGAGTAAGATGAGAAACTACGCAAACGGTCACAAATTAGTAATGATCAATAAGTGATCCTGAACTACTTACATTCAAACATAACCCAACCGTGTTCTCCTCTCGAACTTCCCAAAAAAAAGACAGTCACAGTTATGCATGCGGTTGGTGTATTTTTACTGAGTTTACTTCAAGTCCACTACAACCGGATATTAACAAATTCCCATCTGCCACATAACCGCGGACACGGCTCTCGAAAGGTTAAACCCTGCAGGGGTGTCCCAACTTAGCCCATGACAAGCTCACGATCCGCGGAGACAATCCTCCATTGTGGGACCCTCCATCAGACTCTGAATCCCGGTGCACAAGACATTTCAACACTGGTAAAACAAGTCCAGCAAGACCTTCCGGCGTGCCGACACCCTGATAGTAGCAGCGCGTATCTCGTCTCAGGCCACGACCGGATGAACACTATGTACGACAACCAAATACCCCGGTGAAGGGGGCGGCACCGCAAGTGGCTCTGTTTGGGACCAACACCATCAGCACTAGCCCCCCTGTTTATGTAGAAAAGAATCCTCGGGTTCATGACGCCCTATGCCAATTAATTATTTAGTTCAATATTATTATGGCAAATGTTAAAACCAATGTTGGGCCTTGCTGGAAGAGTTTTATTCAAAGTGAACTGTCAAGAGGGGCCCATAAACCCTGACTGTGTTAGGGACGCAAAATCTGAAGGATATATGCCCTAGAGGCAATAATAAAGTTATTATTTATAATTCCTTATATGATGATAAATGTGTATTATTCATGCTAGAAATGTATTAACCGGAAACTTAGTACATGTGTGAATACATAGACAAACAGAGTGTCCCTAGTATGGCTCTACTTGACTAGCTCGTTAATCCAAGATGGTTATGTTTCCTAGCCATATACATGTGTTGTCATTTGATGAACGGGATTACATCATTAGAGAATGATGTGATGGACAAGACCCATCGGTTAGCTTAGCACTATGATCGTTTAGTTTATTGCTATTGCTTTCTTCATGACTTATACATGTTCCTATCACTATGAGATTATGCAACTCCCGAATACCGGAGGAACACTTAGTGTGCTATCAAACGTCAAAACATAACCGGTGATTATAAAGATGCTCTACAGGTGTCTGCGATGGTGTTTGTTGAGTTGGCATAGATCGAGATTAGGATTTGTCACTCCGAATGTCGGAGAGGTATCTCTGGGCCCTCTCGGTAATGCTCATCACTATAAGCCTTGCAAGCAATGTGACTAATGAGTTAGTTGCGGGATGATGCATTACGGAACGAGTAAAGAGGCTTGCCGGTAACAAGATTGAATTAGGTATGATGATACCGACGATCGAATCTCGGGCAAGTAACATACCGATGACGAAGGGAACAACGTATGTTGTTATGCGATTTGACCGATAAAGATCTTCATAGAATATGTAGGAGCCAATATGAGCATCCATGTTCCGCTATTGGTTATTGACCGGAGATGTGTCTCGGTCATGTCTACATAGTTCTTGAACCCGAAGGGTCCACACGCTTAACGTTCGATGACGATTTGTATTATGAGTTTATGTGATTTGATGACTGAAGGTTGTTCGGAGTCCCGGATGAGATAACGGACATGACGAGGAGTCTCAAAATGGTTGAGACATAAAGATTGATATATTGGACCATGTTACTCGGACACCGGAAGTGTTCCTGATAGTTTCGGGTAAAACCGGAGTGCTGGAGGGGTTACCGGAACCCCCTGGGGGAACTAATGGGCCACCATGGGCTTTTTGGAGAAAGAGGAGGGCAGCCAGGGCAGGACGCGCCCCGCCTTCTAGTCCGAATTGGACAAGGGAAGGGGGGAGGTGCCCCCCTTTCCTTCTCCCTCTCCTTCCTCCCCCCTCTCCCCCTTTTGGTGGAATCCTACTAGGACTAGGAGTCCTAGTAGGACTCCCCTCTTGGGGCGCACCCTAGGGGCCGGCCGGCCCTCCCCTCCTCCCTCCTTTATATACGTGGGGTGGGGGGCACCCTAGAACACACAAGTTGATCATTTAGCCGTGTGCGGTGCCCCCTCCACAGATACACACCTCGGTCATATTGTCGTAGTGCTTAGGCGAAGTCCTGTGCCGGTAACTTGATAACCCACAAGTATAGGGGATCGCAACAGTTTTCGACGGTAGAGTATTCAACCCAAATTTATTGATTCGACACAAGGGGAGCCAAAGAATATTCTCAAGTATTAGCAGCTGAGTTGTCAATTCAACCACACCTGGAAACTTAGTATCTGCAGCAAAGTGTCTAGTAGCAAAGTAATATGATAGTGGTGGTAACGGTAACAAAAGAGTAGTGCAAGCAATAGTAAATATTTTTGGTATTTTGTAGTGATTGTAACAGTAGCAGCGGGAAAGTAAATAAGCGAGAACCAGTAGATGGAAAACTCAGAGGCACCGGATCGCTGATGGATAATTATGCGGATGCGGTTCATCATGTAACGATCATAACAAAGGGTGACACGTAACTAGCTCCAATTCATCAATGTAATGTAGGCATGTATTCGAATATAGTCATACATGCTTATGGAAAAGAACTTGCATGACATCTTCATCCTACCCTCCGTGGCAGCGAGGTCCTATCGGAAACTAAGGGATATTAAGGTCTCCTTTTAATAGATAACCGAACAAAGCATTAGCACATAGTGAATACATGAACTCCTCAAACTATGGTCATCACCGAGAAGTATCCCGATTATTGTCACTTCGGGGTTGTCGGATCATAACACATAATAGGTGACTATAGACTTGCAAGATAGGATCAAGAACTCACATATATTCATGAAAGCATAATAGGTCCAGATCTGAAATCATGGCACTCGGGCCCTAATGACAAGCATTAAGCATAGCAAAGTCATAGCAACATCAATCTCAGAACATAGTGGATACTAGGGATCAAACCCTAACAAAACTAACTCGATTACATGATAAATCTCATCCAACCCGTTACCATCCAGCAAGCCTATGATGGAATTACTCACGCACGGCGGTGAGTATCATGAAATTGGTGATGGAGGACGGTTGATGATGACGATGGCGACGAATCCTCCTCTCTGGAGCCCCGAACGGACTCCAGATCAGCCCTCCCGAGAGGTTTTAGGGCTTGGCGGCGGCTCCGTATAGTAAAACGCAATGATTTCGTCTCCTCTATTTTTTCTCTCCGAAAGAAAATATATAGAGTTGGAGTTGGCGTCGGAGGAGGTCCAGGGGGCCCACGAGGTAGGGGGCGCGCCCAAGGGGGGGAGGCGCCCCCCACCCTCGTGGACAGGGTGTGGGCCCCCTGGTCTTCATCTTTGGCGAGGATTTTTTATTATTTTTTATAAGACATCCCGTGGATTTTCAGGTCATTCCGAGAACTTTTATTTTCTGCACATAAAACAACATCATGGCAATTCTGCTGAAAACAGCGTCAGTCCGGGTTAGTTCCATTCAAATCATACAAGTCAGAGTCCAAAACAAGGGCAAAAGTGTTCGAAAAAGTAGATACGACGGAGACGTATCAACTCCCCCAAGCTTAAACCCTTGCTTGTCCTCAAGCAATTCAATTGACAAACTGAAAAAGAAAGAAAAACTTTTACAAACTCTGTTTGCTCTTGTTATTGTAAATATGTAAAGCCAGCATTCAGGTTTTCAGCAAAGATTATAACTAACCACATTTGCAATAGTTCTCAGGTCTCACAATCACTCATATCAATAGCATGATCAACTAGCGAGTCATAATAATAAATCTCGAATGACAACACTTTCTCAAAACAATCATAATATGATATAACAAGATGGTATCTCGCTAGCCCTTCCTGAGACCGCAAAACATAAATGCAGAGCACCTTTAAAGATCAAGGACTAACTAGACATTGTAATTTATGGTAAAAGAGATCCAATCATAGTCATACCCAACATAGATTAACAGTGATGAATGCAAATGACAGCTATGCTCTCCAGCTAGTGCTTTTTAATAAGAGGGTGATGACTCAACATAAAAGTAAATAGATAGGCCCTTCGCAGAGGGAAGTAGAGATTTGTAGAGGTGCCAGAGCTCAGTTTTGAAATAGAGATAAATAATATTTTGAGCGGTATACTTTCATTGTCAACATAACAACTAAGAGATGACGATATCTTCCATACTACACACATTATAGGCAGTTTCCAAACAGAATGGTAAAGTTTATAATCCCCCTCCACCAACAAGCATCAATCCATGGCTTGCTCGAAACAACGAGTGCCTCCAACATACATCAGGTCCCAAGGGGAGTTTGTTTGCAATTAATTTTGATTTAGTTTGCGTAAAGCATGGGACTGGGCATCCCGGTGACCAGCCATTTTCTCGTGAGTGAGGAGCGGAGTCCACTCCTCTTGAGAATAACCCGCCTAACATGGAAGATAAGGGCAGCCTTGGTTGATACATGAGCTATTCGAGCATACAAAACAGAATGTTTATTTGAAGGTTTAGAGTTTGGCACATACAAATTTATTTGGAACGGCGGTAGATACCGCATATAGGAAGGTATAGTGGACTCATCTGGAATAACTTTGGGGTTTAAGGGATTGGATGCACAAGCGGTATTCCTGCTTAGCACAAGTGAAGGCCAAAGAAAAGACCGGAAGCGACCAACTAGAGAGCGACAACAACCATGTACATGCATTAAAATTAATAAACATTGGATGCAAGCATGAGTAGGATATAATCCACCATGAACATAAATATCGTGAAGGCTATGTTGATTTGTTTCAACTACATGCGTGAACATGTGCCAAGTCAAGTCACTTAAATCATTCAAAAGAGGATACCACCCCATCATACCACATCATAACCATTTCAATAGCATGTTGGCATGCAAGGTAAACCATTATAACTCATAGCTAATCAAGCATGGCATAAGCAACTATGATCTCTAGTTGTCATTGCAAACATGTTTATTCATAATAAGCTGAATCAGGAACGATGAACTCATCATATTTACAAAAACAAAAGAGGTCAAGTTCATACCAGCTTTTCTCATCTCAGTCAGACCATCATATATCATCATAATTGCCTTTCACTTGCATGACCGAATGATGTGAATAATAATAAGAGTGCACACGCATTGGACTAAGCTGGAATCTGCAAGCATTCAATAAACAGGAGAAGACAAGGCAATTTGGGCTCTAGGTTAAATCAACAATAATGCATATAAGAGCCACTTAAACAACTTAATCATGGTCTTCTCCTACTGACCCCCAATGAAAAGAAAAGAAATAAAAACTATTTACATGAGAAAGCTTCCAACAAGCAAAAGAAGAACGGGAAATATTTTTGGGTTTTCTTTTAAATTACTACTACAGCAGAAAAGTAAACTACTACTTTTTTTGTTGTTTTTCTTAAGGTTTAACAAACACACAAGAAGAAAGCAGGAAAAAGAAAATAAACTAGCATGGATATTACAGTGAAAGAGTATGAGCACCGACATCTAGCAATGAGTGCGTGTGAACATATATGTAATGTTGGTGAGAAATACGTACTCCCCCAAGCTTAGGCTTTTGGCCTAAGTTGGTCTATTGCCAGGGATAGCCTGGCGGATATAGGTGTAGCTGGGGTCGTACTGCGATGAAGAATAGCTGGGATCATACTGTGATGCAGCGGTTATCGCCTGCTGCGCTGCAGCATGGAGTTGGGCTGCCTCCGCTCTCCTCTTGTACTCATCTGCCTCCTCTCTGGTAATAACATATCTTCCTTTTTTCTAAGAATCAAAGAAGGCAGGAGCAGGGAGAGTAATACGAACAACACGCTGTTTATCAAAGATTAGTCGATATAAGAGAGGTGATTCAGGCCTCTCGACAAACTGGTGCGAAGCCATAGAGTTGTAATCTAAATATGCAGGAGGCAACTCCGTATCACCCTCACGAATATCTATCTCAAGAAAATTAGCTAAGCGGGTTGCATAAATTCCTCCAAAGAAATCTCCATTGTATCTATTATGATGCAACCTACGAGCTACAATGGCTCCCATATGATAAGATTGGTCTCCTAACACAGCACTCCTGAGAATGCTAAGGTCAGGGACACACATGTGACATGCTTCATCCTTAGCATTTATGCATCTACCTATGAAGAGAGAAAAATAATGTATAGCAGGAAAGTGAATGCTCCCTATGGTAGCCTACGTTATGTCTCTAGATTTCCCCGCAGTTATACTAGCAAGAAAGCTTCTAAATTTAGATTTATGGGGATCCCTAACACTACCCCATGATGGAAGTTTGCAAGTAAAAGTGAAATCCTCTAAGTCCATGGTATAAATTTGTCATAAAGATCAAACATGACCGAAGGAGAATTACGCGAAGATGAATACTCAAACCTCCTCACAAATGAACTTGTGAGATCATGATACTGGGGGCATTTGTTAGCCTGAAAATCCACAAGACCGGCATTGCGCAAATATGCTTTAAATGCTTCTTTAATTCCCGCACGATCCATAAAATTTTCCGACGGCCATTCACCAAGGCCGCACTAGGGCATCTCTTGGTGGATCCTCGTCAGCATCGCGCATAGCAAGCCTGGGTCCTTGCTTCTTAGAAGAACCACCTTGGAACATCTTCCTAAGCATATTGTTTTTCTCTAAAAAATTTCTGAATTTTTTAGTAACTTCAAACAAAAGTGAACCAACTTCAATAAAACTGATAGCAACTACTCCTAAAAGTGCCTAGAGCCTAAAGCAAGCATTAGAACTACTTGGAACCATATAAATTTGACATGCAAGCTCAAGAACATGCTCACCTATGCAGCACAAATTTGCAATGAATAAAGCACTAGAACAAAACTAATTGGACCAATGGAGGAGTCACATACCAAGGAACAATCTCCCCAAGCAGTTTTGCGAGAGGTGCTTTGAGCAAGGAGATGGAAATCACAGCAAAAGTGGCTGGAACTCGTGCTTGAGTTGGTTTTCGGGTTTGTGGGAGGAAGAGGAAGAAGATGGGTGCAGGGATAAGTGGAGGAGGGCCACCGTGGGCCCACGAGGTAGGGGGCGCGTCTAGGGGGTAGGGCGCGCCCTCCACCCTCGTGGCCAGGTGGCAGCTCCCCATGATAATTTTTGCACAATAAATCCTCAAATATTTCCCAAAAATCATATTAAATTGGCATGGCATTACGAGGACTTTTATTTTCGGGATATTTTTATATTGCACGGATAAGTCGTGTAATGTATGAAAAAAATACTATTTTTACTTTATTTCAACTAAATAATAGAAAGTATAGAAACGGTACAGAAGTTTGTGCTTCTAGTTTCATCCGTCTCATGCTCATCAAAAGGAATCCACTGACAAGGTTGATCAAGTCTTGTTAACAAACTCATTCCGATTAACATGAAACCGGAGAAATTTCGAATAACACTAAGTTACCTCAACGGGGATATGCACATCCCCTATAATAAGTATATCATATTTCTTCTTGGCAGTAGGAAGAGGAAATTCAAAACCTCCAAATATAATCAATGGAATTTTTCTAATAGAGTTGATACTATGAACTTGAGGTTGTTTCCTCAGAAAGTGTACGTTACCATTAACATGAAAAGTGACATTTCCTTTGTTGCAATTAATAACAGCCCCTGCAGTATTAAGAAAAGGTCTTCCAAGAATAATAGACATACTATCATCCTCGGGAATATCAAGAATAACAAAGTCCGTTCAAATAGTAACGTTTGCAACCACAACAGGCACATCCTCACAAATACCGACAGGTATAGCAGTTGATTTATCAGCCATTTGCAAAGAAATTTCAGTAGTTGTCAACTTATTCAAGTCAAGTCTACGATATAAAGAGAGAGGCATCACACCAACACCGGCTCCAAGATCACATAAAGAAGTTTTAATATAATTTCTTTTAATGGAGCATGGTATAGTAGGTACTCCTGGATCTCCAAGTTTCTTTGGTATTCCACCCTTAAAAGTATAATTAGCTAGCATGGTGGAAATTTCATCTTCTGGTATCTTTCTTTTATTAGTAATGATATCTTTCATATATTTAGCATGAGGATTAGTTTTGAGCACATCACCAATCGTGACACGCATAAAAGATAGGTCTAATCATTTCAGCAAAGCGCTCAAAATCCTCATCATCCTTTTTCTTGGATGGTTTGGGAGGAAACGACATGGGTTTCTGAACCCAAGGTTCTCTTTCTTTACCATGTTTCCTAGCAACAAAGTCTCTCTTATCATAACATTGATTCTTTGATTGTGGGTTATCAAGATCAACAACAGGTTCAATTTCTAGATCATTATCATTACTAGGTCGAGCATCATCATGAACATCATCATTAACATTTTCACTAGGTTCATGTTCATTACCAGATTGTGTTTCAGCATCAGACATGGATATATCATTTGGATTATTAGGTGGTTCAGCAATAGGTTCACTAGAAGTTTGCACAACTCTATCATTTTTCTTTTTCTTCTTTTTAGAAGAACTAGGTGAATCAATATTATTTCTCTGAGAATCTTGCTCAATTATCTTAGGGTGGCCTTCAGGATACAAAGGTTCCTGAGTCATTCTACCAGTTCTAGTAGCCACTCTAACATCATAATCATTTTTCTTACTATTCATTTCATCAAGCACTTCTTTTTGAGCTTTAAGTACTTGTTCTACTTGAGTGGTAACCATAGAAGCATGTTTGCTAACAAGTTTAAGTTCACCTCTAATATTAGCCATATAATCACCCAAGCGTCTAATCATATAAGCATTTTGTTTTAGTTGTCTACCAAAATAAGCATTGAAGTCGTCTTGCTTAAACTTAAAGTTATCAAACTCATCCACGCACTGACTAGCAATTTTAGTAGGAGGGACTTCAGCTTTATCATATCTATAGAGAGAATTTACCTTTACTACCTGTGTCGGGTTATCATGATCTGGAGGTTCTTCAATAAATAAAGGATCAAGACCATATGATTCTTCAACAGGCGGTATATTAAGACCATGTATTTCTTCAATAGGAGGTAAATTCTTAACATCTTCAGCTTTAATACCTTTTTCTTTCATAGATTTCTTTGCCTCTTGCATATCTTTACGGATCGAGAAATAGAACACCTCTCTTCTTCAGAGTTGGTTTAGGAATAGGCTCATTAATTGGAGCAGGAGGTGGCTCAGGAGGTGCCCAATTATTTTCATTTGTCAACATATTATTCAATAGGATTTCAGCTTCATCCGGTGTTCTTTCCCCGAAAAGAGAACCAGCACAACTATCCAGGTAATCTCTGAAAGCATCGGTTAGTCCATTATAAAAGATATCAAGTATTTCATTTTTCTTAAGAGGATGATCAGGCAAAGCATTAAGTAACTTGAGAAGCCCCCCCAAGCTTGTGGGAGACTCTCTTCTTTAATTTGCACAAAGTTGTATATTTCCTTTAAAGCAGCTTGTTTCTTATGAGCAGGGAAATATTTAGCAGAGAAGTAATAAATCATATCCTGGGGACTACGCACACAACCATGATCAAGAGAATTAAACCATATCTTAGCATCACCCTTTAATGAGAACGGAATTATTTTGAGTATATAAAAGTAGCGAGATCTCTCATCATTAGTGAACAGGGTGGCTATATCATTTAATTTAGTAAGATGTGCCACAACAGTTTCAGATTCATAACCATGGAAAGGATCAGATTCAACCAAAGTAATTATATCAGGATCAACAGAGAGTTCATAATCCTTATCAGGAACACATATAGGTGAAGTAGCAAAAGCAGGATCAGGCCTCATTTTATCTCTAAGTGATTCTTTGTTCCATTTAGTTATTATACGTCTAAGCTCATCATTATCATTGCAAGCTAAAATAGCAGCAGAAGCTTCTCTATCAAAAAGATAACCTTCAGGAATAACATGCCTATCCTCATCATCATTTTCATCAATATTATCAAATTCAATAATTTCTTTCTCTCTAGCCCTAGCAATTTGTTCATCAAGAAATTCACTAAGGGCACAGTAGTATCCCAAGCATAGAAGTAGTTTCATCATAAGTATCATGCATAGCAGAAGTGGCATCATCAATAACATGCGACATATCGGAATGAATAGCAGAAGCAGGTTTAGGTGTCGCAAGCTTACTCATAATAGAAGGTGAATCAAGTGCAGAGCTAGATGGCAGTTCCTTACCTCCCCTCGTAGTTGAGGGATAAATTGTTGTTTTAGCGTCTTTCAAGTTCTTCATAGTGTCCAGCAGATATAAATCCCAAGTGACTCAAAGAATAGAGCTATGCTCCCCGGCAACGGCGCCAGAAAAAGGTCTTTATAACCCACAAGTATAGGGGATCGCAACAGTTTTCGAGGGTAGAGTATTCAACCCAAATTTATTGATTCGACACAAGGGGAGCCAAAGAAGATTCTCAAGTATTAGCAGCTGAGTTGTCAATTCAACCACACCTGGAAACTTAGTATCTGCAACAAAGTGTCTAGTAGCAAAGTAATATGATAGTGGTGGTAACGGTAACAAAAGAGTAGTTGTGACGTCCCAAAAATTTAACCATGTTTTGTTTATCAAAATTTTGCCAGGAAACTTAAACTTTTAGTTTCTAGATTTTCATTTGATTTCAGAACCATTCTTTTCTTTATTATTATGGAGTTTTTACCCCAAGTGTAAACTTCCCAATAATTATTGGACTCATTACTCTCTCAAATAAAACAATTCTTTTATCAGTAGGATTATTTATATAATTATCTTTTCCCGAGCCTTATTTCTCCAAAAGGTTTTTTGTAAGTTTAGGGTCCCATTTGCACTGCAACCCTTTGCTAAATTCATTTAAAAATCCCACCAAAATTTGGGGATGTCATGTGATGTTTTTAAATCACATTTATGCAAAAATATATTTCATTCCTTGGACATTTTGAGCTCTACACCAAGTTTTCAAATCTGGTCCAGTGGGCAATTTTGCACTACAACCTATTTAAATATTTCTTTAAAACTTTCACCAAAATTATGGGATGTCAGTGGGAGTATACTATTCAACTTTTTGCAAAACCCCAGTGTTGTTCTTTGAAAAATTTGAGTGAATCATCCTCATTTTCATTCTGGTCCAACTTGATGATTTGTACTGCAACCCTATTTTGACTTGCTCCTTTACCCATGATTATTTCTCCTGCTTATAGACCACCCTGCCAAACCCTTAAATCCAGTAGAGTGGACCCATTGGAGGATTTCAAGTGCATGCAATCATGCCTTCTTCTTTCTGTCCAAAACTGAAGATTTGCAAAACTTGCATTAGCAAGTTTATGGTTTTGCCCAAATGACCTTGCCACCCTCACCTGCATCTAAAGAGACACCAGCCTGGAGAGTTTGGACACCCCAAGAAATGCCTAAGTGCCCTTGGCATTTTGTCAAACACCTTGTGTGCATGGTCAGATTTGGCATAAGTTTTAGTTTCCACTGGGAGCTTGATCCACTGACCCGAAAACCTTGTCCACTAAGCTCCTAGATGCTTATGACCTAGCCCTGCTAACTGCCAGCCTCACCCACGCTCTCTAGCCCACGCTGGTATTTCACCGAACGCCTGGCTTTCATGCTCTGGGCGCGGCCAGAGCGCGCGTTTTGCACGTGCATGCGCACGGGTGCCGCGTCGCGTTGTTGCCTTCCCCGCGCCCGTTCTGGCCCCTCGTCACTCGCAGCCAGCACCCCGGCTCCTCCCTCGCCGCAGAGCCGCCTGGCCCCCTTCCTGGCGCCCTGCAGCACCGCCTCCGCAAGCCGCCACCGCTGCCCGTCAGCCTCTGCCCTGGTCGGCGCCGCCCGAGCCACCAGCGCTCGCCAACTGCTCCCTTGAGCAGCTCAAGCTCATCCGCAAGCTTGTCCGCAAGCGCTCGTCGCCGCCACTTCCCCCTGCCGCTACAGAATGGTGGTCGCCGGCGATCCTATCCGCGGCCGCCATGAACCGCCATTGCTCGCCTATAAAATGGTGACCCCGAGCTCCTCCTAGACCGCATGCAGCCTCAAGCCACCCCCCTTGAGCTCCCCTAGCCCGCAATCGACCAAGGGATGCCGTCGTTCCCGACTCCGGCCGATTCGGCCGCCGCCATGGCCCAGCCCCGTTCATCGCCACCAGGCCCTCCCCCGACCAACCAACGCCACCACTCGATTCCACGTGACCCTACGGAACCGCCCAACACCTTCGACCCGCTCGGGATCCACCGTAGCCCAAACCCCCAAACCTCCCGACGCAGCCGTCCGCCGCAAGGCTCGTCGCCGGCGACTTCCTTCACCCCCGCCGACCCAACAACCACCAAGAGGATCGCCCCGGCCTGGCGAGTCCATCCCTGCCCTTGGATCCCCGTGGGGAGCCGCCGTTCATCGCGGCGATCGTCGGAACCCCCGCCCCGATCGGGCAGAGGAGGTAGAGGACGCGGGCGACTGGTCAAACCTGACCAGTGGGCCCAGTGGACCCACTGCCAGTGACCAGCCCCGCCGCCACGTGTTTTAAGTGGTAGCATAATCACAGAATACGCCTCCGACGCGGTCAGTTTTCGAAACGTTTTTTTTCCTTTTTCTGTTTTATTTTAAAAACAGATTTTGACCAAACTTTAACTAGCCATAACTTTTTAAATATAACCCCAAATGAATTGATTCTTTTTCCTACCCCTCTCAAATGTTGCCTAGTTTATTTTCAAATTTATTTGAAAAATTTTCAGACAACTTTTTGGTACTGTTTTTGAAACTATGTATTGATTCAAAATATTTTTAAATAGGATTTTTGGAGAGAGGAGAAAACTTTCAAAAGTTTGGGGTGCACCCTGCCTCTCCACACCTTGAAAGCAAGCATTATGAACCCTAGCGTAATATTTTTCATGCATCGTTTGACACGGTTATAACACCACCTAAATACGTAGAACTCGTTATTTTATGTGGTGATTTGATCTTTCGCATGAATGCATATTGGAGATTTCCTTGCTGTTGGAAATGGACAGGCTTGTGATAGTGATCATCCTCGTATACCTTTCGTGCCCACCGGAGGGAAAACGGGAAAGTCTCTGTCTTGGGTAGACCCGAGCTTGTCCCTAGTTTCTCGTCGAGACGAGTGTGTCCGGTATGGCATGATGGGTATGATGAGTGGTGATTCTGTCTGCCGGATGAAATATATTCGTTATGCTAATCATGCAGGGAATACTTAAACCTCCTGAGTCGACCATAGATCGAGTCTTGTTCCAAAGAACCCCCATACTTGTTTCGTACTACCACTTGTCCCTACAGCAAGTAGGGTATGGTTCAGTAAGTCATCAACCCCTTTCTAGCACACACCGTACAGAGAGGCCATGGTGGAAGGCACCGGTTGTAGCCGGTAGGCAGGCCACCTGGTCCGGGGGCATGGGTGTTTCCGATTGAGACCGAGAGGGGAGGCCACCCCTTAGAGCGCGCGATATAAGTTTGATCCCATGCTACGCGAGGTTGTAGCCTCCCCACTTAGAGTTTTTGCTTGACAGGTGTCGTGGGTGATTCCAGACACCGTAAGTTAAGCCGTGTGTGCAGGTCAGGTGTGTTTTCAATTGAAAGGGCGTTGACAGAATTAGTCCCGATGGACTAAAGGAAGCCGTTACTCGTGGGTAAGGAGTACATCCTCTGCAGAGATTAAACCTATTCGAATAGCCGTGTCCATGGTTAAGGACTACAGTCTGGGATGGGTCAAGTGTCGGTCTTAGTGTCGGTCTTCGGAGGAGAAACTGTTAAACCAAACTTGGGGCCTGACTTGTGACTTGTGAGGACCATGATTATTATTTTGTTATGGACTAACCCGTTATGTTATTTGAATTATCGGGTATCCCTGGGATGGTTCTACCTCCTGGATATTCACTGTGATTATTTATAAGCCCTTTATGTGGTGTCGCTGAGACGCCCGACTGTGGCATGCTTGTCATTTATTTATTTTATAAGCCCTTTATGTGGTGTCGCTGAGACGCCCGACTGTGGCATGCTTGTCATTTATTTACTTTACAAGCCCTTTATGTGGTGTCGCTGAGACGCCCGACTGTGGCATGCTTGTTATTTATTTACTTATAAGCCCTTTATGTGGTGTCGCTGAGACGCCCGACTGTGGCATGCTTGTTATTTATTTACTTTATAAGCCCTTTATGTGGTGTCGCTCAGACGCCCGACTGAGGCATGCTCGTTATTTACTATCATTTCGAGACGTCGCTTCAAACATCCGAATGGTGTATTTTATTCCTACTCTGTCATTACATATTCATTGTTGCATATAAATAACCGGCGTGCATGCATCAGAGATTTTTTATTTTATGACTGACGTTGTGATCATAGAATATTGCAGAACATGTTTTGTTATATTATACCCGTGTTCATAAATGTTTGCGAGTACATTCAAAGTACTCACTGGCTTGTCCCTGGCTATTGTCTTGGCCAGATTTCTTGCATGGAGAGGAGCGATGCGATGTCATCCCCGGAACCTACACATTGAGGATAGCAGCCTCGCGAAGATAGGAGTTAACCTGGTCAGCTGTTCCTGTGGGAAATGGAGTCCCATAGATGCCAACGATCCACAAAACGCTTCCGCCATCAACCACTAGAAACCATTTGTTGTACTCACAGGCCAGAATGGTCTTGTACTACATATTTTGTATTTTTTTTGCTTGGAATTTCTGTATCAAGTTGGTGCCTCATCAGCTAACAAGAATCCTGGGCCTGGTGAGCACAAGGGCCATTTTCTGGAAATTAATATCCAGAAAATCCGGTCCTGACAGACTTGGTATCAGAGCCAGGCTGACCATTGGCTAATCCTATCTTAGCCAGGTCGAAAAACCTAGGTTAACCAACCCACCAGGCCTTAACCAAACCTCGGCCAAACTTCTCATGCAAGATGGCCACACAGTGACCCTGACACTTTTGGCAGTCGGTGCCCAACCTATCAACTTAGCCTGTCGATCACGCGCCAGTGACCGACGCCTATTATGTCCCATTCGCAAGCGTGCGAAGGAAGACTCCGTCCCTTTTTTCTATGAAAAGGGCACGCTAGCCTCAACCCAGCACAACACAGCCTCTACCCCGAACCAAGCCATAATGCCTGGCCCCGTAGTGCACAATGAGACCACATCAACCAACCTTGGAGGTTTTGTGACCATACTCGCAAATCTCACCCGTCGTGCCTATGCATTAGAAGAGCCCCCAGAATATGTTGTGTACAAAGTACCCATGAGAGGAGAGAGCCGTCAATTCTGGGCCATCAGACACATCTACGGTAGGGTGCATGTCGCCGAAACGCCTACAGGTTCACCGGAAGGACAACTTCCTTCGAGCCACAAGCCATCCAGCTAGCTGCTCGAGAGGCTATAGTTCAACTCCGGCAGTTGTCGCCCAGAGTTAACTGTCACTCGTTCTACTACTACCCAAGACGTGAAGGGTATGGTAGACCACCCCAAGTGGCCAACGGAGATCATGAGACGGATCCTGCATTGTTGCACCTAGTGCGCTATGTAGGTGCACTAGAGAAACTGTTCGATCAAATCACCATTGATCTGATCGCAGCTCGTGGAGAGCTGGTTCGCCGAGCCTCGGCAAGAAGAGAAGACGAGCCCGACGCCGACAACCCAGTCGTGCTGTTCGGACACCCGATCGAGACCTTGAGGTCAGCCCCAGCCATCAACCAAGGTGCTTTGATGACCCCAGAAGTGCTTCGTTGCCTTCTGGGAGCACACTCCAACGGGATTGTGGCCAACAATCCCGCGATGGTCATCATCGCCACCCGACCTGCAGTTCCTCAACCACCTCCAGCTAATCCCGATGGTGAGACCCGTGGAGAAGCCTCGACGTCCACAAGGCACGCCCGCTTGGATATAAACGAGGTAGACTAAGCCACTCGAGTAGTGCCTAGTCTCAGTGTATCCACGCCTTATAATCGTGACCTTGTAAATAAACGACGCCTGTTGTTGTGCCTCTATTTCAAATAGTAACCTTGCATAATTATGTCAGCCTGCAGTTGCATTTTTATCCCGGGCACAGCTACCAAAACCAACCCCAACGACACCTACAGTAACACATCACTTTTGTGAGATATGTGAATCTGTGGCTTTGACCCCGACCCCATGAGAGCAGAACCGACAAACTAGTGCCCCTCATCGCGGTAAATAACCCAGCCTGGATGCTGTATAAAAAGGCCACCTCGTGACCTTGCCGAGCACCCCTCACCTTGTGCACCACCCTCACAACCATTTCCTGTCATGCCGAGCCCTAGTATTTATCTGAGAACCCCAGAGGCAACCCCGGGTAGCTTTGTCAAAATATTGTGGGACTTTACCTGCAGTACCATGGGTTCTACCCAGCCACCCTAGTACGAGCTGCTCAAATCGAGGATCTCCCCATCCACCTCAAAATATTGGGCAGTAGTACACATACCTTCCGTAAAGTCAAACCAAGACCCAACGGAGGTCTCCTTCGTGGGAAAATCTATGCCAGCTCCACAAATGGCCATAGAAGAGGCTGCACACGAAGCGCTTGTCCGACTTCGATACGCGGTACCCTATGCCAGTGAAAGAGGGTATTATTACTTTCCGAGCCGTGCAGCACCCGGAGAAGTAACGTCTTTTCCCGGTGGACGAACTGAGAGAGACCCAGTACTAGCCAACCTGGTCCAGTATGTCATCGCTCAAGAACGTCTGACCCAGCGAGTAATGGGTTATCTCCAGAGTCTCGCGGATTTAAATCCTCAGATCGCCATCGGCAGACCACTAAGGCCCGACCAGGAGAGACACATTCATCGGCTAGTCAATCCGCTTCCCCCGATAGAAGAGGAGTGTGTCCCAGTACCAGAGACGTTTTCTCGGGACCCCGTCTAGTTACCGTTTGCATTATAGACGTCACTGCTGTAATTATTATTGCAACATTTATTTATATGTTGTAACTTATGCGTGGTACCCCGAGTTTGTGCGGCGAGTAAAATTTTAGTTTCTATTATTTGAGTAGTTTTTGTTGCGGTTTAACTCTTAAATTTTACTGATTTCTCTCGCGAAAAACCTTGGAGTGAGATTTCTTTTCCCTGAGTTGCTGCATCGTATATCTTCTCACGACATGGAATTATTTTTATTCACGCAGCACCACGGCAGCAGACCCACAACCACTCGGACACATACACTGCTTGCAAAAACACGTAACCGTGTTGCATCTCACCGACCCCCTCCCTAAGCGCACCACAGTCTCCAAAGGAGAGATTAGTGGATAATCATCCGGGTACTAGTCACCTCCAGCACACCGACAACAGTTAACAGCCGGCGTCACACCTAGTCCTCATGATCACCGCCACCGCGGAGAGCCAACACCCGAGCAACACCATCGCGACGATCATCGAGGATCATCGCGCACAGGAGCACGGAGAGCCCCAACACTGCCGCCAGCCCTCCGCACACCAGGATCACGTACCAGTCCGGCACCGCCTTCGCCATTAGAGCCTCGTCTCGAGCTTCTGTAAGCAGTAATGGAGGAGAAGGAAGGAGGAGGAGAAGCAAGGCCAGGTGTGAAGGAGAAGAAGGAGCACCACGGTCGTTTTATAGCTCAAAGTCGGTGTACGATGGGCGAAGTCCACCAGCGCCGCTCGTCGCCCGATCGCCGGTGTCGAGGCGAATCATGAGTCGAGCAAAGGCCGCAGCCCGCGAGGTGAGTGCACGCTCGCGCCGGCAGCTAACGCCACAGACTACCGATTCGACCTAGATTCCCTACGCGCTGGACGTCGCCGGTGGAGGAAGCGCGGGAAAGCGCGCGGGAGAGAGGAAGAAGAAAGAGCCAGAGGAAGGACGAGAGACTGACAGTGGGCCCCGGGTCCACCTGTCAGCCAGAGGGAGCACTGTGCTCTCGGGTACGACCAGCGTATTTTAGAAATTTAGATTTACGGTAACCAGCGTGGAGACCTCTCCACCGTAAAATTTTCCACGCAGCGCTAGTGTCCCACACTGTAGTTTTGCACCACTTTTTGCTCTCTTACTGTAGCCGCATTTTACCGCTTAAGTAAAATTGTTATTTCTGTAAATGGTAGGAGTAATGTTTTTCAAAACAGCTCTTAATAAATCTCGAGGACGAGATTTTTCTAAGGGGGGTAGTGTTGTGACGCCCCAATAATTTAACCATGTTTTGTTTATCAAAATTTTGCCAGGAAACTTAAACTTTTAGTTTCTAGATTTTCATTTGATTTCAGAACCATTCTTTTCTTTATTATTATGGAGTTTTTACCCCAAGTGTAAACTTCCCAATAATTATTGGACTCATTACTCTCTCAAATAAAACAATTCTTTTATCAGTAGGATTATTTATATAGTTAACTTGTCCTGAGCCTTATTTCTCCAAAAGGTTTTTTTATAAGTTTAGGGTCCCATTTGCACTGCAACCCTTTGCTAAATTCATTTAAAAATCCCACCAAAATTTGGGGATGTCATGTGATGTTTTTAAATCACTTTTATGCAAAAATATATTCCATTCCTTGGACATTTTGAGCTCTACACCAAGTTTTCAAATCTGGTCCAGTGGGCAATTTTGCACTACAACCTATTTAAATATTTCTTTAAAACTTTCACCAAAATTATGGGATGTCGTTGGGAGTATACTATTCAACTTTTTGCAAAAACCCAGTGTTGTTCTTTGAAAAATTTGAGTGAATCATCCTCATTTTCATTCTGGTCCAACTTGATGATTTGTACTGCAACCCCATTTTAACTTGCTCCTTTACCCATGATTATTTCTCCTGCTTATAGACCACCCTGCCAAACCCTTAAATCCAGTAGAGTGGACCCATTGGAGGATTTCAAGTGCATGCAATCATGCCTTCTTCTTTCTGTCCAAAACTGAAGATTTGCAAAACTTGCATTAGCAAGTTTATGGTTTTGCCCAAATGACCTTGCCACCCTCACCTGCATCTAAAGAGACACCAGCCTGGAGAGTTTGGACACCCCAAGAAATGCCTAAGCGCCCTTGGCATTTTGTCAAACACCTTGTGTGCATGGTCAGATTTGGCATAAGTTTTAGTTTCCACTGGGAGCTTGATCCACTGACCCAAAAACCTTGTCCACTAAGCTCCTAGATGCTTATGACCTAGCCCTGCTAACTGCCAGCCTCACCCACGCTCTCTAGCCCACGCTGGCATTTCGCCGAACGTCTGGCGTGCATGCTCTGGCGCGGCGGCCAGCGTTTTGCGATGCATGCGCATGCAGGTCGCCGCGTCGCGTTGCCGCCTTCCCCGCGCCCGTTCTGGTCCCTCGTCACTCGCAGCCAGCACCCCGGCTCCTCCCTTGCCGCAGAGCCGCTGGCCCCTTCACAGCACCTGCGGCCACCGCCTCATAAGCCGCCACCGCCGGTCGACAGCCTCTGCCCTGGTCGGCGCCGCCCGAGCCACCAGCGCTTGCCAACTGCCCCCTTGAGCAGCTCAATCTCATCCGCAAGCGCTCGTCGCCGCCACGTCCCCCTGCCGCTACAAAATGGCGGTCGCCGACGATCCTATCCGCGGCTGCCGCGAACCGCCATTGCTCGCCTATAAAATGGTGACCCCGAGCTCCTCCTAGACCGCATGCAGCCTCAAGCCATCCCCCTCGAGCTCCCCTAGCCCGCAATCGACCAAGGGAGGCCGTCGTTCCCGACTCCGGCCGATTCGGCCGCCGCCATGGCCCAGCCCCGTTCATCGCCACTAGGCCCTCCCCCGACCAACCAACGCCACCACTCGACTCCCCGTGACCCTACATAGCCGCCCAACACCTTCGACCCGCTCGGGATCCACCGTAGCCCAAACCCCCAAACCTCCCGAAGCAGCCGTCTGCCGCAAGGCTCGTCGCCGGCGACTTCCTTCACCCCCGCCAAACCAACAACCACCGGGAGGACCGCCCCGGCCTGGCGAGTCCATCCCTACCCTTGGTTCCCCATGGGGAGCCGCCGTTCATCAGCAGCGATCGCCGGAACCCCCGCCCCGCTCGGGTAGAGGAGGGAGAGGACGCGGGCGACTGGTCAAACCTGATCAGTGGGCCCAGTGGACCCACTGTCAGTGACCAGCCCCGCCGCCACGTGTTTTAAGTGGTAGCGTAATCACAGAATACGCCTCCGACGCGGTCAGTTTTTGAAACGTTTTTTTTCCTTTTTCTGTTTTATTTTAAAAACAGATTTTGACCAAACTTTGATTGGCCACAACTTTTTAAATATAACCCAAAATGAATTGATTCTTTTTCCTACCCCTCTCAAATATTGCCTAGTTTATTTTCAAATTTATTGAAAAATTTTCAGACAACTTTTTGGTACTGTTTTTGAAACTATGTATTGATTCAAAATATTTTTAAATAGGATTTTTGGAGAGAGGAGAAAACTTTCAAAAGTTTGGAGTGCACCCTGCCTCTCCACACCTTGAAGGCAAGCATTCTGAACCCTGGCGTAATATTTTTCAAGCATCGTTTGACACGATTATAACACCACCTCAATACGTAGAACTCGTTATTTTATGTGGTGATTTGATCTTTCGCATGAATGCATATTGGAGATTTCCTTGCTGTTGGAAATGGACAGGCTTGTGATAGTGATCATCCTCGTATACCTTTCGCGCCTACCGAAGGGAAAACGGGAAAGTCTCTGTCTTGGGTAGACCCGAGCTTGTCCCTAGTTTCTCGTCGAGACGAGTGTGTCCGGTATGGCATGATGGGTATGATGAGTGGTGATTCTGTCTGTCGGATGAAATATATTCGTTATGATAATCATGCAGGGAATACTTAAACCTCCTGAGTCGACCATAGATCGAGTCTTGTTCCAGTAACCCCCATACTTGTTTCGTACTACCACTTGTCCCTACAACAAGTAGGGTATGCAGTTCAGTAAGTCGTCAACCCCTTTCTAGCACGCACCGTACAGAGAGGCCATGGTGGAAGGCACCGGTTGTAGCCGGTAGGCAGGCCACCTGGTCCGGGGGCATGGGTGTTTCCGGTTGAGACCGAGAGGGGGGCCACCCCTTAGAGCGCGCGATATAAGTTTGATCCCATGCTACGAGAGGTTGTAGCCTCCCCACTTAGAGTTTATGCTTGACAGGTGTCGTGGGTGATTCCAGACACCGGTAAGTTAAGCTGGTGTGTGCAGGTCAGGTGTGTTTTCAATTGAAAGGCCGTAGACGGAATTAGTCCCGATGGACTAAAGGAAGCCGTTACTCGTGGAAAGGAAGCCGTTACTCGTGGGTAAGGAGTACATCCTCTGCAGAGATTAAACCTATTCGAATAGTCGTGTCCATGGTTAAGGACTACAGTATGGGATGGGTCAAGTGTCGGTCTTAGTGTCGGTCTTCGGAGGAGAAACTGTTAAACCAAACTTGGGGCCTGACTTGTGACTCGTGAGGACCATGATTATTATTTTGTTATGGACTAACCCGTTATGTTATTTGAATTATCGGGTATCCCTGGGATGGTTCTACCTCCTGGATATTCACTGTGATTATTTAATAGCCCTTTATGTGGTGTCGCTGAGACGCCCGACTGTGGCATGATTGGCATTTATTTATTTTATAAGCCCTTTATGTGGTGTCACTGAGACGTCCGACTGTGGCATGCTTGTCATTTATTTACTTTATAAGCCCTTTATGTGGTGTCGCTGAGATGCCCGACTGTGGCATGCTTGTTATTTATTTACTTATAAGCCCTTTATGTGGTGTCGCCGAGACGCCTTCGTGGCATGCTTGTTATTTATTTACTTTATAAGCCCTTTATGTGGTGTGCTCAGACGCCTGACTGATGCATGCTCGTTATTTACTATCATTTCGAGACGTCGCTTCAGACATCCGAATGGTGCATTTTATTCCTACTCTATCATTACATATTCATTGTTGCGTATAAATAACCGGCGTGCATGCATCCGAGATTTTTTTATTTTATGACTAACGTTGTGATCATAGAATATTGCACAACATGTTTTGTTATATTATACCTGTGTTCATAAATGTTTGCGAGTACATTCAAAGTACTCACTGGCTTGTCCCTGACTATTGTCTTGGCCAGATTTCTTGCATGGAGAGGAGCGATGCGATGACAGCCCCGGAACCTACGCATTGAGGATAGCAGCCTCGCTAAGATAGGAGTTAACCTGGTCAGCTGTTCCTGTGGGAAATGGAGTCCCATAGACGCCAATGATCCACAAAACGCTTCCGCCATCAACCACTAGAAACCATTTGTTGTACTCACATGCCAGAATGGTCTTGTACTACATATTTTGTATTTTTTTTGCTTGGAATTTCTGTATCAAGTTGGTGCCTCATCAGCTAACAGTAATCCTGGGGCTGGTGAGCACAAGGGCCATTTTCTGGAAATTAATATCCCGAAAATCCGGTCCTGACAATAGTACAAGCAATAGTAAATATTTTTGGTATTTTGTAGTGATTGTAACAGTAGCAGCGGGAAAGTAAATAAGCGAGAACCAGTATATGGAAAACTCATAGGCACCGGATCAGTGATGGATAATTATGCCGGATGCGGTTCATAACATAGGGTGACACAGAACTAGCTCCAATTCATCAATGTAATGTAGGCATGTATTCCGAATATAGTCATATGTGCTTATGGAAAAGAACTTGCATGACATCTTTTGTCCTACCCTCCCGTGGCAGCGGGGTCCTATCGGTAACTAAGGGATATTAAGGTCTCCTTTTAATAGAGAACCAGAACAAAGCATTAGCACATAGTGAATACATGAACTCCTCAAACTATGGTCATCACCGAGAAGTATCCCGATTATTCTCACTTCGGGGTTGTCGGATCATAACACATAATAGGTGACTATAGACTTGCAAGATAGGATCAAGAACTCACATATATTCATGAAAACATAATAGGTTCAGATCTGAAATCATGGCACTCGGGTCCTAGTGACAAGCATTAAGCATAGCAAAGTCGTAGCAACATCAATCTCAGAACATAGTGGATACTAGGGATCAAACACTAACAAAACTAACTCGATTACATGATAAATCTCATCCAACCCATCACCGTCCAGCAAGCCTACGATGAAATTGGTGATGGAGGATGGTTGATGATGACGACGGCGATGAATCCCCCTCTCCGGAGCCCCGAACGGACTCCAGATCAACCCTCCCGAGAGGTTTTAGGGCTTGGCGGCGGCTCCGTATCGTAAAACGTGATGATTTCTTCTCCTCTATTTTTTCTCTCCGAAAGAAAATATATAGAGTTGGAGTTGGCGTCGGAGGAGGTCCAGGGGGCCCACGAGGTAGGGGGTGCGCCCTAGGGGGGGGCCCACCCTCGTGGACAGGGTGTGGGCCCCGTGGTCTTCATCTTTGGCAAGGATTTTTTATTATTTTTTATAAGACATCCCGTGGAGTTTCAGGTCATTCCGAGAACTTTTTTTTTCTGGACATAAAACAACATCATGGCAATTCTGCTGAAAACAACGTCAGTCCGGGTTAGTTCCATTCAAATCATACAAGTTAGAGTCCAAAACAAGGGCAAAATTGTTTGGAAAAGTAGATACGACGGAGATGTATCATAACTTCATCATCACCATCACCACGCCGTCGTGCTGACGAAACTCTCCCTCGGCCTCAACTGGATCAAGATTTTGAGGGACGTCACCGAGCTGAACGTGTGCAGATCGCAGAGCTGCCGTACGTTCGGTACTTGGATCGGTTGGATCGCGAAGACGTTCGACTACATCAACTGCATTACTATACGCTTCCGCTTTCGTTCTACGAGGGTACGTGGACACACTCTCGTCACTCGTTGCTATGCTTCTCCTAGATAGATCTTGCGTGATCGTAGGCAAAATTTTGAAATACTACGTTTCCCAACAGTGGCATCAGAGCCAGGTCTATGCATAGATGTTATATGCATGAGTAGAACACAATGAGTTGTGGGTGATGATAGTCATACTGCTTACCAGCATGTCTTATTTTGATTCGGCGATATTGTTGGATGAAGCGGCCCAGACCGACATTACATGACCGCGTTCATGAGACTGGTTCTACCGACGTGCTTACATTACGGTGGCTAGTGGGTGTCTGTTTCTCCAGCTTTAGTTGAATCGAGTTTGACTACGCCCGGTCCTTGTTGAAGGTTAAAACAACACACTTGATGAAAAATCGTTGTGGCTTTGATGCGTAGGTAAGAACGGTTCTTGCTAGATGCCCGCAATAGCCACGTAAAACTTGCAACAACAAAGTAGAGAACGTCTAACTTGTTTTTGCTGGGCTTGCTGTGATGTGATATGGTCAAGACGTGATGATATATAAATTGTTGTATGAGATGATCATGTTTTGTAAAAGTTATCGGCAACTAGCAGGAGCCTTATGGTTGTCGCTTTATTGTATGAAATGTAATCACCATGTAATTGCTTTACTTTATCAGTAAGCGGTAGCGATAGTCGTAGGATCAATAGTTGGCGAGATGATAATGATGCTTCTATGGAGATCAAGGTGTCAAGCCGGTGACGATGGTGTCAGGACGATGCTTTGGAGATGGAGATCAAAGGCACAAGATGATGATGGCCATATCATATCACTTATTTGATTGCATGTGATGTTTATCCTTTATGCATCTTATTTTGCTTAGTACGGTGGTAGCACTATAAGATGATCTCTCACTAAATTTCAAGGTATAAGTGTTCTCCCTAAGTATGCACCGTTGCTACAGTTCGCCGTGCCAAGACACCACGTGACGATCGGGTGTGATAAGCTCTACGTTCACATACAATGGGTGCAAGCCAGTTTTGCACACGCAAAATACTCGGGTTAAACTTGAGGAGCCTAGCATATGCAGATATGACATCGGAACACTAAGACCGAAAGGTCGAGCGTGAATCATATAGTAGATATGATCAACATTGTGATGTTCAACATTGAAAACTACTCCATCTCACGTGATGATCAGACATGGTTTAGTTGATATTGATCACGTGACCACTTAGATGATTAGAGGGATGTCTATCTAAGTGGGAGTTCTTAAGTAATATGATTAATTGAACTTTAATTTATCATGAACTTAGTACCTGATATTATTTTTCATGTCTATGTTGTTGTAGATCAATGGCCCGTGCTACTGTTCCTTTGAATTTTAATGCGTTCCTAGAGAAAGCTAAGTTGAAAGATGATGGTAGCAACTACAGGGACTGGGTCCGTAAGTTGAGGGTTATCCTCATTGCTGCAGGTGGGAGGTGGCTGGCGGCGGAATTTGAGGAGGGGATTAGGGTTTTCCAAAAATGGAGGTGGGGTGTCTATATATAGGTAGGAGGGGCTAGGTTAGGGGGATTTCATCTGTTTTCGGACCGTTCGATCGCCATCTGGCGGTTCGGATCGGAGGGGGCTTAAGTGAGGGGTTGGTGGGCTGTGTAGATGGTTGGGCTGAGAGGAGAGAAGAGAAATGCAGCTCGTCACGGGTTTCCGGAGACCGAAAACGTCCGACGAGTAGACTGGCTATACTGCCGCTATGGTTATCCGTTTGGGCATCAAACGAACTCCGAATGCGATGAAATTTGGCAGGCGGCCTACTGACAACATAACAACACCACACGCCAACTTTCATCCCATTCCGAGAACATTTTTATCCCACTTATAAAATAATATTTTGGAGGTGCCGCGGGCGCGTGCAAGTGTGCCTGGGCTCCGAACGGACAACAGAGAGAACTGGGAGACCGGGACGGATGCAAGTTTTGGAAAACATGCAGATGAAATGCACATGGCAACGACGGCGAACTGGAAGACACCTGGCGCACCGGACTCGGGGCATCATATACACATAGCATACTTGGGATAGAAGTCGTTGCATTTTTTGCTTAGTAGGTTGTGCACATGTTTCATATCCGCCTATTGTGCAATCGTGCTAGCGTCTCTCTAGTGTTGTGCAAAAAGAGCATTTTCGTGGATTCCACATTTTGGCTCATTCCTTGGTTGCAGAACCCCACGTATGTATTTGTGTGTGTGTTTCCGTGAAGCATATATTGCTATTGGTCTACTTGTCACTACTGCAGGATGCTGCTAACGCGACACTATGATCAGAGACCCTTCGAGAAACTGTGTGCGATGCAATAATCGCAAACGATGCTGTATGAAAACCGTCAGAAATGTATAAAACGTTTGCAATGATGGATGCATCAAACACGGTTCAGGTTTTAGTTGCGTGTGCGATGAAGGGCATAAGGTTCAGTTCAATTAACTGTTTGCGATAAGGAGGAACAAAAGAAACGGGTAGCCAGATGAAGGCATGTGCGATACACATCATACGGTTCACTCGGATGAACTAATTGTGAGGCCACACAAAAGAAACGGTCAGCCATATGAAGGTGTGTGCTGTATACAACATACGGTTCACTCGGATGAACTGTTTGTGATTAGGCAACAAAAAAGAAACGGTCAGCCGGCTAACTCGGATTTTGTGTTTTACCTTCATCTCCAGAGCCATGAGTGTTACTTTCAGGCGGGTATCCTAGGGCCTGCATCCTTCATACAATGGAGTAACCGCGTCTAACTCAAGTTGATCCATCTTGGCTTTCTCTCGGGCGGCAGCTCTTGCGTTATCCGTCTGCTTGAGAAGCAGCTCTTGAATATGAGGGTCCCGCACCCAGCCCATCGATGGTCCAGCGTCGTGCGCTCCGCCCGGCATCATCATCTTCATGATCATGCCCGTCGTGCTCCGGCATCTTCCTCATCATCATGTCCTGCATCTTCTACATGATGATTTGTGTACAACATCACCGTCGTGATCATCTCCCGGGATTCTTCGTCTTCTCGCCCGCTTTGAGCCGCGGTGGTTGTCTTGCTGCCCTTCCTCATTTCTTGCCCGGCCCCCATGGACGACTTCGTAGTCATATTCATCACCTTGCCATCGATAGCCATCCATGAAACCACGCAAGAGCAGGTGGTCCCGCACCTGCCGGAATCCGGGTCCATAATAAGGCTCTTCACTTGCATCTTCGACACGGACATCTTATCTCCGTCTCGTTCTTTTGAAGCATCTCGGCCTTCGCGGACCTCAAAAACCTATTCATGATGCCTTCGGTCATCGTGCGGACCATGGTCGCTGCGAGTACAAAGCAAAGCGATATTTTAGAACCAAGAAAAAATTGGCATGACTTTCCCTAAAAGTAGGACCAAAAGAATGCTTAATGCCAAAATTCTACTTGAAAGCGGAAATGAATCAACATTCCGGCAAAATATTGGCAACTATCGCATTTCAAATACCGGTACACCTCCAAACACAAACACATATGCAACACCACAAACATATGCAACACCACGAACATACATAGATCTAGCTAGGCCATAAAAAGTGCATGTGCACATTGTTGTAGGGAGAACAACATAAATATAGCTTCCCCTTACTTACCTATCAAAACAAGGTAATTTAACCACTTAATTTGAATGAATCTATGGTGGCAATGAGATGAAAAAGAGGAGGCACCCGAGACAAGGAGGAGGTGGAGAGAATGAAGTGGGGAGAAAGTGAGTGTGGGTAGGGGAGAGGCTGTCCAAAATATCTTGTTGCTGCCCACTTACTAATGGCGCACCAACCCTAAATGCGCCATTAGTAACCCAGGTTACTAATGGCGCACCTTATGGTGGTGCGCCATTAGTAGTTTTGCAAAAAAAAAACATACTAATGGCGCACGGTGGAACAGTGCGCCATTAGTAGTTTTGCAAAAAAAGGAATACAAACTATAATAAAAAAACAACATTAGTGGCGCACTTTCCAACAGGTGCGCCATTACTAGTTACAACTAGTAATGGCGCACTGAGTCTGGATGCGCCATTAGTATGTTTGGACAGGCGCACTAGTTCAAATTTTTTTTGATACTAATGGCGCACCTTGGGCCAGGTGCGCCATTAGTAGTTTCAACTCTAATGGCGTATCAGAAGGTGGTGCGCTATTAGTATATACTAATGGCGCCGCTTGTCTGGTGCGCCATTAGTGTCAATCCCATCTATATCCCTTTTTCTAGTGGTGGCCAGATCAAGGTGTGTGCGATATACGCATGCGGTTCACTCGGCCCTTGTCGTCAGTGTGTGACCTCTATGGCAACCGTTCGCTCCCGAGGCGCCTCTTCGTGTACCGTGGCAACCGTCCATCGCCTCTTTGCCTTTCCCTCTCGATTTGGAACTACTGTCGCATGCTCTTCCTCCCTCCTCCATTCGCCTTCACCCTTCCTTCTACCATTGTTCGATCATCTTCTCTATGGAGGGAACAGGCCAGAAACGACCCTGTTATTCTTGCCCCGATCTGAATGATGACGCGGTTGAGGAACTCATTGACCGGTGCGACGTCATCACCTCGGCTAGCATGGCAGGTTCGTCCAAGACCATTCTCGACTCAACTAATAACATCATTACAAGGAACCCAAGGGTCCAGGAGCGGTTTGATCTCCCCTATCTTCTTCGCCGTGACCCTGCTGACTTGCGCGGGACGAGGGAAGCCTCGCCTTGTGCAAGTTGATGCCACTTGATAATGATACGTATGATGTTAAGATGCCATTGCTTGAGGGCAAGGCTTGGGCAGGCGCAAATGGAGATTGGGTTGTTTACATTGGGTACAACTGTGAGTGGGAACTTGTGAATGTGTACACTCGTCACCGGGTTCCACTTCCAAAAATCTCGGGCATCGCCCGGTTGATTACATCGGTATTCTACGTGAGTTCAAATTCGATCATGGTGACTGTCGTCTACGAAAGATAGCAATTTGTCGAGTTCCCACCCGCCATTGGGATTACTCGAACTATGAAGTTATTGCTATCTTTGACAAGCTTGTTGCCTTCCTTACTTCCATGCCTCGATGGATATTGCTCAAAAATCAATTTCTGTACACGGATGAGTACTGTGATGCAATTCAATACGAGGGTCTTGTGTTTGCTGCCACCACTCGTGGCACTGTTTTTGCATGGAATCATCATGCTTTCAATACGTTTGTCTTCCACCGTAATTATAATTGTTTCATCCACATGCATGCGGGTTATCTAGTTTCCCTTTACTAATTAATTAACCTTCTTGTGTTTCCAAGGTCATGTGAACATTCCACCACGTATAATTTTAAAATTTTCTAACCAAGGGGGAGATGACGATGCTGATGATCACGAGCATGAGGATGAGCTGGACCCATATACTCAGTGGCGCTTGGCAACTTATTCCGATGGATCACCTCTTCTTCTTGTCTGTATACAGGGCACTGCTGATGTTACTAAGGAAGCATGTGTTGTCTCGCACGGTCGCACTCTCCGGACCTATTCCAACATGCGTTGCAGGGTATTCGGGATGGATACTAGTGTACTAGCGGCAACACCTTCTCCCTGGTTCAGTATTGAAAGTCTTGGAGGAAACTCGCTCTTCCTTGGACAAAACTATCCAATAGTGGTGGAAGGCGATCCAGCTGCTATTGACACAACGTTACTACCATTTATGAGAAGCAACTATATCTATACCTCGGACATTGCTATGCTTCCCTACCGTCCCAATATGGGTCCTGACATAGGCCGCTTCAGCCTGGATGATCAGTCCCGCGTTGGTCTCGAGATTGATAGTAGCTGGCCCTTCCCAGAGAATCACTTCTGGTTCAAAGCAAGCGTTTCCAACGCCGACGAGTGGTTGAGCTGAAGTTCATTTCACCGCCTTGTTATTTGTTGTGTGAGAAAAACTTTACTATAATGTTTTGTTGGAAATGATCTATAATCCAACGTGTATCCTCGTTGTCGTTGTGGGCTGATGACTTGTTGTATGTAATCAATGGTACATTTGCATATGCGTCCATCAACTCACGCCTGCTAGTGGTGTCCATATGAACAGTGCTAGTGATTTTAGCTGCAATAATTAGATAGTGCTAGTGATTTTTAGCTGCATATTTTGACAAATCACAGTGTTACAAGGTTGACAAATGGCAATGTTACTAGATAAACAAATGTCAATCTTTCCAGTTTGACAAATGGCAACATACCCAAAATGACAGATATGCAAATCTTACCCAATTGTTTGTACGTGTTTGCACACGGGTCATGCAAAAGAACCGTTTGCGTTGAAGGGATGCAAAAATCCTGCTCGGCACATTTTCCCTTGGCTTCCTGGGGAGGCTGTCGGTTTGCATCCGGGTGTTCTAACTAAAACGTTTGCGACGAGTGTTTTATATTTAAAAACCATTGACGTTTTTTTCAAAAGAAAATCGTTTGATAAGTCTGTACATTTAGAGGGAAAAACGCAAGTTCGTTCAAAGCATATCTTTCATTCAGTCACACTGCAAATTTTATTCATATGACTGAGAATTTGAGATACAGTATTAAACCCCAAAAAACTATTTCCGGTGGTGGCGGAGGCGGCGTGCCGCGCCATCGTTGTCGTCCTCCGGGACGCCGTTGTTGAAGTCTTCAAGGCAGCACAAAATGTTCTTCACTCGTAATCAAACATCATGTTGTCGCGCGATCGACGGGCGGGGAGCGGGAGGACGACAATTGGTGCTGCTGAGAGGTAGCGGTCCACGACAGCGTCCCATGCCGCTGAGGGGGGGCGCGCACGCAGGCATGGTCATGGGCGCGGCGGGTGCAGCCAAATGCACGGGGGCCGGCGCCACGGTGGGTGGTGGGGCGTGCACGGGCACGGGCACGGGCGCTGGCGCTAGCATGTACACAAGCTTGCGCGGGTCCATGGAGACCTTGCTGACGCCCGCGGCTTGCAGCTCTGAGATAGTGCTCGGCGACCAGCCCGTCAATGCTCTGAGGATGAGTCATTTGGCGGCAGCTTGAGGATGGGAGCCAGGCGGGGCGAAGGCAGCAACCGCCGCGGCCAGCTCGTTCTAGGCCATGTCCATGAGGCCCCATTCCTCCTTATTTTCTATCTCCTCCGGCTCGGAGTCGACTTCACCAAACTTGAAGACTAGTCGCAGATGATCGTTCTGCGGCATGGCATTGGTGGAGGTCTGCGGCTGCGGGAGGGAGGGGAATGGGAGGCGAACAGTAAGGCCGCCCGTATTAAACAGCGGCTCGGGCGCCATTAATGGAGAGGAAGGCGGGTGGCCATGGAAGTCAAAGGGTCGCTTCCCAGTGAACCTGTGCAGCGTACAGCTCGCACGCTTCCTGGTGAGCCTGCGCATTAGATGACAGCTTGCACGCCTCTCGGTCAGCCTATGCACCGGACTGCGCTCGCACGCCTCCTGTTCAGTCAAGGTCAAGCAGCTGTCCGCACGACACCTTCTACAGCCATTAAAACCAAGACACATGGCGTCACGTGAATGGTTAAAAGAACGCACACAGTTTGAATTCAACAAACGTTTGAGATATTAAAGTGGCGGCTATTTTTTCAAAATGCCTTTGTTGGTTGTCATTATTCGAGTGCGCCTTCTCTCAAAATGGACACGAGAAATGCCACAACATGTCGGGTGCCATTCCATGATAGCATGCCAAGTTTCATTACTAGAATTTAAAAACCAGACATCTCAATGTTTTGCCGACAATAAAGAGTGCCCTGGTGTTTGAGTTTCATTCCAATCTCTTGCATGGGACCTAGAAATTCACCCTAGGACACACATGTGATTTTTTAACCAGCTTTGGTGCATTGGAGCATGTGCATGTAGTTCAATTTTGAATTATGCACATAAAATGCCTAGAAAACTCAGTTAATGCATAAAAATGTCCAAACGAACCCCTAAAAATACCGAAAATTGACACAACACTCTTGTTGTTCTATGTTGACATGAGAATTTTTTTGAAAGCAATAAGAGGCTATGGATGTCATTTCGTCCCCAAAGGTGGGACGTACGTTCCCTACCGAAACCATTAGGCTTGTTGTGAGAAGCTCTGGTGTGTGAGAAGCATATACCCAAACCTGCCCCAAATGGGGCAATTTTTTACCACTGCATGTTTATGCTGCTCCATGATAGCATGCCAAGTTTCATGAATTTCAGACGAGTTTTGGATTTACTAGAATATAAAAACCAGGCATCTCAATGTTTTTCTGGCAATCAACAGTGCCCTGGTGTTTGAAATTCATTCCCATTTCTTGCATGGGACCTAAGCATGCACCCAAGGAAACATATTTGTTTTTTCAACCAATTTATATGCACTGGAGCATGTGCATGTAGTTCAAATTTGAATTATGCACATAAATGCATTGAAAACTCAGTTAATGCATAAAAATGTCCAAACAAACCCCGAAAACTCCCAAAAATTGACACAACACTCCTGTTGTTCTATGTTGACACGAGAAAAAGTTTGAAAGCAATAAGAGGCAATGGATACCGTTTTGTCCCCAAAGGTGGGACGTTCCCTATCGAAACCGAGAAGCTCTGGTTTGTGAGAAGCATATACCCAAACCTGTCCCAAATGGGACAAAATTTTCACCACGGCATGTTTATGCCGCTCCATGATAGCATGCCAAGTTTGATGAATTTCAGACGAGTTTTGGATTTACTAGAATTTATAAACCAGGCCTGTCAATGTTTTGCCGGCAATCAACGGTGCCATGGTGTTTGAAATTCATTCCCATTTCTTGCATGGGACCTAAGCATGCACCCAAGGACACATATTTGATATTTCAACCAATTTATATGCACTGGAGCATGTGCATGTAGTTCAAATTTGAATTATGCACATAAATGCATGGAAAACTTAGTTAATGACTAAAAATGTCGAAACGAACCCCGAAAAATCCCAAAAATTGACACAACACATCTGTTGTTCTATGTTGACATGAGAAAAAAATTTGAAAGTAATAAGAGGCAATGTATATCGTTTCGTCCCCAAAGGTGGGATGTTCCCTATCGAAACCATCATGCTTGTTGTGAGAAGCTCTGGTTTGTGAGAAGCATATACCCAAACCTGTCCCAAATGGGACAAAACTTTCACCATGGCATGTTTATGCCGCTCCATGATAGCATGCCAAGTTTCATGAATTTCAGATGAGTTTTGGATTGACTAGGAATAAAAAACCAGGCATCTCAACGTTTTGCCGGCAATCAATGGTGCCCTGGTGTTTGAAATTCATTCCCATTTCTTGCATGGGACCTAACCATGCAGCCAAGGACAAATATTTGTTTTTTCAACCAATTTATATGCACTGGAGCATGTGCATGTAGTTCAAATTTGAATTATGCACATAAATGCATTGAAACCTCAGTTAATGCATAAAAATGTCCAAACGAACCCCGAAAAATCCCGAAAATTAACACAACACTCCTGTTGTTCTATGTTGACATGAGAAAAAAATTTGAAAGCAATAGAGGCAATGGATTTCGTTTCGTCCCCAATTGTGGGACGTTCCCTATCGAAACCATCATGCTTGTTGTGAGAAGCTCTAGTTTGTGAGAATCATTTACCCGAACCTGCCCCAAATGGGACAAATTTTTTACCATGGCATGTTGATGCCGCTCCATGATGGCATGCCAAGTTTCATGAATTTCAGACGTGTTTTGGATTTACTAGAATTTAAAAACCAGGCATCTCAACATTTTGCCGGCAATCAACCGTGCCCTGGTGTTTGAATTTCATTCCAATCTCTTGCATGGGACCTAGAAATTCACCCAAGGACACACATGTGATTTTTCAACCAACTTTAGTGCATTGGAGCATGTGCTTGTAGTTCAAATGCGAATTATGCACATAAAATGCCTACAAAACCCAGTTAATGTATAAAAAAGGCCAAACGAACCTCGAAAAATTCCAAGATTAAACACAACACTCCTGTTGTTCTATGTTGACACTAGAATTTTTATGAAAGCAATAAGAGGCAACGGGTATCGTCCCGTCCCACAAGGTGGTACGTTCCCTATCGAAACCACCATGCTTGTTCTGAGAAGCTATGGTTTGTGAGAAGCTTATACCCAAACCTGCCCCAAATGGGACAAAATTTTCACCACAGCCTGTTGATGCCGCTCTATGATAGCATGCCAAGTTTCATGAATTTCAGACGGGTTTTGGATTTACTAGAATTTAAAAACCAGGTATCTCAACGTTTTGCTGGCAATCAATAGTGCCCTGGTGTTTGAAATTCATTCCCATCTCTTGCATGGGACCTAGAAATTCACCCAAGGACACACATGTGATTTTTCAACTAACTTTGGTGCATTGGACCATGTGCTTGTAGTTCAAATTTGAATTATGCACATAAAATGCCTAGGAAACCCAAATAATGTATAAAAAATGCCAAACGAACCCCAAAAATTCATTCCCATTTCTTCCATGGGACTTAAGCATGCACTGAAGGACACAGATTTGATTTTTCGACCAATTTGTATGCACCGGAGCACGTGCATGTAGTTTAATTTTGAATTGTGCACGTGAAATGGCTAGAAAACCAGTTTATTGTATAAAATGTCCAAACGAACCCTGAATAATTCCAATTCTTTTACGACACACATATAGTTGCATGTTCACTACGGATAAAAGGTCTAGCAATTCAAACAGCGTCCATTGCCGCTGTGACCCCATTTTGTAATTCAAATCAAGTAGATCCCACACAGTTTATTATCACCAGCCGTGTGAGATGTAGTACAAAATATCTTGGAGCATCATCGATGTATAGTACGCCTATGGCTTACGCGAGAAGGTGCCTCACCTGATCCCACTGACCGGCGTGTCAAGCACACTAGCTCACTCCCCAAAAACTCCCGCCTCTGCATCCCTTGCAATCTCGAAAATATCTACCGCCTGGAAGGTTTTAATGTTTGATTGCACATGATTAGTATGTGCGATGTCTGTTACTCCCGCTCTGCTTCAGTCCCTTGATTCAAATTTTCAGTAGCCCCGACATTTTACTCCCGCCTCTACATCCCTCGCAATCTAAATTTTTTTTGCTCGCCCTTGATCCCAATTTTCAGTAGCCCCGCCTTGTTACTCCCGCCCAGTAAAATTTTCAGTTGCCGCAGTATTACCTCAAACACAACCTTGCTCCCCCTCCCTCCACACACACACACCCCAAAACCTCCGCTCACACAGGCACACATAACCCTCGAAACCATTGGTAGGTCGCCGCCATCGTCGGCGCCTCCATCCTCAACCTCTGCCCGTGTGCCGGGGAGCTCGAGGAGCCAATCGCCAAAAAGAGGTTTATCGCAGCCTTTACGCCCGACACCGGCAAAGTGGCCGCCGAGGTGTCCCCGTCGTCCTCCGTGGGGCCGATCCACCATCGCTGGTCCCCCGGTCCGCCTGCCGCCGCGCCCTATGCTGGTTCGAGGAATTCCCCGTCCTCCCTCGGACCCGGCAACCGACGAAGTCCTACCTTGGGGTCCAGCAGTAGTGGTGGGGGACCTGGTTCGCCGAGATTACAGATCGAGAGACCCACACCCACCGGTGGCTCGGTAGCTTCCACATGGTCGAGCTCACGGCCATGGAGTACAACCGCTGGCAGGTCTGCTACCACGGCGCAGCGGCTAGGCTCAATTTCCCCTTCGGCACACATCCGGTCCACCTCGTTCCACCGGAGCCAGGGGTGGTGAGCTCGGTTATGGCGCAGGAGGACCACAAGCGTGGGAGCGCCCTCGAGGCTGAGGCCGCTGACGAGGCCTACAGGCAAGAGCTCCGCCGGCAGCACCCGGAGCTCGTGGAGGCGGAGCGGGCGATCTTTGCCGGCGGGGAGGGCGGCGAGGTTATCGCGCTCTCCTCCGATGACGAGGTCAAAGGCGGTGATGACGACGGCGCCGAGGGCGGCGAGGTTATTGCGCTCTCCTCTGATGATGAGATTGAAGGTGGTGGCGACGGTGGCGCGAAGGGCGTCGAGGTGGGCCCCGAGGACGAGGAGATCGATGTCTACAAGTGGAGGAGTGCCTTCCCCAACAACCCCGACGACGGTACTGGCCCGAACCCGGATCGCGGCACACCGTACATGATGAGGAAGGATTGGCTCGACCTCTACTTCGACCAAAAGTAGTTTAGCTTAGTTTAAATTTATGTTTTATGTTCGGTTATGCAAAACTATCTATGTTTATGTTTGAATGCATGCTACTTTCGGTTGAACCTGCTTTGAACTTGATCAAATTGAAGTTTACAACCTTAAGTTTAGGGATCGACTAGAAAAGGCCAAAAATTTCTCGAGTATATATATATATATATATATATATATATATATATATATATATATATATATATATATATATATATATATATCCACTAAGGGTTTTAGTCCTTTAACTTTTTAAGGATCACCTAGAGATGTCCTTATGACTTGTTTATTTCAGTTCTTCACAATGTGATGCCCTATATGTGCAACTATTTGCTGCGCAGTTCAATTTCATCATTAACAATTTCAACAATACCACTATGAATTATGATATTTGGTTGCTGTTAAGGATATTGCAGTTAACATGCCTTTTCGTTTTTCAATTGTTGTTTAGCGACATGCATTGTACTGAATGAATAAATATGCAATCCCTTGCTAAATAGCAACAAGGAAGAGTGTTACCTTAATGTTGTGATGATGTCTAGATATACATGTAATAAAATCTTGTATAATGGGATGGATGGAGTGTTGTACTACATCATTTTCAATTGTTGTTTAGCTTCTAATATTAACTTGGTGCTTTTAGGTACATATATCATTGGCCAAGATCCACACTTCGACCCTTTACTGCGTGCAGGGCAATGAGATATTCATGAACCAAAGATCAAGTGAGGAAACTGATAAAGATTGTTACTAAAATGGGTCAAAAGATGTCAATCGAACTATTTGTTTACACTTTATGCAAGACAACAATGTTGAACTGCAGGATGGTAAGTAAGAACCATGTAGCCTTCTTTTCTTGCCCGTAATGAGTTGTGTTAGATGACAATATCTGAATCTTTTTCTTTTGCGGTGGATCACAAGCGGTTTACTCAAGATTACCTCTCAAACTACATGATTGGCGGTCGACCATCACAAGGGGTTGGACTAGAGTCCTGCATGCCTTTTGCATCTAGGAGAGCACAATAGGGCCATTCCACTTCACCTTATTCAGCAACTGGAATGTTTGTCGCCTCTTTCTTTACCATCTGTAATAGTACAAGTATAGAACCCTGGCACATCATTCTTTATTTGGTGCTTCTGTAATTCTTAAACATATGTACCTGTGAATCGAATAATGCATTGGTTGTTTGAACCTGATGGATATGAATAAAGCTATAGCCTACTTTCAAGTTTAAATTAGGTACAATTTTAAATAGCAGCAATTAAATTAGGGCAAAATTACGTTCTGCGAGTCATTACATCACACACGGTTGGTAAAACACAAATGTTTGTGATATACACCATAATCCGAGACGGTTCACAAAGAGGAAACGTGTGCAAGCATGCACACGGTTGCTGTTCGCAAAGCGTGTGTGATGTCAGACATTATCACATATGGTGCGGGAAAACTAAATGTGTGTGATTGTCTACCTATCGTACACGGTTTATAATCATGAACTGTTTGTGATGTGCCAGGCATCGTAAATCTCCCGTGCCCGGAATCTGCCTAGAATCTGCCTGGAAAGCTCCCATGCCTAGAATCTGCCTGGTTTTAGGCAGAACCACAAAACTCCGACTACGATGGCAATGCAAGCACAAACGAGTAGCAAGGATGAAGCATTTGGGATATTCAAGATAGTGGAAACGGTTATATAGGGACAACTGTATGCATCAAGGCTCCCTATCCCCGACGGTTTTTGGGTCGTGTGGGAAGGACCCCCCTATCGCCCACACTCACTTGGTGACGGTTCCAAATGCTGTCGCGGAAAGGGGTTTTAAACCGTTTGTTTAGGACCGACGCGCACCAGTGTGTTGCATTTGCAAATTTGTGAATCTTTTCCAACATTATTGAGGTTCACTAACAATTGCATCAAATTTTGTGCCACCATCCTAACCGAGCTCCACTATAAGCTTTACTTGTGTAGGTGTGAGAACCGACAAGAATTGGCACCAATTGTGCTATTTCCTTGTTCCACATTTGAGTGATCATTGATCCATATTCAACATCGGTCAAGGTACATTTGGTATAAGTTCTTCTCTTTCTCCCACTCACATTTTGCTTGGAATGATGGATAGGCCAAGTACGTCTACCAACCCACTCTTCATCGAGCAAGACGAAGACATGACTTCCTACGTCACCAAGAGCTACCTATTTGGTGCACAATGATATTTGTAACAAGAACAACAAGCACTGAGCGACCGCATCGACCATCTCGCCACCGACTTGCGACTCTTCGAGCAACATACAAGAGACTACTTCGACAACAAGCTCGACGAACAGAAGCAAGAGAGCAGCAATGCAAGAATGGACGAGATTCGTGCCTTGTTGGTCAACCGTTCTTCTACCTCTTCGTCATACTCAAGACGGAGCCGCTCGAGTTGACACTCTGATGACACCATCTCCGGCTAAAGTACTCCGACATCAAACACTCATCGACGAGCCGCGCACCAATACCGTCAAGAAAATCGCAATCCTCTACATAGAACCGATTCTCAAGAGCAACTTCAAGCGCAAGAACTTCGACATCGCCAAAACCAAGCTACCTTGGCACAAGCACTAGACAGGCAACGTCTACGCCAACAAGAGGAAGAACAAGCGCGCTAACATCAAGAGGAGCAAGACGCCGAGGCGGTCCGACAACAACAACAACAACAACAACAACAACAACAACAACAACAACAACAACAACAACAACAACAATGGCGTGAAGCACAAGCACTTGAGGCCCAACATGCCCTAGATGAAACAAGTCGCGCCATCACCGACCGCAACAGTCAAACACACGAGCAACAAGAAGCGTTTCGCGAGGAATTTCAAGAGAGGAACTATCAAGCTTGAGTGCATCGTCAAGTTCCACAAGCTCCTCAACAAGAACCCCAAGTTCTCCAAGAGCAAAATGAGGTTGACAATCCTTCACGCCAAGAGCAACATGAGGTTGAAAATCCTCCACGGCAAGGGCGTCATCATCCTTGACCCCAACACAATGAAGAGCAACGCTACGCAAGCTCAATTTCACCATGCCCAAATACACCGGAAGCTATGATCCCGAAGAGTACCTTTCATGGGCATTGACGGTCGACAAGATCTTTCATTTGCACAATTATGAGGAAGAGAAGAAGATCGCTATGGCATCCCTTGAGTTCCAAGATTACGTCCTCATTTGGTGAGAACAAGTCATTGAGCGACGAGAAGCAAGAGGTGGACCACCCATCACCACATGAGATCAAATGAAGTATATCATGAGAGCATGCTTTGTGCCAACTTACTTCAACCGCGACCTCTTCAAGAAACTCCAACTCCTCAAGCAAGGAACCAAGAGCGTTGAAGAATACTACAAAGAAATGGAGATTGCCATGATAAGAGCCAATGTCATGGAAGATGACGAGCAAACTATGGCACGTTCTTGAATGGAGTCAATCATCCCATCAAGAAGATCGCCGACTTCCAACCTTACTCCAACCTCATCGAGCTAGTGCATCAAGCTACCAAGGCGGAACGTCAAGTGCAAGATGACTTCAAGTACACCAAGTACTCTTCCAAGAGCTACGACTTCTCCAACAACCAAGCTTCAACGACTCCCACACCTTCTACCTCAAGCAAGCCATCTACAAGCAACGGCGACAAGTCAAGTTACAAGAAAACTTCGACAACCTCAAGTCATCCTCCTACTACAAGAAACTTCAAGCCGAGAGCTTCATCATCATATACTCCAACCGATGAGACCATGAAGACAAGTTCCTTCAAATGCTTCACATGCAACTGCCGAGGCCACAAGTCCTTCGAGTGTACCGACAAGCGCACCATGATCTTCAACGACGATGGTACATATGACTCCATGAGTGAAGGCGAAATGGAAGCCCTTGAGCAAGTGGCCATGCACCGGCAAGTGAACGAAGACGATCGAGTCTTTTGTGGCGAAGATTCGAGCCCCTCTCTTGTTGTCTCCAAGGTCTTGACACTTCAACATCAACAAGAAGAAGACCAAAGATGCCATATCTTCCATACCAAGGCCGACATCAATGGAAGGTCCGTGAAGGTCATCATCGATGGAGGGAGTTGTCATAACTTGGCAAGTGAAGAACTATGCTCCAAGCTCCAATTGGTCAAGATGAAGCACCCACATCCCTACAAGGTTCAATGGCTAAGTGACTCCGGTACTATCCAAGTCGAGCATATGGTGCACGTTTCCTTCAAGATTGGAGCGTACGAAGACACTTTGGAGTGTGATGTCGTTCCAATGTCCGTTTACCACCTCCTTCTTGGACGACCATGGCAATTTGACCGAGGCGTCATCCTCAATGGGCAGACGAATCACTATAGCTTCAAGATGAAGGGAAATGAGTATGTGCTACGTCCTATGTCTCCTAGCCAAGTGATTGCCGACAAGCAAGCCACCCATTGTGGAGAGAATAGTGAGAGAGCGAACCACCATAAAGAGAGTGAGCGGCACAAGCCCAAATTGAGTGCCTCCATGATGAGCGACAAGAAAAACTTAGTTCTATTTTCCACCAAAAGTGAAATGAGAGAAGTGTGTGAGAACCCATCAAGTGTCATGCACTATGTCATTTTGTGCAAGGACGGGGCACCAAAAACTAACAACTCTCACAATCTACCTTTAGTGTTATCTTCTTTATTGCAGGAATTCCAAGATGTATTCCCCGGCGAGCTACCTCCGGGTCTACCTCCTCTATGAGGCATCGAGCACCGAATGGACCTCATCCCTGGAGCACCCCTACCTAATAAGGCTCCCTACCGCGTCAACACCAAGGAAACTAAGGAGATCCCATGGCAAGTACAACTACTCATCAACAACGGTGATTTACAAGAAAGTTTGAGCCCTTGTGCCGTCCCGGTAATCCTTGTTCCCAAGGAAGATGGTACATATCGCATGTGTTCTGATTGTCGTCCTATCAATGCTATTACCCTGCGTTATCGTTACCCCATTCCACGCCTAGATGATATGCTAGATGAGCATAGCGGAGCTGCAATTTTCTCTAAAACTGATCTTAAAGGTGGCTACTATCAAATACACATCCAAGAAGGTGATGAATGGAAAACTACATTTAAGAAAAAATTAGCTTATATGAATGGCTTGTTATGCCAATGGGTTTATCCGAAGCACCCGGTACTTTCATGAGAGTCATGCATTTTGTTCTTCGCCCCTACATTGGAGTATTTGTTGTGGTCTACTTTGACGATATTCTTGTATTTAGCAAATCTCTCAAAGATCATGTCACCCATCTTAGAACCATGTTGCAAACTCTTAGAAAAGAGCACCTTTATGCTTATATGGACAAATGCCTTTTTGGTGTTGATAAGCTTGTTTTCTTGGGTTTCGTTGTGTCTTCTAAGGGTGTCCATGTCGATGAATCTAAGATCAATGCTATTAAAACTTGGCCCCAACCAACCAACTTGCAACAAGTGTGTAGTTTTCTTGGTTTAGCCAGTTTCTATCATAGATTTTTGAAGCATTTTAGCACCATTGCTTCACCTTTGCATGCTTTGAGTAAGAAAAATGCGCCATTTGTTTGGGGACCATCCCAAGATACCGCATTCAATGAGCTTAAGAATTTGCTTACACCTGCGCCTTTGCTTGCTTTACCCTACTTCGATAAACCATTTGAGATTCATTGCGATGCTAGTGGTTACGGCATAGGTGTGTTAATGCAAGAGAAGCGCCCCATCGCTTTCTTTAGTGAAATTTTTTCCGGAGCGCAACCCAATTATCCCATCTATGACAAAGAGCTATATGCTTTAGTTAGAGTCTTGCATGTTTGGGAACATTATCTCCGTCCTCTCGAGTTCAGTATTCACATGGATCATGAAACACTTAAGTGTCTTAAGGGTCAAAATAAGTTGAACAAGCATCATGCTAAGTGGAGTGAATTCATTGAGTCATTTTCGTATGTCATCAAGTATATCAAAGGTAAGGAAAATGTTGTGGCGGATGCTCATTCCCGTAGATGCATGCTTGTTACCCAACTTGAATTGAATATCATTGGTTTTGAGCACATAAAAGACTTGTATACGCATGATCCTACTTTTGCTATTCCTTATGCCAAGTTTTTGATGCATACATCTTGGGAACGCTATTACATCAAGGATGATTATGTTATGAGAGCTAACAAACTTTGCATCCCCGAGTCTTCTCTTTGTTTGTTACTTTTGCAAGAATCTCATGGAGGAGGACTAATGGGACACTTAGGACGCGACAAGATATTTGCTACGCTCTCAAAGAACTATTTTGGCCCAAGATGTTCCACGGCGTCTCACACTTCACCAACCGATGCTCTACATGTCGCAAAGCTAAGTCTAAAGCTCAATCCCATGGCCTTTATGACCCTTCCAATTCCATATCACCCATGGGAGGATATTAGCATGGATTTTGTGCTTGGCTTGCCTCGAACTAGAAATGGCAAAGATTCAGTGTTTGTTGTTGTGGGCCGATTCTCTAAAATAGCACATTTCATACCATGCAACAAGATAGACGATGCTTCACAGGTTGCAATTTTTTTGTAGGGAAATCTTGCTCATACATGGAGTGCAAAGACGATTGTCTCGGACCGCGACGTCAAGTTCTTGAGTTAATTTTGGAAGACCTTATGCGCTAAGCTCGGAATCAAGCTCTTGTTCTCTTTGGCATACCATCCTCAAACCAATGGCCAAATGGAGGTGACGAACCTAACGCTCTCCAATCTACTACACCGTTGATCAAGAAGGACATCAAGGATGGGAAGAGTGCCTACCCATAGCCGAGTACGCCTACAACCGCGCAAGACATTCGACTACCGACAAGTCCCCCTTAGAGGTCGTCTACAGTTTCAACCCGTTGTCCCCATTGGACATTCTTCCTCTACCATTACAAGAGCACATCAACATGGACTCGAGTGCCCGAGTCACCTACCTCAAGAAGATGCATGAAGATACAAGGCACACCATCAAGCGCCAAGTACAACGACTCGCGACCAAGCTCAACTTCAACAAGCAACCCTTGATATTCAACATTGGTGAACTCGTGTGGCTACACCTTCGCAAGGACCGCTTCCCCAATGAACGCAAGTCCAAACTTCTACCATGAGCCGATTGACCCTTCAAGGTGCTCGCACGCTACAACAACGACGCTTACAAGATCGACCTCCCGCGTGAAAATTACAACGTGAGAGACGTCTTCAATGTCAAAGATCTCTCGCCATACCATGGTGCTGAAGAATTCAATCCGAGGTCGGATCTTTCTCAAGGGGTGAGGGGAGATGATGCGGAGCATCCCAAGGTCATCTGCATGGACCTAGCTACGTCTCCCACGACACCACCTGGACCAATGACAAGAGATCGAGCAAAGGCTATTGAAGATAAGGTGAACTCGCTCCTCTCCGAATTACCACTCTCTACATATGAGACATGGCAACTACCTCAAGCGGAAACCCTATGCATGATCAGGTACTTGGAGGAAGGCCATGGAGCGGCTACACCCAACGGACAAGACGGTGAGAACACCAAGTACAAGGAGCGAGAAGAAAAGCAGCCCGGAAGTCTCCAGCCGTCGGACGACCGACACTGACCGGACGACCGACGCCTAAAGCTCCAGCCAGCCGGACAAGTCCCAGCTAGCGAACGCTACAGCGGCCGGACGACTGACGCCTATCGGATGTCGGGGAAACAACACCTATGGGATCACAGGGAATCCCTACTTCGGTTGGCTGGGCGCGTGTCGGATTTCGGGTTCCGGCAGACCCTTAAGGTTCGAACTCTGGGGTGCGCGCGGAGATCCAACCCTCCACCATCTCGTACCTTGCCGAATCGCAGGGACCTAAACTACTCGAAAGAACCGCACAAGAGACACGAGATTTATACTAGTTCGGGCCACCGTTGTGGTGTAATACCCTACTCTAGTTTGTGGTGTGGTGGATTGCCTCTTGGGCTGATGAAGAACAGTACAGGGAAGAACAACCTCGCGAGGGTCTGTTCTTGGTGGGTGTGATGAACTGCTAGGTGGTGTCCCGTCGCTCTAGCTTGAGGATCGGGCCTCTATCTCTCTCTGGATTCCAAATGCCGGCCCTCTTTCTATCCGATCGTTTGCTCGTCCCCTCTACTATGGTGGCTAGCTCTACTTATATAGACGGTGGCCCTGGGCCTCTTCCCAAATATTGAGCGGGAAGGGCGCCAACAATTGGCCATTTTGAAGGGGAACAGCGGGTACACTTATCCTGACTAAAGTTGGTCCTCGCCTGCCAAAGGCTCTGGTGATGACCGCTTGGGCTCCACGATGACTCCCTTCCGGCCGTTGGGGCTGGTCTTGGTCTTGTTGCACGAAAGCGGATGCCTTTGCTTGATGC
Organism: Aegilops bicornis; assembly: GCA_021605145.1. Taxonomy (NCBI): domain Eukaryota; kingdom Viridiplantae; phylum Streptophyta; class Magnoliopsida; order Poales; family Poaceae; genus Aegilops; species Aegilops bicornis. The sequence continues at coordinate 251,419,325 of CM038669.1, read as the reverse complement.
TCTTGCTGCGCTTGCTCCCTTTGCACCAAAGAGGAAAGGAGGAGGGCGCTGCGGTGGCGCCAGCTGGCGCCCTTGGTCGTCATGGCTTGCGTCATGGGCACCTCGCGAGGTACCCTGCCTTCAACTCTCCGCCTACTCGTGAGCCAGCCTGACGAGGCCGTGCCTGAGGAAGCTCCTGGTCGTCCGCCCCGCAAGGCTTGGCCCCTCGCGAGGGTCTTGAGCCTGTGTAGATGAAGATGGGCTGTCCTGGGCCTCCTTTGAGCCACGCCCGCGGGCAGCGGGAAGGCAAGTCTGGGACCCCCGTTCCCGAACGCCGGCAGTAGCCCCGGGCCCACGGCGCTGAACTTGGCCGAGCGAGAGGCGAAAGGGCAAGTCTGGCATCGTGGGCCCTAACAGCCTGCGGCCTTGGGTGCCGCGTGGCGGTTGATTGGACGTGGGAGCCTCTGCAACCGCGCGGGTTGGTAATAGAGCGGCATCTTCCTTGCCTCCTTTACTTTCTCCCGTTGCTGCTCAGATCCCCTTTCTTGCACCTCTCCTCCCTGCTTCCAAGACCTTCATATCCACTCCGCCTTCGTGCCCTAGCCAGTCATGGCTCCTCGCCAAACCCCGGCCGGAGCCTGGTACTCTCCTGCCTTGGACCCACCGAATGTGTCAGCGACGAGCCTTGCCCTGATGTGCCGGTTGGCGGAGGCGCAGGGCGTCAATGGAACGGCGGTGTTCAAGGCCGGCTCCTCCGCCCCTGAGGGTCGGGGGAGTACCTTCTACCCGTTCTTCGCGAGCGCCATCATTGCTGGTCTGGTGCCTCCCTTCTCTGAGTTCTTCTTCTCCGTCCTCCGTCACTACAACATCCAAGCTCTGCACCTCCATCCCAACTCCGTCCTTCTTCTGGCAATCTTCACCTATGTTGGGGTGAAGCCCTCGGTGGCCTTGCTGCGCCACTACTTCTTCCTACGAGCCTCCCGTGGTTCCGCCTCCGCGTGCGCGAGCTTCGTCGCATACGGCGGGGCCATCGCCATTTCAAACCCTGGGAAGCGGATTGAGGGCTTCAGGAGCAAGTGGGTCTTGGTGGATCTTTGGGCGAATCCACCCTCGGCTGATCCCGCCCACGGAGCCCGCCGAGAGCTCCGACGACTGGTCCCGAGCGAAGCTTCGGTATCCCCAGCTAAGTCTTTGGAGAAGATGGATGCAAATATGAAGCCAGCCGACGCGGCGGCGGCGAGGCTGACTGGTGCGTCACTGCTGAGGGAGTTCCTGAAGCACCAACTGGCTCCGCTTTGCCAGTACTCGCTTCCGATGTGGAGGCCTCACCCGAGCCCCATGGCCCTGGCCGGCAAGGATCTGGCGACGGTCCTCCAGTCCTTGGTTGGGGGCGATGTGGCGAGACCGGAGGGCGCCCCCGCGCCTCTGTTCCTTCGCGAGGATTGGGAGGCAGGTTGTGGGGTCCATGCCCGCCTTCAACGGGACGGGCCCGTGCCCATGGAGGCTCCGGAGGACCTGGTGGACGTGTCCTCTTCTGACTCCGGTGAAGGGGTGGAGGAAAAAGAGCCAGGAGAGGGGGTTGATTCGGGGGCAGAGTCAAGGGCTCCCCCCTGCGATGCAGGCCCCGCGTTCTTCGTCTCCCCGAGAGTGACGACGACGAGGATGATGATGAGCGGGGAGGCAGAAGCCTGCCCCCGATCCCGAAGAAGGACCGGACCGGGCTGGTCCCCCGCGGGCACGCCCCGGCCCCGGGGCGATCCGCTAACGCGCCTCCTGCTCCTGGTCCCCTTGAGTCTGATCCTGCGGCCCGGCTCTCGGGCTTCAAGTATGGCGAAGGCTGCTTGAGTCCACCAATGACGACACTGTAAGTGCACTTCCCGTCTTGATTATTGCTCTGTCGATGAGATCGATGTCCACGTTCTTGGCCCGCCAGCGCCCTTGGGCGAAAGAAGCTGAAGGGGCTCTGAGGCTCCATCCGTGACGGTGTGCCGCCTCAAAAGGAAGATGATCCCAACACCCAGGCCTCTCCTGCCCGGGCGCCCTCGCTAGGCCTGGCTGAGCCCGCTGGGGTGAGCTCAGCCCCCTTGGCCCAGGCGACTCCCGAGGTGCCCTTGCTTGGCGCTGCCTCCATTGTTGTCGTGGTGCCGCTGGTCCCGCCTTGAGGCGCAGTGGCTACGCCGCCGCCATCTCCTCCTACTCCACCAACCGCTGTCTCTCCGACTCCTCCCACTGTCCTGGACCGTGCTGCCGCTGAATTAGACCGGCTGCGGCAGGATCTTCTGGGCGCCGACCCTCGCTTGGTGGCCGGGCGCTTGGAGCTGGCCTCTGGCTGGATCCGTGCCGACGCTTCAATTCGGGCGGCGCTGGTCCAAGCCTCGACGGCTTGCGATGAGGAGAAGCAGGCTGTTCGCGAGGCGAAGGTAGCCCGCGATGCTACCTGGGGAGGCAGCCAGACATCAAGGTCATTTGTGAGGCCTGGAGGGCGAGTGAAGAACTGCGAGAACCAGCTACATTGAGGAGGCCCGCCTCCGCCAGGAGCAGGAGGAAAGCATGAAGGCTCGCGAGGCGGCCGCCAAGGACCGGGAGGCCAAGTTGAAGAAGCGTCGTGACCGCCTAGACGCGCTGGAGCAGGAACTGGAGGCGAGGAAGGTCGAGCTGGACGCCAAGGCGCGGATTCTCACCGAAGATCGCGTGGCCTTCATGGATGTGGAGGTGAAGGCTCGCGCCTTGCTGAGGGAGCTCTATGATAGCGGCCTGGAGAGCCCACTGGCCGGCGCTGAGGACGGCCCCGCCAAGCTGCTTCCCTTCCTGATTCGTGCTCTTGAAGATGTCTCCCTTGGTCTTGGACCCACGGCTGAGGCCGAGGCGCGTGTCTTGTCTTCTGCGGCACTGACGCGGATCCTTACCCACATCTATCTTCGCGATCCCAGCGTCGACATGGACAGCCTGCTGGAGCCGGCAAGCAGCGAGCATGCAGCTGCCGCCGCCGAGGCTGTGAAAAGGGTCATGTGGAGGCTCTGATGGGGAAGTTTCGTGCCTTGACAAAGCCAAGCGAGGCGCCGCTGCCCCGCTGCTTCATGAGGCGAGCCCACTCCGCTGCTCCACCGCCGACAAGTGACTCCGTTGTGGCTCTGTCTTGCTTTTAATTCCTGCACATGTATCATGCCTCGGGAGGCGTTTAAAATTGCGTTTGGTATTGCGATAACGGTGTGGACTGTAATATTTGCTTTTGAATTCCTTGAAATTTGTGCTTCCGACTTGCTTATGTTCTCTGGCCGTGAGAGCCTCGCGCCTCTCACAGATACCTCGCCACGTTAGCCCCGACCGAAAACCAGGATGGTACCAAGGAGTGAGGGGCTACGTGACAAGTTAGGCTCTGAGTCGCGATGCTCAGGAGTCCCCCTTAGGCGCCACGAACAACAAGTAGGGAGGTGAGACGGGTGGACCCACCATTCTCGTCTGCAGAGCCCGGCCCGCGCATACCTCAACCGCCGTTAGCCTTTCGTAACTAAGGGGTGAGGGGCTACGTGACCGATTAGGCTCCGAGTCGCGATGCTCGAGTCCACCTTGGCGCTCAAGCGACATGCGTACCTTGGCTCCGCTCGGGAGTGGCGTGCAATGAACCAGGCCGAGGGGCCTGGGCTGGGTGGCGTGCGTCTAGGCGTGACCCAGGCGCAGCCCGTGCCCAGCCTCGCTGGCGCCCCGAGGGAGGCGTTGCGATGAGGCCGCACATCGAGCTCTGGGCTCCCGAGGTTGATGCGACCCGGAGGCCACCCTCGATTGTTTATCACCAGCCTTGAGCATAAGCGCTTCAGCATACGTGACGGGCATAGCCGCTCCTTGGCGATGTCGTCGGCCAGCAGAGCATGGTGCTTCCACTGGAACATGGGAGGGCTCCCTTCGGGAGGAGCCCTCGGGCGTATCTGACCCCACCGACACGTGGCTGTGCACGGTAGGGCTGGACGAGGTGTATCTGGGCACCCGTGAGCGGCGGGACTCCACGAGGCCCTACCTCAAGGCGGGTTGCGCTGGCTCTGAGCCTTATCTTCGAGTGTGTTCCTGCAAATTTGGCGGAATGTCGGGTGCTTTCACGTCTTGGTCCCGGCTCTCGGGCTGGTCTCAGCCGTCGCTGGCAAGCCAGGTCGCGATGCCATGGACAAGACAAGAGGGTGAGGGCCGGAGAGCCGGTAGGAGCCCTGAGTCGCGATGCTCAGGCACCCCCCCTTTAACACGCAAGCTAGGTTAGATGACGCAACTCTACGTCCTCGGGTCCCGGCTCTCGGGCTGGTCTCAGCCGTCGCTGGCAAGCCAGGTCGCGATGCCATGGACAAGACCAGAGGGTGAGGGCCGGAGAGCCGGTAGGAGCCCTGAGTCGTGATGCTCGGGCACCCCGTTTAACGCATAAGCCGGGTCGACGCAGCAACTCTCGTCCTCGGGTCCGGCTCTCGGGCTGGTCTCTACCGTCATTGGCAAGCCAGTCGCGATGCCATGGACAAGACCAGAGGGTGAGGGCCGGAGAGCCGGTAGGAGCCCTGAGTCGCGATGCTCAGGCACCCCCCTTTAACGTGCAAGATTTCGCCACCCAGGAAAAGGCACCAAATAACAAGCATGGTGGAACAAGAGCATAATCCTAAGGAAAACGCATGAAGGATACATGCCGCTGGGACTGCCACGAGCAGCTTGGGGATGATGCAGCCCGAGGGGCGCCCCCAACAGGATAAGCTAAAGACATGAAATAAAAGGGATACATGCCGCAGGGACGGACCCACGCCACAGGAATAATGCGGCCTCAAGGCGCCCCACCGGAAATCAAACTTAAAGATGTCACCTGGTGATGTTGGGGATGAAGGGTTGTTGATGTAGCAGACTCGGTGGGCTGCGGGAGCCGATCCTCATGAGCCCCCAGGCCGAGGGGCCTTGGGAGGCTCCAGAGGCGTTGGCGGCTCCTCATGGGCCATCTCCATCTCCGCCTGGGCTGCGGCGTGCCTGACCTCTTGAGCCTCCAGGATGGTCCTCATGAGGCCAGTGCGCGGCTGCGCGTTTAGCAGGCCATAAGGCATGCACACGTAGCTGTGGGCGGACCCTTGCAGCGTCCCACTCGCGAGGGCCGAGAGGCTCTTGAGATGCGGCTCGGTTGAGCCTGGTATGTCGATGCATACGCTGTAGTCCACCATCCTCGCTGGATGGGGGGCCACAGCTGGTGGCGGCGGCTACCCCTCATGACCCTTGACTCCTGTGGCCCCTGAATGGCCTCATTTGATGAACTCTTGAGGGTTCTGTCACTTTGGTCTTGCTCCCGCTTATGGAAGCGTCTGCAAAACACGCCTCCACGTGGTGCCCAAGCGCCTCCCTCGAGACCTTGGCGAGGTCGGCGGCCCTCGGGGAGAGCCCCGAGCCCTGCTCGAGGAGGGCGCCAGGCGCGCTTCCTATGCGATGGAAGGAGGCTCCCCCCGGCGTGTCACGGGGAGGGGCCTGTCTCTTGAGGAGCCGGGCCGGTCGATGTCTTCTTCTTCTTGGAGTGCGGCCTCGGAGGCCTCCTGCTGCTTGTGGTCCGGGTCTTCCAGCGATGGGGCCTGAAAAGCTCGCTCCAGGGAGTACACTGCATCTCTCTCTTCACAGGGCACCGTGATGACTCCGCCGCTTCCTGGCATCTTGAGGATGTTGTAGCCATGGTAGGTTACAGCCATGAATTTGGCCAACGCCGTACCCGAGGATGGCGTTGTCTGACAATGAATGTGGGCGACGTCGAAGTCGATGAGCTCGGTGTGGTAGTTGTCGCGGGCCCCGAAGGTGACTGGAAGGCGGACCTGCCCGATCGGGATCGTGGAGCCGTCGGTGACCCCGGAGAAAGCCTTGGTTGGCTGAAGCTGACTGTAAGGCACTTGAAGATTGTTGAATGTCTCCACGGACAGGACGTTGAGCCCTGCTCCACCGTCGATGAGGGACTTGGTGACTAGCACATTGCTGATGATTGGGGAACAAAGCATCGGGAGAACTCCGCCGTGGCTGCGCGACTTGAGCTGATCCGGCCGAAAGGAGCGTGATGGCGCACACCGACCACCCGAGAGGGCGCGTGGACTCGAGCCGGAGGACTGCATTCACTTCACGGCGAACTGCTTGAACATGCGGTGAGAGGTGGGGCTTGAGCTCCGCCCAGATGCAAAGCGATCGCCGCGCTTCTGGAAGCCCCAGCCTCGCCCCGATGACGGTCTTAGACTGTCCTTGGTGGCGGCGACAGCGGAGGGAGGCCTGCGTTCCCATGCGGGCGATCCTCGCGAGGCTGATCCCTCCAGCCCCCATCGCGAAATGGGTCTTGCCAGCGGTCCTCGCGAGGTTGGTCGCGCCACCCTTGGCGCGGGCCGCGGTCTTCCCAGCGTCCTGCATTCCTTCCTCCTCCTCGGACGTAGCCCCGGTCGCTGCGCTCGGGGCGTCTACCGACCCTTCCTTCACGCACGGCCCGGAGCTCTTGACATTCATTGGTGTTGTGGGTGTGGAGGTCGTGGTACACGCAGTACCGGCTGCCCTTAGAGGACTCGGGCTGATCTCTGCCTCGCTTGGTGTCTGGTTCGACGCATGAGCACGGCAGCCCCCTTGCGCTTCACGTCCTTAGCCTTGGACTTCTTCTCTTTGGGATTCGCGGCAGGCAGCTCGAGGAGGGAGAGGCGCCCCTCCTCAGCCCTGGCGCACTTGGTCGCCAAGTTGAACAGCTCCAGGGAGGTGCACAGATCCTCATGCATCGCCAGCTCCTCCTTCATCTTGACGTCGCGCCGCGCCCGTCGGAGAAAGCGGAGATGATGGCCTCCTCCGTCACCACGAGGATCTTGAGGCGCTAGCGTTGTTGAAGCGGCTGGATGTACTTTTGCGGGGTTTCCCACAGCTGCTGCTTGATCCGGCGCATGTCGCTCACGGCGGGTGGCGGTCGCGAGTACCTTGGAAGTTGGCGATGAAGCGGAGTGCGCATCTCGGCCCAGAAGAGATCGTGCACAGGGCCGGTCAGGAGCCAGTGCGGGCTCCGTCGCCCAGCGCCATGGGAAACCAGTTCGCCATGACCTTTTCATCCCCGTTGGCAGCCTCGATGCCCAGCTTCGTAGAGCCTGGAGGAACTCCGTAGGGTCAGCCGTGTCGTAAATAAATGGCGTGGAGGCAGGTCCGCTTGAACTTGGCGGGCCCGCGACGCTGCGCAGCTCGGAGGTGAAGGCGCGGCAGCCCGCCGTGGCAGCGGGGGCCTCGGACGGCGAGAGCTTGGTCTTGTGGGCCTCCTGCGCCGGGTGGGGCAGCGCAGGTCTCGGCGTCTTTGGGCGGGGGCGCCGGGCAGCTTCTTGCGGGCAAGGAACTTCTTGGCAGCTCTGCTTCTTGCTGCCGGGCGCTGGCGGAGCGGAGTTCCGCCAGGGCTGCGCGCCTTGGGGCTGTGGCGCCCGTCTTGAGGAGGAGGCGGCCGAGGCGCCCAGAGCTTCATCACCAGCGCGAGTGCGGTGCAGCAAGAGGCCGGGCGGCGGGGTCGCCTCCAGCCGAGACGAGCTCAGCGACTTCGGTCGAGCCATTCTTCGTAAACGTCGTCGGCAGAAGCGGTAGCGCAGGAGCTCATTAGCGCGATGAGTGCAGCTCGGGCCTCCATGGCGCCTTGAAGCGCGCGTGTGAAAAACCAGCCGGGGTGAGCGAAAAGGCATGGCGGTGCGGCCGTCCGCCTCATGGGACGGAGTCTTTGGGGCGACGCTTGTTGCTCGTTCCCAGCCGGGCGATGGCGGCGTTAACGGCGGTGACGAGGAACGCAGCGAGGACGCCCGCCGGCAGGAGCCGTCTGGCGACATGGGAGGTGAGGGCGGCTCGGCGCTTCAGCAGCCGAGCGTCGAACATGAATTGCGGTGGTCGGGGAAGAACGAGGCGACGAAAGGCAGATTCCGGCGCACCCCTCCCTGGCACGCCAAATGTCGGATTTCAGGTTCCGGCAGACCCTTAAGGTTCGAACTCTGGGGTGCACGCGGAGATCCAACCCTCCACCGTCTCGTACCTCGCCGAATCGCAGGGACCTAAACTACTCGAAAGAACAGCACAAGAGACACGAGATTTATACTAGTTCGGGCCACCGTTGTGGTGTAATACCCTACTCTAGTTTGTGGTGTGGTGGATTGCCTCTTGGGCTGATGAAGAACAGTACATGGAAGAACAGCCTCGCGAGAGTCTGTTCTTGGTGGGTGTGATGAACTGCTAGGTGGTGTCCCGTCGCTCTAGCTTGAGGATCGGGCCTCTATCTCTCTCTGGATTCCAAATGCCGGCCCTCTTTCTATCCGATCGTTTGCTCGTCCCCTCTACTATGGTGGTTAGCTCTACTTATATAGACGGTGGCCCTGGGCCTCTTCCCAAATATTGAGCGGGAAGGGCGCCAACAATTGGCCATTTTGAAGGGGAACAATGGTACACTTATCCTGACTAAAGTTGGTCCTCGCCTGCCAAAGGCTCTGGTGATGACGCCTTTGCTTGGGCTCCACGATGACTCCTTCCAGCCGTTGGGGCTGGTCTTGGTCTTGTTGCACCTAAAGCGGATGCCTTTGCTTGATGCTCTTGCTGCGCTTGCTCCCTTTGCACCAAAGAGGAAAGGAGGGCGCCATGTGGCCGGGCGCCAGCTGGCGCCCTTGGTTGTCATGGCTTGCGTCATGGGCACCTCGCGAGGTACCCTGCCTTGAACTCTCCGCCTCCTCATGAGCCAGCCCGACGAGGCCGTTCCTGAGGAAGCTCCTGGTCGTCCGCCCCGCGAGGCTTGGCCCCTCGCGAGGGTCTTGAGCCTGTGTAGATGAAGATGGGCTGTCCTGGGCCTCCTTTGAGCCACGCCCCAGCCGCAGGCGAGAGCAGCAAGTCACAGGGACCCCGTTCCCGGAACGCCGACGGCAATGAGGGCTATGCAAAGAGCGGGTCTAGAAGATCAACACGGGGGAATTTTATCCAGGTTTGGGACGCAAATGATGCGTAATACCCTAGTCCTGCTTTGGTGTATATTTCGTGTTCTTGAGCTCTTGAACTAGCCGCGGTGCATGCCTAGCCCAAAAAGTACGAATCCTTTCTCGGTATGCCTCGGGCCTCCTTGTATAGCCAAAAAGGGGTTGCCACAGTGGCACATAGGAGGTGGAAAGTATCTACATTATATGACTTTATCTCTCGACATCATAGGACAAACGCATTTAATACGCCGCCTATGTGTCCACTTGCTTTATTGGGGACGGCAAAGAAGCTCGTCTCATCCATCGCCGCCTCGCCTTGCTTCGACGCGCATCCAAGGTGACAAGGCATGCAGCGCCACGCTGTCTGGCTGCTGAGCTGGTGTGGTGGCAGGGTCTTCACGAAGATCTGCATGCCACCACACAGGTGCTTGGCTAGTTGGCCTAGAAGTTGCATGCTGTCACGCAGGCGCTGGCCTAGTTGGCGGGCTGGCCGCCACGTCGGAACGGGTGCGAGGCAGCGAGACCTTGGTAGGTGTGGGCCTGGCCGCGACCCTATAGATGTCCCCGGCAAGGGTCTTGCCAGGGTCTTGTGGGCGTCCCTGACAATGATCTTGCTGGGGGTCTCGTGGGCGTCCCCGGCAAGGGTCTTGCCGGGGGCCTTCATCTTCTGGTTCTCATCTAGTCTTGCAGGCCTTCGGTCTTCACAAAGATCTACATGCCACCATGCAGGTGCCTCCCGAGCCTTTGGTTCCTAATGTCGTCGATGGTGCCAGAACTCTTAGGCTCAAGGGTGGCGGCCTTGCTGGTGTTGGGCAAGTTGCCCCGGCAAGGCTCTTGCCGGGGCTACGCAGGACGCCCTGGCAAGGGTGTTGCCGGGGGAGACCCATCTCGCCCTTTTGTTCTTCATGCCTCTGGCCTGAGTGCTGCCTTGGTAGTCTTGTATTTCTGCTCCCTCTGCCCCGCCAAGTGTGGCTGTAGGTGCGGCTACAACTGCCCGCACACAAGTAAAGGGGTACAGAAGGCCCATACTTTTGTACACCGATAGGAGCCCCGGGGCCTGGGCCACATATAAGCGTGGAGCGTTGTTGGGCCAGGCCCTTAACAGTGCGCGGGCATGTGTGGCAGAGTATTAACTGCGATAACTCTTTCGCCAATTGTGCTTCCCCACGACCCGCATTTAGTTCGTGACGTGGGGGTCATGTGTGGAGCGGTTGCAGCACGCTTGCGTCACGTCATGGTGAATAGTAAAGAGGCGGCCCGCGTCTTTCCCATAAAAGGGAAAACCGCAGGGGCGCTATTAATTTACCCTCTGTGCCTTTTCCAATCTCAGAACCGTCGTTCCCCTCTTCTTCCCCAGGCAAAAATCGGAGCTTGCGCCTCCGCTGCGCCCCCATTACCCTTGATTCCTCATCCCCTCTCAACCGCCATGGCGCCCAAGACGAGCAAGGGCAAGGGTGCGGAAAAGGACGACGGAGGGAAGGAGGCGCCGGAGAGCGAGTTGGTGGAGCTTCGGACGCAGCGTGCCCTCTTCACCTCGACGGTCGATACACTCACCCTCAGGGACATGTTCAGGTCCTTGTGGGGAAGGCAGACGTCAGGGCACCCTGCCACGTGCATCATACCTGCCGCCTTCGCCGAGGCTGGTCCCAATCGGTACCCTTTCTTCATCGATTATTTTTCCTGCGGGCTCTGCGCCCCTTTCTCAGATTTCTTCAACGATGTCATGCACACCTACGACTTCCACCTTCTGGATTTCATGCCGAACGCTGTGGCGTGCATGGCCTTCTTCGCCCATCTCTGTGAGGGCTTCGCCGGAGTGCACCCCAGCATGGCGCTCTTCTAGCATTACTTCTCCCCTCGCATCCAGCCAGGGGGCGCCATCTCTGGCTGCATTACTTAGATCCCGAGGACCCAAAGCAGGGGCACGTACCCGGAGGGTGCCCAGAAGGAGAGGTGGGAAGAGTGGCGGGGCCGATGGTGTTGGATTGAGGAGGCAGACCCGCAAGAGTTCTGCCGGGTCCGTCGGAAGCCACCGGTCTATGGCAAGGACTGGAGCGATGTCGACGCCGATGATAAGAAGCTCACGGTTGCCACCACCAGGATCCATCACCTCACCTCGGCAGGGCTCACCCTTGAGATGATTGGGGCGGACTTCATCCGCCGCCGGATTGCCCCACTGCACAACAAGGGGAGGCCGACCTGGGATTTCAAGAATGCAGCTGATGTCATGAGGCTCTGCCCCGGCCTGAAGCACAATTTCACGATGCTGCAACACGCCCACCTCTGCCAGAGGATTTTTCAGCTCAAGGTTGACGAGGCCGGCAGGGTGGAGAGGACCGGCAAGGTCGAGAAGGCCGGCAAGCCTGTCAAGGCTGGTGGGTCTCTGTTTGAGTTGCCAGCGAGAGTGGTCCCGTTGAGCAACAACTCCTGCCAGACCGCCAACATTGCCGTGATGCCGGACTTCAACACGCACATCCTCGATCCAACCTGGGCCGAGCCAGAGGCGGAGTGGGTGCAAGCATTCTTCGACAACCTGTCAGAGAGGTATGTTCGTGATGAGCCACTGCTCATCTGCGGCACCACCCGGGAAGAGCTAGCGTACATAGCCGCCAGGGCGGAGGAGGCGACACTTGCTAAGGAGGCCGGCAGCATCGGCACCATGGAGGACGAGGCCGACACGGCCGCAGAAGAGAAAGAGCTCGCCGAATGGGCGGGGTCTGCCGGGGAAGCCAGCGGCGCCGGCGCCGGGGCCCCCCTTGTCGAAGACGTGGCCGAGGAGTCGGCCGAGGAGGAGACCGAGGCAGAAACGTGTCCTGCGGCGGGCTAGCTCCGGCGAGCCGGTCCAACCCGGCAGGAACATGCGGCATCAACAGGCTCAGGGACAGTCTGCACGTGAGACGAGGGCTGCGGCAGCAAAGAAGGCCACGGCCGCCGCAACTTCCTCATATAAGCGGCACAGGACGCCTTCGCCTTCCCCTCCCCCCACGGGCGCCGCCCCAGAGGTCGACTTCGATCTTGGGTCCTTCATCCCAAAGAGGAAGAGGAGGCCGGCGGGGGAGGACGAGTAAGCATTTTGTCCTTCACCATTTCTGACCCTCAGCCTGTGCCATCTTTTTTGACTTGACCTTGTCTTTACAGCGACATGGAGACGCTGGCCCAGAGGGTGGCGAAGAGGGCCAAGGCTTCGACGGGTGACAAGCCCCCCAACAAGCACCCCGTGTACGCTGGCGTTGGTGGTGCTCAACCCGGACAACAACCCTCAGTGCAGCCCCCACTCCAGCCCCCAGGGTGAGTCTGTTACTCACTCCCCATTGAAGGGCATTGGGGCGTGAATTCTTTGATGCTGACCTTGCCGGGATTGCAGGAGGAGAGCGTCAATAGGAGGAGCCACTGAGGGCCACCCCCAACACGCCGCCCCCGTCGACCACGCCACCCGGAGGGGTGTCGCCGGCGAGGGCATCTACCGCCGAGCCCACACGTATGGAGGAGGAGGGGGCAAGCTTGGATGCCGGCGGCCCCGCACCGGCAACAAATGTTGGCGGGGAGGGAACCACTCCTTCTCAGCTCGGCACGGGTAAGTAGCCTGCCCTTCGTCCCTGTTTTTCTCCTTTGTTCCGAACCTTGATTTTGGCCTAGTTTCATTCTCCCTTCTGGTTTCCAGACCCTCCCTTGATGGACCAGGAGGACATCGACACCGTCATCGAGGAGGTCGCTAAGGACGCCGAAGCTGAGGCTGCCAAGATCGCGGCTGAGGAAGCCGCCAAATCTGCCACCGAGGAGGCCGCAAGGGTCTTGCTGGGGAGGCCGGCGACGCTACTGCTGAGGAGGCTGGCAAGGCTCCCGCCGAGGAGGCCGACAAGGCCACTACCGAGGAGGCCGCCAAGGCTGCTGCCGGGGAGGCCGCCAAGAAGCCTACCGAGGAGAGGTGGCCAGCGACCAACCTTCCTCCCCCTCCGGCCCCGCGCCATCCAAGTACTTGAAGGTGGGCGATGACTTGTTCGTCCACCTCCCAGGGATGGCAGACACCAGAGCGCCTGCCGAGGGGGAGGTCTTCGATGACGAGGCACTCGCCACTGCTGGGCTCCAGGTTGTCGGCAAACCAAGCGCCAGTAGTGGCGGTTCCCAAGAAGAGCAGCTCCTCCGAGCCATGAAAGCCAACTTCCAGAAGCTCCAGGCGCTCCACCGCGCCCGCCAAGACAAAGTGAAATCTAGGATGGGCGTGTCGCTCAGACGCAGGTCTGGTTTGGTGAGGCCTGGGATGAACTGAGGGCTGCCCAACGTGAGCTGGATGAGCGCAAGCGAGAGCTCATCCTGAAGCAGGCCGATATCGAGAAGGCCCAGGAGGTGGCGAAGGATCAGGCGGCCAAGGACGACGCTGCTCGGCAGCAGCAATAGGCTCTGCTGAACAGCCAGGAGGAAGACCTCATTGCTCATGAGTAGGCGCTTGCCGCCATGCTCCACGGCAAGGACGAGGAAATCGGGAAGATCATCGTGCAGCGGACCCAGGAGCTGGAGCAGAAGCACAAAGACGCACTCAATGCTCTGGCCCTGGACCGCGCCGGCTAGGTGAAGAAGCTGGAGCGGGAGAAGGAGGAGTTGAATAAGAAGGTCTCGGAGATGATGGAGGAGAGGGACATGACCAACCGCACTCTGGCGGATGCGCAGGTCGCTATCTCCGACAAGGCCAAGCTGCTCTTCGAGGCCAACGACTCCATCAATGACCTAAAGCTGAAACTGGACGGCATGGAGGGGAGGCTTTCAGAGGCCGAGGCTCGGGAGGAGACCCTGAACAAGGCCCCGGAGGACGAGAAGCGGCTACAGAGCGATGACGTCACTGCCCACAAGGATTACGTGAAGATCGTAAACCTCTGGATCAGCCGCCTCGTCAACGTCGCAGAGAGCCTCACCATGCAGCTGGCCGCCATGGGCATGCCGAGCTTCAGGTACTCCCCGGAGGCGAACATAAGCCCCAACACCAGGCTGACCTTGTTCTTCGAGGGCGTCCTCAAAGCCCTGGGGCAGCTTCACTCCAATCGAGTAGCTGATCTGGCCAACGAGTCCCGGAGGCTATGCCGGAGCGCCCTGACCAAGGTGCTCACCAAGGTGATGTTATGGAACCCCAGCGTCGACTTCGCCCATGCACTTGAGAGCTTGCCGGAGGATGCGGACCTCACGGCGCTCGAGGAGCGTATCGAGCCCATCATCAGCTGTGTCGACGGAGTCAAGAGGGTGGAGGGCTAGCGTCGGGACTAGGCACCCCGTTTCTCCTTGCCGCTACGGGTTCATGCCCAAGACAATTTATCTTAAGTTAGAACCGCGGCAATCATTGATGTAATATAACTCTGCAGTACTTTAAGATGAAGCATGCTATCTTCCTCTTTGATCTTTCCTTGTATGTACACACCCCACGCCTAGTTGGATAGGTTTGCCGGTGCGTAAACCCATGCTATGGCGCTTTGAGGAACGGATCCTTAGCAGCCTGCCGGGGGGCGCTTGCTGCCGGACAAGCCACCTTGCTATTCTCAGTGCAGCCGCTTGAACTATTGTGCGGACTCAAAACAGAACACGGGCATTGCCAATAGCGGGTTCCATTGCTTACAGGTTTTCCATACAAGGGACAAGATTTTTCGAGGAGGATAACCTTATAAAAAAGAAGAAATTGCTCAAGGTTTTGCGTGACTTAGCTTTTCCGTCGTCACACGGAGGGATGTTGCAGCTGCGGACAACACCGCCTCACCTAGCTGATGGCACCAGAGTGTGGCTGATCGACATCGCCTTCTTCTCTTGAGCCATCACGATGAAGAAATCGATGAGCTAACTTCTAAACCAGATTTTTCACAGCTTGCGCCCCTACCTGGCGTGCCAAAGATGTCGGGGAACAACACCTATGGGATCGCAGGGAATCCCTACTACGGTTGGCGGGGCGCGAGGTTGTGCAAAGAGCGGGTCTGGAAGATCAATCCGGGGGCATTTTATCTAGGTTCGGGCCACAAATGATGCGTAATACCCTAGTCCTGCTTTGGTGTTTATTTGGTGTTCTTGAGTTCTTGAACTAGTTGCGGTGCATGCCTAGCCCAAAAAGTTCGAATCCTTCCTCAGTATGCCTCGGGCCTCCTTTTATAGCCAAAAAGGGGTTGCCACAGCGACACATAGGAGGTGGAAAGTATCTACAGTATACAAGTTTATCTCCTGACATCATAGGACAAACACATTTAATGCGCCGCCTATGTGTCCCCTTGCTTTATCGGGGATGGCAAAGAAGCTCGTCCCGCCCATCGCCGCCTCGCCTTGCTTCGACGCGCGTCCAAGGTGACGAGGCATGCATCGCCAGGCTGGCTGGCTGGCTGCTGAGCCGGTGCGGTGGCAGGGTCTTCACGAAGATCTGCATGCCACCACACAGGTGCTTGGCTAGTTGGCCTAG
This sequence comes from Aegilops bicornis, assembly GCA_021605145.1. NCBI lineage: Eukaryota > Viridiplantae > Streptophyta > Magnoliopsida > Poales > Poaceae > Aegilops > Aegilops bicornis. Next base: position 251,403,992 of record CM038669.1, on the reverse strand, counting down.
AAGTTGCATGCTGCCACGCAGGCGCTGGACTAGTTGGCGGGCTGGCTGCCACGTCGGAACGGGTGCGAGGCAGCGAAACCTTGGTAGGTGTGGGCCTGGCCGCGGCCCTGCAAATGTCCCCGGCAAGGGTCTTGCCGAGGTCTTGTGGGTGTCCCCGGCTACGATCTTGCCGGGGGTCTCGTGGGCGTCCCCGGTAAGGGTCTTGCCGGGGCCTTTGTCTTCTGGTTCTCATCTAGTCTTGCAGGCCTTCGGTCTTCACAAAGATCTGCATGCCACCATGCAGGCGCCTCCCGAGCCTTTGGTTCCTAATGTCCTTGATGGTGTCGGAACTCTTAGGCTCAAGGGTGGCAGCCTTGTTGGTGTTGGGCAAGTTGCCCCGGCAAGGCTCTTGCCGGGGCTACGCAGGCCACCCCGGCAAGGGTGTCGCCGGGGGAGACCCATCTCGCCGCTTTGTTCTTCATGCCTCTGGCTTGAGTGCTGCCCTAGTAGTCTTGTATCTCTGCTCCCTCTGCCCCGCCAAGCGTGGCCGTAGGTGCGGCTACAACTGTCCGCACACAATTAAAGGGGTATAGAACGCCCCTACTTTTGTACACCGACACTGGACGTCCGACGCACTCGAGGTCCCGGAAGGCCGACCCCCTCCGGACGACCAGCTGTTGGAAATATGCCCTAGAGGCAATAATAAAAGGATTATTATTATATTTCCTTGTTCATGATAATTGTCTTTTATTCATGCTATAATTGAATTATCCGGAAATCGTAATACACGTGTGAATACATAGACCACAGTATGTCCCTAGTGAGCCTCTAGTTGACTAGCTCGTTGATCAACCGATAGTCATGGTTTCACGACTATGGACATTGGATGTCGTTGATAACGGGATCACATCATTAGGAGAATGATGTGATGGACAAGACCCAATCCTAAGCATAGCACAAGATCGTGTAGTTAGTTTTGCTAGAGCTTTTCCAATGTCAAATATCTTTTCCTTAGACCATGAGATCGTGTAACTCCGGATACCGTAGGAGTGCTTTGGGTGTACCAAAGCGTCACAACCTAAGCGGGTGACTATAAAGGTGCACTACGGTATCTCCGAAAGTGTCTGCATTGGGTTGACACGGATCGAGACTGGATTTGTCACTCCGTATGACGGAGAGGTATCACTTGGGCCCACTCGGTAGTGCATCATCATAATGAGCTCAAAGTGACCAAGTGTTTGGTCACGGGATCATGCATTACGGTGCGAGTAAAGTGACTTGCCGGCAACGAGATTGAGCGAGGTATTGGGATACCGTGATCGAATCTCGGGCAAGTAAAATACCGATTGGCAAAGGGAATTGTATCTGGGGTTGATTGAATCCTCGACATCGTGGTTCATCCGATGATATCATCGAGGAGCATGTAGAGCCAACATGGGTATCCAGATCCCGCTGTTGGTTATTGCCCGAGAGCCGTCTCGGTCATGTTCATGTCTCCCGAACCGTAGGGGTCTACACACTTAAGGTTCGGTGGCGCTAGGGTTGTATGAATATGAGTATGCAGGAAACCGAATGTTGTTGAGTCCCGGATGAGATCCCGGATGTCACGAGGAGTTCGGAATGGTCCGGAGGTAAATATTTATATATAGGAAGTCTTATTTTGGTCACCGGAAAAGTTTGGGCATTATCGGTATTGTATCGGGAGTGCGAAAGGGGTCCGGGGTCCACCGGGGTCCACCTGCCGAGGGCCACATGGGCTGTAGGGGTGCGCCTTGGCCTATATGGGCCAAGGGCACCAGCCCCAAAGGGCCCATGCGCCAAGGAGACTTGGGAGGAAGAGTCCTAAAGGGGAAGGCACCTCAGGGGTGCCTTGGGGAGGATGGACTCCTCCCCTCTTGGCCGCACCCTTCCTTGGAGGAAGGGGCAGGCTGCGCCCTCCCCTCTCTTGCACCTATATAAAGGGAGGGGGAGGGAGGTGGCGCACCACTGAAGCCCTTGGCACCTCCCTCTCGCTACACCTCCTCCTCCTCCCACGTAGTTGCTTAGCGAAGCCCTTGGGAGTTCTGCTGCATCCACCACCACGCCCGTCGTGCTGCTGGATCATCATCAACCTCTCCTTTCCCTTGCTGGATCAACAAGGAGGAGACGTCATCCGCTCCGTACATGTGTTGAACGCGGAGGTGCTGTCCGTTCGGCACTAGGTCATCGGTGATCTGAATCACGGCGGTCTGACTCCTTCAACCCCGTTCCATTGAACGCTTCCGCACGCGATCTACAAGTGGTATGTAGATGCAATCACTCTCCCATGACTCGTTGCTAGATGAACTCATAGATGGATCTTGGTGAAACCGTGGGAAAATTTTAATTTTCTGCAACGTTCCCCAACAAGTGGTATCATGAGCTAGGTCTATGCGTAGTTCTGTATTGCACGAGTAGAACACAATTATGTTGTGGGCGTAGATCTTGTCAACTTGCTTGCCGCTACTAGTCTTATCTTGCTTCAGCGGTATTGTGGGATGAAGCGGCCCGGACCAACCTTACGATGCGCTTACATGAGACCGGTTCCACCGGTGACATGCACTAGTTGCATAAGGTGGGCTGGCGGGTGTCTGTCTCTCCCACTTTAGTTGGAGCGGATTCGATGAAAAGGGTCCTTATGAAGGGTAAATAGAAGTTGACAAAATCACGTTGTGGTTATTCGTAGGTAAGAAAATGTTCTTGCTAGAACCCAATTGCAGCCACGTAAAAGATGCAACAACAATTAGAGGGCGTCTAACTTGTTTTTGTAGCAATTGTCATGTGATGTGATATGGCCGAAGTTGTGATGAATGATGAATGATATATTGTGATGTATGAGATCATGTTCTTGTAATAGGAATCACGACTTGCATGTCGATGAGTATGACAACCGGCAGGAGCCATAGGAGTTGTCTTTATTTTTGTATGACCTGCGTGTAATTGAAGAACGCCATGTAAATTACTTTACTTTATTGCTAAACGTTAGCCATAGAAGTAGAAGTAGTCGTTGGCGTGACAACTTCATGAAGACATGATGATGGAGATCATGGTGTCATGCGGTGACAAGATGATCATGGAGCCCGAAGATGGAGATCAATGGAGCTATATGATATTGGCCATATCATGTCACTACTATATAATTGCATGTGATGTTTATTATGTTTATGCATCTTGTTTACTTAGAACGACGGTAGTAAATAAGATGATCCCTTACAACAATTTCAAGAAGTGTTCTCCCCTAAGCGTGCACCGTTGCTAAAGTTAAATGCGTTTGAGCACCACGTGATGATCGGGTGTGATAGATCCTTACGTTCACATACAACGGGTGTAAGACAGTTTTACACATGCAAAACACTTAGGGTTAACTTGACGAGCCTAGCATGTACAGACATGGCCTCGGAACACGGAGACCGAAAGGTCAAACACGAGTCGTATGGAAGATACGATCAACATGAGAATGTTCACCGACGATGACTAGTCCGTCTCACATGATGATCGGACACGGCCTAGTCGACTCGGATCGTGTAACACTTAGATGACTAGAGGGATGTCTAATCTGAGTGGGAGTTCATTAAAATAATTTGATTAGATGAACTTAATTATCATGAACTTAGTCTAAAATCTTTGCAAAATGTCTTGTAGATCAAATGGCCAACGCTAATGTCACCATGAACTTCAACGCGTTCCTAGAGAAAACCAAGATGAAAGATGATGGCAGCAACTATTCGGACTGGGTCCGGAACACGAGATCATCCTCATAGCAGCCAAGAAACAATATGTCCTAGAAGCACCGCTAGGTGAAGCACCCATCCCAGAGAACCAAGACATTATGAATGCTTGGCAGTCTCGTGCTGATGATTACTCCCTCGTTCAGTGCGGCATGCTTTACAGCTTCTCCAAAAGCGTTTTGAGCAACACGGAGCATATGAGATGTTCGAGGAGCTGAAAATGGTTTTCCAAGCTCATGCCCGGGTCGAGAGATATGAAGTCTCCGACAAGTTCTATAGTTGTAAGATGGAGGAAAACAGTTACAAGGTGAGCACATACTCAAAATGTCTGGTTGCACAACCGCCTTTGTCGGTGGACATTAACCTCCCGGACGAGGCGGTCATTGACAGAATCCTTGATCGCTCCCACTAAGCTACAAGAGCTTTGTGATGAACTACAATATGCGAGGATGGTGAAGACCATTCCCGAAGTATTCTCAATCTTTGAAGTCGTGAGAGGTTGAAATCAAGAAAGAACAATAAAGTGTTGATGGTCAATAAAACCACTAAGTTCAAAAAGGGCAAGGGAAAGAAGAACTTCAAGAAGGACGGCAAGGATGTTGCCGCGCCCGGTAAGCAAGTTGCCGGGAAGAAGTCAAAGAATGGACCCAAGCACGAGGCCGAAAGTGCTTTTATTGCAAAGGGAAGGGTCAATGGAAGCGGAACTGCCCCAAATACTTAGCGGATAAGAAGGCCGGCAACACTAAAGGTATATTTGATATACATGTAATTGATGTGTACCTTACCAGTACTCGTAGTAACTCCTGGGTATTTGATACCGGTGCTGTTGCTCATATTAGTAACTCACAACAGGAGCTGCGGAATAAGCCGAGACTGGCAAAGGACGAGGTGACGATGCGCGTCGGGAATGGTTCCAAGGTCGATGTGATCGCCGTCGGCACGCTACCTCTACATTTACCCACGGGATTAGTTATGAACCTCAATAATTGCTATTTAGTGCCAAGTTTGAGCATGAACATTGTATCTGGATCTCGTTTAATGCGAGATGGCTACTCATTTAAATCCGAGAATAATGGTTGTTCTATTTATATGAGAGATATGTTTTATGGTCATGCTCCGATGGTCAATGGTTTATTCTTAATGAATCTCGAGCGTAATATTACACATATTCATAGTGTGAATACCAAAATATGTAAAGTTGATAACGATAGTCCCACATACTTGTGTAATCGCCGCCTTGGTCACATTGGTGTCAAGCGCATGAAGAAGCTCCATGCCGATGGACTTTTGGAGTCTCTCGATTATGAATCATTTGACACATGCGAACCATGCCTCATGGGAAAGATGACCAAGACTCCGTTATCCGGGACAATGGAGCGAGCAACCAACTTATTGGAAATCATACATACCGATGTGTGCGGTCCAATGAGCGTTGAGGCTCATGGAGGATATCGTTATGTTCTCACTCTCACCGATGACTTGAGTAGATATGGGTATGTCTACTTGATGAAACACAAGTCTGAGACCTTTGAAAAGTTCAAGGAATTTCGGAATGAGGTAGAGAATCAACGTGACCGAAAAATAAAGTTCTTACGATCAGATCGTGGAGGAGAATATTTAAGTCACGAATTTGGTACACACTTAAGAAAATGTGGAATCATTTCACAACTTACGCCGCCTGGAACACCTCAGCGTAGCGGTGTGTCCGAACATCGTAATCGCACTCTATTGGATATGGTGCGATCTATGATGTCTCTTACAGATTTACCGCTATCATTTTGGGGATACGCTCTAGAGACAGCTACATTCACTTTAAATAGGGCACCGTCTAAATCCGTTGAGACGACACCGTATGAATTATGGTTTGGGAAGAAACCTAAGCCGTCGTTTCTAAAAGTTTGGGGATGCGATGCTTATGTCAAGAAACTTCAACCTAAAAGCTCGAACCCAAATCGGAAAAATGCGTCTTCATAGGATACCCTAAGGAAACCATTGGGTATACCTTCTACCTTAGATCCAAAGGCAAGATCTTTGTTGCCAAGAACGGATCCTTTCTGGAAAAAGAGTTTCTCTCGAAAGGAGTAAGTGGGAGGAAAGTAGAACTCGATGAAGTACTACCTCTTGAACCGGAAAGTAGTGCAGCTCAGGAAAATGTTCCTGTGGTGCCTATACCAACTGGAGAGGAAATTAATGATGATGATCAAGGTACTTCGGATCAAGTTGCTATTGAACTTCGTAGGTCCACTAGGACACGTTCCGCACTGCAGTGAATGCGGCAACCTGTCACGGAAATCATGTTGTTAGACAACGGTGAACCTACGAACTATGAAGAAGCGATGGCAGGCCCAGATTCCAACAAATGGCTAGAAGCCATGCAATCCGAGATAGGAACCATGTATGAAAACAAAGTATGGACTTTGTGAGACTTGCCCGATGATCGGCGGCGATAGAAAATAAATGGATCTTTAAGAAGAAGGCGGACGCGGATGGTAATGTCACCATCTATAAAGCTCGACTTGTCGCTAAGGGTTATCGGCAAGTTCAAGGGATTGACTACGATGAGACTTTCTCTCCCGTAGCGAAGCTTAAGTCCGTCCGAATCATGTTAGCAATTGCCGCATACTATGATTATGAGATATGGCAGATGGACGTCAAAACAGCGTTCCTTAACGGTTATCTTAAGGAAGAACCGTATATGATGCAGCCGGAAGGTTTTGTCGACCCTAAGAATGCTAACAAGGTATGCAAGCTCCAGCGATCCATTTATGGGCTGGTGCAAGTATCTCGGAGTTGGAACATTAAGCTTTGATGAGATGATCAAAGCGTTTGGGTTTATCTTGAGACTTATGGAGAAGCCTGCGTTTACAAGAAAGTGAGTGGGAGCTCTGTAGCATTTCTCACTTATATGTAGATGACATACTTTTGATGGGAAATGATATAGAACTCTTGGACATCATTAAGGCCTACTTGAATAAAAGTTTTTCAATGAAGGACCTTGGAGAAGCTGCTTACATATTAGGCATCAAGATCTATAGGGATAGATCGAGGCGCCTCATAGGTCTTTCACAAAGCACATACCTTGATAAGATTTTGAAGAAGTTCAAAATGGATCAGTCAAGAAGGGTTCTTGCACATGTCTTGCAAGGTGTGAGATTGAGCTCAGCTCAATGCCCGACCACGGCAAAAGATAAAGAAGAGATGAGTGTCATCCCCTATGCCTCGGCCATAGGATCTATTATGTATGCCATGCTGTGTACCAGACCTGATGTAAACCTTGCCGTAAGTTTGGTAGGAAGGTACCAAAGTAATCCCGACAAGGAACACTGGACAGCGGTCAAGAATATCCTGAAGTACCTGAAAAGGACAAAGGACATGTTTCTCGTTTATGGAGGTGACGAAGAGCTCGTCGTAAAGGGTTACATCGACGCTAGCTTCGACACAGTGCAGATGACTCTAAGTCACAAACCGGATACGTGTATATGTTGAATGGTGGAAGCGATGGCTGGTGCAGCTGCAAGCGAGCGTCGTGGCGGGATCTACATGTGAAGCAGAGTACATGGCAGCCTCGGAGGCAGCACATGAAGCAATTTGGGTGAAGGAGTTCATCACCGACCTAGGAGTCATACCCAATGCGCCGGAGCCGATCAAACTCTTACGTGACAACACTGGAGCTATTGCACTTGCCAAGGAGCCCAGGTTTCACAAGAAGACCGAGCACATCAAGCGTCGCTTTAACTCCATCCGTGAAAATGTTCAAGATGGAGACATAGAAATTTGCAAAGTGCATACGGATCTGAATGTCGCAGATCCGTTGACTAAACCTCTTCCATGGGCAAAACATGATCAACACGAGAACTCTATGGGTGTTCGATTCATCACAATGTAACTAGATTATTGACTCTAGTGCAAGTGGGAGACTGTTGGAAATATGCCCTAGAGGCAATAATAAAATGATTATTATTATATTTCCTTGTTCATGATAATTGTCTTTTATTCATGCTATAATTGTATTAACCGGAAATCGTAATACACGTGTGAATACATAGACCACAGTATGTCCCTAGTGAGCCTCTAGTTGACTAGCTCGTTGATCAACTGATAGTCATGGTTTCGACTATGGACATTGGATGTCGTTGATAACGGGATCACATCATTAGGAGAATGATGTGATGGACAAGACCCAATCCTAAGCATAGCACAAGATCGTGTAGTTCGTTTTGCTAGAGCTTTTCCAATGTCAAGTATCTTTTCCTTAGACCATGAGATTGTGTACCTCCGGATACCGTAGGAGTGCTTTGGGTGTACCAAAGCGTCACAACGTAACTGGGTGACTATAAAGGTGCACTACAGGTATCTCCGAAAGTGTCTCATTGGGTTGACACGGATCGAGACTGGGATTTGTCACTCCGTATGACGGAGAGGTATCACTGGGCCCAGTCGGTAGTGCATCATCATAATGAGCTCAAAGTGACCAAGTGTTTGGTCACGGGATCATGCATTACGGTACGTGTAAAGTGACTTGCCGGCAACGAGATTGAACGAGGTATTGGGATACCGACGATCGAATCTCGGGCAAGTAAATACCGATTGGCAAAGGGAATTGTATACGGGGTTGATTGAATCCTCGACATCGTGGTTCATCCGATGATATCATCGAGGAGCATGTGGGAGCCAACATGGGTATCCAGATCCCGCTGTTGGTTATTGCCAGAGAGCCGTCTTTGTCATGTCTGCATGTCTCCCGAACCCGTAGGGTCTACACACTTAAGGTTCGGTGACGCTAGGGCTGTATGAATATGAGTATGCAGCAAACCGAATGTTGTTCGGAGTCACGGATGAGATCCCGGACGTCACGAGGAGTTCCGGAATGGTCCGGAGGTAAAGATTTATATATAGGAAGTCTTATTTTGGTCACCGGAAAAGTTTCGGCATTATCGGTATTGTACCGGAGTGCCGAAGTCCGAGGGTCCAACGGGGTCCACCTGCCCTGGGGCCACATGGGCTTTAGGGGTGCGCCTTGGCCTATATGGGCCAAGGGCACCAGCCCCAAAAGGGCCCATGCGCCAAGGAGACTTGGGAGGAAGAGTCCTAAAGGGGAAGGCACCTCAGGGTGCCTTGGGGAGGATGGACTCCTCCCCCCCTCTTGGCCGCACCCTTCCTTGGAGGAAGGGGCAAGGCTGCGCCCTCCCCCCCTCTCTTGCACCTATATAAAGGGAGGGGAGAGAGGGGTGGCCGTACCCTGAAGCCCTTGGCACCTCCCCTCTCTGCTACACCTCCTCCTCCTCCCGTAGTTGCTTAGCGAAGCCCTGCCGGAGTTCTGCGCATCCACCACCACGCCACCGTGCTGCTGGATCATCATCAACCTCTCCTTCCCCTTGCTGGATCAAGAAGGAGGAGACGTCATCCGCTCCGTCACGTGTGTTGAACGCGGAGGTGCTGTCCGTTCGGCACTAGGTCATCGGTGATCCGAATCACGGCGAGTACGACTCCTTCAACCCCGTTCCATTGAACGCTTCCGCCTGCGATCTACAAGTGGTATGTAGATGCAATCACTCTCCCATGACTCGTTGCTAGATGAACTCATAGATGGATCTTGGTGAAACCGTAGGAAAAATTTTAATTTTCTGCAACGTTCCCCAACACCAGCACCACCATCACCGAGCCAAAACGTTGGAAGAATGGAAGCCTCCAGACGACCGATGCATCGGACGACCGACCGCGACCGGACATCCGACAAAGCCCCAACAGAGCCTAAACATTGGACGTCTGACCCTACCCGGATGATCGATCATCCGCGCACCTCTGGACGACCGATGACGGTCGGACGTCCGATGCCTGTATGCCGCCATGTGTTGGGTCGAAGCCCACTTACCCTTTCGTGACTCTATACTATAAATAGACCTCCTCCTCCATCTTTCTTGGGTCAGCAATGTAATAGCTCATTTGAGAGATAGAGCTTTCCTCATCCACTTGGTTACTTCTCCATTGGAGTGCATGACCTCTTCGGAGAAGATCCCCCAAGCGGATTCAAGACCCCTCACGGGAAGAACCCCTCAAGGTCTCCTCGCGGAGAAGAACTAGTTACCTTTGTATCGTCCCTTGTTGATCGTGGATCTTGTATCTCTTTCTGTTTCGAGGATCTTGCATATGTGTGACCAAATCTTGTTGGTTGAGTGATTTCTCTCATGTTTCCCCTCGTGTTCTCCTCGTGTTCTTCGTGTTCTTCGTAGGATTCACTCCATTTCGTGAAAGATCGGGCATCTAGGGTTCTACCCTACATCAAGCTCCACGGCAAGAATGGCCTCTCCTTCTATGCCGTTCGCCCATCTACTTGTTATTTACTTGACACATCGCCTGGACGGGTGTCACTAAAGTTATATCTTCAGAGGTGAGCTGCCATGTGCCTAGACATGACTCACCTAACTACCTGCCTGCTCGACACCTAATCAACAAGTGACAACCTGATCGATGAGGTGGAGCGATGGTTAGGTAGTGGGATTCTTACCAGGCTTGGAGCTTGCCGGGCTTCGTTAGCTTCCCCCGACAAGGATCTTGCCAGGTCTTCAAGATGGATCTTCAATATTTCTGATCTCTGTCTTAGAGATCTTCTTTGTATTCTTGTAATCTGGTATTCAGTTTGGCTTTAGTTATCCTCCATCAAGCCTTACCGTCAGGAAGGCTACCACTACATGTGCATAAGTCTGGGTTATTAAAGACCCAATTCTACACCAACAGGAGCCCCCGGGCCTGGGCCACACACACATGCAAAGCGTCGTTGGGCTTGGCCCAAAACAATGCACATGCCCGGGTGACAAAGGATAACTGCCACAATCTGTAAGAATCTTCTCTTTACTGCATCCCATGACGTCACTACAAAAAAAACACACTTCCGTGATGATCCGTGTTTGTCACAGTAGGTCACGTTTTTTGTCATGCATGTACATCCATGATGATTTTATGACAGAATCAAGATAGTCATACCTGTGTAACCGTAGAAGTGTTCCATGACAATATCAAAATTATCATCACGGTAGTGTCAACTTCCATGATGATAAATGCCGTGTCATGGAAGTGCTTTCGTCAAGGGTAACAGACACGTGGCATCCACCATAACGGGTCGCCGTTAAGCTATCGGGTCCGGTTTTGGATCCGATAACCCGCTAACAGCCACGACCAATGGCGATTTTCCACATGTAAAATTCTCATTGGCCGACGGAACCACATATCAGCTCCGCGTTGGCACAGATGTCACTCATCCAATGGGCGAGATGCGCCTATGATATGTTGACACATGGACTAGCCAAAAGTGTCCCATAAAGATTAAATGGGCCGGCCCAACTAAAGGCTCACAAGATTTTGCAGACTATAATGGGCCAGCCCAGCTAAAGTCCCACAAGATTTTGAAGACACTAGTGGGCCGTCCCGTTAACAGGCTACCATGTTTTGGGCCAAATGCCGGCCCATATTTCATCCGATCCATTAACAGCCTGCCATGTTCTGGGCCTAATAAGGGCCCATATGAGATCCGGATCGTTAATAGCCTACTATGTTCTGGGCCATATTACGGCCCATATCATATCCGACCCTTTAAGAGCCTTTGGGCTAAATTATGGCCCATATCAGATTCAGCCCGTCAACTGGACTTGTGCTTTTGGGCCCACTTGAGGCCCGTTTAGGATTACTATTTGCTAAAGGCCCATTTAGTAATACAGCGTAATATTAGTTTCGGCCTGTTAAAGGCCCGGTTAACATTTTGGCCTGTTAAAAGGCTGTCATATAGTTGGGCCTAACTATGGCCCGCTTTGCATCCGGCCTGCTCACAGCCGATAATTTGATTGGGTCAAACAAGAACCGAGACAATTTTGGCCTGTTAACAGCCCCGTGATGTGATTGGCACAATCATGGGCCAGGGTCTATTTCGGCCTGCTGTCGGCCCGTGAGTTGTTTGGCACGTTTCAGGCCCAACCTGCTTTTCAGCCTACTAAAAGCCCAATGAATTTTCTTGCAAAAATAGGGCCGACGGTTTACTCGGGCTATTAAAGTCCCAAAACTACTAGTGGGCCAGTTTACATTAGGCCTATTAACAGACCAAGATGACTGGGCCCATGATGCGGCCCATACACAGTGATTTGCATGACGACCCAATTGTATGCCATAATTTTACGGTTTGGCCGGTTTACTTCACATGGAGCGAAGACAGGATATATACAGTAAAATAACTGCAACATCGTGAATAAGAAAAAACCTAGACTATAGTATAAAGAAATTATGGCAGAATACATCCACTGGGCATCAATGTTCGCCACTATGATAATAAAGCACAAGTAGGCAGCAGATTACATACATTGGGCATCAAAGATCGCCATCAGTGCAAATAAACATGCCGACAAAATAATATACAAAATTGATAACACTTCAATAGAGTTCAAGAAAGGTTAGCCCTGCACGGGAGCTACCACGCAAGTAGCTGAGCAAGTTGATGAGACTGCACTTGTTTGACGCTTATATCCACGTCACTCTGAAAGAGAAACAAGCAGACAGATGACAGGTTTTGTACATATAAGTATCAGTGCTGACAATTTATCACATTTCTCATTGAGGAATGAAGTGACACAGTTTAAAATTGTCGGCGTTCTGGGAACGGGGGTCCCCAGACTTGCCTGCCTGCGGCCTACGGCGTGGCTCAAGTGGGGGCCCATGGTGGCCCAGCTTCATCAGCTCAAGCTCAAGACCCTCGTGAGGGGCCAAGCCTCGCGGGGCGGACGACAGGAACCTTCCTCAGGAGCAGCCTCGTCAGGCAGGCTCACGAGGAGGCAGAGAGATCAAGGCAGGGTACCTCACGAGGGTGCCCGTGGCGCAAGCCATGACGATCAAGACCGAGTGAGGCGCCCGACTCGCGATGTCCTCGTTTCCCCTTTGCTGCAAAGGAGGCAAGCACAGGCCAAGGCATCAGGCAAAGGTTATCGCGTCGATGCAACAAGACCAAGACCAGCAGAGCGGCTGGAAGGAGGTCATCGTAGAGCCCAGGATGGCGTCACCGTAAGAGCCTTTGGGAGCCGAAGACCAACTTTAGTCAGGATAAGTGTACTAGATGTTCCCCTTCAAAATGGCCAATTGTTGGCGCCCTTCCCGCTCATTATTTGGGAAGAGGCCCAGGGCCTCCCTCTATAAATAGGACTAGCCACCACAGACGAGAAGGGAGATGGGCAAGAGGAAGATATTCACAAGAGAGAGAGAGAAGCGACTGAACTCACCCTAGCAGTTCATCGCACCAGCTCAAGAACAGCCCCTCGCGAGGCTGTTCTTCCTTTGTACTGTTCATCATCAGCCCCCGAGGCAATCCACCACACCACACACTGGAGTAGGGCATTACACCACAACGGTGGCCAGAACCAGTATAAACCCTGTGTCCCTTGTGTTGTTCATCATTCATAGCTTAGATCCCTCGCAAACCATTCACCCGTAAGCTGGTAGGGGAAAGATCTCCGCGTGCACCCTAGTGTTCGAACCTCAAGGGTCTGCTGGAACCCGAAATCCGACATTTGGCGCGCCAGGTAGGGGTGCGCCAGAATCTTTCTTCCGCCGGTCGCGTGTGATCTTCCGTCGTGTCCATGGTTGACGCTCGCCGAGCTCGCGCCGCTCGAGTCGCCCAGAAGGCTCCCGTCGGCGGACACCCCCGTCGTTCCCTATCGCCTGCCGCCAAAGCCACCATCGGCTGGCGAGAGCAGCGGCGAGCCTCGTCCCTGCATCCATCGGTGAGGCGAGAAGGCCGCACCACAACTCCTTCGCTCGCCCCTGCTGGTTCTTCGTCCCGCGTGCACCGCGCTCCCATGGAGGCCCGAGCCACGCTCATCGCGGCAAACGAGCTCCTGCACTACTGCCCTGTCGACGACGTCTACGAGGAGTGGCTCGACCGCGTCGCCGAGCTCGTCCGTGCCGCAGGGGGCTCCCCCGCGCCGTCCCTCTCGCTGCCTCGCCCTTCACCCCGCGCGAGAGGCAGGGAGCCGGAGGTGCCCCCGCCACCTCCTCCCCAAGAAGGCGCCCTGGCTCCAAGGTGTGTGGCCCCAGTCCGAGTGTCGGATTTCGGGTTCCGGCAGACCCTCTAGGTTCGAACTCTGGGGTGCATGCGGAGATCTCACCTCCAACCTACCTACACCTCGTCGCCTGGCAAGGATCTAAACTACACAAAGAGCAACACAAGGGACACAAGGTTTATACTGGTTCGATCCACCATTGCGGTGTAATACCCTACTCCAGTGTGTGGTGTGGTGGATTGCCTCTTGGGCTGATGATGAACAATACAAGGAAGAACAGCCTCGCGAGGGTCTGTTCTTGGCCGGTGCGATGAACTGCTAGGGGGAGTTCAGTCGCTTCTCTCTCTCTCTCTCTCTCTCTCTCTCTCTCTCTAGATTGATCTCTAGCTAGATTCCCCTACCCTGTGGGTGGCTAGTCCTATTTATAGGAAGAGGACCTGGGCCTCTTCCCAAATATTTAGCGGGAAGGGCGCCAACAATTGGCCATTTTAAAGGGGAACATCTAGTACACTTATCCTGACTAAAGTCGCTCCTTGCCTGCCAAAGACTCTGACGGTGACGCCGGCTTGGGCTCCATGATGACCTCCTTCCGGCCGTTCTGCTGGTCTTGGTCTTGTTGCACCGAATGGTTGCCTTTTCTTGATGCTCTCGCCTGCGCTTGCCTCCTATGCACCAAAGAGGAAATGAGGACACTGCACGGGCTGGCGCCCGCCTCGCGCCCTTGGTCGTCATGGCTTGCGTCATGGGCACCTTGTGAGGTATCCCGCCTTGATCTCTCCGCCTCCTCGCGAGCCAGCCTGACGAGGTCGTGCCTGAGGAAGCTTCCTATCGTCCACCCCGCGAGGCTTGGCCCCTCGCGAGGGTCTTGAGCTTGTGCTGATGAAGGTGGGTCGTGCTGGGCCACCCCTTGAGCCACGCCGCAGGCTGCAGGTAGGCAAGTCTGGGTACCCCCGTTCCCAGAACACCGACAGTAGCCCCCGGGCCCAAGGCGCGCCTGGCCTTGGCTTAGCGAGGCGAAGCGGGCAAGTCTGAAGTCTGCGGGCCCCTAACAGCCTGCGGCCTTGGGCGCCGCGTGGCGGTTGATTGGACATAGGCGCCCCTGCTTCCCCGTGACGCCTTGGCAATTGCACGAATCGACAAGAGAGCGGTACCCGTCTAGGTTTTTCCTCCTTTGCCTTCTCCAGTCATTGCCCAGATCCCCTTTCTCGCTCCTATCCTTCCTGCTTCCGAAATCCCCTGATCTACTCCGACCCCGTGCCCTAGCAAGGTATGGCGCCTCGCCAGACCCGGCGAACTTGGTACTCGCCCGCTTTGGATTCCCCGAGCGTGTCGGAGAAGAGCCTTGCAGCACGCCGGATGATGGCGGCGCCCGTAACAGCGGCAAGGCGGCGGTGCTCAAGGTTGGCTCTGCCCTTCCTGAGGACCAAGGAAGCACCTTCTACCCGCTCTTTGTGAGCGCCATTGCTGCCGGTCTGGTGCCTCCCTTTTCTAAGTTCTTCTTTTCTGTCCGCCGCCATTACAAATTGCAAGCTCTGCACCTCCACCCCAACTCCGTTCTTCTCCTGGCGATCTTCGCCTACTACTGTGAGGCTCATGTCGGGGTGCAGCCCTCAGTGGCCTTGCTGCGCCACTACTTCTACCTCCGATCCTCCCGCGGCCCCATCACCGCGTGCGTGAGCTTTGTCGCGTACGGCAGCTCCAACGCCATCTCGAAGCCCGGGAAGAGGATTGAAGGCTTCAGGAGCAAGTGGGTCATGGTAGATGCTGGGCGCATCCATCCTCGGCTGATTACGCCCGGAGCAGCCACGCCCATCGGCGCTTGGTCTCGCCTTGGAACTCGTGGATTCCCTTGCGAAGCCGATCTTTGGAGAAGATGGACGCGGACCTGTGGCCGGGCAACACGGCGACGGCGAAGCTGACTGGGGCGTCGCTCCTGAGGGAGTTCCTGGAGCACTGGGTGGCCCCGCTTCGGCAATACTCGCTTCCGCTGTGGAGGCCTCGCCCGAGCCCCGTAGTCTTGGCCGACGAAGATCTGGCCGCGGTCCTCCAATCTTTGGTCGGGGGAGACGTGGCGAGGCTGGAGGGCGCTCCTGTACCCCTGTTCCTTCGAGATGATTGGGAGCAGGTGGTGGACTCCATGCCCGCTTTCAACGGGGACGGGCCTGTGCCTGCGGAGGTTCCCGAGGACCCGGCGGCCCTGGCGACGGTGAACGTGTCCTCCGGCGACTCCAACGAAGAGGAGGAAGAAGAGGAGCGGGAAGAGGGGCCCGACTCCAAGGAGACCGACGAGGAGTCGAGAGCGCCCCTCCCTCGGTGCAGGTCCCGCGCTCTCCGCCTCTTGCTTGGGACGGCAGCGAGGATGGCGGCAAGCGAGGTGGCGAGAGCTCGCCTGATCCCCGAAGAAGGACAGGACGGGGCTGGTTCCCCAGGTGCACTCCAGCTCAAGGCGATATCTTGAGCGCGCCTCCTGCTCCCGAGCCTCTTGAGGCTGATCCCCAGCCGGCTCTCGGGCTTCAAGTTCGGCCGAGGTTGCTTGAGGCCATGAGCAATGACCGATAAGTGCTTGATTCTCGTTTGCTTCTTTCTTTGTCGTTCGGGCTTGATATCCGTATTCCTTGGCTAGGCCGGCGCTGCAATAAAAAGCCTGAAGGGGGGCTCCTGTGGCTTCGCCGGGGACAACACCTCCATCCGCGGAAGAAGGGGACGGCAAGACGCGGGCCTCTCCTGCCCGGTCGTCCTCGCGAGGCCTGGTGGGGCTAGCTGGGGCGAGCTCAGCCCCCATGGCCCAAGCGACTCCCGAGGTGTCCTTGCCTGACACCGCTGCCGTAGTCGTCGTGGCGCAGAAGGCCTCGACTTATGGTGCTGTGATTACGCTGCCGTCCTCTCCTCCTACTCCGCCAACTGCCGTTTCTGCGACTCCTTCTCTTGTCTGGATCGTCTTTGCTGCTGAATCCCCGGACTCGCGGAAAGATCTTACAGGTGCCGACCTCGCTTGGTTGCCGTCACGCTGGAGCTGGCCTCGGTGGGTTCACTCGATGCTTCAATTCGAGCAGCGCTGGTTCAGGCCGCGACGGCTTGCGACGAGGAGAAGCAGGCCGTCCTTGAGGCGAAGGCCGCTCACGACGCCGCCTTGGGGGAGGTAGCCGATGTCCGAGGTCGCTGCAAGGCGCTGGAGAGCGAGCTGTAGGGCCTGCGCAACCAGCTTGCCAAGGAGGCCCGCGTCCACCAAGAGAAGGAGGAAGACATGAAGGCTCGTGAGGCGGCCGCCAAGGACCGGGATGCCAAGCTTGATGAGCGCCATGGCCGCTTAGGTGCGCTGGAGCAGGCTTTGGAGGCGAGGGAGATCGAGCTGGATGACAAGGCGGGTCTGGCCGAGGACAGCGTGGCCTTGTGGCGGAGGTGAAGGCTCGCACGTTGCTGAAGTCGCTTTACGACAACGGCCTGGAAAGCCTACTGGCCGGCGCCGAGGACGGCCCTGCCAAGCTGCTTCCCTTCCTGGTCCGCGCCCTTGAAGATGTCGCCCTTGGCCTCGGCCCCACGACTGAGGCCGGCGCGTGTCCTGTCTTCTGCAGCGCTGACGCGCGTCATCACCCACGTCTACCTTCGCGACCCCAACGTTGACCTTGACAACCTGTTGGAGCCCGTGAGCGGCGAGCTTGTTACTGTCGCTCCGAGGCCGTGAAGGGTCGAGCGGAGGCTCTGCTGGCGAAGTTTCGGGCCTTCAGCACCAAGACGAAGCGAGGCGCTGCCGATCTTGAGGCTTCACGAGGCGAACCTGCCCAGCGCAGCTCTGCTGCCAGCGACGGTGCTGCCGACAAGTGACTCCTTCGTGGCTCCTGTCCTGCTTTCAGCTCCTTCAACATGCATCATGCCTCGTGGAGGCGTTTAAACTTCCGTTTGGCATTGTGAAAACAGTTATGGACTGTAATTTTTGCTTTTGAATTCCTTGAGATTTGAGCTTTTCCTTCCTACTTGCTTATGTTCTACGTCGGCAAAGCCTGGCCCTGCGCATACCTCAGCCGCCGTTAGCCCCGACCGGAAACTAGGACAGGACCAAGGAGTGAGGGGCTATGTGACAAGTTAGGCTCCTGAGTCGCGATGCTCAGGAGTCCCCCTTGATGCACGAACATCAAGTAGGGAGGTGAGATGTGGGGGTGAATTTACCATTCTACGTCGGCAGAGCCCGGCCCCGCGCATACCTCAACCGCCGTTAGCCTTTCGGAACTAAGGGGTGAGGGGCTACGTGACCAGTTAGGCTCTTGAGTCCGATGCTCAGGAGTCCCCTTGACGCGTTCAAAGCGGCCTTCGTACCTTAGCTCCTTTCGGGGAGAGGCGTCTGACGAACCAGGCCGAGGGGCCTGGGCTGGGTGGCATCGTCTGGGCGTGACCCAGGCGTAGCCCGTGCCCAGCCCTCGCGGCACTCCCGAGGGGAGGCGTTACGATGAGGCCGGACATTGAGCTCTGGGCTCCACGAGGTTGATCGGCCGGGGCCACCCTCGATTGTTTATCACCAGCTGGAGCATAGCACTTCCGTATGTGTATGGGCATAGCCGCTCCTCGGCGGTGTCGTCGGCCCGGTAGCGAGCATGGTGCTTCCAGCAGTGCGTGGGAGGGGCTCCCCTTTGGGAGGAGCCCCAGGCGTCTGACCCATACGACACGTGGCTGGCATGATAGGGCCTGGCGAGGTGTATCTGGGCACCCGTGAGCCAGCGCGGGACTCATGGGGCCCTACCTCAAGGCGGGTTGCGCCTGGCTCTAGGCCTTTTTCTTGTAACGTGTTCCTGCAAATTTGGTTAGATGTCGACGCTCTACGTCCTCGGGTCCCGGCCCTCGAGCGGGGCTCAGCCGTCGCTGGTATGCCAGGTCACGATGTCGTGGACAAGGCCAGAGGGTGAGGGTTGGAGAGCCAGTAGGAGCCCATGAGTCACGATGCACAGGTACCTCCCTTTAACGTGCAAGCAGTCGACATGACAGAAGAGGGGTGCCCGTGGACAGGCATCAAATAATGATCATGATGGGTCAAACGCACAACCCGCATAAACGCAAGAGGGATACATGCCACTGGGTCTGGCCCGAGTGGCTTAGGGATGATGCAGCCCGAGGGGCGCCCCCAATAAAGTAAACTAGGAACATGAATCAAAAGGGATACACGCCGCAGGGACGGACCCACGCGGCACAGGAATGATGCAGCCACGGGGCGCTCCCAGCTGAAAATGAAATTCGAAGGATGTCACCTGATAGCGTTGAAGATGAGGGGATGCTGAAGTAGCGGACGTCGTGCGCTGCGGAAGCCGATCTTCACGAGCCACCAGGCCCAGGAGCCTCGGGACCATCTCCATTTCCGCCAGGACTGCGGAACGCCTGGCCACTTGAGCCTCCAAGATGCTCCTCATGAGGCGCTAGCGCGTGGCAACCGCTTTCGGCAAGCCGTAAGGCATGCAAACGTAGCTGTGGGGTGGACCTTCACAGTGCCCCACGCGCGAGGGCCAGAGGCGCTCCTGAGAGGCGGCTCGGTTGAGCCCTGGTATGTCGATGGAGACGCGCAGCCCACCATCCTCGCCTGGATGGGGAGCTACGGCGGGTAAGCGGCGGCTGCCACTCATGACTCTTGACTCCTGCAGCTCCTGAATAATCTTGCTGACGAACTCCTAAGGGTTCGGCCCCCCTTGCCTTGCTCCTTCCTGAGGGAAACGTGCTTTGAAACACGCCTCCAAGTGGTGCCCGAGCGTCTCCCTTGTGATCTTAGCAAAGTCGGTAGCCCTCCAGGAGAGAGCCCCCGAGCCTTGCTCGAGGAGGGCACCGGGCACGCCTTCCTATGCGACAGAAGGAGGTGCCCCTTGAACAGGCGCGGACCCTGAGGGGCCTGCCTCCCGAGGGGTCGGGCCAGGCTATGTCTTCTTCTTCTTAGGAGCAACCTCGGGGAGCCTCCCGCTCCTGTGATCTGGGTCTTCAATTGATGTGGCTTGGAAAGCACGCTCCAGGGAACACACTGCGTCTCTCTCTTCACAAGGCACCGTGATGACTGCACCGCTTCTTGTCATCTTGAGGACATTGTAGCCTTGATGGGTCACGGCCATGAATTTGGCCAGAGCTGGGTACCCGAGGATGGCATTGTATGGTAGGCGAATGTGAGCGACGTCGAAGTCAATGAGCTCGGTGCGGTAGTTGTCGCACGCCCCGAAGGTGACAGTAAGGCGGACCTGCCCTATCGGAACTGTGGAACCATCGGTGACTCCGGAGAAAGCCTTGGTTGGCTGAAGCTGATTGTATGGCACTTGGAGATTGTTGAATGTCTCGACGGACGGGACATTGAGCCCTGCCCCGCCATCGATGAGGGTCCTGGTGACTTACACGTTGATGATGATTGGGGAACAAAGCATCGGGAGGACTCCGGTTGTGGCTGCGCACTTGAGCTGATCCATTGAAATTTGAGCGTGATGGCGCCGCTGACCACGTGAGAGGCGCGTGGCTTCGAGCTTGGGGAGGACAGCATTCACTCAGCGGGCGAACTGCTTGAAGATGCGCTGAGAGGTGGGGCTTGAGCTCCGCCCGGGATGCAAGCGATTGCGCGGCTCACTGGAAGCCCCAGCCCCTCGTCCTGATGATGGTCTTCACTTCTCCTTGGCTGCGGTGGCAGAGGAGGGAGGCCTGCGTTGCCTTGTGGGCGATCCTCGCGAGGCTGATCCTCCAGCCTCCCTCGCGAGGCGGGTCCCTCCAACCTCCCTCGCGAGGCTGATCCTGCCAGCGGTCCTCGCGAGGTCGGTCACGCCACCCTTGGCGAGGGCCACGGTCTTCCCAGTGTCCTGCGCTTCTTCCTCCTCCTCGGCCGTAGCCTCGATCATTGCGGTCGGGGCGTCGACCGATTCGCCCTTCTCGCATGGCTTTGAGCTCTTGGCATTCGTTGGTGTTGTGGATGTGGAGGTCGTGGTACACACAGTACCGGCTGCCCTTGGAAGACTCGGGCTGATCCCTGCCTCGTTTTGTGTCTGGTTCTGCCGCGAGCACGGCAGCCCCCTTGCGCTTCACGTCCTTGACCTTGGGCTTCTTCTCTTCTGGGTCGGCAGTCGGCAGCTCGAGGAGGGAAAGGCGTCCTTCCTCAGCCCTGGCGCACTTGGTCGCCAAGTTGAACATCTTCAGGGATGTGCACAGGTCTTCATGCATCGCACACCGTCGGAGAAGGCTGAGATGATGGCCTCCTCGGTCACCTAGGAATCTTGAGGCGTGCGTTGTTGAAGCGCTGGATGTATTTCTGCAGGGTCTCTCCTGGCTGCTGCTTGATGCGGCGCATGTCGCTCACGGCAGGAGGCCGGTCGCGAGTGCCTTGGAAGTTGGCGATGAAGCGGGTGCGCATCTCGTCCCAGGAGGAGATCGTGCCAGGAGCCAGGTTCAGGAGCCAGGTGCGGGCATGGGAAACCAGTTTGCCATGACCTTCTCGTCCCCGTTGACAGCCTCGATGCCCAGCTCGTAGAGCTGAAGGAACTCTGCAAGATCGGCGGTGCCGTCGTAGCGAGGAGGCAGGTCTGGCTTGAACTTTCCGGGCCATGCGATGCTGCGTAGCTCGGTGGTGAAGGCGCGGCAGCCTGCAGTGCCCACGGGAGGCCTTTGGTAACGGAGGGCTTGATCTTGCGGGTCCCCTTGCGCTGCCGCTGGGAGTAGCGCGGGGTCTTGGCGTGCTGGAGGAGGAGCGCGGTCGTGACGTGCCGGTGCAGGGAGCACTCTGGTAGCTTCTTGGGCACGAGGGACCTCTTGGCAGCTCTGCTCTTGCTGGGCTGGTGCCGGACGGAGTGGGTTCCGCCCAAGGGCCACACGCCTTGGGTCCAAGGCGCCTTCTTGAGGGGGAGGCGGCTGAGGCGCCCCCGGAGCTTCATCGCATGCACAAGGCGGGGCGCGGTGCAGTGAGAAGGACGGTGCGGGGGAGCCCCCCGCAGTGCGGACGAGCTCGGCGACGCGGTCGAGCCACTCCTCATAAACATCATCGACGGGGCGGTAGCGCAGGAGCTCATTTGCCGCGATGACTGAAGCTCGAGCCTCCATGGGCGCGCGGAGCGCGCGGGACGAAGAACCAGCTAGGGCGAGCGAGGGAGTATTGGTGCGGCCGTCTTGCCTCACGGATGGATCTTTGGGGCGGCGCTGCTGCTCGTTCCCGCCCGGGTCGATGGCGGCGTTGACGGCAGCAACGGGAACGGCGAAGCGGCCGCCGTCGAGGGACCGTCTGGCGACGCGAGTAGCCAGCGGCACTGGCACTCAGCAGGCCCGGCGAGCGTCGACATGGACGCTAAAGCGGCAAAGCGAGGCGGCGGAAGGCGGATTCCGTGCACCCCTACAGCGCGCCAAATGTCGGATTTCGGGTTCCGGCAGACCCTCTATGTTCGACCTCTGGGTTGCACGCGGAGTTCTCACCTCCAACCTACCTACACCTCGTCGCCTCGCAAGGATCTAAACTACACAAAGAGCAACACAAGGGACACAAGGTTTATACTGGTTCGGGCCACCATTGTGGTGTAATACCCTACTCCATTGTGTGGTGTGGTGGATTTCCTCTTGGGCTGATGATGAACAATACAAGGAAGAACAGCCTCGCGAGGGTCTTTTCTTGGCCGGTGCGATGAACTGCTAGGGGGAGTTCAGTCGCTTCTCTCTCTCTAGATTGATCTCTGGCTAGATTCCCCTACCCTGTGGGTGGCTAGTCCTATTTATAGGCAGAGGCCCTGGGCCTCTTCCCAAATATTGAGCGGGAAGGGCGCCAACAATTGGCCATTTTAAAGGGGAACATCTAGTACACTTATCCTGACTAAAGTCGGTCCTCGCCTGCCAAAGACTCTGACGGTGATGCCGGCTTGGGCTCCATGATGACCTCCTTCCGGCCGTTTTGTTGGTCTTGGTCTTGTTGCACCGAAATGGTTGCCTTTGCTTGATGCTCTCGCCTGCGCTTGCCTCCTTTGCACCAAAGAGGAAATGAGGACATTGCGTCGGCTGGCGCCCGCCTGGTACCCTTGGTCGTCATGGCTTGCGTCATGGGCACCTCGTGAGGTACCCGCTGAGGAGTTCGGACTAGGGGTGTCCGGATAGCGAACTATCATCATCGGCCGGACTCCAAGACTATGAAGATAGAAGATTGAAGACTTCGTCCGTGTCCGGATGGGACTTTCCTTGGCGTGGAAGGCAAGCTTGGCGATGCGGATATGTAGATCTCCTACCATTGTAACCGACTACGTGTAACCCTAACCCTATCCGGTGTCTATATAAACCGGAGGGTTTTAGTCCGTGGGGCGAACAACAATCATACCATAGGCTAGCTTCTAGGGTTTAGCCTCTTTGATCTCGTGGTAGATCTACTCTTGTAACACACATCATCAATATTAATCTAGCAGGGCGTGAGGGTTTTACCACCATCAAGAGGGCCCGAACCTGGGTAAAACATCGTGTCCCTTGTCTCCTGTTACCATCCGCCTAGACGCACAGTTCGGGACCCCCTACCCGAGATCCGCCGGTTTTGACACCGACATAGGTGCTTTCATTGAGAGTTCCTCTGTGTCATCGCCGTCAGGTAGGATGCCTCGTCTCGTCTTTAGAGACGATATTATCGCCAAAGGAGCCTTGGCGCTGGCGAACTCTTGACTAGGTGGTTTTCTTATGACCGCCCGGTCCGGACATCAGCGCCGACGATGACCTCTCGAGTCATCGAAACCAATCTCGAGTTAGTTCAGAACTTGCCGAACAGTTAGATCCGATCGAGCTCTCTTCCATAAGCGAGCTCTTGGATCGCATCGCTGCCTACAGGAGTCGCCACGGACTACGACCGGATCGGGCCTAAAACCGATCTCGAGAGAGATCAACTCTCCCGGGCTACCCATCATGTTGCTGTGATAGAGCAGCAATGCGGCGATTCTTCTTGTATCTTAAAGACTAGTTGCGTCCGGATTCCCGATCCCTCCATGCCGGATTCCCGCAGAGGGACGGACGTCGACCAAGCCCTGAACTTAAAGTCAGGTGGCGGGTTGGACTCATTGGATAACACTCAAAATCCAAACTTCCAAGTTCGGAAACTTCGGCCCTTGAGTCCTGAATTGCACGAGGTTACGGATCTAGTTCCACCCGCCCACCCAAACATTAGCGATCTCTCTCGAATTCGGCAAGAGCCCGCTGAAGCGAGTACATCATTCTTGGGCGATTCCTCCTGGTTAAGAAAAGGATAAAGGACTGCCGAGAGGAGGACGCAATCCCAATTTTCTGCAATAGTTGCACGGACAAGGGAATCCTAACGCCATAAGTCGTCAGCGAAATTACACGCTTTCTTGACTTGGCGACCATAGTACAAAAATCTTGTGCGATGGAGAGCGCCGGAAAACCGAAAGTAAATTTTGGGATAATCCGGCCCGAATACATCCCTAGTCCGGAACAAAAGGCTGCATCATTATCAAGCACCGGGCTGAATACCAAAAACCAAAACCCCTAAAGTGCAGAACCATCTTGGAGGGTTGGCTCAACGGACCTGCAAAATCCACAAAGACGGAGGGCGCCACTCCAACACACAGCCTTGGCGTGTTGGATACTACGGCAGTGGCCAAAAGTGGCTTAGGCTTTTTAGCCCGGGCAACCAACCCAGCAGTACCCGATGCACGGTATTAACAGTCTTGAGACTTTTGCATCAAATAACATGCGAAATGAACAATCCGCAGCCTCGCCAAGTCTACCAAGTAGCAACAACAAATCCATGGGTGACACGGCTATCACCTTAAACGCCAGCGACGAACCTAAATTCCGAACAGCTAGAGCACCAGCCGCATTGGTCCTCAGTCCGATAGTAGACGGTTTTCGTCTTACTAAGGTACTCATGGATGGCGGCAGCGGATTAAACCTCATCTATGAGGAAACCCTTCAAAAAATGGAAATTGGATCGAGCCGCATTGAGCGAAGCAACACAACCTTCGAGGGATAATCCCTAGTCGAGAAATGCAGCTGCAGGAAAAATCACACTAGATGTAGTGTTCGCTCACCGACAATTACAGGTCCGAGGAGGTCACGTTTCAAGTGGCCCCATTCGGCAGCGGATATCAGGCTTTGTTAGGGCGAGAGGCATTCACAATCTTCCAAGCTATACCCCACTACTGGTACATGAAGCTCAAAATGCCCGGACCCAATGGGATAATCACTCTCGCCAGTTATCCAGATACGACACTCCGCGCTGAAAATAAGACAGCCACACTGGCCCTAGAGGCATTGTCCGAAGCCCTAGCGGCAGAGGAACTAGCTACGCTACGCTCCACGGTGGATAGGGACGATGTGATACTCGATAAGAGGTCCGAATCCACCTCTTTTAAACCAGCAGACGAGATAGTCAAATTTCAGGTCCATCCAACGGACCCCACAAAGACGGCCTCCATTGGGGCACAATTAAGTCCTGATGTCGAGGCCACACTACGAGAATTCCTTCGGGAAAATTGGGACATTTTGCTGGCATCCCTCGAGACATGCCAGAATCTCACACAGTGGCGAGCACAGCCTAAATATCCTAAAAGGATTCAAGCCGATCAAACAAGCTCTTGGCGATTTTCCGAGCCCAAAAGACAGGCAATGGGAGAAGAGCTAGCCAAACTCTTAGAAGCCGGATTCATCGGAGATATAAAGCATCCGGACTGCCTAGCCAATCTAGTAATGGTACCAAAAAGGACAAATCCTGGCGCCTGCGTAGCCGATTTTAAAGACCTTAACAAGGCCTGTCCAAAGGACTCTTTCCCCTCCCTTGCATCGACCAAATCATCGATGCTACCGCTAGAACACGATTCATTGTGCTTCCTCGACGCATACTCGGATACCATCAAATCAAGATGGCGGAGAAAGACCAGGTCGCAACGGCAATCATTACTCCATATGGGCCATTCTGCTTCAACATAATGCCCTTCGGACTCAAAAACGCCGGCGCAACATATCAGCGCATGATTCAAACATGTCTGGCTACCCAGATAGGCAAAACAGTAGAGCCATACGTAGACGATGTGGTCGTCAAGACCAAACACGTTGGAATTCTAGTAGAAGACTTGAGGGTGACATTCGACAACCTCCGAGCATATGACATTAAGCTCAATCCGGGAAAATGCGTCTTGCATCACCGGTAGGAAAAGCTCTTGGGCTTCATCGTATCCGGTCGAGGAATTGAAGCAAACCCGGCCAAAATCCGAGCTCTGTCACAATTGGATATTCCAAAAGACCTCAAGCAGATACAAAAACTAACCGGATGCGTAGCGGCCTTAAGTCGCTTCATCTCCCGTTTGGGCGAAAAGGCTCTGCCCCTCTACCGCCTCCTCCGGCGCACCGAACATTTCGAATGGACGGATGCTGCCACAACCGGACTCGAAGAAATAAAGGCCATACTGGCAACAAATCCGGTTCTGGCCGCGCCCAACTTTGCGAGCCTATGTTATTATATATCGCAGCAATACATCAAGTTGTTAGCGCGGTACTGCGTCGTTGAACGAGAAAGCGAAGGGCACAAATTCCCTCTTCAAAACCAGTGTACTACGTATCCCTTGTTCTAACTCCATGCAAATCCGGTACCCACATTATCAAAAGATAGCGTATCACGGTGTTCATGGCATCCGGAAGCTGCGTCACTACTTTCAAGAGTGTTCAATAACGGTGGCCTCCAAGTACCTCTCAATGATATTATAAACAATCGCGACATAGCGGGTAGGATTGCAAAATGGGCTATCGAGCTCTTACCATTTGACATAACCTACAAACCACGGCGAGCTATAAAGTCATGAGTTACAGCGGACTTCATCGCCGAATGGACCGGCGAACTCCCTAAAGAGTGCAGACGCGTACTCCAACTGGATCATGCATTTCGACGGATCCAAAATGTTGGCTGGCTTGGGGCTGGCGTCGTCCTGACGTCCCCAACGGGAGACACAATCCAATATGTACTTCAAATAATGTACATGGACTCCAACAACGCAGCCGAATACGAGGCCCTCCTACATGGCCTCCGGATGGCAATCTCCATGGGTATTCAACGCCTAGAGGTGAGCGGGGATTCAAACCTCGCAATATCCCAAGTAAATGGAGACTTCGACGCCAAAGATCCAAAAATAACGCCGTCCTAAAAATGTCAGCTCGGTTCGAAGGACTAGAATTCCATCATGTAGCCCGGGATAATAACCAGGCAGCAGACGTGCTAGCACGCATCGGCGCGAAACAAGACGCCGTCCCTCCTAACATCTTCCTGGAACGGCTCTTTAAGACATCCGTATTATGGGAAGAGGAGTCTGAAAATAACAATCCGGAGCCAGCTGCATCACCTAACACAGACCATTACGACACAATCGGCGGCTCGACCAGCGAAATAACACCTTTAGCTCACGAAATAATGGCAGTCATTGCCCGTGGACAGAACCATTCCTAGCCTACTTAATGCGGCAGAACTTCACGAAGACCAAAATGAGGCCCGCTGCAAAGTTCGGCGATCTAAAGCCTACAAGGTCCATGAGGGAGAGCTTTATAAGAAAAGCACAACCGGAGTCCTTCAAAGGTGTATCTCCCAAGAGGAAGGGTGAAATCTCCTGGCTGAAATTCACGCCGGACTCGGTGGGCACCACGCTGCAGCCCGGGCCCTTGTAGGCAAGGCCTTCCGTACAGGATTTTATTGGCCGACAGCCGGGCGGATGCTCGAGGATTTAGTCCAACGATGCGCGGTTGCCGGCTCTTTGCTAATCGAGCCATATGCCACCCACCGCCCTCAAAACTACACCCATTACCTGGCCGTTTTGCGGTGCAGGGGCTTGACATGGTCGGACCCCTTAAAGGGGAACCCACAAGCACAAATACTTATTGGTCATGGTGGACAAATTCACCAAATGGATTGAGGCCAAGCGGTTAAAAGCGGCAGAATCCGGACCGGTGATAGACTTCATATCCGGGGTAGTACACCGTTTGGTGTCCCCCACAGCATCATCAACGACAACGGCACGAACTTCACGGCCGACGAGGTTAAACTACGTGCAAAAACATGGGCATTAAGCTCGATTACGCTTCAGTCTATCACCCCCAAACTAACGGTCAAGTTGAGCGAGCAAATGGTCTAGTCATGAGCGGCATCAAACCCAGACTAGTGCGGTCCCTCAAGGAATCCAACACGCACTGGGTTGAGGAGCTCGACTCCGTACTCTGGGGGCTGCAGACCACGCCAAACCGAACTACCGGATTCACACCATTTTTCATGGTATACGGCGCAGAGGCAGTCCTGCCCTGCGATATAATTCATGACTCTCCTCGTGTGCGCATGTACGAAGAAAGAGAAGCCGAGCTAGATCGGCAGGACAGTCTGACGCCTTAGAGGAGGAGCAGGGCGTGGCAAAGGCTCGTTCCGCATTTTATCGGCAGCAGGCTCGAAGATATCAAAGCGTAGAAATGCAGGCCAAAACTTACAATGTTGGCGAACTTGTTCTACGCGTGCCGGACAAGAAAAAGGACAAACTCAAGCCCAAGTGGGAAGGTCCCTTCATCGTCGACCAAGTCCTGACCGGCGGAGCGTACCGTCTACATAACACATCGGACAACCGACTCGAGCCGAACCCATGGAATGCTGCCCGTCTCCGAAGATTCTACGCCTAACGCCGGACTCCGGGTTCGTCTCACTCCCCCGTCCACTCCTTGTTTTTACTGTCTCTCCTCCTCCTCCTTCTTCCCACTTTTTTTAACCTTTTATGGGCTGATTTGCGCTTTGTTCGCACACACTTGATGTGCCCCTGGCACTCATTATACCTGGGGGCTTCTTTAACAGAAGCTTATTCATACGGGCTTCATGCCCAATACACGTGTCATACTTCCGCATGTACCTTTTATTCACCATTATATGCATCGATATGACTTAAGTTTTGGCCAAGCTGGGTTGCCTGGCTCCTATGCTTACCCCTACGTTCCTGATTGTTCGGCTAGGAGGTAAAGGGAGCACCTCTGCGATTATTCTTGCCGGGTCACCGGATGTGTACCTCGGCCAGGTGAAGCCGAAAGCTAAGCGTTCTTAAGAGAATATTCGATCGGTGACTTGAAAGATGATTTATTACTTACCTATGTCTCTGCCCCCAGATGCTTTTTCTGCTGTTTTCGCAGTCCGTCATTGCACTTTAGTGCATGCCTCCCCGGGAAAGGAACCCTTAATGGAACTATTCTCCCTGGAAGATGTTTCTTACTAACCATGTAATATAACATAACTAGTTGGGCACTTGTCCGATAAAGCAATTATGACCCCGACGCCTTGTCTCCATGCATGCCCGGTTCTTTTATAACCGTAAGGGTATTCGGACACACTCCGACTGTTAGGTCGAGGTTGAAGCGAAACGGTCCGCAAAGACAAACGATCTACAATCCGGCTAGAAGGCATTTTACATGTCATTTCAAATTACATCGTCAAACCGACTGATTGTACTCCTCTTCAATCCCATCTAATAGGCTGTTTAACTTACAGTCCTGTTGGGAATATTTCGCGGCCAGTTCTACTTGGCCGTACATTAAGCTCACAGGGATCTCCTTCCCATCAGGCCCCGCAGGTCCGACCTCGGCCATGTGGTTTGGGTCGGAACTTGGTAACGATGTCTTCACCATGGCCCATGCCTCCTGGCGCCTGACGGCGGCGGTCGATATCTTCCACAAGCGGAGGCGTCGCCGTGCTCCTGAAGCTTCTCGGCAAGCTCACCAAGGCCCTCGGGTAGGGAGGCGGATGGCCATAAAGCATGAATAGCGCCACTCGCCGCTTTGCCCGAACACGTTCGAGCAATTGCACTAGCTCGGGAAGTTGGTCACCCGTTGACTCGGGCATTTCCTCCATGAGGCGACACATGAGCACACCTAAAGACATATTTACATCAATCGTCTTCCTCGCCAATTCTTCTTTTCAAAGGAATTCGTTCAAGCACTACTATAAATGCCGCTGACGAAGCCGCTGATTCTCCTTCACGAAGCCGGCATTTGGGCCCGAACACCTTTCAGCTCTTCTCCTTGTTGGGTGTGGGCATCTTGGAGCTTGTTTCTCTCCTGTTGCACCTTCATAAGCACCCTCTCGCCGGCCTTTAGCTGACGTAGTAGCTGTTGCTTGTCCGGATCTAGTCCGGCGCCCTCTGCAATATTATTGTCAGATTCACGCCACACTTTGCTAAATAATTATCTTTTAAAAGTACGTCTTACCAGCGGGGGTCTCTGTGGCTCCCCCTATGGCGGCCAGTGCGGCTTCAAGTTGGGCCTTGCACTCTTGGAGCTCCTGGGACAGCTGGGTATTCTTCTCCGCAAGACCCTGCATAATAATTGATCCTTAAATCAATTATTTCAACTATTTTAGGTCTCGGGGGCTACTGGCATATATAACTATTAAAATTACCTACCCGTATGTCTTTCACATACTGCTCCGTGGCTCTGGTTAACCCATCTTGAGCGGCACGGAGGTGCGCGTTTCCCGCTTTAAAGGCATTTAACGCCTCGGGGAGAAACACGCAGCGTCACGAAGAACTGTCCGGCGACGCCTGTGATTCATGGCGCTCTCCACCTCGGGCCGGGTGGCGGACAGCTCGTCGGCATCCTCCGTCGGAGGAGCGTCCGGTTCGCCTTGTATTCACCTCCCCTCCGGACCATGCGTTGGAGCATGGCGGCGGAGGCTTGATTGGCAACCTCTCCGGACCTTTGTCAAGCGAGTGCTCTTTCTGGAAAAGTTATGAGCATTAATATACCTTCTGGGGATCCTTCCCTTAAAAATAACGGTGCTCCGTACCGTTGCGGTGACGTCTCGGTTCGCGCTGCACTCCTCTTCCTCCTACCGGGCCGGACTGATCCTTGTTGGTCGGCCGCCGCATTTTCGGCTTCCCGCCTTAAAGGCACATCCTGCGATACACCATCAACATGGGATGGTCAGAATTGAGCACGGATCAAATGATGGTGTCAAGACCTCGGTCGTAGTCACCTGGGAGGCCGAAACAAACCGGGGTAGTCAGTCGGCCGTAATGGCGACTAGGGCATTGTCTATGCTATGTTGGTGGAACACCCGTCAATCAGCTCCACCTTTATGTCCGGATCCTCTTCGGAGGCTGGATCAAGGGATCGTTCCGGATCCTCGGGTTGTGGAGCTAGGCTTCATATGCCCTCCACGTCCTGGCGCAGCTCCTGCGTCGAAATCACAGAGTAAGATACTTGACTTCACAAAAAAGGTATGGATCGGGTAGATGAACATCCGCTTACCCAGCTCGAGGGTTATGCATAGAAAATCCATTCAACGGATTCTTGCGGAGGAAGTCCTCCTCCTCTCCCTTGTACAAGCCGGACAGGATCTTTGCCGGATCGGTGCCGAGCCTAGCCCTTTGCGGCCATGACGGGTGGCGCCATCTTCCCGTTGAAATCCCACATAGGGTGGCCCCTATATTGGAGTGGCTGCACCCCTCGCATAATGCACGTGGCCATGACTCCAATCATGGTCAATCCGAATGGGCGATAACCTAATCCGGCCCATCGGATAATGGACGCTCTGTCATCTTCTGTTGAGGGCTCATGAGCGCCAACTCAGGCGTTTCTTCAAGGGGGCATTGTTGAACTCCGGGAGGCCGATCCGGACTGGATCCGGCAGAGGGGCGTCCTCCATGTAGAACCATTCCGAAGGCCAGTCTTCGAACGCCTTCTTTGGGGTGCCGGATAGATATCCGGTCCCGGCGATGCGCCATATTTCGGCTCCGCCCACTTGGTATATCGACCCCTCATGAGAACGGGGCACAAGACAAAACAATCTCTTCCACAGGGCAAAATGGGGCTCGATGCCCAAGAACAGCTCGCAAAAAGCTACGAAGCCCGCGATGTGCAAAATGGAGGCGGGCGTGAGGTGGTGAAGTTGGAGTCCGTAGAACTCTAGGAGCCCCGGAGAAAGCGGATGTATGGGAAATCCGAGTCCCCTTATTAGATAGGGGACAAAGCATACCCGCTCCCCTTGGGAAGGGTTGGGGACGCTCTCCGCCTGCTTTCCACCCTTGTAGGGGGCTAGTCCGGCTCGACCCGGAACCATGAAAGCTGGGGAAGATATCCCTCGGTTTGAAGCACCACTAGCTCATTTGTGTGGAACCGAGCATCTCCCCAATCTCCTGGCTTAGGGCTGGGGCCTTGAGAGGAGGAGCATGGCGGCTATCCATGATGGAATGGATTTTTTGTCGGGCGCTTCGATGAGAACTTGCGGATGGAGGATGGTGTGAGCTGGATCTAGATCCTCGCCTCTCTTGTAGGCGGCTAATTCGCACGGCTAGGGGGTAAAATGTAAAAATATCCCAGCCTTTCGCATTCGTATGACACGTGGAAGAAGGCCATTATTGGGCGTAGAAGCCAAGGAGCGCAACATTTATAAAGATGCCGGACACTATTCGACGGGAACATGAAGGCGAAGGAGAACCCGCCTTGCAATGCCGAAGACAACATGCGCGCCCGGACTCATCGTCATTGAAGCATGGTTCAGGGAGCTCTTGAGGAGTTCCGGACTAGGGGTGTCTGGACAGCGAACTATCATCATCGGCGGACTCCAAGACTATGAAGATAGAAGATTGAAGACTTCGTCCCGTGTCCGGATGGGACTTTCCTTGGCGTGGAAGGCAAGCTTGGCGATGCGGATATATAGATCTCCTACCATTGTAACCGACTACTGTGTAACCCTAACCCTATCCGTGTCTATATAAACCGGAGGGTTTTAGTCCGTGGGACGAACAACAATCATACCATAGGTTAGCTTCTAGGGTTTAGCCTCTTTGATCTCGTGGTAGATCTACTCTTGTAACACACATCATCAATATTAATCTAGCGGGGCGTGAGGGTTTTACCTCCATCAAGAGGGCCCGAACCTGGGTAAAACATCGTGTCCCTTGTCTCCTGTTACCATCCGCCTAGACGCACAGTTCGGGACCCCCTACCCAAGATCCGCCGGTTTTGACACCGACACCCGCCTTGATCTCTCTGCCTCCTCGCGAGCCAGCCGGACGAGGCCGTGCCTGAGGAAGCTTCCCATCGTCCGCCCCGTGAGGCTTGGCCCCTCGCGAGGGTCTTGAGCTTGTGCTGATGAAGGTGGGCCGTGCTGGGCCACCCCTTGAGCCACGCCGCAGGCCGCAGGCAGGCAAGTCTGGGTACCCCCGTTCCCAGAACGCCGACACCGAGACCCTCCGCGTCCGGCGCCCGCGCAACAAGAAAGGAGCTGCCAGGAGATCCCTCGTCCCCGAGAAGGTGCGCGCGTGCTCCCAGCACCAGAGCGGCGCAACCACGCTCCAGCGCCACCGCATCAAGACCCCGCGCTGCTCCAGGAAGTGATGCGTGGGAATCAACAAGAGCAAGCTCCACATCCGCAGAGAGCCTCGGTGGCCACTGCAGGCTGCCGCGCCTTCACCGCCGAGCTACGCAGCGTCGCATGGCCCGGCAGGTTCAAGCCAGACCTGCCTCCTCGCTACGACGGCACCGCCGACCCCGCGGAGTTCCTTTAGCTCTAGGAGCTGGGCATCGAAGCTGCCAACAGGGACGAAAAGGTCATGGAGAATTGGTTCCCCATGGCGCTCAAGGACGGAGCCCGAACCCGGCTCTCTGAACACGGCTCCGGCACGATCTCCTCTTGGGGACGAAATGCGCACCGCTTCATCGCCAACTTCCAAGGCACTCGCGACCGGCCTCCGGCCGTGGCGACATCACGATGCATCAAGCGGCAGCCAAGAGAGACCCTGAAGTACATCCAACGCTTCAACAACGCCGCCTCAAAATCCCCAAGGTGGATCGAGTAAGCCATCATCTCAGCCTTCTCCGATGGCGCGTGATGTCAAGATGAAGGAGGAGCTAGCAATGCATGAAGACCTGTGCACATCCCTGGAGCTGTTCAACTTGGCAACCAAGTGCGCCAGGGCTGAGGAAGGGCGCCTCTCCCTCCTCGAGCTTCCGGCTGCCGATCCAGAAGAGAAGAAGCCCAAGGCCAAGGACGTGAAGCGCAAGGGGGCTGCCGTGCTCGCGGCAGAACCAGACACCAAGCAAGGCAGGGATCAACCCGAGTCATCCAAGGGCAGCCGGTACTGTGTGTACCACGACCTCGACACCCACAACACCAACGAAGGCCAGGAGCTCAGGGCCATGCGAGAAGGGCGTATCGGCCGACGCCCCGAGCGCAATGATCGGGGCTACGG
The DNA here is from genome assembly GCA_021605145.1 of Aegilops bicornis. NCBI lineage: Eukaryota > Viridiplantae > Streptophyta > Magnoliopsida > Poales > Poaceae > Aegilops > Aegilops bicornis. The sequence continues at coordinate 251,370,068 of CM038669.1, read as the reverse complement.
CCGAGGAGGAGGAAGAGGCGCAGGACGCTGGGAAGACCGTGGCCCTCGCCAAGGATGGCGTGACATACCTCGCGAGGACCTCTGTCAGGACCAGCCTCGCGAGGGAGGTTGGAGGGACCAATCTCGTGAGGATCGCCCTCAAGGCAACGCAGGGCTCCCACCTCTGCCGCAGCCGCCAAGGAGGTATGAAGACAATCATCAGGACGAGGGGGTTGGGGGCTTCTAGGAGCCGCGCGCGTTCAATTGCATCCTGGGTGGCGCTCAGGCCCCAGCCTCTCAGCGCGTCTTCATGCAGTTTGCTCGCGAGGTGAATGCAGTCCTCCCAAAGCCTGAGGCCACACGCCCTCTCAGGTGGTCGTCGTGCGCTATCACGTTCAGCTCAGCGGATCAGCTCAAGTGCACGGCAACGGCAGGAGTCCTCCCCATGCTTTGCTCACCAGTCATCAGCAACGTGCAAGTCACCAGGACCTCATCGACGGCGGAGCAGGACTCAACGTCCTATCTGTCGAGACATTCAACGATCTCCAAGTGCCATACGATCAGCTTCACCGACCAAGCCTTTCTCAGAGTCACCGACGGCTCCACCGTCCCGATAGGGCAAGTTTGCCTTCCGTCACCTTGAGACAAGCAAGAATACCATCGCCTTGAGCTCATCGACTTGACGTCGCCCACATTACTTTGCCATACAATGCCATCCTAGGGTACCCAGCTTTGGCCAAGTTCATGGCGGTGACTCACCATAGCTACTGATGTCCTCAAGATGCGAAGCGGAGGAGTCATCGAGTGTCTTGTGAGGAAAGGGATGCAGTGCTCTCTCGGCGTGCCTTCCAAGCCGCAGCAATCGAACACCCAGATCACAGGCGGGAGACTTCCCGAGGCGATCCCTAAGAAGAAGAAGGCTTCGCCAGTCCAAGCCCTCATGGGGTAGGCACCTCCGGGCGTGTAGCAGGACCCGCGCCCGTTCAAGGGGCGCCACCCTCTGTCGCATAGGAAGGCGAGCCCGGAGCCCTCCTCAGGCAGGGCTCGGGGGCTCTTTCATGGCGAGCCATCAGCTGGGGTCATGAGGGAGGCGCTCGGGCACCGCTTGGAGGCGTGCTTCAAGGCACGTTTCCCTCAGGAAGGCATGAGGCAAGGAGGGCCAAACCCTCAGGAGTTCATCACGAGGAACACCCAGGAGCTACAGGAGTCAAGAGTCATGCGCGGCTGTCGCCGCTTGCCCGTGGCCCGTATCCAGCGAGGATCTTTGGGCTGCGAATCTGCATCGACATACCAGGGCTCAACCGGGCCGCGTCTCAAGAGCGCCTCTGGCCCTCACGCGTGGGACGTTGCGAGGGTCCATCTCACAGCTACGTTCGCATGCCTTTCGGCCTGCAGAACGCGGTTGCCGCCCATCAGCACCTGCTGAGGTGCGCTCTGGAGGCTCGGGAGGTCAAGCAACGCGCGGTCCTGGCAGAGATGGAGATGGCTCTCGAGGAACCCCCCCGTGCCCCCAGAGCCTCCCGAGGCTCCAGGTCCGGAGGACTCGTGAGGGCCAGCTTACTCATCACGCGTCATCCGCTACCTCAACATCCCGTCATCTCTGACCATATCAGGTGACACCTTTCCAAGTTCTGCTTTCAGCTGGGAGCGCCCCTCGGGCTGCATCATTCCCAGGCCACGTGGGTCCGTCACTATGGCATGTATCTGTTTTGCTTATGTTCTTTACTTACCTTGTTGGGGGCGCCCCTCGGGCTGCATTATCCCCAAGATGCTCGGGCCATACCCGGTGGCGTATGCTTTCTCCGCACTGGATTTGCTCATTCGCGCTTAACCTGATTCACGCAATTATTGCCTACTACCTATCGCGGGCCTCTCCGCCCTAATGCAAAGCGCTTGCACGTTAAAAGGTGGGGCACCTGAGCATCGCGACTCATGGGCTCTTACTGGCTCTCCAGCCCTCACCCCCTGGCCTTGACCCACGGCATCGCGACCTGTCATACCAGCGGCGGCTGAGCTCGCTCGAGGGCCGGGACCTGAGGACGTAGAGCATTTGCATTCTAACCCTGCAGGAACACACCAATGATAAAGGCCCAGAGCCAGGCGCAACCCGCCTTGAGGTAGGGCCGCGTGAGTCCCGTGCTGGCTCACGGGTGCCCAGATACACCTCTCCTAGCCCTACTGTGCCAACCACGTGTCAAGGCGGGGTTGTAGACGCCCCGGGGGCTCCTCCCGGAGGGGAGCCCCCTCCCACGAACCAGTGGAAGCACCATGCTCCGCACTGGCTGACGACACTACCGAGGAGCGGCTATGCCCGTACACATACGGAAGCGCTATGCTCCGCGCTGGTGATAAACAACTGAGGGCGGCTCACAACCGTATCAACCTCAGGGAGCCCAGAGCTCAGTGTCCGGGGCCATCGCAACGCCACCCCTCGGGAGTGCCGCGCGAGGGGGCTGGACACGGGGGCTGCGCCCGGGACACGCCCGAACGTACGCCACCCAGCTAGGTCCCTCGGACCTGGTCGTCGCATGCCTCCTCGAGCGGAGCCAATGTATGAAAATTCGTTTGAACGTCAAGGGGGACTCCTGAGCATTGCGACTCAGGAGCCTAACTGGTCACGTAGCCCCTCACTCCTTAGTCCCGTCCTAGATCTCCGGTCGGGGCTAACGGCGGCTGAGGTATGCGCGGGGCCGGGCCCTGCCGACGTAGAACGACTAATCGACTCCTATGCCTCCTGTCCCTACTTGCTGTCCGCGCGTCAAGGGGGACTCCTGAGCATCGCGACTCAGGAGCCTAACTTGCCACGTAGCCCCTCACTCCTTGGTCCCGTCCTAGGTCTCCGGTCGGGGCTAACGGCGGCTGAGGTATGCGCAGGGTCGGGCCCTGCCGACCTAGAACGCACGCAAGTAGGAGGGAAGAATGCGAATTCAAAGTAAATATTACAAGCCATAAGTCGTTTCACAACGCCAAACACAAGTTTAAACGCCTCCACGAGGCATGGTGCATGTTGCAGCAATTAAAACAGAGTGGAAACTGCGAAGGGATCACCTCCCGAGGCCGCGGAGCTGGCGGCACCACGCCTAGGCAAGGTGCTGAAGGTGCGAAACTTCCCCAGCCGGGCCTCGGCTCAGCCTTTCACAACCTCAGCAGCGGCAGCAGCAAGGTCGCCGCTCACAGGCTCCAGCAGGCCGTCAAGGTCAACGCTGGGGTCGCGAAGGTAGACGTGGCTGAGGACGCGCGACAGCGCTGCAGAAGACAGGGCATGCGCCTCGGCCTAGGCCATGGGGCCAAGGCCGTCCGCGACATCTTCAAGCGCTCGGACCAAGAAAGGAAGCAGCTCGGCAGGGCCGTCCTCTGCACCAGCCAACGGCTTCTCCAGGCCACCCTCATAGAGCGTCTTCAACGCGGCGCGAGCCTTCCCCTCCAACTTGGTGAAGGCCACCCGATCCTCAGCCATGATCTTTGCCTTCCTGTCAAGCTCGATCCTCTCCGCTTTCAGCGACTGTTCCAGTGTCTCCATCTGGCCACGGCAGCCATCAAGCTCGGCGTCCCGGTCCCTGACGGCGGCCTCCCGAGCCTCCATCTCCTTCTCCTTCTCCTGGCGGCTGTGGACCTCCTTGGCGAGCTCATCGCGCAGGCCTTGCAGCTCGACCTCCAGCGCCTTGCAGCGGTCCCGGGCGTCCGTGGCGTCGCCCTGGGCAGCATCGCGAGCGGCCCTGGCCTGGCAGGCGGCTTGTTTCTCCACATCGGAGGCCGACACGGCTTGGCTTAGTGCCGCTCGAACGGAGGCAGCAGAGCGAGATCCAGCCAGAAGCCAGCTCCAGGCGCCCGACCACCAGGCGGGGATCAGCATTCCGGAGATCCTCTTACAGCCGGCTCAGTTCACTGGCAGCCTTGTCCAGAATGGCCGAGGGATCAGAAGGGACTGGAGCCGGTGGAGCGAATGTAGAAAGGCGGCAGCGTGATCACGGCTTGGGAAGGAGGAGCCCCACGGGCCTTGGGCACCTCGGCGACAACGTCAAGCGCGAGCACCTCCAGTCGGCGGGGCCACGAGGCTGACTCGTCGCCGAATGCTCTGCTGGGCTTGCGAGGATGGCGGGCAGGGAGGCGCGAGCCGCTGCCTCCTTTCCCCTTGAGCGGAGCCGCAACCATGGAAGGTGAACCCGCCTCAAGCAGATCCGCAGGAGCCCCCTTCGGCCTTTTTGCTGCAGGCGCCGACCTGGTCAAGAGAATACAGACGTCAAGCCCCGGCGGCAGAAGCAAAGCAAAACACGGATCGAACACTTACTTGTCGTTGTCTGTGGGCTGAAGCAACCTCCGGCCGAACTTGAAGCCTAAAAGCCTGCAGCTAGGGTCAGCCTTGGGAGGCCCGGAAGCAGCGGGCACGTCGGGAAGGCCGGAGCTGGCCTCAGACCGCCTCGGAGCCAGAGCGGACCCCGGGGGAACCAGCCCCGACCTGCCCTTCCTTGGAACTAGGGGAGAATCTTCCCCTCCTCGCCTGGCACCGGCCTCGTCGTCGTCCGGCATGGAGCGAAGGGCGCGGGACCTGCGCCGAGGGAAGGAGTCCCCCGACTCCTCGCCAGTCGCCTCGAAGTCAGACTCTTCTTCCTTCACCTCTTCTTCTTCCTCCTCACTCCCGCTGGAGTTGCTGGAGGAAAGGTTCACCGTCGCCAAAATCGCCAGATCCTCGGGAGCCCCGATGGGCACCAGCCCCTCACCATTGAAGGTGGGCATGGCGCTCACCACTTGCTCCCATTCATCTCGAAGGAACAGGGGGACGGGAGCACCCTTCGGCTTCGCCACGTCTCCCCCGACCAAGGAATGGAGAGCCGCGGCCAGATCTTCATCAGAGAGGCCCTCAGAGCTCAGGCGAAGGGCGTCACCTGCCTCCTCAAGCCTCCACAACGGGAGCGAATGCTCCCGAAGCGGAGCCAGCCGGTGTTCCAAGAACTCCCTCAAGAGCGTAGCCTCGGTCAGCTTCGCCGCCCCCAAGTTGCCTGGCCTCAGGTCTGCGTCTATCCTCTTCAGCAACATCTTCGCACGAGAGTCAACGAGCTCCACGCGAGACCACGCATCAACGGTGTCGGGCTGCCCCGACGGCAGCTCCAGTCGAGGGTGGATGCGCCCGACATCCACCATGACCCACTTGCTCCTGAAGCCTTCGATCCTCTTCCCGGGCTTGGAGATGGAGTTGGAGCTGGAGTATGCGACAAAGCTCGTGCGTGCAGTAATAGAGCCACGAGAGACCCGGAGGTAAAAGTAATGGCGCAGCAAAGCCACCGAGGGCTTTATCCCCACGTGAGCCTCACAATAATAGGCGAAAATCGCCAGGAGAAGAACAGAGTTGGGGTGGAGATGCAGAGCTTGCAAGTTGTATTGGCGGAGAACAGCAAAGAAGAACTCGGAAAAAGGAGGGACCAGACCGGCGATAATGGCGCTCACGAAGAACCGGTAGAAGGTGCTCCCCTGGCCTTCAGGCTGGTCGGAGCCGGCCTCGAGCACAGTCGCTCCCTTGTTGCCCTGTGCCACCATACTCTGGCGCACAAGGACGAGATTCTTCCCCGGCACAGTCGGAGGATCCAGAGCCGGGAGGTACCAGGCCTCAGGCGGGGTCTTGCGAGGCGCCATGGCTTGCAGGATGGAAGGATTGAGACAGATCTGGAGGATTTCGGAAGCAAGGAGGAGAAGGGCGAGAAAGGGGATCTGGAGCAAGGCGATCAAGAGAGAGAGCACCAAGTCTGGCCCGGGCCTCCTTTTTGTCAGAAGGACGGTTGCCGAGGCATCATGGGGAAGCGGAGACGCCCACGACCAATCAATCGCCACGCGGCGCCCAAGGCCGCATGCTGTTGGGGCCCACAGCGCTTCGCACTTGCCCCTTCGCTTCTTTGGTAAGCCATGTCCGGGCGCGCCTTGGGCCCGGGGGCTACTGTCGGCGTTCTAGTAACGGGGGTCCCCAGACTTGCCTGCCTACGGCCTGCGGCGTGGCTCAAGTGGGCGCCCAGCGTGGCCCAACTTCATCAGCTCAAGCTCAAGACCCTCGCGAGGGGCCAAGCCTCATGGGGCGGACGACAGGAACCTTCCTCAGGAGCAGCCTCGTCAGGCAGGCTCACGAGGAGGCGGAGAGATCAAGGCAGGGTACCTCACGAGGGTGCCCTGTGACGCAAGCCATGACTATCAAGACCAGGCGGGCGCCAGGCGGGCGCCAGCCTGCGCAGTGTCCTCGTTTCCCCTTTGGTGCAAAGGAGGCAAGCACAGGCAAAGGCATCAGGAAAAGGTTACCGCTTCGGTGCAACAAGACCAAGACCAGCAGAGCGACAGGAAGTAGGTCATCGTGGAGCCAGGCGGGCGTCACCGTCGAGCCTTTGGCAGCCGAAGACCAACTTTAGTCAGGATAAGTGTACTAGATGTTCCCCTTCAAAATGGCCAATTGTTGGTGCCCTTCCCGCTCATTATTTGGGAAGAGGCCCAGGGCCTCCCTCTATAAACAGGACTAGCCACCACAGACGAGAAGGGAGATGGGCGAGAGGAAGATATTCACAAGAGAGAGAGAGAGAGAAACGACTGAACTCACCCTAGCCGTTCATGCACCAACTCAAGAACAGCCCCTCGCGAGGCTGTTCTTCCTTTGTACTGTTCATCATCAGCCCCCAAGGCAATCCACCACACCACACACTGGAGTAGGGTATTACACCACAACGTTGGCCTGAACCAGTATAAACCCTGTGTCCCTTGTGTTGTTCATCGTTCGTAGCTTAGATCCCTCGCAAACCATTCACCCGTGAGCTGGTAGGGGAAAGATCTCCACGCGCACCCCAGTGTTAGAACCTCAAGGGTCTGCCGGAACCCGAAATCCGACAAAAATAGCATTAGCACAATATGGTATTGTTCAGGTTAAGACATGGCAGGAAATGACATTGTGAAGGATTTGGCAGCTTCACGACACCACTGGATTACAGATCAAGAACTCATAAGTATGGTTAGTGTGCTGTCAATTTATCCCATTTCAGATTGGCAAATAAAGAGACGATTTAAATAATAGTAGAATGATATGACATTGTTCATAGTTAAGACATTGTAGAATATGACATTGTGCTATAGTCAGTAGTTTCACCACACCAGTGGATTACAGATTAAGAACAGAAGCATACATGCAGTGCAAAAGAAGATCACTTGCTCTGTATAGTTTAATTTACATGGTATGAAGAAGGAACTTGGTTGTACAACTGAAAACTTAAATTGAGAAGGACAAACTTTTGTTTATGAACAACATAATAAACTTTAAACATGCAATTTGATGCAAACACAAAAAATAAACAGTTGTTGCTGTCACGCCTAACCAAATATACAAAACAAAGTTTGAAGGCTTGAGAAGGACAAACTTACATTAGTGGTGAAGACTGGCTCTATAAAGCCCTTGTCCATGCTAATGGGGGGGGGGGGGGGCAATTCAAGAAGTTTACCACAAAATCTTCTTCATAAGCATTGCCTATATTCTACATATTGTTAAGAGTAAATATAGATGTGATAATATAAGAGAAAATGGAGAATATTTAAGACAAAATGAAGGGTGATGCTAGATAACCAAGTAGCTATAAATGCAAGTACAGTGATACAGGGAAAAGGTACAACCAAGAGCAATGCAGAGCTAAACTTCTTCAGTACCATCGATGTTATCCAACCTTATGGTAAGAGTAAATATAGATCTGATGTGTAGAAAATGGATGGCAAAGGAGAATAAGCTGCAGAGTGATGGTACATGAACAACTAGCTATCAATATAAGTACACTGATAAAGGACAACAGGTACTTACAAGAACAATGTAGAGCTATACTTTTTCATTGGCAGTGGATATATTCTACACTAATGTAACCATTAATACATATCAGATAATTTGGAGCGAACAATTGATAAGCAAGCTATCATGCATACTGCTATCACATAATGAACCAGGTATGAATGCAGGTACAGTGATACAGGACAACAGGTACTAACAAGAGCAAAGCAACGGAGAGCATATTTGCGATATCCCGTCATCCCTTTCAAACCGGAATTCTTCTTCGAGCAGATTTCCTGCAAAAGAGATCCGTAAGGCACATGCAGAAAAGCAGAAGTTCAAATTTTCATGTGATATCATAGACAGTACCTCATCCTGGGAACGAGGCAAGTGCATAACAAGGGTTTTTCCATTCAAGGTCTTCTAAATTTAGCATAGGAGACTTCACCAGAAAGTCGTTTATAGACTTGCCATCAAAGTGTTATTTCATCAGGTAACACTGATACTGCTGCAGTGCTTCCTTGAAAAGCGCAAGCAAGCTTTGCTTGTCATGACTATCCAGATTGACCCTCGCCTACTTACAACAATGTAATGTAAATCATTGCTGTGTTCAATCAACAGAAAACAGGAACATATTCACCATGAATAATAGCACTTACACGTAAGTGGGACAGTAAGATGTGAAAATGGTGTTTGTCTTCACTATAATCTTCGCATGATGGGAATATATGCACGTAGTCCCTAAAAACATTGAAAACATTGTCTTTTAAACTGGGAATAACTGGAATGGGGTTCCAATCTGCAGGAATTGGCTGTCTCTGCAGTTGGGATAGGTCTTCGGCAGGTGGACTTGCTGTACTTTTTGCTGGAGTGGGTTTTTTCTGTGGTACGGCTGGTGCTATGGCAACTGAAATCAGCATACCTTTTGCTGGAGTGCAGGTCCTGTGTGGTGGGGCTAGTGGTGTGGCAAGTGAAGTATGGGTAGAATCTGCTGGAGTCAGTCCTACATTTTGTGTCATTGGTTGTAGAGCCAATATAAGTGGGGTGATGTCTGATTTCTCCGGCACCACCACGTTTTTCAAGGACTTTGTTGGTGCTCCTTCATCTTCGGCAATCACCCTCTTCCTTTTTGATGTCTGATGCACAAGAACAACATTTGAGTGAAAAAACATGGTATGATGACAGATGGAATATGTATTGATAATGGATGGGCATGGCATCTTGACATATATGATGAGTAAACTAAGAAGATGGTGGTGCAACAAAGTAGAAGAAATGCAAGACACCTTATGCAAGATACGCGCAATCAATAAAACCTTGACAAGTTAGAACATGCACCATGATGGGTGAACAGGACAGGCCATCTGCCTTCGACTCCTCGAGGTCAGAATAGTCATTAGGATCATATTCTGAACAAGAATCTACAGGTGGGAAGCGTATGAGTTTCATTGCATAGTCGTTGCAGTGTTCCACAATATTCTTATGATTCAGGCATTCTGATATTCATTGTGATTACGTACAATATCTGAGAAGCATGAGAACATAAATAGTAGTGAGATTATCTTTGTAATGCAGAGGATAATCTAATATAGGTGCTCCTTGTAAACCCTTGTGTGTTATCACTGGATTCTGATGAGAGAGACCATGTGTGCTATAATATGGTGCGTGCATTAATATAATCTAGCACAAGTACACAAAAAATAGGCTCGAGAAGTAAGGATAATTGGCAGATGATAGGTTCATAACATACTGCATAGAGAGTTTATTGCCAAACCATGATAACAAGAGCACACATCAACTAGGCAGATCGTAGTGTACATAAAAGGGGTACACCATAACCAGCATATATAAATCAAGAAAGTGGAGCTAGCTGGAAAATATGGTGTTGTATTGCCGCTACTAATTGAAAGCCTATCGATCACGTACATGCCAACTATATCAGCTATTGACTGTAGATGTCCCTGCTCCCCTTCCTGACAAGGAACATACTGTACGTACTAAATACAGAATAACAAAAGAGGAACATGTTAAAGAACAGAAGAGGAAGCATATTCTTGAGGTTCCACTTCTTTGCATACAATGTTGGTTTCCCACTCTAGATGAATCACAGCACCCAAAGAAATGCAATTCCATGTTGTCTCTCTATATGTGGCCACATGCATTTGGAAAATCAAGTGGGAGCATTAGCTGACAAATTAAATGTGTGTCTGTTAACTAATATCAGTATCATATCAGAATTCGTATTTGAAGAAGTAAGCTTTGGACTTATGATTGGTGTGTTGTTTAGCTTCAAGAGTGGACTACTGCTAGTGTGACACAAAGCAGCTACACATATCATAGTGTAGATATAACGGGAAAACCGTAAGCATCACAAGTAAAATCAGGAAAGTGGAACATGATGGAAAATATGGGCTACTATTGCCAGTACGGCTAGAAAGGCTTCAGATACCAGCTCTCTTCAACTGAAGGTGTGGTACTATTAATATCAGTGTAACTCTGAAAGGTGACATAGCTCCCCACATTTCCTTGCTAATCTTATAGGATTCAAGTGGGCAGGCCACTACAATTCCTATTCCCATTTTTACAAAATCCTACGAATCAAAGAGGCCCGAAGAGTTGAAAGTGTCCATCACAACCGACTGAATAGACCTCTACACTGTAAATGTCCCTACTCCTCTTCAGTACAAGGAACATACTGTACTACTATCATACTCCCTCCGTTCCAGAATATAAATCTTTGTAGATATTTCCTAGGGCATGGAGCATGTGATCCCGAGCACCAGTGATCGTGGATGAACAGTAAAATCCGAAAAAATAGTAAAAAAAATCAATAAAATCTGAAATTTTTTGTCAAGAAACTTTGATGCTTTTTCTACATGCGTGCCAATTTTTGTGATGAAATGACATTTGTGGAGGTCTCGGCAAAAAGACAAAATCATGCTCCAGAAAAAACTATTTTGGAAGCATTTTGGAGCATCGATTTTTTTGCCAAGACCTGCATGAATGTCATTTTGTCATTATATTTTGCACACATGTGAAAAAGATATCAATGCTTGTTGCCAAAAAAGTTCAGATTTTTTTTGAACTTTCTAAATATTTTTTTGTTTGTACTGTAGCAAAGGGTCCCTGTGAGCTCGAGCGCACAATAGCACTTTCGACTATGAATCACATACAAATGTATAAAGATATATTTTAGAGTGTAGATTCACTCATTTTGCTCCATATGTAGTCCATGGTGGAATCTATACAAAGACTTGCATTTAGGAATGAAGAGAGTTGTTAAAGAAGAACAGAAGAGGAACATGCTAAAGAAGAGCAAGCAGATTTTGGATAATAAAATGTTCGTTGCGCAGTGCACAAACATGATGAACCAGAGGGCATTAAGAATGCAACTCCCTGTCGTCTCTCTATATGCGGTGCACGTGCTTTTGAAAAGTAAAGTAGGAACATCAGCTGACCAATTAAATGTTATCTATTTTAGTAATATCAACATCATATCAAATTCTATTTGAGCAACAAGTTTGGAATTATGAGTGGCACGTTGTTTAGCTTGATGGATTGAGGAGCAGTGCTAAGCAGCTACGATGATGGTACTAAACAGAAAGGAACGTCTGCATGCAGGTCGCGTGACTTTTGCCATTTGGGTCAGTCGACTATTTTAGGCGGTTGGATGAAGATCCTACGTCTCCTAACCCTTCTTCTTCCTCGTCTCTGATTCTTCCCCTATAGAACACCGCAGGGGCCGCCGGATGAACCACCGGCCCCGACCCCCCGCCCTCCCCTAAACCGCCCCCATCGCCTGTGTTCCTCCGCCACCCCCACCCCGCCCCCACTCGCGTCGAGTTTTCGTTGTTCGGCGAGGCCCCACCACCGCCAGGCCACCGCCACCCCCCCCACAACCACTGTCCCCACCCGAGCCCCTTCCTTCCCTCCAGCCAACTCCGGCGAGCTCTCAAAAATCGACTGACCCAATTTTGAAATTTAGTCTACTTTCATTTAACTACTGTGGAATATAAAAGGGGAAAACCATAAGCATTGTGAGTATAGTGTTGAGCGTGCCATGGCGGATCTGAAGGTGCAAACTGGACAAAGGCAACTTCGCAACCAATGTTTGCTTTCAACTAACAAGTAAGATTGTAAGTGATGGACAAGAAATCACAGTAAAGCAGTGCGATCTAATTTCTTACTGCGATAAATAAGTTGAGCAGATACGAAAGAGTGCCGCCTCTGGTGCGGCGCCGTTTATGCATCTGCTAAGAATTTGACCTTGCTGCGGTAGCGATGGCTGTCGGCGGTGTGGAAGCAGATCTAGGAGGGTAGACGGTGGCAGCGGGGGAAATTTCCCGGGGCAGTGGACGAGACGGTCGTAGGAGCGGCACCGGCAAGGTGGACGACAACGGGGATGAAGCGAGAGGACGTGATGCAAGGATCCTGGTCCGAAGCCATGGATGAGAGAGGTCGATCTCTTGTAATGGACGACGGCGTCGGAGTATCAGCTCCGGCATGGTGGAGGAGGACGGTGGTGTATGGGGTGGTGGACGGAGGAGGCTGGCAGGACTAGGTGTTTTGGCGCCCACGGAGTACGAATGGGGAAATGGAGAGAGAGAGGAAGGGGGGAACCATGTCTTCAGGGCGCGCTTGTCTCAAATGCGAGGAAGTTTACAAACTTAGCCCCCGTTTAAAATTTCCTACATCACAACAATATTAGTTGGTTGGGGATAGGATGGCAATCTCGCATACACCGAATATTTGCCAACGGAGATTTCGGCCGAGGAGAGTTTGTTTTGGCGCCCACCGTGTATGAATCCGGGTGAGAGGCGATTTCGGCTGAGGAGGCACTGTGTTTTGGCACCCACTGTGTATGAATCCGGGTGAGAGGCGGTTATGTCACGTTTGAGTGAAATTACAAACCTGCCCCTATCAAGACCTATTGAAATCGAGCCGACATGTGTTGCATGTTAGGGACAGGCAGTAATTTCCATCTCCCATATTTTTGTTTCGGGCGGTTACTGCGAGTTTGGCCGCTTTGTTCAATTTTTTGACAAAAAGCCTGCACGTTTACCATGCCAACTCAATTCTAATCCATTTTGTATTCTATTTTTGTTCGGGCAGGATCCATTTTCGATTGGAATAAAGTTCTATATACATCATTTTTTCATATATAATGTCAAAAGCACAACAAAGAATTCTGCTCCTTTATATATATATAATATGATTTACAAGTACAATGATCTCAAAATCATAATGTTGAATTCAAAAAATTTAAACCAAATTATGTTCTACTAAAATGTATGGATCACTAATATCTGCATATTAAATAACATAGATGCGCATGAATTCATATGAGTATGCATGTTTGATAGATCAATTTTGGTTTGAGTGTGAATTACATGTATCATCATCTCGAATTCAAATATTTGAATCCCTTTTACGTTGCATTTTCTATACACGCAACTAAATATTTGAATCTCCTTTCACGCCCATCTCTCTCGCGTGCTCCTTCATGTAGCTATCACTCTCTTTTCTACAGCTCACACGCACGCTCACTTCATGTTTCTCCTATTTTCGCAAACATGGTCTCTCGATGTCTCCCTTGAGAAGTGTAACACTCTCCCTATCATTAAACATTACACGGTTTTCATTATCTCTCACATCTCTATCATTCTCTAGTATCACTAGGTACTTAAGCTTTCTTTTTCACCTTCACACATAGACTCTCACTTGTCTTTCACTTTGTCTTTCTCTCTAGGGTTCTCTCATGCACCCTATATCTTTCCAGATATGACTCCTACCACTAAAATTACTCTCTCCCTTTTACAACATTTGTTGTCGTGTCCTTTCCGTCTTCATCTCAGTTATAAAACTAACATTATTCATTTGTTTACCGATCAGAGAAACTCCCCCCTTTCTCTCTCTCTCTCTCTCTCTCACACACACACAACTCCTGCTTCCACTCCCCTTCCCGACTACCTTCTCTCTCTCACACACACACACATACACAAAACTCTCGCTTTCACACCCCCACTCGTATTTCTGTCACAAACATTGATCGACTAGCCTCCAGATAGGTTTATACACCCGCACACTCTTGCTTCCACTATCTCGTACATGTCTCTCTCGCGCTCCTTGTATCTATGTAGATTTTTCGGCCCTTCTTGAGACATGCCCTCTTGATCGCAAATAAAATCTACATAGATACAAGGATCGCAAATAATTTCTGTTACAAACATTGATCGACTAGCCTCAAGATAGGCACACACATACTATCACCTCATTTTATGGTGATACCTCTCGCACACACACTCTTTGTGTCTTTGTCACACACGCACTCCATCCTCCTCCTCTCTCCCTCCCTCCCTCTCACACACACATGGGCTTTTTGCAACAATATACCACTTCTTGAATCTTGAAACCGACCACATTCCTCCCTTATCTCATCAAAACCACCAAAGGAATATATTTTGAGTGAAACATAACATATTTTTAGTGATATACGTATTTCAAAACTAGACTCTTTTCTATCAAATCGGTGAATATGTAATGATCATTGCCTGGATATCGTCATAATTATTCGAAGTTCTGTCAATTGCACAACAGTAATTTGTTCACCCACCGTTTGCTATTTTTCTCGAGAGAAGCCACTACTAAAACCTACGGCCCCGGGTCTTCTTTCTCATAATTTTGCCATTGCGATCTACTTTTCTCTTGCATTTATTTTCAGATCTATTAATCCAAAAATACATAAATACCTTGCTGCGCTTTATTTCTATTTATTTTTTTGCGATCTATCTATCAATTTACTACAAATTTATCTCACGTCTGTTTGCCTATCTTGAGGCGCCGTACCCCGGAAGGTATTGACAACCCCTTTAACACGTCGGGTTGCGAGGATTTGTTATCTTTATGCAGGGGTTGTTTACGTTGTGTTGCTTGGTTCTCCTACTGGTTCGATAACCTTGGTTTCATATCTGAGGGAAATACCTACCGCTTGTCTTTGCATCATCCCTTCCTCTTTGGGGAAATACCAACGTAGCTTCAAGCGACATCAAAAGGAATTTCTGGCGCCGTTGCCGGGGAGGATCTTCAACATATACTAGATTCCTAATCACAAATCTCATCTCCTTGAAATTTACATTTTTTTTTTGCCATTTGCCTCTCGTTTTCCCCTCCCCCACTTCACAAAAATTAGCTGTTTTATTCGCCTCTCTTTTCCGTTCGCCGTTTTGTTGTCAGATCTATCCTTTACTTGCAATCATGCGTGATTTCGGTATGGCACCAACAGATGATGGCCTAACTCCTAAGATAGGACGTACGGGAAATATGGATGCTAAATTTTTTATCTTGGCACAGGGGAACGTTATGGGAAAAGAACGCATCCAAGAATTTTTCAATTGTGTGGGAAATTTGAGTCTTGATGATGCTCCTATACTTAAAACTACTTAGATCTTATGCGGATGCTATTTCAGCACTAGTTCTGAAACTTGAAAGTAAATTTATTCGTACCCATCCTACTTTGCAAAGATTGTTTTTTGAGCTTCCTGTTATAAAGAATCCTAGGGCTAAAAAGTTGGCCACCCTTGTCCTTATGAATGAATTTGGTTACATAATACGGGAAGCTAGGGAAATCTTTGACTTTTATGGTATGAGTCATGAAAAACCTGTGATAGATGAAATTCTTTACAATAGCGACTATGCTTTAAGAAATTTGCTTGGGGATAATAAAATCTTTGATGAGAATCTTAAAAAAGAAGTCCCCGTTTTAGATATATTCCAACAGGTATTCAATAATGTTAATCAACATTATTCTTGGATTGTTGCGGGGAATCAAAAAGAGTATGATGAACACCAACTTAGGAACGCTAAGGTTTCTATGGATAATATGTTTTATGTTGTGTTCACAAAACCCCATGATGGAAATACCTCGAAGAAAGTTAAGAAGAAAGATGACAATACTTAGATCCTTGCTTTATGCCTAGCTAAGGGCGTAAAACTATAGCGCTTGTTGGGAGGCAACCCAATGAATAAATTTTATTTTTGATTTTTGCTTTCTCTTTTTGAGTGCTAGCACAATTATCCTACTGTTATGATTGTGTTTTTATGTTATAATTAATGTTCGTGCCAAATAGAACCGATTGGATGTTCTTGGGTGATAGTTCTTTGATCTTGCTGAAAAAGACAGAAACTTTGCGCTCACGAAAATAATTCTCATTTTTATTCTAAAGTGATTTTGCTCTGATTATTTTTGCAGAATATTAACATACAAATTGCTCTGGTCTTCCTATTATTTCAGAATTTTTGGAGTTCCCTAAGTTTTCGTCTAAGTCAGGTTGCTACAGACTATTCTGTTTTGACAGATTCTGTTTTCTTTGTGTTGTGTGCTTATTTTGATGGATCTATGGTTTTCTTTGATGAGTCTTTGCCATAGAAAAGTTGGAATACGATAGATATAATACAAGAACAAAATATGAATTGGTTTGATACAGTACTTATAGTAGTGGTTTGCTTTCTTACACTAACGGATCTCACAGAGGTTTTGTTGAGTTTTGTGTGCTTGAAGTTTTCAAGTTTTGGGTTATCTTACGATGGATGAAGCAAGGATGGAAGAGCCTAAGCTTGGGGATGCCCCGTCATCCCAAGCTATTATCCAAAAATTAGCAACCAACTAAGCTTGGGGATGCCCCTGAGTGGCATCCCCGCTTTCTTCCAACGATCATTGGTATTTTACTCGAAACTATATTTTTATTCATCACATGATATGTGTTTTGCTTGCAGCGTCTTGTATGATATGAGTCTTTGCTTGCTTTATTTTGTGTTTTAAGTCTTGATCCCTTGCTGGACACACCTATTTGGGAGAGCCAAAATTATGTCATGACTTGTTAGAATTGCTCTCTATGATTCACTTAAATTTTTATGAGCTATGGACTTGCTCTAGTGCTTCACTTATATCTTTTTGAGCACGGTGTGCTTAGTATTTTTGAATAATTGCTCTCTTCCTTCACTTAGATTTATTTGAGAGTTAGTAAAATTTTCAAGACATTCTCTCTTGCTTCACTTAAATTATTTTGAGAGAAAGAAAATGAATTATGCTCATGATCTTCACTTATATTTGTTTGAGATTATCAAAAGCAACACATGAAAATTAGTCCCAAAGTGATAGATATCCAAGAAGGATATAATAAAAACTGTCATGAAGATCATTGGAAAAAATAAACTTGAGTCTTAGTGATAGTTTTGAGATATGATGATGTGATATGTGAGTTATGTTGATGAGTAATTATGCTTTAGTAAGAATATTGGTGTTAAAGTTTGTGATTCCCTATGCAAGTATGAAAGTCAATAGTGATGCAATGAAAATTATATCCTACTTGTGATGCATTATTCGGTGTTATTTATGCTTAATGCTTGCTTATGAGATTATTGGTGGGTCGCTTCTCAAGCTTTTGCTAGCCTTCATTTTGCACAAAGTATGATCTCTACTTGTGCATCCAAAACCCTTAAACCAGTTTTGCCACATGAGTCCACTATATCTACCTATATGTGGTATTCTTTTGCCGTTCTAAGCAAATCTGTATGTGCCATCTCTAATTTTCAAAATAAACCTCTCTTTTGGGTGTTTGTTTCGCTGGCGGAGCGGTGAGGGGTGGCAAATATTTTCCATGCTAGACGTGTTATTCTCAAGATGAGTGTTTATTCAGTTTTCATTGCACGAGAGTAAGGCAAAGGTATTAGGGATGCCCAGTCCCGAAATGAAAAAAATGAATTTACTTTATGTTGTCAAATAATAAATTCCTTGGAAAGTGTTGGTATGGAGGGCAACCGTGGATACGGCTAGCCATGGAAAGTGAAAGTATGATGGAAAAAGGAATAAACTTTATTTTTTGTTTGGGAACCACCTATGATATATCTAGCATGGAAAGTGTTGGGAACTCTAAGTCGTTTTCCTTGGTGGGATGGATACACCTCCCAAAATGTTTGTATCTCTAAGTTTTTTGCTTTGAGCTCTGGCACCTCTACAAATCCTACTTCCCTCTGTGAAGGGCCTTTCTTTTTACTTTATGCAATTTTTATTTTTGAATTTGAGTCTCCATCTTCTCTTATAAAAGCACCAACTAGGAGGCAATATGATCGTACTTAAGTATTGGGTGTAGCTAATATTCGAGTGTGTTTCATGAATGGATCAATGTTTAAGCATGATGGGCTAGGGATTACTTATTTTAGCGTTGATATTTTGAAAGACATGGTTGCTTGTTGATATGCTTGAGTATCTAAATTATTATGTCAAAACTACACTATTGCTTTGAAAAATATAAAAGTCCAAATGTCCATGCTATAAAGAAAAGAATATGATATGACATGTTATGCAGCATTCCACATCCAAAATTCCGTTTTATCACTTACCTACTCGAGGACGAGTAGGAGTTAAGCTTGGGGATGCTGATACGTCTCCTACGTATCTATAATTTTTTATTGTTCCATGCTGCTATATTATCAATCTTGGATGTTTTATAATAATTTCCTGGTCATTTTATATCATTTTTGGTACTAACCTATTGACATAGTGCCAAGTGCCAGTTGTTGTTTTTCCATGTTTTTTTCATCGCAGAAAATCAATATCAGACGGAGTCCAAGTGCCCCGAAACTTTACGGAGAATTTTTATGGGCCAGAAGGAACACAACGGGCCGTGGCTGCGCCTGGGGGGTGCCCCGAGGGGGGCACAACCCACCAGGGTGCGCCCTGGTGGGTTGTGCCCACCTCGGGTGCCCCCCGGACCGCCTCTTTGCTCTATAAATACCCCAATATTCCAGAAACCCTAGAGGGGTCGACGAAATATTCATCCAGCCACCGCAGAGTCCAGAACCACCAGATCCAATCTAGACACCATCTCGGATGGGGTTGACCACCTCCATTGGTGCCTCTCCAATGATGCGTGAGTAGTTCTTTGTAGACCTTCGGGTCCGTAGTTAGTAGCTAGATGGCTTTGTCTCTCTCGCTAGATTCTCAACACAATTGTCTCTTGAGATCCATATGATGTAACTCTTTTGTGATGTGTTTGTTGGGATCGATGAACTTTGAGTTTATGATTAGATCTATCTTTTTATATCCATGAAAGTTATTTGAGTTTCTTTGATCTCTTATATGCATGATTGCTTATAGCCTCGTATTTCTTCTCGGATATTTGGGTTTTGTTTGGCCAACTTGATCTATTTATCTTGCAATGGGAAGAGGTGCTTTGTAGTGGGTTCGATCTACGGTGCTTGATCCCAGTGAGAGAAAGGGAAACGACACGTATGTATCATTGGTACTAAGGATAAAATGATGGGGTCTATCTCTACATAGATAGATCTTGTCTACATCATGTCATCGTTCTCATTGCATTACTCCGTTTCTTCATGAACTTAATACACTAGATGCATGATGGATAGTGGTCGATGTGTGGAGTAATAGTAGTAGATGGCAGGAGTCGGTCTACTAATCTTGGACGCGATGCCTATATAATGATCATTGCCTGGATATCGTCATAAATATTCGAAGTTCTGTCAGTTGCCCAACAGTAATTTGTTCACCACCGTTTGCTATTTTTCTCGAGAGAAGCCACGAGAGAAGCCACTAGTGAAACCTATGCCCCCCGGGTCTTCTTTCTCATATTTTTGCCTTTACGATCTACTTTTCTCTTGCATTTATTTTCAGATCTATTAATACAAAAATACATAAATACCTTGCTGCATTTTATTTCTATTTATTTTATTTGCGATCTATCTATCAACTTACTACAAATTTATCTCACGTCCGTTTGCCTATCTAGAGGCGCTGTACGTCGGAAGGGATTGACAACCCCTTTAACACGTCGGGTTGCGAGGATTTGTTATCTGTGTGGAGGGGTTGTTTACGTTGTGTTGCTTGGTTCTCCTACTGGTTCGATAACCTTGGTTTCATATCTAAGGGAAATACCTACCGCCGCTGTGCTGCATCATCCCTTCCTCTTTGGGGAAATACCGACGTAGCTTCCAGCGACATCAGTGGACCAACGGTATTCCGACAAAACCGATCTATTGCCATCACACTCTCCCAGCCATTCCGACAAATTCCCCTTTGGGCTAAGTCCTGGGTGGCCCCGATGTCAACCCGTGACATCCAACGCCACCGTCGTGGCCAAACATAAATGGTCCCAAACGGGAACAAGGATCCCTAAAACAACAACGTGCACACAAGGTTTATGCCCGCCT
Organism: Aegilops bicornis; assembly: GCA_021605145.1. Classification (NCBI taxonomy): domain Eukaryota; kingdom Viridiplantae; phylum Streptophyta; class Magnoliopsida; order Poales; family Poaceae; genus Aegilops; species Aegilops bicornis. The sequence goes on along the minus strand of CM038669.1, from coordinate 251,350,090 downwards.
ACCTGATCAGGGTAGCGCGCGCCCATAACCTTCCCTCTTTGGAGGCACCGGCGAGAGGCATGACAATAGACCACAATAGTGTTGGGGAACGTAGCATGTAATTTCAAAAAATTTCCTACGATCATGCAAGATCTATCTACGAGATGCATAGCAACGAGAGGGGAAGAGTGTGTCCACATACCCACATAGACCGAAAGTGGAAGCGTTAGATTAATGCGGTTGATGTAGTCGAACGTCTTCACGATCTAACCGATCTAGTACCGAACGTACGGGACCTCCGAGTTCAGCACACATTCAGCTTGATGCCGTCCCTCGAACTCTTGATCCAGTAGAGGGTCGAGGAAGTGTTTCGTTAGCACGACGGCATGATGATGTGATCCGTGCAGGGCTTCGCCTAAGCACTACAACGGTATGACCGGAGGAGTAAACTATTGAGGGGGCACCGCACATGGCTAAGAGAACAACTGTTGTACTTTGGGGTGCCCCCTGCCCTGTATATATAAAGCAGGAAGGGAGGAGCCTTGAGGGGCGCACCATGGGGGGAGTCCTACTAGGACTCCTAGTCCTAGCAGGATTCCCCTTTCCTTCTCTAGAGTGGGAAAGAGGGAAAGGGGGGCGCCGCCCCCTCCATGGGGGGTGTAGGACCTTGAAGTATGTCTAGAGGGGGGTGATTAGACTACTTGAGTAATTAAAAGCTATGCCTTTTCCAAATTTTAGACTTTGGCAGATTTTAGCTAACTTTGAGCAATTCAAGCAATCATCACGCAATTCAAGCAAGCATGCAAAGAGTATATAGGCAGCGGAAAATAAAGCATGCAACTTGCAAGAATGTAAAGGGAAGGGTTTGGAGAATTCAAACGTTGGAGACACGGATGTTTTTGTCGTGGTTCCGATAGGTGGTGCTATCGTACATCCACGTTGATGGAGACTTCAACCAACGTAGGGTAACGGTTGCGCGAGTCCACAAAGGGCTCCACCCACGAAGGGTCCACAAAGAAGCAACATTGTCTATCCCACCATGGCCGTCGCCCACGAAGGACCTGCCTCACTAGCGGTAGATCTTCACGAAGTAGGCGATCTCCTTGCCCTTACAAACTCCTTGGTTCAACTCCACAATCTTGTCGGAGGCTCCCAAGTGACACCTAGCCAATCTAGGAGACACCACTCTCCAAGAGGTAACAAATGGTGTATTGATGATGAAATCCTTGCTCTTGTGCTTCAAATGATAGTCTCCCCAACACTCAACTCTCTCTCACAGGATTTGGATTTGGTGGACAGAAGATTTGAGTGGAAAGCAACTTGGGGAAGGCTAGAGATCAAGATTCATATGGTTGGAATGGAATATCTTGGCCTCAACACATGAGTAGGTGGTTCTCTCTCAGGCTGGTAAGTTGGAAGTGTAGGTTTGTTCGATGGCTCTCTCCCACGAATGAAGAGGAGGTGGAGGGGTATATATAGCCTCCACACAAAATCTAACCGTTACACACAATTTACCAAACTCGGTGGGACAGAATCATCAAACTCGGTCGGACCGATTTAGTAAACCTCGTGACCGTTAGGGTTTTCGGTGGGACTGACATGCAACTCGGTAGGACCGATATGGTTAGGGTTAGGGCATAACGTATCTCGGTGAGACCAATTACACAAACTCGGTGAGACCGAATTTGGTAATTAGCTAACCAGAGAGTTGGTCAGGTAAACTCGGTGGGACCGATTCGCTCTTTCGGTGAGACCGAAAAGTTACGAAAGGAAGCAGAGAGTTTACGTTGCAATCTCGGTGGGACCCGATCGCTCACTTGGCTAGACCGAAGCGTTATGAAGGGAAAGCAGAGATTACAATCCCATCTCGGTGAGACCGAGATCCCTATCAGTGAGACCGATTTGCCTAGGGTTTGTGGCGATGGCTAAGACATCTGAACTTGGTGGCGCCAGGATAGAAAGAATCGGTAGGGCGAGTTTGACTTTAGGTTTAGGTCATATGTGGATGTGAGAAAGTAGTGGAGGGTTTTGGAGCATATCACTAAGCACATGAAGCAAAAGGCTCATTAAGCAACACCTCATCCCTCCTTGATAGTATTGGCTTTTCCTATAGACTCAATGTGATCTTGGATCACTAAAATGTAAAATGTAGAGTCTTGAGCTTTTGAGCTTGAGCCAATCCTTTGTCCTTGATATTTTGAGGGATCCACTTTCATCATCCATGCCATGCCATTCATTGAGCTTTCCTGAAATATTTGTCTTGGAATAGCATTAGCTCAATGAGCTATATGTTGTTATGAATTACCAAAACCACCTAGGGGTAGTTACACTTTCAATCTCCCCCTTTTTGGTAATTGATGACAACATATAGATCAAAGCTTCGACAAATGATAATAAAATTTGAAAAACATCGTCGCTTTGAGAACTATGTGATAAGCAAGAGCTCCCCCTAAATTTGTGCATAGTAATATTTGCTTTGGACTACAAGTGCACAAGGAATTAGGCTCATGGGTTACTCTTCCATGTCACATACATCTTGGTGGAGCGCTCAAAATAACAAAGATTGAATACATGCACTCATCACCAAGCAAAGTGAATGATCATATAAGGATAGGTAGGATAATATCATAACGAGCATAAGTGTAGCTTATGATCAAACACATGATCATCAATGTCTCACAGGTAGTTGCATAGTATCTCAAACAATCAAAATCAAATAAAGTTCAACCAAAAAGACAAGAGAGAACAAAAGCAAATCTCTCTCTCTCGAAGCCTATGATCTATACATTTTTTCTCCCCCTTTGGCACCAAGTTATAGAAAAGTTCCTAGAAAATGCATAGGACTATATCGTCTCTCAGGCTTGGTCTTCTGGTGGTGGTGGTGTCCGGAGAACTCCAAGAACGAAGGCTTCAGTCGATGTAGAAGGAGCTGAAGGAGTTGGTGCTGGAGCTGGTGGTGCTGTAGCTGATGAAGTGACTCTGGTATCTTGAACTGGCTCTGCAGCTGATCTCTGAGCTCATGGCACTCTGGCAAAATGCATCGGCCGTTGTCCTGCCCTTCCTCTCCTGCATGTCATCCTGTAGCTGCTCCACAGCTGACTGAATCTCAGTTACTTTGACATCAAGATCATAGAATTTTTGTTCCATGATTCTTTCCAGGCTCTCCTGGTTTTGAGTTAGGGTGGCCAACCCCTTCTCAATCTATAGAGTTGATGCTATCAAGTAACCAAGCTGCTCCTTCTTGTTCTTCAGAAAGTATTCAGATGCCTCTGCTTGAGTTGGCATATTGGCAGCCTTCTCTTTCCTAGCTTTCTCCTTCTTTTCTTGCGCTTATACTGATGTTGGTTCATTTTCAGTCATGACAACTTGATTGTCCTCAAAGTCAGGATAGAGAACCATGTGTTCCTTATCCAACAGATACTTCCCTGTGCCCATCTTTGAGTTTCTTAGAGGGCATGCAATCAATTTGCTTCACGTTTTTGATGTGCCTCAGAAATTCAAAGTCATGAGCCTCATAGTTGAAACGTGGTCACCTGATTTGGGCAAAAGAGTGTGCCTCAGGATCCAGTTGATTGTAGGCAGCCCTGACAGAAGATAATGAACTGATCCAAACTTGAAGGACTCAAGTGCATCATCAGGGATTTCCTTGTACATGTGTGACATTGAGTTGTGACCCATCTTCTTCTTGGCATAAATGTCCAAGTCATCTTCATCTTCCTTTGGGGCATTGAACAGACTTGCCCATTCCTCTATGGTTGACTGATATCGTGTTCCTTCAGACATCCAAACTATCCTGCCATCTGGATAGAAATGTGTTGTGGAGTAGAATTGCATAATGAGCTCGTCATTCCAATTTGTGAGCTTCTGCCTAACAAAATCTGCAACTCCACAAGCACTGAAGCTGTCATACACTCCAGGTTAGTGTTCTTCATTCTCCTGAATGTAGGTCCAGTCGACCCACCTCATATCACAAACTATGGGCTTCTTATCCAACAAGATGGTCTCATAGAAGTCCTGCTGTTCCTTGGTGTGGAACATGTAATCCACACAGTCCTTCTCCTGGTGGCATATGGATCTGACTCTCTCCATAGCCTCAACCCTTGATCTCTCATGATCTTCATGTTCTCAGCCACAGGATGAGCATCATTGTGGTCTAGGATCTTGGGTTTGAGCTTCCTTAGGACCTGCCCTTCTTCATCTTCCTCAGCATCAACCTCAGGCATTGGAGCCTTGTTCTTCTCAGTTGCTGGTATACTCCTGGTATTTCTCTTTGGTGCATTCTTGGGCTTGGGGGCAGCTTTGGGCTTTGAAGTTGCAGCCCCTGACTTTATGGCATCACCCATCAGCTTTTGTGCCTTGGGTGCAGGTTCAGCAACCTCTTGTTCTTCCTCTTCCTCCATCATAGATGGTTTCCCAATCACTCTGGCCATGGTCTTCTTGACCCTTTCCTTCCTTTTCTTTCCTTCAGTAGCAGCAGGTTCTTTGGGTTGGGTTTCCAAAGAAGCTTGAGTGGAGACTCTGGCTTTGGACATTGGTTGTCTACCTGCTGGCCTTTTGATCTTCATTCCAAGCTTAACTGCTGTCGAGCTGTACTCTTTCTTGAGCACTTTCTTCTTGGAACTGGCCTCATCCTCAGCTACCACATAATCCTCATCCTCAGACTCAGAGATCTTCTTCTTCCTTGTCCTTGTGGCAGCCTTGGGCAAATTGCTGGGAGTGCTTCTGCTCCCCTCATCTGAGCTGCTAGAGGGACTAGTGCCCTCACTCATTTGAATCTGCTCTTCTGACCTGTTCTGGCTGTCACTTTGGTCTGACATGCTGCTCACACTGACTACCACAGTGAATAGTTATAGATGAGGTAGAGTGGATGAGCATCACAAAATGCAGAGATTTTTGCAAAGAATGATTCAAAAACTTAGTTTTAGTTTCCACGAAAGCATTTCGGATCTACCGATTTTCAAACTTCGGTGATACCGAAGCAGTTTTGGAACCTGAACTAGTGAACTTCGGTCGAGACCGAGTCACGATTGATGGCACCGAGACTGCTAGGGTTTCACAAAGTTCTATCGGTCACACCGATTTGTAATTCTCGGTCAGACCGAGACTTACTAGTGCAATGGCGTTAGCCAAGTCGGTGGGATCGAGTTTTTCAACTCGGTGGGTCCGAGATGGTTTCGGCGGAAACCTAACCCTAAATTTTCGAATCATACCTATTCTAAGGATTTTTTTTTGACTGGATAGAAGTGTTTCAATCGTGGCAAGATGCATTATGAATACAATGTGCTGAGAATCGGACGAGGATACCACAGTGATCGAGTTCATACCCTAGTTAGGCGGTGAACTCGCTACGGTGGCAATGTCGGAGGAGAATTCCGTTGATGGCGGCGGAGACCAGCGACAGGAGGCGGCTGGCGACGAAGTCGACGATCTGTAGACCTGGTTGGTAGAGAGAGCTATGCGCGGGCGAGAAGTTTCGGAGAAATTTTTCCAAAATTTGCCCTTGTGTATATATAGCCTGACACTGTCGGTGTGACCGAGTTGAACAACTCGGTGGCACCGAGATGCATAACTGATTAAGATTCTGACAACTCGGTGTGACCGAAAAGTTAAAATCGGTTGCATAGAGATTGAAAACCTAGATCGACTTAGTAATCTCAGTATGACCGAAATGGAGGAATCGGTCAGACCGAAAATCACAAAGAAGTTTTGGAAGTTTAAGTCTATGACGAATCGGGGACTCCGAGTGCTCCTCACACAGAGTGGTTCGAATCGACTTGATCAAATTTTGTGATGTAGCATGAATAGAGTTTGAGACGAGAAAAGCATAGATAGCTAGAGAAGGTTCTTAGGCATTCTTGTCCATCCACTTGGCAAAAGAAAAAAAACCAATCAATCAAACAACAAGTGGATGTCCTCGAATGAGTAAAATATGCAATCAACATGCTCACACAATAAAATGACAAATGAAATATGTGACAAAGCACGCACAACCAATTCTAGCATCTATCAAACAATTGGCGATGACTAAGTCATCTATATATGAGTATACTGACTTAGGAGTCAAATGAGAACATTTGATCATAGGTCATACTCATCGTTTAAGCTAAAGTGGGGTTACCACTTTTACATAAAGCATTTATGTGTTCACATCATTAGAGTTGCTTTGACTCAATTCTTAGAGTTAAGCTCCCCCTAGATGTGAGATCCCCCCTTAGAGGGATAAACTAACCTTGGGTTGTCGTTGATGACTTCATGTAGGTGTTGAAGATGTGGATGCTCAATCTTGATGTAGATCTTTTTGGCGCAATCCTTTGGAATGAGTTGCACTTTCAATACCTACACGGGTTAGTCCCACAAGGAACAAACAAGAATATCCATAGACATAGAGTGATGCACACACAAAATGATGTCCATGAAAACATTAGGTTACCTTGTCCCTTGCCTTACCAACATGAGGGTTTGTGACTCCTTGAACTAGTGCAAGATATGGAAGTTGATTGCACTTGTCCTTGCCATAATGATATGAGTGAAAAATGTTGGCGGAGTCACCCTCAAGAACTATCTAGTTCTTGTTCTTCGGGATCCACATCATCTTGATGGGAATCCTTGGTGTAGTAGTTGTGCTTGATGTAGTAGAACTTGACATAGTCTTGGGAACCCACTTGACCAAGGCCTTAGGTGCTTCTTCAAATGCATCAATCTCCTCTTGAAGCTTGTCCTTGCCTTTGTTCTTGTGGTCTTGTGGTGGAAGATCATCTTGTGCTTGTGTTCCCTTGAAGGAAGTAGGATCATACTTCTCTTGTTGAGGAACAAACTTTGTCTTGGGGTATTGATCTTCTTCCCACTCAACTCCATTGGCATTGAACTTTCTCTCAAAACCAACACCTTGATTCTTCCGGTGCCTTCCTTGCTTGCGTACAATTTCCTCAAATTGCTTACTCCCGGCAAGGCTCTTGTATACACCTTTCTGTATAATTCCCTTCAATAAGTTGTTTTCTTGCTCAAGTGTAACTTGGCTAAGAGAATCATTAGTGGAATCAAGAACTACTAGAAGCAACAATATTGGGTTTAGCATTGTTATTGTTACTACTAGAAGAAGAATCTTTCTTGTTCTTGTTATTGGACTTGACTTGAGGCATGTAAGTAGATAAGAGTAAACGCTTGGCAATATAAGAAGAACTTTTCTTACGGAGATCATCATTGATCGCTTTTAGGAACTCATGCTCTTGCTCAAGATTGAGCTTTTCAAAGCGTAACTTCTCATGAGCCCTTAAAAGTTCTCGATGATCTTTGAAGATAGTTTCATGAGCTAACTTAAGAGTGTTTAGTTCTTTAGTTAGGCGCTCAATTTTCTCCTTATCATTGTCATTCGTTTCATCTTGATTAGCATGATTAATTGACGTTTCATCATAGTATTCATCACTAGAGTTGTCAACAAGTAAATCATCATCACCTAGCAAGTCATCTTCATCACTATTAAAATCAACATACTGGGGTGTGTTACCTTAGGACCTTTGGCCATGAAGCATCTTCCAATTCCTTCATTTGGTGAATCAAATATGTCGTAGGAGTTGGTTGACACAAGTGCTAGACCGGCAACACCTTCATCTTGAGTGTATTCAGAGTCTGAGTGATAGCTTCTTTCAGAGTGATTGTCGGAGTCGGAGCCGGATACCCATTCACCAACATGAGCTTGATGTCTTCGTTTTGTGTAGCTCTTTGATGACTTGTCTTTCCTTTCCGAATCCTTGCTTCTCCGTGAGGGTCTTCGTTCATAACGATCATCTCTACTCCTTCTCTCTCTTGGTGGTGATTCTTCTCTTCTACTTCTTCTCTTGGGAGAATCTTCTCTTCTTTTGTAGGGTGTCGTACATTCATTGGAATAGTGTCCGGATCTCCCACAATTGTAGCAATTGCGCTCTCGACTAGAAGATCTTTTGTCATTGTAGGACCTTGACTTGGAGCTTCTTTCTTTGCTTCTACTCTTGTAGAATTTGTTGAAGTTCTTCACCATTAAGCTCAATTCTTCATTGAAGGTTTGTTTCTCACTTGATGATGTGGGGGCTTCACATGAGGCTTTGTAAGCACCACTTTACTTGTTGTGAAGTTCCTCCTTATCCTTGAGTGACATCTCATGAGCAACAATTCTTCCAATGACTTCCGTTGGCTTGAGATCTTTGTAATTTGGCATCATTTGGATCAATGTGCACGGTATCATATTTTCCATCCAATGCTCTTAGGATCTTCTTGATGATGAATCATCGGTCATCTCTTCACTTCCTAAGCCGGCAATCTCATTTGTGATAAGAGCAAGCCTAGAGTACATTTCAGCGACACCTTCACCATCCTTCATTTTGAACTTGTCAAGCTGACTTTGGAGCACATCCAACTTGGATTCCTTGACGGAGTCGGTACCTTCATGCATATCAATCAAAGTATCCCAAATTTCCTTTGCATTCTCAAGACGGCTGATTTGTTGAATTCTTCGGGGCACAATCCGTTGAAGAGGATATCACAAGCTTGAGCATTGTATGGCAACATCTTCAACTATTCACGGTTCGGTTCTCTCCCATCAAAGACCTTACCTTGCAAGCCAATACACACAATAGCCCAAACGACGGGGTTATGTCCGAGAATATGCATTTTCATCTTATGCTTCCAACTAGCAAAATTAGTGCCATCAAAGTAAGGAACTCTATGGTGATAATTTCCCTCGCTAGGCATCATACTCTCCTAGGTTGTGAAACCAAGGCTATGACCACCAAAAGCTATGGAAATCAAAGCAAATGGAGACCAAAGCTCTGATACCACTTGTAGGACCTTGAACTATGTATAGAGGGGGGTGATTAGACTACTTTACCAATTACAAGCTATGCCTTTTCCCAATTTTAGACTTTGGCAGATTTTAGCTAACTTTGAGCAATTCAAGCAATGATCACACAATTCAAGCAAGCATGCAAAGAGTATATAGGCAGCGGAAAATAAAGCATGCAACTTGCAAGAATGTAAAGGGAAGGGTTTGGAGAATTCAAACGCAATTGGACACACGGATGTTTTTGTCGTGGTTCCGATAGGTGGTGCTATCGTACATCCACGTTGATGGAGACTTCAACCCACGTGGGGTAGCAGTTCTTGTGAGTCCATGGAGGGCTCCACCCACGAAGGGTCCACGAAGAAGCAACCTTGTCTATCCCACCATGGCCTTCGCCCACGAAGGACTTGCCTCACTAGCGGTAGATCTTCACGAAGTAGGCGATCTCCTTGCCCTTACAAACTCCTTGGTTCAAGTCCACAATCTTGTCGGAGGCTCCCAAGTGACACCTAGCCAATCTAGGAGACACCACTCTCCAAGAAGAAACAAATGGTGTGTTGATGATGAACTCCTTGCTCTTGTGCTTCAAATGATAGTCTCCCCAACACTCAACTCTCTCTCACAGGATTTGGATTTGGTGGAAAGAAGATTTGAGTGGAAAGCAACTTGGGGAAGGCTAGATATCAAGATTCATATGGTTGGAATGGAATATCTTGGCCTCAACACATGAGTAGGTGGTTCTCTCTCAGAACTGGTAAGTTGGAAGTGTAGGTTTGTTCTGATGGCTCTCAGCACGAATGAAGAGGAGGTGGAGGGGTATATATAGCCTCCACACAAAATCTAACCGTTACACACAATTTACTAAACTCGGTGGGACCGAATCATCAAACTCGGTCGGACCGATTTAGTAAACCTAGTGACCGTTAGGGTTTTCGGTGGGACTGACATGCTACTCGGTAGGACCGATATGGTTAGGGTTAGGGCATAACGTAATCTCGGTGAGACCGATTACACAAACTCGATGAGACCGAATTTGGTAATTAGCTAACCAGAGAGTTGGTCAGGTAAACTCGGTGGGACCGATTCGCTCTTTCGGTGAGACCGAAAAGTTAAGAAAGGGAAACAGAGAGTTTACATTGCAATCTCGATGGGATCGATCGCTCACTTCGGCTAGACCGAAACTTTACGAAGGGATACAGAGAGATTACAATCCCATCTCGGGGAGACCGAGATCCCTATCGGTGAGACTGATTTGCCTAGGGTTTGTGGCAGTGGCTAAGACATCTGAACTTGGTGGCGCCGGATAGAAAGAATCGGTAGGGCCGAGTTTGACTTTAGGTTTAGGTCATATGTGGATGTGAGAAAGTAGTGGAGGGTTTTGGAGCATATCACTAAGCACATGAAGCAAAAGGCTCATTAAGCAACACCTCATCCCTCCTTGATAGTATTGGCTTTTCCTATAGACTCAATGTGATCTTGGAACACTAAAATGTAAAATGTAGAGTCTTGAGCTTTTGAGCTTGAGCCAATCCTTTGTCCTTGATATTTTGAGGGATCCACTTTCATCATCCATGCCATGCCATTCACTGAGCTTTCCTGAAATATTTGTCTTGGAATAGCATTAGCTCAATGAGCTATATGTTGTTATGAATTACCAAAACCCCCTAGGGATAGTTACACTTTCAGGGGGGGGGGGGCGGCCACCCCTTGTGGGCTGTCCCCTCTCTCTCCCGTGGCCCATGAGGCCCATGACCTTCCCCGGGGGGTTCCGGTAACCCCTCAGTACTCCAGAAAAATACCCGAACCACTTGAAACCATTCCGGTGTCCGAATACCATCTTCCAATATACCAATCTTTACCTCTCAACCATTTCGAGACTCCTCGTAATGTTCGTAATATCATCCTGGACTCCGAACAATCTTCGGTGACCAAAACACATAACTCATAATACAAATCGTCATCGAACGTTAAGCGTGCGGACCATACGAGTTCAATAACTATGTAGACATGACCGAGACACATCTCCGGTCAATAACCAATAGCGGGACCTGGATGCTCATATTGGTTCCTATGTATTCTACGAAGATCTTTATCGGTCAAACGTAATGACAACATACATCATTACCTTTGTCATCGGTATGTTACTTGCCCGAGATTCGATCGTCGGTATCTTCATACCTGGTTCAATCTCGTTACCGGCAAGTATCTTTACTCGTTGCATAATGCATCATCCTAGAACTAACTCATTAGTCACATTTCTTGCAAGGCTTATAATGATGTGCATTACCGAGAGGGCCCAGAGATACCTCTCCAATACTCGGAGTGACAAATCCTAATCTTGATCTATGCCAACCCAACAAACACCTTCAGAAACACCTGTAGAGCATCTTTATAATCACCCAGTTACGTTGTGACGTTTGATAGCACACAAGGTGTTCCTCTGGTATTCGGGAGTTGCATAATCTCATACTCAGAGGAATATGTACAAGTCATGAAGAAAGCAATAGCAATAAAACTTAACGATCATTATGCTAATCTAACGGATGGGTCTTGTCCATCACATCATTATCTAATGATGTGATCCCGTTCATCAAATGACAACACATGTCTATGGTCAGGAAACTTAACCATCTTTGATTAACGAGATAGTCAAGTAGAGGCATACTAGGGACACTTTGTTTTGTCTATGTATTCACACATGTATCAAGTTTACGGTTAATACAATTCTTGCATGAATAATAAGCATTTATCATGATATAAGGAAATATAACATAACAACTTTATTATTGCCTCTAGGGCATATTTCCTTCAGTCTACCACTTTCCGTAGAGTCAATAATCTAGTTCACATCGCCATGTGATTTAACACCAATAGTTCACATCTTTATGTGATTAACACCCATAGTTCACATCGCCATGTGACCAACACCCAAAGGGTTTACTAGAGTCAATAATCTAGTTCACATCACTATGTGATTAACACCCAAAGAGTACTAAGGTGTGATCATGTTTTGCTTGTGAGAGAAGTTTAGTCAACGGGTCTGCCATATTCAGATCCGTATGTACTTTGCAAATTTCTATGTCTACGAACCTCTGCACGGAGATACTCTAGCTAATTGCTCCCACTTTCAATATGTATCCAGATTAAGACTCAGAGTCATATGGATCAGTGTCAAAGCTTGTATAGCACTACTGCAGGATGCTACTAACGTGCCACTACGATCAGAGACCCTTCGACGAAACTGTGTGCGATGCCATAATAACAAACGGTGGTGTAAAAAACCCGTCAAAAAAGGTGCAAAATGTTTGCGATGGAGGATGCATCAAACATGGTTCAGATTTTAGTGGCGTCTGCGATGCAGGGCATACGGTTCAGTTCAATTAATTGTTTGCGATGAGGAGGAACAAAAGAAACGGGCAACCATATGGAGGTGTGTGCGATATGCAAGAAATGGGAATAATGTCAAACACCCTGCCACTGTCACTCGGCCGCAAACATTGGGATACCTGGTTTTTAAATTCTAGTAAATCCAAAACTCGTCTCAAATTTATGAAACTTGGCATCCTATCATGGAACGGCATCAACATGTCGTGGTAATTTTTTTGTCCCATTTGGGCAGGTTTGGGTATATACTTGTCACAAACCAGAGCTTCTCACAACAAGCATGATGGTTTCGGTTGGGAACGCCCCACCTTTGGGGACGAAACGATATCCATAGCCTCTTATTTCTTTCAAAAAATTTCTCGTGTCAACATAGAACAACAGGAGTGTTGTGTTTTTTTTGTGATTTTTTGGGGTACGTTTGGACATTTTTATGCATTAACTGAGTTTTTAATGCATTTATGGGCATAATTCAAATTTGAACTACATGCACATGCTCCAGTGCATATAAATTGGTTGAAAAATCAAATCTTTTGTCCTTGGGTGCATGCTTAGGTCCCATGCAAGAAATGGGAATGAATGTAAAATACCCTGCCACCGTCACTCGACCGCAAACATTGTCATACCTAGTTTTTAAATTATAGTAAATCCAAAACTCGTCTGAAATTCATGAAACTTGGTATGCTATCATGGAGCGGCATCAACATGCCGTGGTAAATTTTTTGTCCCATTTGGGGAAGGTTTGGGTATATGTTTCTGTCGGGGAGGCTGATCGAACCCACGAACACCTATGGGGCCGGCGGACCAGGCCCCTTGTGGTTCGGAGGGGGGCGGAGATCGCACGAAGAGCGGATCGAGGCGAAGCTCACGAGCCGTTTACCCAGCTTCGGAGCTCTCCGGAGGGATAATACTCCTACTGCTGCTTGTCTGATTGTATTCTTGCTAGGGAGCGATGAGAGCTACAAAACCTAGCGTGAGAGAGTCTTCGAACCCCCTCTACGTTGCGCATGGGCCTCCTTTTATATGCTCAAGGGGTCTCCGATGGCGGCAACATAGAAGAGGGTACAAATGTAAAACAGTAGTTGGTACACCTACTTGAGCGATTAAAGGTAATATATACCTAACTCGGCGGCAAGGGACAAAAGCATTAAATGCCTGTCCTTGTCGTCTAAAGGCAACAGAAGCGCCACCGTTTGCCACGATGGCGGGCTTGTCAGCGCCGCTTATCGCTGCTCTCCGCTGGCTGCACAGCCTCTTGACACGCGCGCATGGAATGGTCCCATGGCGACACGTTGATGGATGAGCTGGAGCGGAGATGAAGAGAGGTTGCCTGCCGCGGCTGAATCCTTGTCGCGTCGGAGGCTTGTCGCGCTCCGAGTCTTCCCGGCAAGCTCCTCTTGCCGGGGTCTTGTCTTCTACGTGCCTTGAGTGGCCTTCCCGGCAAGCTCCTCTTGCCGGGGCTTTGTCTTCTTGGCTAAATACTTTGTTCTTGAATGGCTCCAAAGGAGCCACGGAGGATCTTAAGCGGTGACCAGCAAACCTGCCGCGGGTGTCAATCGTCTGCACGAGTTCGGGATACTAGGGTACCCCTACTCTAGTACACCGACAGGAGCCCCCGGGCCTGGGCCGTACACAGTGCCGAGCGCTGTCGGGCCAGGCCCAAAAACAGTGCACGGTCACGCGCGGCCTTGATCATGCCGTTACTTGCCCCGGACCCACCACGTCCCCCACTAACGGCATGCACCGAACGTGGCGTCGTGCGAGAGATCGTGGGCGTGGTCGTGGGGGGTTCTTTATTAGGAAAAGCGGAACATCCGCCCCCTCTCCGTCCTTATAAACAGGAGAAACCGGGGCAGATCGTCCACCTCGCCATTGCTGTCTTGCCCTGAAAACCACCGCCGCTCCCCCCTTCTTCTCCAGTGCGAAGAGAGCAGCGCTCCGCCCCCTTTCGCCACAAGCACACTCGACGCCGTCGACCTCCTCCACCGCCTCCGCCATGGCTCCGAAGGCCGACAAGGGGAAGGGGGTGAAATCGGCCGAGGCGCAGCGGCTCACGGTGCTGCGCAAGGAGCGGGCCATCTTCTCCCCAGCTCGGCCTTGAAGGAGGCGAGGGAGGGCTTCTACCTCTTCTCGTCGACGGAGACGTGCGCATCCGCGCGAAGGTACTCCCCGCCGTCGGATTTAGCCCCAACTGGGTATCCTTTCTTTGCCCTTTTCTTCTATTGCGGGCTCTGCCCGCCCTTTTCCGAGTTCTTCTGCGATATCATGAACACATATGGCCTCCGCCTCCTTGATTTCACTCCCAACGCTGTCTTGACCATGGCAGTTTTCGCACACCTTTGCGAAAACTTTGTCGGAGTCCACCCAAATGTGGCACTCTTCCGCCATTTCTTCGTGCCTGGCCGAGAGAGGAGAGCCACTTGCCGGAGGGATAGCTTGGGTTTCCAGGATTGGCAAGAAAGAAGCCTATCTGGAAGGAGAGTTTCGTAACAAGTGGGAGGAGTGGAGAGCCAACTGGTGTTGGATCGTAGAGGAGAACCCGCAGCCCTTCATCGCTGCGTCGCCAAACCCCAATAGTGCGCGGCAGCGATTGGAGCAACTTGGCCGGAGGATGCTAGGTTGAAGATAGTTGTGACCGGATTTTGCGCCTCGGGCTTGCCGGACTAACCAGGCGTGGTTGGCGCAGACTTCCTTCGCCGCCAGACGCTTCCCTTGCGAGGAAAGGAGGAGGCCTGCTTGGGAGTTCCAAAATGCGGCAGACATCATGAGGCTGCGCCGGGTCTCAATTGGAATTTCACCATCTTGGAGCTGGATGCGATCTTTGCTAGAGCTGTTCGAGCGACCCGATCACCCGAGTGGTTTAGGTTGCCGAGGGGGGTCGTCCCATTGTGCAACAACTCAGCGCTCGACCGCATCCGCGCTATGATGCCGTTGTGCGATTCCCATGGGATCGTTCCAACCTGGCAAGAGCCTTCCGACGAGATCGTGCAGCAGTTCTTCGACACCTTGGAAGAAGTGCAGATCCGCTCCGACGAGCAGAAGAGGCTCACCCGCGACACCACCGACGAGGAGATTGTGCGCATTGCCACCGAGCTGGAGGCGGCGGCAAGCTGCGCCGGCGTCTTCAGTACACCATGGAGGAGGCGGCGCTGAGGCGGCAAGCCTTGCCGAGCGAAGGGAGTTCGCCGGCGAGGAAGAGCTTGTCGCACCTGAGGCTGAGTCGAGCGGACCAGTCGAGGGCGCTTCAGCTCCACCTCCCAGCGACCTGCCGCCAACGGAGCCCCCCGGCTCCGCCAAAGAGGCGTCTCCGCAAGGCCGGAGACGAGACGGGGCGGCAGACGGGCCCACAGCCGCAAGGCCAGCTGACGCGCTTTATCATGCAAGCGATGTTGCCGCGGGAACACCCCACACTGCTGCGACAACTGAGGCGGGATCCTCCCAGGCCACCGCCGGCGCCTCCGCCAAGCGGCCAAGAGAGCCCATTCCTCCGCCTCGTCGCACCGGAGGCGAGCAGTTGACTTCTCCGCGCTTAGCTCCGAGGAGGAAGAAGAAGAGTAAGCTTCAATATTGTGCTTGTATTTCTTCAATTTTGTTGCTTTATCTTGAATCTGACTTGCTTCGTTCTGAACTTTTTCCTTTTCAGGACGCTAGCCCAGAGAGCGTCGAAGAGGGCCAAGACCCCGGTGGTTGTCGTTGAGGACGATTCACCTGTGGCAACAGGAGGCGCATCTGAGACCCCCTTGCCGGACCCGGCAACCCTTCCTCAGAGCAGCCCCCAGCACAGCCCCCAGGGTAAGTATGCGGTTTTCTCCTTACTGTTGGGTGTGCATGGGTGCTTCTTCTTCATAAACGTCTGATTGTTGGTTTGTGTAGGAGCAGAGCAGCCTCATCAGGAGGGCCCGGAAGCCGCCCCCGAAATTCTGCATGCCGACCACGCCCGCCAAGGAGGATTCTCCGGCAAGGGAGCGTCCTCCGGCAAAGGAGGCTACTCCGGCAAGGGAGGCTACTCCGGCAAGGGACATCACCAGTGATCCTCCAGTGGTCGAGACCACGGCTGCATATCCCATTGCAGGTAATCCCTTTGCGCGAAAATTTCCCTTGGGCTTGGTCTTCTTCTGTTTTTCTTTGAATATTTGCTTGACTTTCTTTCCTCGTCCGCCACAGAGCCGATGGAGACCGAGGTCGCCGGCGAAGGGGACGCGCGCGGCAACATTGATGAAGCCGCCGTCGTGGAAGAAGAAGACGACGCTGACGAGCCTGTCGGCGAGGAGGCCACCGAGGCTGCCGCCACAGAAGCTGGCGAGGGGTGCAGTGATCGTGACCAGCGGCCCTGAGGCCGGAGGAGCGCCAGGCGCTGCACCGACCGCCGACTCCCCCGCCGCTGCTGCAGCGTTGGGCTCCGAAGAGCCCCAGCCCGGCACCTACTTGAAGGCCGGCGACGGCGTCTTCATCAAGCTCCCATGGGAGTCGAGCTCCAGGGCACTGATCGAAGGAGAGACCTTCGACGGAGAGCTGCTCGCCTCCGCTGGGCTGACGCTGGTGGACGCGCCAAGCAGCAGCAGCGGCGAGTCTGAGGAGGAGCAGCTGTTGAAGAAGCTGCTGTCGCTCTACCGCGCCCGGCAAGCCAAGTTGGAGTCCCGGGAAGCACTTGTCGCGAGGGCGGGAGCGGACATGGAGAAGCGCGCAGAAGAGCTCGGGCGCCAACCAAGAAACTCTCGAACGTAGCGAAGCTGGAGCAACTTGCAGAAGAGCGCACGGCCTTCATCCTTGAGAAGGCCGCAGCTGAGGAGGAGCAGCGGCTGGCCGCCGAGAAGCTCTCCGCGCAAGAAAGCGAGCTGGCGCAGCGGAAGGTCAACCTGGACAGCCATGAGGAAGAGCTTGTCGCACGCGAGGAGTCACTTGGCGGGCGGCTTAAGGAAGCGAAGGATGCTGCCGCAGCCCGAGGCCGCCAAGGAGGGGTTGAAGGCGAAGGTGGCACAGTGGAGGCCGATCTCCGAAGAGCGGCGAGGAGCTTGCAGCGCTCAGCGAAGCGCCGAGAAGGACACCTACACTCTTGGCGAGTTGCAGGGCCGTCTCGCTGATAGGAGCAAGGAGCTCGACGCCGCCAACGATTCCAAAGCAGATCTTCAGCTGAAGCTGACCACTCTGACGCAGACGCTGGACGGCGCCAAGGAGCAGGAGGTGGGCCTGTTGGAGACGATCAAGGCCAAAGAGGAGTTGCTGGCAGATGTTGTTGCCACCCAGAGCGCCTTGAGGGAGAGTGTGGAGCATTGGACCGAAGGTCTTGTGGATACTGCTGCTGACATCCACAACGAGTTGATGGAGCTGGGAATGGCGGATCTTGCATACTCCTCCGACGAGCACCTCCAACCTAGCGCCAAGCTCAGCTTATTCTTCAAGGGCGTGGTGATGGGCCTCCAGCGACTCCGGGAAGAGGTCCCAAAGCAGCTGGCCGAGGAATCACGCCAGATCTGTGCAGGAGCCCTCGAGAAGGTGTTGATGAAGGTGGCCTTCCGCAATCCAGGCCTCAACCTCAACGGCGTCCTCAGATCCTTGCCGCCAGATGCCAACGTGGAGGAGCTCAAGGCCCTTGTCGAGCCCATCGTGGACAAGGTGAACAAGATCAATAGGATTGATGGCGACCGCGTAGACTAGGCCACCAATTTTATCTTTCCCTTGTCGCTGCTGATCATGTTTAGAACAATTCATTAGATCTGCGACAAGTCATTTTGTAATATACTCTATCTTAGGTGATGAATGCAACGTTATTTCCTCTACTTTATTTCTTCCTTTGTACGTTTTTGCCCTACGCTTTTAGGGAACTTGTCGGTGCAGGCACCTTTGCCATGGCCGAGTGCGGAACGTCGGCCTTCTTTGGCGGTCTTTGCTTCCGACAAACAACCTTGTCGTGACTAGCTGCAGCTCACTTAAGTTGTTGAGCGGACTCGAAACAAAGTAAGGGCGCGACTAGCCGTGAGTTGGTTCCTCTGCGCACAGGTTTTCCATACAAAGTACTATCGTTCGAGGAAGATAACTTAAAAATTTAAAAACTGATTACTCAAACTTTGGCAACTTAGCTTTTACATCGTGTGCTCCCCGATAAGGCGAAACTTCCTCGAGCAACACTTGGTCCATAGTATTATCTTCTCCTTCTCCCCTGGTTAACTTGTGTGCGAGGGAACCTTTTCTTCCTTGAGAAAGAGAAAGAAGAGAAAATAAAGTCATGGAGCCTAGTGGCTCGATGTTGCTTATCGGGTGTGGGTGCTGCACAAAGTGTTATTCAAAACATGCAATAAAATGATGAAAGCATGAATTTGACAAGTTGTGCGCAACATATGAGCTTTACTGATGCACGGGGTCTGTGCCCAGCTTTGTACAAAAGATTACATGCAACAGCGGCAAGACTTGTACAAAAGGTGGTTGCCGGAACAGGTTCCGGCAACCGCGCCCTACGGGTAAAACTTACGAAGATGCTCAATGTTCCAGGAGTTGCTCACCGAAATGCCATCTTCGGTCTCAAGGCGGACAGCGCCAGGCCTAGTGACTCGTTTCACCCGATAAGGGCCTTCCCACTTCGGCGTCAACTTCTTTGAATTCTTGGCGGACTGAACGCGCCGAAGAACAAGGTCGCCTTCCTCGAGGCTTCTGGCACTAACTTTGCGGCTATGGTAGCGACGCAAAGCTTGCTGGTAACGAGCAGCTCGTACAGCGGCCTGAAGACGATCTTCCTCAAGGAGCAGCGCGTCGACTTGTCGCATTGCTCTTGCTCAAGCTCATCGTGGCGAGCACTCGAGGCGATCCGTATACGAAGTTCCGTGGGAGAACTGCCTCTGCTCCATAGACTAGAGCGAAAGGTGTCCGCCGGTGGCTCGATTTGGCGTCGTCTGATCGACCAAAGAACCACCGCAGCTCCTCAATCCAGCTTTCTTCCGCACTTGTGCAGCCTGTCGAAAGTTACGGTCTTGAGCCCGCGGCACTTCAAAGCATTGCCCTCTCGCTTGACCGTTGCTTCTTGGATGAGCAACGGAAGAAAAGCAGACCTTTGCGCCAACATCTTGGACGTCTTGCATGAAGGTGCGACTCAGAATTGCGCGTGCCGTTGTCGGTGATGATCCCGTTAGGGATTCAAACGGCAAACAATCGACCAAGAACTTGATTCCGACCGCGGCTGTCACCTTCCTCATCGCTTCCACTTCCGGCCACTTTGTGAACTTGTCGATTGCGACGCATAAGTACTCAAAGCCCCGACAACTTCGGGGAAAGGGGCCGAGGATGTCGAGCCCCAGACCGAAAATGGCCGTGATAAAGGGATCGTCTGGAGAGCTTGAGCTGGCTGGTGTATCTTTTTGGAATGGAACTGCACGCTTCACACTTGGTTACTTGTGCAGTTGCATCCTGGAGGCGGTCGGCGGAAGAAATCTTGCCGGAAAGCTTTGCGGCAAGTGCTCTTCTTGCCAATGTGGTGACCACATATGCCTCCATGTATCTCGCCAACAGCTTCTATCCATCTTCCCGCAAATACACTTCAATTTCACCCCGTTGAGTCTTCTTACATGCAAGATCTTTGTCGACAAACTGGTACATACTTGACTGCCGGGCTACTCTTTCCGCTTCTTCTTGCTCTTCGGGAAGTTCTCCTATCTGAAGGAAACGGACAATCTGCTGCGCCCATGCTGGAGCTTGCGGCTCGACAACAAGGACTAAAGGCACATCTGCTGCTGCGGGAACATCAGCTTCCATGGCAAGAACCTGCGGCTCAGCCGGAGCTTGATGCTCCCCGGCAAGCTTGCCGGAACAAAACTTGTCGGGAGCGTCTGCTTCAACGAAACAAACCCTGGGGCTTGTCGGAGCAGACTGCCCCTCAGCTCTGTTGGTGTCGATCTTGGGGACCTTCTTGGCGGCGGCTTCGGGAAGCTCTGCGGAAAGTAGTCACCAGAGATCAACTTCCTCTTCTTGTCCTGTCCAAATGATGGTGTTACGGTCGGTTGAGTTAGCTTGAGCACAAAAATCCCTGGTTCCACAGTGCAACTTAAGTGCAGCGCACTTTGACAAAGCCATCGGCAATATCATTACGAGCTCTTGGAACATGTTCCATTTGCGGGCCGTCAAAGTGCTCTTCTAGCTTCCTCACTTCATCAACATAAGCTTCCATCAATGGACTCGATAATCTTTGTTCACTTGACGAGCGACAAGCTGCGAGTCACCCCGACAATGAGCTTCTTGATCCCAAGGTCCATCATGATCTCGAGACCGGCAAGCAAACCTTCATACTCTGCAGTATTGTTTGTTGCTTGCTCCTTGGGAAAGTGCATCTGGACTACATACTTGAGGTGCTCTCCGGTGGGTGCGATAAGCAGCACGCCAGCACCAGCGCCTTGCAGCGAGAAGGCACCATCAAAGTACATCAGCCACTCTTTGCTTGCTTCCTTGACGGGAATGCTCGTCTCTGGAATTTCTTCATCCGTGTTGGCGTCCATTCTGCTATGAATTCTGCCAATGCTCTGATTTGGATAGTTGAAGTGCTTTCAAACTTGAGGCCAAAGCTTGTCAGTTCCAGTGGCCTCTCGACAATCCTGCCTGTCGCTTCTGGATTCTGCAGTATCCTCTTCAGCGGAAAGCGAGTGTCGACTGTTATCTCATGTGCCTGGAAGTAATGGCGGAGCTTTCGAGGCCATGAGAAGGCCGAAAAGCAATTTCTCGCACACCGAGTACCTCGACCTAGCCCCCCGCAGGAGGGAACCGACAAAGTAAACTGGCGCTGCACCATCCTTTTCTCAGATCTGCCCTTGCGTCTCACAAGCAGATCCGTCCTTGTCGGGACCAGAGCTTGTCGTGAAGCCCCCCGCTTGTCGCTGGATGTGTCCGCCGTGGTTGCTAGCTCGTCATCCGCCTCCCTCTCCGCCACTAACGCAGCACTAACCACTTGATTGGTTGCTGCTATATATAGCAAACAACTTCTCTTGTGGCTTAGGTGCGACAAGTGTTGGAGTGGAGGACAGTACCTTTAAGTCCTGCAGCGCAGCCTCCGCCTCGAGAGTCCATTTCATTGGACCTGCCTTTTCAAAATCTTGAAAAATGGCGGCGCTCAGCAGATCTAGAGATAAACCTCTTTGAGAGCAGCTACATGAACGGCAAGCCTTCGTACATCCTTGACACACTTTGGTGCTTCAATCTGCTCGATGGCCTTGATCTTGTCGGGATTGGCTTCAATCCCCCACGAGATTTAAGAACCCGAGAAGCTTGCGGAAGGGACTCCAAACACGCACTTCTCGGGGTTGAGCTTGAGGTTGATCTTGCGCAGATTTGCAAAGGTCTCATCCAAGTCTTGAACCAGAGTTGCTTTGTCCTTGCTTTTGACCACTATGTCATCCATGTAGGCTTCTAAATTTACGTGCATTTGCGGCTCAAAAGCGTCATGGACTACTCTTGCAAGCGTTGAACCAGCATTCTTCAAACCGAAAGGCATCCGTATGAAACGATGCGTGCCACATGGAGTAATGAATGCGGTCTTCTCCTCATCTTCTTCTGCCATGAAGATCTGATGATATCCTGAATATGCATCAAGAAACGAAAGCAAATCACATCCAGCCGTGGAATCAACAATCTGGTCGATGCGCGGCAAGGGAAATGGATCTTTGGGACAAGCTCTATTAACATCCGTGAAGTCAATACAAAGTCTCCATTTTCCATTTGCCTTGCGCATACGACTACGAGATTGGCCAACCACGTGGGATGGAGCACTCCTCGACAAGGCCTGCCGCTTCCGGTTTCTTGATCTCTTCTGCGATGAACTCTTGGCGCTCCAACGCTTTTTTCGACTTTACGCTTGACGGGGCGCGCATGAGGACAAACGGCCGACGGTGCTCAATCACTTTCACAGGAACACCGGGGATGTCGACGGTTGCCATGCAAACACGTCGACATTCGCCAGCGAGAAAGCAACGGCGCGCCTTCCTATTTGGGGTCGAGAGGCACCGATGGTGAAGGTACCACCAGCGCCGTCCTCCTTGGCGGACACCTTCTTGGTCTTTGGCGAGCAGCCATCGCCTTCTTGCACTTGCCGGTGGAGCTCGATGGTGCGTCCTCGACGGTAGCGCAGCACTCGAGGAGGTGCGCTTGCCGGAGTGGGCTTCAGAGCTCTTGCCGGACTTGGACTTGGTCTTCTTCCCCCCGGGAGCTTCAGCGGCAAGTGTTTTGCAATCTGTCGCGGCTGCCGCATCTCGGTAGATCTTGTCGGCACAGATAAGAGCATCCTTCTTGTCGCCATGGACAGAGATGATGCTTATCGGCCCGGCATCTTGAGTAAGTTGTAGGCATAGTGAGAGGCTGCCATGAACTTGGCGAGTCTTTGGGCGGCCAAGTATCCCATTGTAAGGCAATGGGAAATCAGCGACGTCGAACGTGACCCTCTCAGTCCTAAAGTTCAGCTCGCTGCCAAATGTCACCGGCAACGTGATCTTCCCCTTCGGCTTGCTCCTTCCCGGATTGATTCCTTGGAAAGTGCTAGTCTCTTCGAGCTCGCTGTCAGGGATTTGAAGCTTCTGGAGCACCGCGGAGGAGATCAGATTCAAGCCGCCCCCGCCGTCAACTAGCATCTTGGTGACCTTGAGGTTGCGGATAGTTGGTGAGACCAACATCGGCAAGCACCCGACCGCAGTTATGCGATCAGGGTGGTCCTCAATATCAAAGATGATAGGCGTCTTTGGACCATTTCGAGGCTTGCGTGACTCTACGGATGGTTCCGCTGCATTGACCTCCGCATCCACCGCTTGAGTTGGCGGTGGGAAGTATGTAGGAAGCACCCCGTCAACGCAGAACCTCCGTGGCTTTAAAACTCCTGCTCGTCGGCGTCATCATCATCCATGTCTTCATCGTCGTCTTCGTCTTCATCCTTGTCGCGGCCGCGGGGAGGTCTGTCTCCTTGCCGCTGCTTGGCCTTGCCGCGGCACCCTCCCCGGCTGGGACGCTTCTTGCTGGCTCCTCCAGCACCTTCCTGGGCCTTCTCCTTGTCGCGCCACTCGTACTCAGCCTTCTGCTGTTCAACAAGCTGCTCGACCTTCTTGCAGCTCTGGAGGTCGTGGCCCTTGGTGCGGTGGATCTTGCAGTATTGCTTGCCGGAGCCGTCCTGCTTGTCGGCGGCTGCCACAGACTGGTGGTTGGCGTCAGCGGCAACCTCCTTGCCGGAGCCGCCAGCCTTGGCGTTCTTGTCGCCACCTCCATTGCCGGACTGCTCAATAGCTAGCACTTCTCTGGCTTTCTTCTTCCTGTTGCCTCGCCGCCGGCTCTTCTTTGCCGGGGCGGTCTCCTCGCTGTCAGATCCTGCTTCTGCGTTCTCTCCTGGGAGTCTCCTCCCTTCCTCAGCACGTGCACACTTGTCGGCCAAGGCGTACAGCTCACTGACGTCCTTGACTTTGCACATCGCCATCTCCTCCCTCATCCTGCGGTTCCGCACGTTCTGATGGAACGCGCTGATCACCGCGGCAGGGTGGACATCTGGGATGTTGTAGTGCACACGGCTGAATCTCCGAATGAACTTGCGCAGGGACTCTCCTTCCTTCTGGGCGAGCAGATGAAGGTCACTCTCTTGGCCATGAGGCTTGTGGTCGCTGTAAAGGCGCCAACAAACTGATGGCACAAATCTGCCCAAGAGGATATAGAGCTGTCCGGCAAGTGCATGAGCCAAGATCTGACGTTAGACTTGAGTACCAGTGGGAAATAGTTGGCGAGGATCTTGTCGTCTCGCCCCCCGGCAGCTTGCACCGTGATGGTGTAGATGCTGAGGAACTCCGACGGGTGCGTCCTACCATCGTACTTCTCTGGCACGTCTGGCTTGAAGTTCTTGTTCTTTGGGCCATCGACTTGCCGCAGCTCACGAGTGAACACAGGGCAACCTACCGCGTACGGCAAGTCGCCTGGTTTCTCCGGCGCGTGCATGTCGACAGAGGGCCCGGCGCGTCTGTCGGACTGACGCCGCGCTTCTCTTCGACGCTCGATGCGAGTTCGAGCGTCTTCTTGTTGTCGCTCATGAAGAACTTGACGCTGATCGCGGCGAGCTCGTGGATCAGATGACGCGGTGGAGTCGTCGTCGAGGTGGATCCGGCGAGTCGGCGATCTTTGCCTTCGGGGCGGAGAGTGCATGGTGGTTGCACCTCCACAAGTCTCGTCGCCACCGGCTCGTGCCTTGTCGTCTTGCCGCAGCAGTGATGTAGTTGGTTGCCGCGGAGCATCGCCGTTGGCAAAGCCGATGAGGCTTTGGATGGTAGTCCTCCACTCGTCGACCTTGTCGGCCGTTGGAGGGTAATCCAAAAGCAGCTGAGCTCTCGCTCGAGCCTCTGCTGGAGTAGTGGGTGGCAATGGTGAACAGTGTGAGGAGCGGGATATGCTCGGACTTCTAACTATGTTAGAAGGAACAGCCTCCCGTCCAGGCGACCGTATCTCGCTCGTGCCAGCACGTTGGCGTGCACGCTGGTCTTGAGGGTCTCGAGATCCTCCAGGTCGGTCTTGATCCAACGAGCGTATGGTATTGTGAATACCATGACGCTGTTGGTCCCGCGTCTCCTGAGATGGGCGCGGGGGTGTGCGGACGCCGAGGTTTGCGCGGCCTTGTCCTTGGACTTGGCAACGTCACGAACTCCTTCGCCGGCGCCCGTTCTTCCGCCAGCGTCTGCTCCACCACCCGTTTGCTCCGGTGATGGCGGGTATGACGTGGACGGCTCTGCTGCCGCCGGAGCCTTCTTCTTCGGTGGCATGTCACGGAAGATGTTGAAGATGATGAAGACGCTGCTCGTGTGCATGCCGGATCAGGTTCACACGGCCTCGACGCCCCCTACCTGGCGCGCCAAAGATGTCGGGGAGGCTGATCGGACCCACGAACACCTATGGGGCCGGCGGACCAGGCCCCTTGTGGTTCGGAGGGGGCGGAGATCGCATGAAGAGCGGATCGAGGCGAAGCACACGAGCCGTTTACCCAGCTTCGGAGCTCTCCGGAGAGATAATACTCCTACTGCTGCTTGTCTGATTGTATTCTTGCTAGGGAGCGATGAGAGCTACAAAACCTAGCGTGAGAGAGTCTTCGAACCCCCTCTACGTTGCGCACGGGCCTCCTTTTATATGCTCAAGGGGTCTCCGACGGGCGGCAACATAGAAGAGGGTACAAATGTAAAAACAGTAGTTGGTACACCTACTTGAACAAAGGTATGCTGCAATATACCTAACTCTGACGGCAAGGGACAAAAGCATTAAATGCCTGTCCTTGTCGTCTAAACAGTGCAACAGAGCGCCACCGTTTGCCACGATGGCGGGCTTGTCAGCGCCGCTTATCGCTGCTCTCCGCTGGCTGCACAGCCTCTTGACACGCGCGCATGGAATGGTCCCATGGCGACACGTTGATGGATGAGCTGGAGCGGAGATGAAGAGAGTTACTGCGCGGCAAGTGCCTTGCAGCGGCTGAATCCTGTCGCGTCGGAGGCTTGTCGCTCCGAGTCTTCCGGCAAGCTCCTCTTGTCGGGGTCTTGTCTTCTGCGTGCCTTGAGTGGCCTTCCCGGCAAGCTCCTCTTGCCGGGGCTTTGTCTTCTTGGCTAAATACTTTGTTCTTGAATGGCTCCAAAGGAGCCACGGAGGATCTTGGCGGTGACCAGGCAAACCCTGCCGCGGGGTGCTGCAACTGTCCGTGCACGAGTTCGGGATACTAGGGTACCCCTACTCTAGTACACCGACAGTTTCTCACAAACCAGAGCTTATCACAACAAACATGATGGTTTCGGTAGGGAACGCCCCACCTTTGGGGGCGAAACGACATTCATTGCCTCTTATTGCTTTCAAAAAATTTCTCGTGCCAACATAGAACAACAGGAGTGTTGTGTTAATTTTTTGTGATTTTTCGGGCTTCGTTTGGACATTTTTATGCATAAACTGAGTTTTCAATGCATTTATGTGCATAATTCAAATTTGAACTACATGCACATGCTCCAGTGCATATAAATTGGTTGAAAAATCAAATTTGTGTCCTCGGGTGCATGCTTAGGTCCCATGCAAGAAATGGGAATGAATTTCAAACACCAGGGCACCGTTGATTGCCAGCAAAACATTGAGATGTCTGTTTTTAAATTCTAGTAAATCCAAAACTCATCTGAAATTCATGAAACTTGGCATGCTATCATGGAGCGGCATCAACATGTCGTGGTAATTTTTTTGTCCCATTTGGGCCAGGATTGGGTATATGCTTCTCACAAACCAGAGCTTCTCACAACAAGCATGATGGTTTCGGTAGGGAACGCCCCACCTTTGGGGATGAAACGATATCCATTGACTCTTATTGCTTTCAAATTTTTTCTCGTGTCAACATAGAACAACAGGAGTGTTGTGTTATTTTTTGGGATTTTTCGGGGTTCGTTTGGACATTTTATGCATTAGGTGAGTTTTCAATGCATTTATGTGCATAATTCAAATTTGAACTACATGCACATGCTCCAACGCATATAAATTGGTTGAAAAATCAAATCTTTGTCCTTGGGTGCATGCTTAGGTCCCATGCAAGAAATGGGAATGAATGTCAAACACCCTGCCATCGTCACTCGTCTACAAACATTGAGATACCTTGTTTTTAAATTCTAGTAAATCCAAAACTCGTCTGAAATTCATGAAACTTGGCATGCTATCATGGAGCGGCATCAACATGCCCTGGTAATTTTTTTGTCCCATTTGTGGCAGGTTTGGGTATATGCTTCTCACAAACCAGAGCTTCTCACAACAAGCATGATGGTTTCGATAGGGAACATCCCACCTTTGGGGACGAAACGATATCCATTGCCTCTTATTGCTTTCAAAATTTTTCTCATGTCAACATAGAACAACAACAGTGTTGTGTCAATTTTGTGATTTTTCAGGGTTCGTTTGGACATTTTTATGCATTAACTGATTTTTTAATGCATTCATGTGCATAATTCAAATTTGAACTACATGCACATGCTCTAGTGCATATAAATTTGTTGAAAAATCAAATCTGTGTCCTTGGGTGCATGCAAGAAATGGGAATGAATTTCAAACACCAGGGCACCGTTGATTGCCGGCAAAACGTTGAGATACTTTGTTTTTAAATTCTAGTAAATCTAAAACTCGTCTGAAATTCATGAAACTTGGCATGCTATCATGGAAGGGCACCTGAGGGAGTCCCGGATTAGGGGGTGTCCGGATAGCCGAAATATAACCTTTGGCCAGACTCCTAGACTATGAAGATACAAGATTGGAGACTTCGTCCCGTGTCCGGATGGGACTTTCCTTGGCGTGGAAGGCAAGCTTGGCGATACGGATATGTAGATCTCCTCCCATTGTAACCGCCTCTGTGTAACCCTAGCCCTCTCCGGTGTCTATATAAACCGGAGGGTTTTAGTCCGTAGGACGAACAACAATCGTACCATAGGCTAGCTTCTAGGGTTTAGCCTCTCTGATCTCGTGGTAGATCTACTCTTGTACTACCCATATCATCAATATTAATCAAGCAGGAGTAGGGTTTTACCTCCATCGAGAGGGCCCGAACACAGGTAAAAACATCGTGTCCCTTGTCTCCTGTTACCATCCGCCTAGACGCATAGTTCGGGACCCCCTACACGAGATCAGCCGGTTTGACACCGACATTGGTGCTTTCATTGAGAGTTCTGTGTAAATGTCGCCGCCATCGTGAAGGATGCCTCATCCCGTCTTGAAAGACGACATCATTGCTAAAAGAGCTTTGGCTATCGGCCAAACTCTCCAGCTAGGCGGTTTTCTTATGACCGCTTGTTCGGCCGCCGCGCCGACGATGACTTCTCGGGTCATCGAAAGCAATCTCCACGTCAACTCGGAACTCACCGAGCAGTTAGATCCAATATAGCTCTCTTCTTTAAACGAGCTCTTGGATCGCATCGCCGCCCTGGGAGCCACTATAGACTACGATCAGATTGGGCCTAAACCCGATCCGAGGGAGATTAACTCTCCCCAGGTCACCCATCACGTTGCAGTGGTGGAGGAACAATGCGGCAAATCTTCATCTATTTTAAGGACTAGTTATGTCTGGATTCCCGATCCCTCCAAGCTGGATACCCGCGGAGGGGAGGACGTCACTCAAGCCCTGAACCTAAAGTCAGGCAGCGGGCTAGATTCATTGGACAACATCCAAGAACCCAAGCTTCCGAGTTCGGAAACTCCTTGGCCCCTGAGTCTTAAATTGGGCGAAGTTCCGGATTTAATTCCACCCGCCCACCCAAACATAAGCGACCTATCCCAAATTCGGCAAGAGCACGCAGAAACAGTACACCATTACTGGGCCAGATTCCTCCTGGTCATGAACAGGATAAAGGACTGCCACGAGGAGGATGCAATTTCATTCTTCTGCAATAATTGCACGGACAATGGAATCCTCAACGCCATAAGTCGCCGTGAAATTACACGCTTCGCTGACTTGGCGTCCATAGTACGAAAATCTTTGTGCGATGGAAAGCGCCTGGAAAACCGAAGTAAGATTTTGGGACAATCCGGCCTTGAATACAAACCCAGTCCGAAATAAAAGGGTGCATCATCGCCAGTCACCCGGGTTAAATACCAAAAAGCAAAAACCCTCTATAGGGCATGGAACCGTACTGGAGGGATGGCTCAACGGACCCTGTAAAATTCATAGTACAGAGGCGCCACACCAACTCATAGCCTTAGAGCATGTTGGATACTCCCGGTGGCCAAAATTGGCGAAGAGCTTCTAACCCCGACATCCACAGAGCACCAGCCCAGGGGATACCGATGCGGTATTAATAGTCTTGAGACTTTCGCATCAAATAATATGCGAACGAACACCGTAGCCTTGCCGAAGTCTACCAAGTAGCAACAATAAACCCATGGAGTAATCGGCTATTACCTTTAATGCCGGTGATGAACTTAAATCCGAACAGCCCGAGCACCTGAAGATTGGTCCTCGGTCCAATAGTGGGCGGCTTTCGCCTTACCAAAGGTACTCATGGGACGGGGGCAGCGGATTGAACCTCATTTATGAGGAAACCCTTCGAAAAATGGAAATAGACCGGAGCCGCATTGAGCGAAGCAACACAACCTTTAGAGGAATAATACCTAGTCGGGAAGCATGCTGCATAGGAAAAATCACACTGGATGTGGTGTTCGGCACACCGGACAATTACAGGTCTGAGGAGGCCACGTTCCAAGTGGCCCCGTTCAGCAGCGGATACCACGCTCTATTAGGGCGAGAGGCATTCATAATTTTTCAAGCTATACCCCATTACGCGTACATGACGCTCAAAATGCCCGGGCCCAACGGAATCATCACTCTTGCTAGTGACCCGGACATAGCACTCCGCACCGAAAATAAGACAGCCGCACTGGCCCTTGAGGCACTATCCGAAGCCCTAGCGGCTGAGGAACTGATCTTCGCGCTCCACGTTGAACAGTGACGTTGTGATACTCGATAAAAGATCCAAGTCCACATCCTTTAAAACAGCGGACGAAATAGTCAAATTCAAAGTCCATCCAACGTACCCTACAAAAAGGGCCTCCATCGGGGCACAGTTAAACCCTGATGTAGACGCGCACTACGAGAATTCCTACGTGAAAATTGGGACATTTTTGCACGGCACCCTTCAGACATGCCAGGAATCCCACGCCGGCTGGCCGAGCACAGCCTAAACATCCTAAAAGGATTCAAGCCAGTCAAACCGGCTCTTCGGCGTTTCTCCGAACCTAAGAGACAAGCTATGGGAGAGGAGCTAGCCAAACTATTGGAGCCCGGATTCATCAGAGATATAAAACATCCGGACTGGCTAGCAAACCTGGTGATGGTACCAAAGAAGAACAAATCCTGGCGCCTATGCGTCGATTTCAAGGACCTCAACAAGGCTTGCCCAAAGGATCCCTTCCCCCTCCCCCACATCGATCAAATTATCGATGCTACCGCAGGACACGACTCATTGTGTTTCCTCGACGCATACTCCGGCTACCAAGCCGCAACAGCATTTATCACCCCATATGGCCCATTCTGCTTCAACACAATGCCCTTCAGGCTCAAAAACGCCGGCGCAACATATCAGCGCATGATTCAAACATGTCTGGCAAACCAGATCGACAAAACTGTGGAGGCATACGTAGATGATGTGGTTGTGAAAACCAAGCATGTCGAAACTCTAGTAGACGACTTGAGGCTCACATTTGATAATCTCCGAACATATGACATCAAGCTTAACCCAGAAAAATGCGTTTTCGGCGTACCAGCCGGAAAGCTCTTGGGCTTCATTGTATCCGGTAGAGGAATTGAAGCAAACCCAGCCAAGATCCGAGCTTTGTCACAATTGGATATCCCAAAGAACCTCAAACAAATACAAAAACTGACTGGATGCGTGGCGGCTGTAAGCCGCTTTATCTCCCGTTTGGGAGAAAAGGCATTACCCCTTTATCGCCTCCTTCGGCGCACCGAACACTTCGAGTGGATGGATGCCGCCACGGTTGGACTCGAAGAAATAAAAGCCATATTGGCAACAAACCCGGTCCTGGCCGCTCCCAACATGGGCGAACCAATGCTATTATACATCGCGGCAACTCATCAAGTTGTAAGCGCGGTGCTCGTTGTCGAGCGAGAAGCGGGACGGACACAAGTTCCCCTTAAAAACCAGTTTACTACGTGTCCACCGTCCTCACTCCATGCAAGTCACGGTATCCGCATTATCAAAAGATAGCGTCTGACAGCGGTGTTTATGGCATCCCGGAAGCTGCGACACTACTTTCAAGAGTCT
This sequence comes from Aegilops bicornis, assembly GCA_021605145.1. Lineage (NCBI taxonomy): Eukaryota > Viridiplantae > Streptophyta > Magnoliopsida > Poales > Poaceae > Aegilops > Aegilops bicornis. Next base: position 251,319,157 of record CM038669.1, on the reverse strand, counting down.
TCGATAACAGTAGCCTCCGAAGTACCTCTTAACGACATTATAAAAAACCGCGACGCGACGGGCTGGATTACCAAATGGGCCATTGAGATCCTCCCGTTCGACATAACCTATAAGCCACGGCGAGCTATTAAGTCACAAGTTTTGGCCAATTTCGTCACCGAATGGACTGAAGCCGAACTCCCTAAAGAGTACGGCACATATTCCAACTGGATCATGCACTTCGACGGCTCCAAAATGTTGGCTGGCCTAGGGGCTGGCGTCGTTCTGACGTCCCCAACAGAGATCTGATTCAATACGTACTCCTGATAATGTATACGGACTCCAACAACGCAACCGAATACGAGGCCCTTCTACATGGTCTCCGGATGGCAGTATCCATGGGCATTCAACGCCTAGAGGTGCGTGGGGATTCGAACCTCGCGATATCCCAAATAAATGGAGACTTTGATGCCAAAGATCCGAAAATAGCATCTTGTCGCAACGCCGTCCTAAAAATGTCAGCTCGGTTCGAAGGGCTCGAATTTCACCATATAGCTCGGGAAAACAATAAGGCAGCAAACGTCTTGGCACGCATTGGTGCAAAGCGCGATGCCGTCCCCCCCAATATCTTCTTAGAGAGGCTATTCAAGCCATCCGTATTATGGGAAGGGGAGTCCAGAAATAACAGCCCGGACCCAACCGCACTGCCCGACACCGAACATTCTGACACAATTGGAGGCTCTGCCAACGAAGTAACATCTTCAGCCCACATAATAATGGCAGTCATTGCCTCGTGGATGGAACTATTCCGAGCCTACCTAACCAGGCAGGAACTCCCCGAGGACCAAAACGAGGCACGCTGCATAGTGCAGCGATGTAAAGCCTATAAAGTCCATGAGGGAGAGCTTTATAAGAAAAGCACCACCGGAGTCCTTCAAAGGTGTATCTCCGAAGAGGAAGGGCGGAATCTTCTGGCTGAAATTCACGCCGGACTCGGCGGGCACCACGCCGCAGCCCGGGCCCTTGTAAGCAAGGCCTTCCGTACAGGATTTTATTGGCCGACGGCCCAGGCAGATGCTCATGACTTAGTCCAACGATGCGTCGGTTGCCAGCTCTTCGCTAATCAAAGCCACATGCCAACCACCGCCCTCCAAACTATACCCATCACCTAGCCCTTCGCGATCTGGGGGCTTGACATGGTTGGACCCCTTAAAGGAGGAACCCACAAGCAAAAATACCTACTGGTCATGGTGGATAAATTCACCAAATGGATAGAGGCCAAGCCTGTTAAGACGGCCGAATCCGGACCGGTGATAGACTTCATATCGTGGGTTGTACACCATTACGGCGTCCCCACAAGCATCATCAACGATAACGGCACGAACTTCACGGCCGACGAGGTCAAACTCTGGTGCAAAAACATGGGCATCAAGCTCGACTATGCTTTAGTCTATCACCCTCAAACTAACGGTCAAGTCGAGCGAGCAAATGGTCTAATCATGAGCAGCATCAAACCCAGATTAGTGCGGTCCCTTAAGGAATCTAACACGCACTGGGTAGAGGAGCTCGAGTCCGTACTCTGGGGGCTGCGGACCATGCCGAATCGCACCATCGGATTCACACCATTCTTTATGGTATATGGCGCAGAGGCAGTTCTGCCCTGCGACATAATTCATGACTCACCTCGCGTGCGAATGTACGAAGAAAGAGAAGCCGAGCTCGATCGGCAGGACAGTTTGGACGCCTTGGAGGAGGAGCGTGACGTGGCAAAAGCCCGTTCCGCATTCTATCAACAGCAGGCTCGAAGATATCAAAGCTGAGAAGTACGGGCCAAAACTTACAATGTTGGCGAGTTAGTTCTACGCCTGCCGGACAACAAAAAGACAAACTCAAGCCCAAATGGGAAGGTCCCTTTATTATTGACCAAGTCCTGATCGGTGGAGCGTACCGTCTGCGAGATGCATCGGATAACCGACTCGAGCCGAACCCATTGAACGCAGCCCGTCTCCGAAGATTCTATGCCTAGCGCCGGATTCTGAGTTCGTCTCCTTCCTTTGTCTATTTTTTACACATTATCTGTCTTATATTTCTCTCCTTCTCCCTCCTTTTCTCTTACAGCCTTTAAAGGCTCGTTCGCGCATTGTTCGCACACACTTGACGCGCTATCCGCGCTCATTATACCTGGGGCTTCTTTAACAGAAGCTTATTTATACGGGCTTCATGCCCAACACATGTGTCACACTTCCGCATGTACCTTTTATTCGCCATTATATGCATCAATGTGACTTAAGTTTTGGCCAAGCTGGGTTGCCTGGCTCCTGTGCTTATCCCTACGTTCCCGATTGTTCGGCTAGGCGGTAAAGGGAGCACCTCTGTGATTGTTACTGCCGGGTCAGCCGGATGTGTACCTCGACCGGGTGAAGCCGAAAGCTAAGCGTTCTTAAGGGAATATTCGGTCGGTGAACTAAAGATGATTTCTCACTTATTTATTTATCTCGCCCCGTAAGCTTTTTCTGCTTTTTTACAGTTCGGACATGCACTTTAGGGCATGCCTCCCGAGAAAGGAACCCCTAACGGAACTATTCTCCCGGAAGATGTTTCTTACTAACCATGTAATATAACATAACTAGTTGGGCACTTATGCATTCAAGCACTAATGACCCCTACGCCTGGTCTCCACGCATGCCCCGGTTCTTACATAACCGCGAGGGTATTCGGACACACTCCGGACTATAGGGTCCCGAGGTTGAAGCAAAAAGGTCCACCATGACAAACGATCTACAATGCGGCTAGAAGGCATTTTTACATGTCATCTTAAATTACATAGTCAATTTGACTGAGTGTATTCCTCCTCAATACCATCTAATTGGCTGTCTAGTTTATAGTCCTGTTGGGAATACTTTGCGGCCAATTCTACTTGGCCGTACACTAAGCTCACAGGGATCTCCTTCCCATCAGGCCCCACAGGTCCGACCTCGGCCACGTGCTTTGGGTCAGCCTTCGTGTACCGCGTCTTCACCATCGCCCAGGCCTCCCTGGCGCCTTGACGGTAGGCCGATATCTTCCATAATCGGAAGCGCCACCGCGCTCCCTTAAGCCTCTCTGCAAGCTCTCCAAGGCCTTCGGGCAGGGAGACAAATGGCTACAAGGCCTGGGCGACGCCTTTCATCACCTGCCGAACTCGTTCGTGCAGTTGTAAGAGCTCGGGAAGAAGGTCACCCATAGAACCGGGCATTTCCTCTGCAGGACGGCCTGTGAGCATACCTACAGACATAACTCTGTTATTCGACTTCCTCGCCGAACTCTTTTTCAAAGTTCATTCAAGCACTTACTAAAAATGCCGCGTCGAAGCCATTGATTCTCCTTCACGGAGTCCGACAGCTGGGCACGAACATCCTTTAGTTCCTCGCCCAGCTGGGTGTTGGCATCTTGGAGATTATTCTTTTCCTGCCTCACCATTGTAAGCACGCTCTCGCCGGCCTTTAACCGGCGCAAGAGTTGTTGCTTGTCCGGATCTACTCCGGCGCCATCTGCAATGATATTGTCAGATTTACACACACGCCGCACTTCACAACATACTTATCTTTCGAAGCCTATATTACCAGATGGGGTCTCCTTGGCCTCACCTGCAGCGGCTAGTGCGGCCTCAAGTTGGGCTTTGCACTCTTCCAGCTCCTAGGACAGTTGGGTATTCTTTTTTGTAAGATCATGCATGACAAATGATCCTTAAATCAGGTATTCTCATTGTTTCAAGTCTCGGGGGCTACTGGCATATATAACCATCAAATTTTCTCACCCGTATGTCTTTCACATACTGCTCTGTGGCTCTGGCTAGACCATTTTGAGCAGCACGGAGGTGCGCATCTCCCGAGTTGAAGGCATCCAATGCCTCTTGGGAGAAACATGCGTCACGAAGAACTGTCCGGCGACGCCTGTGATTCATGGCACTCTCCACCTCGGAATTGTGGCAGACAGTCTGTCAGCATCCTCTATCGGAGGAGCGTCCGACGCACGCCTCGTGTTTGCCTCCGCTTCTAGACCTGGCTTTGGAGCCTGGCTTGTGGAGGCTCGATTGGCAACCTCTCCGGATATAGTCCGGGAGCGCTCTTTCTCCTGAAGAAGAGCACGAGCGTTAGTATGCCTTCCAGGAATAAAACCTGGGAATAAGATGGCACGCCATACTGTTGCGCCGGCATCTCAATCCGGACCACACTTCTTTTCAGCATGTTGGGCCTTCCCGCCCCTAGTTGGCTAGCCACCGTAGGCTCAGCCTTCCGCCTCAAGGGCTCCCCCTGCAAAACACCATTGACATACGGTGATCAAAAATAAGCATGGATGGATCATTTTCAAAGTATTGAGACTTCGGTCTCAGTTACCTGTGAGGCTGGAAGTATTCCGGGGTAATCGGCCGTAATGGCGACCAAGGCATTGTCGATGCTCAGTTGGTGAAATACCCCATCAATCAGCTCCACGAATATGTCTGGATCCTCTTGGGAGGCCGGATCGAGGGACCGTTCCGGATCCTCGGGTTGTGGAGGAGGGCTGTTTATATCCTTTACGGCCCGACACAATTCCTGCGTCGAAATCACAAGATAAGGTATTTAACTATGGGAATATGGAACGGATGGGCAAAAAGAAGTGTCCGCTTACCCAGCTTGGAGGATTGTACATAGAAAATCCGCCCTGTGGATTGACGCGGAGGAACTCCTCCTCTTCTCCCTTGTACAATGCGGACAGGGCTTCCGTCAGAGCGGCAACCGATCCCCGCCCCTTACGGCCGCAGCGGATGGCATCATCCTCCCCGTTGAAATCCCACATGGGGTGGCCTCTATAATGAAGCGGCTGCACCCCCCGCATAATGCACATGGTCATGACCCCGATCATGGTCAGTCCGGAATGAGCTAACAACCTTATCCGGCCCATCAGGTAAAGGACGTCCTTGTCATTTTCCCTCCAAGGGCTCCGTGGATGCCAGCTTAGGCGCTTCTTCAAAGGAGCGTTATTGAACTCGGGGAGGCCGATCCGAACAGGATCCGGCAGGGGGACATCTTCTATATAAAAGCATTCTGAAGGCCAGTCTTCGGACACCTTCCTTGGGGTTCCGAATAGATATCCGGTCCCGGCGACGCGCCATACTTCGGCTCCGCCCACTTGATATATTGACCCCTCTTGAGAACGGGGCACAAGGCAGAACAGCTTCTTCCACAGCGCGAAATGAGCCTCGATGCCCAAAACAGCTCATAAGGGCTCTGAAGCCCGCAATATGCAAAATGGAGGCAGGCGTAAGGTTGTGCAACTGGAGGCCGTAGAACTCCAGGAGCCCCCGGAGAAACGGATGAATTGGAAAACTGAGCCCTGCTATCAGATAAGGGACAAGGCATACCCGCTCTACTTTGGAGGGATTGGAGACGCTCTCCGCTTGCTTTCCGCCATTATAGGTGGCGAGTCCGGCTCGAACCGGGACCATGAAGGCTGGGGGAAGAAATCCCTTAGTTTGGAACGTCACTAGCTCGCTGTGCGGGATGGAACATATCTCCCAATCTCCAGGCTGAGGGCTGGGAGGGCGAGAGGAGGAGCTGCGTCGACTGTCCATGATGGAATGGATTTCTGTCGGATACGCTCCGATGAATGCTCGCGAAGGGAAGATGGTGTGATTCGGATCTGAATCCTCGTCTCTTTTATAGGCGGCTCATTTGCACAGCTAGGGGGGTAAATGTAAAGGTACCCTGGCTTTTCGCATTCGTTTGACACATGGAAGATGGCCATTATTAGGCGTGGAAGCCAAGGAGCGCGATATTCACGAGAAGCCGAACACTATTCAACAGGTACACGGAATTTGGAGAGGAACCCGCCTTGCAATGCCGAAGACAATTTGCGCGCCGGACTCATCGTCATTGAAGCCTGGTTCGGGGCTCTTGAGGAGTCCCGGATTAGGGGTGTCCGGATAGCCGAACTATGACCTTTGGCGGACTCTGGACTATGAAGATACAAGATTGAAGACTTCGTCCGTGTCCGGATGGGACTTTCCTGGCGTGGAAGGCAAGCTTGGCGATACGGATATGTAGATCTCCTCCCATTGTAACCGCCTCGTGTAACCCTAGCCCTCTCCGGTGTCTATATAAACCGGAGGGTTTTAGTCGATGAGGACGAACAACAATCATACCATAGGCTAGCTGCTAGGGTTTAGCCTCGCTGATCTCGGGGTAGATCTACTCTTGTACTACCCATATCATCAATATTAATCAAGCAGGAGTAGGGTTTTACCTCCATCGAGAGGGCCCGAACCTGGGTAAAAACATCGTGTCCCTTGTCTCCTGTTACCATCCCCCTAGACGCACAGTTCGGGATCCCCTACCCGGGATCCGCCGGTTTTGACACCGACAGCACCCGACATGCTGTGGCATTTTTCGTGTCCATTTTGAGAGAAGGCACACTCGAACAATGACAACAAACAAAGGCATTTTGAAAAAATAGTTGCCACTTTAATATCTCAAACGTTTGTATAATTCAAACCGTGTGCATTCTGTTAACCATTCACGTGATGCCACGTGTCTTGGTTCTAATGGCTATAGGAGGTGCCGTGTGGACAACTGCTTGACTGAACGGGAGGCGTGCGAGCACAGTCCGGTGCGCAGGCTCACCGGGAAGCGTACAAGCTGTTCAACACTGGATTTGTGCATCTTTTCAACGCAAATGGTTCAGATTACAGTATGCAAATTAAAGCCAGACTTCGGCGCTAAGCCAAGAGACACTGCGATTTGTCAAAATATTGAGCTAAAAATCAATAGCACTATCTATTTTTTGCAACTAAAATTCATTAATTAAGCATAGATTTCATTCATACTAGAGATTAAGCAGTCATTCTCACCGAGAAGCGAGACAGCCTTGGACCGCCGCCCGGCACGCTCCCACTAGTCTATATTAATGGCGCCACTGAGCAACAGCACCCCCCATCCTCGCCACACACACAATTCCTCTCTCTCCACCCGCATCCTCGACGCTGCTCTGAGTCCTCAAAGCCGTCAGTGTATGAGGATGCCGCCGGAGCGCCCCATCGGAGGGAGTGGCGATGCCGGGGCTGCTGAAGCACCGGAGCACGGCGTGAATATGGAGACAGAGGTTTCCGTCGCCACCGACGAGGTGGAGAACGAGTCTGCTAACAAGCTGAGGCGGGTCGAGAAAGAACCGCAAGCGACTCAAGCAGGCCTAGACTTCATCAACAACCTCCCCGATGATATGTTGATAGTCATCATATCCCTCCTCCCAATCAAATATCAGGCGAGGATAGCCGCCCTTTCCCAGCGGTGGAGCCCCCTATGGATCCGCACCCCTGTCGACCTCCTCGACGCCCACAAGCTCTGCCATGGCTATCGCCAAAGCTTGGATGCGTTCTCCCAGATCCTCGGCAGTCACGATGGCCCAATCAAAGGCCTTATCAGAGGCAAGTTCTGTTACAATGGCAAGGACTGAGCCAAGCTTGACGAGTGGTTCCGATCCCCCGGCATAGATCAGCTCGAGAAGCTAAGTTATAATGATGGTCATATGTGCTTGCTGCCAATGCCTGCACTCCACTTAATGATGCGCCTGCTCTTTTTCTACCACGACTAAAGAACCTCGAGCTCGTCGCCATCCGCATCCCAAAGGATGGCATGGAGCGCCTGCTCCTCGGCTGTAATGCACTTGAGTTCCTTCATCTTCAGGCGATGAATTGGTCGAGTACCTTGCACATCACCTCCAGGACTCTCCGGACTATTTATGTGTGTTGCTGGTGCTGCAAAGAAAGATCACAAAAGGTGGACCACAATATGGTCATCCAGGACACACCTTCAGTTGAGAGATTACTTGTAGTTGATCAACAAGGTCCAACAAGAATCATTGTCATTTATGCAATCGAAATTGAAAGTGGTGGGCTACTTGCATCAAATACTACAACTTGCGTGTACAACAATGCCTTATATACCTCTCCTTCTTGATATCAACGTTATTTCTAGTTTTGAAGATGTATGTTCATCTGTCATCCAGTGAGCTTCACCCGGACTACTGGAGCGCAGTGAAGGTCTTGGCACTAGAATCCATGGCCCCAACCTAGACCAAGTTATCGGTTACTGAGATGCTTTCCGTGCTCAAGAAGTCAGATATCATGGTGATGTTCCTTTCCTGTTAAATGTTAACCATAAGGGAGTTCAATTTTTTGCATCTTTTCCCAAGTTTTCAATGACAATGTACTACGATTTCTGAAGGAATTTTGGAGGATTTTAGGACATACACCCCACCCCATATTGGTTGCTTCATTCATATGGTTACAATCGTCCATAAGCATTTCTCCTTTGGATTCATCTGTACTTCTTAGGGAATTTTTTATCCAATCCAACCTCTTGTGAAGAAGGTTACATGTTTCTAGACTGTAATCAAATGCCCATGTTAATCATGCCAGATCGAAGATGGCATGTTGGTGCATTTTACAAATCCTGTAAACCAAATGGGCGTGTAGCAGTGTTCAAAACTGCATGTAGGCACTAACACATTCTCTTCTTTTGCAGATAATAATAGGCCTGGAGGTGGATAATGTTTATAACGACAATCACATCAAATGCCTGGATCTGCATCTCCCAAATATTACTTTGAACTCCTACCGAGGGACCTTACCGGAGATTACACTCGCCAGGTTCTTTCTTGCCAGAGCAAAGGTGCTGAGGGTACTCAGGTTGAACATGCATTTAATTAGGAAAGATCAATGGTATGATTATCAAAGCCAGCAGGTACTGCGGAATGGAAGTGCCTCAAAAAATGCCAAACTTCGTATTGGAAGAGCATATGGCAAAGCAATTGGAAGTTATGGTGTCAAACCCATACATGACTTGTCAGCGGCTGATCCCTTTTCAGAAATGACGCAGCTTGCAATGTTTGAATTTGGGCGTTGTAATCTTTGGACTTGAACCTTGCAATATTTTATGGTATTTGTCATATTGAACCGTTTCTGTTCTCTTGTCTCAACGCAAATAGTTCATCCGGGTGAACCACATGTCGTACATCGCACACACCTTGATCTGGCTGACCGTTTCTTTTGTGTTGCCTAATCACAAACAGTTCATCCGAGTGAACTGTATGTTGTACATCACACACACCTTGATCTGGCTGACCATTTCTTTTGTGTTGCCTAATCACAAACAGTTCATCCGAGTGAAATGTATGCTGTACATCGCACCACCTTCATCTGGCTGCCCGTTTCTTTTGTTCCTCCTCATCGAAAACGGTTAATTGAACAGAACCGTATGCCCTGAATCGCACACACAACTAAAATATGAACCGTGTTTGATGCATCCGTCATCGCAAACGTTTTGCACCTTTTTGACATTTTTTACACCACCATTTGCGATTATTGCATCGCACACAATTTCATCGTAGGGTCTCTGATCGTATGTCACATTAGCAGCATCCTGCAGTAGTGCTCGGATGAACTGTTTGTGATTAGGCAACACAAAAAAACGGTCGGCCAGATCAAGGTGTGTGTGATATACGACATGCGGTTCACTCGGATGAACTGTTTGTGTTGAGACAAGAGAACAGAAACGGTTCAATATAACAAGATGTGTGTGATACGCGGCAAACAGTGCATGTCAGACATGTGTGCGAAGACCGATAATAACACGGACGGTTGTTGCTAATAAGGCGTGTGTGTTGTGCGATGGGATTGCATACGAGAACAACACACACACACAAATATATATATATATATATATATATATATATATATATATATATATATATATATATATATAACGCTAAACTAAGCGTGAGTGTAGAATAGCTTATTCTACACCCGATGTATTACATACAAGATATGGTAACACACTATGTAAAATATAGTAATTTTCATAAAAATGTAGTAAACTACAAACATAGATGATAAAAAATATTTTCCGAATTACTACATTTTATACACCGTTTTACTAGATTTTGTACATAGCATTACTAGGGGTGTAGAATAAGCTATTCTACACTCACGCTTAGAATAGCGTTACCCTATATATATATATATATAGACACACACACACACACACACACACACACACACACACACACACACACTTATACGGACATGGTTGCATAACCAAATTAAACATCCACTTATACTTACATAGGTGGCTACTACAACCATGGCATTTGCACATACCAAAGTAAACTATTACATGCATAATTACGTAGGTGGCGACTACACACATGACATTTCCACACACCAATAAAGTAAACTATATATTACATGCATGATTAACTAGCATAAACGATCATCTGATCATCATCTACTTCTTGTGACGCTTGCTCTGCTAGTGGCTCGATCCGGGCTCGTTGATTTGGGTAACGAGGCAGTTCCTCATGTCAACGATCCGCCTGTGCATCTCGTAGCATGTGTACACGCTCTTGGCCGCGAACCTGAGGTGAGGTTCATCCAGTTGCCGCATCCAGGCCCTGTGCCAGGATAGGGGACTTGTTCTCTAGGCATCCTGCTTCATCTTTTCGTAGTAGGGGTCGATGATGGCCGAGGCGAGTTCGACCAGGGAGTCCTTCTTCGTGCTGCCCCAGACCCTGTAGTGGTCACGGATTTCGACAAGGTTCTTGCAGGCCAAGCCCGTAACACTGAGCACGTTTACATCATCGGTGGTTTCCATCATGGCGAACTTGTAGTCGGTGCTGTTGACAAACCTGTTGAAACGGTCGCAAGGCTCAGTGGCCATGCAGTAGTGGTAGATGAGGACATGATGGCACATGCACAACTGGGCGACGACAACCTTCTGATCTATGCCGGGACAACTGGCGGTGTACTAGAGGTCGATGCCGACCACCTTGTACTTGTCTCGAGCAAGCAACTGCTCAACGATGTTGATGTAGTCGTCCACCTTGGTCGGGTCAATGGTGTACACCACCGAGAGATCCGTCTCCCTCGCATGGGTCTCCACTCTATGCTCGCCAAACTCCATTGGAGCGCCGCTCGACATCCCCTCCTCTATGTGTCGTTGTGGGTGTGCTTGTTGTCTTGTGGGGCGTGATCGAAAGGTTGAAGAGACTAAGGTTACAATGGCCGCGGGAATTAAAGCGGAAGCCGGATGGCCAGGAATATCGACAGGCCCTGATGGCATTTCTAATTTGCAGCACGTAACTCCATCGTGCCGCACATAACTGCATCGCGTGGCAACGCGCGCGGCGCAACCGCATGCATATGGGGCCCTCGACGTGATCGTGCTCACGCCCAACCGCTGGCAGAGCGCGCGTGGAGGGACGCGAGCAGAGTGCTCCGCGGTCGCCTGAACGGCGAGCAACCATATATATGCATATAGCAGTTGAACATGCAAGAAAAAGTTGTCCACAAGCCGAGCGCGCCGACGGACGCGAGAAGAGCGCGCCGCGGCGCCTAACGGCGAGCACAACGCTCTGTGGCGCCTAATGGCGAGCAGAGCATGCCGAGGGACGCGAGCAGAGGCCGACACAGTGATACGTGGCAAATAAGACGAATTGTGCGAGCGATGTCAGAGACATCAAGCATGAACCAGATTAGAGTTGCGTGTGCGATACATGGCATACAGTTGATCCATCCGAGATTTTTGTGATGGAATAAGCCGTGTGTGTTGCGGGCAAAACGCTTGCTGGTATATAACTTAAATTTAACCAAAAAAGTATTAATGGATGTTACAAAAATTGTATAGCTGGAAACTATGTTCAAATACGAACCAGATTAGAGTTGCGTGTGCGATACATGGCATACAGTTGATCCATCCGAGATTTTTGTGATGGAATAAGCCGTGTGTGTTGCGGGCAAAACGCTTGCTGGTATATAACTTAAATTTAACCAAAAAAGTATTAATGGATGTTACAAAAATTGTATAGCTGGAAACTATGTTCAAATACGACTCCAATGATATAATCTTTCGCGACATGCATTCGTATTTTATTAGGTAAATCCTACTAATAAACCAAGATGGGGGTATAGTAGGTAATTAAATCGCAAATGTTTTTTTGTTTAACCATATGTGTACGTGTCCTTTCGTCCTCCTCTTGCACGTCTTGTCATCCCGCCGATGCAGACGGCTTACAACACAAGCTTGCGCAGCGCGTGGGGGCGTTCTTTTGGCCAAACGATGGCTCGAAGTGGCGCCAATGAATCGTCGGTGAGCCCGTTCCCGCGCAAGCTTCCCGTCAGACTCGGTGAAATCCCCCCAAATCCCATGCTTACCGGCCTACTATAAAAAGCCTCATGGCCGGCGTGTCCTGCGATGCATTTTCCCCTCCCTCCTTGTAGCTTATCTCGTGTTTATTCAATTGAAACTAAAATCAACATAGAGCAAGTTACAACAGCAAACAGCCAAAAACGTTGAAGAAACAGGTTTAAAACATACCTGTTGCGCCATTGGAGTTTCAATTGCATCCTTCAAATTTGAAATTAGTTGGTATCGATGCATACAGTGATGCAAGAGCAAAGTAGTATGAACCATAGCTACGGAACCTGACCGGAGAACAATTCTTCTTCTGCTTTAAGCGTTGACTTCAGGTGCGGAGTGGTGGTCCTCGTGATTTGGGCACTGCAGTTGCCTTACTAACTGCTCATGTTTGGGTGCTCTATGGTGGAGACGATGCTGTGTCAACGGGAACTGGGTGTCTATCTGCTGGGGTTGGGGTTAGAAGTGGTGTAGCTGGTTCTCTGTCCAACTGGGTAGGGGTACAATCTGCATGAGTGTGGGTTATGTGTGGTGGGGCTGGTTCTTGGGCAAGTACAACCGTGGTTCTATCTGCATCGACAGGTAGCACGATCTTTTCTGAAGACCGTGTTTTTACTCCCACGGATACTGCCATCACTCCCTCCAATTGAAATGGCTGATAAACAAGAAAAGTAATTGAATGTACATACATTGTAAGATAGACAGGTGCAATGCATATTAGGGAAGAAAACAGGGCATGAAATAATTCACATTTATGTTGTCTAAGCAAATAGAATAGCAGGACATAATTTCACATATATGATGGCTAATTAAACAGGATAGCATGACACAATTTCACATGTATGATGGCTAACTAAACATGATAGAATGACATACTTCAAAATATGATGACTATGTAAACAGGATGACATGATATAACTATACGATGTGTCTATTAAAGTGGTTGGCATGCCATAAATCACAAACATGTCGTTGATGGAAACATGATGGCATGATATAATTCACGGATAGAATGACATAATTTAAAATATGATGACTATGTAAACACGATGAGATGATATAACTATATTATGTCTTTAGAAAATGGGTTGGCATGCCATAATTCAGATACATCTTTGTCTATGTAAACATCATGGCATGACATAATTCAAATATATGATTTATATACTAAGGAAGTGAGCAGAGGGCAATCACATATATGATGTGTTAACTAAGGAGATGGCATTCAATATTGTGTAATGATGTAAAAACTAAGCATTGCAATACAACATATGCATTATATGAGTAATATAACCCTGCCAAGTTTGAGCATACACCTCAGGGGGATAATAAGACTGGTCACCTGCCTCTGAATCCTCCTCTGAAGAGCTATCTGTAACCAGCAAGATATCTGCTTGGTAGCATTGTCTGCTCAAGACCTTGTTTTCACTCCAGATTTCTCCATCACCAATTCAAATGGCTGATGCACAGGAAGAGAAGTTGAATATACAAACATTGTCGACAAAAGCAATGAGAAATACAAAAAAAAGGACGACATGATATAATTCACATATATGACGCTTGCCTAAACAGCATGGCATTGCATAATTCACATACATAATGCCTTGCAACAAGATAACATTGCATAATTCACATATATAATGTCTTGCAACAAGATGGCATTGCATAATTCACATATATGGTAATTAGACACTAAACAGGTGGCATTCACACAAAGCATGTCTAAACTAAGGAAATGACATAGCAATGCAAGATACCATACGCACGATATGAGCAACATAACCACCAAGTTAGGGCATGCACCTCGGGGGTATGACTGGTCATCTGTCTCTGAATCCTCCTCACGAGGAGCTATCGGTAACCACAAGACATGCGCTTCGTCGAGATAGGATTATGCACTCTGAAGACCTTGTTTCCACTCCAGATTTTTCCATGACCATGCCAAATGGCTGATGCACAGGAAGAGTAATTGAATGTACTAAAATTGTTGACAAATTTAACACGTAATAAAGAATGATGGAATGATATAATTCACATATAAGATGATGGCTAACCAGGGTGGCATTGCAAAATTCACATATATGATGTCTGGCTAGACAAGATGGCATTGCATGATTCACATATACGATAAAGAAACTAAGCAGATGGCATTGACACAAAGCATGTCTAAACTAAGCGGATGACATCTTTAATGTATACAGTATGCAATGAAATGCACCATATGCATGATATTACCAACATCAGCATGACAAGTTAGAGCGAAGACCTCATGGGGTAAATAGGAGTGGTCTTCTCCTTCTGAATCCCCCTTATAACAGTTATCTTCCTCTTGATTAAGATCCGAAATGGGTGGAGGGGGGCTGCCTTTGCGCCCATCATGGAACGACGTCTGCATGAAATTTTATTACCACGCAAGGCTCGTCTCTTTTGCTCTACATGATCAGTTCCATTGTGTACAATAACTGGCATGCATAGGAATAAAACATAGTGATATTATGTAAGGAGTGCATGCACAAATCCAGAGTGATGGTAGCAAACTATGGATAGACCCAAAACCAATGATAGCGAGGTGATAATAGCTTTAGTTAAAAAATACAAATAATGGCTCCTTGAATGTTTGTTTGCACCCAACATGAAACTCATAGTAGACACCGGAGATTAACCAGATAGTAGGCAGATAGTACCGATTGCTGCCCCAATATGTACCCACAACCATTTAAAAACTTAAGTTTTGACATTAGTTTGGACTGACTCGGAGTCTAATAGTTGAACACGGCGATAATGTAGCATGTCATCATATTAAGCGGCGCATAACGTGGCAGACACGGAAGAGTGTGACCTCTCTTGCGGACCCGTAGTCCTCAAGGTCATCTTTCGATTGATGATGGTAATGCAGTTGCTGCCGTGGCTGCGGCGGGAAGAAGATCTGAGGCGGCAAAAGATAGTCTGGAGAGCGGATCCTGCTGTGGTGAACCCTTCCGTCGTTGGAGCAGGTGAGCTGGGGTGGAACACAGGCGCCAGAGCGGGACAAACCACACAAGGTTTTCTTTGACACATATCTCGTAATGTAGTAATTGAGTAAGGGCTTGTTTGAATTTGAGGATTCTAACAATGCAGGGATAGGAAATAGACAGGAATGGGATAGGAATGCACGTGCAAAATAGAGAATTTAAAAACACAGGATTTCTGCCAATCTGGGTGTTTGATTCACAGCAATTGGAAGATCACAGGATGCAAAGAAGCATGGTGAGATTAAGTCAAACCACAAGAAAATGTACGGTTATAATGCTATTATGCTACTATCTCTTAGTCTTGTGCTTCATGAATAGGAATTTGAAAAGGAGGACAAGTGAAAATTAAAATTCCTACGATTTTTCTTTCAAGGAGACACTAAAGGAACAAATCCGTGTGCTCAGTGGACTATATATATAACATGTAGAGTAAAAAAGAGATGCAACAAGTGTACAACCTCTTTGATGAAGCCATGTCGATCTAAGCGTGATTGGGTTGGCCGGTGAGGATGCTCCGGCTGACTTTGTTGTCGGAGGAGGGGAAGATGATCTTAGGCGTCTGGAGATGGAGCCCGAGGTACTGCTCCGCTGTGATGGAGGGTTTTAAATCGTTGGAGCAGCTCCGGTGAGTTGTACGACGCCGAGGCTGAAGCAGGACAAGAGAGACAACGAACAACGTTAACCTGAGTGGAATTCTAATAGCATCTCGAATACATGACGTAAAATACATAACCACAAAGTGCTAGATGTAAATTACATCAGCCGCTCATCTCTGAACTTAACTGTCGAAACTGAATTTAACTGTCGGCCGAACTTAATCGTCGAACTGAACTTAACTGTCGAAACTGAATTTTGCTGTCGAAACTGTACGCACTAGCAAGGTGAGGCTACACGTCGAACGACTGACTTTTTCATCTCTGGTCAGTCGATTTTGCAGCCATTGGAAACGAAATCAAGGACATGCGGTTCATCTTCAACCTCCACCCCCCTGAGTCGGCCAAACAGCAGCCCCCCGCCGCTCGCGGTCGGCGGTGCGCCGCCCCGCCCGCCCCGAAAACACTCCCCACCGCCGGTCCGCCGCTGCCCCGGCCATCCCTCTAGGCCCCCCGTGCTGAGCTTTTTCTCCGGCGATCCCCACGCCACCGCCCCACCACCGCCGGCGACCACCGCCCCCATCCTGAACCCTAAGATAGATAGTGGGGTACCTCTCCGGCGAGCCCCCCAATCTTCCTGGTCTAGCTCGGCCAAGGAGCGCGAGCAAGAGCAATAGCAAGAGCAGACCAGGCAGGGGAACGAGAGCAAGAGCAGAGCAGCATCACGAGCGAGAGCTAAAGCAGCAGCAGTTCCTACTGATGTGGACGTCGCTGCCGAGGGAGCGACGCCGTGGAGGAAGTGGCCTGCGACGCCGCCATGGATGGAGCCGCACCGTGTCGGCTCGGGACCGAGCGCCGGCAGCATTGTGAGATCGAATCAAGAACAAAATGCGGCGATTAGTGTACAGCCTCTTTGGTGGTGCCGATTAGGCCGCAACTTCATCCGAGGAAACGGTGATGATGATGCTCTTCTGGTGGTGCAGGTGAAGACGGCGGTATGGGAATGGAGGTGGCGCGAAAGACGAGGGGAACGTCGGGGCAGCTCCTTGGAGGTGGAGGACGGGGTGGCTGAACCGGCGGGACGATGAGATCGACGACGGATCCTCATCCGATACGGTGGATGAGGGACATCGAGGTGTTGCTGTAAACGACGTCGTCGGGGAAGAGGCTCCGGCTGGGTGGCGGACGGAACAGGGTATGGGGTTTCGTCGCGGGTTTTCGCGGCCTCGGTGTACGAATGGGTGGGCGGATGGGATGGCAGTTGGGAACCATGACTTAGAGACGCGCTTGTCTGAAATGTGGGGTAAGTTACAAAAGTACCCCCACCGATTTGAGGCGGTTCTTTAGGTTCAGGGGTACCACAAGCATTTCGCGTGTCAGGATTTCACAGGAGGTTGGTGTTTTCGCGCGTGTTGTAATTTCGGAATAGCAAGGCCCGGGTTGAGATGGAGGGAGTTGTCGGAGCACAACGAGACAAAGATATATCTTAAATATTTCGGGCTAACAAGGCGCGGGTTGAAGAGGCGGGAGTTTCAAGAAGACGATGAGATGAGACGCTAGCTTGAATTTTCGGCATGACAAGGCGCGGCTTGAAATTTCGGAAGAACAAGCTTAACGTGTACCAAAAAAAGACAATTTGCACCTCAACACGCACAACACACACAAACACCATTTAGACTAGAGTAAGGTACACGTGCATTGCACGCATGAGATTTGGCAACCAAATTATGAATAAATACCACATTATAGCATCCAAGCTTTGAGTCATATATGCATGATGTAGATGTTCGTTTAATTCTTATAGTTCATTTCATTCAAAATCATCTAGTTTTTATAAGAAAGCTAATCTATTTTAAGATTCATGGAATTGTGCATCGTAAGACATAAAGTAAAAACAAATAATGGAAAATCATGTAGAAAAACATTTGGGCAATTCTGATACGGAAGATTCTAGAACAAATAAGAAGTGCTTGTGTTTTGAAGTTTGTGCATTATGCTTAAGTTCAACCATGGAGTCTTCTAGATTATACATGTGGCAAAATCTGGTGGAATCTAGATGATATCCAACGGCTAGTAGTGTTCAAATTTGCCATCTTTGGACCATCGGATTCGCTCATCCAACGACCATCTTTCAAAGTTAAAGTTACCCACACACAATATAAAAATAATATAAAATATAATATATATATAGGGGTATAGATATAGATATGTGATGCAAAAGCCGCCCATCATCTCCAATTAGAATAGTTTGTCCATGCACGGATGCGACGTGGCCAAATGATGTATGCCATCGGTATCTCAAATTCAAATCAGTCTGACCTTGTTCAATGTGTATACATTACAACATGCTCGTTCCAAACCACACCGCATACGGATCTCCGTTATATTCATGCATGCATGGGTTTCAAACATCAGGATCTCTTATTCAAATATGTGAATTCAACTTTACATTGATTGTGACCTCACCTATTCAGTTATTCTTTTACACCCACACAGTAGTCTTCTCTTTATAATTGTACCACTAACTTTCTCTCGTGCATGCATGCACACACACTACCAGTCGGCATTATCAATCGCACGCATGCAATCTTTTTCTTCAGGTCAGTCTCCCATGAAGGCACACATCAACACACATCCCCCTCTCCATCATATCAGGCATTCTTTATCTCTCACGCGTGCATGCGCAACGATCGATGTTCCTCTATGTATGTGTGTATATAGCTAGGTCTTTCATAGTTTTCCACACAAACCGATCAATCGATATATCCAGTGAGGTCTCACCCTCTTTCCCACGTCCACATCGATCAATCTATACCTCTCTATATAGGATTAACATATATAGCTAATACACCCACATTAATTATGTATCCAACATCCACCTCTCATCATCCATGCCTTCCCCTTCATCTCTCAGACGCGTGCACAATGGCGAAGACAAGGCGATGGGGCCTGCCCCCTCCCCTAACATCACCATATATCAAGGCTAATATGAATGTGATCATTAGACAATTGCTGCTAAAAATGGTTTAAGTTCATGAATTGACCCTCCTCGTAAAGGATTAGCAATGCTTGGCCCCCTAGCTCATTTATTTTTCATGGCTCCGCCATCATACAAGCATCAGCAAGACGTGTTCACCCTCTCTCTAAATATCGATCTCGCACTTGTGCATTCCTTCATAGTCTCCCTCCACTCGGCCCGTCGCACCATCTTCTAGCCCCCCACCGGATTTTGCCACATGTACAATCTAGCAGACTCCATGGTTGAACTTAAGCATAATGCACAAACCTCAAAACAACAGTGGTTCTCTTTTGTTCTAAAATCTTCCGTATCATAACTGCCCAAACTTTTTTTCTAGTTGAATTGCCATTATTTGTTTTTAATTTATGCTTTACAACGCACAATTCCATGAATCATAAAATAGATTAAGGGCTTCTTTGATTCAAAGGATTCTCAAAGGAATTTTGGAGGATTCTAATCATTAGCAATTTTTCCTATCTTGGTTGTTTGATTCGTAGGATTGTAAACCATAGGAATTTTTCCATATGATTCATTTGCACTAGATTTCATAGGAAACATCCCATCCACTCAAACCTCTTTGAAAGAATTCTACGTTTTTTCTATGCACAATCAAACACTCATACAATCCTGTAGGATTCAAGACGACATTCCACTATAATCCCATGTTTTTCCTATTCCCGCGTTCTTAGCTTTTTTATAAAAACTAATTGATTTTGAATGAGATGAAATATAAGAATTAACTGAAGGGCTACATCAGGCATATATGACTCGAGCTTACATGCTATAGTGTGGTATTTATTCATAATTTGGTTGCAAAATCTGATGCGTGCAATGCACGTGTACCTTACTAGTACTTGAGTATGTGCAAAACACGTAAATTAGAATACCAATGGCACGCTACGGTGTCTCTCTTACATTTCATGAAGCCTTGTGGCACATGTGTAGGCGTTGTCGCGACCTCCTTGCGTGGATTGATCACGATGACGTGCTACTGGTTCCGGAAGAATGTACTGCGTCCTCCACGAGCCATCTTGGCGGTACATGCACGAAGCGAAGATGTGCACGCACGCCATGCACACACTCCTTCCTCGCACGCACACGCGGGTACACGGGCGGACGCAATTTTGTACCAAGATCCACCCCATGTCATAATTTGACGCGTGTAAAGTCGTTCACTTCATTGATGGTCAATTAATACAGCGCATGCAAATTGAGTGGACGTGAGGGCGGAAGAAAGACATTATTACTCCCATCAAGGCGCATGCGAGTAGTTAAATCATGGGTTGCTAGTAGTGCTTCCATTGGTCTCCTTCGTATTTTGTGCCAATTTTTGACACTAACATAATATTTACGCATTTGAGCAGTGTAGTACTTGAAATTTATGTTCCGCTAAACTCATCGGGAGCCGTTTCGGGCCTCAAAACCAAAACCATCAATTAATCTTTACCTTGTTCCCATCACATTCGAAAGCCTGCTCACACCTACTAGTAGTACGTACCAAACCTGAACGTGTTCCCACTATGCAGTTAGTACTAGTGCTAGTATTTAGGTTATAAAAAGGGGAACTACCTAACCGAAAATCACTCTACCTTTCCTCCTCATAAGTGCTTCTTCTCCGTCCGTCGTTGCCATGGCCGGTGAGCAGAGCTCTAGGTCGAGAACTACTCGTAACAAGGGAGCGACAACCAATGCTGCAGAAAAAAAAGAGAGGGCTCGGCGCCACGCAGAGACCTCGAAAGATCTCCCACGGGCAGGCGATGGCTCCCGGGGCGCCTCACAGCATGAGGCGAACATGCCGAGCAGCGGAGCTGGAGTCGTTATCCCTCGACGGCATGCCCGATCAGCCCAATAAGCAGAAGGAGTTCATCCAAGGCTTGATGGAGTTGCTGAAGGAGAGCCTCGACGACATGCCCTCTGAGCTCAATCAGCAGGGGGAGTTGACCGCCAGCTTGGTGATGCTGCTAAAGAAGAGCATTGCCTCGGAGAAGAAGGCGACCGGTGAAATCCTGCGACTTTGGGAGGACAATGCGAAGCTTTGCCACGAGATCGACCTGTTGAAGGAGAAGAATGCCGGCTGGAAGAAGCTGCATGAGAATAGTAGTTCCTCGATGAAGATGTTGCAGGCCCTCGCCATGGAACAGAAGGAAGAGTTGGCGAAGCTTCAGATCGAGCACCATCTGTCAAGGTACGTAATATGGTCGTGGAACAGATGATGAAGGCTCGCGTCGAGAAATGCCGTGTCATGGACACAATGATGAAGATGGCGGAGGAGACGCGCAAGGAGATGGAGGTCGTGGAGGCGATGAAGAAGCGATTCACTGACTCATGACAAATTAGATCATTTGGGGTGATAATCTTCCTTCTTCTTTTGCTCCTATGTTTCATCTTTTGCTTGGTGTTTCGCCCTTGACGTGTCACGTTCTCTGCGAGGCATGAATAGAACAATGTTTTTTTGAGGGAATGAATAGAACAATGCTAACAATGAGATGACTAGCAAATTAGATCATTTTTTATCGCCATATGGCACTGGGCTGCCGTGTTTCGTGCTCCTCCGTCGCAGTACTACTCCAGTGGAAAACTTGAGTATACCGCACGGTTCTTTGCTCCTCCTCGATCAGGTCGTCGGCGCATTTATACGAGCAGTCAAATCACAAGGCCTCGCCTTCCAGCAGTAATGAGCCGTCAAATCACAAAGGCCCTCGCCTCTCGTGAAACCGACCAAGCTAGACTGCCCCGCCCTCTAGCCTTTTAAAAAATGTATACTTTTGTACAACAGTAGTATCGATGGATTGCGCCATGGAGCAAAACTTGAAATTAAAAAAGAGGTGGTACATATAGAGAGCGCTCGTCGCCAAATTATGCATATAGTACTATTAAAAAGGCTAGTCACAATAATGGTGTCCATCACAACACACCCCTCAAATAAAACTAAGAGGGTGCTTGGATACGTTTTAGTCCCATGACTAAAAGTAGTGGGACTAAAACATGCTAGCCTCACCCATGCTTGGATCCAAATACTAAAAAGGCTAAAATCAAGTTAATGAACATTTATTATCCTCCAAACCCTCCAATCCAGAACTACTTTGTGTTAAAGGAGAGGAGTTAAATGAGTAGAGAGAGGACTAATCCACATTTTAGTAGGGGTACCCCTGACTAAAAAAATTAGTCTCAAGACTAGTTTTAGCCCCTCTTTAGTCAGGGGTGCTTGGAACTTTAGCCTCTTAAAGAGACTATTTTTAGTCAAACTAAAATAGGTCCCTTGGATCCAAGCACCCTCTAAGCATCCTGGAATTCTTTGACAAAACTAAGCACCCTGAAATTCTTTGACAACTAAACTGCTGGCTATATGATGTTGGCCATATATATTATGCGTATATAATGTGAAGAAAGCAGTGGTAGTACTATACCAACTAAAAGATGAAATGTAAGAAATACTAGTATGTACGTCTTGAAGAGTTAAAATAACGAGAAGAAACATAACATAGTTCTGCTGGGGCCCAAAGACAACACACCCTCAAATTAAATTAAGCACACACGAAATTAAACTTTGCAACTATTACTGGTAGACACCTTTGGATTAGAACCACCATGAGCAACGACATCGCCACCTTACTTGGAGTCCTCGTCCACGTCCTCGACTTCGTCCTTGTCCCTCTTCCTCTTGGTCGATACTTCTTTGCTTGAACCGCACACTTGGCTGTTGCTCTTCATCCAACCCTTGTAGATATTGAAACAAAGGTAGCCATCCATTGCAGCGTAGTGGTTGTGGTCTATATCTAGTACATTCCGCTGCCATGCATGACGATGAAAGCGTGTAATGAGGTTTCTCCGGTTTACCGTCTGAAGGATGAACCATGGCTCCTGCCAGTGGTCAAGATTGAAGGTCGACGAGAGGACACCAGCCGATTCTTCTGGAGGTCGAAGGTGTTGCCTACAACGAGGCCTATCCGACGCAGGACTTCTTTGTCGTTACCAAAGTCTACAGTAACGAATTTGACTAGGTTGCTCTCGAGGAAGTTCTTAAAATCCTGGCACTCAACGTCGGCATGGCATATGTGGTAGACCAAGCAAACGTTATGTACGCAAACCTGGATCACGGCGGGCTTCTTCCTCTCTTCGTCCTTTAGATCCTTCTCTCGTCCCAGAACTGTGGTGTACTCAACATCTAGCCCAGCGACCCACTCATCATCTGAGTTTTCGAACATGCGTCTGTAGCGAGAAAGGCATCCTTTCACCGTCATGGAAAAACGGGTGTAGATGACGTCGAACTCATTGCCGGTGATGGTTCTAACCTTGTACTCACCGCCAATCATGGAGATTTGGGACGCCATGGATTTGGGAGGAGGGTTAGGATTAGTGGAACTGTTGTAATGTGAATGGACTGGACGACTAGGAGCGAACCGCCGTAGTATTGAAGGACATGCGGGGACGAGTAGGAGTGAACTGCCAGCATGCGAATGACAGGGTAGTGGCTTTCCATTCTCCCATGATACGGGCTTCCGAGAGCCCTTGGATCTGAGATTGAACGGTTGCATGGCGTGATTCTAGACCTATGGGTGAATATCCTATCCTGGAGGGTTATTCTGCAAATTTTCAAGAACTTAGCATGCGACCGCTTGATCTCAGATCCAAGGGCTGCCAAAGAGTTCAGATCATGGTCAGCGCTTACCACGACCGTCAGCGTCGCTTGCTGATCAGCGCCCTTGGAGATTTAACACGGTGAGTTAGGCTATCCGATGTTGGCATGTCATACATAGTCATCACTTAGTCACTCATACTACAACAAGGTTGGCTATAAGTGTATTTTTTACTCCTCTCTATCTCTTTCTTCGTACTCAAGGAAGAAAGCGGTGCTAGTAAGCGCGTGTATTTATTGCATTTGCCAAGGAGTGACCTCTTCCAATGAAATGGTGTTGCTAAGTTTGCTTCATTTAATTAGCTATAGACTCAAAATTGTCTTTTCACCTAGGTACACGCGCTTAGCACCGTTTCTTCCTTGGGTCACCAAACTAGTCTCTCTCTTCTTGATTAACTTGCCACATCAGACTTTATGCCTATATGGCAAGCTTAAACACCCATAGGAGCAAGTAAAAGTAAGTACTCCCTCCGTCTAGGTGTATAAGTCATCTTACGAAAACCAAATAATCCCAAAACACTTAGGCGCGGTGCATTAACTTTTATCTCGTTTCTTGTTTCTTGACATATCAACCAATAATAAATGAGGGGTGTGTATGCTTTTAATGACTTGAGACTACAAAACATGACATGCAGTGGTTAGTTCATTGCATGCAATGTTATTAATTAGCAAATAAACATTAAGGTCTCTCGTTTCCCCCTACTCCTTGGTCACGGTGCACAATCTAAAATGACTTACTCACCTAGACGGAGGGAGTATAATAGTGCGCTTTACATGGCATTTTTGCATATGTGGAGGAAAGAGAGGCAAGGAAAAAGTGGAGAAGTGGGCTCTCATGCAAGAGCCAGCCTCTACTACATGGTGGAGCATTGGGAGAGGCACTGTATGGAGGTGGTCAGAATGCAGGAGACTCACGCCCGGTCGTGGCCTTGTGATTAAGATGATAATGGCAAGTCAAATCACGGGGCCCCACCTGTCTAGCAGTAACTTGCTGTCAAATCACACAGCCCTACGTTTGCAGCAGCCTACTCCCTCATCTTCTCGCGTCTCTGTCAAGCCGACTAGGCGGAACTGCCCCGCCGCCTACCGCGTAGGAAAAGCCCCGCCCTCGACTTTTAAATTGTATACAGTATACTAATTTTGTATCCATGGATTGCGCCTGCGCCATGGAGCAAAGCATCTAGAAAACGGAGGAGAGACGGTGGTCTTGCAATAGAGAAGAGGGAGAGGCGAGACGGTGGTTTTGGAATGGAGATGATGGAGAGGAGAGGAGGTGGTTTTGCAACTGTTGAAGCTCAAACATGGGATCACCCTTGGGTGGAGGAGGATCCCCTAGGATTTCAACAGGCAAATTGTGTTTCAGAATAGGTTCCTATTTAAAGAATATTTCATCTATTTCCCTTCTTTCATTCATGAACATATCATTTTCATGGTCTAGCAAATAATGTTCTAAAGGATCACTAGGAGGTAATGCGGCAATAGAAGCAAGACCAATAATTTCATCCTTACTAGGCAATTCTTCCTCACGATGTTGTTTACTAAATTTAGAGAAATTAAACTCATGAATCATATCATCCAAGCCAATAGTAACAACATTCTTTTCACAGTCTATCCTAGCATTAACAGTGTTCAAGAAGGGTCTACCAAATATAATGGGACAAAAGCTATCTTGTGGGGAACCAAGAATAAGAAAATCACCGGGATATTTAGTTTTCCCACACAAGACTTCAACATCTCTAACAATTCCCATCGCGGATATAGTATCTCTATTGGAAAGTTTAATTGTAACATCAATACCCTCTAACTCAGCAGGTGCAATTTCATGCTTAATTTCTTCGTATAAAGTATGCGGTATAACACTAGCACTTGCGCCCATATCACATAAGCCATGATAACAATGATCTCCAATTTTAACAGAAATAACAGGCATGCCTACCACACGTCTATGTTTATTTTTAGCACAAGGTTTAGCAATTCTAGCAGTTTCACCGCTGAACTGAATGACATGCCCATCAATATTATCAGACAAGAGAACTTTAACAATAGCAACATTAGGTTCTACTTTAACTTGCCCAGGAGGCGTATAGGTTCTAATATTGCTTTTACGAACCACAGTTGAAGCTTTAGCATGATCCTTTATTCTAACAGGGAAAGTTGGTTTCTCAACCTAAGAAGTGGTAACAATAGGATCATTATAAGTGATAGTCTTTTCTTCAACTTTAATAGGTGCAGCTACTTTTACTTCTATGGGAGGATGATATTTAAACCACTTCTCCTTAGGGAGATCAACATAAGTAGGAAAAGATTCACAGAAAGAAGCTACTATCTCAGAGCCAAGTCCATATTTAGTGCTAAACTTACGGAAGATATCGGTATCCATAAAAGATTTAACACAACCAAACTTAGTTGTCATACCTGACTCCTTACCTTCATCGAGGTCCTAATCTTCAGAGTTGCGTTTAATTCTATCCAATAAGTCCAATTTAAATTCAATAGTCTTTATCATAAAAGAGCCAGCACAAGAAGTATCGAGCATGGTTTGATTATTATGAGAAAGCCGAGCATAAAAACTTTGAATAATTATTTCTCTCGAGAGCTCATGATTGGGGCATGAATATACCATTGATTTAAGCCTCCCCCAAGCTTGAGCGATGCTTTCTCCTTCGCGAAGCCAAAAATTATATATATAATTGTGATCACGATGAACAAGATGCATAGGGTAATACTTTTGATGAAATTCCAATTTCAATCTTCTATAGTTCCATGATCTCGTATCATCACATAGCCTATACCATGTCAGTGCGTCTCCCCTCAAAGATAAAGGGAAGACCTTCTTCTTAGCAACATCATCGGGCATACCTGCAAGCTTAAATAATCCACAAACTTCATCCACATATATTAAGTGCTCATCAGGATGCTTTGTCCCATCTCTTGTAAAAGGATTAGCTAGCAGTTTTTCTATCATACCCGAAGGAAATTCAAAAGGAGTTTCATTTTCAATAGGATTAGTAGGTTGAGGAGCAACTCTTTGCTCTCTTGGGACGGGTGAAGATACCCCGAACAAGCCCCTCAGAGGATTACTTTCCATAGTAACAAGTGACAAAATTCAGCACACTATATAAATTTTTCCTTACCAAATTCCACCTACCAAAGGCGCTTCACTCCCGGCAACGGGCGCCAGAAAAGAGTCTTGATGACCCACAAGTATAGGGGATCTATCATAGTCCTTTAGATAAGTAAGAGTGTCAAACCCAACGAGGAGCAGAAGGAAATGATAAGCGGTTTTCAGCAAGGTATTCTCTGCAAGTACTAAAATAAGTGGTAACAGATAGTTTTGTGATAGGATAATTTGTAACGAGCAACAAGTAACAAAAGTAAATAAAGTGCAGCAAGGTGGCCCAATCCTTTTGTAGCAAAGGACAAGTGAGGGAGTCCTGGATTAGGGGGTGTCCGGATAGCCGGACTATAGCCTTTGGCCGGACTCCTGGACTTTGAAGATACAAGATTGAAGACTTCGTCCTGTGTCCAGATGGAACTTTCCTTGGCGTGGAAGGCAAGCTTGGCGATACGGATATGTAGATCTCCTACCATTGTAACCGACTCTGTGTAACCGTAACCCTATTCGGTGTCTATATAAACCGGAGGGTTTTAGTCCGTAGGACGAACAACAATCATAACGTAGGCTAGCTTCTAGGGTTTAGCCTCTCTGATCTCGTGGTAGATCTACTCTTGTACTACCGATATCATCAATATTATTCAAGCAGGAGTAGGGTTTTACCTCCATCTGTAAGTGCATCTAGTGCCCCTTAGTGATTTTGGTGTATTGAAGACTTATAGGTTAAGTAACTAATGCTTTTGTTAGTGTACACAGGTCTATAAGTCTATGAGGAGTTTGATATTTACAGAGAAAGTCGACCCTAAAGATGAATTTCTTCAATCAAGAATTTGATATTCTCAAGACTTTACAAGACTTTGAAAGTGAAGAAATTGGTGTGATCCTCAAGACTTGGTATTCGCTGAGGAA